>CM055893.1:1395000-2790000 GCA_029582165.1 Portulaca oleracea
GAGGAAATGGTATATTTAATTTTTGAACATGGTATACTCAAGTTTTTGAACATTTACATATGTTAAAGTTTTAAATATTTTGAATATATGATTCTGAATATATATAGTATATATAGTTTAACATTGAAATATTGGGACCACAACGTTACATAGTCCTGAGACCATTATCTAAATATTGCACAACGCCACCTTTTGAGGATGTATGAGTATGTCAGCTATAGAAAACATACATCAAAGTATGAAAATTCATATAATAAAAAGGATTATTAGATACAATAATATGAACTTTTAGGGTATTGGCCGACAATAATACCAATAATTTTGTTAGACACTAGCAGTACCAACTATGGACATATTTTTCAGCAATAGTATACCACCAAGTTGGTAGGTATTTGACTTGGCAAAAAGATAACATCTTGTCTAATTGTCTGCACTAGAGGTGAGAGCAAGTTAAAGAAACGTTTTTTGTTTTTTTTTACAACCAAAACCACAAAGCTTTATTCAATCAAAGGAGAGTTCAAACCGTCAAGAGCATCCAATTCAGCTATCTCTAACGGATATGTAGTCATCCAACCAGACTCTAGTACCTTTATTGTTCAAAGCAAAACGGGCAAGAGAATGAGCATATTTGTTCCCCCCCTCTCTTGGTAAACACAAAGCTAACTGACTGAAAGGATTCAGCTAGAACTAACTAATATGTGATGATCACTCAGGCTTCAGCTTCGACCTGGCTTCGGTGGGTGAGGGCATTGAAGATCGGCTAGCAGCCTGTCTCTAGTTCAATATGTTGCACCCCCAGCTCTTGCCTTAGTTTGAGCCCCGTTTTCACCCATGCTGCCTCCATCGCTTGTACCCCACATGTTGTCTCCATGTACTAAACCTTTGCCCCAGTAATTCCGCCCCCGGCATCCCTTGCTACGGCGGCCCAACTTCCCCCATCTTTTTTCCCAGTGCTGCATCAACATTTATTTTAGTCCATCCCGTCGCTAATTTCTTTCACCTTGTTTCTTCTCCTTGTGTTTGTTGTGGCGTGGATCTCCTGCCTTGCGCTTCACTGTACCTTCTCGCATATATTAGTGCATGTGAGACTGCTTCCTCAGAGGGTATTCTATGGTTTTCATGAAGAATTTAGTTTCTCGCGGACCAGATAAACCATAGGGCAGCTAGGAGGATTCCCCCCTCCTCCCTATTCATCTTCTTCAGATTCTCCTCCAACCATTTTCCCACATCCCTTTCCTCTCTCTGGCTCACATCCAATCTGAAGACCGAGAGGCGCCACACTTTCCAAGCCCATGAGCAGTCCAGGAAAATGTGGTCATTGGTTTCATAGTCTTCTCCACACATCCGGCATACCAAGTCTTCCTCTATCCTTTTCCTTGTTAGGTTAACTAGGGATGGTAAGGCATCCCTCCATATTCGCCAAGCACGGTATTGTATTCTTGGTGGCGAATCTGCTCTCCAGATAGGCTTTGCGCCTCCCTCATCTATTCGCGATGCGGACTCTCTTCCGTTGGTGGCTTTTCTCTCTCTCTCTAGCCACTTGATATCCCGACCTCACAGTGTAGTCTCCGTGTTTGGTGTGCTTCCACGTCGGATAATCTTCTTGTGGAGTTTCACTCAGTGGGATGGCTAAGATTGCTTTCTTGGTCACTTCGTGGGATAATCTCTGAGCCATTCGGGGACATCTTCGTTGATCAGTTCATTCACCCTCGCTCCCTCATCTAGCATGTGTATAGGTCTGGTGATACGACCACTGTCTAGCCTCGGTACCCACGCATCCCCCCAAAGATGTTGTTTCCCTTCCCCACTCTCCATAGAACCCCATCCCTAATTAGATCTCGGGCCCCTATAATGGATCTCCAAGCAAAACTCGGTTCAAAACCCATCTTTGCTTCCCAAATCTCGCACCTTGGAAAGTACTTTGCTTTTAGAATTCTCGCCACTAGAGATTGGGGATTGTGGATAATGCGCCATAATTGTTTAGCAAGCAAGGCTTGGTTGAAGGATTTGAAATCCATAAAGCCGAGTCCTCCTTTTTTCTTCGGCTCACAAAGCGTATCCCATGCCACCTAAGGAATCCCCCTCCCATATGTATGATTTTTCCACCAGAAAGCGCAACATTGGCTTACCAAGTTCTCACAAATCATCGACGGCAACTGGAAACATTGCATGATGTACGTGGGGATGGCTTGTACCACCGCTTTTAGAAGAATCTCCTTCCCCGCCTTTGATAAAAAGTTTTCCTTCCACCCTTTCAGTTTCTTCCGGACACGATCTTGGACAACTTGGAACACCGCCTTCTTGGATCGCCCATTAATGGTTGGAATTCCGATATATTTTTCATGAGAATCCACAGCCTTAAAACCCAGACATTCCTCGAGCATGTTCTTCGTTTGTTCACTCACATTTCGGCCATAGGATATCTTGGATTTGTCCACATTGATTACTTGTCCCGAAGCTACCTCGTAGAGTCTTAGGATTTCCTGTACTCGCTCAACCTCTTCCCGGCTCGCTCTCACAAATAGAAGGCTATCATCTGCAAAAAAAAAAAAAAAAAAAAAAAAAAGAGATGAGACACAATAGGTGCATTCCTAGCAATTTTAATGCCATGGATAAGACTCTGTTGTTCCTTGTGTCTAATAAGGGCGGATAGCCCCTCCGCGCAGATAAGAAACAAATAGGGGGAGAGAGGGTCTCCCTGGCGAAAGAAACGTTAACCAACTTACCTAAACAATAATGTGAAATAAAACTCTAATTGTATTTTAGCTAAATTGGTCAACGTTGCTTAGTTGGCAAAAATAAGTGACAATCATCATCTTTTCCACTTGCTATGTCCCCCAACTCAGACAATTAGGCGACACATTGTCTTTTCGTCAATTAAGTCAAACACCTACCAACTCGGCGGCGTACTACTAATGGAAAATAGGTACATAGTTAATGTTAGAAAAAGACCGAATCAAGGATGTGGAAAAAGACGCAATAAAACTGAGCTGTGGAAGAACCACTACCTTTGAAAGCAATTATGGCTTGACTTTGGTGCCAATCGGAACTGCCGGTCGCTCCCCAAGGTTAACTCAGATGACCCTTGAACACGTGCACTCGTGGCCAAGGATATGGAGTATGCAAACTGATTACCCATAAACAGAATGAAAAATGAGAGGAGTAGAGTGGAGAGCTGTTTGTTTTTTATATATAAAATAGTCCACCATAGACTCCAATTTATAGGAGAAACAGAGGGGACAAAACTATTAACAAAGGTGAAAATCAAGCAACTTTAAAGAGAATGCAGAAGAGCATGAATTAAAGAAGGGAATTAAAATCGTTGACTGTCTTAATTAAAGATAATAATATCAGTCAAAACGGCTAGTTTACAAATTTTAAAAGTCACAAATAAAATAAATCATATTTAAAAGAACCTAACGCCCGACCCGTGACGCCTGGCCCAGACAGATGTCGGCGGCAGCACACACATCACGTGTGGAGGCCCAAACCACGCCCTCCTCCATAAAACTCATTTTCAACTCAATACAACACAAGGAGGGAGATAGTGATATATAAACCCACTCTCAACCTCACTTTTCCTCCTATGTGGGACAAGGAAAGTTAGAAAACAAGATAAAAACTACCTTGTAGCCATTAACTGTTAGAGTATAAAACCATCACCGGGCCTACAACCATCAACTTAAACTTTTGATTAAGATGGTTCCATATGGTATCAGAGTCAGACCTAAACAAGAAGTCTTAAGCTCGAATCTCAGCACCCCCCATATTCATTTGTGCAAGGTGAAGGGGGCTTTCGCAACATCCACATTTCAAGCCCAAAGGGCATTCATGTGAGGGGGCGTGTTAGAGAGTATCAAACCCTCATTGGGCCTACAACCATCAGCTTAAATGTGACAGAATTATTGTGGTCAATACCCTCAAAATTCGTATTATTATTGTCCAATAATCTTATATTAAAGGAGTAAAAATTTAGCTGAATTATTGTGGCCAAATGGATTTGAACAGGGGACATATTCCACCAAATAAAACATCAAACCCTTGGGATTAGGTCGATGAGCAATTAAATCTTAGATATTGTGATAGTAAATTAACTAAGATCAAATGATTGAAGGAGGACCAGCATGCAATAAATTGGGGGAGGGATAATGTGAACGACAAAGGGCCGAATTCTGTGAAGAGATGAATGTAAATCAAAGTGTAAACAAAGGACTCTAGAGAGTTCAATATATTCGGCCAAAAGGTTAATTATCAAGTCGTGATCCACGCATGAATTAATGAAGACACAGCTGCCCTAAAGTTTGAGGATAAACGTCGCTATCTGGTGGACACACTCATGTTCCCGACTTATCGTGAAATATAATAATAATAATAATAATAATAATAGTAATAATAATATTGTAATTTATTCTTAATCATGTTTGGAGAAATGAACGCGGCAACAAGTTAATGTTACATGCGTTTGGAGTATGTGCTCCGGATCTTTGCGAATGAGCAATCATAATAATTAGAGTGAACAATCGTAATAATCATAGTGAGCAATCTAATAAATGTGGGTGAACAATTGTAGAATTTGGAGCACATGCTCTTGGTGCACCTAATAAATTGCACATGTTCTGAGAGAAATGAACGCGGCAGCAGATCAATATATATTACATGCACTCGGAGTATGTGCTCCAAATATTTACGAGTGAGCAATCATAAGAATAAGTGAACAACCTAATATATATATATATATATATATGAGTGAATAACTTAATATATGTGGGTGAACAATCATAATATCTGAAACACATGCTCTGGGTGCAACTAATAAATTGTAGCAGCAGATTGATTAGTAAAAAAATAAAAGTTAATCCTTAATTCCATTTTTTTATAATAGGTAATAATTCTACACAATGGGCCCCCTATCTTAGAGATACACAAACCCAACAGTCTCATATACATATGAAGTAAGGGATGTCAATACCCAATATACAAGGTCTACCTTTCTATTCAACAACTTATACATCCTGATAAATATAAATATTTCCCTCAAAAATTAAGCCCTGAAGAAAGAGGATGAAAAGGTGGGGAGCAGGAGCTTGCCACTAAGGTGAGCCACAATCGACATCCTCAATTCCATATTTGTGTGAAACCAAGTTCATCTTTAAAGTTGACAACTATTTTGTTTGATGATCAATTTTTTTTTAAAGAAAAAAAAAAACATCTTAAAAAGAAAGGCTTCTAAATTTGTTTGCTTCTTAAAGAGATGGGCCATTCACTATTCCTTCATTTTCCAACAACTATTAGCCTGCCACATTAACCAAAATTTACTTTTCACAAACCATATTTGTCACTTTATAATTTAAAGATAAATATTAATTATTATTTTATTTTATTTACTTTTATTTTAAACCCTTTCAATAAAATAGTTAAAGGTGATCAACGGAAGTTAATAAATGTGACGTACTAGTAAAAAATTCCAGAAGAAAATGTTTCAAAATGTTGGTTTTACGAGGGTTGAAATATTTTAGAGATTGAAAACTGCAAGAAATGAAAGTTATTATTTCTAATTAAAAATAAAATACATAGAGACTAGATATAATATAATAATTACAATGTTATTTAGTATAATTATATGCCTAATAATTAAAGTACCAATAAAATAAAAATAATAATATCAATAATGTTAATCATAATTAAAGTGAGAAATTCTCTATTCATCACAAAACACCTGGACATTAGATGAGGAGCAATTCCATAAATTAAGTTCCCATTCGTTAGGCCACATTCTTTTATGCGGTGGAATCAGTTCTACATCGCACCACAAATTTCCATTTTCCACCAAAATTCACGATAATTTTTCTTTTTTCTTTTTATTAAAAGTGAAAACTTTTCAAATGAAAATCAAAACTTTCACTTAATTTCCACATACCATTATTTTAAATTAAAATATACCAATCTACCTTCCATTATTTCCACATTCTACCACAATGCAACCAAGTGAACCAACCGGACCACAACTACACTGTAAAAAATAACGGGGCCAAGGTATAAATGTAGAATTATTGAAATAAAACAATCCATGTTACATAGAATCCTCTGCTCAAATAATTATCCAATGTTGTTGAATTGGGGTTGTTTGATGTTTTTTTATTTTTTTACTCAGGTAAATTGGACTCATCTTATTTTTTTACTCAGGTAAATTGGACTCGTCTTATTTAACAAGTCTCCGTATATATTAAGAAATTTATAGTCAAAAATTTCTTAAATTTGACCGTAGAATTTCCAACCAAGACAGTAATCTCTAGTTACAAAATAGTACTTCCTCCGTCCCAAATTAATTGATATTTTGACTAAATTTTGACCATTAATTATTCACAAATTATAATGAGTTACAGAATGAAATTACCTCCATCGTAATGTTTAGTAAAATATCTTTTTAATGACGGTAATTTCATATTGTAACACATTGTGATTTAAGAGTAGTGTATGGTCAAAATTTTGTCAAAATGTCAATTAATTTGAGATGAAGGAGTAATATAGTTAGTTACAGTAGTAGAAGTTAAGACAAAAGGTGTAAGATTATTACTGTAAGATACTCCGATCCGTACGTCGTTTTGACTGGGTAGGTAGTCAGTAGGAGCAATATTAATTACCTCATTATGGATTCTAGCTCACATGTGTGCATGCATGGGTCGGATTTTCACATTTGAGTTCACTCCACTGTCTCTCTTTGCCGCAAAAAAAAAAAAAAAAAAACAATATTTCACTCCTCACTGTTTTCAAGTGTAAATATAAAGTAAACGTGGATGACCCAGATTGGATAAACCTAATTATCAAGTGTGCCTATAAATAGATCCTTCAGCTCTTCTCATCCCTCAACACAAACCAAAATCACATAAAAAATGGCATCCTCAAAGGCATTCCTCCTTACTATTCTCTTGTGTGCTCTTCTCATTTCCTCTCATCATGCCTGGGCTAGGGAACTAACCAAATCCCAAGCTACAAAACCAAATGAGGAGGAAAAGGATGCTGTAAAACCTCAGCAATATGGTGATCATGACGGTGGTTATCATGGCGGCGACTTTGGCCGTGGTGGTGATTATGGCGGCCGTGGTGGTGGTGGTGACTTTGGCCATGGTGGTGACTATGGCCGTGGTGGTGATTATGGTGGCCGTGGTGGTGGTGACTACGGACGCGGTGGTGATTATGGTGGCCGTGGTGGTGATTTTGGCCGTGGTGGTGGTGGTGACTACGGACGTGGTGGTGGTTATGGCGGTCGTGGTGGTGATTTTGGTGGTCGTGGTGGTGATTTTGGTCGATACCCGCCATTTGAAGAGAACAAGGAAGGCGTAAACCCTAAGCAATATGATGATGGTGGATATGGTGGTGGCTATGATGACAACGGTCGTCGTCGTGGTGACTTTGGCAATGTTGGGTATGGTCGTGGTGGTGATGACTATGGTCATGGTGGTGACTATGGTCATGGTGGTTATGGTGGTGACTATGGACGAGGTGGGTATAGGCGGCCTTACCCACCTCAACAATACGGTGGTGGTTACAATGGTGGTGGTGGTGGTTATAACCGCGGTGACTTTGGTCAGGTAGGACATGGCAACGGAGACTATGGTCGTCCCCCGAAGGAGGAAAACACTACCAAGGAAAACGGAAACTGAATTTAATTACATGTTGATCACCAAGTTATAAATCACAAAACTATACCCTATATATGTTGTTATGCACTTGTGACTAAAATGAAGAGCTATGTGTATTAAATAAACGCACATAAGTATTTAAAAGTAGTTCTTATGGCACCATTTTAATGCAGTAACGTTCTACCAACATATGTATCCTGATGATGCTGTAGAATAATTAAGTAAAATGAAATTTTACATATAGTTAAGATATGTGATATCCCTCTCCCTCCTTCCCTCCTCCCCTCTCTTCATTTCTTGCACATTTCCACTCTCACTCCCCCTACAATTAACTTTGGTAAGGTTACAGATATCTCATTCAATCAATTTCAAGATTATTACAGGTTAAATTCTACACAATGCTTGAGATATTTGACAATACTAAGGGATGGACTAGGCATTTTGAAGGGCTTTAATTACCATAAGGTTATCTCCTTCAATGATAATTTTGTTAAACCCATTCTCGATAGCGATATTGATACCTTCTCTAAGGGCTCTTGCTTCCACTTCTAAGATTGATGAATCTTCAAACTTGAAAGCTTGTGCAATGATACGATTATATGGATAGAATAGTACAGTCTCTTACTTTTAAGGTAAATAAATGTATTGCTCCTAAATAATGCCCCACATGGACATAATATGGTTGTCCCTAGCCCTTCATAAGTTAAGGAGTCTTAAGGGCTTATAAATAACCAAGTCGTGGAGTGGGCTAATATGTGCTTACATTAAAGTTCACCACACATGTGCGCGAGTCGTGAGTTGTAGGGTGCTTTTTGCGCTTACTAGGCGCAATTGGCACTTAGCATGTGGGCTTAGGAGCAAATAATTGATCACATTAATTTTTATTTTTACTGTCCTAAAACAGTTGTGCAAGTTGTTAGGAGGCAGTTGGATAGCGTTCGCTGTTATTGACAGTTTTGAACCCTGTCCTATCCTATCCATGCAGGCAGAACATTCAAGGGAGTGATTGATTATTTAAGAAGTCAATCATGAAGCTTTATTATATCACGAAGATACAATTTGCATTAGGGGTAAATTTTATCTTAAAGATAATGATCTGATGACGTCTCAAGGCCTCAATCAATCCCGAAATTTCTAACAGAATCTTGAAAGATGTTGATTTTGCACTTACTTCTTAATAAATTTTAAGCCTTACCCGGCCAGTTGGTAAATTTCCATAAGTCTTCGATTCTTTTTCCAAAATTGCTTCCGGAAGGCCGTGATAAGCAATTGGTGTCTAGGGCTTTTAGAATTTCTCAACATGGTAAATACTTAGGTTGTCTCATTTTTAAAGGGCGCTTGACCAAATCCACTTTCTTAAAAATTATGTCCAAAACTACAAACAAACTTCAAAATTGGAAATCTCAATTTGTTTCAAAGGTGGTCCGAACTAATCTTATTCAGTCGCATACAATCAATGCTTGTTCGTACACTTGAACACTTCAATGATTTGAAATCCCAAAGGAAATTGCTATAGGCAAATTGATAAGATTAATTTTTTTTCGAAAGAGTTATCCTTCAATAAGGGCCACTTATGTTGCTCGGAATAAAATTTGTACACCTAAAAAATTTGGTGGCCTCGACATCCTTAGACTGGAAGAAGTGAATACTACTTTTCGTGCTTCTAAATATAAAATTTTAAGCATCAAATCATTTCATTGATAAATATATATGACACACATGTCATCTTTTTTGACACACATATTTGATATAGAAAATTACTCAATAGTATCATTTTCCCTGAAAAATCAGTTCCTCCAAAAGCTTTTTCCTTCTAACCTATGTTCTAAACATCCAACTGAATCGGTTGGTCCTACGGTCCAACCGTGAACCACCAAGTTGATCGGTCCGATTCCAAATTTAATTTGGATGATTGGTTCAACCGGGAAAAAAACGCCAAACCAAATTGAACCGGGTAATTCATGGTCAGATCGAGGATTTGGTAATTAATTTTTAAAAAAATTAATTTTTGACCAATTCAATCTGATTCTCGACCTGTTCAATCCGGTTCTTTGACCGGTTCATGTCTATTTTGACCAGTTCATGCCAATTTAATCCGCCCAAACCATCTGGCCAATTGAACCACTGAGTCAACCGGTTTGGCGACCGGCCCAATTTTGACAACATAGCTTCTAACCAAACACATCCTATAACAATAATCTTGCTTCTGATTTTTGGTTCAAAATTCATTACCTAGCTTTCAATTGCTACCTTTTCTAAATCAATGGGACGTTGGTGAGGCAAGTTCAAACCATTCAAGAACACTCCACTTGAAGAGCTTTTTACTAATATACTGTAGTTAACAGTAAAATAAGGTACACAGTGAGTGACGAAGTAACTCAATTTGAACCGAGCTCTTACATTACATGCAGACTCAAATGGCAAATACTAACCCATCCAAAATTTCCACCCCCAGTGAACTGGGAAATTATACCCTCCCACCCAAAACAAAAGCAAAAAGAATAATAGTAAGGGGGGAGAATCCCAAAACTAAAAAAGAAAAGCTACTATGGCTAAGCAAGGACAACTGTATGAGATTAATAGATCTTCGGATTAGCTGCTGTTGTCGAAAATATTCAAGCTGACTTTATCTAAGGCTTTCGAAAGCCGATTTTATCTAAGTTTTGAATCCATAAATGGTGTTTAACCTGATGCACCTGCTGCAGCCTGCCTTTCGTATCCTCCTTGCTCTTCTTTGGCAAATTCCTCGATAAGTTCACGCTGTCTTGGTGTCAGAGTCCTGTCAAAGTTGAAACACCAGCGCACGGTATGCCCTCACATTCAGATGATGGGTACACAAACACAACTATCAATTTCATAACAAATACCATCTAGCAAAGTTGAGCATGAAAAGTTGCAGGTGAGTTTGCAGCTTCTAGCATGTAGAGCCAGCAAAAGTTCGAGTCCGGGTAGTTTCGGGTTAAACTTGATGTTCGATATCAAGTTTTCTCGCGTTTTTTTTGGATAGGTCTTGGGTCACAGACAAATCAAACAAGCATAAATTTGGGTCTAAATCGGATTCAGACAATAGAACTTAGAAAAAAAAATTGTGTTTGAATTTTCGGTCAAATCGGTTAATGTCAAAATTTGAACAAAAATTCTATAGGACCATATCCAATTTTTTCCAGATCGGACAAATCCGGGTTATCTGGTTGGACAGATTTTTGCCAGACCTACTAACATGCAAGCATCAGGTCTATGGAAGTGGAACATAAGAGCAACTAAAATGGGTGATGAGACTGAAATGGTGAAAGGGAGGGATAACAAAATATGGGAAAAGCAAGGATCGGACGAATATTTCATTTCTGGGTTTAGAATTTAGACCAACTGAAGGGAAACAAATGGAGGGTAGGCTTAAAGAAAATGTCAGCAAAAGTCTGGTTCTTTCCCATATTAGTAAGAAACCTGAAGATAAAACTGTCCTTAATGCATCAAGTTGGACCGAAATGAAGACATGAACCAGTGAGAGTTTATAACTAAATCGTTTCCTTTGGCGTTTATTTTTTGGGAAATTGGATTTAAATAATCTGAACTTTGGGCCATAGTAGACTAAATAATTTGAACTTTATATTTGGTTCTAAATAATCTGAACTTTGGCCCCCTTGGATTCTAGTAGCACGCCACCGAGTTAAGTTGAACTTAACTCGACGGTGGGATGACGTGGCGGCGGAGACACGTGCTTGGGCTTTTTAGCCGTCCATGTCAGTTTACTATTGTCATCCCGCCACCAAGTTAAGTTCAGCTTAACTCGATGGCGTGCTACTAGAATCCAAGGGGGCCAAAGTTCAGATTATTTAGAACCAAATCTAAAGTTTAGATTATTTAATCTACTATGGCCCAAAGTTCATATTATTTAAATCCAATTTCCCTTATTTTTTTCATCAACCAAACTTGAAAACAATTCACACTCCATCCATTTAGCTCTTTTTTCTTTTCAAGTGCCTTCAAACTAAACAAGTTGTAAGAAAAAAAGCTCCGAAAACTTACGTAGGAATGCTGACATTAAAGTGAACATACTGATCACCAAATGAGACTGAACCCCTGGCTCTAATCCCTGCAAAACATCAACGATACAGGTACATCATGCATCTCCATGATTCAAGCAAACTAAGGCACAATAGTGATTTCCTCTGCCTTAGAAATCCTTGAACTCTTAACCAGTTATGCAGCGCAATTCTTAACTAAAAGAAGAAAATACAATACAAGGACAAATGCAAAGTGTATGCACAGAAGGCACACAGACGGAATACTAAAGTGTATCAATTTAACTAAAAGTACGGATCCGAAAAGAAAGAGAGAAATCAAGAAGAGCCTATAATTTCATCTAACTCACCTTTCTTCTTCAGCACGACCTTCTGACCAGGTTGGGTCCCAGGGCGGACCTTCATAAAAGAAACAAAAGCAGTATGATAAAGTGAGGGGGAAAAAGAATCTATATTAACATTCTGTAAAAGACTGCAAATACCTTGAGGACAACATCTCCTGTCAGAGTAGGAACCTGGATAGTTCCCCCCAAAATCGCCTGCATTTACACAAGGCATCAGCGCGACTGAATCATGCAGAAATAAGATAAGCATGCCACAGTAACAATCGATAAAAACAACAATTAAGAGAACATGTACAGTGCAGATGTAACCAGGAATGCTTATGTAGACAAACAACGAGCTATAGAAAATTATCAAATAGCCAACCTGCGTAATACTCAAGACAGCGTCAACATGTATGTCAGAACCCTCTCTACGGAAAACAGGATCTTCCCTGACCTGACCATGGAAACTCACAATGAGATCGACTAGCAAACAGCCTACTTATGGGGAAAAACCAATATAAAAATGTACAAGATCAGTACCTTGATGACAACATAAAGATCACCTGGACCATATCCATCAGGATCTGCTCCACCACTTCTAGATACTTTGATAGTCTCGTCATTATCCACACCTAACACACACAGAAATGGCAAAAGAACCTATGAGCTGCAAGGTCAAACTCACATAGACAAGAAGCCCTAACATCAGAAGACTCAGAACCCCCCCCCCCCCCCCAAAAAAAAAAAAAAACAAAAAAAACACACACGGGCACACACCAGTCACCACACACACACACACACAAGTAAAAATAAGGAAAGAAAGAATAAAGGCCAAAAGGAAAACACCCACAGAAGCAAAAGGGAAGGGGGTGGCAACCATAAATCGTTTCAGCAAATTACCAGGCTTGATATCCAGTCTAACGGACTTGGTTCCCCGTACTACTCGGTTCCCATCACAGGTCTTGCAGTGTGACTGGCAACCACAAATGGTTTCAGCAAATGTTAGATGCATATATCTCATATTCACAAAAGGGTTAGGTTCCTCGCTATATAATGAGAAAACTACATCAGAAACAATTCATCCAAGCATCAAGGCATGCAATTTCAATGGAATCAGGGAAGTTTGATAAGAGAACATTATGGGAAACCCTCAAATTCTAGTAGCAAAGTAATCCTCGAAACAGATAAGACAACCCCAACAATACCTACGTAGTTGCAGAATAAAACCTAGAAGAAGGGACATCATGTCTCTTATACCAAGAGAAGTTAGAAGACACAAGTTCAAAATCTCAAAGTACCATGATGTAAACCAAATAAAACGGATGGTAGAAAACAAAACAAGTATGCATACTCTCCCAGACTATATGCCCCACCAAAACACAAAGAAAACCCTAACAGAAATGAGTCTACAGGTCTCCAACGAATTAGACTTCATATGCATATCAGAAGTGCCTGAAGAAGGGACAAGGCAAAGATAACAAAAGAAGGGGCCAAGGCCTGCAGAAGAGAGACATTTGACCCATGCTCATATAGTTATATTTAATAAAGCAACTCGCACGAGCGTGCACATACACATGCACAGAGATCCACAGGCGAAATAGATGAAACAAAATTGATAGCAACACAGGAATCCTATGTTTTGCAAGTAAGACACCACCGTCATAACTCGTAAGTGAACATCTCTGGTAAAGACTAAAGACCATAACATAAAATGTCATGACATTGAGCAAAGCAAATTCAAATATTCCTTACCCACCCACATTCAGCAAATGTTTTTATAAGGCTTCAATCTACTTATTTAAGAGGGACATAAACAATCTCATTTAAGCTAAGGGAGCAAGTTACTTGACATACACTAGAAAGCATTTAACAAGGATACATGTTACCTCAGACTTGGCTGAGGATATGATTGGTCCAAATGGAACAGTGTGATCATACCCAAGGAAAAACGAATCAAGTAACACAGTTGACAAACAAGTTACAAAAACTACCTAAATACTTTCATCAACTGTTTACAATGTCCATACCATATTACCCCTATCATTCTTGCCATTTTCATTTCACTAAACGGATACTGCCAAGTTCACTAGTCCAGGACAAATTCAAACAACTTGGTATCACAATCCCCCCCAAAAAGAGAACACACAAACAAAAATTACAACATCAATACTATCAGTAAGAAGAAATGAGCATCATACCCATCACAAGTTCACCTATTGGGGGTAATGATTCAACCTATACTAGCAATTTATGCTAATCCAATTTCTGAACACTCTAATCATCTAGTGAAAACAGATGAGTTATAACATACCATGTACATTTTTCCTGTCCCCCCACATTGCATACAAGTAGTCTGCATGGCAATAGGCCCTTTTTGCATGAACATCTGGCATTTGAAAAGGTTAAAATTAGAAACCAGGATACCACTTCTAAATCACATTAAAGAAATAAGAAATTGACATTTTGGATTTTGTTACTAACCATGCCTTTCCCTTTGCAACGTCTACATGTCTCAGGTTTGGTTCCAGGAGGAACACCTGTTCCACCTATAAACCACAAAGGACCAATGTGTAAGAGTTAAGACAAGCAATGAAAAAGTCCAAACAACACTTCCACCTTCATGGGACTAAATGAATAAAATAATAGTAGGAAGAAAGAACGGCAGTAAATGGAAATTATGCATGGCCATACCACAAGCTTCACAAGGCAAAGTAGTCTGAAATGTGACTGTTTTGTTACACCCTTGGACAGCTTCCATGAAAGATAGCTCTAAGGTTACCTTGACATTTTGGGGGGCACTTCTTTGTCCAAAAACATCCCCAAATATCTGCACCCCAAAGGAATATAAACGAATTCATACCACTAGAATAAAATGATCTTCACTAAATTTCCCATTTGACATATTGAAAAGAGAGATCTTACATTTACCATCTTTTAGCAGAATGAATATGTACAGAGGTTCATACAAAAGAAAGCATACCTAATATCTTGCCCTCGTCAAGACAAATTGCCATAAGTACACATCTAAAGGTGACCTATTCTTTTGACTAAAAAGTGTCCTATGACAAATTGACTTCAAATATATCCATTGCATGGACTACAAAGGAAGAAAGTACCTCTTAAAACATGAACCCTGCTTTAATCAACATCCCAAGGTAGTCTAGGTGTTAATTGTGCTATAATCATTACCAGCAGTCAGAGTAAATATTAACACTCCATTAACCATCCCAACAAATAGACAGTTAAAATAAATTACAGGGAACTGCTCTCACCAAGCTGTAGATGTCAGTGTAGAACCCTGATTCATTAATAGTACAGAACTAATACCACAAAATATTTAAGAATGAAACAGCTTCCTTACATCAAAAGGCCCTCGTCCCCCGAAAAGATCTTCGAAACTAAAATTGCTACCCTGGAATGGATCAGGACCACCACCGGCTTCTTTGCCTCGCACGTATTGATCATGGCCCAACTACATTGGAGAGATAAAAGGGGAAAAAAAACAAATCAATATCAATATTTTGCAAACAGAGGTGCAGAAGACAAACAGATGATTAATAACAAAACTCAATTACTCTCGCTAAGCAGAAGCAGCAATAAATAATAAGAGCTGAGACAGGCAAAAACAAAGCAAGGGCATCTTTGTGATGCAGGGCTCTCATTTAAACAATTCCTACACTTAAGATTGATTTAGAACCCACATCTAATTCTTTTTCCCCATTTTAACAAAAACCTAAAAGCTGTTCTAATCTAGCAAAGAATGAAAGCATTTACCAACAAAAACCTAAAAGTTGTTCTAATCTAACAAAAACCTAAAAGCTGTTCTAATAAGCATACAGCCCAACATACATAGGCACCACAGTCCATGAAGTCTGCATAACATCCAGACGCTAGGTTTCCTAGCCTTGCAGAACCTGCCATAGTCCCGAGTCTGGTCAGGCCCGTCTCTTTGTTTAAAAAGGCACTTAGAAAAGGCCTGTATGCTTGGAGTGGAAAATGGGCAACCCAGCCACCAGGGTGGAGCACAGTCCACTAAAATCAGCATACTCCTAGAAGATGCTTCCTCGGAGTGAGAACTAGAAGAAGTTACATTCTGGGAAATCCTATTCTTAAGTAAGATCTTCTTCACGTGAGGGGTGACACGTTTGTGGAGGCGAGGGTTTGAGAGTTCTAGGCTCTGGGGTGCGATGGCCACTCGAATGAATAGGCATGGTATGCGTCAGAGTGCTGATGATCAAATGAGATGTGAAAATGGCAAGTAATGTGTCCCACTTGAAGGTATTTCTTCCAACAGCAACCATGTGCGCCTCTCATTTCACCTTCCCACTTACCTTGCTGCTCATGATATTCCTTCTAGCTCAATTACACCTCATACTTGGTTGTACTGGGTCAAGTCAAAGTCATTCTAATTCTTTAAGTGGCACAAATCATTCCTTATGCTACATCATCCCTGTGCATCTCTATTTCTGAGCGAATAAAATGGCTCAATCAACAGGACTCACGGGTATATTCTTAGATTCTAATACTTCTCATGATTTCACCCTCCAGACAATTTCATCCTTCCTACTGAGATTTCTGACATAACTAAATGGCATGCAGCATGGAACAGCCATACAAGCACGACAAAGGAATCCAACTAGAAAAAATGTAAACTTTGGCACATCCAACTTTACTAGCCTTGAGTCATTTGAGTACTCAATTCAATTGCATAATCATCAAAACCTCAACATACATAGTACCAAACTACTTCAACAAACACATACTGACCTGATCATAAGCAGCACGCTCTTGTTCATCTTTCAAAACCTAGAGAAGACAGTGGAAAATTTATTTTAGGACATTTATAAGAGGCTAAACATACTAGAAAGATGAACATTGACCCAGTTGTAGAAAAAGTACCTCATATGCTTTATTAATTTCCTGAAACTTTTTCTCAGCATCTGGATCATCTTTATTCATGTCTGGGTGATGCTTCTTTGCTAACTGCAGGTTGTTTTAATCCCCAATATAATTTATGCGAAGAAACATGTAAACGAGACCAGACACGACGAAATGAGAGAGTAAGAAATTTTTAAATCATCCAAGTTTCCGTCTTCAAAATTTCCTCTTAACCCACATTCCTCAACCACACACCCACCCATCCCCCCCCCCCCCCAACCAAAACAGTGGCAGTTAATTTCATGAACCAAAAAATTTCAAAGTTAGTTTCCACCACTTAATGTAAGTGATTCCTAGAATATGGTAATCACTAATAGCATACCGCATAGAAAGCTTTTTTGATCTCAGGCGGACTTGCATTCCTGCTTACACCGAGGACTTCGTAATAATCTTTTGCAGTAACAGCTAACAACAAAAGACATCGGAAACACTCAGTTTAAGCATGAAAAACTTCAACCACAGAAAAAGCACATCATATCATAATAACTAGTGTAATTACATGCCCAATTTCGGGGGTGATACAGAATGAAAACATGAGAAATACCTGTTCCATGAATAAACCTTACAAACCCAAATCTACCATTTAGAATCCCAGGTCTCAGCCAATTGCAAACATGAGCTGCCACCCTCAAACAACAATCAAAAATCAAACATCAACAAACCAAATAGCCATAATAATTTGCATTGAAAGCATCAAAACTGAAACATGGAACATAAAAATACCGTCTTTAATGGTGGGATTAACAACAACCCCGGTCAATCGATAAGCAGAACTGCCAAACAAACGAGCACCAACACTTGCAGCTAACAACTCATTCACCTATGAAACCAAAGTCCCTTTTTCAATAATCAAACGCCTAAAACTCGAAAAATTACGCAAACACAAAACACTGAATCGGGTACAAACCACTGTTGAGGGATCGTTGAGACGTTTGGAGGGCAAAGAGCAACGAGCAACGGACTTGAAGATCCGAAGACCGTTTGAGCGGACCATAATTGGTTAGAAAAGGAGAGAGCTTTGTGGTTTCTCACTGTATATGCTTGTGGGTAGAGTATGAAAGCTGGGCAGGGAAGGAGGGAATGATAAACCCTAATCAGAAACCCTTCCAATCCAGAAATCTGTTGTGTGTTTTGTGGTTTTGGGTTTGTTTGTGTTGCTCCAAGAGAGAAGGGATTTCAGTTGCGGCAGCAGTTGATGGCGCAGGACTGCTTGTTTGGTGGAAGCTTCTAGGTTCAATCTCTAAGGTTCGATAGCTTTCTTGGCTTCGGAGACGTATACCATCGCTTTCTTTCTCTCTCTTTTTATCTGAGGTACCTCTTTTTTTTTTTGGGCACATAAACTAGGCCTGTTCTAAGGGTCGGGTCCGGCAGTTTTTGACCCGTCAGCCCAAGCTCAAACCCTACAAGCCACGGGCCGGGTCAACAAACTATACCTGTTGAAGGGTCGGGTTGGGTCAGTCACGACGGCAGTTTTGACCCGTCAGCCCGAGCCCAAACCCTACGGGCCATGAGTCGGGTCAACAAACTATACATGTTGAAGGGTCGGGTTGGGTCAGTCACGACGGCAGTTTTGACCCGTTAGCAAATATGTAAAATGAATTTTCTAGATTGTAAGTCTATCCTTTAAGAACTCAACATCGCTTGTCTGTACTATTGCATTAGATTGTAAGACTAATAATATGTATGCCTTTGAGTTTTGAGCATATCCTATGAATACACTCCTTAAACCTTGGGTTCCTAATTTTGTCCATTTAATATCAAGAACTCTGTAAAAGGATAGACACCCAACACTTTAAAATAAGTTAAGTTAGGTTGTCCACATATCCCTACCTCATATGGAGATGTTTTGTTTTTCCTAGATGGAATTCTATTGTAGATATGACATGTTGTAAGTAGAGTCTCTCCCCACAAATTTAATGGCAATTTAGAATTTAGAAGCATGGAGTTAACCATTTCCCCTGAGTTACGATTCTTTCTTTCTGCCAACTCATTTTGTTGAGGAATATAAGTTTTTTTAAAAAAAAAATGTATAAGACCATGTTGTTCACAATAATCATCAAATTCAGTAGGAAAATATTTCCCCCATATATCACTTTGAAGAACCTTAATCTTCTTTCCCTTTTGATTTCCTACTTCAGCCTTATAGCATTTGAAGAAATCAAACACTTCATCATTGTGTTTCATTAAATACACATAAGTGTACCTTGAATAGTCATCAATAAAAGTTATGAAGTATCATCTAACTCATATGGTTAACATGCCATTAAATTCACATATATTAGAATGCACTAAATCAAGAATTTATGATTTCTCTTTAATACAAATTTCACACTTATCTTTCTCGATTTTATCATTCACAAAAATATAGTCATGTTTATGCTTATATTATAAGGGTGTAAAATTTAAATGTGCTAACCTAGCGTGCCATAAAGAACAATAATCCACAATATAAACAAAAACATCACTAGTTGCATTCATTCCATTAATGTTGAACTTTAAACATGCCATAACAATATAATATCCCTTGCCAACTATTCCAGACTTACAACTTGATCAGATTTGGACGCTATGCTAAAACCACCCTTGTTCAATAAACCTTCAAAAACTAAATTCTTCCTTATATCCAACATATGAAGAATATTCTTCAAAGTAAATTTCTTGTCGGGTGTGAAATTGGAGTTCCATTGTGCCTTATCCAAGAACATTTGCAACTGCATGGTTTCCCATCAACACTTCCTTCTTAGCAATTTCCTCATAGCTTTCGAACTATGCCCTATCATAACACGCATGTATAGAGCAACCATAGTCTATCAACTAAGCACCAGATCTTAAACTTGCCATATTCACCTCTTTCACCATGTCAATATGTAGGTTATTGTCATAAGTAGTGATCATGACAACAAAATCATCAATTTGTTTTTCTATTAGATTAGCATTAGGTGAGGTCCCTTGTGTTTAGGCCTCTCAGTTTCTCAACCATTTTGCAATCTTAATGTAATGACCTTTCCCACTACAATCATAATATTTCGTATTTTTCTTCTTATCAGTTTTATCACAATCGGGTGACTTCCTTTTATGATTCTTTTTTGGCAGACCCTCAACATTGTGCACCTTATAACTGTTGGGAAGATTTGGGACATCTCCTTTCCGAGTCTCCTCTTTAATTTGAAGATGTCTCATGATTTTCTCAAGGGTGAAATCTTCTTGCGTATGAAAAAATTTCTTCGTATAATCATTCCACATAGGGTGTAACTTTGAAACAATTTCCCCCACTTGGAATGCCTCAGATAAAATGTCTTCTTCTATTCGGAGATGTCTCATGATCTATTCAAGGGTGAAATCTTCTTGCATATGTAGAAGTTTCTTCCTATAATCATTCCACGTAGGGGGGTAACTTTGAAATAATTGCCCCCACTTGGAATGCCTCAGAAGGTCATGAATCTTAACCAATACTAGCAACTCATGCACTTGGTTAAGAACTAGTATAATTCGTCATCTTAAACTGCTGACATTTCATAATAGGAAACTCGTGAGTTGTGAGTACCTTACCTCTCAGTGGTGTACTTGTCCTCAAATTTCTTATAAATCTCGCTTGGAGAAGAATATATCATGTAGAGGTTGTACAAATTGTTGCGAGGACAACCAGAATATGTCATCGACGACGAACTCATCATCTTTCTATATGATGTAATTTCATATTGCAACTCATTGTAATTTGTAAATAATTAACGGTCAAAATTTAGTCAAAGTGTTAATTAATATGAAATGGAGGGACTATATATATTAATAAATTAATAAGGGCCTCTCAAATTCATGAGTAAGTTTAACTTACCAAAATTTATCAGTTTTTATCGAAATTCATCAAAACTTACCAAAACTTACCAAAGTTAAAAAACAAAAAAAAAATTCCGATATACCTGCGTAAATTTGCCAAAAATTACAAAATATTACCAAAAATTATCAAAAGTTACCAATATTTAACTTTTACTCGACTACTTTTTACCCATGAATTTGACAGGGAATAGATTAAAAATAGAAATTATTAAATTCAACTTTTCTTATTAAAATTATAAATTATAAAAATGACAAAAACAAAAGAGCCACTATAGTGACAAATATTTCCAGACAAATTATTACGTACTAACCTATTTGAAGAATAAATGAGCGGAACCCTAATTAATTTGGAATTAGGATTCTTCCTTCAGCTACAATTCTCGTCACTATCACTCTGTCAACCGACGTCTCTCTCAAAGGTTCATAAAAAGGCACTCTGAGACAGATTCTCCTTTAACATTTTCACACAAGACAACCGCACTCTGAGTCTCCCTCTTTGTCGTCTCTTTTCCATCTTCAGGCTTCCCCATATACAGAACAAATAGCCGTTGTGTGAGTTGTTGCTGCAAAGCTACCGCCATAGATAGAACCTGCCTTGCTGCTTACCAAAGGTACGCCTGGGGTTTAGTCTATGCCTTCCCTCAGTTATTTGAGATGTTACGTGAAGGGGTTTGTACTTCTACTGATTGATTTTAGTGGGTCAGTGAATTCTCTGCGTTGAGTTTCGTATTTCTTCCGATTACAATGTGTGAAAGTTTGATTTTTTTTTTTTACTTTTCTGGGTCAGTCTGTAGTAGCTGGAATTGAAATGGCTGGTAGAAATTGATAAACAGCATAAAATACAAACCCTAGAAGGGAACTGTTAACTGTATTCGCTGGGACTCATTGAAGTATGACACAGTTTCATGCCAAATTGATTGGATCTGCGTGCTCTATATTTCAATGGGGGACGGTAATCCTGCAGTTTTCACGTATAATGATTGAGATTGTGGAACATTGATTATTTTACCGTTGGTGTTAATCAGGGGTCTAAAACCAAAAAGCCAAGTTGCTCTAAAAAGTCTTAACCATTGCACTGGGGACTCTGTGAACTGTTGAGAATCTTGGTCCCAATTGCTTACATTATATTGCAATGCTTGAAAACATATTCCGGCTCTCATACACAACCCTTTTGCAATTTTTGACTTGGTAAGGCTGTATTCTATCTGTGCTGATAAGTCAAGCCTGCATATATTTGGTGTTGTTGAGTTGTTTCTGGATTTTCTATCGTAGTCCTTGTTGGCTTGCTAACCAACTAAACTTTATTTCATGTTTTGGCAGTTCCTGTGTTGGACCAATCAAGTTTGTGTTTATGATGTTATAACCTGGATTGGTATAATCAGTATGTAAGGTATTGCAGACTTTGGGAAGTAGGTTAATGTTGGTATCTTTGTAAGTTGATGGAAGGCGTCGAGGCTTCAGATAGTAACGGGGTCTTGACAATGAGTGGGGATTATGGTAACGGTGAGTCCTATTATAATATCCAGGAAAGTGAGAATGTGGGCAGTAACCTCCTTGAGGATTTGGATTCATATCTGGAGGATATAAATGAGCGACTTACCATCTCAAGGATGGTGAGTAACTCTGTCATCAAGGGGATAGTGAATGCAGTATCACTTGAGGCCGCTGAGAAAGTTGCTGCAAAAGAACTTGAAGTAGCTCAGTTGAAGGAAGCATTGCACCACCATCGTCGTGATTGTGGAGAATTTGGTGCATCACTTACCCCAAGAAACCGTGATGAGCTAAGCTTTCTAGGCCATGCGAAGTGCTCATCTTGGTTTAGTGGCCCTCTCCATGATAATGTGGGGGAGACCTTGTGCCTTCTTACCAAGGCCACCAAAGAACAGCTAGAAAGCCTTGGACATTATATTGAACATCAGAACGTGCCAGAGGGTACTAATGTTAGTTCAGGCATGATCAAGGCTTTTTGCTCCTTGAAAGCTACAGTAGAAGCAATGTGTCAGGAAGTGGGTGTGACTATGACTGCGTATGCCCAGGACTGGAAATTAGAGCTGGACGTTCGTGATGAAGTGGAATCAATTGTGTTTTCTACCATTTTGCAGAGCATGCAAGATTATGAAAGATGCTTGGTGGATGTGAATAGTGTTCTGTGTTCGACTAATAGGTTCAAAGAGATTTTAAACGTTCGTCAAGAGCTGTGTTCCATCCAGAAGTGCTTGGATGGTCCTGAACACATGCATGGTAGTCCACAAGGGTCTCAAGAATCTGATCATTTCCATTCCAAAGATTTGAGTTCTCATGAGTTACCTTCTGGATCCCTTTGGGACAGGAATGGTAGATGTATGGAGTCTCGCATCGGCACTCCAGATGATGTTGAAACTTCAAAGTTGATACACATGAGCCGTGACGAGCTGTGTGATTACTTCAAGAATGAGATCACTAAGTTGAAGCGGGATCATGAAACTAAAGTTGCACAGATGACTGACCAATATTTTGCCCTAAGGCGCCAATCTTTCAAGGAGAGGCAACTCCTAAAAGAAAAACGATTTTTGTCACAATCCAAAAATGATAAGGATTTCGAAATGGTAAGGAAAAATATCTCAGACGTCATTCTAAAGTTGGATGACATAATTGCGAATAATGAAAAGGTGTCTGAATTTTGTAAAAGATCAGAGCAGAGACTGGATGCTATATTTTCAGAAAATTGCCACTTCAGGGACTTGGTTAACAATCAGAAATTGGAACTTGATTCCTTGATATTGCAAGCTTCTCAGGCGACAGAAAAATTGTCACAGTATGCTGTGGTTGAGGAAAACCTACGCAAATTGGTAGGACATCTTGAGAAGTCCTTAGGGGACTCCCATATGCAAGCATCGCTAGGTGAAGAGGTCTACAAATGCATTCTTAGGGATGTTGCTGCTCAGGCCAATTTTGACAATGAAGATTTGGAGATGAAATCTTTGATCATGCAAGAGATTACCAACACTATTTATAAGGAGGCTGTTCATGATGTCGAGATTGCTCTCAGATCTGATTATGAAGATACTTGTGATTTGGAGTCTACCCTCTTGCAACAGGTTCACGTGATTGTGTTCTGGGAGATGTTGAAGGATTTGTCAATGGAATTTGCTGAATTGAAGAGGAAAAATCTAAAGGATAACGAAAGGTTGGCCTTTTTTGAGAACAAAGCATTCGAAATTGAGAAAGCATTGCAAAGGGAGGTTGGAGAAAATAATATATTGAAACATCAAATATCTGTATTGGAAAATTCAATTGAAATGAAGGATCAATCATTGCTTCAAGTTACTGGTGCACTTGAAGAAACACAACAGCAGCTTCAGATGGCTAAGGATGAGCTGAGGAAGTTAACAGAACTTCAGTCTTTGATCCATGAGAGGGATGAGGAAGTGGTTTTACTGAAAGATCAGATTGCTGAACTTGAGAAACAAGTTGATTGCTATGTCACTGACATGGGGAAATTGAATGAGAAACTGGAATTATCTGAGAATAAGTACAGGAAAGCTGAAGAAGAAAAGGCAATGTTTATTTCAGGTCTGGAACAAGAGCAAAATACTTCAGCTATACTTAAAACAAAAGATAGGGAATACATGAAACAAATGGAATCAGTGGGCCATGTTCTCAAGGACTTATCAAAGTCATTTTGTGATTTTGAACGCGCAGCGACAGAAAGAATTCGATGGCATAATGTGAGGTATGCATGCTATTCTTCTGTTATATTGGATTAATGGAGTACCTGCGATGTTTGAGAAAATTTACACATTATGAAATCAAATTGAGCTGGGATGCATGCATCTTCATGCAGTCATGGCGTTTAGCAAAAAGTATGCACATTATATTTGCTGTAGATGACTTAGCCAACTTTAGCTACTACAAACACTTAAACTGGCAAGATCTTATATTTATGAACTACTATTGCATCGTGAAGAGGAAAAGATTTTGCTTAAGGGAGTGTTGTCAATTCTTTTGTTTCTTATGCTGTGTGTATACTAGGAAATCACTCTATACTTTCTAGTTCTAATGGAATAATTGGGTGTAGAACAAAAAGCAACTAGATCTCATTCCTACATTGGAAAATAGTTCATTGCAGGAGTCTTGGTGAAGGGAAGCAGCCTGGGAAACAAAATTTTCTTTACAAACTCTTTCTGTTTGGCCCTGGAGTTTTCTCGTCCTTTTTGTTTGTATAGGCTATACTTACCTTTTTGCAGCCACAATGTGTGGGTGTGCATTTTTTTCATGTGATCCTTTTGGGAGATACTGTTTATCTTCTACAGTTGCGTCGCTGCTTAGCAACTCTCCCTTTTTGTCTCTAGTTTTCTTCTCACTGACTACTTGGTTATCTCTAGTGTGGTAAATAGACTCCCATCTTTTTGATGGTTGGATGGCTGGGGTTCAGGGCATTGAGGAGGGGGTATATGTTGAAGTTCAATAGATGTAAATGTAATGAAGGTTGAAATTTGAAATATGTGAATGGCATGTATTTTTTTGTAATTAAAGTTACTTTACCTACCTGGATAGAATATCTAACGATGTTACTTTGTTAGGCTGGACAATTCTGCTTTTCAATTGCATTCCCTAGTTCCAAAGATCAACAATCTTCGAAGGACAAGGCAATTGTACAAAGAAAGGTTGGATAAAAGGTGTTCTGACCTTCAAAAGGCTGAGGCAGAGGTATGCGATGGCTAAGTGGCTTGTTTTCTGTTCCCTTTTGCTTTCCTTGTTTTCTTTGTGTTGGTTTGGGGGCTGTGGCTTCTGCTGCAACATGACATATATAGTGTCCGTACCCTCTTATGATAGCATTGTTTGTTGCAAAGTATAGGAAGTGATTTTTTTTTTTTGGGGGGGGGGGGGGTTCGGTGGTGTTTCGTCCTCGTTCTCTGTGGTCTGCGTTGCTTTGAGTCTCTAATTTGACCTGCTATACACCATTTGCACTGATAGTTGACAATTCCATTTGTCCATGGTTATTTGGTGTACTTAAAAGCACACCCGTGGTAATTTAGAAAGTAAACCCTTTTGCTGTTTTGATTACTGTAGCTGGTGATGATATCCAGGTAGAGAAGGAATTATGACGCTTTACCCCTGCCCCATTTCGTATTTTTGATAGAAATTTCAACCTTAAAGTTTTCATATTGATTTCTACTAGCCCCTGCAACTAGTTCAAAAGAACTATCCCCCCTCCCCCTCAAAATTAACAATGGCTTTTTGGTCAAACTTTGCTAACTTCGACCAATAACTTATCCATATAGACATTGATTCATGATAGTAAATTACTATTGTTAATTTTGTAGTAATTAATACTTTCATCAGAATATAACCTTGTAATTTTTGCAAAGATATATTGATATCACATTATATGGTTATTGGCCCATTGTCTGCCATACTCATAACTAGACCTGGCAATTTCTGACCCGACCCGAACCCGCCTGATATTTCTAGGTTTTGGACACGATTTTTCAACTAAACCCGAAGTATAACGAACCCAAAAATTAGCGGGTCAAACCTGACCCCCCGTTTGACCCGAAAAATTAATTTTTTAAGTTCAACTTTATTAGAATTTGTGACTTTTCATTGGAACTTTTAACTCTTAAACTATAAGCGCAACTCATTTATTTGTTATTTCTCTAATTTAAGTTAAAATAGTTACAATAATCTATCATTGCTAGAAGATAATTATATTTTATTATGTATATTGTACAAAAAGTAGTATTTAGAAATCATTTTTCTAGAAGAAAAAACGGAAAAAGGGCGCAAGCATAACCCGTTGGGCTGATCCGAAAACGGAATACACCGCCCGTATCTACCCGAACCCGAAATACACCCGACCCGTATTTACCTGAACTCGATATGTGACCAACTCGAAACCAGCCCGCCCGACCAAATTGACAGGTCTACTCATAACCATTGCAACTGCATCGATTGGGTGGCTGTCGATCTCCTAATGGCTCATCAATCGCCAGTGTTTCAGAGCTGTGGGCTTTACACAATTTACCTCTTCCATAGAGATTTCCATCCATTTTGGGGCTGAGTTGCTCTTACTGTGAATACTCTGCAACACTTGATAGCTTTCAAAAGGTTTACTGATGACATAATTAATGAACATAATGGCTCTTTCTTACCTGTAGGACAAATCCTCTGAAGTTTTAAATCTGAAGTTGGTTGATCCAGTAAATGTATCATAATCGTCTGTCCTTGAAACATTGATGATATAAACAAATATCATTGAATCTCAAGTGTCAAATCTTGTACTTTTCTGAGTCTTGCATGTTTAGATGTTGGTTGGTTCTTTAACTTGATTCTTGAGGCTACCTTGCTGCAACACATCCTAATTTGCATCTTGATTTTTATTTTGATGCTGCTATTTGTCCCGTCTTTATTTATCGTTCAAATTCCTAGTTAAAAGAAAGGTTTGTAACTTTGATTTTGTGATTTTGTTTTCTCATGGAACAGGTTGATCTCTTAGGAGATGAGGTGGAGTCTCTTTTGAGACTTCTTGAGAAAATATATGTAGCGCTTGACCATTATTCTCCAATATTGCAACATTATCCTGGAGTAAGTTTCTTGATCCTTGTCACGGCTTTGTGTTTGGTACATATGTAAACTTGCTTAGCTGTAATCAGACAGAAATTATTCCTTAAAACCCAAAAAGGGTACAAAAAATAAAAAAAAAATCCAAGTGTCAAGTAGGTCTGATTTCCGATCTAAATCCGCTCATGCATCAAACTCTTGCCTAAGCCAGAGGTTGTTGCAACTTGCAATATGTGGTTTTATCGTCTGATATATATGCCCTTCAAATTCTTGCAGATAATGGAGACTCTAAAGCTAATCGAACGAGAATTGAGTGCTGAGCCTCTCAAGGCAGCATGAGCAGCCACTTTTTTTGAGTTATGACCCACGTTTGACACATCTCTTCTGACTACCCGGGCCACCAAATGTGCTTTTGACTCTTGTTTTCAAGTACACGGAAGTTTTGCTTGAAGATTTTGTGTCCATAATCATGTGAGTTGGTTCAGTCTGTCTATGACCACGACAAATTACAAAATCATGAATATCATACTTCTCAGCTTGTGCGGGAGAGGCTTGGCCTGAAGAACGATATGATGCTTGGGGACTGACATTACCCTGCTTGAGAAGTGTGCTGATACTGATGATGCATTGTTTCCATGTTCCTAACGATTCTCTGATCTAACTAAGGCTGTCTAGGCAGCTGAATTTACCAATAAATTCGCGCAAATGATTGTGATCTTCCCTGTGAAAAGCGAGAGCATGGTTTGATGTGGGAAGGCGACTATTTCGTGAGCGCAGTAGGCTGTCAAATATGAAAGTTTGGGTTGTTGAAGGCTGTTTCATGTGAATGATTCAATGCTCTCTTTTGATTGTTGGCAGCATTTTTTTGTGCAGAATATGGGTCCTATGAACAAGCATACTCTTTTGTGAATGATTCCAAAGCTAAGTGTTGAGTTCTAGGTAGGCTCTAGTTTGGGCTTTGGCATTGCCTCTAGTTGGGCATGTGTTAAGCTTACTGTTTCTTTGAACAAAAATTGAAACAAGATTTATTCATAGGTTATCCCAGCTATAACTCTACCATGGATATGTTAAGTTTTATCTTCATAGGAGTGAAATGTTGCAATTTATATGTATTGGTGAAATGTTGATCATGTACATGTCACTTGTAGAATTAAATTTTGAACAGAGTTTGATTATTATTTAGGTAATTTGTAATGGCGAATTAAATGATATTTCTGTCACATAACTCTTAGTTTTTGTCAGATTTGCCACTGAACTTTCAAATTTGTCAATTGTAACACCTAACTTCTAAAATTTGTCATATATGTCACTTAACTTCTAAACTACTACCTCCGTCCCAAATTGTTTGTCTATCTACCTAACTCCCTCGTCCCAAAATGTTTGTCCATTTTATAATTCCAATGATTATAATTCCTATTATATCCCTAATAAATACTCTTTTGTTTCTTTTTTATTTTCTTCACATGAGAAAAGTAAGGGTAATTCTGGTACATTACACATTTTTCACCCCATTTCCCATGACCATTGGACTTTTAAATATAGTTGGATGGACAAATAATATGGGACGGAGGTAGTATGTCAGAAAAGCCACCAAACTTGATAACTTCTAAACATGAAAGTTAAAAAGATGTAGATGGCTTGGATTCATAATCAGAATTAAAAGTTGTAAAAGAATCATAAAAATGGAGAATTATGCTCATATACGAGTCCTTAATTATGTAAGAACATTTGACTCAAATTCAAATGTATGTACTACTTAAAGAATATTGTTAACTACTCCGGTTTCTATTGCATCACTAGAGAGAATTTTTTAAACTAAAATTCATTAAATCTTATTTAACATCAACAACGTCTCAACTTAACAAAGTTCAAATTGATCTGTTATATTCACTTATATATCAATTGAAAGAGAAATGCTATACGATATTGATTAAATGATCGAATAGATAAATTTGCATCACAAAAGGTTAGAAATATAGTTTGTTTTTTTAAAACAAATTATTTGTAATGTATTTCTCAACCATTTTATTAGAAAGATGCATAATTTAAGATTACGACGTCCTAATAAAGATCAAATGGAATGGCTATATCATCAATTAAAAAATAAATGTTAAAGAATTGTTTTTTCAATGTCGGCTCTTTCTAGAGCTAGCGCGATTTTGTGAGTTAATTACATTTACCCTACCTGACATAGGCGGTAATAATTTTTGCACACCCGACGTTTGAGAAATAATTTTTACCCTACCTGACATTTAGTGAAAGTGATTTTTAGTGTTAGAATCCGGTAGCTTGTCATCGGAAATGGAAAAATACAATAATACTCCTATATCACTATGTGAAACTACGATGCTGCCCTTTAATTTGAGAAAGAAAAGACTATGTTGGAGAGCAGAAGATAGACATGGTGGTTTGGGAGGGGTTAGGTTTTCATTTTCTGTATGGGAGGGGGGCCGGGGAGAGGAATCAGTGGAGTGGTTGGGTTTTAAAATGCCATAACAATTAATAATAAGGGTACAAAAGTCATTTCACAATTAATTGAAAGTCAAAGGAAATAATAATAAGGATATAAATGTCACTTCATATTTATTTTTTTACAGTTCACCGGAAAAGTCAATATAAAATCAATTATAACATACCTGAGGGGCTTTAAATTTATGACCACTTAAATGTCAGGTAGGGTGAAAATTATTTCTCAAATGTCAGGTGTGCAAAAATTATTACCACATAAGTCAGGTAGGGTAAATGTAATTAACTCGCGATTTTGTCATTGCTTAAAGAATTTCTAGGTTTAAAGGGGCTTGAAAATTCTCTTGCTCTTGATCCTTCAATGATTAATTTTGAGGCTTTTTCTGATGAACCTTTAGTTAATCACACGGTTACCCCTGCCATTTTACACTATGATGTTTATAGTGGAAGGGTTCATCGGTCTTTCTCTATTTGTGGATAAGTTGTTGGTAGGGGTTTGATAATTTGAGTCTAAGGATTTTTTCTGTTGATTTGCTAAAATTGTTGGTACATATATTCCAGACAAATTGGGAAAAAATGGTAAAAGATTTGGTTTTGTTAGATCTAAGTTTAAAGGTGTGGGTTTAATGTCATTATATATAGGCCTTAATGGTAGGGTATCCAATAGGCTTAGCTCTCAAAGTTTTAGTAGAAATCTGAGGGTTAAACCCTCTTCTAAGAAAGTTGTCAAGGAATGTTCGGTTCTGAAAGATGCGTAAAATGTAGAGGTTGAACTATCCCATGATAAGAATGGTAAGTCTTTGAAGGTGGTGGCTGACTTCCATCGCACCTAGAATGCGGTGACTTTGTTGATTCTAGGGATTATGATCAAACCATCTCAAACCTTTTATTTGTCAATCAACCGAGAACTGGCACTGGTTTCTGCCATGGATTTAGTTCGCCTCTACCTGGAATGCATCAACATATACATTTTATTATGATTGAAAGGATATTGAGTATACTGATTTTATGTCATTTCAATATGAATTTGGCATTTCTTCTAACATTCAAGAATTTTTCCTGGAAGGTTCCAAAGCACATTCCAAAAGAAAGAAGAGGGAAAAGGCCTTGTCGCAAACTAAGTGGAGGATGACATTCAACGTAGTTTTGTTTCACTATATTGTTTTTGGGATGGTGGAAATTACATAAGTTCATCCAAGGGATCGGATATGAGTTTTGTTCCACGGTATTGTTTCCTTTGCGGGGCATTTCAGTCCAACTTTTGAGGGTTTTTGTCTGTTGTTTTAGGGTAATATTGCATGATTTTGTATATTACTTGACCCGTTTTCTATTCTGAGCAAGTAGTATCGTAGTGCTTTTGGCACTTTTCAATTTCCTTAATAAAATTGGCTAAGTGGCCACTAATTATCAAAAAAAAAAAAACTAAGTGGATGATGGTTATGAGGCAACCCAAAGGGCTAAATCAACTTCAAATAAAGCCCCTAAAGAAGTACAAGAACTTAAAGATCTAGATGCAGAGATTGCTCGAAAGGCTGTAGTTATTGATGGTCATGGTGGTTTGCGAATAATTGGTGATCAGGTTACAACCTTTGAACACTTCAAGAGGAACAAGAAAAAGAATTTTTTTAAAAATATTTATCTTTTGGAGTAGTCTATTGCTTTGTAAGGTTTTACTCTTTGTAGAATGCTTGCTTGTACCTTTGTGAGTCGTCCTATTTCCACTGCTGCTTGCAGGTCATTTTTTTTAAAACTGTTTTAGTGCAGCTCTTCATAATATCTTTGATCTTTTAGGCTTTTAATAGCTTTCAATAATCGAAAAAAGAGAAAAAAAAGTAATATCAATGATGATGGATTAATTTGCATCCCAAAAAGGCAGAACTCATTTTTAATTAAAAAATAGTTCTTTGTAATATATTTTTCAGCCACATAATAGAGAGAGTCCACTTTTTAGTCCCTGTAAATCTATTGAAACCCCCTAATTGTACCGATAAAAGTAAACATTGCTCAATAACTTGGGACTTGGAAGTTGGAGTTTAATTTCGGCTCTCTTCTTTAGTTGAGTTAGACTAATCAACCTAACTTAATTTAATTTAACTTAATTTATTCTTACATAATCTAATCTAATCCAACTCCTTAAAAAACACCCAAATAAAAAGCAACTTCTTAAATAAAAAAAATTCAAATAGTATTATTTTAATCTTAAATCAATCCACTTTTTCCAATACCTGTTATAACCTTTTCATTTATTTTCCCTGAAATATTCAAATTTTATTAATAAAATATTTCTATCAAACCAATCTTATCATTTCTTATCCTATCCTATCCTTTCTTTTCTTTTCTTTTCTTTTCATGTCCTAACCTAACCAACATAACATAAACATAACCCGAACAAACAACACTTTAATTAGTTTGTTTGTAACCCAATATTTTAGGATGTTTGAGTTAGTTCTTAGCACTAGCTATCCCCCAAGTTAGTACTTAGTACTAGTTATCTATCCCCCGTGCATTATTACCCCATTGTTGACCTTACTATCTCTCATTATACAATTTAATACCTAATGGTCCTTCTCATGACAAACCTCTCTTGTCCTAACAAGTCCATGAAGACAAAAATGTACCAATCAATTTCTAAACACTCTTGCATAGTGAAACATAAAATAATCAAGTATAGATTAAGGGCTTATTTGCATTTTGGACCCTGAAGTATAGGGGTATTTATTTTCTGGACCCTTGATTTTCATTATTTATTTTTGGGACCTTAAAGTTTATGGGTTAAATAAAAAAGGATCTTAAAGTTTGTAGGTTGAAAAAAATGCAGGTGTACTGTTTTTGTTTTTCCTTCCCATGTTTAAGTTTATCTCCCAATTAGCGTCAAACTTCAGGAGTAAGGTTAAAACTGATATTGAAGCCATAATACACCTCTCTTATTCATGCCGGAACTATTTAGACCTTACTCCTGAAGTTTGACGCTAATCGGAGATAAATTCAAATATGAGAAGAAAAAGAAAAACAATACACGAAGCTTTTTTTTAACCTACAAACTTTAAGATCCTTTTTATTCAACTCATAAATTTTAGAGTCCCAAAAATAAATAATAAAAATTAAAGGTTCAGAAAATAAATACCCTTATACTTTAGGGTCCAAAATGCAAATAAGCCATAGATTAACTTGAAGTTTATTTATGATAACCTATTTTCTTCACCAATTGCCACCCCCAATTTCCAAGAAGATGTTATAACTAACATCTTTACCAAACCATTAAACTACCCACCAAAAACAATATAAGGTTGTTAAAAGGTTGGACTCAGAACAAAAAATATATAAAAATTGAAAGCTATTTTAAAAGTTATTATCCAATTATAAAAGTTAAGAAATGGTAGGCTCTCAACAAACAGCTGTCTGTGAAATGTACAAATGCATGAATAATTAGAATAAAATAATAATAATAATAATAATAATGTTTATGTCAAGTGTCAACCACCTTATTGGCATATCTACTCGCAACTTTGCAAAGCTTACCTTTCAATAAAATTATATAATTATTTTTCAGTGGAAGCCACGACCTCAGCTACCTGTAATATATACTTCCTCATAAGATTTGGTCGCCAATAATGAAGCTTCCAATAATAACTTAATCATGCAGCTACCTCAAACATTCTTTTCATAACTAGTCTACTATTATTTAATTAGGTTATGTTATTTTATGCGGTTGGTAAGATGCGGAAATGATATGATGTGATAAAATTGTGAAAAGTGTGGTGAATTGTTGAATGATATGTTGAAATTTGTGGAAAGTGTGATTGATATAGTCGGTGGAAAATAGAATGTGAAAAGTAAAGAAAAAAAATGAGGAGAAAGAAAATGGGTTTTTTTTGGACATTTTTTTTAAAGCATTACATTGAATTGGTTTTCAACTTAATATTTGACCCTAAAGTTTATAAATTTGAATAAAAGGATTAAAGTTTGTGATGAAGAAAAGACGTCTTCATTTTTTATTTTCTTCCCATGTTTGAATTTATCTCCCGATTGACGTCAAACTTTAGGACTATGGTTAAAACTAATATTGAAGCTATAATACACCTCTCTTATTCGTGTCGAGGCTACTTAAACCCCTGAATACATGGTTTTAAGTAACTCCGACATGAATAAAAGAGGTTTATTATAACTTTAATATCGGTTTTAACCTTAGTCTTGAAGTTTGATGCCAATCGGGAGAAAAATTCAAACATGAAAAGAAAAAGAAAAACGGGAAACGAGCTTTTTTTTCACCTCACAAACTTTAGGGTCCTTTTTTTCAGCCTACAAACTTTAGGATCCAAAAAGTTAAAGTTGAAAACTAAGGGTTCAAAATGTAAATACCCCTAAAATTCGGGGTCCAAAATGCAAAAAATCCGAAAGAAAAGTAATAAATGTAGTAAAGTATGGTATGATATGATATTGTAGAATGCCGAAGAATATTGAATAATATGGTGAGATAGCCTATAGTACAACACCGTATAAAATAACAGGGCCTAAGATGTTATCTATCAAAAATAAAATAGTATGGTGAAACAGAAAAATATATGGGTAGTTAACCAGGATTGCCACCGGATATATGCTTCTGGCCAATAAAAATGAGGTCAAAAGCAGGGTATCTGGTTCTGGTTTGCATTCTCATGATGGTTCACGTCTACCTACCATCTTCCTATTAAAAATTTGGAAACAACAACATTTTGAAGAACAATGTGTGTATTATTTGTCATAAACATGTAGGTTAGGCATGCATCTATTTGTTGGTATCTTGATCACTATACAATGTTCGATCTGGATCTTCTGATTAGGAATGATCAGTACACTATTATATGTTCATCTAATATACAAAAAAATCATAATTTTTATCCTAAATTATACTGAATTATTGACAGTGACTGTGGACACCCTTGACTTAGCCCCAAATCCACCAGTATTGTTATACAAACCAATCATTGAAATGTTATTATGTGCATGGTTTAAGTATTATAATGAAGATTTTATTAACTAACTAATGACAATAATATAAGCCAAAAAAAGGGAGGGTGGAGAATTCCGCCAAATTCAAGAGTATAGGTATCGTGTCAAATAATTGTTCGATCAGAAAACATGATTAAGTTTGACCCGATCAAAAAATTTAAGCAAGATAATAGAATTTTTGTTTGTATTTTGACAATGATTGAATTATTCTTTTTTTTTTCATTTTTTCCTTGAACTCGAATTCATCTTGTCGTAGTTGTCCAATGGGAAATAAACCCTTGAAAAAATAAATATCGAACATCAAATTTTCATCCAATATCTTATTCATCCAGATTTAAAACGACCCAAATCCAAATTATTAATCTATCATCAAGTAAGTAAGAAACAACTCTATACGACGGATAACATGTCTGATGTCTATGTAATTCTCTCATGTATTTGTATTTTAAATTGGACTTATTTGATATATATTGTTAAAATAAATCAATTCAATTAGTTTAAACAAAGATGCTACCAAGCAGCGTAGGGTGTCTCATTTTCCTTTGATTTCTCGAAGGGTTGACTCAATTTTTCCTGCTGATTCTGAGCGAATTATTTTAAATCTCGTTTGTGTAAATTTGGCTCATTCGTTAGTTGGTGTTGATGCTCTTGATTCTCTTGTTTTTTTCTCCTCTTCCTCGGTCATACAAGGATGTGCTTTGTGATCATGCTACTAATGATAGTGAGGACACAGTGTCGTTTCAATCTGTATATGATGTTTCTCCTGATCTTGAGGATTCTGTTATGGTGCTTTCAAAGATCGGTGCTAGGAGTAAAAGGAGAGGTAAGGCCGTGTTGAAATCGAAATGGAGGTTGGTCTTGGAGGCTTCCCGGAAGAATAAGTCGTATGTTGTTGAAGCGCCGAGGAAGATGAGGGATCCAAAGATTTTTGAAGCAATTCTTGTTCGAAAGAGGGCTTTAATGAGAAAGGCCTGTGGGTTAAAGGTTTTACCATCCAAGAAATGATTACTGGTTGTAGCTGTCTTTTCTGGTTTTCTTGTCTGTTTCTTCCAGATGTTGCAGTTTATTTATGGTTTTATTTCCGGCTGTTTTTGCTGTTTTGCGGATATTTTGTAGCATCTTTGATGCTTTTTTGCCTTTTTAACTTCCAGCTTTAAAAAAAAATGCTACCATTATTAACATGACGTGAAGACTGAAGCGTCAAAGGTTTCTGTAATTAATCAAGAACAACTAGATCTAAGTAATAAGTAAAGATTTTTATAATTAATGAACAACAACTAGATCCAAGTAATAGGTCGTGTCGTGTTGTGTTGGGTTTGTGTTTGTGTCGGGATTAAACGGGTTAAAGAATTCAAAATCAGAATTTACCCATTTAATAAAAGGTTATTGGAATATAATAAACCAACCTCTAGATGTGCTTAGATATAACGAACCGACCTTCAACTTTTATTTTCGACGAATTCACATAATTTATACCTTATTTTTTGTCAAATGAACCACCACCGAGTCCAATTCATCGGAAGTATGATGTGGCAGCGGTGATGACTTATGTGACGGTTGTTTAAGCAAAGAAAAAAGGAAAAGAATTCAGGCATTTTTTTGTTGTCGTAAATTGAATATTCAACATTTTTTATTTTGTTTTAAAATTCCACCTCCCCCTAGCATGACCACCTTCCCTCCCTCGCCTTCTCTCCTCTACTCTGCTATGCTCTTTTCCACACACTAAAACATAACATGAGCATTGCGACCGTTAAACTAAGACCGTCAAATTAACGGTCACAGTTTTTCTCGTGCGATCATTAATTTAGCAATCGCTAAATCAACGATCTTTAAATTAACATTTGCAGTGACCATTTAACAGTCGCTAGCAATTACCGTTAAATACACCGAGCGACCATTAATTTAACGCAAGGTTGAAATTAAATTGCCCAACTACTAAATTATTGCTCTCTTGCGACCATTAAGTTAATGGCCTTTGGGAACTTTTTAACAGTCGCTACCGCCACCGTTAACTTGATGGTCGTAAGATTGAAACTAATTTAACCAACTGCGAAATTATTGCCTCCTTGCGACCGTTTAGTTAACGGTCATTGCGGCGACCCTTAAAAAGTCTCCAACGACACCACCACGCTCCCAATTGACGCCGCCACCACTCCATGCCCTCCCTCTACATCACAATCACGTTTGCCGCTACCACCACGCTCAACTTCGCCCCGACCGACATCGGATCTATTCACTATTTTCTATCAATTTACTCTCTTCTTGTTTGATTCTTCCTTCCATAACCATTCTTTCTATTCTTTTTCTTAGCAATCTCTTACTCGTCTCTCTCTTTTTTTCAGTTTCTCCTCGTTACTTCTTTGAAACCACCCATAAATTTGTTTATTCATTTCTACACACAATTTTGGTTATTTTTCCATATGTGTTTTCCTTTTTTCTCCATTTACTTTCTACTCATCATCTGGGTCTTGCTAATTTCACATTTATACATCTGGGTCTATTGTTTTGAATGGACGGATTCGAGCAAACTAAAGTTTTGGGTTGTCAAAATGAGGTGATTGTCAATATTCCTCAAGCTTCAGAAAACATCAAAGAAAGCAAACTCGGCTCCTGAATTGCGGAAGCAAAACAAAGAAACTGTATCAGGAGGGAGTAGGGTTTTAAAATCTGAGAACTTGGTTGCATCTCAAGAACAATCCCAAAATAGTCGCTAGACTGTTTTTTTTTCCTTTTCTTACAAGTCGTGCCGTTAAATTAGAGGTCGCTGACAGCTACCGTTTTTTAACGGTCGCTGGAGTGATTTTTACGGTTGTTGCGAGCGACCATTAATTTAATTGTCGCATGACCCGATTGGCGACTCATTAACGAGTGACCGATATTAACAGTCGCTGTTAACGATCGTGCATGCCGAGCAACGACCGTTAAAGGTGTCTTGCGACCGTTAATAACGATCGTTGTTGCTATTCTATCTTGTATAGAAGCGGAGGTGGTGGCGGCGATGGTGGCAGTGGCAGAGAGGAGGTTGATGGTAGCGGTGGAGTGTGAGGGAGAGAGGGTCGGGCTAAAGGGGAGAGAGAGAGAGAGAGGAGGTGAGATGAAATTTATAAAAATGAAAAATGTTGAATACTCAATTCAAGTCAGCAAAAAAATACCTAATCCCCCCCCCCTTTTAGCTTAAACGATCGTCACATAAACCATCACCTCTGCCACGTTATACTTCCAATGAGTTGGACTCGGTGGTGGTACGTTGGAAAAAAAGGTATAAAGGTCAATTCGTTGAAAACAAAAGTTGAAGGTTGATTCGTTATATCCAAACACACCTATAGGTTGGTTTATAACCCTGACTTTTATGTATAACTACTACGGTAATTCAATGATTTTAGAGTATCTAATACCTCTGTTAGTTAAAACTCGTATAAAACGCGTATAGACGAAATGATCGTTTGAAAAGTACGAATTAGTCTTCTATAGAGGGCGCCGAATAATAAGGACAATTTTTTGAGCTAGCCAACGTTTATTACACGAACTATTCGTTTTAAAAGGGGGATCGGATAGTAAGAATTATCGACATAAAATCAATATAATAATAAGAATTTATCAGTGTTCCCAAATAAAAAGTTACCGTATAAAACACGAACTTTTCATGTACTATCATTTAATAAAAGTCAACATTTATATCGACGAATAATTGACCATATTTTTACACAATATTACTGAAAATAACACGGACCATATTTTATATGTTTAATTCCCATACCGTATTTTACTAACATGGCCTAATACATTGATTTAGATTGTTTTATTTTCTAATCTTTTTGGTCCTAGTGCCATCATTTCTTTAAGGTGGACACAATATATAGGGATTGGCATAATCCTAATAACAATGAAGAAGAAGAGGTGATGGTGATGAATGCTTATTGCTTAAGTAGTCCGTAACAATCAACCCATCAATTCTTTTGATGACTTAAAGATGGGGTAAAAATAGTGGCCTAGGAATCATAGAAAAAGAAAAAGCATGCATTATGCATTTTGGGAGATGCTGAGTTATGGGAATTAATAATAGCTTCTTCCTTACGAAATAATGTGGTAATTATTCTTTCATCATCTTAAGCAAGAGGATATATATACACCATTATTGGATCATCTTCCTTGCATATTGGAATACCTTCTCAAATCTCTTTTGGTTTGACTTTTTTTAGTAGTTATCTTTAACAAAGTTTACGTCATTATTTTTGCTTGAGTTATTGGATATACAAATAATGTGCACTTTAGAATTATGAGCTAATAATTTGTTTCGAGCATTGTAAATATTATGCTATTTATTGTATACATCAATAATGGCTCTAGGATGTTCAAAATAAATGCTTTAAAAGTTTAATGCTTAATAAAAGTTCTCATTAATTGTTCTCTTCTAATAACCCAACCTTTAATTTCTCAATTATTGTAACTAGACTATGGCAAACAAATAAAAAAAATTAGCAATGACCAACGAAAACCCAAAACTATTATCACCCACTCTCATCAATGTATTCTTGATTGCCATTAGTAACATTGCATGCAACCCCAATATTTTGGAATCGAAAAAATTTCAAGTAAATTAAGAGATTTATTAACTCAATAAAATACTCCCAACATTCTATTATATTTGTCATTTTAGTGTTGTGAAAGTGTCAATGGTGCAAAAAAAATTACAATAATCAATATTAAAATGATTAAATTACACCATAATTAATAGAGATATATATTAATAGAGATAAAAAATTACATACACATATATATAGACACACACACAAACATACATACACATATATACATACACACACATACATGTGTGTATTAACTCAAACTCGTATTTGGCCCACAAAAATTATTTAAAAGTTGGTCATAAGAAATTGCTATTTATCTTTGAAACAACTCAATATTTTATTAAACTATTAAGCTATGTTCAGTTCTTGAAAAATAAAAGGAAAGAAAACTTTAATCTTTCTTCATTAATTTAGGCACCGTTCTTTTGTGCGTTGCGTTTGCGTTGCGTTACGTTACGTTACGTTTAGTTGCATTGGAAATAGTTAAAAAATAATGATAATTTGCGTTATGTTGCGTTAAGTTGCGTTGCGTTTGGATGCGTTAACGCATAAAAGAACGGTGCCTTAGTATAAAATGTCCCATTTTCTCCATGGTCTCCTTCTTTATCTTCTCCCACCTCATCCCTCTAATCTAATTTAGGCACTGTTCTTTTGTTAGGTTGGTTCTAACTCTCCTAATTTATCCTAACTTAACATAACCTAACACAATTCCCCAAACAAACATCAACTCTGAAAACACAATTCTCCAAAAAAGTATCATAATTTATCATAACTTATCCTAATCTAACTATCATAACTTGAAAATAACTCATTCAAAGAACATGACTTTAGTCTATGATAACTCTCCCCCACTTTCTTTCTGACTTTGGGAGAAATATTTTAATGACAAAACTAATATAAATTTTCAATAATCTTGCTCTTTTCTTCCTATATTTTTTCGATGCTAAGAAAATAAAAGTGGATAATTCTTTTAAAAAAAATAGTTTCATCTTAATTTTTAAAAACTAGTGTTGGACCAGAGGTGTTACACATTACATTACATATTTAAAGCCATCCATGTGTTGTTGACCAATGGCCACAATGGGCAATGGGTGAAATAATTGGTGATGGGATGATTATGTAAAGAAGAAGTTGCTTGTTGAAGTACTATTCATTGTTGTGGTAGCTAAAAAGGGGGTGAACCACCATCACAATAAATGAAGAATCGTATCCTCATTCTGTAAGTCACAATACATATGACCAAGGTTGTTAAAATTGGAATCCTATCTCGAAACTATGGGGAAGTTAGGATCGGAATTTGACCCATGTAGAATCGTGGATCGTGTGTAAATAGTAGAATCGTTTTGACGAATTTGGACTATAAAATCGTAGGATCGTAAATCAGGATCGAGATTTTAATAACTATGCATGTAACGCCCCGACTCTCTACGGGTTACTGGCATAACTGTTTCAAGAAATTGTTCGATCTACGAATCACCACGAACCTTTCTAGCGTGTTTCGTCGCCGTTCACACACTGCATGAGAAAACTTACGAAAAGATCACCAATCCTGATACTACTCCCAGTCACAAACGTTTAAATGAGGAGTTTTCAACGGATGAAATTTCTAAAAGGTATATGCATCTTAATGATATAAACTAGGGATGACAATAACCCGAACCTGCGGGTACCCGCATCTACCCGACACATTATCTTCGCTAATATAGACAGTTATTTCAATCATCTTAAACTACATTTAACCACACATACGGGATGTTACACACAGCCCAATGGAGGCAATGCAAAATGGAAAAGGAAAAGTAGAGAAATGATTGATTTGGAATTGGGGGGGATGTTGTTGTGTATGTGTTAGGCTTTGGAATGACAAAACCCATACAAGCTGCTCCCGATAGAAGAGAAGAATGGGCGGATTTTAAGACACTGAATGTCATCACATGGCAAGTTTCCTTTGTTGCTCTTCATGGTCGTTTGTCAACAGCTGGCCACTGCCCTACTTCACCACCCCCTTTTTATGTTTATCCCCTCCTCCTCTCATTTCCTCACTATTCACTCATATTATCATCCAATTATAAATGGCTTTTTGGATATCAATAATACCAACTTTGGGGGTATTGGATATTAATAATACAAACTATTTTCTTGGACACTAGCAGTACGAAGTATTGACCTATTTTTCTCTAACAGTACACTGTCGAATTGTTATAGTTTTAACTTATCGAAAAGATGATGTGACTCCAAAATATGTGATATGGAAGGCATGTTAGTGTCCACGTCAACATTTTCTACCCAACCTTCGCCTTCCACGTCACACATCATGGAGCAACGTCATCTTTCCGATGAGTTAAAACTATAACAACTCGATCGTGTACTGTTGGAGGAAAATAGGTCGATAGTTGATACTACTAGTGTCCAAGAAAATAGTTTGTATTATTAGTCTCCAATACCCCTAAAGTTGGTATTATTGGCATCCAATAATCCATTATAAATAAAGGGATATATGCTTTATGCTTTAAAATTGCTTCAATGACAATAATTTTAGTTTTTTGTGTCTCAAGGCTAAACGTATCCATCGTGGATTAATATTTGTTTGAATAACAATATTTTCGTTTTTTGTGTCTCAAGGTTAAACATATCCATCTTTATCAATTGGGTTGATAATATTTTTTTGGTAGAGATTTTATTGAGTTCGGTCAATTTGGGTATTCGGGCAAAATTTTAAATTTGGACTCTGGCTAAATTTTAAGTTGAACAAAAGTTGAATCCGAATGAACCAATTTGACCAAATAATGGAATTGAAATTGATTGTTGTCAAAACTAAAAATTTACTAATTATTTGGTTATTTTTTACCAAATTTGACCTATTGACCAAATGACCCAATTTGATCAAATGTAAAAATTGTCTCTTTTACTATAATTATTACCAATATATCTTCTCATTTTTCTCTCTTATCACTTTTCTCATCTATTTTTCACATTCCCTACCCTCACCTATCACATCATTCATACTTTTCATAAATTTTATCATACCATTTCATACATTACCACATTTTCCACAATTTTATCATACCGCATCATTTCCGCACCATGACAATCGCATAAAACAACTGGAACTAATGATAATAACTCTCAAGGCAACTAATTTCTTTTATAATCACGAATAATTGAAGTGCCAAATTCGTCTTTTCTAACCATGAGTAGTTCCAAAATAGCAAAATTGCTAATATGAAAAATAGAAAAAGTATTAAATTATTGAAAATTCTACCATAGTTGAATTTATTTTGGTAGTTGAAAATTTTATACCATTCATTTATTAAAAATAAATCAAATTTTTTAAAAAGATGTATATCCTCCTAAACATTGTTAATTATTGTAAAAGTTACTTTGATCAACCTACATTGATTTTGAATTTTTATGATAAAATAAATGATATTTTCACTTTTCAACTACGATAGTTTAAAAAAAGTCAATTATGGTAGAATTTCCTTAAAAATATTCAATTTTGTAAAAAATTATAATTTAACATGTGGATTTACTTATTGTAATAAGTCCTATGGTGAATATATATTAATTTTAATTTTTTAATGGTAAAATTAAGGGTAATTATACATTTCAACTATCAAATTTTCAACTATGGTAGAATCTCCCTTAAATTATTATACAATATACAAAGAATTATAAATATACTTCCTAAAAAAAAGTATAAATATACATGTAACCATCTTTTTTTAATCGAAAGTAGGTATATAATCTCATTAGATATGAAAAATGCAAAATTGTTTCGTAAGAGATTGAAAAATTATAAGATTCATGCTTTGACCATGTTAACCACTCTCAATTGAAAAAATATCCAAGTTAAGCACATTGTTTACTTATTCTAATATTACATTCGTCCCATTATATTTGCCAATTTACCTAATTTGGGAGGACCAATGCATAGTGGGAATTGAGGTAAAATTTTCAAAAATTGGGACGGATGTAATACTCTTCCTCCGTTCCATATTAATTGTTGTTTTAGGAAATCGTGTAGTCAAATTTTCAAAAATTGTGACCATAAATTTCTCAATAAGTTACTATATATAAAATTACCACCATTAGATTCGTAACGAAAAATATTATCATAAAAGTATAATATTACAAATGCTAATAACATATTATGTAAGAAATTATCAATTAAAAAATGACATTTGAAGTCATGAAAATCAAAGTTATGACAGTTAATATGGAACAGAAGAATTATTTACAAATTACTTCCCAACTAATATTAGAAGCAGATGAAAATCCTCGAAATCGAATAACAAACTTGGGCATAAGAATTGGTAAAACTTTCGAATTAAGAGTCAAGAGTTTTAATCCATCTGCTTAGAATAGCAATATTCCCAAGAGAAGACAAGTAGTTTTTGGCACTCAGAAGTTAGGTCTGACTTTACAGATGTGTTATTCCCAGCTGGAGTTATGCCCCATTGGGGATATTGGATATGTATCAAGGAATGATCAATGATTGTCTCAATGAATGAATCTCTTCAATTATCATTCACAAGGAATTTACCATAAACACCCTCACTTTGACCACCTTTTTTTTTTATTCTTTTTGGAGGATTGGGGAAACATTCCTTAGACTATACTAGGTCCAATTCTTTAGTTGGTTTAGACCTAACTAGAATTATCGATCATAAGAAACTTTATTTCTTGGGCTCAGTTTAACAAAAAACAGGCTGCTAGACCTTCCACTACTGTAAAAAGTGTCCATAAATAGATCCCAAGAAGAATAATGGTGGTGCTCTTATTTCGGATGATTTACACATCTCATCCCCTTGTGTGGTTAACAATGGGTTGAGGAATTTTGGGAATGATGACACAGTTGTGTCCGACTCTCTTACACTCTGCTTGGGAGAGGAGAGTTAAAATGGAGAGTAGGGGTTCATAAGAGTAAAGAAGGGTGAAGGTATGGGAGAGTTCATAAGGGTAAACTGTTTACCCCTACTTGGGAGAACAATTTGGAGAGTTCATAAGAGTAAAATGTTAATTGACATATTTGCCTTTCACATTATATGTAATTCAATATAATAACCATATATTTGTTCTAATACTCATTCTCTTTCTACTCTCCCCCTAGTCTACTCTCTCTCTCTCTCTCTCTCTCTCTCTCTCTCTCTCTCTATCTATCTATCTATCTATCTATCTATCTATGTCTCTTCTTCTTCTTCTTCTTTTTCTTCCAATGAGAGAGAGAGAGAGAGAGAGAGAGAGAGATGCGAGAGAGAGAGACAAAAAAGAGAGGGAGAGAGATGTAAGAGAGAGAAAGAAAGAGATGTGTATGTAAGAGAGAGAAAGAGAGATGTGTGTGTGTGTGTGAGAGAGAGAGAGAGAGAGAGAGATGTGTGTGTAAGAGAGAGAAAGAGAGAGGAGAGAGATATGTGTATGTAAGAGAGAGAAAGAGAGATGTGAGAGAGAGAGAGAGAGAGAGAGAGAGATGCGAGTGAGAGATAGAGAAAGAGATGTGTGTGTGTGTGAGTGTGTGTGCGTGTGTGTGTGTGTGTGAGAGAGAGAGAGAGAGAGAGAGAGATGCGAGCGAGCGAGCAAGAGAGAGAGATAGATGTGTGTGTGTAAGAGAGAGAAAGAGAGATGAGAGAGAGTGATTTGTGTGTATGTTTGCGAGAGAGAGAGAGAGAGAGAGAGAGAGAGAGATAGAGTTGGAGAGAGATGGATGTGTGTGTTGTGATTCAATTAGGGTTAAGGGTAATATGCTCATTTTTTATTGTATGTATGTTATAATTTAATCAAACACCTCTTTACACCCCAAATTGGGGTGTTAAAAAAAAAGGTTACGAGGGGTAAAGGGGGGTAAACCTCACTCCCTCTTACTCTTCCTTAACCTCTCTCACTCTCTTTCCAAGCAGGGGTAAGGAGGAGTAAGTATCCTCCTTAACCCCCCTAACCCCCCCTACCCTGCTCCCAAGCAAGCCCTTAAGGCTTCCAAATGTGACGGGTCTGGGGATGCTTCTAACAAAACTATTACGACCCCTATTAATGTTGTTTTGGATAGGAACAAGTTACAAAGATGTTCTCTTGAGTGGTTTCAAAGCCAATCGGGTGGGGGAAGGGGATCATGGAACCGACTCTGACAATGACCGTACTCATAGCAACATGATTGGATCATTTGATGGACCGGAGGAGTGTGAATTACTTGTTGATGTTAAGAATTCAATCCTTGAGGCTTCGACAGGTAAAGCCAGGAGTAATAGAAAACAGAACATGCATGGTGATGAAATCTAAGTGGCATTTTGTCAGAGATGCAACTTGCAGGGTTGTTCTTGGCCAGAGGAATGGTCAAAAGGTTAGGATGACTAGGCGCCGGAACATCTTGGAAAATGACAGTCTTGATGCCATTGATGTTGAGATTAACCGAAGAGCTGTGATGATTGGTAACGCTATAGGCGTGCGAGTCCTCTATATCCCACAAAAATGAAGTTATTGACCTTTTAACATTGTGATTGAGAAGTGCAGGTTTTTTGCTGTCGTGGACGCGATAGTCCTAGTTATTTGCTTATGTTTAACAGTGTTTGGTCGTAGCCTTTATGTGTTGGAGTTGGTTGTTTGTTGTCTTGTATTGCGGTCTTGTTGTATTTCTTGAACTTTTAAGTCTGTTGGCTTTCAATAATCGAAAAAAAAACTAACTTAACTTAGCGGGTCAACCCCGACTCGCCCGTTTGACCCGAAAAATTAACTTTTTAAGTTCAACATTAAAATTTGTGGCTTTTCATTGAAATTTTTAACTATTAAACTGTAAGCGCAACTCATCTATTTGTTGTTTCTTTAATTTAAGTTAAAATAGTTACAATAATTTATCGTTACTATAAGATAATCATATTTTATTATATATTGTACAAAAAGTAGTATTTAGATACCATTTTTTTTAAAAAAAATGAAAAAAAGTTATAATTATAACTTGTTGGGTTGACCCAAAACCGAAATATGCTGTCCGTATTTACTTATAGGGCTGTTCATAGTCCAGTCCGGACCGAAAAAAAGACTGAACCAGACTGGACCGAGGAAAGTTCGGTCCAAGAAATTTTTATGTTCGGTCCTCGGTCCAGCCGATGGATCGAACTGATGGACCAAAGTTACTAAAATTATAAGGTTTCTTTATGTATAGTCTAGTCCGGACGGGACCGAAGAAAGTTCGGTCGGTCCAGTCCCGGACCGAACTTTTTCCGGTCCAGTCCTCGGTCCAGCTTAGTCCTCTAATTCGGTCCTCGGTCCTTTCGGTCAAGTCCGGGACCAATGGGCAACCCTATTTACCCAAATCCAAAACATACTCGATCCGTACTTACCTGAACCCGATATACAACCGACCTGAAACCTGCCCACCGGACCGAATTGATAGATCTAGACTGGATGGAGTAATAGAGGTCAAGAATAATTTAGTGGGAGCTAGAAACCGGTGAAGGCGTATTTAGCAAGCGGCCTGCAGTTACAGGGTATTCGTATTTTTGGAACGTTGAAATTAAATGCCTCCCACTAACTCACACACCACTAGGACGAATGAATATCCACCAGGATATGGGGCTGCAATGCACCATTTTCCATTTTAAAATCACTAAAACCAGTTCATTTCAGGGAGCACTATTTATTACTCCTCTGTTCTATATTAATCGACATAATTTTGATTTTTATAGTTTTTAATGTCACTTTTTTATGAATAAACTTTTACATAATTAATAATTGTAATATTATTCTTTTATGATCGTATTTTTCGTGGCGAATCTAATTGTGATAATTTTTTTTCGATTATTTAAAGCCCAGAAAGGCAAAAGGTCCCGTAACAAAAGTTGCAAACAAACAACAAAATAATAAGGTTCAACAAAACAAACAAAAAACAGTAAAAACAACACATCAATTAAGATTTATCCATCAAATTTCCCTCTTATCTTCTTATTATTGCTCTATGAATAGCCTCGTAGCAGTCCTTTAATCTTCGCGAATGATGTCAATGTCACAACCAAACTTTGCCGCTCTACAAGCTTCATCAACCATTCTCTCAAACGAGCTTTCCACGGACTTCTCAAATCCATCGATTTGACTGCGATTTTCTTCTTGTTTTTTCTTCCTGGCGTCGTACAAGCAGCTCTAATTGTGGTAATTTTATATAACAACTCATTATATATGTAGAGAAATTTACGGTCAAAATTTTTGAAATATAACAACACGATTTCCAAAAACGACAATTAATACGGGATGAACGGGGTATTTACAAATGTATTAATTAATTTCTAAACATGATCCTAGACAAAAAGAAACCGTCCACATGAACTATCATTAACCATTTAAAAAAATGCAGAATAGTTTCAAAACAGGGTACTTTTCAACCCCTTTATTTAGCTTCCAACTTTTAGCAAGCACAAAGAAGCAACAACAACAACAAACACTGCCTACGCGTAGGATTTGGTCCTAGTCATCTTTCTCCTGCCGCCTTGTTTCTGCTGCCACTTTCTCTCTCTATCTCTCTCTTCTTTCTCTCTCTACGTATCTTGCTGGAGACAGCTTGGAAAAGAGCCAGAAGCTTGGGAGTTGGGACGAGGGAAGAATATAAGGAATCATATTTTGAACTGGGTGCCTCATTATCTTAACATTCCTGTTTATTTTAGCTAGTTTTTCTTCTGATTCTGCAAAAACCCAGATGGGTCGACCTGTGAATGGTGTAAAAAAGCAACAATCGTTCATTTCTGTGCCTACCCAGATCATCAATCCTCTTTCTTCCTCTTCCATTCAGTCTCTTCTTCTTTCTCCTCCTAAGAAATCATCCTGTAATTCTTCTTCTAAGAGATTGAGTAAGCTTGTGAAGAGTCCAAAGGTGTGGTTTTCATGGCTGTTTTTCATGGTGTTTTTGGGAATGTTGAAGTTGTACTTGAACGTTGTGCCATTGACTCCTTTTTTGGGTTACCCTTGTGCTCAATCGCATACCCAGATGGAGATGGAGATGGAGATGAATCCTCCCTCCATGAACAACAATGGCGTCTTAATGTCCTCTTTTTCCAATGAGGATGATTCAGAGAGTGAAGATAACAAGTGGTTTTGGAAACAGCCTGATGGGTTGGGATACAAACCCTGTTTAGAATTCAGCCAAGAGTACAAAGAACAAACTCCTGCAATTGTGGGAGAGAGGAGGAAGTATTTGATGGTGGTTGTCAGTGGTGGAATGAATCAACAGAGAAATCAGATTGTTGATGCTGTTGTTATTGCTAGAATTCTGGGTGCTGCTCTTGTTGTTCCTGTTCTTCAGGTCAATGCTATCTGGGGTGATGAGAGGTATTCAAATTTGTCAATTTGAATTGCTTGGTTATGATTCTAAGGATGGAATTTGAAATGGGTCATACTTTTTTTGCCATTATTGATAACCAAAATGCTTAAAAGTTCATAGACAATTAACACAGCAAGGACTTTCACGATTATAACAACCGAAAGAAGGGTCATACTTATAACTTATTAATTGTGTGTGCGTTGTTTTGCAGTGAATTCTCTGACATATTTGATTTGGAGCATTTCAAGAGTGTTCTTGCTGATGATGTCAAAGTGTTGTCTTCATTGCCTTCAACTCATTTGAGGACAAGGCCTATAGAAGAGAGTCAAACTCCTCTCCATGCTTCTCCACAATGGATTCGACAACATTACCATGGAAGGGTAAATTTCAATGATCAATTCACACTTGAATTTTGTTTGTCATTCTGTTGGGTCCCTCTTTATGTCATTTTCAAATTTCAATCCTTGACACGACTGTTAAAACTTGTTTAATGCAGCTTAGAAAGACGGGTGTTTTGCTGCTTCGCAGTCTTGATTCTCGACTGTCTAAGGATCTTCCCTCTGATCTTCTCAAGCTTCGCTGCAAGGTAATTCTCTAGGAGGATTGTTTGGTAGCTAAACGAACACGAACCGTATTCCTGTATTAATGCATTTACTTTCACAGGTTGCATTTCATGCACTGAGATTCGCTCCGCATGTTCAAGAACTAGGGAACAGGATAGCAGAGAGGATGAGCAACAAAGGTCCTTATGTAGCTCTCCATCTTCGAATGGAGAAGGATGTTTGGGTAAGAACCGGGTGTTCTCCTGGTCCTGAATACGACGAGCTTATAAACAGCGAGAGGATGAAACGCCCCAAGCTTCTTACTGCAAGATCAAACATGACAGCCCATGAAAGAAGGCTCGCCGGACTTTGCCCTTTAAACCCTTTAGAAGTCGCTCGGTAAGGATCCTAAGAGTTTGTTCTGTGCACTATTGTCATTTGGGTTTCTGCAACATTGATCATAGTTCATAATACAGTAATCTGATGAAGTTGTTTTGGTTCCTTAGGCTGCTAAAAGCACTTGGAGCACCAAAAAGTGCTAGAATATATTGGGCTGGAGGGCAGCCTCTTGGTGGGAAAGATGCTTTGCTTCCCCTCACTACTGAATTCCCACACTTTTACAACAAACAGGACCTCGCATTGCCCGGTGAATTGGAGCCATTCGCACACAAGGCGTCCTTCATGGCCGCCATCGACTACATTGTTTGTGAGAAGAGTGATGTGTTCATGGCATCCCATGGGGGCAACATGGGACATGCACTCCAGGTATATTACACTTTTCACATTTGTTATGTGTAAACTCAATTGAATTCACACCTGATTATGTCACTGTTATCAGCTTTTTTTCATGGGTTTTGCTTAGTTTTCAAGATTGTCTTTTGGGTAGCTTGTTAGGTTGGACCCTAAGCACATAAGAAAGTGCAAGTAGTTGTGTTACTACTACACAGTTTTTGTGTGTTACACTCTTTTGGGAACTTTACAAATGCATTTTAGTAGATGTGAAAGTGTGAAACACACATTCTCATTACCATTTCTGCCCCATCTGCTTTTAGATTAGATTTGATGCCAAATGTAATGTTAGCATGTCAAAACTAGACCCGACCGAAATTTCTGGGCTTCGATCACGATTTTTTCAACTAAACCCGAAATACACCGAACCCGACCGTTTGACCCGAAAGATTAACTTTTTAAGTTCAATTAACATTTGTGACTTTTCATTATAATTTTTAACTATTAAACTATGGGTGCAACTCATTTATTTGTTATTTCTCTAATTTAAGTCAAAATAGTTACAATAATCTATCGTTATTAGAAGATAATCATATTTTATTATGTATATTGTACCAAAAGTAGTATTTGGAGACCATTTTTAAAAAGAAAAACGGAAAAAGGTCGCAATCATAACCCGTTGGGTTGACCCGAAATACACTCTACCCGTATTTACCCGAACCCGATATACGACCAACCCGAAACCCGCCCGTCCGACCGAATTGACATTTCTAGTTGACTCAAAACTGTTTTGTCTTTCCTCCCATGGGGACTGACATATAATGTAACTGTGTGTACAGGGGCAGAGGGCGTATGCCGGGCATAAGAAGTTCATAACTCCCAACAAGAGACACATGCTACCGTATTTTATGGATCCGTCGATTCCGGAAGAGGAATTCAACAGAATTGTGAAAGAATTGCACAAGGAGTCTCTGGGGCAACCGGAGATTAGGACGAATAAACCAGGAAGAGATGTTACAAAGTACCTGGTACCCGAGTGTATGTGCAATGCTACCACAACACATGCTTCTGCTTGAAGATGTGGTTCATCAAGTTTTGGTTCTTCCAAGCGTTTTTGACTCGTACTTGCGCTCATGGGAAGAAGAAGCTTCACAATCTAACGACACGAGAAATGTTTGCGAGTATATTACTGAATAGTCGCGTAATTATTATTACTAGGAGGCATGATTGTAGAGTGGGTACAAGAAGTGGGTTGTTGATGCCATGATTCATTCTTTTGATTCTTTACAGTAGATTTTTGTGCAGAGAATACCACAGCCTGTAACATTCCTCTGTTGTACCATGTCAAATACATGTAAATTTGTACAGATACCAATGAAATTCAACTTCCCCAGTCCTTTATCTTAGCACTCATCTCTTCAAACCCCCCCCCCCCCCTCTCTCTCTCTCTCTCTCTCTCTCTCTCTCTCTCTCTCTCTCTCTCTCCTTTTCTCTCTAGAAAAGAATGTGGGATAATGTAAGCCTTCTCTGTCTCGGTGGGCTTTTAGCTGGGAATTCAGGCGGACCATGCCCGGAATCAATGGATGCAAATGGGGAATGTTGTTTCGCATTTTTTTCCCCCAAGAACTTTGCGTTATAGAATGAATGTCTTATTTAATTTTTGAAATACTTTTGTGGGTCTCTAGGAAAACAGCACCCTCACTTGAAGTAGTAGAACAAACTATGGCAACAACATACAGAGTGAATACACTATAAATGTCGAAAAATGGAAGTTGCTTGGGCTGCTACAGGATTGTAATGTAAGTATGTGACTAATCTCCTACATACTTAGGTTGGTTGGGCAACAATCTATTCTGGCTTTCATAGCTAGTTGTAACAATATTCACTGCAGCCTGTTTGTGGTTGCGTAGAAGCACGTAAAGATTTCCCGTCATTCAGTTGATGGCATTCTGTCAAATTCCCAGGTTATGTTTTCTCTTGTGCAGTGTCTCCAGTATTCTTCCTTGTCTAAATTCATCTTTGGGATATTGAAGTGCAGTTCTTCCTTTCGGTATTTATATCTATCAATTGATGGTTTACTTCTTTTTTTTCGATTGTTGATAGCCAAAAGACTTAAAAGTTTATAGAGTACGGCAAACTGCAAAAACAACAGCAACCAACCAGCTCAAGAGAAAAAGGTAACAATCAAACACTGCTAAACATAAAAAGCACAGCAGGACGTTCGCACCCACGACAGCCAAAAACCATCACAGCTCAATCACGCAGCTAAAAGATCAATAACTTCAATTTGGTGAATCATCGAGGAATCACACGCCTATATCATTGCCAATAATCTCAGTCATAGATCTATCTTGGCTTCAATATCATCAAGGCTGTTAACTTCCAAACAGCTCCCAAATTTGGTCATTCTAACCTTCTGACCATCCTTCTTCCGGAGCAAAGCAACTGTCTGGTTTGTTGGAAGAGCCTTAATTTGCTGAGGTGATTCATGCACATCTTGGGTACCAATTATTGGGTTTTGTCCATTGCCAAAGTTATCTATTTGTTAAGCCCATTAGTATAATGGCATGTGCTTCCCAAAGTTAGCTTTTATCTTAAAAAGAATTGCTTTTGCAGCAGAAGATTAAGATATCAACACATCTCCTTGGAGAAATGGCTATGCTCTCTGGCTAAAGTCTTACTGTTAATCATCAACCATGATTTATACACCATTTTATTAGTCTACTATGATTGTATCCCCCATTATTGCCTATTCTTTCTTAGCCTACAGATTAAAGGGTACCTCAATATCACTAATAATAGTTTCCACTTAATGTAACACCTAGGGTACCCTGGAGTCGAATATTGAATGTTTCTGTTTGAAACTACCTTATTCTTTAAAGCATAATATCATAAAGGGCAGGGCAGCACGACGCTCGAACTCTTAAAGCTAAACCAATAACTCTAGACAAGCAGATGACAACTGAATCTGTAAATGAAGGTAGTCAAGTCAATCCCACTCCAGGGGCTGAAATACAATTAGTGAACAAATAGGGAGAGCATGTACAGGTACATAAGATAAGACACATAGTACCAGTACAAGTATGTCTGTATGTATACAAACAGAGGCCTTGTTAGAAGCAAAGAAAAGCCTTTTATACATAAACAGTGCGGTAAGGTAGACTAGAAGAAGCAAACTATGGAGATACAACACAGTTCTATGATGATGTCGTAACCCTTGACTAATCCAAAATCGTTCCCTTTGCTCTCCCCTTCTTTCAGGTGGGGAGATGCGGAATACAACATAACAAGTCAAAACCTGCTGTCTTGAGGAGGTGAACTGCTATGGCAAACAAGTTAGGCAGGTAGAAACATCGCAAGCATGTTTGTCACTTCCATGAATGTGCATCGCGTTTTGCCAAGACAGAATGTTGGAGTAACTGCCCAAAATTTAAATTGATAAACCTTAGTGTGTTTTCCATCCATTGAACTATCTCTTCAAGAGTCATCTCAAACATGCATCCACTTTTAGTAATATGCAATGCTTTATCCCTCCCTCCAACTTCCATCGCTTGTATTAAAAGAGCGGCCGCCATCTGGTTTATGGTCAAAAACCAATACAAATTTGAAAACAAGTGAAAACATGTTAGCTTCTCTCGTGGGAAATAGTCAAGACTCCCAGATAGTGATCGCCCTAGGTACAACTGTACAAGCAAATGTAGTGCACAGTAAAAGAAATTTTCTTCTTAACCTTATTTTGCATCCACCAAAGATTTCATAGGTACATGGAAAAAAATTTAACAATCAAAATGGAGGTTAAAATAGACGAATACAACACTTCAGTAAATGGAATTAGGATATCAAAACAAGATTTAAAATCACAAATTCAGGGAATCCCTTTTTCATTATTTACTGTGAACAGGATTTCTTTGCTTGGATATGTGGAGAATCAGAAGTTCAGTATAAACATACTATCAGAGAATGTGAACAAGTAAAAACCACACTGCTAGCAGAGGAATCTTCATGAAACAGCAACTAAACACCAAAAAGAAAAAGAATCAGGTCAGAAGGCAAAAGCCAAATAGATGAATCTTCATGGTACGGGGCTGTACTCCCCGTCCCGCCTCCCCCCCACTCATCCCCGGCCCGTTACCTGTTGTGGGTGGGGTGGGGGGGGGGGGGGGGGCATCCCCGCCGGGTACCCAACCACAGTGGCCATAGGAGTGAGACACAGACTAAGACAGGTGGGAATGAGACTGAAGGCTTACAGTTGGGGAGAATAAGTGGGAATGAGACTGAGGACTTAAGGTTAGTAAGAATAAGTTATGCATATACACCTAGAGCTTTTTACCAACTAAAATTACAAATCTGCACCTAAGATTACGTATATAAATTTAATGTATGAAGGGTATTTCTGTATTTTAGTAGAAAGAGTATAGGATGCGAGATGCATAGGAGGTAATCTTTCCCAACGGGGAAACGGGGATGGGGACGGGGACGGGGAAAATTTTGTCCCCACCCCCGTGCTGTCCCCGCGCGGGGATTCTCTCCCAGATCGGGGTGGGACCCTGGTGGGGACAGGGATTCGCTGCGCCACGGCCATCCGCCAAGTTGAGTGGGAGAGCAGTAAACCAGAAAACAAAGAACTTGGTCATGGGTGGATGCAGAGGGGAACAGAGAGCTGTTAAGAATCACTAGGGTTTCAGACTCATTAATTTAGTCATTCACAAAGCCAGGTTCAGTTAAGTATCCAATTGTTGGGTTCATGCATTTCATGAAATCTAGCATGTTTTTCAGTCAAAGGAACTGTCTGGATTTCCCAAACCCATGTCTCGGGTGTTGAGAATCCAACCTGACTGCTTCATGTACCTTGCAAACTCAGAAGTCCCAAGTTACAGAATATGGCCCTTCGGTTTGACCAAATTCCACCAGTTAGAACTTAGCAGCCAAGAAAGCCATCTAGGCCTATGTCCAGAAAGCAGTTCACCAAACGTCACCAAAACAAAACAAAATTGAAATTCTTTTAAACGAATACACAAGTGACAGTCAAATGATTAAAAAACATGAAATAACCCACAGGAACCATTTCACTTATATTTAGTTTCTAATTAGTACCATCGACATCCAGGAAATGCATGCAACATACTCATCAAATGTATACCTTTTGATAGAAATTAGATATGAAGTATCATGTGTATACATACCAACAGCTTTCTCTGTCGGAAAGGTCTGCTAGCTTTCTAATAGCATCAAGAAGAGCTTGTTCATGTTCCTAGCATAAATAGATCAGGGCAAATCATATCAGTACCCTGTTCACTAAAACAGAAAGGCCAAAACAAGAAGAAAAGAAACAATGCAAAAAAGAAGCATTTAGAGGTATATTACAATTGCCAAACATCGTGATTGCCATCAGATATGAGGCTGCAGTTGATTAAAAATAATGACAATAAGAAGAAACCCAAGAAAGTAGATAAAGCCCTTACCCTCAGAACCTTTGTGGCCCTTTCAACCTCAATAGGATTGGGATGTGTTGTACTGAAAATTCTCTCCACCTGTACAATGTGCTAATTGCATAAACTTCCAAAAGAATAGAACTAAGCATTACAAAGATAGGGGGAAAAAATCAAAAGAAAAATATTAATAAAAAAAGCACATTACTCAGAGTGATAAGATAAAATGACTTGCCTCCTTGATTAGAGTATCTGTATGAAGTATTTGAATATCATCTGATGTCTTCATCTTGTCAACGCCATTATGTGAAGGATGAAAATCCTTTTTCCCATGGCCTTTCGAAGCCCCCTTCCCTCTAGGAGCACTGTCAGAACCAATGTGTCCATTTGTCCCACGGTTTGATGCCCCTTGACGTGAAATACGAGGGTCCTCACCTACCCATTGTATGTCCTCTGGAGAAATCTACAACAGAAAGGCTCGACCTCAGAATGGATTGCAAGAAAAGCAAATAGGTATCACTCAATAAAATATTGGACAGGCAAAACAAGGCACTGTGCCATGGTTCACACATGTCTACGTATACATAGCATCAAGTGGCCTATATCAAATAAACCTATTGCGGTCAAACAATTGAGCTGATATCTTAGACCAGGAGCCCCAGAGGATAATGGGCCAGATGATATTAAGGCAGCCCAAACCTCCAAAAAGTCGATTCTCTCTTAAGAATAGGTAAAATACTCCTCTCCCCTACCGTGGGGTTATAAATAGCAGATGAACGGAAGCAAAGGGAGATGCACAATGATTTCTTCTTGAAATTTGAATTGTATTCTCTCTCTCTCGCTCGCTCTCTCTCTCTCATGATTTCTTCTGATCCCAAGACATCACTTCGTACACAGTGGCCGACACTACTGTTCACTCGACCCCAGTAGTCTGCAACTTTGGACTCTCTGACTGACTTTACTGTTAAAGAAACTCCCCTTTTTTTTGGTTGCAAGATACCCAGCTAAACACCTTGATCTCCTTCTTGGTGCCGGACTTAAGAAGAAACCCATTTGGGATGCAATTGTATTACAGAAACTCTTGGGCCAAACAATCTCATCATTACCTTATAATAAAACTACCATCTCAACAAGCACAGCCAACAAACTACAACTGTCATCATGTTCCCTATCATTCAGAGATCTCACAAAAGCCAAATCCCAATAATTAAGGCTACCATTTAAAGACATAAGTACCATAGCCTTCTTCAACCTAGTGATCTTGTACAAAATCAGGAATTGATCCTTAAAGAGGATGACCACCCTAACAAACATCATCCCAAGACAAACTTGTGATTTAAAATGCTCCTGACTCGATGAGATAGACTTCCAACAAGTAACCTCATGAGGACTGAAGCTGTGCTGTTCTTACTCCAGCAATCCAGATTACCAACACCATATTTCACCTTAATCCCCTTCTTCCACAAAACTTCCTCCTTATCCACAAACGTCCAAAACCACTTGGACTTTAAAGCTTCATTTATCACATGAGGAGGTCAAATTCCAAGACCTCCTTCATTCTTAGGACACCATATCTCAACCAATGAAAACCACCCCAAGAATTGTTGTTCCAAGGGAATTCTCTCATGATCTCTAAGCGTTAATAGAAAGATAGAGCAATCATAGTTAATAGCAACGTTTGTGAGTAAACACAATTTGCATGCATGGCGCTTTCATTTTCTTAATTTTAGCATAGATTAGTTCTAAGTCACTTCATGCCATAGAGCTAGTAGGCAACTCGACACATATATAGGGCTCAAGCGAACTCCACATGAAAATCAAGACAAGTTGGTGTAGGACGCTTGGCGAGTTAGCTGCATCACAAGTGAGAGCTCAAAAGATGTCATAGAGCTTGAAACTCCAAAGAGATGCAGGAACTGCTGAACTGCGGCATTTAACTAAAGGTTCCAGCTTTGCCCCAGCTAATCCATCACATCCAGCAAATGGCCCCCCAGAGTCTAACCGCAGTTGCCTACCCCCTTTAGCAATTAGGGGGAGGGGGGGGTTAATAACTTGAAGTTTCACATCATAGCTTTTGAAAACAGCACATTTAAAATCCTAGTTACCTACCCTCTTAGGCAATTTAGGGACATTTTAAGGGTATAAATTGAACTTTAAGAATACTACCCTTATGAACATGGCATATTTAGTCTTCTCGACGTCACCACCAACCCTCCCCCCCCCCCCCCACCAAACACACACACAAAAAAAAAAGGGGGGGTCTCTCCAAGTCACAAGATCAAAAGCAACTCAAATGGGTTTGGCATTACACGTGTAGTAAGCTTATCACCTAAGCACAGTTTTGGTTTACAAGGGTGGAATTTAGGATCCTCAGTGATTTTGAAGCCACACCACAAAATCAAGGTCAAATCAAGGGTCACCAACTCACCATGCCAATTGGAGCCAAAATCGAAGTTCTGCACAAAGCCACAAGGGACCACCCAGCTTTGTCTATCCATCTCTCTCAGAAAGCAAAGAAAACTGGAGTCCAAGCAGCCATATGAAAATAGAGATCCTAGGCTTCCAAATAACTCCCATTGCACCCATTTTGAGCAATCAATTTGGCAGATACGAGAGTTTCAAAATGGACCTTGCTATCTAAAAGTGGGCTTGAAATCCATAGCTTGGAGGTCACTTGCAACTTTTGTACCTTGTTGCTTTTGCTCTCCAATTGTAACTAGCTATACCCTTTAAGTCTCATCTGGTGACTAACACCTAGACTGATGGTCCTATATTTTTTCTATTTCTTTTATAATGATAAGAAGAAAGAATGTATTAAAATCATGAATAAGGTTATGGATGCAAAGATAGCATCCTACAAAAAGAGCAAGAGCCTATTACATAACTATCCACAAAATCTAAAACTTGAAGTGAAGAGTATAGACAAAAGCTTCCTTCATTCCAAAAGAACGACAGTTTCAAGAAAATACCCTCAAAGGCTCTCCAATTTCTTCACTCCAAAGCGCCCCATTGATGGCAAGGGTAAACAAACACAACCAGTACTTTATATGAGATGGGTATAACCTAGATGAAGACTATCAACCAAGTCAGAAAAGCTTAACTTCTTGTATTCCAAAACTAATCTATTGATAAAAAAAGTGTTTCAAGCGGTCAAGAGGAAGTTCAACATCCTCAAAAGTGCTTTGGTCCCGCTCTCTCCAAAGACACCAAAAGATTAGACGCAGAATGACTTTGGCAATCTTCTTCTTCAGTTTCCTTCCAAAGAAACCTTCCCAAGCAAAAAGATGTCCTCTAATCAAATTAGAAAAGTCCCAAAACATACCTAGGCAACCACAAGCAAAATCCCAAAGAGCCCTTACAAAAGCACAATGAAGAGACAAATGATTCCGCGGTTCCACTTCTCTTTTGCACAAGAAGCACCTATTAACCAAGCACTTCCCCCTCTTTCGTAAATTAGCACATGTTTTTCGTCCAATGCTTCACAAACCCCCCCCCCCCCAAAAAAAAAAAAAAAAAAAAAACCTTCACAGGGCTGAAAATTCCAAATGATCTTCAAAAGAAAAGCACCATCCAAAGGTTTATACACCGATGGATACTAAAATTAATAAAGCTTCATATAATAAGACTAATTGTCCTATACATACGATCTCCAGGGATGTAATTATTTGTTTGTAATGAATAATCAAAAGATCGCACTCGAGAACCAAGGGAGTGCCACCCATGTACAAAAGGGACAAGCACAAAAACCATCATGCGCACAAGCAGTCCCAAATAGTATTCTCCATAAGGATCAATGATACTTAAGTTACTTCCACCATGAAAGTACTATGCTCCAACTATTTAAACTTCTCACAAAAAAGGTAGAACTTGAAACTTTGAAAGGACAAGGCTTTATCCTCAAAGAATCGTATTCCTCTAAGGATGTAATTATCAGTTTTGACAATAAGCCAAAACCAATTAGAATGGACATTCTCTCATCCTAGTTGGTTTAGGTTAAGTTGGCTAACTTACGGGATGATATCTGGGTTCCTTTGAATCTTTGGGTGGTGTTTCTTCATCCAAAAGACGTCAAGGAACTAGTTCAAGTGTTTGCTCGTCATCGGGTTTTAGAGTTGTCTATCTCTCGTTACTCTACCTTGATCTTTTGGAGCTTATGCTTCTTGCTTTTGGGTTCACATTTACTATTTGCCAGCCTTTCTAGTTTTCCTACTTATTTCAACAAGTTTATACTAGATTCATCAGTCATATTCAATGTGACCTTATAGTATCTTTTCTTGTTCCACTTTCTTGACGCTATTGATTTTGTGTATAGACTATTTTTTTGTCGTAATTCGCTTTTGTTGAATGCCCTTTCTGTATCTTTTCTCGTAGCTTCTCTATTTTACTGAAATTTTCCATTACCTTATCGAAAAACATATATTAAAAGAGGGACCAACTTGAGATCTTAGGCGAATTTCAGATGAATGAAAACAAACTCAGCACTACACTCAGTCCAGAAAGGTTCCGTTTTCTGTACTGTAAACAAAACCCATTGAGGGGCAGGAACAAAGGCAGAAAATGTACAAAAGAACTGTGTAAGTCATAGAATAGCACATTAAGCAAAAGATCAAAGGAACAAAATGTGCAAATAAGTAAAACACACAAACATACCTCTGAAAGGTTTACCCATTCCCATGTCTCTTCTGCAGTGTCCTTGTCATACACCAAATAATGCAGCCCCTAATAATTTTAGGATTGAGAAGTTAGACATAAGTTCAAGGAATCTCAAAGGTAGAATCTGTCAAAAGCAAACCATACCTCTCGAGGGTTATAGTCAGCTATAAGTGCTTCATAAAAGTTGTTGTCATCAGGCCACCTTGTCCTAACTTTCCTTCCAATCAATGGGTTAGATGTCACTGTATTGGCCGCATCACTCAAATGAGCACGTGCCTGATTAGGAATTTGACCTCTACTAGTTGCATTTGAGGATGGATATTGCATTGACTTCGCCGATGATGCAGGTGGCACGAGATCCTGTCGCATACAACATAAATAAGTAAAACACACACACACGGGCATGCCTGTATGCACACACACACACACACGTACACACACATATACCGGTCAGAACCACCTATTAAGGATTTTCCTGCTATGGAGATAGAGGAGCTCAAGTCAATCTCATACATAACAAGTAACAAGGAAAGAAGCAAAAATATAAATAAAACAAATAAGTAGGAAATAAATAAGGAAAAGAACAAATAACATAGAAGGACAAGACCTTCAGAAGAAATTGAAATTTTCCAAGTTTGATGAAATTGCAAATTTGCTTATTCAAGATACTGAAGATAGCAACCTTCAAATACTCTACATAACAACACTCAGAAGATCAGAAATCCTGTGTTGCTTTGGAAGAAGACAGAATTGCTCTCCATTTTCCAACAAAAAGACTATCTACATTTGATCTCCACAAACCTTGCTTTGAAGGACCCACATTGCAGGCACATTGAGGGCATAAAACTTAAAAGAAAACAAAAATGGAGCTACACTCATGATTTCTCTATCCCAAGTATTATAACTGAATTTGACTCACTGATCTATTTTTCTTGCCCTTTGAGCCCATCACAGATCCTCGTTTCACAGCAGAAGACGATGGCTGGTTTGATGCAACTACTGCTTGTGGATGAAACTGCGGAGATGGAGCACCAAAGGATTGAGACGGGAGAGAGTGATTCATCTTTGGCTTCTTCCGGGATGACAAAACAGAAGGACTTGGCACTTGCTCCTCAACGACATGATTGGAACCAAGCATGGCAGATTGGGCTCCACCTGACTGTCTCCACTCCCTACATTCATTCAACCACTATTTTAGAGGAAAAAGGTGAAAAACTACAGGCAAATGTACTTTGATTATTGCCATTTTTTGTTTTTGTTGTTGCTGTTGTTTAAAGCTCTATCAGACCTTATTCTCTGGATGACACCATCAGCATTAACCCTACCAAGAAGCTCCCTGTGATCTTCATTCGATATCCTTAACTCTCTTCTTAGCTCAGTGATCAAACTTTCTTTTTCCTGGTCAAGTTCAGCAGAAATTAAGAATAGCCAATAAAGAACAACCTATCAGATTCATGAACTTGGAACGGGAAATACCCAAGAGATGGCATCAGCTTGAGCTTTGAAGGCTCTCAACACTGATAAGTAAGCTTCTTTTTCCAGGTGGTGAATTTGCACCTCCATATTATCAGACATACTAGGGTATGGTGTGGACCCAATTAAAGCAGATCTTCCATTGCCAGCTGTAGAGCCTCGTTTGGGAACTCTGTTATGATGCGATGGAGGGAGATCATCATCAGTTCCTGCAGCATTTAAAAAGCTTTCATCAAAATCAAAGGTGGGGCCATTTTGTGTTTCACCTACATTAAGGATTCAACATCCCAATTCAGCATGTATGTTCATTAGGTTCCAGTTTCTTATTTAGATCATAGAAAAGCCCACTAAAATGAAGTGGTAACGAAAGTCATACTAAACAATATTGAAGCTATCTCCAAAGTGCCACATATCCACTATGAAGGTGAACAGACCTAGCTTGCTTCATTATGAATAAAAAAAAGCTATTTTTGCAAAGGCTGAAGGCAATCAAATCTTTCTCCATAAATGGTTATTTCATAACTTTCCAACACCATTTTGGAGGAATCAATTTGGGGAGGAAAAATCAACCAACATTCTGTTTTGCATCTAATTTCTATTCTTCAAACGCTCTTTAAGACAAGTGAAAGAAATTAACTCAATTTGCAAAAAAATTATTTGCATCTCATTTGCGAAGAATCAAATAAAGCCTAATAGAAATAAATATGCTGAAACAACACATACAACATGCCTCCTAGTAGGAAGAGTAACACACACTCTGGTTAAATAAAGCTTTTAAGATTAAAGCACCGAAAACTTCGAACATAAAAATACTACACTTGAGCCTCCAATGCTGCCTAATATAATGATAACATTGCATAGCAAATCCAAACCTACCAAGTCACGAGGCAAGTCTATCCCAGCAACTTTCAGCATTCAATAACAGTATCATTAATTGGCAGACATACACATTCAATAGTTCATTGGCCACAAATCAAAAATGTACACCAAATCAAATCAGACAGTTATGCTGCAATTCCAGAAAGAATACAATCTCGGAGGCAAAATCTGGACAAACCCAAATTAACCAAAGAACTGAATATCAAGAACATTAGGCAAAAAAAAACTGTAAGTATCAGTACAATTAAGAAAAATAAGAAGGGCGAAGCGAAAACCTAAGTGATAAAGTACGAAGACTGCAATTGAAAAACACTCACCACTGCTGTCATACGGTTCGTAGTCCATAATCACTGAACTACACTCCAAAGAAAAGAGTCAAAGCTTCCGCCGCCGTACTTTGCAAGGGAAGCTGATTGGGGGCTAACGAGTGTGAAAATTGGGCAAAAGATAGGCAGATTCGCAAGCAAAATAGGATTTGCTAGGCGCTGGCTGCTAAGAGTGAGTGAAAGCAGAATGATTGCGACGAATCTTCCTGTTTTCTGTGTCAAATTCAACTGTGGTTTTCAATTGTTTTTTTCTAGGGTTTGTTGTGGAATTGGGCATGAATGCTGGAATCGACAATTTTAGCGGAACACACAGATTCTGAGGCCGGAGATGTTTGAAGAAACAAAGGGATTTGTGTTTTGTTAATTGTTGGTCTCTTCCTCCGCCGCTCTAGTTTAGTTTTACTTCCAATTTTAACCAATTTTCTTAGCACCTGAAAATAAGTGAATTGGTTCGGGTTCTGGTTTGGGTTAGGGATCGGGTCGTTGAAGTTTGGTTGGGGTTGCCATCGAGTTGTCCAAATCTAGTTGGGTGTTGGAATTGTGTGAAGTTCTTTCCGATTTGATTTTGGTTTGATTTAGAGTCATTTGATTATGGATTATAATCGGGTCACTTTTTGAATTGCTGTTCAAATTGGTTTCGATTGCTTCGAGTTTGGATAAATATCAGATCAACCATTCTGGTGCAGATTCAAGTCTCGCGTTAGTTTTATCAAGTCTAATTTTCTTACCCTAAACCTTAGCGCCATTACAACCCTTTCAAAAGTTCTCTTGATTATCATATTTGAATTGTCATCGTGTTGCCCCAATTCTTTCTCTTTTCTTTTTTTCCTTTTTCTTAGCGAGTCTTGCCTTGCTTAGGGATAAACAAGGTTTAAGTATGGGAGATTTGATAAATGTCATTTGAGCATATGTAAACTTGGATACTTTGATGAGAATTTTGGATATTTGATGTGTTAATGTTATTTTATACTTGAATTTTCCATTTTATACTTGGTTGGAGTTTGGTAAGATCTTTGTGGGAAATTTAAGAAGAAATGGAAGAAAATCGAGCTTGAACCGAGCCTTGATATCTAAGTGGGCCATAAAGATGAAGAAAATAAGAGATATTGCCAAAGCCCAAGGTGAAGGCCCAATCTAAAAAGGGTCTGCTAATACCTCCCAAAGGTGATATTTTGAGCAACACGGACTATTTCGACCCCCAGAGAGTGAAGATTCAAGTTTCACAATCAACAAGGATCGTGGCATACCAACACAAGTTGTGTTAGGGTTAGCACGGATCGTGTTGATTTAGCACGGTCGTGTTGATGTCTGACAATTGAAATTTAGCCGTTTCTCACCCATTATTGCCATATATTGATTGTGTGCGGCTATTTCATGATGATTCCACCTAGCATTCACCAGCGATAATCATCTCCATTCACCCCTATTATCATCCACATTCATCCATCACCCATTTTTTTGTGAGAAGTGTGAGAAAACTGAAGATTGAAGAACAATTCAAGCATATTATTTGAAGTGAGAAGTAAAAATCCTCCATAGTTGATTCTCAAGCAATGATTGATCCTCATCTCAATTATTTTTCATTCTTTATAGGTTTAATATGTTTCTTAGTTTAGAATTTTATATGCTATCTAGTTCAAACATGAATTGTGAGTAGATTTTCCTTAATTTTGGGGATAAAACCTTTTAGTTGCTTTATGAATTGATTTTGTTGGATTGAACAACTATTAATCTAGTTTGAATGCATTTTATTTATCCTTGTCACTATTTTTTATTGACTATCAAGAATATGGAATTAGATTGTTGAATGAAGTACCGAAAGGAGAGGTTTGGTAATCGGAACCCATAGGATTAAACTAGTTACAAAATGAACTAGACATAGAAGATTTTGTAACTAGGTATCATTTGATAATTTGATGTTTAACTTGGCTAAAATCGAAATAACCACGAAAGTAGGTGATTGGTTTCATTAAGCAATTTATTTCATTATCAAAAGCTCGCTATGAAATACTTTATGCGATTATCGACCCTAAAATATACTAAATTAGTGAAGTACAAGTTCAATCCACTAGATTAATTCGTTTAGTGACTTAGGTTTATCCACTGAACGCTTTTAATTATTAATTTTTATCCTTGAATTGTGAGTGGGTTGATAGTTAGAAGCAGTTGATAATTTGAGCAAACCAAAATCCGACCGACTTAGCGATTGGGTAGGGAACTAATTTGGTGTGTAGTTAAGCGAAATCCCCATGGGAACGACCTTGATTTATGCTACAATCACACTCGTACACTTGCGGTGTATCATGTCCCGCCCTCGGGAAGCGATGGCATGATCATGCCCCTCCATAGCACGATCGTGTCGAACAAGATCTTCATTTGCCCTTAAGTTTGTGCTTGTCACGATCGTGCAACTATCGAGCACATTCGTGCATTGTCTTTCTTCCCTATATCCTTGATTCTTCTTCTCCCATGTCGATCCCAACTCACCTTATTTCCTTGCAGAGTGTAGTTTCCTACTTAAAGACCTAGAAAGGCCTCAAGCCTACCCCAAGTAGTTACCACACGGTTCGTATCTTTGTATCTTTGAAAACCATTTAGCCCGAACCTTGAAAGGAAGGTTGTCAGAGCCCGAAGATCTTGGGAGGTGGTTTTGAGGATGACTTTTTCTTTCGGATTTGGGATGTTAAGTTCCACCCGGGCTTGAGAGGGCGCGAGGCATGTATTAAGTGTTAACTTCAGGTCTTTTTGGACCTCCTATAACTCGTGATACAACAAAGTTAGAAAAGGTGATGATAATCTTATGGGCATGATGGAACCTCATGAACAAATTGATATATAAGACCAGTGCTAGAAACTAGACCTGTCAATTCGGTCGGGCGGGCGGTTTCGGATCGGTCGTATATCGGGTTCGGGTAAATACGGGTCGGGTGTATTTCGGGTTCGGGAAAATACGGGCGGTATATTTCGGTTTCGGGTCAACCCAATGGGTTATGATTGCGACCTTTTTTCGTTTTTTCTTTTTAAAAAATGATCTCTAAATATTACTTTTTGTACAATATACATAATAAAATATGATTATCTTCTATTAACGATAGATTATTGTAATTATATTGACTTAAATTAGAGAAATAACAAATAAATAAGTTGCGGTTATAGTTTAACGTTAAAAATTACAAAGAAAAATCACAAATTCTAATAAAGTTGAACTTAAAAAATTAATTTTTCGGGTCAAGCAGGCGGTCGGGTTTGACCGCTAATTTTCGTTCGGTATACTTGGGTTGATTCAGAAAATCTTGTTCAAAATCCGTAAATTTCGCGGGTTCGGTCGTTATCGGTCGGGTCGACCGCTGTGCCTACTAGAAACCCTTTCTACGAGCTCATGAAATCACTAGAATATGTTGAAGAGTTCTAGAAAGCAAAGCCAAGGCTGCACCCAGAAGATACAAGGTTGATCGCTCTTTAGAAGTCTCCCTAGAAGGTGTGCTAAAAGTTAATTTGATGGAGGGGTTTTGGAGGGACAATTTCATGGTTGGGATTGGTGATAAGGGGGTCTAATGGCGAGTTGGTACATGTTTCATTGTGCCGAGGTGTGGGGTTTGACGGTCCAGACGTTGAGGAGGTAATAATTATGATGTTCGCCTTCAAGATAGCTTGGGAACTTGGGTGCAAGAAAGTAATTCTTGAAGGTGACTCCATCCACTTGATTTCTAAGCTGAAGAGAGGAGAAATAACCAATTATAAATTGAAGTTTGTTCTTCTATTAATAGGATTCTTATTTTAGCTGAGACGTTTGGTTTTTGTTACTTTTCTCATGTTAGAAGATCTTGATATAAGGTTATGAACTCTTTGACCAATTATCAAACCATTGATTTTGACACTAGATCTTGGGGGAATTTTGAGCCTCAACCTATACCTTATCTTATTGTCGAAGACACTTGCCATGTTGTTTTGAGCATGAAATAAACTCCTAAGTTTTCCATAAAAAGATAATGATGAATGCAGAAAGTTATTGAAGTAGCAATTACAAATATATGATGCTTTGGTAATACATACATGAGTTTAGTTTTTATTCAAAAAGGAAAAAACCAAACTCGTAAGGTAATTGGCTGCAAATCTTTAAAAGGGATAAGCAGCCTGTACAAAATCAATGGTCAAATGTGGTGTTGAGTAATACACATTGCAAAGGTTTATAGTCTAAGTTCCGCCAAAAACATCTTTGTAAACTCGAGTTAAGCCAGCACACTTAACCCGATGTAGAAATTCAATCAACTTTAGTTAAGATGATCCGAACATCTGATCCAAAAGGATTACAAGAGCCATCGCAATGGAGGTTTCAATATGGTCTGGCCTGAGAATGAGAAGTCGAAAGACATCACCGCCCAAAACAACCCCACCGGCGGCCTCTTTCCGCCTAAGCTCCGCCACACATTGCCTCTTGTTATTGTACACTGAGACGTTATGTTTTGAGTATGATCCTTCCATTTGGTAAACGATATTGTCGGAAGCTTTTCTAGGGCTTGTAATCTTCTCCTTGAAACTCTTGCTAGTTAGGCTATGGATTCTTGGGCTACCTAGTGTTAGGACATTAGCCAAGCTTGTGGGTTTGTTAGGGTTGGAGTTGAGTAGGAGGTTGGTTTGCTTCTGAACCAAGTACTTAGGGATAGAGTTTACTGATGCGTCTCCTTCATAGATCATCCAGTTATCTCCCCAGCTCAATTTCTGCTCAAAGTGAATATAAAAATCATTACTACACTGCATAAGAAATGAGAATTTTTTTTCTCATATAAAAAAAAGAGAAAATAACAAATTCTAAATTACGCCCACAAACCTAGATAAATTAGCTTTTTTCCATCTAGAAAAGTCCTAGAATAAACTTCCTTTTTTTATTTATTTCTTTTCAAATTCTATTTCTCTACCAAAAGTCAGTTAGGACTTTAGAGTGAATAAATCCATATATATTCCTTATAGATGGTTTGATCAATGCGTACATGGGTATAAGGAAATAAAGAAGCCTTTATTCAAAAAGGAGAAACAAAAAAGAATATGAAAAAGAATGCTTGTTACACGGTAAATATTGGAGTATCTATCTAGGTTCATTAAAGTATTAAATCTTAAAAAAATTTATCAAATATTTAGTATAAAATGGATCATCATAAGTTTATAACATCGTTGCAAAATTCATTGATATTTTTTAAATTTATCAAATTTTTTCATGTCAATTCATCCCATAAAAATTGATAGATTTTAATACATATAAACTTAGCTAAATCCACCACAATATACCATATAATTTGTGCAAAAAGAGAAAGTAAAAGCCATGAAATCGAAAACATATATTCTGGCTTGCCTTATATCAAACAAAAAACAAAACAAATAAATAAACAAATAAAAGAAACAAGAAAAAGAAAAATAAAGGCACAAAAGACCTATCAATTCGGGCGGACAAATTGATTTTTGGTCAGGTTTAATATGGGTCAATTTCGAGTTTATTTATATTTTCGGTTTGGAAATTCTGGACCTAACCTTAACTTTCCGTCGATTTTCGAGTCAGATCAGATTTTGCCAGCGTACTAGAACAGTGACAAACAAAAATAAAAAAGACAAAAAGAAAAACAAAGCATCAAATTGCTATGCATGCAAAACGTTGGCCAGGCAAAACCATATTGGTGGAATAAAAGAGATGCTCCCCCACATGCTTCAAATTTAGTGTTTATTCATCCGTAATAATATAATTATTTATTTATATCTATTTGTTATTTACTTTCAATACCACAATTGTTCACTCATACCTCTCTATTCTCCACTCTCAAAAACATAATCATTCACTCATACCTATAGTTATTAAAATCTCAATCATGATCTACGATCCTACGATTTTACGATAAAAAATCCTCGATGCGATTCTACAGTGCACATTCCGATCCACGATCCTACCTAGGTTATTCCGATCCTAACTACCCTATAAATTCGAGTTAGGATCCCGATTGTTAACAACCCTACTCATACCCCAAAGCACGTGCACTGTTGACTCCCAATAACATAATAATTGACTCATACCTACCCGAAACATAGGTTTCAGGTATATCTAATACATATTGCATGAGATGATACATGATACATACCTTACGTCGAATAGTAAGAAGATACTTATTAAGTGTCTTGTGATGCTACAAAATCTATATATTTTGGGACAAGACACTTATCATCACCCTCCTATTTGTGAATGAATAATCATCATAATAAGAGTGGACATCCTAATATATATAAGTGAACAATCTAGAGTTTTTTGCATTTTGAACCCCGAATTTTAGGAGTATTTACATTCTGAACCCTTAGTTTTCAACTTTAACTTTTTTGATCTTAAAGTTTGTAGGTTGAAAAAAGCACCCTAAAGTTTGTGAGGTGAAAAAAAAGCTCGTTTCCCGTTTTTCTTTTTCTTTTCATGTTTGAATTTCTCTCCCGATTGGCATCAAACTTCAAGACTAAGGTTAAAACCGTATTAAAGTTATAATAAACTTCTTTTATTCATGTTGGAGTTCCTTAAAACCATGTACTCAGGGGTCTAAGTAGCCTCAACACGAATAAGAGAAGTGTATTATAACTTCAATATTAGTTTTAACCATAGACCTAAAGTTTGATGTCAATCGGGAGATAAACTCAAACATGGGAGGAAAATAAAAAATGAGACAGGGGCCTTTTTCTTCAGTCCACAAACTTTAAGGTTCTTTTTTATTCAGCCTACAAACTTTAGGGTCCAAAATGTTAAAGTTGAAAACCAAGGGTTTAGAATGTAAATCCCCCTAAAATTCAGAGTCTAAAATGCAAAAAACCCGAACAATCCAATATATATAGATGAATAATTATAATATTTGAAGCGCATACTCCGAATGCGCCTAATAAACTATATATATACATACCTTACGTCGAATAGTAAGAAGAGACTTCCCAACTGCATCCATGAGCACAATCTCTCCCGTTCTATTCACCCCCACGTAATTATCCACCCGAAACACCAGATTTCCTGTGCTGTCAAACACAGTGAAACCATTACAGTTCAACACCAGTGACTTCCTCCACACCGTCAGCCCCACCGCCTCCACCACCACCTCCTCCTCCTCCTTCTTACTCGCCGCTGCACCAAAGTCTGGCGTTGAGACACTCCTCTTTATCGGCTGCAGATTGCTTATGAAGTTTGGGTATACTTTTCTGCAGGTCATTTTCATGCTCATAAGTACCAATGAATGAAGCCTATTTTCTGGGTGTTGTTTGGGAGAGGAGGAGAAAAGAGAGAGAGGGAGAGGGTGGGGGGTTTGAAAGAGTAGTTGAGGTAGTAGTAGAAAGAAGGGGAAGATTGTGGCTACTTATATATGGGCCATGTCTTCACTCAAGATGATTCTTAACCATTTTGAATTTTTTATATTTCACATTTGTATAACTTTTATTAATATTTTCTTTAATAATTATATATATTTATCAATTATAATAATATAATACTTATTAGCTAGATCAAAAAATATAATAATAGTCTAATTTTATCAATCATGGTAGAAAATGCACATTTTATATATAGTTTTACATTTATGAAATAAATATAAATAAATAATTATTTTTAATTATTTATAAGTTGTAATAACCCTGAAAATAATGAAACATACCTTTAGAATGATTTAAATATACTTACATTTCGCTTTATTAGTGATTTAAAATAAACGTAAGATGGTTAAGAACCATCTTAAGTCAAGATGTTTATCATTTTACCTTATATTATCACGATAATTATTGGGGGTTACGTACGTATGTGAGGTTTGCACGAGGCTCCAGCTGCTTTTTAATAAAATTAATGTTTATGATAGTTTTTTTTTTTTTACATTAAGGTTTTTTTTTTTATAGATACTATTAATTGTCCTGTTCTTTTATGCGGTGTGCTGTGGTATGGCTCGGTATGGTGTGGTGAAATTGTGGTGGGTTATTGGTAAGTTGTGGTGGGTTTTTTTGTATATATATAAATATTGTATTGGTAATAGTGAAAAAGTACGGAGTAATTGAGTTTCTTTGGATTGGATAAAATGAGGTTTGGATGGATTGAATTGGATTGGATTGGATATTTTTTGGGGGAATTGTGTTTTTAGAGAGAATGCTTTTTTGGGGAATTGTGTAAAGTTTGGATTGGATTTGATTGGAAAGAGTTATCAATCCAAAGAATAGATGATTAAAAATGGTTGAAAAAGTATTGTATTAGTGAGTTGAAAAAATATTGATTGAAAATTTATATTAAAGATATATTAATAAATTTGAAAAAGTAATTTATGGTGGGTTGTGGTGAATTGTGGTGGAATGATATGTTGTGGTGACAAAGTGTAGTGGGCTGTGGCACTGCAGATTTCCAGCCGCATAAAAGAATAGGGTCTACACTAACAACTACAAATGACGGCTTAATTGCATTAACTCTATCCTATAGGTATTCCCTCCGTCCCTTTTTAAATGTCACAAAAACTAATTTTGCAAATCCAATATGTATTGAAAATAAATTGAAAAAATTATTTATGGACAAGTATATCCCTTATTAAGTGAAAATAAGAAATAAAGGAGAATTTTAAAAGGTAAAATAAAAATCAGATTCACTAATGAAGAGTAATATATGTATTTTAATTATTAAAAATATAAAATTGACAAATAAAAAGGGACAAGATAGTAAGAAAATTTGACAATTATTAAAGGACTGAGAGAATATATTGTAGACATTTTTCATAAATTTTAAAAATTATAAATAAAAATATAACACAATTTATATATAATATTATAATTATACGACTCAATCTTATTATTTATTTTCCATTAATAATTAAATATATGAATTTTGTGTCAAATTAAGACACTTACCCAAGCTTCATATGACCATATCATCTTCATATTATAAAAATTTATTTTCAAAAGTCAGACAGCTAAACTATGGACGGTGGTGGGTCCCTTTCTCAACTCGAATATATGTGCTCTATTCATTTCTGGCCATCTATCATATTGATTGCTCCATTTTCTTTTTCTCAAAAAGAAACAGTCTATGGAATTGATTCCACGTAGCTTTTTTCCCTGTTATTTCAATGTTTAATAATCTGTTCGTTGGAGTGTAGTTGTATAAATTGTTAGGTCAATGCATTTATTTTAATTAAAAACGAAAAATATTAAACTATAATAATTGAATCAATTTATATTAGTCATATGAAACTAGCTTATATGCAACATATCAGAAAAATAATTTTGTAATTAACCAAGGCCCCGTTCTTTTATACGGTTGGTTGTGGTGTGATAATGATGTGGTGCAGTGGAATTTGAAAAAGTACGGTGAGTTGTGGTTAGTTGTTGTGAAAGTAGAGGGGAAAAATGATGAGAGAGAAAAATGAAAAAATATATTAATAATGATTGTAGTGCGGTGTGGTGAAGTGTGGTGGAAAATTAAAGAGTGCATACCGCACCGCAACCTATCGCATAAAAGAACGGGGCCTAAGATGTTGAATTACTACATCGAAATAGTGATAATATGTAGAACCATTTTAAGTAAAAAATTTAATTTGATAATTCAATACTTAAATGATGGCGGTGTCGTTTATATGTTATTTCTTATATGATATATATATAAGGCTAATTTATACACTAACATAAAAAATACATTATTTACTACACAATTAATTTCATCATATGTAAAGGAATTTTTCTAGCTAGCTGTAAAACTTGACCTAGCTAACAATCTGCTAGAAAATGAGGATTCAATTGCTTGACTTTTTCTTGGTAGATATAATACTCCCTCCATTCCTCAATAATTGTTACTTTTGAGTTTAGGGAAGATTTTAAGAAAATAATATTGAGAATGATAATTGCATTGAAAATGATAAAAGTAAGAGTTAAGTTTCTATTTTAGTTATATAATTGTATTGGAAATTGTAAAAGTAAAAGGTAAATTAAAAAAAAATGTCATTAATGTTACATTGGAATTGTAAAATGACAGATATTGTGGAAAATAGAAAATTGATCAAAGTGACAGATATTGAGGAATGGAGGGAATATGTAATAAACATACAGACTATTGAATTGACAAGTTAAATTTAGCATCTTTATTTATTTAATTCGGTCAATTAAATGGCCCAATCAATCAAAGTTAGTCTATTTAAAAATAGTGAGAGAGAACAATGACAAGCCAAGGAAGTGGTCTAAATGAAAAAAAAAATTATGCAATACTCCCCAAGTAACAATTTCAGTCCTGTCAAAATAAGAAAAAAAATTTAAGTCTTTTTGATAAAATATATATATTGCATTATGTTACTATAGTACGAATTAAATTATCATTATATTTCAACTAACATGGGCAATCCAACAACTGGAGAGGAAATCCACGAACAACATAAACACGAACAAACTCCACTATCAAAGTGGAAGTGCACAATAACAAATCTCTACTATTTCAAGAGATTAATATGAGAAGTAAAAATCCGCCTAGTAGATATGATTACAAGATAATAATCAATCTTCATCAAAACTTTCACTAACACAACTTTTTAAACCCTAACAAATAAATTCGCCCACACCTCCCTCTTCTCCTTGAGGGAAACACTTGAAGGAATCCTCAATCTTTTTGCTTGGTGCTTTTTAGGAGATACTCGCTCCATTAGTACTCCATCCATGTATACACACATAATACATTTAGCTGCTTGGATATGAGTGCGCGTATGTATATATGTGTGTATGTATGTTCCTAGCTAACAGTATTTTATCACAAACTGCTATTAGATAATGTATATAGTTAGGCAGTCTATCACACACTTTTTTGAATATATAAAATAAAAATAGAGGGCCTTAGTAACAAAGAAAGAAAATTTCATATTTAGGATTATTTTACTATATACTCCTTACGTCACCAAATTAATTGACGGTATTTAGGATGAGTTGCAACATGAAATTACTTCCATTGTAATTTTTAGTAAAATATATTTCTAATAACGATAATTTCATATTGTAACTAATTATAATTTGTGAGTAATTAACGGTCAAAATTCAGTCACCATTTTCCTATAATCCTATCATACAAGAAAATGTATAGCTATCTTAAATCAAAATAGTTAACCAATTAAAGAGTTACATTAAACATCTAATAATTGATTTAGTATCAATAACTTAATATCATTTTGACACCTAAGATTTGGATGCACTCAAGGACAAAGAGATTAGTCTGAATTATAGATTTTTAACACCACTCATTAAAATGTAAATATATATTTATGATGACGATGAGGATAATGATAAAATAAGAATGGAATATTTATCATAGGTTATATAGATGATGAAAATGAGAGAATATATTTTGGTTTTTTTCTTTGAATAAAAGCAATCAAGGAGAAAGACTTGTGGTGGAGAATGAAGGAGCGGTGCTTGGTGGATGACTTAATTATAAAATTTTGAGATATTTTCTGTGGTGGGGTTTCGAAATTTTCTAATTTTCTATTGGACATTGACCGACTTTAGCTTTGGTTCAACTCATCATAGTATTCAATTATATATTTATAAATGTTATCCCATTGGGTCAGGAGTTGGGCTGGGGGCGGTTTTTAAAATTCTAAATCTAATCATATACCCCTTTGAATTAATTAATTTAAAGCTATGTTCTTTTACATAGTTGGTGTGATGTGGTAATGGTGCGGTAGCAGAATTTGAAGAAGTATGGAGAGTTGTGGTAAGTGAGGTAGGTAGGGAGAGAAAATGTGAAAAACAGAGGAGAAAAGTGAGGAGAGAGAAAAGTGAACAGACACTCCATCCGTTCCATATTAATTGTCGTCTTTGAAAATCGCGCAGTCAAATTTCAAAAATTTTGACTATAAGTTTCTCAATAAATGCAATGAGTTGCTATATAAAATTATCACCATTAGATTCCTAACGAAAAATACTATCATAAAAGTATAATATTGCGCTTGTTAATAATATGTTACGTAAGAAATTATCGATCAAAAAATGATATTGGAGACCATAAAAGTCAAAATTATGACAATTAATATGGAACGGAGGGAGTATATTAATAATGATTATTGCGTGGTTTGGTCAAGTGTGGTAAAATTTAAAAAGTGCGGTGAAGTGCAATATCGCACCTCAACCTAGCGCACAAAAGAACGGAGCCTAAGTTGTTTGTCCTCTGGTTTTGGTCACCATCCATCTTTCACCTCACAAGGTGGCATCTAATGCTGATGAAAATTTGTTCGACTCAATAATTCTAATTTATCCGACCCGATAAAAATAAAGTATGGTTATAGAATTTTCGTTCGAATTTTGACATTGACCAATTTTGACCGAAAATGCAAATACAATTATTTTCAAATTTCTATTGTCCGAACTTAATTTGGACCCGAATTTATGCTGTCATATTTGTCCAACTCGAGTCCGGCATGAAAAGTATGCGAAAAATATTGAGTATCGGACATCAAAATTTTATCTGATGTCCGATTTATCAAACCCGAAATTACCCAGACCTGAATTTTTGTCGGCTCTAGTGCCATCTCCTTCATGCATGTTCCATATGCAACTTTGTCTCTTTCACTTAACATCTCATCTACTGTTCTAAATAAGCTTCGAGTCATGCCAACAATTAACATGCTCATATGCATGGATTTTTACATATATTGCGGATCATGCTTACATTAGATTGCAACCTAATCTGATAAAATCATGCATTTTAGAAAATAATCTTACCAAAAACTACTAAAGTGATCAACTCAATCTGGGTTTAGTTTTGAACACAGAAATTTGCATTTTGGTGTGTAATTATTCTGAGTGTTACCCTAGCTAGACTTAAATTTAAGTATTTCAACTAAGGTCTGGTTCACAACTAAGCTACATCAATAATGCAGTAACTTTGGAATTTTATTGTTATTTTAGTCTGCGGTTTTTCTTTATTGAATTCGTGGGGATGTGTGGAAAATTTTAAAATAAAAAAGGAATCAAAAACTTTACAGCGGGTAATAGTCTAACACGCCAGACCTCCTATTTTAGGTATACACTAATCGAACAACCTCGTAACAGACGAGGTAGGAGATGTCAACGTTCTATACTGGGCCCACACTTTCCATACAATACGCTCCCACATTCTGTAAATAGGAATGCTCCCCACAAAAATCGAGCCCTAAAGGAAGGGATCGATGAAAAGGTAGGGAGTTTGCCACTGAAGCAAGCCCCAATCGACATTTAATTGCCCTTGTTTGTTTAGATTATTTAACTGAATTTAATTTACTTTTTATCTTCTATTTTCATTTCAAAATCATGATTACGAAGTGATTGTCTTGTTCCATTTAGATAAGTTTTAACAGTTCATACTCATGTAAATCATGGACCATGGTAGCAATCATTTAGAGTCTGTAAATTTCATTGGTAGTCTATAGATAAATTAGAGTTCCCCAAATTTCCCCAAATTTTTCCAAAAGTACCCAAATTTATCTAAATCTATAAATATCACAATATTTGCAACTTACCTGTATATACCCAAATCTACCATAATTTATCCAAAATTAATTTTACCTTACTTTAACTTCCCAATCAATTTTACATGCTCTCAGTGCTTTCTTTATATATGAAAAAGCAAAAGCTTGAAATGACAAGAATTTGTCTGTTCAAACACGGTGAAGAGAGAAATCGATATAAAATTCTTTTTATCATATGTGAAACTCTTTTGTAGCATGCATTGGTACGTCTGATCATTAAAAGTTGACTACACACACACTTTTTGTTGTATGATTGCTGTGCGCCAACCCTATTAAAGCGTGTAAATTTGGTAGGTAAGTTATGGTATGGTAAATGCTGAATTTTTGTAATTTTTGATAATTTTTGGTAATTTTTGATAACTTTTGGTAACTTTTGATATGAGTAAACTTTTGATAAGTGTTAAAAATATGGCAGTCTAAGATGTTTAATAAATAAATGTTAATTTTTCTTTTGGTAGATTTCGGTAACTTTTGGTAATTTTTGGTAACTTTCGGTAACAATCGGTAACTTTCAGTAATTAATTACCTAACCCAGGATACCCATGAAATTTACAGGGCAGGGTGTTAGCGTAGATTTATGAAAGTTTCTCAATTCAATGGAGCAGTTTATCCTATGTTCTTTGGATTGGTAACTCTTTTCAATCTAATCAAATCTAAACTTTACACAATTCACAAACACTTTTCTTCTCTAAAAACACAATTCCCCAAAAAAGTATCCAATCCAATCCAATCCAATCCAATCCTTCCAAAACTCATTTTATCAAATCCAAAGAACATGGCCGCCAAGTTGCAATAGTAAACTAGTATGCATTAAAATTTAGGGTTTAGAGTTTAGGGTTGTTCGTAGCTAAAATGATGGTCAAAAGATTAGGATGGTTGGGCGCACAAACATTTTTGAAAGATATCAGTCTTAATGATATTGATGCTGAGATAGATCGAAGGGCTATGATTATTGACAATGATATAAACGTGTGATTCCACGATGACCCACCAAACTGAAATTATTGATCTTTCAACATCGTGATTGAGTAGTGAAGGTGTTGGTTGTCGTGGGTGCGAACATCCTTGCTGTTACAAACTGAAATTAGTCCAATTTTTGTTGCCCTTTAACATGGGGTTACAAAAATAAATTGTCACGGTTTGGTAGTTTTATCCTCGAAACACAAAGTTTGGGCTAGTTACAAATTAGTAAAAATGGTAGCACAATGTAATTGTGATGGACAACAAAATTTTTTTGTTGCCTTAATAGCCTTAGGCAACAATTTTTCTTTAAATTGTTGCCCTATTTATATCAATTGCAACAAAAAAAAAGTTTTGTTGCCACATATAGTGTATTTAACTATCAAATTATTTGGTTGCCCTATTTTAAATTAATGCAATGATAACTTTTTGTTGCCCAAACTACTCTAAATTTGTTGCCCAAACATATTTTTCTTGTTGTGCAGTGTTTGATTGTAGTCTTTATCTTTTAGAGTTGATTGTTTGCTGTTTGTAATGAAATTGTTGTATTCTGTGAACTTTTATACCTTTTGACTTCCGATAATCGGAAAGAAAAAAAAAAACTAGTAAGCATAGGTATATACTTTCCAGATTATATAATATCATAAAATATATTATTGAAACATAGAGCTAGGGAGGCTTTTTAATTTGTTTATGGATTCTACTTTCAAAGTATATCAAGTTACAGGAAGATGCACTAAACTTGTGGTGGTAGTTGCAACAGTGGTGATACAGTAACATCACATTTTAGATTCCTTTGTTTTCCCAAAATGCAACTTGATGTTTTTAGTATGTACTAGATGGGGTGTTTAATATTTACAATGTTTACAAAATAATATATCTTCTTTTTTGATAGAATACAAAATAATATGTAATATTGTTATTAAGATACTGTGGAATATTCCTTAATTAGCTGTTTATACTTTTATTTGAAGATTTAATCTTCAACAATTGACACCTAATTTAGTTCATTCGATGATTTGGATCCCATGACTTTATTCGATTTACTATTTTAATTACAATTCCTTTTATTTTTTTATGAATAATTACAATTCCTTTTCAAAAAATTACTTAGGGTATCCTAACTTTTGGTGAAATGTTTTTCTGGTACCCCACCTTTTAAAAACTAATTTTGGGGTACCCTAACTTTTAGAATTAGAAATAATTAGGTGAATTTTCGGCCAATTATTTGAATTCAACGGTGAGCTTTAGTCGGGAAATTGATTAAGTGTTTTTGTGGATGAAAAATGTCTTTTGTTTTCGTGGACGAAAATGATTTGAATCAATCGGAGTTTCGCCGCAAATTCACCTAGTAATTTCTAATCCTAAAAGTTAGGGTACCCCAAAATTAGTTTTGGAAAGTTAGGATACCAAAAAATTGTTTCTTCAAAAGTTAGGGTACTTCTAAGTAATTTTTTGATTCCTTTTATTGCAAGTTTGAAAACTTATAAGTATTACTTTTTTCATTACTTAATTATTACTAGTCTTTGCCTTACATGCTTTTCTTTTTTTTAAAGACCAAACCAAAAGATTTATTGCATAGCGGTCAAATCCATGTTTGCAAAGTAATTAATTGGTTCCGGAAAAATTTCAACCCAAATTTTCTTCATACTACTAGAGTTAAATTTTGCTAAATTGTAGGCTACGTACCACATTTCCATCCTGTTTGACATGAGAGAAGAACACCTCCGAAAGCCGATGCTCGCTGAAAGGATGTCTTCTATAGCAACAGGTCAAATTCGCTTAAGAACACCTCCTTGCTCTTGCACCAAGATATGACCCCAGGCAATCTGATTCCAATATGATATGATATGATATTGTCAAATGTGCAACATCTCGCGATTCTAATAGGCTCTCACTTTGTTCACCCCAACTGGCTCCACTCGCCCTTGGTCGTCATGGATTATAGCCCCCAAACCCACTCAGATGTCATCCAACAACGCAACATCTACATTGATCGATCTTCCACGAGCCCTCCATTTATCGACCACTTCCAACCTTAGGTCCCATCCCTATAGCATGGTCTCTGTAGGTTATTTATCAAAGCCACTGTTGAGGTAACTCTCCCCTTTATTACATCCGGGAAGAGCTCTTTTTCTATTAAAGTGTAATTCATTGCGGACATGCCAAATGCTCCAAATCAGCACTAATGCCTCTAAATTGGAGGAGCCCAGGACATACGTTATTTTCACATAATAGACTCCATCTTGCATTAGGCTCCACACTTGATGGCCCTCTGGTTTGTTTTTGTTGCGACAAGCTCCTTTCTTGCCTCGTCATTCGTCAATCGTCCACCTATCTTTCCACACTCTAATCTGTTTTCCATTCCCAACTCTCTAAATCGACGCCTCCATCAATAAATTCTTCGCTCCCAAAATACTTCTCCAAGCGCACTTGGCTAAAATCCTAGCCTTGATTGCAAGGAATCTAAATTGGGGATCTATTTCCCCTTCATTAGCCTGGTGAGTAGTGAATCCGATTTATCAAAAATTCTTTACGCCATCTTGACCAAAAGGGCCTAAAGACCTCCAAATTTGGAAATCCCATCCCACCTAGACATTTGGGTTGACGTAATGCTTACCAGCTAACCTAGTGGATTTTTCGTGATCCTTCGGATGCCCCCACCAGAAATGTGACATAACACTGTTAAGCTCTTGGATCATGAAGGAGGATATTTTGAAGTAACTCATTAGATATGTGGGGATAGAGCTAGGAAAATCTGACCCGACATGATTACCGACTCGAAACCGACACGAAGCTAAATGGGTTTGGATATAGATTTTCAACCCGTTTAGTTAAATGGGTTAACACGGTAAACCCGTTTAAATAATTGGGTTAGGTTTGGGTCGAGAATATCGATACGAAAAATGACACATTAAACCCGTTTAATAATTAGGTTAGTGAGAAAATCGACATGAAAAATGATACATTTAACCCGTTTGAGTAAGATAATGTTTTTTACTTTTGCTTGGGCTGATTATGTATTGTTTAGTAAAACTTTAACTTGGGTTATGATAAATATTACGTAAACCGCAAAGAAATGAGTTGGTAGATAATAAATAAATGTCAAACTTTTGCTTTTTGTCTTCCTAAGTTTATGATTATTATATAATATATGTTTGTTAAGCGGTAAATAGATCAATCGTTCGACCGTATAACTCATTTAATTAAATGGGTTAGATTAAGCCGACACGCTTATTTGATAAACGGTCGCGCCAGAATTTCAACCCGTTTATTAAAGCTTGAGGTTTCGCGTTTGGCGCTCTTCACCGCTTAACTCCAACACAAACACGAAAATGACACGACACGACCTATTACCCAGCTCTATGTGGGGACGGCTTGTACCACTGCCTCCCTTTCCCTGTTTAGGAAATACATCTCCTTCTACCCATTTAACTTTTTCCACATGCGCTCCTTGATGCTCGCAAAAGTGGCTTTCTTTGAACGCCCCACCACCATACGGGCCCCAAGGTATTTTGTCAGCGCCTCCCCCAGCATCATTCTCAGCGTGGTGACCAGTTCCTCCCTTTTCGCAGTTGGAACTCCTTTACTGAAGGGCACCTCAAACTTCTCTTTATTAACTTTCTGGCCTCATGCTTCTTAATAAGCGTTGAGTAAATCAACCACCTTCATAAGCGTTGGGTTCGGCCTAGTTTCAGTTCACCTATGGTTACTCGCTCGCTTAAAGCCACCTTTCCCTCTCCACGGTTCAAACCTGACCATGTAATCCATTTAAAGTTGGATCGGGGAACTTGGAGGGCCTTTTGGATCTTCATTGGGGGCGATGTTCATTTCAAGGAAGACCCCATGCCATAGGTCATAGTTTCGGATTCTCATCGGGATCCTTCTTAGGTCTTCTAAGGGGCCTCGATATTCCTTTACCATGAATAAGGCAACGAAGTCAAACTTAACATCCTTTTGGGCATCGAACAAGCAATATCAACCACAAGGTTATTTTGGGTACTTCCATACTATGGAGGAACCACGCTGGATATTTTGGGTCCTTTTGGATACCTAGGATCATGATGATTATTCACGTCAAGCATGGGTTGGGTTGGAAGATCATCAAAGGGAAAGGAAGAAAGTTGGGTGAAATTGGCAAAGAACAGATATGTCGTCACTCTTTACACCATAACTCCTTCAATATAGCTCCATTTGCCTTGATATTCGAGGAGCTTAAAGTTCACTTTGCAAGATTTCTATCGATATCTTACTGGGACAAATTAGAGTCCAAATGAAGGAGTTAAAAGTGTTTCATGTTCGGCAGAGAAATTTCCCAACAGGCTGTCACGCCCGTAACAACCCAAGTCACAGTCGTGACAAGGGTATCATGCTCGTGACGCGCATGGTCAAGTTGTTTTTCTTTACTTTCAAATGCTAAATAGTTTATGTAAGCAACTACCTTTGTCTGGTCACTTTGCTGATGAGTTGAAATCGGTGAAAATTCAGTCAATCTAATACGATGTTAAGTATAGTTCATCAAGTCCAAATTTCAAAGGTCAGTTCATTGTATTCAAATTGCCTCTAAGGTTGCGGTAGGCTGTGGCACCGCAGTTTGCCAACCACAGAAAAGAACAGGGCCTAAGTTAAAAAGAACAGGCACTAATGCTCTAAAACTACAAAACAATTACTTGTCGAGTGGTGATAGGCTATATAGCCTATAGGGTACACAAGGCCAAGATTCATATGACCTATAGCTGAGGCTTACTATCTCCAAACATGGTGAGCAAATTTAATAATGCCCCAGAATCTGAAACATGTGAAGCAATACATATTACACACATCTGAAGCATATGTTCCACATAAATATGAGTGAACTACTACATTATTGAGAGTGAATAGCAGGAAATTATGAGTCAACAATTACGCTATTGAAAATGAACCATGATCATATTTAAAATATATACACCAGAAGCATGTAATAAATTGTAGCATTCAACAAATGTGATCACACCCATTCTTACTAGTCACCTCATCGAGAACCAAAAAACAAGGCATCCGCGTTTGTCCTGGGACTTCGGTTATGACCTCAATACAATATTAATCTACAACTACAGCAATGAAACAAGAGGAAAATCCAACACAAAGAAAGAAAAGGATGGCACACAAACTGTAAACAAGAGCTATATTCGATCATTCATGGGCTCATCGCTAATCCGATCCAGTTGAATACAAATTTCCTTGTCGGGGAAAAAAAGGGGGGGGGGGCGTCCTTAAACTAAATATCAGTAATTCAGTCAAAACTGACAGTCAAGTTCTAAAATGGAGTAACAAAACATAAGAACCGAGCAACTTTCAGTACCCGGCAGAATGAAAAGGGAGGGGGATTTGAAAACTAACAAATAGGCTGTCCTTCCACTGCCTATCATTTACACGACTCTATAACATACACACAGAACGCAATCACTAAGACGATATGTGCCTCCTTGAATTCAACCTTGCAGTTAAAATGGCAATAGAGTGAGTTATTCGACTGTAGTCTCCTGGATTCCTGGAAACCAGAGGCTGAGAACGAATTGTCATCAAATTTGCAAATGGATCTCTTCTGTTTCTCTGAAAGAATTATACATCGCACTTGTGGCTTCTTTGGTAAATCAAATCTGTAAAAATATCAATGTTTCTATAACCGTTGTCACAGTTGTTGCCCCACTGTTCACGTCGTTTATAGTCGGGATCAATTCTATGAATCCAGAAGTGGGATCTCACCTAAAGGCACAATCTCTGAATCCCCATGACTTCCAGGTACCATGCAAGTAGGAAACTTCCAACATTGTTAAGGACTGACATTGCACTCACTCAAAAAATGGTCTTCTCGGTTCAAAAATTTAACCCAGAGATGCTTGTATTTAGGTATACCCAGCTCAAGCCAGGGTTTCATGTTTCCGTTGTAATGTAACACCGCTGAATTCCGAATTTCTCCAATATCAAGACCATAATCATGACCCAAACCTGACTGAACCCACTTATGATCGAGAGGATAAACCTGGCCCTGGAATGTGAGCAAGGTGGCACTAGATGCAGCAGTTTCAGGCTCTCCACCTGATTTAAGCTGAATATTACAAGAGAAAGTCAGAAAACTGAACTTGTTATGAATCTCCCAAGTTCCCACATCCCGGGTAAGCACACTAACACGACAAAACGACAATGAAAGACCCTTCTCCCCCTGAAGCCCAAAGAATTTTCTAACTGACACAAGGAAAGTCTAGAGCAAAAACTATGAAATTCAAACAAAAAGAAACACACAGAAGAACAAAATAGCAGAATTCTCGGTCAAGGGATGTAAGAACATAATCTAATCAGTTAAGGGGCAGCAAAGAGGGAGAAATAGGCTAACTTAATACTACTCACCTCTTGTACCAACTTTCTGAAGGTTCCAGTGAGGTTAAGCTCCCTCCATCTTGCCAGATCAATGATATTTAATCCGGACATCCAGGCACAAGAATCTCGGTCGAAATTACTTCTACCTAGATAATTGTTTAACTGACCTAACCTCACTGAACATAGCTCGATAGCACCATTTACTTTCCCTTCCATGTCAATGCTCCATAATGCTGACAGATCTTGCTGAACAAGAATATCATCATCAAGAACAATTACTTTGTCCAAGTTCTTGAATATCTCCGGAAGAAGATAATGTGAGTGAGAAAATAAGGAAATATATTCGGTCGTATATTGCATTTTAGGAAGCCTCTGACCAACTTGGAATGTAGCATGGAATTCCTCAGGACGTGATAAACCTGATACTTTATAGTCTTCAATATTCAACACTTGAACTGTGGCTTCCTTGAAGTCATTCCTTAAGAACCATAGCTTCATGGCATAGTAATTTTGTTTGTCTGTCAGCACAAGAAACACCAGTTTCTTGCTTTCCTGAAATTAACTCAATTTTAGTCCAAAGAAAAATGGAGGATACGCGGAACATGTATAAATAAAAGTATGAATACAAGCACAGAGGAGCATACTTTAGCATGCATAACAGTTGAGTTAATAACAACTGATGATGCTAGGGTGTTGTCTGATATGACCACATAATGGTACAGATCTCGGGAAGTAAATCTCTTTGTTTCTGAGTCTTTCACATCCACGGAGGACGAGTGGAAATATTCAACAGTCAATCTCATAGATAGGCAATGTAAGGATTTCGGTAGGGTCTGCACAGCAAGTTGATAAAGAAAAGCACTTTGCTTGGTGTGGAAATTAGCTTCATCTTCAGTGAGATCAACTAGTTGCCTAAATTTCTTATCCACATTGTTGCAATCCACAGGAACTGATTTGGCTTTAGCTATTGTTGCTTCCATTTTCTCCAACTTCTTCTGAATCCTGACATACAATAAAGCATGACATATAATCATGACTACTTAGTAAAGGATATCTGAAAATATTGACAAAAGACTAAGCCCGTTTCTTTTGTCCGCTTCTAATATTTCTATTCTGTATTTCACTTTGAATGAAATCCATTTCCAATACTAACCCCCCCCCCCCCTCTTTTGTTTTTTTTGCAATCTAGTTTCTACCTCTCATACAAAGAGCCTCACTGTAAATTTTGGTTCCTCAAAGATAAGACTATCAGACAAGATAGAAATGGATGGTAAAATTCAAATCAATCAATGACTCACTGAGGAGGAAGATCAGCATCTGTTGTGGCTTCACTCAATATACGCTCAAAATCCTGTATATTTTGCCGTAGCTCCCTAGATAACTTGTCATGTGCAGGAAGTTTTGCAATGCTGGGGAAGTATGCGCGTGCAACAAATAGACGATCTTTCAGCTTTTTGACCACATAATCCTTCATATCCTCCTTATGTTCACGTTGCCAAATGCAATAGCTACCAAATCTTAGTTCACAAGAAATTTCATTCTCATTAAGTACTCTTGTTTGCCGAATCACTTTTACAGGACTGCTGATGTTGTCTTTCTGCCAGAATCAAGAATTAATATAATATAGCAGCTGCAACCACAAATAGATGGATTTATGGAAAATCGTGTTGAAAGGGAAAGGTGCGTACAGTTCTCTGCAAAGGTGCTTTATGGCCCTCATGCTCCTTCGGACGATCTGTAAAAGTTGAAGTTAAAAGATCCTCTCCTGCAAAGAATTTGTGGTTGGATGACTAAAGTTTGAATGATCACCTACCTTCCGTTGCTCCTGACACTGATACAGGACTTATACTTCTGCTTACATTCAGTTCAGTCTGAACAAGCATTTCTGGGACTTCTTTTCTGAGAGGCTCCTGTAACCCAAACAATTAATTACGTTGACAGTAGATGTTGAAAGCTGAAAAGGCTCCCTAAAACCCACTCAAAATGCCTGCCACACCTCCCCCTAAAACAGACAGGGAGCAAAAACAGAGGAAAAGAAGCTCATATAGTCTCCAAATATTAGGTCTTATTTTTTGTAGCATTTATTTGAAGAAATACAAAGCCAAGTAACAAGGAAAATATTCAACAATTGAATGCACCAATATCACTTTTCTCTTTGGAATGGAAAAGACCATGATAGTAGTCCAAAGTAAGCGGCAAATCCCCTCTCCCCTTCCCTCACAAACAATAATAATAAAAAAAAAATTGGAAAACCTCTGGTTAACATATTCAGTAAAATAGTGAAAACATCACCCTACCAAGAAATACATGCATATCTAACTAGTGAAACACACAATGAACTTTAACAACCATGTAACAAGTTAATTATGGAGAAAAAAATTGGAAAAAAACATGGTCATCATTTTCGGCGCTAGAAGATGTGTCTTAACTATCAAAGTATTAGGGAATGTACCTTTGGAAGTGCGGGTGCCAATCTCTGCACAAGATTTTCTATATGGCTTGACTGATCATGCTGCAAAATATAATAACACCAAATATGAATTGCTACTTGAACAAGGCAGGTTGAACAAACGGACACCTCACATCTACATGACATGCATCACATGAACTTAAATAAAGCAAGCTTGGACGGACTATTCACCGATTAAAAGATTAGTCAACCAGACAAATTATAGAAGAGATACCAAAAGCTTATTAGAATATTATAATAAAATGGAAACAATGCAATAACATGCCACAACAGCTAATATGAGCATTCAGAAACTCCATATAATGATAATGGATGCTGGCTTAAAATAGCAAAAAGATCCTACCAAGAAGCACAAGCATATCTAACTAGTGAAACACACAATGAACTATAATAACCGATTAAAAGATCAGTCAACCGGACAAATTATAGAAGAGATACCAAAAGCTTATTGCCCATTCAAATCAAGATTTCGTGAGAAAACAGGAACGAGGTTCTAGCAATCCACTTGAATCAAGATGACAGCCTATCGATAAAGCATTAAAAGAGACTGGACATAGTGTGGTACTGTGGTCACTAGTCAATTGCCCATTGAGTCAACGACATGGCCTACGGTAACCAATTGTGAAACCCAAACAGTCACGAAGGATGTGGACACCAGGAATAACATACAAATAGTGCATCCTTTAGCAAAAACACTCAAAAGTACCCTGTCTCTTGGAGGTAACTTCAGAATGAGACACTTGGCCAGTCTGCAGTCTGTACCAATTCCTATTAAGCAAAGATGGGGAGACATCAGCACATGTTTCCTGGATCTGTGGAACTGTCAAGAGTACCTCAAGACAGGCTGTCGGAGATGAACAAGGAAGAAATCCTACAATGGATTCTAAAAAGCAGCCAACAGATTGATTGAACTAAATTTTTTTGAGTCTCATGATTGAGACAGACACATTCAAAATGCTCATTGCAAATCTTTAGGGCTATTGAGAATGACATGGTCTTCCAAAGACAGATCCATAGAGCCTATATGAGCTCACCCAGAAGGTTACAGTAAACCTATGAAGTAGTAACGAAACTTAGGACAGCACCAAGATTTAAGGGCAATATTTCAGAAGTTGTTTGGGCCTCAGGGACAAAAAGAGGGTCCCAAACTGGAGGATACATGGATAAAACTTCATGGGAGTAAATCCAAAAAGAGTACATGATTGGTTGGACTTGGATCTACAAGAATCAAGGGTAATATTTCAAAAGTTCTCGGCGAAAAAATAGGTTGCTAAACTCTAGGACACATGTAAAATACTTGATTGGAGACGTCCAAAAGGAGTACATGATTGGATGGATCTACACAGATATGGTTGATTTACCAGATAGCTCTTGTTTCTACAGCATTAGCAATCCATACAGTTCCTAGAATGAAAGGCTGTAATTAAAAGGAGGAGGATTACACCAACATGATCGAATGTTATCATCGTTCGACTCTCAAGCCCAAGCTGGAAGCACTTAATGCAATAATGTCCATACAAATAGCTATCAAAGCAGGAATAAGACACTTCTCACCATGGTGTTATTCTTTGGACCTGTGACTTGTCATTTAGGCATACTGCAAATCTCTAGTCGCTTAGAAGTATAAAACATAAAATCTAAGTGCTAGTCTAAAGACTTGAACCCATGGAGAATTTCAGAACACCGTTTACCAATTCATTCACTCTTGTCTAATGCACCAAGCATCAAGCATAAAACTGCCAACCCACCTGTTCTGGACCAGCTCCCCAACAATATTTGCATAGCCCAACCCCTCACTCAAATATCTCCACCTATTCCACCAACCTTCTGTTAAGTATGGCTACATGCTACTCACATTTGCCTTCCTTCTCCAACCAAGACAAAAATTTGATGACCCCGCACACACACACACAAATCCTCTCCAACCACCTTCTCTACGGCATGATCTCTTGCTCTCCCCATGTTCTCTCCCCTGACCCTATATGATCCCTTCCTCCCCCCACCCTCAACAACAGCGTGAATCACCTAGTCCCGGCTGCACCCACCCCACCTTCCAAAAAAATGAACACCTAGGCGGCCAAACATTAAGCCACCCAATTAGTAATTCATTTACCAGTCCTCACAACACCCAAATTCTACTACCATTAACCACCTGATATCATGTTGTCCTTAGTTAAAAGCTATTTTATATGGCAGATACACCCTACATCTGCTGCAATCACATGTCAATTGCATTCCAGGTTTTGGTTCCATTCTTCCTCTTCTTGGGATTGAACGGAGACTAAATACACGACATGATAGTAGAAATCAAGTTCCATGCCATAAATCCTACTTCCATCTTTCCCAAATCCCTTCTATCCAACTCAATACTTAAACCAAACAAACCCTAAGATGAGTCAATTTAACCTTATTTTTTCAGTAAATTTACACTTCCACACGACCTAGGAAAATCGATCACTGGTCTGTCTTGTAGCAATGAAGCGTCCTAGCCATGGACAACCCCTCCCCAAAAAAAAAAAAAAAAAAATACACCTTCCTATTACTGCTTCATTTACAAGTCCTCCCAGTTAGACACAAGAAACAGCATTAACAGGTAAACTACGATTCAGTGTTCCTCTATTTTCACCATAGTTCTCAATAGAAACAAGAATCACAGCTGACAGATTATACCAGTAGCATGTCCATGAAATTTAGTAGTAGTACCTGATAGGTCGTTTCACTGGAGTTGTGTAAACCGAAACTTCCAATAGCAGTCTGCCATTTACACCAAAACGATTTCTCATTAGACCAATATCAGACCAACACTAAACATTCAGAACTCTAGTCCACTTCAATCAATTGATCTAATACAGACATTATTAATTCCTCAGATGCCCAGCAATTCAAAACCCTTACCGATTCAGAACTTTGCGGTTCCGACGGAAATCCTGCAATGGAAAACCAAAACCATCGTTAAACCTTTCAAAAAGGTAAACACATCCCCAGATCCAACACCAACTGCACCAAAATCCGCCACAAGACAAGGAAGCAAGAACGAAGAGTGCACTGAAAGCAAAAGAAAATCCAGATCTCACCGGAAGAATGGAAGCCATTGTGAAAACCAAGGAGGAAAACGAGAGGAACAAGCATGGAAAGGATGACAAGGCCAAGAACAGCAATGACGAAGCCTCTCCATCGACGCTTGGTGGAAATCGAGTAGGAATTGGCACCAATCGGAGCACCACCGACACCGGCCTTCATCTTCGACTGTTGTTGATTGCTTGTGATGATCAGAGTGACAATGGCATTCCGTCCTGAGGGTTTATCGATCAATGAATCTGCAGCAGTCGAAGTTGTTGCAGTGGAAGTAGGAGTCGCCAAATAGGGTGAGGCAGAGAGGCACACACTCTCACACACTCCACAGTCAGTCGTTATTTGAACAAGGCAGCTTCAGCCAGCCAGATTTCCCCCATCGAAAAGCGATCCCTGGTGAAAAACTCAGACAATACAATGCGAACATACACAGAAATCACTTTTACTCTTTTTTTTTTATTTTTTTTTATTTTTTTTATGGGCTTTTTTTTATTTATGTGATTATGTCTTTAATTCCTCGGTACCATCTATCTATTGAAAAAAAAAAAATTCTTCAGCAGCAAAATCAAGTCCTTTGTTTAATTCGTGTTTTTTCTTTTATATTTATATTATATATGCTAGTATAATGTACTTGGTAATGATATTATTGTACTTTAAAGGTGTTGACAATATTATACCTGAAACGATCGCAGTGGTGGCTCACTTAGTGAGGGTCTTACGTGGTAGGTTAAGGAGCAGAAAGATTAAAATCTTTACTAAAATAATTTCATGTAATCAAGTCCAATAAGCAAATATAAAATGGCTTCAACTATTTTATTTGAGGGGTCAAGGTATCCCCATTAGTGGGCGGATTGTTAGGAAGTTAGGAACAGTTATTGGTGTGGTGGTGTTCTTGTTGTTATAACGGCCTGAGCGAGTGAGGAATGCAACTCCAGTTGGGGTCCGTTCATCTTTGTTGCTATCAACCCAATCGTTGTCGGAATTCCCGTATCCGTACTCGCCATCCTCATCACTGTCCCAAATGCCATTAACAACCAAATCTTCTTGATGGTCGGGTATGTTTGGAATAGACTGTCCATTCTAAACTATGAGGGATGATGGACCGAATCCCAAGGTAACGCTGAAGATAGAGTTTATGCGCTCGGGCATGGGATTATCCTTGTCATTGGGTTTCTTGCCCTTATCATGTGTTCTTTTATTTTTAAGGGTCCAACACTTTTCGGTATTTTGTCCTCTACAGCGATCGTATCGACGGAACTGGTTTGAATCCCAATTATTCCCTTTGACTTCTGGTTCACCGCTCGATAAGCACAATACAAGGATCCCCTTTTTCACCAACCTGTCTAGAGCCTAGGCATATGGGACATCTAGAGGCGTGTATGTCTCATATTTGGGCACCAAAGGTCTTCGATGTTGGATGGAGTTAGTCTCAACAATTTTAAGAGGGTGGCTAGGCATGCTAGTAGCCCTCCTGTTGGAGCTAGATCCTTACCGACTAGTTGCTGGTGTATTTTTCTCATTATTCATGGCCTACAACTATACACAAATATCTTTCAAGTAGCCAAAGTCCTTGATCACATGACAAGCCAAATGACGGGACAAGCTACTTTGGGAACTTTGTTTGAAAGTAGATAGTTGTAGATGAAAGGGCATTGCCTCATTAATGTGAGACAACTTGGTGTCCACCTTTCGAAGTAGCCAAGGAAGGGTTCATCATCCCTTTGCTTCATTGCAGTCGAGTCATCTATAGTGACTTGCTTCTTTTTATACGACTGTAATGATTACTAATTGATGAAGGCCTTAAACAGCTCGCTCTAGTCAACCTTGACTTGAGGTGACAGAGAATGGTACAATACTTTGGCTTCTCCATCTAGAGTGGATTGGAAGACTATAAAGTACAAGTCAACATCGATCCTGTTGAGAGGTGCTAATCGCATAAACTCCTCGATGTGGTGACTAAGGTTTTAAGATGGTTTGAACTTGATGTTGGGCGCCTCAACTTTGTCAACCACCTTCATGACTGGACGTATAGGCAAGGGTACATCCGTGTATTTGTCAGCGAATGTTGGGACAATGCTCATCATCTTGGTAAGGCTTTCCAGTTTTTGTATTAGGGCCTTCACAACAGGGTCTTCTGTAATTTAGGAGTCTCCACAGAGGTTTTGGACTTCCCTTTGAATGAACACTATCCTCCAAACTCATCACCTACGGGTGTTTTGATGAGTTTAGGCTCGGACTCATACCCATTGATTTCCACATCATCATCTTATTCAGGATTTTGGCCCAATCTTTCATTGATTTTTGTGATGGCATGCAACATGCCATCCATTACTTGTTGTTGGTGGTGGAACCTTTTCCCCATCATTTGCTCCAGTTCGAGGGAGTTTGCAAAGACTAGACCCTGCATCTTAGTGTATAGGTCCTCAAGTTGCTTAGAGATGTTAGCTTCGACATCTTGGATAGGAATCTCTTGGAAGCGTTCTTCAGCCATTGTCGCACTACAAGTTCTGAATTCGGTCGTGGTAGAACTGTAATTCGAATTTGGGATGAGTCGACCGGTGCGGGGATCTCTGATGCGAGCACGAAGGCAATCTCCTATTTTTCCTGTATAGAAATTCATTAGTGACTCGATAATTGACGCTAACACTGACTACCCGATGCATGCATGTCTTAAGGGATCTACATGAGACCCTAATACCTGGACTTTATGCCTACATGCTGACATAAGGATGACTCACCCACTCTTGGGAGTGTATGGCCTAACTCAATATGGACCTAACAAGATTTTGCACGACAAGAATACCCATTGGGTCCTTACTTGGATCGAGTCACTATGGGCTTGTATATTTTTGCACACACTTTTCTACAGGCTCAAATCCAAGTAAAAGATGCAACGAAAATTCAGACAGGGGGATATCGTAAAGGATTGGACAAAACCAACACACATAACCCGAACCTAGGAAATCTAATTGGATGATCTAACAAGAATTATTGGGCTAGAGTTGGCCAAAAGTGGCCTGGTCTTTAATTCTTGCAAGGGCCACGCAATATGGCTTGTTGGGTAAAAAATGGGCCCACGGAAGAGGAAAGCCAGACGACTTTACTACTGTTGTGGGCTCATTTCGTTGGTCATTTGGTCATTCTATGCGGGCTAATAAAACACTTGACACAAGCTGAGCTAACTCGACTTTTTTTTTCCTTTTCAAGAGGTATACAACAAGCACATAACATACTGATGAGGGATTAATCCTAACCAAGACTCTAACTTTATGGATTACTAGGTTCGGGTAAGATGAGGTACCACATGTTTTCGCACCGGTGTATTTCACCGATATAGGGATTTATAGGTAAAGTGTGTGATGTATTACTCGTCGGACTTTAAGGAAGCCTTGGAATATAACATGGGATGAGAAGAGAGACCAAATGCTTGGCGATGTGGAGTGCATCTGTAATGCCCCGACCCTCCCGGATAGCGAACGTTACCAATAACTGCTTCAAGGACCTTCACCATGGCCAGAAGGGGAGTGAGGCCACTGGACTGACCAAGTAGGACAAACGACCTTGCTTGGGTCAGGCTAGGGGCCTTCTAGGCCCACTGCCTGAGAAAATGGGCTAGAAAGATATCAAAGTTGTCTAGCTTTGCTCAATTTCCACCCCATTTTCTGTTTGGTTGACTCTTTGTTGTAGTCTCGGGAAAGATATCACTTTAGCTAATCAAACAGAAGAGAGAGTCACTGACGTATATTCATCATGCTTTATCCTTACAAAGATAAATCCAAGGTCTATGGAGGGTTCCTTGATACCACATTGGTACGAGGATGTGATTTAGTTGTTCCAATAAATAACCAAACACAAAGTTTGCTCTAATTTTTCCAATTTCCCTCACGGTAGCCAACTTCCTGAACGGAGGCCATCAAGGACCAAGCCACCTTGGTTCAAGCATGTTTTCCAGCTATTCAAGAATAACACAGCCACCCCAGTATTTCCAGCAATATGAGATCCTAGAAAAACAGTCATCAATAGGATTTGTGATCTCAATATTTATTAGATTGAGGTCTTTGAGCCCTAGGAGTCTTTGAAGGGTGTAATTCAAGGTTTTCAGCAAGCTATTGTATGTCCATAATGAAGCACAACCAGGGTATAAAACCCGGCTTCATTTCATACTATTTTGTTTAGAAAAAACAGTTCTGACAGGCTGTGATGTTTTGCTTCGTACATGTTCTTTTGGAGTCTGAAATGGTTAATTCCAAAGCCATTGGATCACATATTGAGTCCTCTAAGACTGTCCAAAGAGTGCACGTGACTAATTTTGAAGGACATTGTTGAACCTCGATTTTACCATTTTTTACCTCAGTTTTTATTGTCTAATTGAACTTGTCTAAGTTATTTAATATAAGTTTGATAGTATTTTCGCACATCTTTGCTAATTGAGACTAATTAATTTAATTGTCTTATTTTTAGGCAATTCAAGTGCAAATGATGATTGCAATAGATGAAATAGATTGGAAATAAGGAGCAAAAGAAACAAGGAAAAATTGAAATTTCCAGTTTGGCACACCTAGGTGTGCAAGTCGGCACAGGCAGCTGTGTCAGATTGTAGTCTTTTATTTTAAGCAGTTTTATAAACTAAAAAGAGAGTTTTTCAATTCTACGTTCTTTCTAAGTTTCTAGTTTTTCTCTCTAGGCTGGAGGGAGGTTTTCTCCCTAAGCCCCTAACTCTAGGTTTAGATTTCTCCCATAATTTTTCGGATTAGATTATGTATTCAAGAAGAAGATTCAATTCCACTTTCAAATTCAAGACTAATTTTTTCTATCCTTTTCTCTCTATTTTCTTTTATGTTCATATGCTTCTTAGATTGATTTTCGTTCTTTTAATTAGATTATTATGTTGATTTGTTGTTAGTTTTGTGTTGCTCAAACTGTGATTGAATTGTTTGATGGCTAATTGATCTTGTTTTAGGCCTAATCTATCCAAATTCGTGCTTGTAGTTTGAGGTTTTCTCTTTTCCCACCACGTGTTCGATGAAATGCTTGAGAGAGTGTTCACATGTTTTTCTTAGACAATTGATTTTTATGTTGAGAGGTGATTTGCTAGTGTGGTAGAGAAAATAGTTAGAGTTTTGACATGAGAATGTTGAATTCTGACTAGGTTTAGGGTTGTCAATTCTATAGTTTAATTAGACTAACTCTATGATAATAGGCAGTTAGAATAGTTAAACTAGCTCCTGACCCTCGAGAGAGGGCTTGGGCAAAGTCTGCGAACCTTGAGAGAAGGCTTTGACGAGTCATTGATCCTCGATAGTGGGATTTGGCATAATCTAATTGTGCAATCCGCCTCTCTTTTGCTTTTGTAGAATTGGCAGATTAGGCCCAGATTGGTTAGTTGTTGAATACTGATTTTGCTACCTGAACATCTTTTATTGCTTTCGTAGTTTGTAGTTTTGTCATCACTATCACTGTCCTTGGTTAATATACCTAGCTCGAAATAATTGAGTCAATTTTGAGTGCTAGGAAGACAACTCTCTGTGGATACGACAACCGTACTCCCAAAAGTATGACAACATACATTTTCTACAGATCCAACAGTCTGACTATGTCAAGAAAGGTTCTGTTCTGGGCAGCTTTGGTATTTTGCAATCTTAAAGGGCTATGTTGGTCTTTTCACCCTGTGCCCGAGTTACATGTTGTAGATATATGTTCCTAAAATGATGTAGCAGCTTGTGGAAGCTTTGGAGAAGTAATTACTCAAGAGGAGGTGGAGTTTATGCATGAAGTTTCACTAATTACATGTGTTGGACCAGTGGGAAGCCTCCAAACAACAACCTTATGTTATGTGGCATACTTTTGTGCTAAGCAATGTAATTATGTATGAAACTTTGTTTAAGCAACTTGTTCTCATGTATTTTAGCATGATTAAGCCTAGTTAGAGGTTTATTCATACTTAGGAAACCTCATTAGCTTAGTTTAGCTAGCTGGCTCCTTACTTAGTTGTTGTATATATTCGAGCCTTGTAATACATAGTTCATTGTCTGAGTTTTTGAATGAGAAATGAGAGCCTTGCTGCTTCTCTTGTTTGTGAGTATCTAATAACTCTCAACATTTCTACTTGACTGTATCTAAGCGGTGGCAAGCTTAGTGGTGATAGGTAGAGCTTGATTTTGCTTATGGTGGTGTGGTCTGTATTCATAGGTGTGAATTAAGTCCAGCCCTTGTGTTTTTGAGCTGTGGTGTGGTCTGTATCATCTTAAGGCACGGGTACTATCCTTTATTTTCGTTGTTTTCCTTTCCTTGATTCTGTCTATGGTTCCAAAGATAGCTTAAGTTGAAAACAATCAAATCACAGTTGGTGTCTTGGTGTTGTCCAGCTCGTTGCACTCTGCTAAGTTGAACTGCACATACATCAGTCACAAAGATGAATTATGCAAACTAGGAAAGAAAAGAAGTCGCTAGTTGATTTAAGGAAATTAACAAACCAAAAGGAAAGCAATGAAAACTCTGTCCCGTGAACCCGAATTTCGAGCATGGGGGTAAGGTTATGAGTTCAAGGGTTAGAGAACTCTCGGACTCGCCTGTTTGAAAACATACTCTTAGAGCTGGGAAAAGCTGACCTGACACGATTACCGACCTGAACCTAACACGATATTAAACGGATTTAGGTAGAAATTTCAACCCGTTTAATTAAATTGGTTGACACGGTGAACCCGTTTAATTAAATGGGTTAGGTTCAGGTCAGGATTTTTGACACGAAAAAATACCTACTTAACCCGTTTAATTAGGCATGTTACATGGATCAAGTTATTTGCTCCATAGTTATTACCTAATTACACCGTTTATCAATAAACTTAGGTGAAAGTTACAGTTAATACTTTTAAAAATATACGTAAAACTTGTAATTTTAACTTATATTTATCTTTGACTATGAATTAAAAGACATCTCCTTATATATAGTTCGAATTATATTACCACGGAAATTATTCGTATGATATGTCATTATTTCGATCTCACAATAAATTATTTTGTATAAGTGAGTTAATGGTTAAATGGGTAAATTGGTAACTTTATTCTAACACGTTTACTTAAATGGGTAAACATGTCAAAACAAGGTCTACCCGTTTAAAATTTAAACGGTAAACGGTTTCAATTTCCAACCCGTTTAATAAATGGGTTAGGTTCAGGTCGGAAGATTTTGAACCCATTTAAGTTTGACACGAACACGAACCCGACTCGACCTGACCTATTAGCCAGCTCTACATACTCTACTAAAATCGATTTTGAAATTATAAAAGAGTGGGGAGAAGTTTAAAAGATTTCACGATATCATATTCATGTCATGCGATCATAAAAACTTTTTACAAAATAACGTACAAGAGTAGCACAAGAGGGATCACATGATTACAAGATGATAAATGAACAATGTAACCTTTCTTAGACACAAAGAATGCAAGAGGTTTGGTGGGATTGGAGAAAACTGATGTCAATACGTCAGAATTCTTTTGATATCGATGCAACGATAATACCGAAACTTTTGTGTGAGAATGATGAGGGAAGAGAGGAGATTTCTTGGATGATCTTCATTGGTTCGAATAGGGCGATGAGAGGGGGTATTTGTAGGTGGAGAAAGGGTGTGTAAAAGATGGAATGATCCACCATTTTTGCCCCAATCCCCCTTTAAAACTCGGTTGGCTTTTGACTTTGCATGAGTCAATGGCACGAAGGCATGCATAGTGCGTAATCTTTGACCAGGAATTGGCGCGGATCGATGACGTGGCAGTGAGAAAAGCCAGAAGGCTTTTGAGGCTTTCTCACACGGATTGGTGACGTGACAGTGAGCGCGAGATGTCTGTGGGCTGAGAAAAGCTAGACGACTTTTGAGAGCTCTTATGGGCTTTTGTTGCACTTGGGCTCGGCTTGTAGGGTTGGAGCAAGGCCCAGTGGCGTTGCTTTTATTCTTCCTCTCTTTATTCTAGTCTATTGCTCTCGACTTTACCTTTGCGCATTTTTTCAGGTACAAAATCCAGTGTTTACAAATACTAATTGGACTTAGTGACCTAAGGGGGTGAGGGTTTAGGTTGCTATCTCAGAAGTTTTCAAAGTTTCGCGATAGATATAATGGAAAGACTTGGTTCATGGATTTACTCGTCTCCATACAAGGAGATTTTCAAGTCATGACCTCTAACATGAAAGATTACCATGATGCCAAATGAGCTACTAGCTCATTGATTTCTATTTTTTATTATTGAAAACCATTATAAGGCTAAGAGTTCACATAAGAGATGCTACAAAGATATGCTGAAACAACAAAAGATAAACAATAACTAAGATAGTACACACATTATCGTATAACATTAACGCCAAGTGTTTCCGCATCAAACAAAGCCTACTAGACTACTACACCTCTAAAAAGAATCAACCATTTTTTGTCTTCTTTTCTTTTTAGTATCCCTCTTGAAGTGCTCCACCACTAAAACTTGATTTTCAATGATCGACATATCAAATTCATTGCTCATAATTACAACCCTACGCACAATCTTTGCGTCATCATCCTTGATCTCTTTGACTTTTCTAGGAGCTTCGTTTGAAACATATTTTAAGTTGCTACCATTACCATCCTCCATTTAGTTTTCAACAAAGTATTTTTCCTCATCTTACTTCTAATATTTGCTTTGAAGTCCTCCAGGATGGAATCCTTGATACTAGCTTGGAAATTGGATTCAAATTGAACATACAAGGATTTAGGATCTTCACTGTCCTAGATCAACACATGAAAGCAATTCCTGATAATGTATTCTTAGAATGGGAGAACTAATATCGTGTGAGATAGGGGCACTTGTGGTAGTTCTCAGTTGAATCTGGGCAACACAGATTGGGTTTGAGATGAGTCGCTCAGATTCCATTTGATAGAGTCATCGCCGGGTGAAATAATAAGGGGTAACGTTTGGATTAAGGTGAGAGCCTACAAGACTGTTTTCGACCACCTCAATAGACCTGTCACTCTTTTAAATTGGAGATTCAACCTCAACATTCTGCAAAGCTTTAGGAACACAAATATGCTTAGTAGATGCTCTCCTCTAGGAAGGATGTAGTCTCTATTTTTGCTAAATTTCACCAAAGAAACACTCAAACTAGACCCATTGAATGACCTGTCATTAAGGGTTTCCATAACTATGAAACATTCTTGTTTGACCTTGAAACAATAATTTCAACAATCATCATTCCCATTTTACCTCGTAATTAATAAATAAATGTCTTTTTATTTCTTTTTTTGTTCTGTGCAAGAATAATGTGAGGGTAACTTTGACAATTTATAATTTTTTCACCCCATTTTTAATATACCTAGATCTTGTAAAATTAGTTAAGGTGACAAACACTATAAGATGGAATTAGTATGATGTAATTAGAAATGTTGGCTTCTCTAAATTGCCTGACACTAGCAATGGTAAAAAATCGAGTCGAGTCAAACCAGGTTTGGACAATTTGGACATTCGGACAAAATTTCAAAACTCGATCCATGTCCGAATTAGGCGAGTTTCAAATTCGGACATTTTGTGGTGTCCGAATCCGCGCCTGAATTGTCCGAAACCGGATTTGTCCGAATATAATCAAGCCCAAATTTACACTAAATTTATACGTAATTCCAATATTTTGTCTGAATTCTAGTGTTTGGACATTGTCCGAATGTGTCTGAACCCGAATTTGACATAAAATTCGGACGTCTGAATTTCTTCCCCCAAACCCGAACCCGACTTCAGAATCGGACATGACCGAATTGACCGAATTTAAAATTCGGACAAAGTTTCGATGACCAAACTCAATTTAATTCGGGTTGAACAAATTCGGATATTCCGCTGGGACCAACATCCAAATGGATCAACGTTATGCTCCATTGCTTAGGGCATGTTTGGAGAGAAAAATGGAATGTAATGGATATGGAATTAGATATCTAAAGGGTTGGGAATGGAATTTGATTCCAAAATAGAAAGTGTTTGGTGAGAAAAGGGAATGGAATCACACCCTAATCTAGAGGGTTCTAATTCCACCCTTTTAATACCCCTCATATATGGGAGGGTTCTAATTCCATCATTTTGAGGGGATTAAAAACCTGGAGGTTTCCCAATCCCATTCTAGAAATGGCTCACCAAACACAAAAAAAAAAAGAAAAAGGGATTAGATACCAATTCTACCCTTATTCCATTCCTTTTACCTGTATCCTTAATCCCCTCCCTCGTCCCTTTAGGCCCTTTTATGTTTGGCAATTTGTGTAGAAGAAGAAGAGTGGTCCATACATACTCCATAGTCATCCTTCATAGGTAGCAATAAATGTCCCCAAACTTTCCAACTTTTCCCACCCACCTTCCTCCCACTCCATTGGCCTCTTCTGCTCCTGCTCCCGTGATTAATATCATCTCTCTCTGATGATCTGATCACACCCACATCAGTCTGATGATATCCCCATCTTCATATTGACTGGATTCATTCACTCTCCCAACTGTTTTTCCGATTTTCCAGCCATTCTCTCTCAACACCCAGATTCTGTGCTTCTCCAATCTCCATACCCACTATTTATACCATGCAACCCAAAAAACCAAACCCTAATTCCTCTCCCACCCCCCTCCGGATGGACTCCTCCGGCGACAAACGCCGCCGCAACCGCCGCTGCTGCCTCATCGTCTCCGCCGTGTTAATCGCCCTCGCCCTCCTCCTCTCAATCCTCGGCACCACCGTGTTCAAAGCCCGGCGGCCCATCACCACCGTCAACGCCGTCGCGCTCCGAGACGCCGACATCTCCTTCGACGCCCTAAGGATGAAGGTCCGATTCAATGTCTCCCTCGACGCATCCATCACCGTCAAAAACCCTAACAAAGTCGGGTTCAAATTCTCCGACAGCTCGGCTTTCCTTGAGTACCGCGGGCAGGAGGTCGGGCAGGCTCCGATCCCGGCCGGGCAGATCGGGGCGGGAGAAACCCTGCCCATGAACTTGACAGTCACTGTAATGGCGGATCGATTTCTGTCGAATTCGCAAGCTGTGTTTTCGGATCTGATTTCGGGTACAATCCCGCTTTCTACCCGGACGCGTATATCTGGGAAAGTTACGGTACTGTTCTTCAAAATACATGTTGTTTCGTATGCTTCGTGTAATGTAAAGATCTCTGTTTCTTCGAGAAGTATTTCGAATTCTGATTGTACATACAAAACCAGTCTGTAATTCTTCTTCTGTTCCACAGGTTATATTAGGGTTTCATTGTTACATAGATTTTCTTTTTAGGGTGTTCCTCATTACAGTTTCTAGTGATTCATATTGTCCAATGGTGAAGATTGAAGAAGCTACACATATTTGGTTTGATCCTTTTGTGGGTGTTAATAGAAACAAAGATTTTTCTCTCCTTTTGCTTCTATCAGTATTCAGTATTCAGTACAGAATGTATGATGCAAGTTTCTTTTTTTGGGGAGATGAAGAAATCAGACATTCAGAAATGATCAATAATTACTTGTGTTATTTTCAGCAAAAATAGAGTGAATTATTTATTATTGAGCTGTTATTGGTCCAATTCAGGCAATTTTGGTGGGATTTTCTGAAATTGCTGCTATGTTTTTTTGGATTCATTTGACTGGAGATAATCATGCCTTACTTGTAGAATCCAAAAGGCAATGATTGAGTGAAAATGGAACAACTGACAAAGGATCTTTATCCTATTTGTATACATCATAGATTAAAAAAGCCATTGCTTGTAGAATTGAGACTATTTATTAGATTTGACACTTCTTCTATTGGGTTCTCTTACAGTTATAGCCAATCTATGCTGCTTTTTGATACTTTTGCTTGTGAAAAACACTCTCAAGTTTAAAGATAAGAAAAGTCTCAAGTTAATAGCTTTTGAACTTTTCTACTGTTTAATGTTTATAGAAGCTTCCCATAAATAATGGCTGAATTGGGTGAACTGAACTGAATTGTCTCCTGTTGCTGCAACTCTGTACTTCTCTGTAGTACCCCAAAGTGACAAAGAACAATGATCTCGAAATCCTGTTGACTTGGAGCTGGGGCCAGATAGAGTTTCAATCTATATTCTAAAATTTTTTTTGGTTTTAACAAATTTTTCATGATAGGTAAGGTGTTGTAGGATTATGGCCATGTTCTTTGTATTTGATAAAATGAGGTTTGGATGGATTGGATAAGTTATGATTTTTTTTCGGGAATTGTGTTTTTAGAGATGATGTTTTTTTGGGGAATTGTGTAAGGTTTGGATTGAATTGGATTGGAAAGAGTTACCAATCCAAAAAACAGGTTCTTACAATTTTTCTTGGTTTTAACAACACGTTTGACACACAGGCTTATAGGAATGATCGAGAGAACGTTTGGTAAAAATTTCAGGGTCCCGGGGAAAATTTCCCTTATCCCCCAGGAAATTTTCCCTAAAGGCGGGAAATTGTAGGCCTCATGTAAAGTTTTTCTCAATGTTAAAATACAAACAAATATGGGAAATAAAATCAACTTGGAGAGCGTTTGATAGGAACCCCAGGGAAATTTTCCCCGGGAAAATTTCCCATGGGAAGTTTTTCATAGGAAAAATTTCCCTTAGGCCCCGTTCTTTTGTGTGTTAATGCAACTAACCGCACCGCAACTTACTGCAACATATCGCAAATTATCATTACCTTTTTACTATTTCCATCACAACTTAACGCAATCTACCACAACCAACCGCAACGCAACCAAACGCAACGCACAAAAGAACGGTGCCTTAGGCCCCCCTAAGGAGAAATTTCCCTTGGAAAATGGAGAAAGTGGTGGGCCCACCGTGAAATTTTTTCCCAGGGTCAACCCACACCCAAACATGGGGAAAATAAGTCAACCCTGAGAAATTGACCATTTCCCCGGGATTATTGACCAACCAAACGCACCCTTGGAAAAATTAATCATTTCTTCGAGGTTTTTGACCAATTTTAAGGTCTGTAAAATTTATGGGTAACTTTAATTTATCAAAACTTACCAACTTTTGCCTCAATTTACCAAAATTTCCAAAGTTAAAAAAATAAAAAAAACTTAATTTGATATATTAGTATAAATTTGCCAAAATTTACCAAAAGTTATCAAAATTTAACTTTTACTCAACAACTGTTCTTTGGTTAGATTATTTTCAGGTCTGGATGGATAAGTTATGATGCTTTTTTAGGGAATTGTGTTTAGAGTGAATGTTTTTTTGGGGAATTGTGTTAGGTTTGGATAAGTTGAGAGAGTTATATCCAAACTAACCAAAGAACGTGGTACTCATGAATCTGACACAAATCGGAATGAAAATGAGATTTAGAAACGGTACTCATGGTTTTTTGATGTTAGGTAAGGAGTTGTAAAATACAGAGGGACTAGATTTGGAAAATGGGGAAATCTATGTATGAGAGCAACAGCAATGTGAATTGGTAGCAGTAGTTGCAATTTGAATATCAGGTCATGGAGAGGGAGGCCATAGTGAACATCTTGGGGCTAAAAGTCATTGCTTCATTTACTCCTTGCCATAGGTTGTTAGAAGTTGGATGAATTTAAACTTCCTGCTGGCTTATTAGTCAAAGGAAACGACCGTAGTAACATAGTTTAGACCGTGTTCTTTTATGCGGTATTTTGCGGAATGGTGTGGTGGGGTATGGTGAAATTGTAGTGGGGTGTGGTGGAATTGTGGTAGGTTATTAGTATGTGGGGTAGGTGAGGAGAGAGAATGTAAAAAGTAGAGGAGAAAAGTGATGAGAGAGAAAAATAATGATTTGTGACAAATTGCGGTGGGTTGTGGCAAATCAGAGTGCATGTGGCCACATGACCATGAAAAGAACACGGCCTTAAGCTTTGACAATCTTTGCCACCCCTCTTGTTTCTCTTGCTCTCTAAGTACAACTGCACCATTCTAGTGAGTAGTTTCTCATTTTTATATTGTTAGGAAGGAAAACACCGTTAGAGCATACTTGCATCGGAAATAGGTAATATATAGGAAATAGATAATATATATAAGATGTTTTAGATATTGAGAAACATAATACGAGAATAACTGAAACAAAGGAGATAATATTTACTGTGAGAAACCCAAGAATTGGACGACAAACCCACGAACGGCACAAATACGAACAAACTCCACTGTCAAGATAGATCTATACTCTAACCCTAGTAAATCCATATGCCTGCATCACCTCCTTCCCCTCAATATTCTAATAGACCCTGCTTACCAATACCTATTTAGCTTATTTGACTTTTAATCAAATTTTCTAATAGGCTTTGTCCTTTTGTACGGTGTTGTACCATACTCAATATTCTTCCACACTTTACCACATCATACCAAATTTTATCACAATCATTATCAATATAGCTCTTCATTTTTCTCATCAACTTTTCACATTTTCTTCCCTCATATACCACATCAACCACACTTTGTACAAATTTTACTATATTATTTCACACCTTATTGCACTTTTCACAATTTCACCATTCCGAACCATTCCGCATCTTACCAACCGCACAAAAGAACATGGTCTAAGTCATTTTCCACAATAAGGCTCCGTTCTTTTACCTACCACACCTAACCACAATCATTACCAATAAATCTTTTTACTTTTTTCTCTCCTAACTTTTCTCCTTTACTTTTCACATTATCTTTCCTCACCTACCCACCTACCACTAGGGGTGGACACCATAAACCTAAACCGCAAATTGAACCGCAAAACCGCATAAACCAAACCGCAAAATGCGGTTAACCGAATTGATTTTTGCGTAAAAGTGGTTTAGGTTAACCAAACCGCTATAAGCGGTTTAGGTTTAGGTTTTGGATTTTCATGAAACGGTTAACCGCGGTTAACCGCTCTCAATTAAGTTGAAAAAAATGAATTTATTAGTAATATGAAATTAATTTAACCGCGTATCGTCGTATCGGAATATGAATTTATTAGTAATATGATTGCATTTATTTGCATAAATGTTATTGTAAATTCCCAGGAAATCGGTTAATCATAAACTGTGTATGTTAATCGGATAAATTTTCATATTTTAAAAGTCGTTAACCGACACCGCTTTTAAATTACGGTTTCGAGGTTTGGTTTAGGTTTCCAGATTTCAAAAGCGGTTAACCGCATATTGCGGTTGCGATTTAGGTTTTCAAAATCCAAAAACCTCAAAAGCGGTTAGCCGCATATGCGATTAACCACAAATGCGGTTAACCTGTTATGCCCACCCCTACCTACCACAACTCACCACACTTTTTCAAATTCTCTTGCATTGTACCATGACCACACCGCACCAACCGTATAAAAGAAAGGAAACCTAAGTCATTCAATGGGTTGTTTATAATTATTATGGCCAATGTCAAAATTTAGATCTAAGGCTTTTATGAAGTCTTTGAGGCGTAGAGAAAGAGAGGGGAGTGGAAGAATGGTGAGTGAAATCAGAATTTATTTGTTTCCTGGCAAAATTATTTTAGATCTACGTCTGAAAAAGAAAAGAGCCAACAATCATGTACACTTTTTTTTAAAGGATTTTTGGAAGTTAACATACTGAACTTTTGAGGTATTAGATAATAATGTACTTAACTTTGACATTGGACAATAATGCGTTGAATTTTAAGGGGTGTTGGACAATAATACACCCAAAACAATTTCGACAATGGCTGATTTGGTGACGATCTTACGTGGCAGACCGAGAAGATGAATAGACTAAATAATATCTAAATTTATGACTTGTCAATTAATTTACAACATGCAAACATGCAAAGGTGATTTTATACAACTATAACAACAATCTCTCAGCGGAAACACGTGTAAACAAATGTGATTTTATATTTTTTTTTACTCTTTTCAAAGTTGATTTTCTTTGCTTATGTCTGGATTAGCTGACATGCCATAAATTTAAGTATTTTTGGACCAATTCATCTCCTCCACCTGCTACGTAGGATTGCCACCAAGTAAGCCACTATCGAAATCATACCGAGTGTATTATCGTTCAACACCTCCCAAAGTACAATGTATTATTGTCTAAGGTCAAGTTCAGTGCATTATTTTCCAATACCCCAAAAGTTCAGTATATTAGTATCCAAAAACTTTTTTTTTTTAAATGGAACCATGTACAGCTACCTCGTTCCATATTACTATGTATTTGTTATTCTTGAAAATTGTGCACTCAAATTTATAAAATTTTAACCGTAAATTTCTAAATATATATAATAATTTGTTAAATAAAATTATTACCATTAGATTTATAAAGAAAAGTATTATCATAAACGTATAATATTATAGTTGTTAATAAAATAATAAAAAATCATCAATTAAAAAGTGACATTAGAGACACTAACAGTTATGATGCTTTCAAAGACCGGTGCTAGGAGTAAAAGGAGAGGTAAGGCAGTGTTAAAATCGATATGGAGGTTGGTCTTGGAGGCTTCTCGAAAGAATAAGTCGTCTGTTGTTGAAGCGCCGAGGAAGATGATGGATCCAAACATTCTTGAAGCAGCTCTTGTTCGAAAGAGGGCTTTGATGAGAAAGATTTGTGGGTTAAATGTTTTACCATTCAAGAAGAAGTTATTTGCTTTTTGGGTGGTTTCATTGCTGTTTGTAGTTGTCTTTTCTGGTTTTCTTGTCTGTCTCTTCTAGCAGTTGCAGTTTATTTTTTATTTTCTTCATGTTGTTTTTGCTGTTTTGCGGATATTTTGTAGCATTTTTCATACTTTTTTGTCTTTTTAGGCTCCCAACTATCCCAAAAAAAAAAAAAAAAGACACTAACAGTCAATAGAACAAAAAGTAATATGGGACGGACGGAGCTGTTCAGTTTTTCACACGCGTTTTTGTTTTTCTTCACGGAAGAAAGACAAGGGGTGGCACTATGTAATTAGGGTAGTAGATGTGGGGTCATATAATTAAGAACCCAAGAGAGAAGCATAGGATGGTGGTTGGTTGGCTGAGCAGTGAGCAGTACATACATATGCATTTAAGATTTCCCTCAACCTCAATCCTCAAGTCAATAGCAGTATCTGTTGAATGAGTCTCAATTGGTTAGCAGTTCTTATCAATGTCATACTTGATCAAAATGGTTAGCAGTTAGTCTCTGTTCATATGCATTTATTACCCCTCCCTATTCTTAAGAACTACTCTTGGTATGGTATGGTATGGGCACCTCCATATCTCTGCTTTTTAACCCCAAAAACACTCGAGAAAACACAAGGAAAAACAAACCATGACATTGAATGATCAGGAAAATGGGTTTTCCGTCGCAGCTCCTCCTCCTCCTGTGCCTGATTCTAAACCGAAGCAGCAGCGGCAGAGAAAAGTTGCTGTCATATGCCTAGCAACAACCCTTTTCCTGATACTTGCACTGGTACTGATAGGGTTCATCTTGAGTGTGACTCTGTTCAGGATGAAACCACCCAAGACAGAATTACTGTCAGCCTCTTTAGAAGGTGTGGCTCCAAAACTGTCGTTTCCGGTGGTCAAGATCGAGCTCAATGTAACCCTGAATCTGACCCTATTGGTCCACAACAGGAACCATGCCAGCTTCAGGGGTGACACGGGGACGAGTGTGCTTCTGTACAAGGGCAATCAGGTTGGGCAGGCTGAACTCAATCCTGGGTTGATTCCGGCTAGGGGAAGTGCCACTCTCTACACCAACCTGACCCTCGAGGTTGATCGATTTGTGAGTGGTGGTTTGATGTCGCTTATGCGAGATGTAACTGCGGGGGAGATTGCGATAAACTCGAAGACCAGGATTCCGGGGAGGGTCAACTTGTTGGGGATATTGAAGAAACATATGGTGACTAGTTCTGATTGTCAGTTTGTGGTTGGGTTTCCTGACTTGAAGATCAAAAGCCAAGTTTGCAAGTATCATAACAAGCTTTGATTTGGCCTGCACTGATGTCACAGTGGAAGCTGGTTTGGTTTTGTTGTCTTCTAGCTATCAATTTCAGGTCTGTCTCAGTTTTGGTTTGATTCATGTAGAATTTCAGTATGTACAAAAGTATAGTTTACGGTATGATATATGATATGAGAGGATACACTTGGATTTGGTTTGTTTCATGTAGAACTACAGTATGTACAAAAGTATAGTTTCCAGTATGTATACGATATATGATATACCTTGGATTTAGAGTAGCTTCTGTCTGTAGCATGCTGTTGGAAGAAAAGGGGCAACTCTAACACATACAAGCAAATCTTTTAACATGATAAACACGCCTAAACATAAAACCCACTTTTTCGTGCCAAATCCATACTGAAATATACATGAAACAAACCAAATCCATACTGTACATGCCTGTATTGGATGATCAAAACTAAACCAGCCTAAACTAAACCAAATCCAAGGCTGGTTTAGTTTTGATCATCCAATACAATAACTGCTCAAGCAGGAGCAATCACAAGCACATAGAAACTTTGGACCACTTCAGAAATATACACTTGCAGTTGAACAATTTCAAAGGAATGTTACTGAATCTCACTTTATTGATATCATCATCCAATACAGGACAACCTAAACTTACAGCACAAAATGTACATAACAAGCAGATTCCCAATTCAAATGATAAACCTCAACAACCGAAAGGCGAAAGGTAACACTACCGAGCATGTCTACAGAAGGCACCTGCTGATTCCAATAGATTCGGCTCTAATAAACAGATGTACACAATCACAGACTAATAACCTCTAACCACTCCAAAGTGAGGGTTCCAAGTGCCTAAACATACAATGAGCAAAAGGAATTTGCAACCCTAGTAACACTACCCTTCAAGTCAACAGTGCAGGTAGATTAAGATACTTGCACCTCTGTGGATCAACAAAGCAAACTATGTCAGCAAAATAAAAACTCCAGTCTTTCCCTGCACAAAGATGTAGTAGTGAGTTAGAACTCAAGCTTCCTGCACAATCCCGGGTCAATATTCCTTGATTTTCCAGAAATTGCCTTCATGGGCGCCTGGGGGCAGGACTCAGCAATCTCAGTTAAACTTGGAAGCGGTGAAGTCGGTGTACCAACAGGGCTCTCTGATCCCGAGGAGTTATTTTCAGCGAGAAAATCCTCCGTCTGCTCCAAAAGGATGGCTTCAAAAAGGGTTCCACAAACAGCATCCAGGACAGTCTTCTCATACAGGATCTCCAACTCCTTGACATCTTCCCCAGAATTCAGGGAATCATCTCCAACATCATCATCACTATCATCATCATCAAAACTGAGCCTCCGGGCAACTACCTTCTCCGATTTTTTCACAATCTTTTTACCCATGGGGGCTAGAAGCATCTCCTCAGGGCCCGGAGCGAATGGATCAAAAACACTGTGCTTAGGAGTGCGGGGGCTGCTATCCTGGCCCAAACCCACAACTTCATCACTCTCTGAGGAATTGGAACCGTCAACATCAGTAGATTTGGGAGACTCAGAGGACAGACTGCTTGTCATGGACACCACATCCCATTTTTCGCTGCAAGGATTAGGAGTTATTGGGCTCAAAGCAGCAATCTTTCCATTGCATGTACCATAACCAATCAATGCTCCTGGAATTTCAGATTCATGGGGTTGAAATTGCAATTCTTCATCTTGTTTCAGTGAAAGGGCACAGAGACAATCCCTTTCCTTTGGTTTGCCAAGGTTCACAGGGGAATCCATACCAACCATTCTCCAATCAAAGCAAATCAACTATCAAAACTGCACAAAAAACGCAGGAATAAATCAAAGTAAGAACCCATGTCTGATAAGAGAAGTACTCAGATAATTACTGTACAAAACAAGAGTCTGAATTGCCTTGTTAAAAACAGGTTACGAATCTTCACAAACAAAAATAAAAAATTTTGTTGTTCAACTCTGCTACATAGCAAAGTCAGCCTATTCTCCTATTTGCCGCCAAATCGCAGAACAACAAACCCTAAATTGATACTCGTCGGAAAGGGGGAGGGGGAATGACGATTACTAGCAAACTCAGAGATTCCCAACCCAAATACAAAGATCTAATCTTCAGAGAATAAGTCGAGGAGAATTCAAAAACACGGATCCAACAGACCAAACACATTCAACCCATTCATCAAAATCCTACAAAAACCCTAAAAACATACCAGAGAAACGAAGAGACGAACACCAAATCAAATTGGGGGAAAATCCAGAAGATTCCAACAGAGAAACCCTAACCTAGGTTTACCAATGCACAACGAAAACAAAATCAAAAAACAGGATTAAAGAAGAGATTCATACCTCGAATGAATGCAAATCGCGATTTAGAGACAAGGAAGAGAGGGTGGATCGAATCGCAGGAGAAAGGCGGTGGCGGGTGAAAGAGTGAGTATGAGAGTGAGGAAAAGGGGAGACTTCAACAGCGGCGCTTTATATAATGGGGTCCCCTCGCCCCCAAAAATTTCTTCTTTTCTCATCTTTTTGCCGCAAATACCCTTTACAATTCCCTCTTTTTCTTTTCTTTCTTCCCTCCATTTTTTCTAGGGTTTTTATGTTTTATTTATTATTATTATTGATATTTTGGAGGGAGGGAGAATATGTTGAGTAGAGCTGGTAAAAATATGTCCGATTCGATAATTTGAATTTGTATGTTTTAGAAAAATTCGAGTATAATCAGTGAATTTTCGTCCGAGTTTTGAGATTGACCGACTTGGTCATAAATTCAAACACAATTTTTTCAAATTTCTATTGTCTGAACTCGGTTTAGACTCGAATTTGGTCTTGTCCGATTTATTTGACCCGAAAAATACGCAAAAAACTGGGTGTCAGGCATCAAATTTTGTTCGATGTCAGACTTATCCTAAACAAAAATTACCCGGACTCAAACTTTTGTCACCTTTAACACTGAGGCCAAAAAGAAAGGAAAACGATGATGGGCATGTGAAACTATATAATTTCAATGTGGGTTGGGATAATATCCCAGCTCACATTTATTTGGTCGGTTGTATTGAGAAAAAGCAAAAGCGGCAAACAAAAAAAGGGTAGAAAAAGATCCTAGGGTTATTGACTGTAAAGGATGGTTCAAGAGGCAAATTGATCATGAAGTATTAGGAGGACAATGAGACCTCAAATTATAAAATATATGAGGACTAAAATTTTGTTTGTGATAAAGTTAATATGTGAAAGTACCAGTTAAAATTCGGTGGTGAATTGGGTTTACTTAAAATTTCATAATGGCCACTGTTGGGTCACTATCTCTTGCTTGTTTTGATGTTGGAAACTCAACGGGAGTGTTGATTATTCTTGGGAGAAGGCTTCCTTGTGAGTTTCCATTGGGTAGAGTTATGTCTTTGAAGATGTTTGATGATAAGGGTAGCTCATGGATGAATGGTCATAAATCGTTGTATCCAGTGGACCCAAGTTCAAATGCACTTCGAATTCTCACAATATTATACATGGTCAAATTGTCGTGGTTGAAATACTTCATGTTGCTGCAAAGGAATGACTAATGCTCTGCTTGGAAGAAAGGTTACGGATGAGTTTTTTTTTTTTTTTTTGGGGGGGGGGGGAGGGGAGGTTAATGAGGATGCTTATTCCTCTTTACGCTTACTTAGGAATAGAGTGAGAGGGGGTAAGGGGGAGTGAGATTTACTCTCCTCTACTCCTTTTAATTCTTATTTTCTTACACTCCAATTTAGGGTGGAAGGAATAGTCCAATGACATTATAACATACATAACACATAAACTGACAATTTTACCCTTCCATTTCTCCATGTCATGTTGCAAGATCTTTCTCTCTCACATACATCTCTCTCTCTCTCTCTCGTGCGCGCACACATACACCTTCTCTCACACACACACATCTCTCTCTCTCACTCTTTCTCGTGCGCGCATACACACACACACACATGTCCCTCTCTCCCCCAGCTCTCTCTCTCTCTCTCTCTCTCTCTCTCTCTCTTTCGCACGCGTGCACACGCACACACACACACACACATTTCTCTCTCCCCATCTCTCTCTCTCTCTCTCTCTCTCTCTCTCTCTTACACACACACACACACACACACACATCTCTCTCTCTCGCTCTCTTTCTCCCCCCGGAGTGAGAGAGATGTGTGTGTATGTGTGTGTGAGAGAGAGAGAGAGAGAGAGAGGGTTGAGATAGAGGGAAGTGGAGAAAGATTAGAGAGATATTTTTTTGGGAGGAGAGAGAGAGAAGGGAGGGGGGGGTAGAGAGAGCATGTGCATGAATGGGCATAGAGCTAATGTATGAGTGTCATTGTATTACATATATATAATATGAAAGGATACATATGTCATACTCTTAATGAACTCTTCTAATTAATCTCTCAAACAGGGGTGGATAGTTTACCCTTATAAACACTCTCATAGCCTCACCATCATTTACTTTTATGAACTCCTACCCTCATTTGTAACTCTCCTTTCAAGCAGACCCTAAAAGTGGATATGGAGGGGAGTACCACCATTGTTGAAACTCTGTCATGGTCGAATAATCCATGGGTGCACTTAATGTCAAACTATGATTACAACTTTAATAATTCATGGTTTTACTTAGTGGCAAACCATTGTTACAACTTTTTTTTTTTGAGGGAATTGTTACAGCTTGAATAAATCATGACAATGTTTTTTGGCATAAAGTTTCCACGGTAGCTTCAAGCAAGTGATTGAAAAAAATAAATTTAAAAAATTTAAAAAAAGTCATGTAACGTCAACGTTTTTAGTCCCACATATTTTACAAGAAGGAAAGATCTCAAACGGTTATAGCACAACGGGAGTAGACATATCTCAAAGGAAATGTAACGAGATATAAAAGAGATTACAATCTCATAATAAAAACTCTCAAAGTGGAATAGACAAAAGGAGATCTCACAAGGTGTCATAGAAGAACATAATTTGGCCACTCCAAACTAGGTTGAACAACCTAGTATTTATAGTAAACTCAAGTAGACGTAGAATAGTCCTCTAGCTCAACTGCTTAAAGTCCAAGCAATATCTTTAAGGAAAATAATTATTTATTTTCAAACTTGAGTTTGAATGGAATTAGGACACTGCTAACAATTACTTTTTTTTAAGTGGTTGTTGGTGTTTAGGTCTCTAATGCTTCTATTCTCCCGTAAAAACAACTTCTTAGGAGACCATGACTTATGTATTTTAAGAAAGAGTCTCAAATCTTAAATATGAATTAAAGGGAGCTTATCGTATTATTTACAAAGGAGGAGGAGGATGATAATAATTCTCTTTTTTTCATTTCTTGGATGCTAATATACTGAATTTTTGGGGTATTGGACAATAGTACACTGAACTTTGACCTTGGACAATAATGCACTGAACTTTAAGGGGTGTTGAACAATAATGCACCCATAACGATTTCGACGGTGGTCGATTTGGTGACGATCATACGTGGCAGACCGAGAAGATAAATTGGCTAAATAATATCTAAATTTATGACATGTCAGCTAATTTACACAAACAAATGTGATTTTATACAACTACAACAACAATCTCTTAGTGAAAACACGTTTAAACCAATGTGATTTTATGTTGTTTCTACTCTTTTTAAAGTTGATTCCTTTTGCTTACGCATGGATTAACTAATATGTCATAAGTTTAAATATTTTTGGGTCAATTCATCTCCTCCACTGCTACGTAGAATTATCACTGAGTTAGGCACTGACGGAATCGTTCTTGGTGCATTATTGTTCAACATCACCCAAAGTTCAGTGTATTATTGTCCAAGGTCAAAGTTTGGTGTATTATTGTCCAAGGTCAAAGTTTGGTGTATTATTGTCCAATACCCCCAAAAGTTTAGTATATTAGCATCCAAAAATCCTTTCTTTAATTACCTAGCTTTGAATTTTTTTTTTTTTGATGTAAATTACCTAGCTTTGATAGAGTTAAAAAGATTTTATTTATTATACAAGCATTCAATGAAATTACCCCCAACTTCTTGAAAAAATGTTTACCATCCCTTGGTCCTCAATCATCTCATGATCTTGACTATGAGTCTTGAATCTAAATTTTAAGCAGTCTAATCCATTGTTATTGAGGATTCACCTCTAATTATGTGGTGTACAATTGAAGAATAAATAGTCTCTTTTAGCAATGTGGTTTCAAAAGTAGTTTTGTTCGATACCAATTTTGGGAGGATATTGAGAATGATATCCATTTTTTATATAAAAATTTATTTGAGATAATTTATCCATCATCGGCTAGAGTAGGGCCCCATTCTTTTGTGCACTGCGTTTACGTTGCGTTGCGTTTAGTTGCGATAAGTTGTGGTAGAAATAGTAAAAAGATAATGGTAATTTGCGGTATGTTGCGGTATGTGTTCAGGCAAAAAAAATTACAGTATTTTGTCCGCACTTTTATATTTAATTTAGCTCAAAATAAACATTAAGTTAGAATTTTTATTTAGTTTATTTAAATTTTGCAGGTTGATGATAAAAATTGGAAAAATTGACTGGAAAGGAAGTTTTTGGGCTTGATTTAGACAGACATGGACCGATCAAAATTTAAATGGGGTTGAAAAGAAAAGAGAAAAAATATAATAAAAAGGGGGTCTACAGGCTGTCACGTGCCCAGCCCCATTTTCCTTTTCCCCCTAAACTCATTTTCATCATCCATCATCATCTTCATCATCCCTCATCAAATCTCCACCGTTCATCATCATCATTTTCATCTTCCATCATCAACATGTGAAAAAAAAAAGCCCAGCCACCAAGCCCTGTTTTCTGCCAATATTCTCGATCAACCTCCTAAGCTTCCACCGCTGCAACAAACTTCAAGAGTCTTGCGCACCACGGAGCAACCGCCCCCCACGTCAACAGCCCAGATTGTGAACAACGAAGAAATCGGAACTGCCCTGATTTTGTGGAAGATGAGTAGTTACAAGGGGGTGAGTTCATGTATAAATAGCTGGGTAGAGATTGATAGAAATCATCAAGTTTTCGGCTATCAATTTTTATCATCAATCAAGTTTTTTTTCTTTCTATTTCCCAGTTTTACTTTTAGTTTTCAGTATCCAATCTTGGTTCCAAGCGTGCATTTTTCCAGTTTCAAGTTGTAGTTTACAGTTCCAAGTATTAATATAACCTGCTTTGAGCATTGATCTATTCCAGTTCTGTCTTCTTTCCAAATCTCACTTTTCTTCTCATTGCTCATAGAGATAATGGTGAATTTGGAAACCAACTTGTGTAGTCTGCTTTCTAATTAATACCCCATGTTTCTATCTCCACTCTTGCTGCATTTCGAGTTTTAGTATTTCTACTTTCACCAACATTTTTTTCATTTTCTTTTATTTTTGTGTTCTTATTTTGGTTGCTTTATTTTTTTATCAAAGATTTTGATTGAAAGTATGAGCAAGTTAGCAATTAAAAGTCCAGATCATGCACATATTTTGTTTGTATTGGTAAGTCACATGTTACTCTTTAGTCAATTAAGTAGGTTTTACTTGTAATTAGTAAAATTAAGAGATCTTGCTAATTTTTAGAATTAATATTAGTTTTTGTTTTTTTTCATTAGGTACTAGTTTCTTATTATTTTTATTTTTAGTCTATAATTTAATTAGCTCAATTTATCATTTAATTATTAGTAGTTTGCTAATTCTTTGTTGGTTTTTATTTGACACTACCGTCTTCGTGGGATCGACCCGTATTTGCCGGACTACGCTACAAGTGTACACCGTGCGCTTGCGGTCAACATTTTCAGAATCAACAGTCTGTTGCGTTAATTTGCGTTGCGGTTAGTTGCGTTAACGCATAAAAGAACGGTGCCTTTAATGAGGAAATTATTCAAAGGGCAACTTGTTAGCAGTACATATTCAAGATAGAGATGGGTACTTAAAGAGAAGGCATGATAATATTTGTTCTAGCATAAGTGATGATATTGGTGGAGATGAAAGATTCATAATACAATTAAGGCGGTTCTGAAAAGTGTTAAAGAATACTGAGTGATAAGTTAATCTAGGGTAAACTTTGAGAAAAAGATATTGAGGATGGTGATCTTCATGTTTGCTCGGACACTAAGACTAGCTAAACAATTTTCCTTCTCATGTGAATCGAACCACCCTTGAGGATTGTGTGGTGAGTTGATCATATATTAAATTTATTGAGAAACCTTAACCACCTCACTAGTGATGTATAATGGGATCACAAGATCACATTACACAAAAGGATTAAGGATCTTTAAGAGCGAAGATAAGAATCTCCCTTCTCAAAGTTCTTAAGGGGCGAAAATAGATTGGAAATGGATGGAAAGAACTATGAAAGATGATTACCAAATGAAGGTATGATGACGAACGAATGAAGGACGGTTAGGATGCTTTGGGTTCTTGATGAATTCTTGTTGAATTCTTGATGAATTCTTGATGAATGTCGTGAGATTGGATGAATGTAGTTGAATGAACGATGGAATGGATAGTTGGATAGATTTGGCTTTTGAAGGATCGATGAGGATACAGCCACACCACCTCAAAGAACTCTTCAATTCCTTCCTTTCACCTTCAAGGATGCCAACCTTGAATAGAAGAAGGGGATAACTTCGAAACTCTCTCAAGAGAAACGAAAAGACTAGCACAAAAGCTAGAGAGAAAACAACACCTTGTGTTTGTATTTGATATATGAATGAATGATTGAATGAATACAATGGCACCCTAGGGGGGTCTATTTATACTACTTTAGGGACCCCTTGGACGTGTACCTAGGGTTCAAGAAACCAAGAATCAACTATTACATCATATATCCTATTTATGACATCATAAACTCTAAAATACAACTCTAGAAAGAAATTGCTATAACTCCTTCAATACTTGTCCGTTTTCATTGATTCAAAAATCATTGGAAAACTTATTGAAAGAGCTCCAATCTGTCTTTTGATGATTTCCTCAATAGATGTATGGATCTAGAGTTATAGAGCAAAATATCGAACTGTACTTGATGGAGTCCTTTGCTACCGTGAGAGATGACTTCTCAATAAGGACTTGAGAGTTATTTATGCTCATTGATGTCCTCCAAATGTGAGAGTAACTCCATGTAAGCTAGAATACCATCAAGGTCCTTCATGCTTTCTTCCTTGAGCTAATAAACCCTTGTAGTTGTTGATACCCAAGGCGACATTTGTAGCTTCTAGCTGGATTGAGGTCCTTTTAGCTAGGCCTTGATGTATATAGCTAGGCAAATATACATCATTCTCCCCCGGTTGAAAAAGTTTGTCCTCAAACTTAGACAAAACTTCTTCTAAACCAGTACATAACACTTCTTCTAAGCTCATCCTTCTTCTTATAAGAGATCTTTCCAAAAGTATTGTTCACATCAACTTGCTTCTTCCTCTTGCGTTCCTTGAAGAGATTACAACTTCTCTTCTTGAATGCCTTGAAATCATCATAGATTCCTTTGATGCTTGACTTGAACTTCCACTTTTTTCCAAGTCTTCTCATGAATAAGCCAATGATATTATGGTGCTTCAAATCTCGTTTATTCATGGAGATTGTAGAAATCTCATATAACTTCTCAACTTCAAAGTATAGATTCACAAACTTGTAACTCATGATGAAGACAATAGTAGTATGGTGTTCCATCTTTGAAGGATGACCTTCAACGATCTTAATATCATCTTGACTTCCTTGAATCCTTGGCACTTCAACCATAAAATTCAAGCTTTCATCTCCATATGGTATAGAAGGATTGCAAATGTCACAATATTGCAGCTTATACTCAATATCAACGATCATGCTAGGCCAGAAATAATACTCCTTCATCTTGAGATACGTATTGAGTAGACCCAAATGATCAAAAGAACTTCCATGTACTTCCATGATCAAGATTTCACGAATTCCACTCCTTGGAATACACACTTGATTCCCTTTGAAAAGAAATCCATGATCAATATAAAAGGATTGTTGAGGATGCTTCTCACATACCTTGTATACTTCTTTAAAATCATCATCATCTTCATACAACTCCTTGATATATTCAAGACTAAGTACTCTTGAATCAAACATGTATCTCCTCGTTAGAAAACTTCCTTTAGTCAAAGGACTTGCTTCCTCCAAGTGACTTGATTTTGATGAACGAATCAAGTACTTCATCTCAAAACATGATGATGACGTGATCTCCTCTTCATATGAAACATACTCCAATACTTTGTAAGAATCACAAAGCTTAAGCATGAATCCTTCAAGATAATAATCCTTTTGCTCAAATATCCTCATGATAGCAACAAGTGTGAGTGCTAAGCCATAAGCATGTATCTTCTTCTTTTCTCCACTTGGTATTTCACCAAAATAATCCATGGGACAACTTCCTTGAGATAGGACTTCACCTTTCTCAACTCCATTCGTAATGAACAAATATGATGCAAGAATAGGGAATAAAAGAATATGACGATCTTTAGCATCCTTTAAGAGACATAGTACCTCAAGTATAGATGCAAGTATGGACCCTTCTTGAATAGTTCCTTCTTTCCTTTTGTCCACTTGAATTATTCCATTTGATGAGGTATGTTGAGATCGCTTATTCTTGGACGAGAGGTAAGGACATTTCTCCAAGTACTTCTCCAATTCTCCATGTGGCTTCTTATGCTTCGCTAAGGCTAACTCCAAAGGATTTACATACTCCTTTCTACTTCTATTACATACAAAAATGTTATCAAAGTATACAAATACAATCTCTTTACATTGCAATGGTACATACTCTTTCAAAATATGTTGTATACTATGAAAATCAAGGACATTGATGTAGTTATCCATGAATTGCGCTTGATCCTTTGCATAGACCATTCGGTGATGAATCATAGGATTTGGTGGCAGCCTTTGATGCATGATAATACTCATGGAAGAGAAACGTACCAAAAGAGATAAGTGAGAGAGGTCACTTGTTGATGGTGCTTGTTTTTCATCCAAATATTCACAAATGAGAACAAGTGATGGCATAGGATCTTGATCCTTTATAGGCTCACGGTTTCCAACCTTCATTGGTGTAAGAATGAGACTCCTTGGTTCTTCATATTCATGATACTTATTCTCCATAAGTGCCATAAGAGTACTTTGATCCTCCTTGAGCCGTGAGACACAAGGTGGTAATAAGGACGCCTCTTGGAGCATGATACTCCTATCATACAACTTTGATTCTTCCAACAAAGTATAACAAGAATCCGTAGAAGTAATATTACAATATAATGAATCTTTGCAAATCTTGTAAAAAGCAAGACTTACTAAACTTCTTGGATCCATATGAAGATCATTGCCATGGTATGAATAACTCTTCATTTGCAATTCTTGGACATTTGTTGTAGCGAGGCTAATATCTTGGTCAAGATCAATGTCAACGTCAATGATGGCACAACTTTCTCCTTCTTGGATCAATGAACACATTTCATCACGTAGCTCTTCTCCATTCAATTCTTCTACTTCCTCTACTTCAAGATCCTCCTCTATGTGTACCTCATTTACTTCTTTAGCCATGCTACTACATACTTCTTGAACTTGCTCATTTTCAACAAAAACATCACATTCGGCAAATTCAACTTCTTCATTCACGCCTTCCTCCTCATATAATGGGTTGTCATATACTTGAAACTCATCATTATTCTCGTCATACAATGGATTGTCATACACTTTAAACTCATCTTTAGGCACGCTACATACTACATTAACTTTCTTATTCGTGCCAAGGTTATCACATACTTCGTGAACGTCCTCATACACGTCAAATACATCAAATGATTCACTTTCAAATTCTGGTTGCTCATAGGATGACATTTGACATACACTTTCAACATGATCAAAACTTTGGCAACATAGACTTGTACTTTGGCCAATGATTTCCTCGTCTTGGACAATAGGAATGGGGAGGTTTATGGGCTGTTTTGTGGAGCTTTGGATAGTAGGTGTGGGGAGGTTTAGGGGCTGTTTTGTGGAGTGATGGGCAATAGGTTGTTGGGGTTGTTTTGTAGGCGTTTGGACGAGAGGTTTGGGACGAGTTTGTGGCTTAGCTTCAAGGTCCTTGGCGTGGGATTGTTGGGATGGTTTGTGAGGTCTTTGTTGTATATGGGTTCTATCCCAAAGTTCTTTACTCTTTACTTCTATTTCAACATCAAGGGCTAAAGAACTTAACTCCTCCAAGTTTGTGTAAGATTGATATACAACAACACGCCAAATGTAATCATTAAGACCAAGAGTATAACATACCAAAACTTGTTGATCATTCTCCTTAAGGCCATACTTCCGTAGTTGCCGTCTGAATTCTATGGTATATTCAATCACGTCCTTGCTCCCTTGCTCCATTATTTCAAGCTTGTTGAAGTAATCTCCTTTGTATTTGTAGGGCAAGAACTCTTCTTGAACTTTATTTCCATTCTTCTTGCTGGAACGTTTACTCCATTCATAAGGTGCTTCATATTCAACCTTAAAAGAGTGAACCACACGTGATTTTGTGCTTCTTGATCCCTTTGGAAGAATTCCACATTCTTCCATTTGCTTGGCAAGATCATCAATTTGTTGCTTTAAGCATTGTAGCTCACGTTGGGAATTCTTGCCAGAATCGTCCATCTTGATCAATCTTGGTGCAAAAAGATTGCAAGATTCATGGTTTAGGGGTTTTGGATGGGTAAAGGACGAGAGAGGTTTGTATTTGGGGCGGATTGTGTTTGGGATATGGGTTCTTTGTGGAGTTTATGGTTCTTTATGAGTTCTTGATGGGTTCTTGGAAGAACTCATGGGTGGCGTGATGATGGTGGGGTGATGGGGATGGATTTTTGATGGAAAGATGGTGAAAAGATGGATCAAGAACTAAGAGAATCAATCTCCTAAGCTCTGATACCAATTTTGATGTATAATGGGATCACATGATCACATTACACAAAAGGATTAAGGATCTTTAAGAGCGAAGATAAGAATCTCCCTTCTCAAAGTTCTTAAGGGGCGAAAATAGATTGGAAATGGATGGAAAGAACTATGAAAGATGATTACCAAATGAAGGTATGATGATGAAGGAATGAAGGACGGTTAGGATGCTTTGGGTTCTTGATGAATTCTTGTTGAATTCTTGATGAATTCTTGATGAATGTCGTGAGGTTGGATGAATGTAGTTGAATGAACGATGGAATGGATAGTTGGATAAATTTGGCTTTTGAAGGATCGATGAGGATACAGCCACACCACCTCAAAGAACTCTTCAATTCCTTCCTTTCACCTTCAAGGATGCCAACCTTGAATAGAAGAAGGGGATAACTTCGAAACTCTCTCAAGAGAAACGAAAAGACTAGCACAAAAGCTAGAGAGAAAACAACACCTTGTGTTTGTATTTGATATATGAATGAATGATTGAATGAATACAATGGCACCCTAGGGGGTCTATTTATACTACTTTAGGGACCCCTTGGACGTGTACCTAGGGTTCAAGAAACCAAGAATCAACTATTACATCATATATCCTATTTATGACATCATAAACTCTAAAATACAACTCTAGAAAGAAATTGCTATAACTCCTTCAATACTTGTCCGTTTTCATTGATTCAAAAACCATTGGAAAGCTTATTGAAAGAGCTCCAATCTGTCTTTTGATGATTTCCTCAATAGATGTATGGATCTAGAGTTATAGAGCAAAATATCGAACTGTACTTGATGGAGTCCTTTGCTACCGTGACAGATGACTTCTCAATAAGGACTTGAGAGTTATTTATGCTCATTGATGTCCTCCAAATGTGAGAGTAACTCCATGTAAGCTAGAATACCATCAAGGTCCTTCATGCTTTCTTCCTTGAGCTAATAAACTCTTGTAGTTGTTGATACCCAAGGCGACATTTGTAGCTTCTAGCTGGATTGAGGTCCTTTTAGCTAGGCCTTGATGTATATAGCTAGGCAAATATACATCAACTAGTTACAACCAATAAGACAAAGGATAAAAGATATTGGAGGAAACCTGAATAACAATTCTATTGATATAGACTCGAGGTTGGAGTTTGTTAAAGATTCAAAATACATATTAAACAACTTTGGAAGAGAGTAGAAGAGCCCAAAAGAAGTGTATGGTGAACATGAGTTATACTTATTTGATGAGGTGGAAGTAGTATGACTCACCGAGAAAATTAAAGTTAAACTCTCCATATTAACTTGATTTCCAATAGAGCGTGAGTTAGATTAAAATAATTAAAAAATGTGTAGGTTTCACATTTTAATTATTTAAATACACCACAATAGAAATAAAAAAAAAACTGCCAAGAATCTCATCCTCGTCCTTGTGCGGCGAGCACGAGTTCGAGTAATTCTCACTGGCTGACATTCGTCGTCGCCGTCATTATCTTGCGCTCAACTCGCCATAACTTTAAATACTAAGAGTATAAAAATAATATGATGATTCATATGATAATAAAGAAATCTTATATTATTAAACAAACTCTTTTCTACTCTTTCTAATAATTTTAATTACTTCCCCTTTTTTTAATTTCTTTTGGCTCTATCTACTCTCTTACGACTTTGACAAACTATTAATATTCATAAATAGACAAACTACTTCCATATACTTCCAATTTTAATCAACTCTTTTCATATCCAATTTATTTGTCCAATGTAAAGGAACGTTCCTTTACTTTATGTGCACTATCTATCTTTTCTTTATATGAATAAAAGGATCTAACGCCACATTTTTTGGTTACGGTGCGGTGAGGAAGAAATGTGGTGGAATGTGGTGAGTCTGAAATAGTTTAATTTTTAATAAAAAGATAAATTAAAATTAAAAAAAGTAGATTGTGGTGGATTGTGATAAATTGTAGTGAAATACAGTGGCAGATCTAGATATTCAGAATAAAGGTGTCCACTATACTATTAGTCTATTACACTTAATAAAATAAAATCCATAATTTTTACTCTTAATTTTACTAATTTTTTCTTTTTCTCTTTGGCTTAGGGTTACCATGGCCACCCCATCGTTTATGGGGATCCACCAGTGGTAAAATATGAAAAGTTGTGATACGGTGTGAAACTTCAACCAACCAATAAACCGCATAAAATAACGGGGCCTACAAAAATAAAAACCAACCTCCATAATATATTTTTCCGTGATTCCATGAAGCTTCGTTTCTAGTATTCCGAATGAAGTGAAACAACCAAAGCACAAAAGGAGTCCTGCCCTCGTCATATTCGGACCTACCCCTTTCTCTTTCAACACCTCATCAATCAAAGATTTCCAAAACAAAAGCTTCAGCTGCGACAGACAACCGTTCATATAATTTCTCTTGCTTTCTTTCTTCTACGTCACTATCTTATTTGAACTAACTTTTATATATAAAAACTTAAGGGGTAAGCTATTAGGTAAAATATGTTTAATAGAGTTAAAAAAAAAACACATATATTACCTCAGTTATTTATCAATTTAACTAATTTAAGAAGACTCAGATATATTGAAATTGGATAAAAAAATTTTGTAATTTACCCAAATTATCTCTATATTAATTAGAAATAATGGCGGTTTGAATTATAAAAAGTGTTAAACAATTTATTAATTAAGGTAAAAAAAGAATCACAATTATTCAAATTGTAAAGTGACAAATAAATTGAGTCGATTTAACCTTGTTCTTTAGATTTGTAATTCTTTCTAATCCAATCCAATCCAATCCAATCCGAACCTTACACAATTCCCAAACAAATCTTCTCTAAAAACACAATTCCCCAAAAAATCATCATAACTTATTCAATCCAATCCATCCAAACCTTATTTTATCCAATCCAATCCAAAAAATAAGTAACAAACATTTTTGGACGGAAGTAGTAAATGAACTAAGTATTCTATGGAAGCTGTCGAATAATGAAGTAGTAAACAAATTGGGTCAACTAATTGCAACATTTAATACATGTTTGATACATTAAGTATTCGTTTTAAAAGAAGGAGAACGCAAGGATCGCTAACATAAAATCAGTAAATTTTGTTCTTTGGTTAGGTTATTTTCAGGTTTGGATGGATATGTTGACATAAGTTAAGATAAGTTGTGATAAGTTATGATAAATTATGATATTTTTTTGGGAAATTATGTTTTTAGAGAGGATGTTTTTTTGGGGAATTGTGTTAGGTTTGGATATGTTTGAATAAGTTTGGATAAGTTAAGATACGTTGTGAGAGTTGTATCCAACCTAACAAAAGAACAGAGTCTCATTTGTGTTTTCGAATAAAAAGGTATCGTGTAAAACACGAATTACATGTACCATGTTTGATAAAAAAATGTTTATATCAAAAAATAATTTGACGTATTTTTAATACAATTTTTCCTAATAAACCGCGTACCATTTTTTATGCGTTTAGTCTCTGCACCGTATTTTGTGTACACAGGTAAAACTACTACATACGATTGCTCCATTTCCGGGCAAAAATTCAAAGTATTGGTTTATAAGAAAAAGAAATTATCATGAAAAATGTTTATATTAAGATTATTTCTCAATTCTCAATAACAACCCTTCCCAATTTAATAAAATTTTTGCATTGTTTCTGTGTCCTTCCGGAAATCTGAAGAATTAACACAAAATAGGAGTCCCTTTTTTTTTCCTCTTTAAAAATAAATGTTGGGTTTTTAGGAAGGAGTCCTGCTTGATTCTGTAAACGTCAGGCAGCAAGAGATCATCTCAGTTGAGCTCAGTCAGTCCAAAATTTGTCTCTTTAAATTGTGAAACTTTCTGGGTTTTTGTTTTTCCTTCTCAGGGGTGGCTATTTCAATTTCTCCACCTTCTCCTTGTACCCAGATTGATCAACTTCAAGGTAAATTATAACTAAACCTACCAATGTTCTATTATTTTCTGTATCTCTCTAGAATACTAAACTTTCTGACGTTTGTCCAACCACATTCTGGCACATGTTCTGTTCTTGTGTTATTCTCGTGAATCTTGCGTTCTTTTAATCGTCGTTTTCTTTCTATCCCCACGAATATCAATATATTCGCATCTTTCTGTGTCAGTCTGAATTCGAAGTATTCTTTTTTAACACGAATTTTTGAACTTTGGAGCGATTGGGTGTTTTTCTGGGCAGGAATTCAATCAACAGGAGACATTTTGCTTTGGGTTGATTGATAAAATTGACCAAAACCCAGATCAAATTTTGCATTGGGTCATCTTCTCTTTCAATCAAGAGGACACCCAGCTGGTGAATTGAATTGAATTACTATGAAGAGGGTTTTATTCGAAGTGTTGATGGGTAGTGAAGGAGGAGGTCAATCTCTTCTATCCACCATTAAAATTGCTGTTCTTCCCATTGCCAAAGTCTTCACAGTATGCTTTCTGGGTTTCCTCATGGCTTCCAAGTATATCAACATTCTTCCTCCTAATGGTCGTAAATTGCTCAATGGGGTAAGTAGTTGTTTGCCTTTTCTTCTCTTTCCTTTTTTATGATTTCCTGCTTGGCTTTTGAGTTGTCTGATAGAATCAGTCTCTGTGTAATTTAGTTAAGGTTGCTAAATTGGATGGTTCAACTTTATGTAGTTTTCATGTTATTGCTGTCTAATTCTGCAATTTTTCCTTTTGGGATGTGTTGGTGATTGCAGTTGGTGTTTGCCCTGCTGCTTCCTTGTTTGATATTTGCCGAGTTGGGAAAATCTATCACTCTTGAGAAGATGATTGAATGGTTAGATTTCCGCCTCTTTCGATTATTTCATATTTTGTTTGCTTAGATTTCTTAATCTCAATATCGTCTTAGTTTCCAATTTTGTTGCTTTCTTTATAATCTGAGTGATTTTGTATGTTATGCTGTCTTTCAGGTGGTTCATCCCATTCAATGTGGTTCTTACTACCATTTCGGGTTCGCTCATAGGGCTGTTGGTGGCCTGGATAGTCCGTCCTCCACGCCCCTTTTTTAAGTTCACCGTTGTACATATTGGAATCGGTAATCATCCATCCTTGGCTGACATTTATCACCTTGTGATTTGTTCCTTTCCTTCATAAATAATGCTGGCTTATATTTACTAATTCTAAGAAGAAACTTATATGCTATAAAGTGCTCAACATTTTTTCCTTGAAAGTTAAAAGACTATTCCTTTCTACCATTAAAATCTGCCATGTGTGACTTTAAGTGACCATAGTGATGGTTGTGTGATCAGTTCTGATTTCACCGGCAAAATGTGACCGGAGCCGAAAATGGACCTGAACCCGCCAAAAATTTAGGGTTTTGAACACGATTTCCAAATTCAAATCCTAAATAAACCCAAAGCCGAGCTGTACTGAACCCGACCCAAAACTGACCCGCCTGCCCGAATTGACAAGTCTAGTTGTAGCTGATTTCTTGGACTTGGCTACTAAGTTTCTTGAACACAATCATGTCTTGCTCTTGGTAGCATTCATTTGTTTGATTTTGCACACTTTTGGTATATATGTCAGATGTTCAATGTGGGTTATACAGTCCTCTTATAGCACATTGGCGTTTGACAATCCTTAAACATTCTCGACTCTCTCTGCAGGAAATATTGGTAATGTGCCACTTGTCTTGATTGCTGCCCTTTGCCGAGATAAAAACAATCCGTTTGGCAGTCCAGAGAAGTGCAGCCAGGATGGAACAGCATATATTTCATTTGGCCAATGGGTAAGTTTTGGTTCCTCTGCTGTCGATGCTGTTTAATAGAGTTATATGCTTTGATCATGAGTTGTCACTTCTCAGCACCCACTGCCATGTGTTCTATCAGCGAATATGGAAGCTTTTCATTGGATGCTTAATGCTTAGTTACTTATGATTTGTAGGATTCTTACCATATATGTTGGCTCATATACTCATGCATTGATTCATCCTCATAGAAGATATACATTTTTAGTGCTTGGCATATGCAGTTGATCTCAAGCTTAACCTGTATTCTCGTATGTGCGTAGTGCGTACACTTTATCAGATAATTTATGCTTATACGAAAACTTCATTTGTTCTTATGTCAAGAGTCATTTTCACTACTAACTAGTTACTACATGAAACCTATCCTTCTGTGCCTTCAATATTTATATTTCTTAGTGATAGTTATGCAAACCTGTGCTACTCCGACTCTTCATTTTCCCTGCCATGCCCGTGTTGGACCCTTGATACCCGGACAAGGGTATGACACTCAACACTTCAAATTACAATGAAAATGTATAAAATTTCTTTGAAATAGCTGACATACCCATATCCGTGTCAGATGTGGACATGGGCACCCGAGTCCGAGTAACATAGATGCAAACTGCTAGACTAATTACTTTCTATAAGTAACATAGTGAGTCATCTTCCATTTGTGTACCAGGTTGGTGCCATTGTCTTGTATACATATGTGTTCCACATGCTGGCACCCCCTCCAGAAGGTTTCTATGGTGAAGGTGAACATATCCCCATCAGGAACAGCCCACAAAATGGAACTGCTACCCCTGAACGTATTCCCATCAAGAACAGTCCACACAATGGAAATGCTACCCCTGAACAGGTTCCTTTGCTTTCTCATGGTGCAGAACAACCACTGTCAAACGTCTCAAGCAAAGGAAAGGTAAGGACTACCACTAACTATTGACAGCTTCTGTTTTCACAATTTTTTATTTTTATTTTTGTCGTGCATATGTGATTCAGTGCATCAGTTGTGCCTATGTGTGTATCTCATAGACTTTAAAAACATTTGATACTAATGCAAGATACTTTGGCCATTTAGGGTCATGTATGGTAACAGCAGTTTTCTTGTTCCTCTAGTCTTTCAAAATAAGGTCGTTATTCCAACGTTGGTTATCACTCCCTTTCTTCGTAAATATGTGTCACTTTTGGCTTTTCGTGGTCTCCAGTACTCTACTTACACCTTGTTTTTTTTATCAATATATTTTGATTTTTTTATTAGATTAAACTCGTATGAAAGTTTGTTTTTACTACAAAGAGGACCAGTTCATAACTTATGATAAATCACTATATATGTTGAAAAATCAATAGTCAAAGTTTTCAAAAGTTTTCAAAACATGTTGGAATCACCTTGACACTGATCCAGTGAAGTCGGAATGAGCTATCCAGTCAATTTCCTTTCCCATCATTGCTAGATTACATCTTTAAGCTGCAATCGGGGAAAAAATGTCAAGAGAAAGGAAATTCTAGGTGTTGCTTGTCTTTATTGGACTTACTGTCTATGATGTCTTGTCTAAATTCAATTACATATTTGTAAAGTATCTGCATTAGGCAACAATAATTTCGAATCAATGCTAAACAATTCTATGGTCTATGGATGACAATGGACAATAGAAAAGAAGTTTGGGATGCAGATTGTCTTTTTCTGTCATGGCTGTTACATATTTTGCTGATTCACCTTCTAAGCGATATGCAACCGAGCGCCTACTCAACGGATGTATTATGTTAATCTTTGATGCAGATCAAGGAGTTCCTGATATTTATATATGACAAGTTGAAGCTCAAGCAACTCATTCAGCCTCCCATCATTGCTTCAGTAAGTTTGTTATTATCTAGCCTCCCTGTATGTAGTGTTAAACTCTTTTTTGTGCTTTTTGTGTGTGACACGCATGCCCTTGCACACATACCCAAAGATGCTTATTTTTTATTTTTTTGTTTTTTCATCATTTATACTTGGATGCTGAATTTTTGCGATGAATCTTCATTGTTGTAACACCTGAGAACAAAGCACATGGAGAATAACTTTTCCTGATTGCGAACCCCAGAAGTTTAAAACCATGACGAGTTTTCCTAGTCTTTTATATGCTTTTTTAGTTTTTATCGGTTGATGTCGTTATGCTGTTATGTATGCTAGAGCCTAAGGCTGTAAAAGAGCCGTGCTGGCTAGTGAGCCCCTTGAGCGGGACTCCGTCAATGCTCAGGTCGAGCTCGGTTTGACACTTTGACTAAAGGCCCGCTCGGCTTAAGCAAAATTTATCGATTGCTGGGTTCTGGAAAACTCAGTTTTTTTAATGCCTTTTCTGTTGTAATATAGATGGTTTCGAACAATTATCAGTTTAACAAATTTTAGCACAAGTAAACTTAGATTAGTTTGTACCAACATCTTGTGGTCTTTATTCACCATTACATGTTAGTATGAGAGCATATGTTTTCCTTAAACTTAAATTATCTTCAGCATACCGGATTCTGTATTGATTTTTTTGTGAGAAGTTACTCCCATGATATTTAGTTAACCATTTTTGCTGCAGGTATTGGCAATGGGGTTCGGCTGTGTGCCCTTTTTGAAGCAGATGATCTTTACACCCGATGCTCCTCTGTACTTCTTTACTGACAGCTGCATGATTCTTGGGTATGCACATTTTGTCCCTTTTTCTCTGGTGATGTCTCTTTTTTTTCCCTCGCTTTGGGGTTTGTTTTCCTCCTTTCTTCTATTGCAAGGCTCTGAACATCAGATGACGGTAATAATCTACATGTCTTGGGCCATGTCAGAGAAACGTCCCTTTTAATTCTAGGGAGTTGGTGATTAGGGTCCAATTGAACCTACACGTGGTAAATATTTGACGAAGATAAGTTCAATGATGGTATCAAACAGTTAATAACTACAATTTTTTTCGGTTTGGGCTTTTGTCAGCACCGTAGAAAACAGTTAATAACCACATTATACCGTTGATCGCATTACACCCTCATTACATTCCATCCAACCAAACAATACATAAGGGTATGGATTTGGGATGACAAGGAGATCAAATGCATATTGCAGCATCATTTTAATCGCCTTTCCAACTGTTCTGATGGATAATTGTGTTTTCCAGGGAGGCCATGATTCCTTGCATTTTGCTGGCACTTGGAGGAAATCTCATAGATGGTAAGTTACCATTAGACATTGTTGCATAGTTCCCGATAAGTCTGATGAAGTTGCTCCTATGTCAGATTATCGGTTCACATTATCCGCTGATTTTGTTCGAGACTTTTGTGCTTTGCTGTGATGGGATTAATTGATACTGTGGATTATTCTCAGGTCCCGGAAGTTCAAAACTTGGATTCCGGACAACTGCTGCGATTATTTTTGCGCGGTTGGTTTTGGTTCCTCCTGCTGGGCTTGCCATAGTCACAGCTGCTGATAAGTTGGGCTTCATTCCCCAGGGTGACCAGATGTTCAAATTTGTGCTGCTTCTCCAGCATACTATGCCGACATCCATTCTTTCAGGTGATTTCTTGCTCTTTGCGCATTTTCTTCAAACTGTTCCCAACCGAAAATCTTCTGACAATGTTGGTTGACCATATCCATAGCTGACACTAACCGAAAAGGGGACCTGAACCATGGTGGAACCTAGACCTGTCAATCTTTGACCCGACCTGAAACCCGCCCGGAAATGCTGGGTTTTGAACATGATTTACTCGACCCGAACCCGAAATGTACCGAACCCGATAAACCCGCAAATTAGCGGGTCAAACCCGATCCGTCCGTTTGACCCGGAAACTTTACTTTTTTCGTTCAAATCTATTAGAATTTGTGACTTTTTGTTGGAATTCATGACTATTAAACTATAACCGCAACTCATTCATATGTTATTTCTCTAATTCAAGTTGAAACATTTACAATAATTTATTGGTACTAGAAGATAATCGTATTTTATTATGTATATTGTATACAAAAGTAATATTTAGAGACAAATTTTTACCTGAACCCGAAATACACCTGACCCGTATTTACCCGAACCCAATATATGATCGACCCGTAACCTGCCCGCCCGAATTGACAGGTGTAGTGGAACCCAATTCCATGAAGCTGAAGACTACGAAATTCAAAGCTTACGATCTGTTTGATGTTTTGTAGGTGCGGTTGCAAACTTGAGAGGATGTGGGAAGGAATCGGCCGCCATATTGTTCTGGGTTCATATCTTTGCAATCATCTCTATGGCTGGATGGATGGTGCTCTACATTCACATACTTTTCTAAACGAAACCTAGATGCCCTCTTTGACTAGATTTGCGATTTGCTAAGCTCAACTTCCTCCTATAATCGTGTTTCGTGTAAATTGCCAATATCTCGAGGCCTCGTGTTTTGTCTCTGCTTATGGAATCTCGAGATTTCTATCCTTAACAACTGCGATCGCCCCAAATTTCACCATGCAGGGCAGGGCAAGGGCAAGTGCAGGAGGATGGTGTGTGTATAAAGTTATACTTTTATTGGCTTTATTATTTTCAGTTGCGTTGTTTACGACTTACTGAGTGTTGAGTCAGAAACAGTACAATTAATCCCTCCTGATTGATGTAGTTAGGGCTCAATATCTCCTCACCTTGTAAATGCCATATGCATTCGTTCTGTATGCTCCCTTGATCTACGTAGTCTAAGGATGAAAGAATATTGTTACGGTAAACAATAACCGAAAGAACGAAAATTGTTATGGTAAATGGCTTCGGGGGTGTTTGGCTACCCGACATTTTCGGTATCATTCAGTTTTTTGGACATTGTTAGCTTTTTTGTTAAAGTTTAAAAGCTACATGAAGTGTTTGGTAAGTCACTTTTTTATGTTAACTTTTTCGACCTAATAAGTTAGTTTTCAAAATGTTACTTGATGAAGTTTTTTGGACCCAATAGTGTTAGGAATATTGTGTCCTAAAATCTTCTAAGTTGGTCACATGATTTATTTCCCAATTGTGTTGGAAATTTGTTTAGGTTTCATTATTATGTTTAATTTCGTAATTAGATTAGATTTGGAAAATTTAATTGGAGTGGTGACCAAGTTTTGTCTTTCCATATATTCCTAAACTGTTGAAGGAACAAAGGTTGAGGATTCCTTGAAGCATATGGGTTCCCTTGAGGGGGAGCACGAAATCCAGATATTCATATGCCAACATTGATACCTTGCTAAGAACATGTTGGAAATGACTTAACTTGGCATTGACCTGAGACGTAATAAATTTTTCGATATCCTTTTTTTCTTTAGAAGGACATCCATGGTAGTTTGTGACCCTTTTAAGTTTGGGTCCTTTGGCTTAGGCATAAGAGTGAGCTTGCTCTTCTTCCCCCTTGAACCAGTCATCTTTTCCTTGACCTTCATTGTTATCAGACCTTTTGGGCTTTTGAGGTTTTTTCAAGATCCTCATCCGTTTCGACTTCCTGAATGGCAGACTTTCCATATTATGAGCTCTTCTCCTTCTGTTGTCTAGTGAGCCTCTTCGATTGGGGTGGTCCTTTGGGTTCTTCGAAGGCCTCTTCTTCCTCTTTGACACCAAGCCCAACCTTTTGGTTTAGTTTCTCGATGGCATGTAGCATGCCATCCATGATCAATTGCTCTTGTTCTAGCCGTCGCTCTTGTTTAGCCTCTTGTTGTTGGAGGTGTTTCCCTTGTTCACAGGCTGACTTATCTAGGAGGCCTTGCATTTGAGCTAGCAGATCACTCATATGTTTGACCACCTCAGAATCTTTAGAGTTAGAGCTAGACTCTACTTTGCGAGGCATGGTGTTTTCGAATGACGACAGGCTGGGGAGTTAACTGATGTAGGGTCGAAGTTTTCATTGCGAATGGTTCGACCTGTGCTATCTTTGATCCAAGTTTGACTATGGTCTCCTATCGTGTTTGTAAAAATCAGATGCTCGGGACCGACTTTGACATGAACCTACCTGATGCATGCATGGCCTACGAATCCGACTTGCCCAACACCTATATGCTGATGCGGATCCGACTTGCCCACTATTCAGGCTTGCATGTTCTATTGCTATATGGGCCTAAAATGATGCCGCATACATACATAGAGGGGAAAAATATTTAGTTGACCTTCCTGGGATCGAGTCACGACAATTCTTAATAATATTTGGGCTTACATGTGTAGGGAGATTGAGTAGATATCTTTAGGGAGCCTAAATATTGCTAAGGGTCATGGAAAGCTAAAATGGGCCAACATGTGCATCTAGGCCCATGGCGTAGACCATCCAGTCAGAGTGGTCGGGAGTTGGGCCTGGTTAATAATCTAACTGGCAGGTCTACTCTGCCAGCCCAAACAACTTCATTTCGCATTTTAGGCTTCTTGTGTGCGGATCCATTTCATTTTTTCAATGGACAAGAGCAATAGCTGGGTGGGGAATCCTATATCTCATTCTTATAATACAACAAAAAAATAGAAAAGGAAAAATAAAAGCACATGGCATACACATAAGGGTTTCCTAAACCATGCGCCTATGTTCAAAGGTTAATGGGCTATATGCCTAGGGGTTTTACTATACCTCATATTCACAGCCCACGTGCACATTTATTGTGTTAAGTTCATTAACAAGGGTGTGTTGGGTGTTGCCTTTCAATTTCGATGGAAAATTTGGAGTACTTCACAAGGGGGGAAAAGTCACCATAGGCTTGGGGAGTGAAGTGCACCATACAAGTGACAAATGCCTTATCCGGAGAAGGGTAAAGAGGGGAAATACTATGTGCCGTCCCTTTAGTGTTTCTTTGCCATCAAGGGACAAGAGTAGACCAACCATGCAATTTATGCCTAAAAACAAATAAAAAATACAACTCTTTAATTTTTCTTTTCTCAAAGGGAAATTTGATTCTAATACTACGAACTTTTGGCCATATAAGACTAAATAATATGAACTTTTAATTTGGTGATAGATAATACAAACTTTAAGCCCATGTTGCTCAGAACAGTACGCCACCAAGTTAAGTTGAACTTAACTCGGTGGTTAAGTTGAACTTAACTCGGTGGCGATCTAAGCTGGCGGTGGAGGCATGTTCCATGATATGTTGACCTTGCCATGTCATCCAAGTTGGCTCCTCCTCCTCCTCCTTCTTCTTCTTCTTCTTCTTCTTCTCATCACCATTAACAATCTCACCTTCTCCCTCCTAAGCCTCTCTCCCTCTTTCTCTCACCTCTGTCTCTCTCTCTCTCTCTCTGCTCAATTTCATTCTCCCTTCTTATTCTTCCTCAACCTTCATTCATTTCATCCTCCTCCTCTCACTAAACCCCACAAACCTAGAAAATCAAAATCAATCAATACCTCCTTCCCCCAAAAAACACCTTTTTCTTTGAAGACAAGTCTATTGGACAAAACATCAAATAACCAAACTAGAGAAAAACAAGAATGACTTACCCCTCACCACAACAGAACAATTAGCTTCTCAAGTGCACATGCATTCTATTTGAATATCATCGACAAGAAAAAACCATAGCATCATTAACCATGAACGTATGAATAAATTTGCAGAACAGGAATGCATAATTCATTGACCTTGGCCAATTGCTGGGTCTGGATAATGCTTCTGCACCTCTGGAATATTGGTTCAGCAAACTGAGCAAATCCTGGTCCCAATGCCTGAAAAAAACCAAAAGACACGATTCCACCTTAATAATATGAAAAGCCTTATTCTCAAAAGATAACACATTTAATCTCCAGCCCCCCTCAGCAGCCCAAATTCATCCCCTACTTGATTTCTCTTACTTCAACTACCCTCAAATTCCACATTGAATTTGCAATTAATCAAGAAAAAGGTTTGGGATGCAAACAAAAAGAAAATAGGAGTCACAGTGGGGAAACAACAATGGTGGAACAATTCGAAATTTGATGTCAGTTCCTTTGTTGGTAGTGTTGGGCTATGGATTGGAGAGGGAGAAGAGGGCCATTGAAAAGGGGGCAAATTTGAAGGAGGTATTGATTGATTTTGATTTTGATTTTGATTTTCTGGGTTTGTGGGGTTTAGTAGGAGGAGGGGGATGAAATGAATGAAGGTGGAGGAAGAATAAGAGGGGAGAATGAAATTGAGCACAGAGAGAGAGAGAGAGAGAGAGAGAGAGAGAGAGAGAGAGAGAGAGAGAGAGGGGAAGGTGAGATTGTTAGTGGTGATGAGAAGAAGAAGGAGGAGGAGGAGGAGGGGGAGGAGGGGGAGGAGGAGGAGTCAACCTGGATGACATGACAAGGTCAACATATCATGGAACATGCCTCCGCCGCCAGCTCAGATCACCACCGAGTTAAGTTCAACTCAACTCGGTGGCGTATTGTTCGGAGCAATATGGGGTTTAAGTTCGTATTATTTATCACCAAATCAAAAGTTCATATTATTTAGTCTTATGTGGCTAAAAGTTCGTATTATTAGAATCCAATTTCCCTTTCTCAAAAATACTAAAATAACCTGATTTTATTTTCAAGTTTTACCATCTAATTTAAAATTAAGTCCCTAGGGCAGTTGTCAAGGTGCATGATTAGAGCAATTTCTACCCTGATGTATACTCTCATATGTTAAAATAACCTGATTTTATTTTCAAGTTTTACCATCTAATTTAAAATTAAGTCCCTAGGGTAGTTGTCAAGGTGCATGATTAGAGCAATTTCTACCCTGATGTATACTCTCATATGTTGAAACACTTGCGAAAAATTATGACCCACCACGATCTTGTCTATTCTACTAGCAGCATTTGACCTAAACCATGTAAATGGTTTATTTGTTGGCAAGTATTGAAGATCTGATAAGTGCCTTTTGTGACTATGTTTTTAGAGGATTTTGATAGTGAATAAGGGATAACTTTGATTGTAAATCTTGATTTATACCTCCTATTTCTCTATTATGCTCGGTGTTGCTGTTTTCGATGAAAACTTGCAGATTTGGGAACAAAATACCAGCTTTGGAAATATTTCTGGCAGATTCCAGGACACCACAGGCCTCCAAATATCAAGAATAAACCGTGGCATGAATTTGGGACGAAACGGAGCAAGAACTGGCCGACCAGTGGCCACCACGGTCAGCCCATGGTGAGCCCCACGGTCCGTGGTACGGACATGTACGGACCGGGGCAGACTGCGTGTGTAGGTCGGTTGTTTTCGCGAGTAGAAAAGCAAGGAAGCGACGATTTTTCGAGAGGGAGTCATTATTCTATCATTCTGCCTTCGTTCTGAGACCGTCAAGGAGAGAAAAGAGAACCCTAATACTTCCATTCTACTCCTCTTCCCCACTATCAAGATTCAAGACCGAATCGATTCAAGAGAAACCAAGATCAAGATTCGCAAAGAAAAGGAGTGATGTTCGCGGAGAAGGTTCCACCCCGGGATCGAAAGACTCGACAAGTTGTATTCTTCGCAATTCTATTCTTTCTTTTCGATTTCCTTCTTAGTTTTGAGATTCGATTGTGATGATTGGAACTTGTTTTGTGTTTTCATTTAATATGAGTGAGTAGATTTCTTTGAATTCTAGGGTTTGCAATCCGAAACAATGTAGTTTTGATTGATTGTTATTAGTTTGTGCATGAATTCTTGATTTGAATCAATAGAAGGTTGTGTTTTCCATGTTTATGAATATTCTTAAGGCCTTGGATATTTGTAAGTTTGAGATTAACTTGAGAAGTACTGAAAGGTGAATTAAGATAATCTGACTACCAACCTGTCTACCTAGGTTTGCGAAAGTTGAGAAAGGAGTAGTGAACTAGGGAATCATTAGATAACCTGACTTTTTGAGACATTCTGTTTAACCTAAAAGGCACACGAAAGTTGTTGATTAGGTTGTTTAGAATAATTCTATTTAGCATCAAAGGGCGATAGGATTCAGAGGTTGTCGATTCTTGATTTGTTCTTGAATGTATGATTGTACATGCTAGGTTTTAGTAATCGAACTCGTTGTTAGGTTAGCATTTCCCTAGAAGTCTTTCTTCCTTGATAGAACCATTGATTTATTTTTCCCTGCTTTCTTTAGTTTGACTTTGTTTCCTAAACCTTTTCGAAAATCAAAACCTGATTAGCTAAGCAATCGCGATAGAGATTAGTTTATTGAGCTACTAATTGAGTCCCTGTGGGATCGACCGTGACGTGCTACTACGTACACCGTGCGCTTGCGGCCTTGTCAAGATTAAATCTTCGATGCATTATGCTAAATTGGTATCCCCTCTATTACATCATAACAACCTCTTCTTTCACTAGGCATTAAGACTTTATTAAAGTCTCCACAGAGTATAAGAGGGAGAGCTCTCTAGCCTTCAAAACTCTTAGTTGATCCCAGAAAATCGACCTATCCCCGTGTGTTATTTGGTTTGTAGACAACACAAATTTCACATTTGAGGTTATCTTTGATAAATTCCCCTTGCACACACAACCAAATATCACCTTTACTATGACAATCTTTAACAAACTCCCCCTTATTCCACATCAACACTAGGCCCCTATATCGCCCTTGCCAATATGTCAATGTAATTTCATTTCAATATTCAGTTGGCTTTTACTATCTGGATCTGATATAAGTGGAGGTGGTGTTATTTTCTTTCAGTTTGCTGCACTGTCTTGTAATTTTCAGTAGGTTTTTGTTGGTTGTTTTGGTTTTCTTGGCCTTGCTGAGTCTATTGTCTCTGGCGGGCTTTTTGAATAAAGGGTCTATCGACCATAACTTATAAAAAAAAGATCGACATCAACCAATCCCCAACACTTCCTTATGTCCCACAAAGTGACATTTTTTGTTTTTGTCTCAATTAAACCCATGAAATTGATATGTTCTTACTTGATGAGGTTTCTAATAACAACCTTTTTCTTTTTGAAGAAACTCGAGCCTCTCAAATTTCTAGGAGGTTATCCTTATTATTGGGTTTAGAGATCTTAGAGATGATTGACTAATTGGATAGCCACTTTAGAGGACAAAATCTTTGTTTTATTCTTTTTCTATTTTCCTGTTGCCTTTTTTCTTCATGGGTTTTCTATTAAAGATGATTTCTCGTGCCATAGAAATTTTCTTATTCTTCTTAGCTTGATCAATAGCCTCTTGGTCTTCTATTCTTGTCAGAAGATTTTTAACTTCCAAAGGTTAGTTGTGAGTTCTCAAAGCTTGTTCTTGCACTTTACTCATGTCATTAAGTCCCAAAGCAACCACCATGTTCAATTGCAATTGCTCCACTTTATGATTCATTTTCCTCAACTCCTCTCGATATGTGTTTGGAGTTAATTCTAAAACATTTAACTGTGAGTTGTGAGTGTGTTTCTAGCCTGTCGAGCTTCTTCTTCCTCTATATTCGAGAGTCTACTGGCTAAGAAATTAAGGCTCATTGGCAAAAATGGAAAGTACTTTCAATAATGCCATTTGATAGGAGAATTCCACTTAAGATTAATGGCAAGATGTACTATAGGGTAGTTAGGGTGGCTAGGCTATCTATCACGAAGTGTCTGGCTGGGTGGCCAAGAAGATACATTTCCTGAGGTTAAATATGATGGAGATAAGGATGATTTGGTGGATTTGTGGTTATACCAGGTTAGATTTGATTATAAATGTAGTTTGTCGAGCTAAATTAGGAATAGTGTCAATCAAGGATACATTGAGAAAACTTAAATTTAGATGGTTTGGGCATGTCCTAAGGAGAAGTGAGGATGACCTTTTAGGATGGGTAAAAGGATTATGTTAACCCTTGGGGTCGGGGAGTTGATCTTAACAGATTATATGACACTAGATAGGGAGTTTGGACGGCTAGCATTAAGGTAGTAGGGTGAGGTTTCCTAATCAAGTAATGTACTTTGCTTTAGTTTGTTATCTTGCATCTTTTATTTGATTATGTTGTATCGTACATTTAGCTCTTCCCCAACTGCATGGAATGCACATGTATGCATCTCTTTGCTTCTGCAAGCGCCTTGATCTATTTGTCTTTCAAATGACTTTTCAAAGGTTTTGCACTTGGATTTCTCGTAGTATCTAATTTGATTTTTGAAGTTGTTTTTTTCAAAAGACTTTTTGTAGGCCTGTAGGAATCAACCTCTCTATACACTTTAATCCATGGGAGATAGACAACCTACATCTAAATCCCCAAACCATAATTAAGTTTATTTTTTTGGAGTTTATTGTTGTTATATTGCTTGATACCATGTTCATCAAGTAGGTAACGAAATTGCGCAGTCCCTCCCTCACCTTTATTGAGCTTTATGATTTAACTATACGATTTTTCATTTTTCTTAAAGCAAAATATTAATCAAAATTAGTTTTTGGTGAACTTTTTCCTCCAATCAAACACAATCTAAATTATAACTCTGAATTAATCTTATTAAATAATTTTTAATGGCATAAGATCATAAAACTAAAATGAACATAAGAAAATATGTAGGTGAGATTAATTAGTAAATCAACGGCTACAATTTGTTGACGTATTATAATTATCGGATACTAACAATCATTATAAATTTTTGGTAACTATTTTCACCAAAATGTAGAATTAATACGACTTTCTTACACATTTTCCACATGTCTGTTAAAGGCATATCTTTTACCCTTACATGTTTCATTTGTTACCAAAGATAATATATTCTTTCGTCTACAAAATTATTTAAAAAAACTGTTGTTAGATGATTAGCGTGTCATCTCTGGTATAACTTGAAATGTTTTAACCTCTCTTTCTACCATTGATGGTAAGTTGGTATGCATAATCTTCTGATTATGGTATGCCAAAGAAACAAGAATTGATCAATGGTTCACAAACTCAAGTATTATGGGCTAATTAAGGTGCATCATGATTTTCACTTTAATTCCTTTTATTTCTTTCAATAATTAATTGCATGCCCTCTAGAATTGTTGCCTTAATCAACATATTATCATTACTTCTGACTACTTATGATTAAAATAATTTACCCATCAAGTTTTCTTGAATTTGTTTTAAAGCTAAAATAAACAAGCTAAGCAATCAACTTTGATCTATTTACACTCAAAATTTGTGCTATTGAACCAAATTTTGTTGCCTTCAAGATGTCTTCCAGGTTAGTTCCTTTGGCTTGTTTTTATGTACTACCTCCGTCCCAAATTGTTTGTCCATCTACCTAACTCTCTTGTTCCAAAGTATTTGTCCATTTTATAATTCCAATTATTGTAATTCCTATTATACCCCTAATAAATACTCTTTTATTTCTTTTTTATTTAGAAAAGTAAGGGCAATTATGGTACATTACACATTTTTCACCCCATTTCCCATGATCGTTGGACTTTTAAATATAGTTAGATGGATAAACAATATGGGACGGAGGTAGTAGTCGTTTTTAATAGTTTCTTTATATAATGATTTCTCCCCGTTTAAGATTAGCGAAAGTTACAAACCAAAACTTCTTTCATGATCAACTTTATATTGTAGCAACCTAAATAAAAATGCTCAGTGAAATAGCTCCATGTATACTTTTCTAGTAGTTGATATGGAGTTTATTTTTTTTCCAAATTTGATGCAAAGTTTACTTCTTTTGCATAACATGGTTTACAAAAAACAAAAAGTGCTTGATTATCTTATTATAAGTGGAATACAAGGATAGTAGCAACTTAGAGCCATGGTGTTTGAATGCATTAGCATGTATTCAAATAACTTGTGTTGTTTTTGGGAGGCTATAATCAAGTCGAGAATGCTCGCACAAAATTGTCATTAAATTAAATAGGAATCGCAACATGCCACCTGATTTTATACCCTTAATTCGTTATCGTTAATTCTTTAAGCATTGTTCAAATTTGCTACCAAGTCAACATTTGACCGAATGCAACGGCTATTATTGACTTTTTTTTGACTAATTTGTGGTGAAATCAATATTTAAGGATTACATCACCACCAACCCCTAATTAATAGCCTCGTCCCTCCTTCCTTGTTCATAAAAACAGGTACGTCTCTTCCTCTTCATCCCTTTTCTCAGTACCTTACTTCTCTCGACTCTCCTTCCCCCGTTGTTCATCATCTTTACTAAAAAATTAGAGCTTTTGTGGCGTTCTTCTCCATTATCCTCTCAAAACCCCCGAAAGCCCTTCAATCATAAAACTCAACCTTTCCCCTCTCACTCTTCTACTTCTCATTCTTTTTCTTCTGCTTTGTCTTCTTCCCCAAAAAATTAGGGTTTCCTAGGGATCTCCTCCTTCTCCTTCTTTTGTGCGAAAATTGAAACCCTAGAAAAATTCAATTTCACCATCAAGAAAGGCAGTCGTTGCGGCGGATCTGGGCCTGAAATAGAGGAACATATGTGGATTTTGGCTACTTTTTGGGCGACTTTTCTAATGGTTCCTGGCAAGCAAGCTAACAATCTTGAGTAAGTATTTGATTTTGGTTGATGAATTTATTGGTGGTAGGATTGATGTTGGTTTAAATAGAATCTAATAGCAAGAGAAGAGGTAAGTATTTCTTTGATTTTAAATTTTAAATTTGTTTTGAGTAAGAGGATTATTAAAATAGTGGTGGGGACATCTGACAGTTCGATGGTTATCTAAAGGTATGGTGGTGGCAACTTAGTGGTGGTTATGTTCAGTTAAATTTTAAAAAGAGTTTAAGAGAGAGATGAGTATATTGCTGTTATATGGACGGTTAAGAGGATGTTTATGGTGGCATACAAACAGTGTTAAGGTGGGAATGAGTGATTGTTAGTGGTTAAGTGGTGGTTAGGGTGGAGGCCACTCGAGGCAATAGTAGTGGTATGAGGTGATTGCGATGATTGTGTAATTAGAGAATGAGAGAGAAGAGTATATTCTATCTTCTTCCTCGATTAGAATGAGCTTGTTGTCAAAAATTTAGGCAGTTGGAGCGGAATTTGAGAATCGTAAAGAAAAAGAGAAGAAGGAATGAGGAAAAAGAGAAGAAGGGTACACTATTGAAATTTTTATCTTCTTTAACATCGGGGAGCTAAGAAAAGGGGAGAGAGAGGGAAGGAGGGAGGGAGGCAAGATCAAATCTAGCAAAGAAGAGGAGGAAGAAGTTTACTGCGCCGGGGGGGCTTTTAATTTAAAGAAGAGGATGAAATTCGAGAAAAAACAGAGGTAGAGGATAAAGATATACACTTAGTTTTTATTATTGATTAAATTACTAGTATGAATTTAGGGGCTACATAATTTCTTTTTATTTTTGTGCCTTTTAACCGTAGAAAATGACTTATCAACTACAACAACCGATCAAGTGGTGTATTTATCCTCCCCAATAGGTTTTGATGACAACAAGTTAAGGGGTCAAAACCGAATTTCATTTTTATTGATTAAATTACTAGTCTGAATTTCATTTTTAAAGCTAGCTTTTGGGGTTGAATTGGGCTCAAGTCCATTATTTCACATGGTATCAGAGCCAGGGTCATTGATGTTGGGGCCGCGCCCGCAGTTGTCTGCGCCTCGTGGTGAGGGGGGCGTGTTGAATTGTCCCACATCGGCCTTTGACACTCATATTGTGGTGTTTATAATATTTTGGGTGCCTCAACCTCCTAAGCTAGCTTTTGGGGGTTAAATTGGGCTCAAGTCCATTATTTCACAGTTTTTCTTTTTCTTCTGTGTTTCTTCTACTGTAATTTTTGAAAATTATCGTAAATTGGCAGAAAAGGAGAAAAAAGAAGGTTGACTAATGAAGGGAGTGGAAGAGAAGGCATGGAAAGGAGGAGAAGCCCTAGACTTTCGGTTTCTAAATCTTCAACATCACCTGTTAGAAATGACACCAACTATGACAAGCACTCAAAGAAAAGTAAGAAAAATGTTGGAGCTTGTTCTAGCAATACTAATAATGCAAGAGCACCATCACAAAAGGTAGTAATGCTTGTTCTAGCAATACTTGTACTAACCACTGTTAGATTTGTGATGAAAAATATTTTTAAGCCTGAATACAATATTATTAGTCTTGTTAAGATAAAATGTGAAAAATTAGCGGTCAAAATGTTACATCGAAGACGGTTAGTAAGCTGAACAAATTAATTAGGACGGAGGGGTACCAATTTTTTTTAAAATAAACAAAAAGTGTAAGTTAATGAATTGGGTAATCGGGTATCAGTAAGTCAATGAATTAGGTAATTGGGCATTAATAATAACAAATATATAGGACACCCCTAAATTTAATGTCAAGATCCGCCACTGGGTTTCAATAGTAGAGTTGTTTCTACGTGTACCTTGTATTTAATTATAAGAATTGAATTTACAAATCATTTAGTTTTGTTATTAGTAATTCAAGTTGAAAGTTGTTTAATAATGCCCTTTTCAAGTTACATGCTAGATATAGATAAGTTTAAGCTATATATGATATGCATGAAACAGAAGCTAAACGTGTGTTAGAGACAAGGAAAAAAGAAATTGAAATTCATTTGACCAACCTATATTAACAATTAACATGCTAGTCAATAGATGATAGAATTAACCACCATATTGGTATAGTCACAAGACTAACAACAATCCATTGTGAAAGTATGCGATCAAGTTTTGTCAACGATATATATCATGATTGAATGTGTAATTTTATGATATTTAGAAGATTATATCATTTTGTTATAAACCTTGAGAACTTTGTTCTATCTGCTGCTATGGGTCTGCTCTTTAGAGGGGTAAAATAATATTGGGTGAAAATTGGTAAATTTTAGTTGGTCTAGGTAATCTAAAGAAGACAACCTACATAATAGCTTGTTTATAGTCCAACAGATATGATTCTAATAAAATTACTACATGTCATTATACCACTATTTCATAACATTAAAGTTGCATGAAAGCATGCGTAAAAAAGAAATATATCGAAAAAAATTAACACGGATGAGGGTTTTGTCATATGAAAAGTAGACATCTCGTTTGAATATTACAAATTACATATAATTTTTTTTTTCATTTAAAAATGTGTTGGGTGAGTTTTACTCGTGCTTAACACTTCTAAGTTGTTAGCAGGATGATGCAGTTCAACATCACAATGATAGTTCAACCAATTGTAAGACTTCTGCACCTTCTCTAAAGGAAGTTTTCTCTCGATTTTAGTGAAAATTGCTCAACGCTCTATACATGCATTGTGCATATAGATAGAAACGTCTCTAGCTAACGAGGTGTGGTAATGTATAGTAGCCAAGAGTTAGTTCATCACCAAATTAAACATACTTAGCTCTCATTAATTTCAATATGTTTGTTTATTATAAATGTTAAGAAATTTTTGGTTAATACTTTTAAAGTTTAAATGACACAATTTCAGACTTACAATTAAAATGAGGATGTGTAATTCTTGAAAATGTATTTAATAATTAAAATTTAATTTGTCAGGGTCAGAGGCTTAGATTATAAAGTTATGCATACTATTTGTACTTGGCTATGGCTTGGACTAAACAATAACCTATGCTAAATTTCCATCGCGATCTGATTTATATCTAACCCAATTTGTTTTTTTTTTTTAACAAATGATGCATCATACATTTATTGACAAAAGACATGCTAATAACAATAGATATTGAATTCAAACAAATACAAATCTAAAATAATAGATAACCATTGGCACCAAAAAAAAAAAAAAACCATTGATAATACATGACACTCGTGTTACTCATCGATTCTTAATCCAACATTTGTGGAAGAAATCCATACATCAAGTATATCATTCTTGAAAGCATTTACATAACATTTTAGGCCAATTAGAAGTTAAGAGTTAACCTCCATTGAAACAACTATTGCAATCTATCTCCAATTCAACTCTAAATTCAACAAAAAGAGATTGAATCTTAGCAAAAGAAAGATAGTATCCCCCATAGAAAGATCAGTTAAAAGAAGGGTTGTTTTTTGCATTTTCTCTTATGAGATGTGCGATATTTATTTTTTGGATCCTCTAGTTTCAAAATTTATATTTTAATCCCTGAATGTTGTGTTTCATATTATTTAGGTTTAAATTCGGCCAACTCTGCCAATACTAGTTTTGATGTAGAATATTTCGTCAAAAATGATTTGTTTTCTTCTCTTATATTAATTTTGGTAAAGATTTAGAAAAATCTTGTGATAGGGTCTCAGAGAAGTGATGTGAGAGTTCTTAGGAATAAAAGGGGTGCAAGATCCTTATATTCGAGTCATTCGAGACATGTATGATAATGTTAGTACTTATGTGCGGACAATTGCAGGTACCATGAGTGAGTTTTCGTGCGATATCGGGGTGCATCATGGGTCAGTGCTTAGTCCGGGTCTTTTCACTTTCATTATTGGATGAGTTGACTTAAGGAGATTCATGACAAGTTACAATGATGTACGCTTTTTACGGATGGTATTGTGCTTATAGACGAGTCAAAGGAAAGATTGAATTATAAGATGGAGCTTTGGAGAGATACCTTGGACTCCAAGGGTTTAGACTGAGTAGACCAAAGACAAAATACATGATGTGTTGTTTCGGTGGACTTGAGAACGACACTCACAGGTAATTAATAAGTAACTATTGGAGGGGTGATAATTCCACGGGTGAAGAGGTTTAGATACTTAGGTTTTATCTTATAGAGTAACGGGAAAATTAATGAGAATATTACGCATTTGAATTAAAGTCGGGTGGCAGAAGTGGAGAGCAGCTTCAAGTGTATTGTTCGATAAGAGAATTTCACTTAAGCTTAAGAATTAAGTTTATCGCAAGGTAGTTAGACTAGCGATGTTGTATGACACTGATTATTCGCCAGTCAAGAAGATGCATTGCCAGAGGTTGAATGTTGCTTATATGAGAATGGTTCAATGGATTTGTGGCTATACTAGGGTGGATAGCATTCGAAATATCGTATGTCGAGCTAAACTGGGGATAACACCTATTGAGAAAAAGTTGAGAGAGACTAGAATGAGATGGTTCGTGGATGTCTTTAGGAGGAACGAGAATGCTCCTATTAGGAGGTGAAGGGATTGGGATTCCCGTTGGTTTTCTGGGCCATGGTAGACCTAAAAAATCCATATGAAAAGTGATAAGAGCAAACCTAATTAAGGTACATAGGCTTAGTGGAGGACATGACACTAGATAAGGGGGTTCACGGGCTAGTATTAAGGTCGTAGGGCGAGGAGGTATACCATGCTTTGAGCTGGTCTATTATTTTTTGGCCACTACTTGTTTTCGCAATTACAAAGAACACATTGACATGTAGTTTCTTACCTTACCAAGTCGTTTGATTCTTCCTTTTATTTATTTTTTATTATTTATTTAAGGATTATTGGATAATAATACACTGAACTTTAGGAGTATTTGACAATAATGCACTGATTTTTTTTTGGACTCTAATACATTGAACCTTGAGAGTATTGGACAATAATGCATTCAGACCAATTCAACTGGTAGTTGACGCGGTGGATGTCCAACTTTGAGGTGTCATTTTTCTATTTTTTTTCCGTGTAAGAAAGTACACATAAGCAGAATGACTAATATTTTTTTGGGGGGGGGGGGAATAGAAAAACGACACCTCAAAGTAGGACAACCACCACGTCAACCACCAGCTGAATTGGTATGAGTGCATTAATGTCCAATACCCTCAAAATTTAGTGTATTATTGTCCAAGGTCAAAGTTCAGTGCGCTATTATCCAATACCCCAAAAATCTAATATATTAGCATCCAAAAACCCTTTATTAAATTACAAAACTTTTTTTGTGACACATACAGATGAGCAACCACCTTCACAATCTACACAAGGTCAAGTGGACAAAGGTTATCAAGGCCAAATAGGTTCATCTTCTTAATTATATGCTTATAATATTATGCTCTAATAGTTCAAAAACTACACATACAAATATAAAATTGCCTGCACATTTAATTGTGTTAACCTTTTTTCTCCCTACTGAGCAGATGAGTCTTGGTTGCCAGAGAAGAATATCCTAGAGCTTGTCCTCGACACATTGCAAAGGTATTATTATTTTTAACTAGCTAGCAAAATGCTCCAGCCTTTATTTCCATAGGGTCCGTTTGGACCTTGGAGAACATGTTAAAAAAAAATCTCATGGGGTAAAATAATTTTTCTTTTATTGTTTGGTTTAAATAAAATTTTTGAAGAAAAAAAATGATTTTCCATTGAACTTTCTTTTCTTTGTTTGGTTTGAGGAAATTGGATGAAAAAATAAAATTTGTATGGAAACTTGTAAATGTCAAAGTTCATTTTTCTAGATCATATGATGTGATTTGGGAGGGAGAAAATAATAAAATGTGTGCATGAGAGAGAGCGGGAGAGAGAGAAGAGAGAGTTAGAGAGAGAAAAGAATGTTAGAGAGAGAGAGAGAAAAGACTTAGAGAGAGAGAAGAACGTTAGAGAGAGAAAAGACTTAGGGAGAGAGCAAGAGAGAGAAACGTGAGAGAGAGAGAGAGAGAGAGAGAGAGAGAGAGAGAGAGAGAGAGAGAGAGCCACAAGAGATGGAGAGAAAGGTTGGCTATTAGATCCAAAAATTTTGTATCAACTTTCCTCTCATTTTTTAATGAAAATTTTTTTGTCATTTCTTTCCCCAAATTTTCCATGCAGTTTTCCAATTATTTTTTTCATTCATTTTTCTTCAATCCAAACAAAGAAAACATTCTCATTTTCCAAATTATTTTCTTTCCATGCTGTTTTCCTAGGTCCAAACGGACCCTTAAAGTCTTTGATAGATTGTTCTAATGAACGCCTATTACGTGGTACGTGTTTGACAAAAGTAAGGATGTAGTTGATCATAGTACTCCCTCCATCCCAAAAAAAAAAATTATCCATGTTTGACTAATGAGGTTGAACTTTGTAAAGTTTGATCGCTAAATTATCAAATTATACATTGAGTAATTGTATAAAGCTGTCATTACATATTAGATTTGTGATGAAGAATATTTTTACTTAAATATAATATTACAAATTTGTTTAAATAAAACATGAAAAATTAAATGTCAAAATATTGCATTAAAGACCGTGAAAAAGTATAGTTATCAATTTTTTCAATTTTGCAGGAGAGACACCTATGAGATATTTGCTGAGCCAGTTGATCCTAGTGAGGTTTGATATTTAAGTGTTATTATCACATTCACTTACCTTGTTTTCTCCCTTTGGATTATGATTTGGCCTCCATTTCTACTTATATTGTCCATTTCTTGTTTTGTCTCTAGGTTGAAGAGTACTATGAAATCATCAAAGAGCCAATGGATTTTGGTACAATGAGAGCTAAGCTTCATGAAGGGATGTACAAAAATCTTCAACAATTTGAGGTAATCTAATTCCACAAAAATAAACAACTCATTTTCTTTGTTTAATATAATTAGTGCTCGCGAATTATGTCTAACTTGATTATTCAAGTTTATTTCACCCTCTGAAGTATATACTCTTTTCTCGGCTTTGTGTATCCGTGTTATTATTTAAGTTTATTTCACCCTATGAAGCATATACACTTCTTTCGGCTTTGTGTATCTGTGTTGGACACGTATGACATATCAAACACCGATACTCTTGAACACTTCTCGGACACGTGAAAAAGAGGTGTTGTATAAAAAAATTATCAAAATGAACATTTGACACTTGGAAGACCCATGGTGGGCACGCAAATCTCATCATTCGGATACCCAAGAATTATTCATGGAGCATCACATTTTCGATTAGCCTACCCTCCAACGACGTCCTCAACTATGATATTATTTTTTTTCAGTACATCATTGTTCCTGCATGTTGGTTTATCATTCTACACATACCTTTGTCCCACTTACACATAACCTTGTCCCTCTTCCACTATTTTATTAGATTTTGTGTTTTATATATACAGTTCTATGTGCAAACCATAAACTAGTAGATAAAATGTATTTATTATCAAACATTTATAAAATAGAATATGATATTTTAAGAAGTACTGTATAGAATTACGGTACGTGTCAGGGTACGTGTGGTATCCTTTTCTTTTTTCAAAGATATAGTGTCCATGTGTTTGTGTCATGTCATACTGTGTCTCATGTTCGAGTCTATGCTTCTTAAGTTAAGGATTCTTAAATTAAAGTAATTTTGCAATATTTTTAATTGAAACGTTCCTCATCGTTTGATGAAAAATGAAATCAAAACCTCAATCACGCCACCTTAATAATAAAGTCTTACTAATTGCTTTGTGTTAATGCAGCATGATGTATTTTTGATATTTGACAATGCTATGCATTTCAATTCCTCCTCTACTATTTATTTCAGACAGGTAAAAATCAAACCCTACAGGAGTTCTTATAATTTTGCAACAAATTGAGGCTCTAATTGGCTGTTAGCTTGTAGATGTTAGCTGATAGTTGTTTGGGTTAGTTGTTTGACTTTAGCTATTTGGGTTAACTGATTACAAAAAAAATGTTTGGTAAAGTAGCTTTTTTGTGAAAAACTAACTCAAAAAGCTTTATCAAGTAACTTTTTGAGATTAGTTTATTGGTTCCAAAAAGCTAATATAAAAAGCTACTTACCAAACACCCCAAGTAACTTTTTAACTTTGGTCAAAAAGTTAAAAACTGTCCAAAAAGCTAAAAGCTATCCGAAGAACTGGATAGCCAAACACCCCCTAAAATTCAGTGAAAAGTTGGTAAATTTAATTTAAGTTGCAGGCTCGTGCTTTGGAGGAGCTAGCAAAGAAGGTTTTCCATGTCCTGAGAACCGATCCCAACAATTTCGAACTGGAATTCGCTTCAACGAGAAGAAGATCGACTAGGGGTATTAGTTATGGTGAATCCAAAGCTTCGAATTTCGGTTCCTCTCGAAAATTTGATGGGGAATTGCAGTCCAACAATGTCAGCCCTATTATTGGAAGAAGGGGTAAGTCAATAACTCAATAATCAAACATGTTACACATGGTTTTATTTTGATGTTTGTCTCAAATTATGCAAGAAAATGACCTTTACGGACGAGGATGTCAAAAACCGGTTAATTGAATTTTCGATTAACAACATTTGCGGTCAACACTTAACTGCATATAGAAACCAAAACCAAACCCCAACTGCTAGTACAATGTAATTAACGGCGTTTTGGGTCCAATTCACGCTTAACCACCGGTTCCATGAAATTTAAGGTGATAGCCATTGAGGAACGTTTAACATTCTTCTTTCAAATCTCTCATTTTGCCACTAAATTCATCAAAACCGGTTAATCGTAATTAAAAATACAAAACCGAAACTAGAACCTGTTAAATGAATTCAATTAATCATAACTATAATTTTCAAAAATTCCAAATAGCTAACGGGTTATATTGGTTTGGTGCTCTTTTGATGGCAGGCTATAAAAAAGAAAGAAGGAATTTTATGAGTGGCATCGACCGTAGAAGCACATATAAACCTTGGACTCTTGATGAGAAATGCTCAACATTTTCACCAATTTATCATGGGGAAGCACCAATTATTAATGTAAGTCTCAATTCATTCTCAATTCATTTGTTTGCATTTTGGACCACGAAGTGTATGGTATTTTATTTTGTAGATCCTTAGTTTTTAACGTTAATTTTTGGACCATCAAGTTTATTGGCTGAATAGAAAAAGTACCTTAAAGTTTGTGGGTTAAAAACAATGTTCGTGTTCCGTTCTATTTTTTCTTCCCATGTTTGAATTTTTCTCCAGATTGACCTCAAACTTCAGGATTAAAGTTAAAACTGTATTGAAGTTATAATACACATATCTTATTCATGTCAGAGTTGTTTAGACCCCTAAGTACCCTTAGTCCTTAAGTGTCTAAGTAGCTTTGACATAAATAGGAGATGTGCATTATAGCTTCAATATCGATTTTAACCTTAGCATATCTTATTCATGTCGGAGTTGTTTAGACCCCTAAGTACCCTTAGTCCTTAAGGGTCTAAGTAGCTCTGACATGAATAAGAGCGGTGTATTATAACTTCAATGTTGATTTTAACCTTAGTGCTGAAGTTTGACGTCAATCAGAAGAAAAATTCAAACACAGGAAGAAAAAGAAAAACGGTACACAAACCTTTTCTTCAATCAACAAACTTTGAAGTCCTTTTTTATTCACCCAATAAACTTTAGAGTCTGAAAAATTAACGTTGAAAACTAAGGGTCCAAAAACTAAATTACCCTATACTTCGGGGTCCAAAATACAAACAACCCGTCACTATCCTCCTCAATTCCTAGTTTAATTCTTCAAGTGATGACAAGATTATTCAATAGGATAATGACATGTGTCTTGCCTCAAGACAATACTTAAGTATCTTCATTTTTATAAAACTAATACGTATTATCATTTTTAACCTCAAATTTTTTGGCAGATACTACTAATTATCAATACTAAACGCCAACAATTAAAATTGACACCCTAACGAATGAATCCCGTCCATTGGGCATATTTTAGACGCCTTTTTGTAAATTTTAAAATATGTATATATAAGTGTGATTTTATAGAAGCCAATCATGTAATTTTTTTTTCAATTTAATTTACGAATATATAGTTTTTATACCATGACAAGACACTTAATATGTGTCTTGCTCAAGACATTTATCATTTCCGTATATTCAATATTCTTTTGGTGGTGAATAATCAGGAGAAGATGAGTTACACAGATAGCCTAATGGCATTTGTCAAAGATTTGGGACCAACAGCTCAAAGGGTTGCCCAGAGCAAGTTAAAACAGTTAGCCATGGCAACCCCAAATCATACATTTGACATTAACAAGCCTGTTCAAGCTCTAGGGTTTTCAAGATTTCTAGACACTACTGCAAGTGCAAACAAGAGATTTAGCAGCTGCATGGTAAGAGATGAAGATCAAGGGAACATGAATAGTGGTAAGTTTGATCTTTCTGTCGTTAAAATTTGTGATTCTTTAATATTATTCGGAAGAAATTTTCTTAATTGGAGCAAGTGGACACAGCTGAAAAAGTCCCAAAAAATATAATAGGGGTGTCCAGTTTAACAGCAACCCAAAAACCTTAAAATAATACTCCATTTGTCCCAAATAACTTGTCCAAATCGACCAATTAGGTCAAATTTTTTTTAAATTTTGATCGTTAATTTATCAAATTATATGTTACGTTGAGTTGTTATACAAGACTACCACTATTAGATTTGTAATGAAATTTTTTACGTAAATGCAATATTATTAGTCTTGCTAAGATAAAATGTGAAATATTAGTGGTCAAAGTGTTGCATCGAAGACTGTAAAATAGTAAACTTGACAAATTAATTGGGACGGACGGAGTACCAAATTATTTTTTTATAAACACAAAGTGTAAGTTAATGAATTAGGTAATTGAGTATCAGTATAAGTTTAAGATATAAATATCTAGTTAATGTGAAATTTCAACTTATTTGGTAGGCACATTTATATGATGATGTGAAATTTTGTTAAGCTTGTGAATATATTATTTACTCCCTCCGTCCCAAAAAATTTGTCCCAGTTTGACTAACAAGGTCAAACTTTATAAACTTTGACCGTTAATTTGTAAAATTATATGATGACTTAGTGTATAAAATTATCATTATTAGATTTGTGATACAAAATACTTATACCTGAATATAACATTACTAGTTTTGATGAGATAAAATTCAAAAAATTAATGGTCAAACCATTGCATTGAAGACAACGTAAAGTCATATGGGACAAATTATTTGGGATGGAGGGAGTAATTTTTATTTTAGTTTTTACTTATTTAAATTTTAATTATTTCTTAAAAGCCGCTTATATAATACTCCCTCCATCTCATATTAATTGACACTTAAACTAACTTTTTTTGTCTCAAAATAATTGTCACTTTCCATTTTCGAATACCTAATTTAATTATTTTAACTTTAATAATCATGTTAACTTTCTACTTTTTCAATTAATAAAAACTACTTCTACTCACATTCTCTCACTACCTACGCCTTGGTATCCGAAAAAATACCTTGGAAAATAGTGTTATTTAATTATATGAGTAGTCTTTTTAGTTAAACATTGGTATATGAAAATTTTTAAAATATGTCAATTAATATGGGATGGAGGGAGTAACAACTACATTGGACACACCTAAAATGAGTGTCTGGATCCGCCACTGCAGTTGACATTAACAAGCCAGTTCAAGCTCTAGGGCTTTCAAGATTCCTAAACACTACTGCAAGTTCAAGCAAGAGATTTACCAGTTGCATGGTAAGAGATGAAGATCAAGGGAACACAAATAATGGTAAATTTGATCTGAACCAGCAAGTTCAGAGTGTCTCATCTGATGAATCAAGCCCTATAGCAGAGAATTCCAGAAGAGATGATCATAATGTGATGAACAATATGGCATCATCTATGGGTTTACCCATGCATGGGCAGTTTATTTTTGATCTTCCATACCTGAAAACTAGGATGAAGGAAATGAGTGATGTTGATGGTATGAATTATTCATACAAAATGGGTAGGAGGAGCATTCCTGGTTGGTTTGGGTAGTTGTAGTAGTAGATTATGATGGGTTTTTTGCATTTAGGGGTATTTAATTTCTGAACCCTTGGTTTTCAACATTAAATTTTTAGACCTTAAAGTTTATAGTCTAAATAAAGTTTGTGGGCTGAAGAAAAAGCAACTGACAATGAAGTATTTATCTGTAAAGAGTTTAGAGACCAAAGTGAATCAGTTGTTTGAAGTACTCTTGGAGTTCACATAGGCTTTTGTTAATCGTTCACAGGTCATATTATGAACTCCTCTACTATTTATGTCAAATATATAATACTCTCGCTCTAAATAGTTGGGTAAAAGTTAAATTTTGATAACTTTTGATAATTTTTAATAATTTTGAGTAACTTTTGACAAATTTACGCTAATATATCAAAATAAATTTTTTTTATTTTTTAAATTTAGGTAAAAATTAGTAAATTTTGATAAATTAACACTACCCATGAATTTGACAGGCCTTAAATAGAGAGACTTTCTTGTCTTATGCTCTATTTTTTTTGGGGGGGGGGGGGGGTTTACAGTGCACTTGTGCTTTGTGGAATGTTTGGATAAAAATGTTATTTTACTTTGTAAAACTGTCAAAAATCTTATTATCTTTGAAATCTTAAACTTGTTGTCATTAAATATTTAAATTCTGTTAAGATGGGTCATTGTGACAAGAAATTACTACCTACTGTAGGTATTATGTAAATACTTACTAAATTGGTTGGAAATATTTTTTTTTTTTGATCTTCCATACCTGAAAACCAGAATAAGCTGTTTGAAGTGTTCTTGGAGTTCATAGAAGTTGAAAAATGCTTTTGTTAATGGTTTTCAGGTCATATTATCAACTCCTTTACCATTTATATCAAATATATAGTGTCTATTTGGCCTCCATGATAATCATCTTGACTCAAGATGGTTCTTAAGCATCTTAAATTGTTCATATTTCACATTTTTGTAATTTTTATTAATATTTTTTTAATAATTATATATATTTATCAATTATAATAATATAATACTTATTAGCTAGGTGAAAAAATATAATAATAGTCTAATTTTATCAATCATAGTAGAAAATCAGCATTTTATACATAGTTTTATATTTATGAAATAAATATAAATAAATAATTATTTTTAAACTGTTTATAAGTTGTAGTAACCTTGAAAATAATGAAACATACCTTTGGAATGATTTAAATACACTTACATTTCACTTTATTAGTGATTTAGAAAAAATGCAAGATGGTTAATAGTCATCTTGTATCAAGATGTTTATCATTTTCGAATGATAAATATCTTGCTGTAAGATGGTTCTTAACCGTTTTGCATATCACCTAAATCACTCATAAAATTAAATGTAAGTATATTTAAATTATTGCAAAGGTATGTTTCATTACTTTGAGGGATATTATTGTTAGGTTTTAGGTTGTCTATTTCCTAAACAGATACAGATTAATTGGCGGAATATTATAACAGTTATAAACAATTAATCAACACAATTGCAGAGGCTTCAGTAATTATACCTGATCGCTAATTCCTGCTGAAGAAGAGGTTGACCTTCCATTCCAAGCTGAAACCTCTCATTGAAAGTCCACGCAAAGACTCGGGAACCCGATTGCTAGATCGACCCGATCGAGACGAATCTCAATCTAAGATGTATGTGAGATTGTTTCAGGAAACTAATAGTGTTTCCTGAAACTAGAACTGCAAACTAAAAGAGAGAGGAACTCAGGAAATCACCCTGGTATCTCTCTAAGAGTCGAAGGCAGTTGGTGTAGAATAATCTCTCCCAGAGACCCCTTTATATAGTGTTTAGAAAACCTAGGGAAAGGGTTCAAAACCCTAAAGGGCCGAAAAAGACAACGGCGCATCTTCTGGGCCCAACACGGTCCGTGTTGAAACAACACGGTCCGTGTTGGACTCCAGAGAGTCCAATTATTCGGCCCATGGACACCACGGACCGTGGTGTCTCAACACGGACCGTGTTGGGTCAACACGGTTCGTGTTGAGCCCAATTCGGTCCGTGTTGGGCTGATTTTTCACAAATCGGTTTCAACTTTTCTAAACTTGATACAATATCATTTAGGTTACATACATTGTCCAGGCAATCGACTTGTGTGACCTAAAGAGGGACCAAATAATATAGTTGTAATTAAACATATTTAATTACCAATTATAGAGGTCTCTAGCAAGACATATAATTACTATATTACTTTGGTTTAATCTCCGTGTGTATCGAACATTGTCGGGACATTCTCAACAATCTCCCACTTGTCCCACAAGTGTTCGATTCCTTGAATTCCTTGTCACTTATCGCTCAAGTTCCGATAAGGTAAACTGAAGTCATCCTTATGTAAGACCCGAACGTTCCTCGATCTCCGAGTTTCGACTCTGAAAAGCATATGATCATCTATTGATTCATCAGAGCTCGGCCAAGCATTTTCAGTCGAAACTCACCGAGTGGCCAACGAGACAATCGTCCCTAATAGGGAGGACAATGCCATCTTGTTTAGACACACATTCTCACATGATCCAATCAGAACCTGCATAACCGCCTTTATAGCCTCGTTACGAAGACGTTTGACGCGCTTCCAAAGTCACAGCACCATGTAGTCTATGTATTGAACTCATGATTTAGGAATTTTGAGTAGTGAGCTCTTATGACATTCCTAACTTAAAGAGCTCCCACCGCGGTCGATTCGGTAGTTGTTCTCAACAGTACCCATGTGATTGATTTATGATGTCATCACATCACTATATCGCGATCACGAACTTGATCATCACCTCAATCCTACATGCTAATTGTGTTGATATTATCACTGTTCCTACGTGATAATACAATTAGGAACCAGGTCAGCTATCGACCAAGACTAGCGTTATCAAGTTCACTAATGGGGTTTCAGAAATCGAACCTCATCCAATTTCCCATTTTGAATGCGCTAACCTTTTTGGACATTTACATAATTCTAAACCACAATTGATGTAAATTTTGGAATCTTATTCTCAATGATGAATCAACAAGGTCATAATTCATGAACGATTCATGCAAATTTGATTTGTTAATATTCCGGAATGTGTTTAATACATATTGCCCATGCATGACTATCATGCTATAACTACAACAGGGGTTTAGTACATAATACTTGCAATGAACCTTGTACATATACAATCTCACTAATGACCTTTCATATAGGAAGATATTTCCGGAACACATGTTTGGATTCATAGTGAGCTTCAGTTCCTTTGCTTGAGTGATGGCTCCTATCAATAAGGCTTCATTTCTCTCGCAAGGCTAGAAACATCACCCAGTTCTGAAACGAACTTCGCAATCCTAACAGTTTCTGCCACAACTTCTAAAGTCGTGTCATACTTGTCTTATTTGTAGAATTAACCGCATGTCATGTTAGGAACTTCTTCCAGTTCACCTCAATACCACTCAAAACAGATCGTATAATTTTCTCTGACATTTCAGATAATTATATTTCTCTGCATGAGTGTAGCATCAATGCAACTCTTCACACTTAGCTTTTATCAACCACTTTAGACTTAGGACACATCCTTAGTTTTTCTTATACATATACAATTTATATGTTATGTTGGACTTTGAACATCTCATGGCATATATTAATCTCACGCTCAAGCATGAGTTATATTTCTCATCCTTCTTAGAACTTGATTGTTTTGAGACAATGAAATTCGTAAGGACATGCCATAATTTTGGAAATTAATCCATTCTCGAAGTAAGTTGAACTATTCAACACCTAGTTAACTTTGATTCAAACAATCAAAATCTTTAATCCATCATTATAGATCTTGTTTCCAAGAAAATTCTTAGCCCCACCAATCCTTCACTTTGAAAATTATTTCCAAGTCAACCTCAGTAGAAGCAACATTGGAATATTCTTCTTAGTAGGCAGTATGTCAATCACATACGATATCAGAAAAACGCATTGCTCCCACTGAACTTCTTGTAAACACAATATTATCTTTGGCACTTCCCAGTATGTCAAACCTTTTTGATATCCTAGTCAAGGAGGTCAATGATTCCAACTCCTAGAAGCTTCCTTAAGACCACAGATGGTCTCTTGAAGTTTACAAGTATTCCAACAAAAGACCACTCAGTTGTGTCAAGTACACACCTTTCTTCAAAATCTAATTTTGAAGTCAGTCTTGGTGTCTATCTTAATGAACCCATGTTTTGCCTTAAAACCCTCATATGTCTGATGGCTCACACCTTCAGACAAATCAACCAAGTCCTAAACTTAGTTGAATACATGGAATCCATTTTAGACTTGGTTGCATGGAATCTTGATTTACTTAAAGCTTCTTTGATGTAGGTAGAGTCATTACTTTCTAAAAGTAACATCTCACGTTCATCCATAGAAGATCGATATCTTTGTGGCTGACGGAGTTGTTTACCTGACCTTGCTTGGAGTAATGTTCATGACATCCTCTCCTCAACATTTTGAGAAACTTCAACTGCCTCAACCTTGTTCTTAATTTTCCGAAAAATAGGAAAATATGAACTAGGATCAAGAAGCTGATTTTTATGTGATGATTATAGTGTTTTGTGTCTCTAACTTGGTTAGTTCAAAATCTCTCCCACTCTTTCTTTTAGAAAATAACATATTCTCTAAGAAGAAAGTATTTTGAGACACAAACACTTTTCTCTACAACAGTTTGTAGAAGTGATACTCCTTTCTTTCAGAAGACGGTTCAAGAACCTCTTTTCTCCTAATGCTTCCGATAATCTTTATTCAGTAATTACAGCTATGGTTAATTGCGTGTATCCCCAAAAGGTAATCGGCAATGTTGACTCAACCATCATTGATCACACCATATCTAATAAGGTGTGATTCCTGCTCTTAGATACGTCATTGAGATGTCGTATTCTTAGAGGAGAGAGTCATGAAACAATTTCATATTCTCTGAAATGGTCAATGAAATCTTTGGCTCAAATTCTCACCTCCTCAATCTAATTGAAGGATTTTTGATTTTCTTGCCAAGTTGGTTTTGTACTTCACTTTGAAACTCTTTGAACATTTTCAAAGGATTTGGACTTGTGGCGTATTAAGTAGATATACCCATATCTACTAAAAAAATCACACCGTAAGTGATGAAATAGTACAAGAAACCTTTTCTAGCACTAGTGCTCATAGGCCCACATACATCGTATGTATGCATCCTAATAAGTCATTAGCTTGTTCACCAATTCCAATAAAAGGTGATTTTAGTCATCTTACTCATCGGACATGCTTTGAAACATTGAACTTTTCAAAGTTTAGGTTTTCCAAAATCCTGCACTATGCAGTTTCTGAATACATTTCTGATTAATATGACTTAAGCTTATAGTGCCAGAATTGTGTTTCATTTGAGTCATTTGTTCAAACTCTTGGCTCAACTATTAGCATCCTTTCAATCTTATCTAGGTGTTCTTCATTGTTTTGCCAAGATTACTTCATTTTGGAAATCTTTAAACTATTTTAACATTCCAGATTCAGATGAATCTCATAGACATGAATCACCATGTGTTATTTTATTCATCTTGAAGATTTGAAGTAATTCACCCCTTGTACTTGTGCTCAATTGGTCTACATACATCCATATGCATGAGTGTTTGTTGGCACGTTCACCCTTTCTTGTAAAAGGTAGTCATGCTTCAGACATCACATGTTTCAAAGTCTTATCATTCAAAAGTCTATCAACTGTGACGCTTCAATGCGCTCGATTTGCATGACTTAATAGATAGTTACAAGTTTTATGTTTGAACAAGGGTTATTCCTTTCAAACCTTTTGGTTTCGATGTGTTGGGTGTGTTTATCCGAGATCCTCTCTCTCTCTAATTGAGAGTAAGAAACACTTATAATGAGAACATAGAATCACCTATATATTTCTCTTATAAGTCTTGAGGAAATGGATAAACAACTAACTCTTCATAAGGAACTACAACTAATTGTATGTTCCTATTTGTAGGTGACTCTCATCCTTCAAAGCACATCTACTTTCTTTGTAGATATCGCACATTTGCATAAATGCGAGTTTCACAAGGTATCTTATACTCAAAGTGGGTTTAATAAGGGTAGTGTGTATCATATACGCATTTGCCTAGAATTGAAATCATATCTCAAGTCTTCCTTATAGTTATTCACGCTCGATGTCATACATGATCCGTTGTTAACCGATTGTCATTGGTTGGGTATGTACAACTGCTTGTCCTTACCTTTCCTTTGACTTCTAGTCTTTGATAGATTTCTTAAATCTTTATTTTCCCTTTGACTAAAAGACTATCTTCGATCGCCAATCTTTTGGCTAAAGGGGGTCTGAGGTTTCTCATGTTTTAAATTAGTCAAATTATTTCAGAACATGAGTGCCAACAATTGGCTTTTATCTAGCTCAACCGAGACTATTCGTTATTGGTTTCATATTTATCAACTCTAATTAGTTCGAAGAACTTGGTTTTGAGTTTGGAAATATTGAAAAAACTTCCTCTAACCTTCAAACATTTTGAAGTTAAAGTTGTATGAATACTATGACATTACATGTATTCATTTGGCTTGATTGACCTCTTAATATTGATGCCTAGCTCAATGTTATATCAAAGACATATTTCTTTTAATTTGCCCTCAAGACAATCTTGCGATGGCAATGCCAATTAAGGAATTGGTGTTAATTGTTTTTCTCTTTCTCAAGGAGAAAACAATATTTTATTAGTGGTGAGTGAAAAGACATAAACAATTCTACGAGACAAGTTGGTTCATTTTATTCATCAAAAGAAATTAAACTAATTTTAATTTCAAATCAAAACACTTTATCAACTCTCACCTAGTGTTTTAATTTAACCAAGACCCACAAGACCCATGGCTTCAAGTGGACTTTGGCCCAACAAAACTTGGTCACATGTTGTCTTTGGTGGATCATCTTATGATCGATCATTCAAAAATGACTCTTGGCAAGAAATTTGTATCGAATACAATATTTCTCTTCCTCTGCTCTTGGCCCAAAACTATTTTGATAGCCAATTTGAATTGACCTAGCTCCCACCCTACTTATTAATGATGGACAAATAATTCGCTTTGGCTTTCTTTATTTATCCATCTAAGTGGTGTTTCAGTAGGTTGAGCAATAATTCAATTATGAGAGTAGGTTTTATTATCCTAAGCATGCAATTCTAGGTGAACTCTTTCGAAAAGCATAAAAGGCATAATAAAACATGCAATAACAAATTTAAAGCATAAATAAAACCCCTAGTATGGCCACCTAGACTTAATTAAACTAATTTAACTAAGCGTTGATAGTCTTCAAGAAAATCTTCTTGGGTCTTGCAACTTCCTTGGATGAGCTCCCACTCGAATAGACACCTCCATTGCTGTTGGGCTCCCACTCAACTTGTTGTCTCCAATTACAACAAATTTGCAAAGCGTACCTCACAATTGAGGCCTTACATGAATTAAAATAAAATTAATTGAAATTTAAATTTAAAATTTAATTAAAAGACGGTACGCAGACCGTATTTCACCCAACCCGGTACGCAGACCGGTAAAACCGACTATCTATGGCCATACTAGAAGCACATGCAAACATGTAATATTGCAATAATTATATCAAATATAATACATGCTTAAATAACAAATTATAAAGGCATATAAATAATTGCAATATAACACATAAGGAAATAAGTACTAAATAAAATTTCCTAAAAGGTTTGCATGATTAATAAAATAAATAAAATCCAAATTTTATCTCAGATTCCTAAACAGATTTAGGATTTTATACCTATACATACAAAATACTTGACTTTCCTAAAATCAAGGAGTCTAAAAGATACTATATCTTTCAAAATTATTGTAAGTTTCCTAAACTTTACAAAATAATAGATTTTATGCCCATTATCTGATTTAGTAGTAATAGGATTTAATAATTAATTTCTAAAATTAATTACAAACCCTAAAATATACGAATTCACCAAAATCGGCAACACGATCCATGTTGATCCAACACGGTCTGTGTTGCTTCCCAGTTTCGGTTAATTTCGTGAATGAAAAAACTTAAATAAAACTATCGTAACTTATCGAATTTAAAGATTTCATATCACAGCGTTATCTAATAACCTAATATGAAATATTTTCCAGAATTTTAACAATTTCTAAAGATTGTAAAAATTTAGGGAATTAAACCTTTTAATTCTCCGTTTAAGAGGAAAATAAATAATAATAGTCCGATAAGTTTAAAAATCAAATTTTATAATTTTCCCATACAGTAGGTTCATCCAATATGCTACTATAAAAATTTCAGATTTTTATCAAATTTCGAAAATTAGAATAAAATTCAGAAAATAACTGACCTGGTTCCTAATTGTATTATCACGTAATCTGAAAATTAAAGGAAAATTAGTAAACGATTTCGAAAATTCACGAAAATTTTATCCATAACAGAACGGTTACACAATCACCTACTGTAAAATTTTTAGAAAATTTGCAAATTTCTATAAATATAAAAAATTCAGAGAAGCAACGAATTTATTTCTCTGAGATCTGAAAATCTAAATTATAAAATATAATTTGATTGGATAAATTAACGAAAATTTCAGAAGTTTTACAAATTTCTATAAATTTATAAAATTCAGAGAATTAAACAAATTTTAATTCACTTCAGATCTGAAAACTCAATTAAAAATCCATTTTAATTGGGAAAAATCTACAAAAATTATGGAAAGTCCAGAACACTTCCAGACACCTCCATTAAAAATTTCAAAAATTTTCGAGTTCGTTTGATAGTTTATTTCGATTTTTCATGTTTACCGTAAATAAACTAAATCAGAAAATTAATTCTACAAAACCCTATTTTGCGAATTTAAACCTATTTCATGCATTGCCTACTGTTTAACAACATTAAACGTGATTGCTTCTAAAACATTCAAAATTAAATCGAGTTCATGCTATATTTAACAATTAAACAAACATAAAATCGATTAATGAAAGGCAATAAGAAACAAATAATAACAAAGCATGAAATTTTACAATAAAATCTCAGATTTATGAACATCAAAGATTAAAACTTTCATAAAGATTCAAAATTTTAGGCATAAATCTACTCTAGCATATTCATAATATAATTCAACTATTGACAAAATTAATTATGAATACAAGTACAATACTTTAGCATGCAATTGGTGGCTGATACCATCTGTTAGGTTTTAGGTTGTCTATTTCCTAAACAGATCTGATTAATTGGCGAAATATTATAATGATTATAAACAATTAATCAACACAATTGCGAGGCTTGATGAATATACCGATCGCTAATTCACTTGAAGAAGAGGTTGACCTTCCGCATTCCAATGAAACCCCATCGAAAAGTCCACGCAAAGACTCGGGAACCCGATTGCTAGATCGACCCGATCGAGACGAATCTCAATCTAAGATGTATGTGAGATTGTTTCAGGAAACTAATAGTGTTTCCTGAAACTAGAACTGCAAACTAAAAGAGAGAGGAACTCAGGAAATCACCCCAGTATCTCTAAGAGTCAAGGCGATTGGTGTAGAATAATCTCTCCCAGAGACCCCTTTATATAGTGTTTAGAAAACCTAGGAAAGGGTTCAAAACCCTAAAGGGCCGAAAAGACAACGGCGCATCTTCGGGCCCAACACGTCCGTGTTGAAACAACACGGTCCGTGTTGGACTCAGAGAGTCCAATTATTCGCCCATCCACGGATCGTGGTGTCTCAACACGACCGTGTTGGGTCAACACGGTTCGTGTTGAGCCCAATTCGTCCGTGTTGGGATTTTTCACGTAAAATCAGTTTCCAACTTTTCTAAACTTGATACAATATCATTTAGGTTACATACATTGTTCCAGGGCACTGACTTGTGTGACCCAGTAGGACCAAATAATATAGTTGTAATTAAACATATTTAATTACCAATTATAGAGGTCTCTAGCAAGACATATAATTACTATATTACTTTGGTTTAATCTCCGTGTGTACCGAACATTGTCGGGACTTTCCCAACAATTATAACATATAAATAATATAAAAATATTTATTTGTTTATAATTTTCATAAATATAAATGCATAAAATGTGCATTTTTTACTATGATTGATAAAATTAGCTATTATTTATATTTCTTGACCTAGCAAATAAGTATTATACTCTTGTAGTTAGATAAATATACATAATTATGAGAGAAAATATCATTAAAAGTTAAAAAATGTGAAATATAGATAATTCAAGATAGTTATTAACCATCTTGAGGCAAGATGTGTATCATGGTTCTTTCTAAAAAAACTGTTTTTGCTTCTTACAAACAGTTTTTATAAAAGCTATTTTTGGAGAGGTATTGAAGTGTTTAACCTAGCTTATGGCATAAGTGATTTTATTATGTTAAAGTGTTTGGCCTAACTTATGATATAGTGTTTTTACTAAATGTATGTTTTTAGCCTAACTTTTAAAAATTATCATGTATTTTTCTGGAGTAAAATTATCATATGATTATTTACATTTTTCTTTTTTAATTAATTTTTGAACAGATTATCATATTTTAATTTTAACAATAATTATAATCGTATAGTTATAGTTATAGTTAATAATAGTTATTATTATGACTATATATGGTCTTACATAACTATACAATTCTTTAAATTAAATATTTATATATCAAAAATTTACTAAGTAGCACATTTGTAAAGGAATTAGATAATAAAAATGTCCAACATAATATTAAAGGTTCTAACATAATATTAAAATATTTAAATGCTATCTATATAAAAAAAATCAAAATATTTATGTGAAATTATGGAAACTAATCACTAAAAAATTTCATAGATTGAGTTGATTAGTTTGTAAGAAGCAGAAGCATCAATTTACTACTTCTGCTTTTGGAGTTGTTTTTTGTCAAAACTGTTTTTGGTAAAACAATTACTAGCTTCTAAAAAAAACACAGTTTGGCCTAATTTGTGCTTTTAACTCCAAAAACACTCTCAAAAACAAGGTCAAACAAGCACATAATACTCTAAACAGATGTCTTCCACCTTTTGCGTTGCCTTATAGAGGAGTATAGGGAAACATGGAAGGACCTGCATATGGTGTTCATTGATTTGGAGAAAGCATGTGATAGGGTACCCAGGGAAGTATTGCGAGGGTGCCTTAAGGATAAGAGACCGCAGTATCCTTATGTTCGAGCCATTAGAGACATGTATAACAATTTAGAACCTTTTTTAGGACTACAGTGGGATCTATAAATGAGTTTCCTGTTAATATTTGGCTTCTCAAAGGTCAGCTCTTAGTCCGTTTCTATTTAATGTGGTTATGGATGAGCTAACAAAACACATCTAAGATGGGTTACCATGGTGTATGCCTTTTATAGATAATATAGTTCTTATTGATTCGTGCGAGAGATTGAATGATAAGGTGGAGCTTTATCGTGATACTTTAGAATGCAAGGATTTTAGATTGAGTTGGTCGAAAATGGAGTATATGAGATGTCCTTTTAGCGAGGTTGATCGGGAAGACAACAATCAAGATATTACCATCAGGAGACGATTATTCCTAGGATCGGCAAGTTTTGGTACTTAGGATTTATTTTGACAGAGATATTAGTGATGATATAACCCATCAGATTAAGGTGGGTTGGCACAAGTGGAAGACGACCTTGGGAATTTTGTTTGATAAGGGGATTCCGCTTAAATTTAAAGGTAAGATTTATCGTGTTGTAATCAGACCAATAATATTATATGGTTCAGAATGTTGGGCTACAAAGAAGGCACATTAGCAAAGATTGAATGTGGCCAAAATGAGGATAGTTAATGGATTTGTGGTTTACCAAGTTGGATAGGATTAGGAATGATGTGTGTTATGATAAGTTAGGGGTGACATCTATTGAGAATAAGTTACATGAGAATAGATCAAGATGGTTTGGTCATGTCAATAGGAGAATTGTGCATGCTTCCACTCGGAGATGTGAAGCAATTGCGCTTCCCCCACTTCCTCGTAGTCATAGGAGGCCTAGGAAGTCCCTGAAGAAGGTGAGCTGATTTGAAACCCATAGACTTAGTGGAGGACATGACACTTGATAGGGGCTTTTGCCGGGCTAGGATTAAGGTAGATTGGTGAGAAGGTGTGAAGTTGCTGGTAAGAGGCTTTGCTATGACTTTTCTATTTCTTGGGCCCTCCTTGTATTTGTGTCCGTGTTTTTCAGATTAGCATGATACTTTGGCTTAACTACTCATTATGTGGAGCACACATATATAAATTTTATTCCTCCTAACTTCTCTTGTTGTTTTGGTATAGAAACTTTTATTTTTATTATTATTATTATTATTATTATTATTATTATTATTATTCTGAAAATGGATATTTATTTTAATTTTTTTTGTCTACCGGAATCAACCTCTTTATGCACTCTTATGCATGGGGGGAAGGTTGCCTACATGTGGACTACCTCAGACCTCACACTAGCTAGAGATGTGACGCGTTTGTAGTGTTCAGTATTTTGAATGGTCGAAACTCTATTTCGCCAAATTTTGAGTGTTCAACTAAATAGCTTTTTGAACTAGCAAATATCATTTGAGTCAGCATTTGATATGTTACCCAAAGTAACGTCAAAGCTTAGTAACTAGCGTTTGGAGTCTATGTCCCCAAAGCTACCCTCCAAATATTAGTTGCAAAATGCATGTGCTCAAGGTTTTATTCTGTACTACTGTTGTATTGTTATTTGTTAGCCATCTATATTTGGACAATAAATTCATTACTATCACACAATTTGATTGATAGAAATAATAGATGAGCATGGAACAAGAATGATTTAAGACTTCTACTTTTTTCTTAAAAGGGGTGTCTAGAAGAGGGTTATGTTTATGTGATCGAAAATAATAATAATAATAATAATAATAATAATAATAATCTAGAATTGTTATCCGTTTAATTAAATGGGTTAGGTTAAGATTGGGATTTTCGACATGAAAAAATACGTAGTTAACCCGTTTAATTAAACATATTAAATGGGTCAAGTTATCTGCTCGATAATTGTTACCCAATTATACTGTTTATCAATAAATTTAAGTGAAAGTTACAGCTAATACTCATTTAAATATACATAAGACTTGTAATTTTAACTTATATTTATCTTTGACTATAAAATAATGACATCTCCTTATATATAACTCGAATTATATTACTACGCAAATTGTTGAGTATGATATGTCATTATTTTGATCCCACAATGAGTTGTTAATTTTATATAAATGAGTTAATGGTTAAATAGGTAAATTGGTAACTTTATTCTAACACGTTTACTTAAATGTGTAAACAGGTCAAAATAAGGTCAGCCCGTTTACAATTTAAACGGTAAATGGTTTCAATTTCCAATCCAAAACAGTAAACGGTTTCAATTTCCAACCCGTTTAATAAATGTGTTAGGTTTAGGTCGAAAGATTTTAAACCCGTTTAAGTTTGACACAAGCACGAACCCGACTCGCTCTAACCTATTAGCCAGCTCTAGATAATATAAAACGAAAAAAGTAAATAAAATATAAGATATAATAAGGGATAAAATAATATAAAACGAATGGGGAATTTTTTATGCGCAAATAAGGCAGATCATTTTTTTTGTTGAGAATGAGCTACCTATTTCTTTTCCTCTTAGCACTTACCCTATTAAAAAAAATTCCTTAAAAGAAAAGACCCTTCGATTCGACCTCCCCTAATTTTTCTTTCTCACTTATATAGGTCTGGCAAAAACCCAAGTCTAGATAATTATAGATTCAGTCGTATTGGTCATTCGATCAAAAATTTATTGCTTGGACCCTGCTCGATAAACAAATAAATCCTGTTCTTTTCTACGACTGGCTACAACCCACCATAACATACCAATCCACCAGAACTTATCACAACCCACCACAATCAACTTTTACAATTATTAAAAACAAAACTCACTACAACGTACCATAATTCCACCACACCCACCGCAATTCCACCATACTGCACTGCATCATACCGCAACCAGCCGTATTAAAAAAACAGGGCCTAAGACTATACGCGATGCATCCAGACCTGGATATCCGGTGCTCGATATATATATATATATATAAGGCAAAGTCATATTTTTGGTGTTGGAATGACCTAACATTGTCTGGTTGTCTGATGTCCGGATTGTACATAAAGGTAATTAAAATTCAATCCAAGTTCGCTCACAAACCAGGTCCGCACATTGACTAATTGTCCTAAATGAAAGAACCCAAATATCCCCTAAAATTCAGACAACCCGATCCCAGTTTTCCTTATTCGAACCCCATCTAATTTTAAACCAAACAATAACCGACTGACTGACTTTTAAATTTAGACTTTAATGACCATACCCATTTTTCTTCTAATCGAACAAAATCGAATTATCGGATCGGATTTTACCAGGCCTATCTCACTCCTTCATGTAGCTTCCAAATCTTACCCACTCATTTTTCACTTTTTATCTTCCCATTTCTACCCTCTCCCACTCATTCTCCCCACTCTAATTTCCACATAAAAGGAAGACACCATTTTTTGCATTAACTCACCAACTCTCAGTAGGCTATTAGATTTTGATTTTATTTTTATATTTTTATTTGTCCAGGGTGGGGATTGATTGGCAATAGATGTGCCAACTCGTTTATTTTCCTTTTCTCTTTTTTTTTTCTTTTTTTCCATTTAATTAGTTGTGCCAACTGGATTGCTTAGACTATTTTTTGTATGTGGGGGAGGAAGCTGAGTAACAATGGCTGTAACCAACTGGATTACTCAACAGGCAGACAATCTTTAGTATTACAAAAAAATGAAAAAAAAAGAAAAGAAAAAAGCATTGACAGTTTGGAAGGATATTATGAACTGCCCAAAAGAATTCCTTTGCTTTTATTTAGTGTGCAAGACAGGAAACATGAACTTTAATGTTATTTAAGATTTAATATGTTTAATTACCAATGAGCTCTTAGCTCATTTGGTATGAGCTGCACTGTGGTATATCACAGGTCCCATGATCGATCCCTGAGAGCAGCAACAGGCGTGTATCCCTGGGCTGGTGGACTCATGGGGCCCGTGGGTGATCCGACTTACCATTATAAAAGGTAAATCTATAATTATTAGAGTCTTCATTGGTCTCCAACACCTTATTAAGTCGACAATCAAAATCTAAGATCGAACCAAATTAGTTGGAAAAAACCATTAAACAAAACAAGGAAATAACACATCTCACTGACACACCTCATGTCGATGCTGACACAGCCCGTGTTGCCAGTGACAAGCGGCCCATGTTAGGCACGACACTATTCATGTTACTCGTCTACTTCATTTTCCAGTCATCTGACCCATGTACAACTCGTGTCAGGTTCATATTTTACATGCTTCAAACCAACCCAAATTAATTGAGGTTTCATACCAAACCCTAACAAAGGGTAATGGTAACAAAAGCTTAGGCCCTGTTCTTTTCTGCGGTTGGCAAACTGCGGTGTCACAGCCTACCGCAATTTGCCACAACTCACCACATTTTACCGCAAATCATTACTTTTCTCTCTCCTCACTTTTCTGTCTCCTCACTTTTCTCCTCTACTTTTTACATTATCTCTCTTCACCTACCCCATATACCAATAACCTACCACAATTTCATCATATTCCACCACAATTCCACCACACTTCACCACATCATTCCACAAAATACCGCATAAAAGAACAGGGCCTTAATTGTCCTTCTGGCTTTTCAAGTATGAGACAAATTCAATGATTATGAAATATCATGAAGTTATTAAGACAATTTCTAATAAAAATAGTCTTTGGTTAATTAGTTTTTCTTAAAAGAATATTTATCGGATTGATTTATACAATTAGTTTGCGTTATATATGATTGTTTCTTGATCAAACTAATTGCAATTTTAGATAAAATGAAAAATTAAAAATTCAACAAAGATAATTATGACATGAAAATCAATGTTTCTCAATTAAATGATCACTTAATGAGTATTTGGAGTTTGGTATTTCGTTTAGGACAAAACTTTGGCTAGGAAAAAAAATCATGATTACTTAAAGGAAGAAACTTCGAAGTTAGATAAAATATTATTCGATCAGTATATTTTTCACAACCACAATATTTTTTAGAAATTTGCCACTTGTTTTATAAGTTGATGACTAACTTTTTTTTTTCTTAGTATTCTTATATTTATTTGGAGTTTTTAACCAACTAATTATTAAAAAACAAACATTTAAAACAAACACAATCAAAGAACAAGCTATGGTAGATATTTATTATTTCACACACGTCTTGGTTAGGGCTTGTTGGTCACTTGAATGTACCTAAGTTACATATTAGAGCCAGTATCATATTCCCTCCTTCCCATATTATCTGTCACTTTAATTAACTTTCTTTTTTCCCATAATATCTGTCACCTTACAATTCCAATAACACATTAATTACTAATTTATCAAATTATACATTTTTTCATCAACTTTTCTCTTTTATTCATTATTTTTCTTTATTATTCACCATTTTATTCAACATTTTCTCATTTCCAAGAATGCAAATTGAAAGTTTTATTGATTTTGTGAATCATGTCTTAAGTGACAAATAAAATGGGAAGGAGGGAGTATTGACAAAAATTGTGTTATATAGATCGTCTGATACAAACTATTATCCAATTCCATGTATTAGACTCAGGTTAGTAATAACACATATTAGCTGGTATAAACAAAAATAAGTCACTAAAAATTTCCACGTTCTTAAAATTTAAGCTACTACAAATTGGCCTTAGTGGTATACCAATAACTATTCTAACACTCCCTGGATTTCTTATTATTTTTCTATGGAATATGTGAAGTGAAATTTTCCAAACTTTAACTACTAATTATTTACAATATCTAACAATGCAAAATAATAAAATTTAGACCTTGTTCTTTTCTGCGATTGGCAAACTGCGGTGCCACAGCCTACCGCAGTTTGCCACAACCCACCACATTTTACTGCAAATCATTACTTTTCTCTCTCCTCACTTTTCTCCTCTACTTTTTACATTATCTCTCTCCTCACTTACCCCACATACCAATAACCTACTACAATTCCACCACACCCCACCACAATTCCATCACACCTCACCACACCATTCCGCAAGATACCGCATAAAAGAACAGGGCTTAACATAGTTAGATTTGTTATGAAAAATACCTTTATAAAAATATATTTATATAACATCTTAAAATATTATTATGTTAGAAATTAGAACTTAAAGGATGCATTAAAAATTCATAAAAAAACAAAACTAACATCTAATATATAAGTATATATATATATTAATGTGTCAAATTCATAGGTAAACAGTAATTGGGTAAAATTTAAACTTTGGTAATTTTTTGGTAAATTTTGATGAAAACTGATAAATTTGATTTACCCATGAATTTGACGGACCATAAGAAATAAGACTATCATTTTTTTTCTTTTTTCTTTTTTTTTACTTTTTTTTTTTTTTTTTGAGGGAAGGACTATTGTTTTAATAATATAATACGCATAGGCGATCAAAAGAACACATCTAAAACTTAGAATCGCAATAAGATCAAAAAAAATAATAATGAAAAATTGGGGAAGATTATTGTAAGGAAAAGCATAAAGGGGGATGATGGAATTGACATGGCGCAAATGTAATGTTGTAAGAAAGGGGGGCTGACTTTGGCAAAATGTGACGAGCATTAGATCCGAGAAATCCTAATTCATTCATTCATTCATTCATTCATCTCCATCTTCATCAATCCCAGATAGTTTGTTACCCTTCTGCAACTCTCGATTCAACTGGGAACTCAACACTTAGGGCAACATTTCATTGCCCAATTCCATTGTTCTTCGGTTCATTACCCTAATCAAATTGGGTTTTGTTTCGTGATTCTCACGATTAGGGCATTGATTAGTTTGGTTTGATTGATTGATTGATTGATTGGGAGGGCAACAATGGCGTATAGAAGAAGGCACGGGGTAACAAGGTCATCAACATTCAAGGAGGAGATATATCATCATCATCATCATCATGAGAATGACAATCATGAGAATGATGATCATGAAAATGGGTCTTTAGCTGCTCGCGCAATTAAAGCTTCTGCTGCTCATCGTGATTCAGCCGCTTATGGTTATGCGTATGCAGCTGATTCGACGACATCCAGGCCTTCTTCTTCTGCTGCTTCGACCTCTTCTTCTCATTCCGATTCTGTTTCTCATCGGGATTCTGAGTCTGTCTTTCCTTCTCTTTCTCATTCTCATTCTAAGGTACTATTCTTTGGATCAATCATTCTTGTTTTTTAGTTGAATTTGTCATGATGGGGTCGTATGGTACAAGATTAATCATGAATCCTGCCCTTTTTTTTCTTCTTATAATTGTTGTCTGTTTGATTTATCGGATGATAGAAACTATAATCTATTCTTTATGTGACAAAATATGAGAAAAACGCGCAAAATCTCTGTAGAAATGACCCACATTGACAAGATTTGATTTTCCCTAAGAAGGGTTCTTTTCAACTGTATGTTTCTGGTTACCGAGGTTGAATTCTGTGAATTATTACCTAAGTTTTAGCTACTTTCAAGAGTTCTCAATGTTTGATTTTCATGGTGCATGCCAAGTTCAACTAAAGAACAGCCCTGTAAACCTTAACTGTGGTACTGATGAGAAGATTTTGATATCAAATGTGAATGCTTTCGAGCTCAGTTGTATCGATTTGTTGTTGATGGTACACTCAATTTGCTCCATGTAGGGATCACTTCTTTCAGAGAGCTCTCCAACAAAAGAATCAAATGACTCAAAGTATGGATTTTGGGGTATTTTAGCACAGAAGGCAAAGTCAATTCTTGAGGAGGATGGCCCCTCGGATTCTTCTAGTAGGATGAAACCTCATGGGGATGATGCTACGGGTCAGAGTCAGGTTGATTGAATCCATAGTGTGCCTTATGAATACATTCTCAATCTGATTTTCATTTGCATTCGTTTTGATTCCATGATTTTCTTGGTTTGTTATGAGATTAGGAAGTTTTTTCACACCCCATGTATGTATCCCTTGTTATTTCAGTCACATCAAACATTAGGACGGTCTCCAGAGGGTGGTTCCAGGATTGATAATGCAAAATTGCGTAAGCGCTTGGATGCCATAACATCTTCCCTTAATAACCTGGGTGATACACTGGGAAATGCTTTTGAGGTACATGCCAACTGCATCTTTCTCATTTGTTCACCCCTTTGCGAATGCATGTACATATTTTGTTTCTTTTATTTCGTAGCACGCCTTAGCTCTAGGGCACTTGCTTATATGACCTGAGTCCTACACTGCTGAGAGATCTGCTAGGAGCTTTTGACTTTTAAATACTATGAGTGCTGAACAAACATCGCTTCTGAACTGTTAATATCCAAACTAACATAGAAAGGGTAAGAGAGAGTTGAACTAACATGGCCAAGCTTGGCCTAGTAAGCACTCAACCTCAGCCATGTCAAATTGAGTTCAAAGCCAAGCTTTGAATGAGCTCAGACCCAGGGATCAACTTTCCATTCTTTTAGCATCTTGAAGTGTGAAATTGTATATACTGCTCTCTTGTTTATCTACTTCATGGGTTTTTTGCCTCACTGTAGGAAGGTCGTGCTATTGTTGAGAACAAAACTGCAGATATTATCCAAGAAACTCGCAACAAGACTGCTGATATTTTCCAAGATACCCGCAAATTCCAAATTAGGAGAAGAGGAGGTAGTAATGATAATTTGGATCAGGCGACTGTTGTTCAAAATAGTTCGTGGCAGCGACCAGTGCTTCAGCCAACTGTCAGCAATCACAATCAAGGAACACAACTCAAGGCATCTCGTGATGTAAGGCTGCAAATATGTGCTTGTGCATCAATAGTTGTGTTGACTTCTCTGAACAGATAGCTAGAAATTAAGTTGGGCAGAACACCATATGGCAATCACCGCTAGCAATCTAATTCGGTTTACTTATAAAAGTTTTCATTTTGTGTGGTCAATGCAGATTAACAAATAACAACACACAACATCATAGACTTGTTGTTTTCACGCCCTATTAGGGACTCTTGTCAGACACTGTAAACCTTGTGTTCTTCACTTTGTCTGCAGGTTGCTATGGCAACTGCCGCCAAAGCAAAGGTTCTTCTCCGAGAGCTCAAGGCTGCAAAAGCTGAGCTGGCCTTTGCAAAGGAACGATGTGCACAGCTTGAAGAAGAGAACAAGAGGCTCCGAGAGAGTCGAGAGAAAGGCGACAACCCTGCCGATGATGATCTGGTAATCCTTATGTCCCTGTTACACTCCAGGATCTTTTAGCGTAACTTTCTAAAATGTGCATGTCGATGAACTGACTCAATGAGCGATATTACTAAGCCTAAGAGACCTGGTCATTCATTGGTTTGTTATGCACTCCAACATACAAACAACTCGTTAGATCAAAACCTTCATGTTGCAAAGGTTGTCCTAATATTGCAAAACACTTTAATACGTGAGCGTCATGACCTCCAACTGGAAACCTCTTAGTCAAAATCTCATGCTGATCATTGGTTATTTTCATGTGCAAAAGTGTATGTTGTCCGGTGGTTAATTTGACAAGAGTTGAGGAAGTCCACCTGTTAACTTGTTGGAAATGGAGATATCACTCTCAAGTATTTGGCTGCTTATGTATTACAGATACGGCTGCAACTGGAAAGCCTTCTAGCAGAAAAGGCTCGCTTAGCGCATGAAAACGCCATACATGCGCGTGAAAATCGTTTCTTGAGGGAAATCGTGGAGTACCACCGCCTAACAATGCAAGACGTTGTTTATTTGGATGAGAATGGTGAAGAAGTCACAGAAGATTACCCCTTCTCAATTGAAGATGCAAAAATGTTGTCGAGTACCCCTCCATCTCCTATGTCCCCATTTATGCATGATGTTACCTCATTTTACTTCCCAACACAGCTCAAGGATCATAAAAGAGAAGCTCCCAGGGATGAACACAATGACATGGCATGTTCGTCATCATCCTCACTCTCACATCCCATGCCGATGCCTCCTTCCCCGCTCGGCTACACCCACACCACAGACAGCAGTCAGGCGTCAGAATCTCCCGCTACATTACAAAGAGTTTCCGACGAAAACACAGAAACTACTCCCCAAAGTAGCAACACATCTGATCATGGGGATCAAGATCCAAAAAGACCCTCGGTTTCTAAAACTTGAGCTGAGCTTTCCTTGTTTTGGTTTCTTCCTGTTGGAAGCCTTGTGTAGCAGACTAGCAGTAGAAAGTATACCTTTTTTTCACTTTCTTTTTCATTTGATTCTTTTGTAGGGGTTGTGAGGAACTATGCCTACACTTTGTTTAATAATGCATGTAACATTTTTTTTCAAAGGTTTTGGCTTTTTAGGAGACCCAGAAATGCCCAGATTTGTAAACCTAGGCTGGTAAACGGTTCCAGCTTCAGCGTGATTTACTGTGTAATTGGCTTGCAAGTGTAACAGCAATACTGTTTCTTTCTTCTTTGTTTCGGGTGGCTAGAGTCGGGCTCATATTGACAGATGAAGCTGTTAAAGTTCTATAGATTTTTACCATTCACAAAACTAAAATCAGAAACTTAAAACTGGACCGGCCGGTCCAACCGGTTCAATCGTGAACCGGGAAGTTGACCGGTCCGGTTCCGGGTTTAACTCGGCTAATTGGTTCAACCGGGAAAAAATCGTCAAAACCAGTTCAACCAGTTGAACTGGTTGAACCAAGGGGTTCATGGTCAGACCGGAATTTTGATCATTTAATTTTAAAAATTCCGGTTTTTGACCGGTTCAATCTAATTTGGACCGATTCATGCCATGTTCATGTCGGTTTAATTATTTTGGTAGCTTAATTATTCTTGAATTATATGAAATTTTTTTTGACTCATGACCAGTTCATGATGGTTTTGACTGGTTCAACCGCAACTCGGGTCAACCGATCTAATCAGGCCAAACCGGTCCAATCAATTGAACCATTAACCCACTTAATCCACCGGTCCAGTTCTGAGAATATAGTTTTTTTTAAGGAGGGGAGAAGGTTTTAGAATCCAGTAATGGATAAAATAAAAAAACCAAAAATGAAGCCAAATACCATGGCACTTCTCTGGCACCATTTTCTACCACTAAAATTCTAAGTTGATGACTAAAATGGGTCTCCACAAAACTGTACAATTATTTCGCTGACACTGACATTTGCACCTCAACAGATACCGACAGAGTTTTCATTTTCATCCAATTATTACTGGTGGAAGGACCACTTAAAAACGTGCCCAACATATTTTTCCATAATTTTCGCCATTTATCTGGAAAGTAAAAAATAGATCTCTACATATTTGTCTTGTTGCAACTTGCAAATTCAAACTTCATGGCAACTGTGTAAGATTATACCCCAGAAAATGGTTGCAACAAGAGATAAAAATGACAATATGAACCAGCATTGCGAGACGAAATGTTCTCGTGCTCAGTATTCAAGACGCGATGAAGCGGGTGGCGCAAGGAATACAGCGTATGAATTCATAAAAACCCATTACTGGAAATTGCCCAGTTGTATACATCTGCTTCAATGTAGCCATTTCTCTATAGATTTAGGAGCTAAACTTACATACATGTAGTAGACATTCCAAATACAACATATTAACAGATTCTGTCAAGTTAATGTTTAGATTTCTTCCCCCTCAACAATCAGCATTAAAAATGAACTGCACCACTTTTCCTTCCCTTCAATTCTGCAAAACGTTAAAAAGGAGCTTGTTCGCAATGACAGAGGACCCAGAGGAGAAATGCTCTTGTGCTCAGAACAGCTGAAAAAACAGACTCGTTGAGCCATCACCAAATGATTTCAGATCTGCAGGTTTCACCATAGCCCGACATAGGGGACACGTCCTCTCCCTTTCAAACCTGTCACGTATGTCCATGTAGGTAAGCTAATCTTATATACCAAACTTCTACCAACTTGTAAAGTATCAAGCAGTTTAAATTAGCAGAAAATATTAGACATAACAACTAATGTACACCAAATTCTATACAAAATAATGGCAGCAGGAGAGGATTCACAACACCTTCCCCCGAAAGACAAAAGACAGAGAGATGACATGAACCCCCGAATGAGATGGTTTACTTGGCCCAAAGAAACAAAAGCAGACATGACTTAATTCACGTGAGTCAGTGTGTTACCTTCTTTTTGTTTTTGTTTTTTTTTTTTTTCTTTGGGACCATGGTTGTAGTCATCTATAGCAGAGGAGTTTTTTTGGTTTCAAGGGCGTCACATTTCAAAATAAACCAGCAGATGAAGCACATGCATATTCACATTGCGCTACTCCCTACAATTTACTTCCAGCAAAACAAGCAGCAAACATACTGAGTACATGATCAAAGACATTACCACAACACAACAAATTTTACCAAATTCCCTTCCCTGGCTCATGCCTATCATGTGGGGCAGGATGGACAACCCAAAACTTGCATAAATCCAACAACCACAATAGCCCATGTGACTCATGGGCTCATACCTTGACATAGAAGTATAGAACCCAACAACCATAACAAAAACCCAATCTTTAATGCTTAAATCAAAGTGCTTCATTCTCCACAATCATAAATTATGACTATTCGATTCGAATTTAGTGTAACCTAGGTGACGCAACCCTGCTACCACTGTTTCTGGATAGCAGGTGTACTGTCAAGATCATGCACATATCTATAGTCCATAGTTGTCAATCCACATAGTTGGAGGACAAGCAAGATTACATGGTCAACTTTTCTTTAGCAGGCATGATCAAGGGACTAATGGAACCATGTTTGTCATGGAAATAAACCTACAGTTTTCATCTACTGTCCCATACATATTCCCTTCAGAATGTAATCCTATACCTTATTTATGTATGAAACTATGAATCAATGCTTCCCAAAGACCAACGCGATGAGCATAATATGGATGCCACCACCAACAGAATTACGGACTCAGAACACATCAAGATCTCATAAGCTCTTTAGGATGGATTAACACTAGATTATGGTGTAGCGGTGCCACCAAAAAAAATATCATCAAGACTAACTTAACAGCACTTAAATCCTTCGAATCAACAAGAACATACTGAAATGGCAATTCACTAGAGCTTGCTATGAGAAAACTAAAACCAGTCAGTCAGCCACCAGCAACCAGGCATAATAGAAGACATTAACAATAACTCACCACTCTGAGACACAATCTTCACAAAAGATGTGTTTACATCGAAGCAAAATTGGAGCGTGCATCTTTTCCTGGCAGATAGCACACATATCTCCTGCTGCAGAAACCTACATCATTGACAAACTATCAATTACCATACACCATATTTCGAAGATCACCACATAAGCACACACAGTAAAACACCACTTGTTATTCATAATCATAACTACAATAAAAAATGTTAACATAGAAGAAAAACATGAAAGGATAAAATGGAAAAAGATGCATTAAAAGAATGCACAACAGCCTAGCTGCATATGACGCTAAATGCTAGGGAAACAAACCGACCAAACAAACAATAGATATTCATAAACAAGTAACTAAATAAACAAAAGTGATTACACAAAAGAATAATCTTAACCAATGATGCCATGCATGATTTCTGAAATAATTAAATACTCCCTCCAACCCTAGTGCCCTGTAAATTTCATGGGTATCCTGGGTTAGGTAATTAATTACCAAAAGTTACCGATTGTTACCGAAAGTTACCAAAAATTACCGAAATCTACCCAAAAAAAATTAACATTTATTTATTAAACATTTTAGACTGCCATATTTTTAATACTTATCAAAAGTTTACTCATATCAAAAGTTACCAAAAGTTACCAAAAATTACCAAAAGTTATCAAAAGTTACCAAAATTACCATACCACAACTTACCTACCAAAATTACAGGCCTGTGACTTTGGGAAAGTGGGAAATAACAAGATGACCAACAGAGTTAGGGAGAAAAATCAAAAAAAATTCTTAAATTGGTAAAAACTGATTATGAGGGATGGAGAATACACACGTCATGTCAAATTAGAACACAAGAATAAAGTCGATATGTTTCTACCACCTGAATTCTCAAGTTTAGCAACTACAGGCCAGACAATTTGAGATATGATATTATAAAAATAACATTGAAGAATGGGTTTGGCAAGAAACCCTTGCAGTACCTGCTCTGACGTTGCATAAGCCCCATAATGGATCTCTTTGCGTGACAACGCCTTCACTGCAGCAAAAAATGATTGAACCTGAATAACATGGCCCAAAAAATGAAGGTCAGAACACAAAGGCAGAAAGTAATGAACTGGCAATTAAGGAACCTTTTGAACAGAAAGAACGCAAATGCAAAAACATACCTTCTCAACAACCGAGGTGAGCTTAAAAGTCAAATATAGTCCAGTCATTAGTGAAGAAAACAAGCTTCCATATTCCTTGTTCAAAAAGAACCTGTACCAAACAGGTGTTGGCAACAAGGCACGATAAAGAAGCAATAGATACTCAACCAGAGTTAGCATTTGTCCCTACAAAAGAAGTCCAACAGTCAAACCATTGCTCACCAGAACAGAAATATCAAAATGTACAAATCTAAGAAAATGGTTTCAACCTGCCGCCGATAATTTCTTCCCCTGCTGTTCTTGTAGTACATTAGTAGAATACACTTCACAACCATTGCAGCTTGTCGGACCAAGATATCTGATCAATAACAATACTGCATGAGATAATGATAGTATTGCAGATCCAAAATTGCTCACATCCAAAACATTAAATGATTAAAGGATGTCACTCAAATAAAAATATTTGCCTTCATCAAATTCACAGCCCCCCCCCCCCAAAACAAAAAAAATAAATAAATAAATAACCAAGCCACATAGCGAAGGATTTTGCGTAAATAACTGATAACAATAGATACTTCTAAACAACTGAATATCCAAAACAATTACTTCCCCGAAACTACAAAAACAATTTCAAACTTAATCGTATTAGATAGGGTAGGAATATACTAGACATGAACAAACTAGTGTGAACCCTAGTATCAACAATGGCTGACATAACTAAAGCTAAAACATACACCAAAAACTCTTCCAAAATGTAATCCTCGACTACTAGAACACCAAAAACTCTTATTACCATAGAGATTCAGATTAGTTAAGATTTAAGAATATTGAGATATGAAACAGCTTGAGTGTTGAAGCATTATGAAGAGAGTTCATTAGCTAAAATAGAGCAACTAACATAATTATCATGACACAATGACACAGCAAGAAAAATTCTTGGGGAATTCCAGAAACCACCAAAAATTTAGGAAAAAATATGGGAAAGGCCAAGTCAAACACTACTTAATACATGCAGATCATGAAGCTCCCAAACCCAAGCATGGTCACTGATACAACAAGATGCCCACACGGCAAGGATAAGCCACCTTGTGGTCATTTAAAACTTCAGAAATGAGATGTAATGCTATAAGATGGAACACTGACAACTAAGTGTAGGTGGATGGAAAGATATTATACATGTTGAGACACTAACATATTGGTAACGCTAGGAAGCAGCGTCCAACTTCTTATAACCCATTGTGTATACAGCTAGTTACATAAAGATTCACCTTTGGATGTGAACTACCATAAAAACATTAGTACCACATGTTCTCACGTGACAAAGACACCAGATTCCTCCTTAACGTGTATCTGAAAGGTGGACATACAAAGAATTTCTCATCCAATACCTGGAAGACTGAACTACACAAGAGGAGAATCAGGAGATCCAGTCACATAGTTCCCACCTACTCTTACAAGACACTCCAAACAAGTTGGCTAACTCAACCAGCACACGCTATGGTTGAAAAGAACTCATAGATGACTCTAGTTTCATTTTGCGCAGCATAGAAGACAGAAGAACTGAGAAAGATTAAGTACACACCGTTGACCATGATAATAAAAACAGCATGCCAAAATGGGGGAATAGCTTTTGGAGGAAGCATGATTAGAGGATAGAGGATATCATCATTTCGGTACCACCAGTAAACACCAGCTACATGGAATGTAAACAAAATGCACACGCCAATCAGAACAGGAATCTTCCTCTCCCCCTGCATGACAAGGACAAATAAATTAACAAGAACATCATGTAGAACAAAATAAAACAACAGAGCGGATAAAAATTGAGTTCATATGGAGTTTGAACTTCTACCTTTAGAGCAGTTTGTTTGCGCAGGATGTCATTTGACTTGAACATGACAACAGCAATCCAGATAGTAACAAAGAAGCCTGATATTTATTGCATAGATAACCATGTCATATAAAGCACATCAACATTTCAAGGAGACCCATGGGTTGAAAAGCTATTTGAACTAAAGGTCAGCTTAAATGAAACTTGTTAAGCAGCAGTAGATATGTGACAAAAATTAAAGAAGCTAAGAGGAATAAATATTGGCGGTGACACACATTTAACTAATAAAGACGATCAACATGCAAGACAAAGACATCCAATGTTGTTATACACATCAACAATAGCAATGTGAAAGAATGCATGAGTTGAAACTTTCAAAACAGAACAGGCACTGAATATTGAATACTAAAGAACTTATGTAGGCATGGCAGAGAGAATTACACGGAAATTAGCACAAAGTAACATGACCGCGAGGGGGGGGGGCGGAGCTTGTCGGAAACGAACTTAATTTGGCTTAGTCAGGTCGATGAAAATTTGGTTCACTCGTTGCAAACATGGGGAAAAGAAGGAGTACATTAGCAAGTAAGGGCGCGTAAGGCTTGGCGAACTTTGGAGAACCCAAACAATACAATTATATGAATATAACTTCCATCCAAGAATAACCATTTTGTTCTAATGACACAGTAGTTTATCAACAACAAAAAGCTCATTATCAATGACGGGACCTAGGAAACCCAACAGGTAACAAGTTGCACAATCGAAACGAAAGATCACCTTGCAAATGCTGGCGGATGAAAACAACAAGCAGCAACAATGAGAATGGCAGAACTTGCTCGATCCATCTTGCAGCCTGTTGAATGTCATACCTCTGATAGCTTGAATCCCTATTGTTAGTCCCACTCCCATCCGCAGCCTCAGCATCATTACTCGACCCAGAAAACTGCGAAACCCCATCCCCACCACCACGATCACTCCTGGAATCCTCCTGCCCATCCAACGGCATGATCGAAGACACGGCCACGGGTGCGGGCTGTATGGGCACCTCAGTAGGACATGGCTGAACCCCTGCGGTCGACGCAGGAGCTAGCCCAGCCTCAAGCCTATCATGGTCAGGTTCAGTGGCACCAATAATCCTGATTGAAACCTCACCACCCCCATTGGAAGAAGGCGAAGAAGAAGAAGAAGAAGAAGAAGAAGAAGAAGAAGAAGAAGAAGAAGAATCGTGCAAATGGGAGGAACCCCGGTTGATCAAGGACTCGGATTCATGTGCACTATTGGATGTGGTTCGTAACAGGCCAGAATACTCTAACAAAGCTGAAACGGGCGAACGTATGAAATTCGAAGCGGATAACTGCATTCTGTATCTTCTTGAAGAGGATAAATTGCCCGAGGAGCCTCTGCTGTCTCTGTGGGCATCGGAATTCCCACCTCCCCCGTCCATCTCTGCCCTAACCCTAACCCGAACCCTACAATCCGTGAATCAAAGAATCAATCAATCAAACCCTAAATAGCAAAAAGAGAAACCATCTACCCATTCATTGAAAACGTAAAAAGAAGAAAGAATACCTGCGATAGGGAAACTCCGTGGAGAAGAATGGCCGCCGACGATGGCGTCCGGGAAGAAGTGCAGAATCGATCGTATTCGTCGCCGAGAATTGACCGAGCGGACCCGACTCGACCCGACCCGAATACAAGAATCCAAAGAAAAGGGGATATAGATTGAAAAGAGACAAAAAAAAAAAAAAGAAGAAATCAAGGGTGGTATGGACAAAAATGGGGTGATTATGTTAGGGTTTATGAGAGCGAATTGGGTGGAGGAGAAAAGCACAGGTAGTAGCAATGTTTTTCAAATTGGATCGGATGAGAGAGAGAGAGAGAGAGAGAGAGAGAGAGAGAAAGATAGAGAGAGATTGTTCGTTGCTTCGACTCTCTTTCTGGGAGAGCAAGAATTCACCTCGTTTCATTCATACATAATAATTAATTGATGGAAGAAAAAGAAAATCATACACAGTTCGCCTCGCCTCCGGAGACTGTGAATATAAAAAGCAGGCTGGACCAAATCCAAATTATACTCCCCAATTTGTTTTTTTATTATTGTCTCATATATAATAGTGCAAAAAATTGGTTTCGGGTCAAATCGGATTTGGACAATTCGGACAGAGGGGATGTTTAGCTACCCTGTTTGTTGGATAGCTTTTACCTTTTTTTACTAAGGGCCTGTAAATTTGGTAGGTAAGTTGTGGTATGGTAAATGCTTAATTTTGGTAATTTTTGATAATTTTTGGTAACTTTTGGTAACTTTTGGTAACTTTTGATAACTTTTGATATGAGTAAACTTTTGATAAGTATTAAAAATATGAAAGTCTAAAATGTTTAATAAATAAATGTTAATTTTTTTTGTGTAGATTTCGGTAACTTTTGGTCATTTTTTGTAACTTTCGGTAACAATTGGTAACTTTCGGTAATTAATTACCTAACCCAGGATACCCATGAAATTTACAGGGCTAGGGCTCCATTCTTTTGTGCGTTGCGTTTGTGTTACGTTTGCGGTTAGTTGCGGTAGATTGTGGTGGAAATAGTAAAAAGGTAATGGTAATTTGCGGTATGTTGCGGTAGGTTCCGGTAATTTGTGTTGCGGTTAATTGCGTTAACGCACAAAAGAACGGTGCCTAAAATGTAAAAGCTACTTTAGCTGTTTGGTAAATAGCTTTTTATATTAGTTTTTTGGAGCCAATAAGCTAGTTTTCAAAAAATACTTGATGAGGAGAGAAAATGTATGGTGGGGTATGATAGAATTGTGGTAGGTTATTAGTATGCGGGGTAGATAGAATTGTGGTAGGTTATTAGTATGCGGGGTAGATGAGGAGAGAAAATGTAAAAAGTAGAGGAGAAAAGTGAGGAGAGAAAAATGTGAGGAGAGAGAAAAGTAATAATTTACGGTAAAATGCGGTAGATTGTGGCAAATTACGATAGGCTATGACACCGCAGTTTCCCAACCACAAAAAAAAAAAAAAAAAAACACTGGCGTCAGCTTAATTGGGGGTTCCTATTTTCAAACGGAGCGGACGCCTCTGTCTCCCCAATTACCACCTACTATTTGCTTCATCCTGGGAAAACTCAGCCAAAAATGGATCCACAATCTCTCCTTTCACATTTCTTTTTGCATCTATGATCTACCCTTTATTCTTTTTTGCTCCTTAATTTTTTCTTCTTTCCATTTAGATTTTGGAATTTGTCTGTGTTTTCATTTATACATTGCATTATTATATACCTACTTAGCCATGTCAAATTTATGGGTAAATTTAACTTACCTAAATTTACCAGTTTTCACTTAGATTTACCAAAATTTACCAAAATTTACTAAAGTTAAAATAACAAAAAAATTAATTTTGATATATCTGCGTAAATTTGCCAAAAGTTATTAAAATTTACCAAAAGTTACCAAAAGTTACCAAAATTTAACTTTTACCCAACTGTTTTTTACCCATGAATTTGACAAGGCCAAAAATTTACCTAAAATTTACCAAAAATTACCAAAGGTTACCAAAATTTAACTTTTACTCATTATTTTTTCATTGATGACAGATTATACATACTGGTTTTGTTTATGCTAAAGTGTACAAGAATTTAATAAACAAAAGTTGTGATATATCAAAATATAAAGTTGTATGTTACACATGCATGTGTGTGTGTGTGTGTGTGTATATATATATATATATATATATATATATAATTTTTAAAATCTTATTGTAAGGGTTTGCAGTGAAAAGAAATTGTCGATTGCAATTACAGCGGAAGAAAATGAGATGACAGAGATTATGACAAAATTTAGGAACAAAATTAAGCAATGAAAACAAACACCAAAATTACGTGGGAAACCGAAGAATTCGAAGAAAATCCATAGACGATGACAGTCAGAAACAATTCACTATGAAAATAGCTAGGAGGAGTACAAAGTTGATCGCAATCACAATGTGTGATTCAATCTGCAATGTAGATTGCAATACAATCTCTCAACACTCGACTCACACTCTCAATAGTCTAGGATTACAAAGAGTGCAGAAAATTACTCTCTTTTCTCTCTAAAAAGTAGACTCTCAATATTGATAACTGATACACTCTTGGACGGCCAGGAGAAAGAAACTATGTTAAAACATAATAACCTACGCAACGTGAAAAGAAGAAACCGACGCATCGTGCAAAAACCCTTGGGCGCTACCTTGCACCTCTGTCGTGCAATGCTACTGCCACTTCTGTCCGAGGCGTGGGTGGCGCCTCCCGGGGAGCGGTCTACACCTCCTCCATTCCTAGTTGTTTAGGACCCTTAGGAGGACCCAATCGGCCATATAACCCCAACAATCTCCACCTTGGATCATGATCTAACTCATTGGTCCATATAAGTACCTTGACTGTCGTTATCAACACGCCCCTCTGTAGGGTGTTGCCCTGAAGGGCTCTCACATGCTCAAAACACCAACTAAGTCCAATAAATGCTCGAACTTAGCTATATATAGAGGCTTGGTTAGCATGTTTGTAGGGTTCTCGGAAGTATAAACCTTCTTCACCACAATACCTGAAGCAACTATGTCTCTGATGAAATGATACAAGACAATGATGTGCTTGGTCTTCGAAGGGTATGTGTCATTCTTGGTCAAATGAATAGCACTCTGACTATTTAAATATATCACAGTCTCACCTTTTGGCACACCAAGCTCCATGATCAGACCCTTCAACCAAATAGTATTTTTTACACCCCTTATGTGGTAGCAATGTACTTAGCCTCAACAGTGGAAAAAGTTGTTATAGACTGGAGTGAAGCCTTCCAAGACACACTATACAACACATAGTGAACATATATCCCGAGATAGAGTGTCTCATATCAAGAGTTCAATTATAATAAATGTCCTCAATACCTACAACATTAGACGTTGTAACACTACCTCTATCATATAAGATGCCCTTCTCCAAAGTACCCATCACATAACGAAGGCAACTTTACTCCTTCCCAATATTCTGCATATATCTACTCGCCGTACTGACCGCATGTGGTAGGTCAGGTCTAGTGCACACCATAGCATACGCCAAACTACCAACTGCACTAACTTAGGGAATATTAGACATCTTCCTAATTACCTCCAATTCAAATTTAGGGCAACTCTCACCAAACAAATTGAAATGAGGAGCTAAAGGGGTTGAGACTGCTTTGAAGCCTCGCGTGTTGAACTTGTCCACACCTTTTCAAGATACCTTTTCTTGTGAGATAGGAACATGTCTCCTGCCTTTCTATCTGTTTGTATCTCCATCCCAAGAATCTTCTTTGTTGCCCCAATGTCTTTCATCTCAAACTCCAGCCTGAGTTGAGACTTCAACTTCCTGATCAGTGACACATCCCTGAATGTTGTCAACATGTCATAAACATACAAAAGTAAGTATATAAAAAAAAAACTCATTCTCAAACTACCTAAAGTATACACAGTTGTCATATTGGCTCCTTGTGCACCCTTGCCCAATCATAAAGGTGTCAAACCTTTTATACCACTGTCTAGGAGCAATATCAGTAACTTGCTCTGAGCCCCAACCTGCTCCACCTCGAACTCAACTCTCTCAGCGTCATCATTTTGATTACCTGCACCATCAGAAATAACAGTAGATTCCACTCCAAATAACATAGTAGTTTCATTAAAGGTTACATCTATAAACTGTATAACTTTCTTTACGTTTGGACACCACATTCGGTATCCCTTAGACTCGGACTCATAATCTAGAAACATGCATTTAACAACCCTAGGGGACAGCTTCCCCTCATTTACATGGGCATAAACAAGACATTCAAAAATTCTTAAATTAGAATAATTCACTAGATTACTTGACCATACTTCCTCTGGAATCTGGAATTCAATTAGAGACATGAAATGATCTATTCAACAGATAACATGTTGTAGCAATGGCCTCTGCCCAGAATGATCTATTCTTCCAAAGCCTGCATTAGATAACATGCAACGTGCTTTCTCTAGTAGTGTCCTATAAATCCTCACAACCACACCACTTTGCTGAGGTTTACCCACCAATGTGTGATGCCTAACAATCTTATGCTCCTCGCAGAACTCAGTAAGCTCAAAATCACCAAACTCCGACCCATTGTCTATCTTGAGCCTCTTTATCTTCTTATCTGACTAATTCTCCACCAAAGCTTTAAACTTTTTAAAGTATGAGAATGTCTCATTCTTGTGCCACAGGAAGTAAACCCGGGTCTTCCTGGAGAAGTCATCCATGAATCTCAACACGTAGCGATTGCCACCCAATGATGGCACTCTAGCAGGTCCCCAACAATCTAAGTGAATGCAGTTAAGGATCATGACAGGTGTTTGCATAGTCCTAGAGGAACTGACCCTTTTCTGCTTCCCATATACAAAGTGTTCACAAGTCTCCAGCTCATCAATTTGTGCGTCTCCAAGATAACCTTTCTTGCTCAATATTGGCATCCTCTTCTCTCCCAGGTGGCCCAGTCTCATACGCCACAATTTTAGGTTGTCGGCCTCATTGAGATTAGAAACTGCTGATGTAGTTCCTGTGTCACTGTAGACCCCTGCAGGATGTATAGATTGTCCTTCCCGATTCTCTTTACCAGAACCATGGAACCCTTTCATACCTTCGGGACACCATTTTCTCCTTTGTACCTGCAACCGTTAGCCTCAAAGGTACCCAAGAAAATCAAATTGCGAGTCATGTTAAGAATATAATGAACCTCTTTTAAGGTTTTGACAACACCATCTTGGGTTCTAATCTTGATACTACCAATCTCTACAACCCCGCAGACTGTATCGTTGCCCATGATCACAACGCTAGAATCAACAGTCTCATAGGACTGAAACCAGTCCATATGAGGACACATGTGGTAGGTACACCCCATATCAAGAACCCACTTATCTTTAGCTATCCTACCCATAGTAGTAGCCAAGGCATCATCCATAACTAAGAACCCTTCTGCATCTAACTCGGACTCAACACAATTTGAGGTACCAGGTTTGGTACGGTTATCTTTACCACACATCCTGCTTCTCGTCTTTCTCATTTGCTAAACACTCACTCTCTATATAACACTTCTTGCCACAATAATTGCACTTCTTATTTCTGTGAAGTGTGAAGACCCTTGCGATCATTGCTACTTCTCCTTACATTCAAGGCCCTGCTAGTCTAGTCATCACCCTTATTATCAAACTTCTCCTTAGAAAACAAACTAGATTTAACTTCATTAAGGTTAAGTACACCACTATTCCTATACAACATGATCTCCTTAAATCGTTTGTGTAATGCAGGTAAGGACAAAATCAAATGTAAAGCGTTATCCTCATCAGTGTGTTCCACATCCACTAATTCTAACTCAGTAATAATATAATTAAATTCACCAAGATGTGCTTGCATAAAAGTACTTGTAGGCATTCGTAGCATGTACAGTTTGTCGTTCATTCAATATTTGTTGGCGAGACTCTTCGACATGTACAACTCTTCCAGTTTGGCCTAGAGCTTTTGAGGTTCCTCGACATGTAAAACCAAATGACCAAGAAGCCCTAAGCCCTTAGTTAACTATAATAGAATTTGTAAGAAGTAGAATTTTCACACATAAGGGATTGAGTATGTATATGTATTTTGCAACTAAATTTCGTGATTGTCGATATTAATTAATTTAAATGTTTGTTGGATTTTTTTTTTAAAAAAAAGGGATCTTTTCTTAAACTCTTGGATTGTGGAATAAACAATGTATTTTCACACTATATATGAAAAAGGATTTATGTGTCACGCAAACTTATGTGCAATCCCAATGGATTATGATACATGAAACACGTGCAAAGTTATCCTTTGCTAAAATGCGCAAAATTGTCCTGAATTTCTAATATAAGATTTGAAATATTTCGATTTGTAAGAAGTAGAAATTGACACACATAAGGGATGAAGGTAAGCATCTCATCTGCCATCCCTTTTACCATGACATATATTTGTTACATAATGTACTGTAGACATTTTTTCTCGTCGTTCAGACTTCTAAACATCCACGGGATTGGGGTTTTTGGAGGTTTGTGCTGAGGTTTAACTTTGAAAAGTTCTTCAAGAAATTAATCACACATTTCATGAATAATAGTTTGTAAAGTTATTTTCCCTTTACTTTATGCATTTCATGAGAAATTAAATTAAACATCTAAGAGTGAACATCCACTTGCTCCAAACTCTAATAAATTGAATTCAATAGGCTCATGAGATGTTGGGCTCGGAAGAAAGCATTAGGCAAATATTATTTAGAAATATGCAAAGAAAACCCTAAAATTGCATCAGCACATTGTAAAACCATGTTTTACCACAGTTTATGCAACCCGATACGTTTTGGTTTGAAATGGGAGTCGTCACCCGACTTTTTAAAGAGAAAAACCAAGAAAAAATAGAAAAGAAAACAAGAAAGACTCCGCCCAAGAATGGATCTGAGGGTAAGGCTACGAACTCGAAAGGTGGGAACCTAAAGAGTTTGCCTCTCTCACAAAAGGAAAGACTCTATTAAAAGTTTTAAGTGTGCTTTTGAAGTTTGGAAAGGAGATAAATAATAATTTTGTAGAATTACCTCATTCATCATGCAAAATGAATTAAAGAAAGAAGAAATACAACATGTACACTTTATTTACATAAAAGGAAAACACTTAAAAAGCTTACACTATGCCTTTTGAAGGGAAGCCTTGCCTAGCCTTTGTTGTAGCATTTGAACCTCACACTTGAATTAGCCTTTTGAAGTCTTGAATACTCCTCTTGAATATGCCAAAATAGAACCAAAAGTGGATGGAAAGGATGGATGAAAAAGGGGTGAGAAAAGGGTAGAAAAATGCTCTTTTTGTGGTGTTTTAGTAGAAAGGTTAGGCTTTTTGTGAGACTTTTAGGGATTTTATGGAGAGATAATGGAAGATAGAATAAGAATGGAGATAAGAGGTTTAAAAGATTAGAAAGATGAAGATTATGATGGTAAGAATATAGTGGAGATTAGAGATGGAGATGATAGAAAAAAGGGTAGGAAATAAGGATAGGAAGAAGGGCTCTTTTTGTGAGATTTTGTAGTGTTCATGTAGGGATAAGGGGGATAATATGAAGATGGATATTTAGAGGTTTAAGAAGGTGGAGAAATGGAGATGATATAATGGTAGGAAAAGTGATGGAAAAGGATAGGAGAAGGGTAGGGAAAATGAGCTCTTTTTGTGGGTTTTTAGGATAGTTTTATGGTGTTTTTGGGAGGCGTTATGGGAGATTTATGTAAGGATAAAGGGAGAACAAATAAGGGTATGGATTAGGGGTTTAAGATGATGAAGAAATGGAGATTAGGATGGTAAGATATTGATAGAAATATGATAGAAAAAGTGTGGTAAAATGATGATAAGAATGGAGGGATTAGAGAGATTAAAATGAGAGGTGGGATGAAGAATGAGTGGGAGATGGAGAATGAATGAATGATTGAGTTTGGATTTGGCGAGAGGTAGTATTTATAGAGGTAGGATAGGCTTAGGATACATGCACATACAAGCATATTCATGCTCCGGAATTGCACAGTTGACTGGGACAAACAACCAGGTGGCAAGGGGGTGTTTTCGGTGGTCGGTAGAGTTGGGTGGCTAAATCTGGTGTATGGTCAAGCTAAAGTCCTATCGGCCTTGGGAAAGGGGAGGCTTGGCTCGAGCTTTTTTCAGTATTCTTGGACGTTGAGGTGTGAATGAGATGCATACGAAATCAACTTGTTCACATTGGATGGTGGAGGCTTAATTGAGCTTAAATAAGTGTGTTTGTGAGGTCTCGATCTTGAGACTTCGTTGGAGCTTCTTCGCACGTGTCCTTTACATAATTTATGCATAGTATGCATGGCTAAATGAAGCTTGTTGCTTACATAAAGATTGTGCATGCAATAGGCGAGATCATCCCAATGTAATGATGCATGTGTTCTTATGTGAACTTGTGTCTGTAGAGTGCATGCATGCGAGTCTGGCTTGGAAATCCTTGGATAATAATGCTTGCATGGAGCCTTGATCTTAGGACCTCTTGTAGCTCTTTGCATGTTACTTTTATGTAGCTCATGCATGGCATGTATGGCTTGGATTTAATCATTTTTACGTAAAGTTGTGCATACAACTAGCTAACCTCACATGTGATCATGCATGTGGCTTTAGGCAATAATGTACATGTAAATGCATGTATTTAAGCTTTATTTATCGACTTCTTCTTCTTTATTTCTGCTTCATACTTATATAAATATGTTATATATTTATGTGATCATGCTAATTTTAACAAGTATAAGGCATCCATGACCATCGTTGATCACACGGGGCAGATGAAGCTAACATCGTTTAATAAACAAGGTGACATTTTTGGTGAAAATGTAGATGAGCTTAAAAGGGAGTATCTGAGGTAATTGATAGTACTATCCTTAGTGTATATGATATATATTATTAGTGACTTTTCAACAACGTAATCTTTTTTCCCTTATACAATTATTCCATTCATTTTAGGATCTATGAGATGGCATGAGTAAGTTGTTTGGTCGGATGGTCCGTGTGATTTTTGTTGGCTTCTTATTCGTCGTCCAAATTCCTACTATACCCAATGTCAATGTCAAAATCAATTTCGTCTACCCAACATCATTGGAGGAGGAATACTATTATAGGGTCAACTGCCTAAGATACAATAACAATCTTGCCTTGGACCCTTCTAATTGGAAATGGTAGTTCACTAATATTACATTGCAACACATTTAGGAAATTTTTCTTATGATATCTCTTAATCAAACCCTTGCTTTAGCTTCACTATTTCCCTTGTTATATTATTACCTATTGTTGTAGTATGTTATCTTCCATTACAATTTATAACATTATTTAGATATATATTTGGTTTTTGCTTCCATTACAATCTTTTTTTTTTTTTGGGGGACAAGTTTTCCTCTATTTCTATTTTCATTGGTACTCTAAATTGACACTCGTTCGGAAGAACGTGCAGAAACCTAGTTGTACTATTTGAAAAGTTTACAATCTCATATCTATCTATTTTTTCAATTAATTTGATTTAAAAGTAAATTAAAGACTTTTCTCTTTTTGAATATCAATATTAGTATTCATATTATCAGGAGACTCTTGCATTAGTATAATTCTACATGAAAACTAAAAATTTAGAAAATGAAAAGGCACACTGGAAAAATAAATTAAGAAGGAGATATCAATAATGTGAATGTTTCATTTTATGAAAACATATATCAATAATAATTTTAAAGTCTATTGTGAACCTTTTTTTTTTATATCTACCTATGTGAAATATATCAACGTAATTATATATTTTTCATGCACAGTATATCAACCATATGTACCAATGAGCTCTTAGTTCAAGTGGTACTCGCTGCACTATGGTATCCCATAGGCCCCGGGGTCGATTTCTGGAAGCAGCAACAGGCGTGCATGCCTAGTTTCTCCCTTCCCCCATGGGCTGGTGGACTCATTGGACTTTCTTTGAGATAGGTGGCTCAATGGATAACCCGACTTACCAATGTAAAAAAAAAAAATATCAACCATATGTTGCCATTGTTAGAATTCATCAATGATTAGACTGTTGCACATTGAAAAATTAAAGAGCAAGGGCATTGTACATAACTCAAATAGGTTACTCCTTTTATCACTAGTTAATTTTAGAATGGAACATCACTTGTCACCATGAGTATTGGTTGAAGTAGGTTTTCTCCTTTGGATGTCTCCAACAAGAGGTATCATACTGATGGTTCGTTTAGTGCGGGAAAGTTATGATCTAGGGACGTCATTCACCGTTCTCCACCAAGGACAAAGCTTTACAACCAACCAAAAGACTCCAAACATAACAACAAACAAAACTTATTTGAACGCCACACATAACTCCATGAGTGTTCACAACCAACTCTTAAACTAATATATTACATAACCAAGCCAAAAGCAACCAACATCTTCATTTCATGAATTCATGTTCCATAACTAAAGTTGACGTCAACACAAAAGACACAACTTAACACAAAACAATGGAAGTTCCTTTACTTCACGGTGGACCTTAATTTTAACGAACGTTGGGTTTGTTACCACTAGTGTCACTTCTCAAAAGAAACATAAAACACTTTTGCAAATGAGTTGAAGCTCAATACATATGCCCTTGTACAGTTAACATAATTTAAAAAGTTCATTTAGTTCACGCATTTCAATTCATTTTGCAAACAAAGAGGATAGAAAGTAATTAAATTATGTTACGTGATTGTTATCTAAGTGGTTCCTTTTTGTGATCATCGGAAGTTTTTTTACATGTGCATACCGACCCAGATCGATCGAGAAGTTTGGACGGAGTTACCTGATTGAATGGCTACATTATGTAAATAAACAATGCGGTTCTGCATGATATGATATGGGCGGGACCTCTTTATGTGGGGAAAAACATGTTAAAACATATATTATCCATATTAAGTGATAACTATGCTTTAATTGAACTTAAATTTGTGATTTTGGGCAAGGAATAGGCAGAATGCGTATTTGAAAGTACTTAATGCTCGTTGAAAAGTTATTTTGAGGATTTTGTGCCTATAGCAAGAGGTGGCGGCGACCTTAGGTGACCATTCTTGAGAGGAACACATCAAGGTAAATTATTTTTGGAGCTTTTAAAATAACCTAGTTTTTTAAACTCTAAGCATACAACAAAAAGTTCATGAGAACAACACATTAAAATTCCAGCTTTATAATGTGTTTGTAAAATTCAACGAATCTTAAAATATCATTTTAGAAAGCTAAAAATATGATCTACAACTCTTCAATTGAAGACTTGGATAAAAACAAAAGTAAGAGGCTGAAGGAGCTCCTTGAACAAGGCTAAAAATAATTTTAATCATCTCAATTTCTCTCCCAAAGTCATTAACGTGATATTAACTCCCTTTTTTAGTTCGAAGATTTTTTTTTACAGTTCAATACTATTTTATTGGATTTAAGATATTACATCCATCATTCTATCCTTTATTATGTTGACCACAAAAATCCATCTTTTTGAAAATTCAATTTATTCTAAACAATAGTATGACTACACACTGACAAGTATTTATTTCTTCTAAATTATTTGAAACATGCTATGAAAATAGCCTAAGTAACCCATGGTTATAATACACTACAACTGGTAGATTTTAACACACGCATGTGCGCACACACACTAGGTCATACGTGTCTCAAGAGGTTACTCAATCACCACTGGTTAACAGAAAACAAAATTCCCAAGCGAAAAGACCACAACCTGATGGAAAACATATGCAAAATACGATTTTTCAAGTCGTAAATTCAAGGGAAGTGCAGGCGGTGGAGGAATAGAATTTGCCTCTGCAAAAGAAGACATATTTTGCGTCACTCTTTGATCCGGATGCAGGTACATCACTTGAATTCATTGAAGTTAAAACAATACAAGGAAAGCCAATGGCGAAGTTGGAAAAGCAGCTCGTGGAGGACGACGTCAATTACTTGCGGAATTCAGTGTCATGTGCGTTTTAGGATGCAATCAACCCTTCCTTATGATAGAGGGATACATCAAGCATATTTGAGCATCATACTCTATCAACAATGTTGTTTCCATTAGAAAATGACTGTTCTTGCTCAAGTTTAACAAGGAAGAGGACAAGGCGGTTGTGTTTGCAAAAGGTATCTACTTTGTTGACATAAAGCCTTTTATTGTGAAACCATGGATGCCTGATTAGAAGATTGAAGTTGATGCCATTAAGACATTACCAATTTGGGTTAAATTCCCTCACCTTGACATACAATATTGGAGCCTGTCGAATCTGGGCAGTTTGGCTAGTCTCCTGAGCCTCCCCATCAAGATGGATAAAGCTACTAAAGAAAGATCCAATCTTTCTTGTGCTCGTGTCCTCATTCGAAGTTAATATGGAAGGAGCCCTTCCAGATGAATACATTTTCTGAATGAACATGATGATGTAATTACGCAAAAAGTGGAGTATGACTAGAAGCCTATCAACTGTAGTTTTTGTGTTATGTTTGGGCACGACAGTACAATATGTTTAAGGAAGAAAGTTAAGCAAAAAGAAAAGATGCCACAACATCTTTGAAACAACAAGAATGGAGAATTAAAAAAGCAAGGGAAGTGGCTGATTTGGGGTTCATCAAGCTTATGAGTACCTTCTCTCAACCCGATAAGAAACATGCAAGCAAAACTCTACGCTCCCTACGGGCAAGCCAGCAGAATATGTGTACTCCACTTCACAACAATTTTAAGGTGTTGGACAATGATACAGATAGTGACAAAGAAAAACATAATGATGCAAATAAGGCTCAAAGGCGTGTTGCAGGATCTCTTACGCGGGTTTCCCATGAAATTACTCTCGTGAAACATTAGGGGTCTTAATGACCCCAAGAAGTAGGAGGATGTCAAGGTCTTCCTGCAACAGGTACAAAGTAACCTAGTATGTCTCATCGAAACCAAAGTGAAGAAGGAAAAGGAAAATATTCTAACGCTTGGCATATTCATGCATTTGCATATACATTCAAACTTTCACTCTCATAATAGGGGAAGAATTATCCTTCCCTGGAAGCTCGGGACTGTCACTATCTCACCTCTTATGTGGAGAAATAGCTTATACACTATATAGTGATGGACAATACGAATGGAAGGTATGGCACAACACCTTTATTTATGGTTTTAACCATGCTTTGTATCGTGAAAGGTTATGAGACATGCTCAACCAGATAAGTGATAGCATGGATGAGGCTTTCTGTTCGATGGGAGATTTTAATGTCGTCCTTAATCCCGACGACAGAACTAATGGCACTCAAGTCTCTCTTGTGAAATCCATTGGTTTTAGGAATTGCATTGAACACTGCCGGGTCACAAAGGTCAGCTGCCACGGGGAAACACATTCATGGACCGATCACCATGTAGCACCAAGATAGATAGAATCTTCACAAACAATGATTGGCTACTATATATCTACAACATGCATGCATGCAATGTCTATCCAATCACAAATCAATTTTACTACATATGTTAGACAGTCAAACCCCCAAGCCAAGATTTAGATACTACAATATATGGTTTAATGACTATTTTTTAATGACATTGCGCATGAGGCAATAACTAACAAGCCTCTGGGCTACCCCATGTGTGTCTTGGTTTGGATGCTCAAGAGTATGAAGACCATTTCAAGACTCTAAACATATAAAAATATTATGATATTCACGCTCAACAAAAGAAAGTTAGGGCCAACCTCATAAGCATTCAAGAACAATTGACCACTAATTAAGATGCTACACAATTGACTCGACAGACATAAACAAAGGACAAATATTTGACTATTCTTAAATCCTCCATGTCCCTCATTTCGCAGCAGAGGAAGCTAGAGGCAGATGTCTTTGGTGACACTTGCTCCAAATTTTATTTCACTAAGATGAAGCAGAGAAAGTTGGCCTGGATTATCTATACCATCAATAATCAGGAGGGCCAAAAAGTGCAAGGCTAGGAAGCTCCATTGATATGGACATAATGCATGCAAGTCCAAAACTCTCCCGGATCAGCAAATTGGTATCTGCCAGGGGTTAAGAGACCATGAAATTAAAGCAAAGCCTTTTTATATTTTGAACCACAAGTCCCGAAGCCCAAACGGTTTGATAAGTGGTTTTTTCAAAAGGTTGTGGGAAATACTAGGCCCCTACTTTTGCAATGCAATTCATGAAGTTTTCCAATATGGAAAACCTAAACTTTTGAAGGTGGCCAACACACCAAATCTGGTCTTGCTCCTTAAAGTCGATAACCCGAGCTCTCCCATTGAGTTCAGGCCTATATCTTGTTGTAATGTCCTATATAAGTGCATTTCCAAGCTTATAGTATGGAGATTAAAATCAGTGCTCCCTGATTTGGTTAACGAAAGCCCAGTTGCGTTTGTCCCAGGTCGTGAACTCCTTCATAATGTTCTCATGTGTCATGAGCCCGCCATAAGTTTTAAGAGGAAAACAACTCAATAAGGGTGCCTTTTGAAAATGTATATTCGGAAGGCGGTTGACACGATTCATTGAGGTTTCATGTGTGACATCCTATGGATATGGCTTTCATGAGAAATTTATTCGTTGGATTATTAAATGTGTCACAACCTCATTGTTCTATTTGTCGGTCAATGACAACTCTTATGGGTTCTTCCAAGGAGGGAGAGGGCTACGTCAAGGAGACCCCATCTCCCCGGTCCTACTTGTTCTCACGGTGGAACCCTTGTCATGAAGCTTCAAGAGGGTAGCAAACAGCGGGGGATTCAAGTTCTCTTCGATGCAAATCCCTTCGACTTAATTATTTGGTCTTTGCCGATGATTTGCTCGTGTTAAGTGCGGCAGACCCATCTTCTATAACCAATGACTGTAATTAGTATTCAATAAAATATTGTGTTATCTATTGACCTTAAAGGATGACCCTAAAAACAAATTGACCATAAAGTATATGAGGGACAATGAGCTCCTAATTTGTGACCTTTCCCCTTTTCTCTATCTTCATGCCATACCCATTGTTGTCTATCTCTTCAAGCCACACCCATTAAAAAGAGAGGGTTGGCAAAACAAAGTATTTGTAAATTATGAATTGTGAATTGTGAGTTGTTGGAATTGAGAGGAGAGATGACGTGCATTCACTGAAATTATGGAATTCGAGGGAGATTAGTACAAATAAAAATGAGAGAGATGGTCTCATATTACCTGCCATTATTTCAAAAGCTTAAATTAATTTTTTTTATCAAACGCTAAAAGCCTAGATTTAGTTAGTATTGACGTATCATACTGTTAGGATCGAGATTCAGATATGAACTCACTTGGTAGGGATTAGATCCAGATTGAACCGGATCTAACATCGTAGCGGAAGCAAACAAGATAATTAATTTTGGGATGTAGGTATTGAGAAAAAATAGACAAGATTAATGTAATGGTGGTGAAGACAAGAATTTTACGTGGAAACCCAAATCGGGAAAACCCACGGGAGGTAAGATAGAATCCACTATAATGGAGAGATCACAAAGTGTACCCCAAACGGCTGTATAACACAACGAGATCAATAAGGAAATATCTCAAACGGTTAGCACAACAGGAGTAAATTACAAAGGGCATCCCAAATGGGTGTATAACACAACGAGATCAAGAAGGAAAGATCTCAAACGGTTATAACACAACGAGAATAAACATATCTCAAAGGAAGGGTAGCGAGATATAAGGGAGATTACAATCTCATAATAAAAACTCTCAAAGTGGAATAGAAAAGGAGATCTAATAAGGGTGCCGTAGAGGCACATAATTTGGTCACACCAAACTAGGTTGAATAACCTAGTATTTATAGCAAACCCAAGTAGACGTAGAATAATCTTCTAGTCAAACTCAACTGCTTGGAGCCCAATCTTAATCAATAAGGAAAATAATTATTTATTTTCAAACTTGAGTTTGAATGAAATTGGAACACTGCCTAGCAGATATGTATATTAGCTTGATAGATGTAATGAAGATCAATCCATGGTTGGCGTTGTCGATAAACATGGTGTAACATACAACATCCATCGTTGACAGTATTGACAACCATGATTTAGAACGCACTCTCATGTGCCCCTCTTTTGCGTCAAAACATGACACCAAAACAGAGCGTGAAAAGAGAGAATTAAAGGGAGAGAAAATCCTGACAATCATAGTTTAGAACACCACCCTCACCTGCCTCTATTTTACGTCAAAATAGTTGATTAATTTAAAATGATTGAATATAATATTTAATACGTGACCCATAAATTTTGAAGAGAAGACTATAAATTTTTGTCCCATTTTAATTAATTGAAATGGACGGATTGCAGCTCCTTTCCAATATTACAACCAGCAAATGACACCCATTTAAAGAAAATATTAAATTAAATAGACCAATTATTATTTTTTTGAGGCTAATAGAACAATTATTTTAAGAAGGATGCATAATTTCAAGATACCCGTACGACTCCTGTGTATAATAAACTCAAAAGTAATCACACAGGTTGACAGGGGGAGAAGAAACGTAAAAATTAAAAAAAAATCTACAGAGGTTAAAAAATTAGATAATTCCAAGAATGAAGGGAGGAGAGAGAATGAGAGTCAGGGTTCTCCTTCTTCCAGCAAGTTTGCAGTACCAAAATTTACAGAGTAGAGAGAGAGTGTGTACAGAGTAGAGAGAGAAGTAGAACAACAAAGGCTTTCCACCTTCTTCTTTTTTGTTTTGTTTTTCCCTTTTAATTTCCCCTCTTTACAAAAACCCTTTTTTTCCTTTTCTGTCTTCCCCTTTTCTTCTGCGACATAAAAAGCCACCCTTCTTTCTCTCTCCGCCCGCCCCCCTTTTCTCCGTCTCCTCCTTCATCACCGCCCCAAGTGGGTTTGGGTTCGGGTTTGTTTTTGTTTTTGTTTTTGCTTTTGTTTCTGGTTTGGTTATTGTTGTTGTTGTTGTTGCTGGGGGAAGCACAACAACAGCAAAATTAAAGGGGTGGAAGAAATCAATCATGTCTGGGCTTTACAATTCTAACTTCTCTCCTGCTCGAGCTGTCTCTCCTCAGATTAGAACTCCCGTTTCTGATGATAAGTTAGTCACTCTTAAACCCTACTCTTTTTTCTTGCTTTATTTCGCTATTCGAATGCCTAGTACTATGTCTGGGTGTTTTTTTTGCTTAATTTCTTATATGGGTTTCATGGAATAGGGTCGAATTGTACTGGGTATCAGTTGAATTGACTGATTGTTGACTGAGTTTGTGTTCTTTGTTGCAGCAGTCAGTACTTGACTGAATTATTGGCAGAGCATCAGAAATTGGGTCCTTTTGTACAAGTCCTACCAATATGCAGCCGTCTTTTGAATCAAGGTTCTTTCTTTTTTTTTTTCTATCTTTTCTGGGATCTGATTTTACATGGGCTTTTCTCTCTTTTCCTTTTGTTCTTTCTTTTTCCCCCAATTTTTAGGTTTTTTTCTTGTTTGTCTGACACCTTCCCTTCCTCCTTTCTTTCCAGTGTCCCCTTTTCCAGTTTTTGGGGGTGTCTTTTTGCTTTTTCATGGTCACAGTTGAGATTTTTTGAAATCTGAATCATCTCCCAATTTCCAAGGGTTTGATGAACTGGCATATGCTTGTTTTAGATGTAAGCCAAGTGTGCATAGTGTCAGTTAACCAAAATTGCATCTGGGATTTTGTTGTACTGAAGAAATTGTGAGCCTTGCTGTACAGAAATTGAGTCACATAGCAATGCCCACATCTGCAATGCAGAATCTCATGTGCCAACTACTACAACATGTGCAATAACTCTTGCATTTTTGCCTTTTCTATGCATTTCCTAGCTTTGGAAATGCTAAAATTTTGTCTCAAGTTTAGTATTTTGTGCTTTGGTGTGGTCATCTTGTTTGCCTGCTTCAACTGTGCTGTTGAAAAATTTAACTTCTATTCTTGTGCGAGATGGTCTTATGGTAACTTATTGATCATAAGACTGTCTCACAAACAATTATTTTTTGCTTTAGTTTGTGGTAGTGGTTACTAACTGTGTGAGATGTTCTTACAGTGACTTACTAAATCTTGTTAGTCTAACGTCTTGATGTAGTTTTAACTGTGTTTTTCCTTCCATCGGGTCGTATAAATGCAGAAATTTTGAGAGTTTCTGGTATGTTGCCCAACCAAGGGTTTGGTGAATTCGATAGACGTCAACATAGAAGCCCTAGTCCTATGGCATCTGCAAACCTAATGTCAAATATTCATGGTGGTGGATTTGGTGGATGGAATGGTTTGCATCAGGAGGTATTTATTTCACTTATACATATTGGATTGTGGACACACTAGTTGGTTAATATGAATTTTGTGGTTTTGATACTTCGTCTTGCCTATTTATGCCCTGGCTTGCTTATTTTATTTCATATTTGATTTTATTTTATGGCTGGAGAGCTGAGATTGGGCTAGTTAGGAACCTTTAAAACATGCAGAGGCTTAAGCTCCTTAGAGCTGTAATGGAGCTTGCTAGGAACCTTTAAAACATGCAGAAGCTTAAGCATTATAATGATGTGTTTTGTAACCAAGTCAAGAAAACAAACTAAACATGGTTTGTCTTTAAATTGCTATAGGGACCTCTTAGTTGTTGAGGGAAGGTCTCCTTTTTGAGATTGGCTATCGATTTCCCTACTGAGCCAGTCTTGTTCTACCTTCACCGGAAAGTATGAGATGCTTTATGCCTTGTTGGCGTCATAGCTCATTGGGATATTACGTGTAATTTTCAAAATCAGAAGGATAGAAGCATGCCGGATAATAACCCAATTAACTCTAACTATTCCCAACATTTGTGAATAAAATTCTTAATGAAAACTATTTCTGAGTGTTACAGAGAGCTTGTGAATGGATACTTGTAAATGTCTAGAAATGGAGCCGTAGCTTGTCAGTCATGATCTTGTTTCTCAATATTTTTGTTGCATATCATGTAGTTGCAACTGGTAGCCTCTCATGTCACTGATTCTGTGGCATAAATTCTGATTGTAGCAATTTTATTGTTGCTTAATTCCTTTACTTCATACTGTGATCCATTCATTTGAAGTTTTAAGGATTCTCCAAGTCTTCTTCAGGTAAATGGCAGTTGATTCTTTCACTTCTAGTGTAGCTTGGCTAACTATCCATAGAGTTGAGGGCATAGGTGGGGTAATTTACAGTTTGCTGGCGTTTATTGTTTCTTCTTGGTTAGTAAAGTTATCATTCTTCTTTTTTTTTTTTTTTTTTTTTTTTTTTGAGAAAAGAGTTGTCCTTCCTGATATGCTTTCATTGTTTCCTGTGTGTGGCATACCTGACTCTAAGAACGGGCAACAGAAAACTTCTTTTGGCGAGATTGCCAAGTGATATCATATTCGCTAAGCCTTTCCTTCTTTGTTTTAGTACGGGTGAATAGTCCGGAGTGGTGGGCAGTTTTTGGAGTTCCCTTTCAAAATAGGAACTTTTTTTAAAATCTGAAACCTGGACATCTCCCGACTCCATGCCGATGCTATCGCATGTATTGTCACCTTGGATGCTCAAATGAACGGAATATAGCTTGATTGACAGGCACAATAAGTGGAAACAAAGAACTTCCACTTAGAGATTTGTGTGCTTTGGAGACTAGTACATTTGGTACATATTGAGAGTATTAGTGTGGAAGACAGAGGTTTGTGGGACGTGCAAAACACTCAGGGAGATAACTTTACTCAGTCCAAATGTATGCGGCCTCCCCTCACAATATGGATGGTTGTTCTCAGTAGTTCCCCCACCACCAAAAAAAACCTGCACTCAGTCCTACACCTTGTCTTTTATGAAAAGATGTCCTTGCAAAAACATGTTTTAAAGTTTTTAAACAGGAAAGAAGGTAATGTAAATGTAATAGGGGATGAAAATGCTGGAGAGCAAACATTGAAGCAAACAAGCAAGTAAAAAAGGCGAGAGTAAGGTTAGGGAAAGACACTAGATACGGTTTATTTTGAGCTAGATGATCTTATTTTGATATATTACATCTTGTAGTTTTTGGTTTATGCAATTTTTCGTGTTTCTTCCGTTTTGATAATGCTCTGTACTCCGTGGCTTTCTTCGCTGTCCCTTTTCACTTGTTGCAATGATGGGTTGATTTTAATAAGCAGAGATTGAGTGGGCCACTTGGAATGTCAATGGATTGGCAAGGAGCACCCGGGAGTCCTAGTTCATATACCGTGAAACGAATAATGAGATTGGAAATACCCGTAGACACTTATCCCAATGTAAGTTTCTCCTTTTGTGCCAAAGGATGATAGGGCATTCTCGGCTTCTGTTTTTTTTCTTTTTATAAATGTGACACTTTGTTGGACATGACTTTTACACTATATATGGATCATAATGACTATGTATTGTATGACTAATATTGACTTTACAAATTACAGTTCAATTTCGTCGGTCGTCTGCTGGGGCCCAGGGGTAACTCATTAAAGCGCGTGGAAGCTTCAACTGGTTGTCGTGTGTATATTAGGGGCAAAGGGTCAATAAAGGATCCCGACAAGGTAAAAGTCTCACCCATCTACTAGGTTGTAGGCCATCATTTGAATTTCGATGGATGCATGATTTGGAATTTGATCGACTGGGGTGCTTAGTTTAATAGTTTTCATCTGTTCCTTTATGTTAATGATTTTCCTTTCTGCCCTCTATAGGAAGAAAAGCTAAGAGGGAGACCAGGTTATGAACATCTGAATGAGCCACTCCACATTCTAATAGAAGCTGACATGCCTCCCAATATTGTCGACATAAAGCTGCAGCAGGCTAAAGAAATTTTGGAAGAACTGCTGAAACCTGTGGTATGCACATCCCTTTTCTTTAAATCATAACTTCTTTCTTCAACATAGATGTTAATGGACTAAAGTAAAATGCGTTATTAAACCTTCTTTGCTTCTTTTTCGTGGAGTAGTAGGTAGCGAATGGTTCTCAAATCTCGTTTCAATTGAAGCCAATCTTTCTAAACTGTGAAATTTAAGGTTTTCGGAGTATTGGTATTGGTTTTGGAACTTGTTTGTTTGAAGTTTTATTTAGTAATTGGAACGTACATGCGTCGAAAATCTGGTTGTGTTCAGGACGAATCCCAAGACTTCTACAAGAGGCAGCAATTGAGGGAACTAGCAATGCTGAACTCAAATCTGAGAGAAGAAAGCCCCGGACCAAGTGGGGGAAGCGTCTCCCCCTTCAATACAAGCGGGATGAAGCGTGCAAAACCAGGGCGTTAAAGTTAACAAGTCGGGGTATCAACAAAACATTTACGATATGGTATGATGTGATGCCGTACGTCTGTGCTATGTGTCAGTCAGATTTTTAAGGGTCGGCGTTCTAAATCGGTTGGTCTCTGTGAGCTTTGCATTTGCATATGATATAGGGGCAACAGTCAGTCACAGGTAGTAACTACTACTACTACTGGGTGGGTCATTTTCCCTTCTCTCCCCTTTGATATTCTATTTGCCCTCTCTTTTTCTTGGTTGGAAAAAGGGGTCAAACAGAAAAAAAAAAACCCAAAAAACAGTTAACTTGAAAACAACCAGAAAAAAAAAAAAAGAAAAAAAGAGTGATTATAGTGGTTTTGGGTTAGTTACCTTTTTTTTTTTAATTCCCTCCCTTTTTAACAAAAGATTTAATTTTTCATCCTGTCAGGGTAGTGTAAGTTGTAAGGTTATTATTTATATTCATCATTGGATTTATTCATGTGTTAATGAAACTGGAAAGTGTGTGAGTATATATAAAATATGTCTGTAAAAATATGATTATGTTATGTTGTAGTTGTTCTTAATAAGTGATACGATTGTGAATGAGTATTGTAAATCTAGGGTGGGGGCTATTGATGGGTTGGTGTGATTGTGCATTATTATTATGTTGCAGTTTTGTTGTTTTGGTTTTTGTCAGTAGAACATGACCATGCAAATGGGTTTGATTCATTCATGGATGCCAAAATTCAACATTTATCATTATTACTTGTACTTATATATATATATATATATATATATATATATATATATATATATATATGCTCATGGATTTTAGGTAGGATTGTCAGAAGTTTGGGTTTGGGTCAATCTGGCTCTAGACGAATTGGACAACGGACGAAAATTTGATGTCTGATATCCAACTTTTTGGAATATTTTTCGGGTCGGACTAATCGGACAAACGTAAATTCGAGTTTAAACCGGGTTCGAACAATAGAAAAATGGAAAATATTATCTTTGGATTTTCAGTCAAATTGGTCAAAGTAAAAATTTGGATGGAAATTCTGGGTTCATACCCACTTTTTTTCGTGGTGGATTGAATCGGTTTTCGGGTTGGACATTTTGACAGTCTTAATTTCAGGGAGTGTGGTTATGGATTTCACGATTACAGTTTATAATATCCATAATCACATATTTTCAGATGTAAAATCAAGGTTTGTGATTTGTTCTTCTTACCTTCATACTTGAATTTTCTACTTACTGGATCCGGTTACTATATATATATATATGGCCTAGTATATTACTCCCTCCGTTTTATATTAATTGACACTTAAACTAACTTTTTTTGTTTCAATATAATTGTTACTTTTCATTTCCTAATACCTAATTTAATTATTTGAACTTTAATATTTGTGTTAACTTTTTACTTTTTTAATCAATAATAACTACTTATACTCATATTCTCTCACTATCTACACCTTGGTATCCGGAAAAAAGACCTTAAAAAATAGTGTTATTTAATTATATGGATAATTTTTTTAGTTAAACATTGATATGTAAAAAATTTTGAAATATATCAATTAATATGAAACGTAGGGAGTATATTATTATTGTTATGGTATATTGGCATACTCAGGGAATATTTTCAAGGTGTGTCCAAAATAGTAAGGGACAGTTGTATATAGGGAGTCAGTCAATCTGTCGGTCATACTACAAAATCAGCTGTCATAGGATTCCTAGAATCCCATACAGAACAATTCTCCAATTTGGGCTGGCTGGTGGGCCCCTTTGCCCTCGATTTGGGGCGGTTCTGTAATTAGAGTAATGTTTTTAATTTGTTATCAACCTTATTTTTTCCCCCTTGCATGGTCAAGTAAGTATCAGGATTCAGGAGTAATATGTTTTTTTTTAAAGAAAAACTAATCTGAAAGTCAATTAGTAGATTAATTGTTAAGACTGGTCAGACCATTTGGTTATAGTCTCAACTACCAATCAGACTCTGTTAGTTTGTTTGACTTCTCAAATCTGTTTTGATTGTTATCTAATTTGTTGTCGAAGCCCTGTTCTTTGGATTGGATAAAGAGGTTTGGATAAATTGGATTGGATTAGATTGAATTGGATAAGTTATGATGTTTTTTTGTGGAGTTGATGGGGAATTGTGTAAGGTTTGGATTGGATTAGATTGGATTGGAAAAAATTACCAATTCAAAGAATAAGGCCTTAAGTCGAATAACATAAAATATCAAAGCTTGAACATTCTAAAACTCTGTTTATTTATATGGTGCGGTACCATAATTCACTATATTATTCAATATTCTTTTACATTTCACTACACCTTACCACAAACATTAGCCCCTTTCTTTTATGCGGTAAATTACGGTGCGATATCACACTTATTAACCGTACAACTCACCACAACCCACCACACTTCACCACATTTTTTCAAATTCCACCGCACCATTACCACACCGCACCGTACCGCATAAAAGAACGGAGCTTAAATATATTTCTTACTTTTCTCTCTTCTTACTTTTCTTATCTACTTTTCACATTATCCTTACTTACCACATCAATCATACTTTTTATAAATTTTGCCATGCCTTTCCACACCTTAACATACTTTTCACAAGTTCATCACATCACGCCATTTCTACATCTTATTAACCGTACAAAAAAACAGGGCCTAAGCCTGTTAGTTATCTAGAAATGTGAGCTCCCTTAGCTACTTAGGTGGAGTTTAAGGGAGCTTTTGGTCCAAAATTTTTCAAGGACAATTGTTCAACTTTCCTAGTTCACAAGGTTTTCCATGTTTGGTCTTGTGTAATAAATGGAAACAATTTTAATGTGAGGTCTACTGTAAATTCACAAACTTAATAAACAGTTTTTCAAGGGGATAAGCAAAGTTTTTCCTGATAAAATTTTTCTCAGAAAACCTATAAACTACTAGACACACCATAACTAGGAACACAAGTCCCTCAATATTCTCTACATTAAGGGCCTGTCAAATTCATGGGTAAAAAACAGTTGGATAAAAGTTAAATTTTGGTAACTTTTAGTAAATTCTGGTAACTTTTGACAAATTTACGTCAATATATTAAAATTATTTTTTTGTTTCTTAAGGTTTGATTTTTTCGATAAATTTTGATAAATTTAGGCAAAAACTGATAAATCTTGATAAATTGGAGTTACCCATAAATTTAACATGCCCTAATAGTGGACTTTAACTATCCGAATACTAGTCTGTTGAAACAATTTTGGCTGATGTTTTAGTCTGGGCTTGATTTCACCTACTGCACCGGCATAAGCAGTGGCTTAATAATTATGATTATTATTGTTGTTTCGTTTGCCAACCCACCATTTGGTCCATTTCTATAGCTGTATCTTCACAGTTTTTGTTGTCTTATTATTATTTCTGGTGGGAATACATGAATCTAAGTCATTGTTAGTTTTCTCAAAACCAATCATTTCATTGGTTTTAGGTTGCCCCTGTTATATACAACTGGAATGAATTATATTGTCATTCTAGTTAGGCACGGTCATGATATTTTTGAGGCCTCGGAAAACATAGCAAACCAATTTGTTGGTTGGCGTTCTTTTAAAAAATGCATTAACATCAACATACTAAACAACGGTATTAAAAATTTAGTAAAAATGTGTATCTGTGAAAACATAATCCCCCCCCCCCATGAAACTGATACTAAATGTAGCTCTTTTATGTCCAACAATAAGAAGAAAACAAGCAAATATTCTCCACTATGACGATTCTACCAAAAAAAGCTATCATTTTTCACTATGATAAATACAGATATAACATCAAAGCATTCACACTTATGGATTACAATAATTATAGATCTTTAAAACATAAATTAGTGATAACTCTTACACTATATTATTAGTATAAAAACTCAAGAAAAATCATAAAAGATGTGTTCTATGAGCTTTTGGGAAGTAGAATCATTAATGAATATATCAACATGGGCATTTTCTGAAAAATCTTTCTAGATTGATAAAATATCTAGGTCATTCAATCGCTCTTGTGACATCGAAGACCTCAAGTATGTTTTGATGAGCATTAACTTTGAAAAACTTCTTTCCGTTGATGCCACACTCACTGGGACCGTCAAAAACATTCTATAAGCAATTAAAGTACTCGGATAACAGTCTGCATGCTTGACAAACTCAAGAATTTCAGTTGCTATCATTAATTCATTTGGCAAAGTATATTGTATAACTTTCAATTCTGAGTAAAGATCATCTAAATTAACATCTGATGAATCCCGATGAGAAAAAGTAGAGAGAAAATTAGTACAACATTCTCTCAGTTCTTTTTCATCTAATAACTTTAACTTGTTTGAATAAAATAAAAAATCCAAAAATACTTTCAAAGATTTTCAGTTGCTCAAATATGCTTTTCAAAAGAAGTAGTTGTCATATTCACAACAACCAAAAAATACTCAATTATGAATAATTCTTTAGGCGATAATTTCTGTTCATCTTCAGATCCATTTTCATCAAATTGTTTCCCCCCCTAAAAATACGATGCTTTGCTGAAAGGGATGACTCAATTTCCATATCAAGTGCTATACTTTTGGCAATATTCGTACTAGAAGTAAAACCCTCATTCCGAAATTTCTCAAAATATGACGTCTTACCTTATACTTGTTTTATAGTAGCATCAATAGACATAGACTTAGATTGCAAAATCTTAGTTATCTTATTCACAACAAGTAAAATTTCATACCAAATAACTATGCTAAGAAAAATCTCAAAACTTCCAAAGGCATCATACAAGGATTCTGCTTCACTCTTTGAGTTTGCATCGTTGTCACAAGAATCATATAACTTTGACAAACCCAATCTTAATTTAGGAGTTTGAAATCTAATAATTTTAACACTTTTAATTCTACTATCTCAACGAGTATTAGACAAACATTTAAGAGTAAGTTCATATAAATTGCCAAGCAAATATTCCATCTTTTTGTAGATCTAGAAAACAATGTATATAAGCGTTGGACACTTACAAAAAATGAAATAGCTCTAGTTCAAGAATATGTCATATCACTTAGCCATATATTATGTCCAAGGGTTTATTTCAAGTAAACGCTTTCCTACACCTTGGTGCTTCCCTTTATATTAGAACTATTGTCATAACCTTGACCCCCTTATATTATCAATATTGAGATCAAGAGAGTCTAGAGCATTTTGTAATTCAACAAAAAGTCACAATTCCGATGTATCGTTTACCTCTAAGAACTCTAAAAAGTACACTTCAATTTTCATTTTATTTGTTGATATGTTAACACATTGTACTATTAGTATCATTAGCTCTTGATGAGCAATATCAAGGGTACAATCAAGGATTGTGGAAATTAAAAGTGTTTTGCCTCTTAATTGTCCTGATTATATAACTTTTCACACTTTAAGCCAAAAGAGAAATAAATTCGTTTTGTATTATGCCTAATATAATGATAATGAATTTCACAGTTCTTAATCCATCTAATTTGATCTTGCATTACAACATCAAACTCGACAATCATTTCGATTAATCCTAAAAAATTACCATTACTATCTTGATAAAGTTTGTCATTGGATCATTTAAAAGGTAAATTATGAGTAGCTAGACATTTCAAACCTGAAAAAAAAAATTCTTAGTAACATTTGTCTTCATCGATCTTTTTATTTTCCAATAACTTCTTCTAAGTTCTTATCAATGGTTTCATTTTTATTCAGTCTTACTTTACTTCATTCCAAGTAATCATATTATTCATGTGCTAACCACTATTTTCATGTTGTTTAAACCTACCACGAATATTTTTCCAGTCACATAAACTTTTATTTGATAATAAATGTTTATTATTAATAAAGCAACGGGATTGCCTCGACCCATTCCGTTCAAGGGGGAGCCTCGGGGAGGTCGGTGGACCGGTTACCTCGGGGAAGTTTACAGGTACCATCTACTCTCTCTCTCTCTCTCTCTCTCTCTCTCTCTCTTTCTCTCTCTAGATTCACTTAGAGGTAATTGGTTTACTACCCGAAGGAAGATCAACCAATATCCAAACGTTGTTTTCCTTAATAAAATCAATCTCATCTTATATCGCTTCCTTCCACGAAAGAGCATTAAGAGATTGCATAGCCTCTTTGAAAGTCTTTGGATCCTTGTCTATGTTGTGCATACATATGGTTTTACTTTTAACCGAGTCCCTTGAGCCTTCTACTAAATACACATAGAAGTTCGAACCAAAATCATTTGGTTTCCTTGCTCTTTTACTCCTTAACTCAATACTTGCATCTTCTTCTTCATGAATAACATCATGATTCAAAATATCATCTTGTATGGATGTATCCTCATGATTTACATCACAAGGCTCAACTTGAGGAACAATATCTTGAATTATATCCTTAGGTCTAGGAATTGAAGAGAACCTCATCCTCATGCATCAAAAATTGCATCTACTGATTTCATAGCGGTATTTACCGATATGTATTCATTTGGTTCAACCACCAAAAACCTATAATCGGTGCTATCTTGAGCATAACCAATAAAGATGCACTCAGTTCCTTTTTTACCTAATTTCCTTTTCTTAGGTTCTGGGACGCTTACAATGGCCCTACAACTCCAAACCTTAAAATACTTTAGATTCTGTAAAACCCCAAAAAATTCAATTGCGTTTACCGTTAAATTTCCTAACGTGCGTTTAGTCCTCCCAATTATTTATCGGTTATCACACGGAGCTTTTAGGATCGTGAGTGAGTTCGTCGAAATTTTTAGTGTTCTAAAAATATCAGTTAGAAATTTTTGTTTCTCTCTCTCTCTCCCCTCAGTACTATATTGTTGCTGTACTGTTGCTCAACGTCCACCCCATACAAACCATCCACGCCACCATCAAACCCCCCTCCTTCCACCAGCTCCTCGCAGCCAACCACCTTCCCCCTCTTTTCCGACCACCACCGGACCTTCGCCGGTCTATTCCGCCGCCCAGAGCTACCCTATAACACCACCCCGAGCTCTCCTTTTTCAGCCCAGAAACGCGATCTCCGACCCTGACGACGCCGCCACCTCCGACGACGACAACACCCTCGTCAGACCTCCCCTACCCCGACGAACTCCCTCTCAGTTCCGACGAGGCAATCCGGCACCCAACTCCGGCGAGGCGAAGCTCCGACCCTCCCTGTTTGTTCTTCGAACCGCTGTTGTTGTGCGCTGCTAACCGTCGCCGTTGCCGCCCTTTTTCCGACCGCTTCGTACTGCTGCTGCCGCCTGTCGTCGACCGTCACCATCGCCAGCGCCGCCACTTTCTCGTTGCTTCCCTTGGACAGTATAACCTTCTAACTCTCCCTCTCTCTCTATTTTATATGGTTCGGTTCTTTAGTTTTTAGGTGCTGTGAATGTTTATGACTGTTTGGGGATGCATGTGTTGAGGTGTTGTTGAATGTTTATGCTCAGTAAAGACTAGTTTCAGATAACTAGATGACCTAAATGTATGTTTAGTAGCCTAAAGCTTTGTTTATGGTTGATATGGTGGTTTCAAAGATTCATGATTAGTCTTATGTTGTAGTGTATGTTCATGCTATAATATTCATGCTAGTACTAAGTTTTATTCATGTTATTAATATTAGTAAGTTACTCCTATTTTTTTTAATACTAGGGTTTATGTTTAGAAAAATATTTCATGTTAATAAGTTTATGATATTATCAAGTTTTCAATATACTACTATGTGTTATTTCCTTATTTTAAAGTTCATACTAGTAGGAAGTACTTTTTATTATTAAAATTATTAAATTCCTATTACTAGTGTTACTAAGATGTTCATATAATTATTATCAAGTTTTCATAATAATATTATTAAGTTTTGGTGCTATTAGTAAATTTTTCGCATTATTATAAGTTATTATCAAAGTTTCATAAGTTATTATTAAGTTTCATGATTTTATTATGTTTCGTATTATTATTATTAAGTTTTCCTAAACTATTATTAAATTTCGGGATTTTATTAAGTTTCGTAGTATTATTAAGTTTGGTGTTACTAGTAGCTTTTCGTATTATTAATATTATCGAGTTTTCAAGTTATTATTAAGTGTGATGTTATTTTCGTATTATTATTATTATTATTATCCTCATTATTATTATTATTAATAAGTTCATATTATTATTGAAGCTATTATTAAGTTTTGTGATTTTATAAATTTTCGTATTATTATATTAAATTTTTCCTAAATCATTATTTAGTTTCCATGATATTATTAGGGTTCTATATTATCTCAAAGTTTCATGTTATTAGTATTATACGGTTCCATGCGATTAGTTTCATGTTATTATCATAAAGTTAATGTTATTAGTTTTATGTTACTATTACTATAAAGTTTCGCGCTACTATTATTATTATAAGGTTTCGTGTTGTTGTTATTATTATTATAATGTTTCGTGCTATTATTATTATTACTATTATTCGTATTATTATGATTATTATAAAGTTTCCGAAAGTTTCATATTAATGGTATTAAAAGTTTCACATTATTAGTATCGAAGTTTCATATATCTTAGTATTAAGTTTCACATACTTTGGTATTAAAGTTTTATAAAGTTTTCATGTTGATTATGTGGTAATACAAGTATTATGTCCCAAAAATCCTACGCAATTTTATTATTAAAGTACTAGTATCGGGTTATGGTTTTAAACGAGTTGTTTCGATTTTATTATTTTACCTTTGAGAAATGTGTGTTGTAATGTTCATGTGTTAGTTACACTTGTCATATGGTTAACTAACTTATAAGAAAAGGCTAAGGTTGGGGTATGGTAGGATTCGTGCGTAACTATTATATCGTAGAGTTGTAATTTTAGAAATATTATTCGAATTCTAGGTCCGAGTGAGACGACGAAATAGTAGCTCCCGTGTGTAAGTGTGAAGTAAAGAAAAGTTGTGCAGATAATGTCTATGTCCTAATCCCCTTTGGGATGCTCTTTTATTTATTTTGTGATTTTAATCTGTTTTATGAAGCTTGCATCCCGCATGGGAACTTTATGTAAAGTTAGACTGTCTGATTTGGATGTCTGTGAGTTGTTTTTCTGAGTTGAGTAAAACGTGGCAGTCTTTTAAACTCTGAGTTTTACTTTGTCGGTTTTGTAAACTGGGTTGGGTTTTATTTGAAGTCTGACGCTTGATAATTCTTAAGATATTAATAATCAAAGTGAAACCATAAGCGGGTTGCGGGTAACGACCCTTAGACTAGGATCTGTTCCTGCAAGGGAGTTATCAAGAGATCGGGGAGTCCCGATATTATTTTTGAGATTGTGCACACATCTGATTCTGTTTCGACCGCCATCCATTCCGATTACGAGGATCCGAGTTCTGCTCGATTACGAGTTACGATATTCTGGGGATAGGCAAATCCCACCCGCATAATAAAATTTTGATATGTTTTCTGAGGAAAAGATTACTCTATTCTGATTCCTGATTTTTGATTTCTGTTTTCTGATGTCTGATTTTGAGATTGAAAAGTTAGTTGAGTTTTCTGGAACGTTGTGTTTTTCTGATTTGAAAGTTGGTACTGTTGGTTTATAAGTTTTGTTATTTCTGAACTCTGGGTTGGGATTCAAATGAGTTGCGAAAAGGTTTGACTTGGTCCCCTCCCCTAAATGGTTTGAAATGATCTTTGAACTGTTTTGACAGTTAGGGGTAGACATTATTGAGGTTTCCCCCCTCATGTTGTGAATGTTTTGTTTTCAAGTGAAGATCAATTATGTGATGGGGACGGGCAATAGAAGTGAGGACGTTGGAGTTAGCCGTCTGAGAATAAATTTTAGTTTATGTTTAGACTTGAAGTTTAGTAAATGTTGAGTTTATGTTGTTCTAGAATTCGAAGTTTGTTTCGTTTGTTAAAACTTGAAGTTCTTAATTTATTCTGTTAGTCTCTGTTCTTGCCTTGTATCTCTTCGGAGGTACGGCAAGAACATCCAAGTTAAAAAAAAAAAGAGTCTTCCGTTGTTAATGTTAGTCAACATTTGATTTTGACCGTTAAGTTTAGATTTAAAAATTCCGGGGCGTTACAGATTCGGTTTCCTTTTGTTCCATAACTCATATGGGTTATAAAACTCCATTTTATTGGAACTCTATTTAAAATATAACAAGCCGTTAAACTGGGGTTTCACCCTAAATCCATTACTTAAACCGGAGTTAGACAACATCAAGCAATTTAGAAGTTCTTTTTACACTTGGGAATGAACTTTTGGTGATCTCGTTAAGCATGCATGTCTTACACTTTTTTTTATGTCATCATTTAATTTAGGAATTAAAACAAGATTGTACATTTCTTTCAACTATTTAAAGTTCACATGTCCTAATCTAGCATGTCATAGAAAAGAATTACTTGAACTTGACACGTGCATATAAGCGGAAATCATCTCATCTTTATTACTTTTAGCATTCAACTTAAACATTTCACCATAGCATATCCCTTCCCAACAAAAGTCCCTCCCTTAGAAAGTGCAAAGTTATCTGCATTATAAACTTGCGGAAAACCAAACTTGCTAAGAGGATAACCAGATACAAGATTCTTACAAACCTTCGGAGCCAAATACACATCATTCAAAAGCAAAGTTTTCTTGGAAGTGAAAATAAAAGTTCCACTTTTCCAATGCCTTCAACTTTAATCGGATGGTTGTAACCCATGTAGAGTTTCATATCATCATCTGCGAGTTTGAGAGACTAGAATAAACTCTTGTCAATGTATGCCTTGACGCACCTAAGTTTATATACCAATCATTACAACCAATGGAGATCATATTGATTTGGTCCTTAATTATGGCAACGAAGGAATTGGGTTCCTTCTCCTTGTCCTTGCCCTTGGATGTATCTTTGTTCAAAATACTATGCATCTTTTTCCATTGGTAACACTCTCTCTTTGTGTGCCTCAGTTTATCACATTCCCAACAAACTTGCTAAGGCTTTTGAATTCCCTTGCTATTTTTGTGGTGGCTCTTTTTCTTATTCTTGTTTTCGTTGTTCTCTTGAACCACATGGACCTTATATTGCTCTTTTGTCCCATCTTGTAGGCGCAACTCCTCTTCAATCCGAAGATGGTTAGCCAAACCTTCAAGAGACATAACCTCTTTCCAGTGCATGAGAGCCTTCTTAGTCTCATTACAAGAAGAAGGTAACTTGTCAATGATAGAAGATACGATTATAGATTCATCCATGTTTATGTTGCTTGAAGTTACTCAAAATATGTTGAATCTCATTAAACCGATATAGAATTTTCTTATTACCATTCTTCTTAAACTTCATCAATTGACCAACAAGAAAATTCTTAATTAATGCATCTTCCATCATATACTTAGCTTTAAGCATCTCCCAAAGTTTCTTGGACGACTCCACATGTTGATAGTCATCAAAAAGGGTGTCGTTCATCCAATTGAGAATGCATCCTTGACATATGTAGTTGTCATTGTCCATCTTGAGCCTTTTCCGGGTAGCCTCCGCATCTTCCATTGGTGGCTTTTCCCCACCTTATCCCTTACTCTTATCACCATCCTTGGAAGACGTTTTAATTGAATTCATGGGAAGCTTCCCGGTTGAAGATATTTGAACCTTCTCAATTGAAGGTGCTCGAACCGCCTTAGGAGAAATATTTATGTTGAACACATAGGCCACATTGAGAGTAGTGAGCAAGAAATGCATCTTGCTTTGCCAACGCTGAAAGTCCACTCCTTCAAACCATTCTAGCTTTTGGAAATTTCTAGTCATATCACGAAGTAAGGTCATTCTAAATAGTTCTTAAGATTGTTGGAAGAAAAAAAGTTTCGTATACAAACCAATGATTATCTCACTTTGGATATCGCCAAGAGTTATGGACGAACTCACTTTCCTTAAGAACTATTTACTATATCGTAAATGTTCAAATGGATAAAACTTAGCGCTTAACGCACTCAAGAAAACGTGTTTCTCACTTGATACACTCAAGTATAGTTGTAGTCTAGACAAGAATGATAGGGTGTGATTAGATTATGATATGTTCAAATGGCTAGCAAATGACTTTTATTTATAGGAGACATCTAACACCCTTTAATCATTGGTTAAAGAACTTAATTAAGGTCCTTAATGAGTATCTTAACCTTGACTAAGTCAATTGACCACGAGGGATAAATATAATATAGTTGTTGGGGTCAATATTCTGATGTTAATTAGAGATTATAACTTAATGAATTGGATTATATAGTCGTTGAATCATTAAACAGGCAGTTGGACCCTGCCACTGACTATGTTCTAAGTGACACAACTCGTGGCAAGGTCAACATGGTAGATACGGTCCATGTAAGCCTGTTGCTCATTTTCGTGTTCTTTGGACCATGACAAGACCCGTGTCAGGTCCAACTCGGTCCGTGATGATCATATTACTTGTGTTTAACTTATATATGATCCTAATACTTTTACCACATGATTTCTCAAGTTATATAATCCACTTATACTTTTGAAATAATCTCAACAAACTCTAGCCTCATCATATATGTTTTCCATTGGTGGTTCTTTTATGAAATTCTCCGTATTCAAGCTCTCGATGGAGATTCTCGTCACATGCTTTGCTAGAAACATACTAGAGACGGAATTCCTACCACAAAATCTGTAGGAGGTAAAAATTAAATCGTTGTATTCAAAGTTCATGGAAGCGAAGCAGGAGCATGACGTCTACCTTACTCAGTCACATTCTAAGGTTCGGAAATGGTTATGGAACCTAAACTTACCTTCAAAATTTAAAAAAAAAAAATATGTTGGAAGCTCTTGCATAATGGCCTGCCTATTTGGTAACAATTGTGCCAAGAGAAGTTTCTTAAACGAGAGCCCTTGTTATATGCGTGGTGTGAGAAAGACTTGTCTCAACATGTGTTCCTATTTTGTGAGTTCCCACGAAGATTTTTAAAGTGTGGTAATTTAGAAATTTCCAATTCCTCATATATCACATAACTTGGGATTTAGGAAGACTCTTTGTGGAATTCATATGTAGCCTTGGAGAATTTCGTTAGCAAGGAATAACAAGTTTCAGGAACAATTCCGTTCATGTAGGCCTCTTTAACAAAGATATTAAATAGGGTTTACAATAGATTTGAAGAGTCACAAATGGAATCATCAGTTTGGATAAATACGGGTCAACTTGAATTAGTCAGGGTTCTCCTCTTATGTATAGGAAACATAGCACTAATATTGTTTCCATGATGAATCCTTGGCTGAATCATATTGTAATAGTGTGACTTAAATGGATTGAAATGTCTACTTATATCACGAAGTGCACGTTCTTTTTAAGAAGTTCATCTGTTGAGAACTCTACAGTTAAGCGTAATTGGTTGGAAATAGTCTCTAGTTAAGTGAACTCTTGGTAAATTTTTTCAGGCAGCGCGTGAGCGAGGATGAAGCACATTAAAAGGACTTGTGGTGATTTGTAGGGTCAGTCGTTGATCCGTAAAACTGTTCTCAGTAATGTCCGCGGTTCGAGAGTGGCCAGAGCGTTATAAATGGTATTAGAGTCGACTCGTGACCGTGATTTGCGCTAATGGACAAGAGATCCATGGACAACCACCTAGTGCAACCATTATTCTGGAATGGATTGAGGTACAACGAAGACGTTGTGCGCTTATGTAAGGATTACTGTAATACCCCCAATATTATATATGGATAAGTGTGACTTAAAGGGATTGAAATAACTACTTATATCACCAATGTACACCTTACTTTTAAGAAGTTCATCCGTTGGGAACTCCCCAGTTAGGCGTGCTTGGATGAGAGTAGTCTTAGGATAGGTGACCTCCTGGGAAGTTTTCCTAGTTAGCGTGTGAGCGAGGACGAAGTATACTGAAAGGACTCATGGTGATTTGTAGGGCCAGTCGTTGATCCGTCAAGCTTCTCTCGGTAATGTTCGTGGCCCGGGAGGGGTCGGGGCGTTACATATGTTGATGGAGTTTGGGAGGCAAAATCTTGGAAGGCAAGCACATATATTATTTTATACCGAGACAATAAAAAATTGGGCAAGGACTATTGGATTGGGTTTGCATAGTTAGTAATCCATACTGAACTCATGTTCAGTCTCGTTTCGAGCCGAATTGATGCCCTTAATAAGGTATTTTGCTTGTTTTACCCTATAGCTATTAGTTAATTAGTATAATTTTTGTGTTCTTGTAGGTTGATAAGAGAATCATGGGAAAAGAAGCCAAAAAGTCCGCCAAAGTACGAGAAATTCAGGCGCTACTCGAGCCTCAACAAGCGCGGTGCACCCAAGATAGAGAAGGATCCAAGTTAGGCGCTAGTCGCGCCTGGTCAGCGCAACCCGCGTCCGACATCAAAGAAAACAAGGGAGAAACTGGGAGACGCAACCAACACCTCTCAGGCGTAGATAGCGCCTCCTGAGCGCAAGCTGGTCCTAATGAAGAAACGTAGATAGCGCCTTCACGGACGCGACCTGAGTGTGAACTATTAGAAAGGCTTCAACGAATTGAACAGAGGCACGACTAGAGCTCGATCTGGCGTGACCCGCACCTGGTTAAATTCTGCAGCCGACTTGCTTAGTTAAATGTCGGGTTTTGGTTTTCTTGTTCTTGTATATATACTCCTCGTGGAGACAACGTTAGTATTATTTTCCAGCATGAATTAGGGTTTTGCTTTAGGTTCTCTTTTCTCTCTAGTTTTCCTTCCTCCATTCATTACTTTGAAGTTAAATTAAGACAAGTTTTAATCTTTCCGCAATTTTCTTTTTCTAGTTTCTCTTTTATGCATTGTAATAGTTGTTCTTCGTAATTTGATATTATAGTTATTAGTTGAGTCTCCAAATTCCAATTGTTCGTGAAAGAGGAGAATTTAGGATTCATAAATTCTCCTTTCGGGTGAGGATTTGCAGATGCTTAGTAATCCAAATCACACTTTTTGTTTGTTTGGAAAAAGCGTCGATGCAATTACTAGGGGAGGTAGAGCAAAGAGAAGACTGTCGGTACAATTTCTCTACTTTCACTTTAATTAATTCGCTAAATTTAGTTTGCTTGTTAGTTTAGTTCTTGGTCATTATTGTTGGTTTATTTATTTGTTTCTAGTAAAGTTGATAAATTTAGATTTACAGTTCCTGTTTGCTAGGTTAAAATTGTTAGATTCACTGTTAGTTTAATTTAGTTATTTATGCCCATTTACTGTTTTGGAATATTCAAACCCAACTAAACCAATTTTCTGTTACCAGACACACCATCTCTGGGGATACAGACAACTCTACTCAAACCCCAAATTCTACACCGAACAACTCATAGCACTCAACAAGACCTTGAAAGGAGCTCTTCAAAGGGATGGAAGATCAGTCATCATCTGAACAAACGTCCCCTTCACTATCATTTAGATCCTTATGCACTCATCAAACCACCACGGGAGCGTGTTAATGTCTTCATGTATATATTTGAATTATGTCAAACTTTAGCTCTGTTTGTGCTAAGATCTTTTGAAATAGGATCCTTCTTTCTCATGTTAAAGCCTTGTTCTTTTTTACGGTGAATAAAGTGTGGTTACGGTTAAGTTGATAAAGTGTGGTTAAAAGTGGTTAAATTTGGTAAAATGTAGATAAAAGTGAAAAAGTACTTATAATTTTAAATTACTTTAAATAATGTATTATAAGGGAACTCATATCATTTATTAAATATATGAATTTCAAATAAGTACTATATATAAGATGGATAAAGGTGTGACTATTGTCAGTTAAAGTTGTTAAATATGATTTTCTGTGGCCTAGGAAGAGACTGATGGGGCCTTTGTATCCTTTATTATTAATGGAGTATTATCTTTGCAGTCTTTGTACCCTTGATTATTAATGGAAAGTTATCTTTGCCTTTTGACCAAAAATTTTGTTGGTCAGTAAATATTTCCTGGTTAACTGAAAAAGAAAAGAAGACAATGTAGCAAATAGCATTAGTTGGAAGTTGGACAGATGAGCATGTAAAGCAAAATGGGCCTTGAATATGTATCCATCAGGCTTGTAAACTCGATTAAAGATTCAGCCCAAACACACATTACATATCACACTAAGGGCCTGTCAAATTCATATGTAGATTAAATTTATTAGTTTTTACTTAAATTTCTCAAAAATTATCAAAGTTGAAAAATAATAAAAATTAATTTTAATATAATAGGATAAGTTTGACAAAAATATCCAAAATTTATCAAAAATTACCAAAATTTAACTTTTATCCAATTACTTTTTATCAAGGAATTTATGGGTAAAAAGGAGCTGGATAAAAGTTAAATTTTGGTAATTTTTAGTAAGTTTTGGAAAGTTTATACTAATATATCAAAATTAATTTTTTTTAATTTCTTAACTTTGATAACTTTTAATAAGTTTTAATAAATTTTGATAAATTTAAACAAAAACTGATAAATTTTAATAAACTAAATTTACCAATAAATTTAGCAGCCCCTAAAACTATCCCTAATCATCCCTTTCTTAGGCCCTGTTCTTTTCTGTGTGGTGAAATTGTGGTAGGTTATCTGTATGTGGGGTAGGTAAAGAGAGAGAATGCAAAAAGTAGAAGAGATAGAAAAGTAATGATTTATAAAGTGTGGTGAGTTGTGACAAACTGCGATATACTATGATACCGCAGTTTACCAACCACAGAAAAAAATAGGGCCTTAATCCTTTCGGCCCTCACCTACCCACCCACCCCGCTGTTGTTTACTCATATAGTCATATTCCCTACCTTCACCCACCACCCTCCCCCAACCCCAACCTCCTAGGGTCTTTTATTATTACTTGTGTTTGTGTCATTTGTCCACCTACAATTTCTCTTTCTTTCTTTTTTCTTTTTATGGGAACACTCCTCCCATTTTATTCCAAGTTTCAACCTTGTCGTCCTCTCTATTTTCCCACCCTCATTAGGTCAAGAATTAGATTCTCACAACTATCACAAACAAAAATGCTAAATTAAAAGCATCTTTTTTCGCCACTTCTCCTAAAGATCTCCGCTTTTGTTTTTGCCCACCCACTCCAACTTTCTTTCTCCTCGCATCAGTCCTCCCTCAACCTAGAGAGCAAGATTACGCAGACATTCATGGCCGCAATGGCGCAACTCCGATTCTCTCCTCTGTCTACCCACAATCACCATCGCCATTTCTCCCGTACCAATCCCTTCCCCTCCGATCGTTCCTTCTCTCTCCCCATCTACCCATCTCAGAGTAACTCTAACAATCTCCGCATAAAACCCACCTCCGGTGAAAGATTCGAGCTCTGCTTCTCCGCCGGCGATGGCGGAGCCGCCGGAATCGGCCGTGGTGCCGGCGGTGGTGGTGGGTCCGGCGGAGGAGGGTTCGGGTCTTCTGGGTCGGGCTCAGATTCATCCTCCTCCTCTCAATCGCTTGGAATTCTGGGAATCTTCCTAAACGGATGGAGATCTAGGGTTGCAGCAGATCCTCAATTCCCATTCAAAGTTTTAATGGAGGAACTCGTCGGCGTCACAGCTTGCGTCATCGGGGACATGGCTTCCAGACCTAACTTCGGACTCAACGAACTCGATTTCGTCTTCTCCACACTCGTCGTCGGATCGATCCTCAACTTCACCCTCATGTATCTCCTCGCACCCACCGCCGCCGCTTCCGGCGGACTTCCGGCGATCTTCGCCACCTGTCCGACGAGCCACATGTTCGAGCCGGGACCCTTTTCGCTCCTCGATCGATGCGGGACTTTCGTGTACAAAGGCACCCTGTTCGCCGCCGTAGGGTTCGCCGCCGGACTGGTAGGGACGGCGCTTTCAAATGGGTTGATCAAGCTGAGGAAGAAGATGGATCCAACCTTCGAAACCCCCAATAAACCCCCGCCAACCCTTTTGAATGCTGTCACCTGGGCTTTGCATATGGGTTTGAGTAGTAATCTCAGATACCAAACTTTGAATGGGGTTGAGTTTTTGCTGGCTAAATCTTTGTCGCCTGCAGTGTTCAAGACTTCTGTGGTTGCTCTGAGGTGTATGAATAATGTTCTTGGTGGGATGTCGTTTGTGATCCTGGCTAGATTGACGGGGTCACAGACTGTTGAGCAGCCTAAGGAAAAGTTTGCTTAGATTGTGTTGTTGTCTGTCAATTTCTTGAAGGGGATGTGTTTTTGTCAGATTTGGGTTTTTTCTTTAGGGTGTGGTAGTAGTTGGGTCAGACATGACAAAGAGTTTTAGCATGCTGCAATGGCTGCAGCCACCGGCTTTGGTTTCTTCTTAGTTGGTCCATTGATTGCTCTGCTACTTACTGTTTTTGTCATGGTAGATAGTTTGGAACATAATAAACGATCCTTTTTTCTTATGCCAAGAGTTTGCCATCTGGTGTATTGTCTTAGTTATAAATACTACTGATTCAAAGGCAAACTTGCCAATTCTCTTATTTGGTTAGGATGCTTTGTTCTTCTCTTTATGCTCCAAAACTCAAGAGAGATGCCATTTTGTGTTTGCTTTTGGTCTGTGTCCACTGCTACTGGTTGTCAGTATTGAATTTCTGCTGAAGTGCTCAAATGTGCTGTCACCCAATATTGAGAAACATGCAATATATGTCAGTAATCTTCAACTGTTGTTACAAGTCCAAAATCTGTCATTTTGTGGTTGGTACAGGTCTATTTTAGTTCCTTAAGTTGTATTTCTTTAGGTTTAAACTGTGAATCATATGTTGATGAGGATGTGAGGACCCTCAGAATTTAGACTGTAGTGGCCCTAAGCAATGCTTCCAGGAAGCACAAAGTCCAGGTATTTAGTTGTTACAACTGCACTTCTGGCAGCTTGTGTGTACCTGATATTTTTGTTTGTATGAGAGTTTGTGTGTTGAATGAGATAGTTTTGTTTGTAGATAAAAGCTTGCTAGTTGGGGATAGGAGTCGATAAAATCTGATCTTCAATTGGGATTTTAGTACTACCAACTTGTTCAAAGATGATAAGCTGACAACATAGACAAGCTCTTAGGGGCTGGTGGTGGTCCTGGTGGAGACCGATCGGTCCTCAAAGGGAGTAGGTGCGTTCTCTTTTAAGTTTTAAGTATCGAGGCAACAAGAGGATAAATTCATAAATTGTATAAGATTATATTTTTATCCATAATTTTTCAAATTTACAAAAACATGTCTAAAATATGTCTAACCAATAAAGTTTGTTTGATTAGAGTGACATTTTGTAATTGTTGGCATAGTCAACATATTTTAAGTTTCTTATTTTCGATTATTGAAAGCCAAAAGGCTTAAAGGTTCACATAGACCTGTCAATACGGGCGGGCGGATTACGGGTCGGTCGTATATCGGGTTCGGGTAAATACGGGTTGGGTGTTTTTCGGGTTCGGGCAAATACGGGTCGGGTGTATTTCGGTTTTGGCGGTTTGGGTCGGGTTTACGGGTCATGACCGCCCTTTTTCTCAGTCACTTACAACTAATAAAATTGATTATAATTGGTTAAAAACACTTGTGTACTGTACCATTCCATTCCAAGTTCGACCACCACGATATGTCATAGTTGTATAGACATATTACTATACACCTAAGGGACAAAACTTGGCAATCTTCAAGTCTACAAGTATTATGCGGTTTACGTCAACAATCCACGAATAACAGTAGTTATGAAATATATAGGGTTTTGGGATGCTAATATACTCAACTTTTAGGGTATTGGACAATGGAGAGCGGCGGGACTGCAGGAGTTAGAGGATTCACTGAAAGAGTGAGTGAGTGACAGTGTTAGGGTTTTGTTTTGGTCATTTGTTATTTGATTATTTCATTTGTATGTCTCTCTCTACGCATAACTTTCCAAAGTCACCCAATATTTTACTTTTGGGCCTTAATTTTCATGAAATGGCCCATTTTTTTTTGCATAAGGCCAAAGTAGACAAAACACTTAAAATTAAAGTGTCTGACCCAACGGGTCGACCCAAACCTGACCCGTTTTTTACCGGGTTCTTTGTTGGGTCATTTTCGGGTCCCGGGTCGGAATTTCGTGTTCAAAACCCATTTTGCGGGTCGGTTTGGGTCGGGTTTCCGGATCGGGTCGAGAATTTCTAGGTCTAGGTTCACAAAATAGAGTAAAATAACATTACAAAACAACAAACAACCAATTCCAAAAGACAAAGACCTACGACCAAACACTGCTAAAACATAAGCAATACAGCAAGGATTTGCACGCCCACGACAACCAAAATAACCTTCTCTTTTCAATTGTGACCTTAAAAGATTAACAACTTCAGTTAGGTGGGTCATTGAGGACTCGCGCACCTATATCATTGGCAATAATCACAACCCTGCGATCTATCTCAACATCAATGTAATCAAGACTGTCATCTTTCAATATGTTCGCACGTCTAATCTTCCTAACCTTCTGCCCATTCCTTTGGCCAAGAACAACTCTACAAGTGGCTCCTCTAACAAGTTGCCACTTAGATTTCATCGTGTTATGTTTTCTCTTACTTCTAACTCTACCCTTCGAAACCTTAAGGATGGAATCCTCAAGATCAGCAAGTAAGTCACACTCATTCGCACCAACAAAGGGTCCAATTCGGTTACAATGGTCACCATTGGAATTGGCGCCCTGATCCCTATCCTCCACCCGATTGATTTTGGATCCACTTAAAAGAGCACACTTGTAAGCCAACTTGCTTACATGTTTGTTGCTATCCACAACAACATCAATAGGGTCATATGGTCTTGCTAGAAGTAGTCCCTGAGCCGTCACTAGCTGAAGCCTCAAGAGAGTCAGACACAAACGTGTCATCTTTTCCAATATTCTTCAACTTATTGTTAACCTCGCGATTAGGGGAGATGTGCAAATCATTCATAATAAGGTCACCATTATTCTTCTTAGAGACCCACTTCTGGACAGACTTTGAAGCAGTAGAAGGCCCAACAACTTGCTTTTTACTGAATTTAGCCCGTGAAACAAAGAACTTCCTATGATTGACAATTCTAAGGTTCATCCCTTCAATAGTTTTTCTCCTTTCATCCCTGTTTGCATGCTGCACAAAACCAAATTTTCTACCATTTTTGCACATTTTTGTAGGGATATATGCATCAACAACACTACCAAACTTGTTAAACAAACTTTTGAGCCTTGAGTTCCCCATATTGATAGGAAGATTATCAATAAATAAGGAGTATAAATGCTTATCCTTAACAGGCATCTCAGACATAAAGGGTCAACCTTGAGGGGTAATTCATTGGCAACAACACTATCACTATTAAGTAGATGGTTTTGAATAGGGTAAAGAGTCAACGAACCTTCATGCACCTCCTCAACTCCTTCAATACAACAATGATTTCACAAGCCCTATTTAATGAGGCCAAACACACAATCTTTGATGCATTGTTCTCTAAAGAAAGGGAGGAAACAAGACTCTCAAGCTCAAGTTTCAACCCTAAACTTATCAATAATTCAGTTACAAAAACCCGTGAACTCGAGACATAGCAAAGCAAAACCCTTCCTCTACGAACCCAAAACCAACCCAACACCAGGAGTATTAAGAATTAGAAAGCAATAACCTGGAGCATTGAGCTGAGGCAAGAGAAGCCCAGCCACTTTGCAACTTGGTTGAACGGCGGAACAGAAAATCGACAAAGAAGAAGATGAGACTGATGAGCAGAACACCGGTGAATGGAATAAGCAGATATACAGTCAAATTCATTGGAGTTAAGATCACAAAACAAGATATTTAAAGCCTTATAGTTTTTCTTTAACTTTTGGATTTCACTTGAGGTGAATGTCGATCTTTCTTTTGGTTTGGAGGTATCTCCTCCTTGCACCATATGGATAAAATATAATTTCTCAATAATTTTCCAAAAATCATAATCTTGATCCATTATAATTATCTGTATGAGTTTCTTAAATCAGGGTAAAGTTTGATTCTTGAAACAATGGTGGTCTGGTGAAACAATGTCCTTGACAATTGACACATTTCATTTCTTCCTAAGCTTGACATGGTCTTTTGTCACAAGATGTTTAATTCTTTTAGCAAATGGACCTGCTTTGATCTACATATTGATTAGAACAAGGACCTTGGTTAAATGTAAATAAAGAAAAGTTCTAAGGTTTATAGGAATGATATCATCAATTATCCAAGGATACCCTTTCTTAGGAAATACTCTTCCTAATCCTATAAGGAGTTCAATTTCAGCTCTTTTGGAATTACCAACTTCCTTGATTCCTCCTAATTTCCAGTCTCCTTAGTTCACGACTAGCTAAGTATTTCGACTCAATACTTTGCTACCCTAGTGACTTTTGTCACCCACCAAATACAAAGTCCCTTTGAATTTGAGTAAACGAAGAATTAATAGCACAATGTTTTTTGAATTGCTTGAATGAATATTTGCTTGCTTGCTTTAATTTTTGTCATGTTCCTAAGCGTGTTGGCTCCTTAAATAATGAAACTCTCCTCTGCCAACTGCTAGCCTCTTGAACATAATAGGCTGATATGATCTTCATAATTTTGTGCATGCCATCTTTGTCAAGATTCTTCTCTAAACCCTCCTCTTCTAGTCGTTAATCTCAATATCCTTGTCAGTCATAAGGATATATGAGAATCTTAATTATGATAAATGATTATGGAAAATTATATAAGGTAATATTTGATAGTATATCAAAAATAATTAACAAGGAAAGTATCAATATGAAAGCCCAATGATTTTGCCCTTATAATTAGATTTTGGCTTTCTATTCAAAATTGTTTAATACTTCTAGTGTTTTTGATATTGTCAAGGGCCTTAAGATAGTCCTTATAATCAATGCTAGTATAGTCTTAGTGGTGAACAATTACCAATTGCATTAAGGGATTGTTTGGTATAAAGGAGTTAGAGAGTGAGAATAAGAATACATAATATGGTGATACAATTTCTATATTTGTTTTATAAATCAATGTAAATGCCAATATTTTCCCTACATTTAATTATTATTATTACCATTATTAAGTTAATCAAAAATATTTTAGTAAATCAGTATTTTTTCCCAAATGTAATTTTATTTATTTTTATTTTAGAATACTATATAATAAATAAAGAAATCAAGAATTCATGCACATATTTCCATTTTATTTTCTCATCGAGAATTTCCATTTCCATTTCCACTTCCACTTCCGGTATAAATTTTCATTTCCATTCTTTTTACCATTACATACTAAATTATCGACAAACATAATCAACCACATAGTTGGAGCACTCGAATGAATATAGGGAGAGAAATTCAAAATCAAATTGAGATTTATTCACACCGCAATTCTGGGTTCACCGAACATTGCCCATGCTCATCATCATTCAAACTTCAATCAATAATTACTACATTAAATTGAGTTTCATTTACGTTAACACTTTCATTAATAAGTCAAGGAGAACCGGATCCGGTTCGACCCATTTCACCATCCTTCCTCCGGTTCTTCATCATCTTCTTTGTTGCTTCAATTCAATTCAAACCCCAATATCCAATCCAATCCCATATTCAGAATTTCAATTTCAGATTCCTCCCTCCATCAGGTCAGCCATTAATTTCTCTCTCTCTCTCTATCTCTTTTTTTAAGGAGCTGCTGGTTTTGTGGCCGGCTTTTTACATCATGGGGAAAACAACGTGCCCACTTCTTATTTTCTAGTCTTTTTGTCGTTTGATCGACATTTTCCACAATTCGTTTGTTTATATTTAATCCCTTCTTTCATTCGTCCTGTATTTGGTGGGTTCTTTTTTCAACGATCCAGTGAGTGACGTGCTTTTTGGGGTTTACTCCTTAAATTGAACGCGTAAAGCTCGAATTCCCCATTTCCCCCCTTTTGTGTTTCTGGGCTTCAATCTTTTCTTCTGGTTATTCAGTTTGGAATCAATTCTGTTCAATTTCAGCGGTCTGGGTCCAATTTGGGTTATTACCAATCCATAATTTTGCAGGTTCTTCCCTTTTCTTGGTGTTTCCTAATGATTTCGTATCTTTCCCAGATGTCCTGGAATTTGATTTGATTTTGATTGAGAAGTTGTGATTCATGTGGGTTTTATTGTCTTGTAATATCTGTATTTCCATGGCATTTTAGGTCTGGGGTTTTGTTTATATTCATTGTTTGATACTGAAAGATGTTTGCTTTGGATCTAGCAGTTATTTAATTGAACTTTTTGCTTATGTTCTGGGAACTGAATTGTTGGTGACTTTATGCAATGACTTTTTCCCCCAGGTTTCTGTTGATGAGGGTTGGATATTTGGATCATTGGTGGTTGTTTTTCTAGCAGAAAATCTGTAACAACCCCTCCCTACAAAAGGGGCTACTCATAAAATTGGGCATTGGCTGTGAATTGAAGTATTTCATTTTTTACACATTGATGCTTCTGCTGGGTAGTTATTCTATCCCAGCTTGTTATCTCCTAGCATGACATTGTGATTTTGGTGGGTGGGATATTTTGGTAGGAGGATTTGCTCAAGGATGAAGCCAATACTCAAGCAAATCCTCTTTGTATGTTTGATTTTGGTAGCCCTGGGTTGTTATGCCACTGCGGATTCTATAAAAGTGGGTGCTCAAAAGTTACGAGTTGCCCCGTTGAAGTATGTTAGAAATGATGTGACCGAAGGAACGGGTGCGAAAGATGTGGTGAGTTCTGAGAGTGTGTCTAACCCTCTTGATGAGGGGAAAGGCGGTAGCAGAGTTTCGGTGACTACAGTCGCATTGTTTACACTAGCCATGGCTGCTGCTAGTGGTTTTGGAGCAGTGCCATTCTTCTTTGTGGAGCTTGATCCTCAGTGGGCCGGATTGTGCAATGGAATGGCTGCTGGTGTCATGTTGGCTGCAAGCTTTGATCTTATTCAGGAAGGCCTCGATCATGGGCATGGAAGTTGGGTTGTCATTGGAATATTGGCTGGTGGCATCTTCATTTCTCTTTGTAAGAAGGTGATAACATGATCTCTTTTGTTTTGCTAAGTTCCATTTTTTTCCATGTTATAAATGTCTTGTTTAGTCATCGTCTCAATAAATATTGCTCCCCGAGTGGCCTATATGTAGATCTTGAAACCCTTTGCTCCTCAAGTGGGATCTGCATTAGCAGAGTTGTTAATGGTCTATGTAAAACAGAAGATATTTGTTATACTCATATAAGCAGAACTTAGTGCTCCTAATTTTCTTCTTATTGTTTTTTTGGTTATCGGGTTAGTCTATTCAAGTGTTCTTAAGGGTTCATGGTGTAAGATTCAGTGTGGTGATTGTGTATGGCACCTTGATGTTCTTATTGTGATTGAATTCTTTTATCCTTTCCAGGTGCTAGATCAATATGGAGAAGTAAGCATGCTGGATATAAAAGGGGCAGATGCAGCAAAAGTGGTTCTAGTAATTGGTATCATGACTCTACATGCTTTTGGGGAGGGCGCCGGAGTTGGTGTATCATTTGCAGGTTCAAAGGGTCTAACACAGGGTTTACTGGTGACTTTGGCCATTGCTGTTCACAACATACCGGAGGGATTGGCTGTTAGTATGGTGCTTTCCTCAAGAGGCGTTTCTCCTCAAAATGCAATGATGTGGAGCATCATTACATCATTGCCTCAGGTATTGCTTCTGAATCTGACTTTTAAAGCCACCGTAGCAGTTTTTCGGTATTTTTCTGTTTATTTGGATTCTTTATTTATGCTAACCCTCAATGGAAGGTTTTTGTTTGGTAGTCCTCACTATCATTGTCATGGAACAACTTCTTGATTTTGTAATTTTGTTGATGATGAAAAGTTCATCTGGCCAACTAAATTAGTAGGTTAAGTTAGATTTTGGTGAACTGAAACCATTAGTTATCATACGTCAGGCAACTGCTTGTTTTATAACACTCTGAGTTGCCTTTCTTGTGTATAAGCTGCCTTTCCTTTCTCTTGATCACTTCTTTAGAAGCATTCGAGCCCATCCATAGGCATGCTTCTGATGTATCACAACTAGTTTCGTTCTTAGTGCTTCTATAGTCGGTGTAACCTTGTCATTGATACTTACTATGTTTTGGAATTACCTAGATAGAATATGGAGTAGAGACAGAAATTTTTTTTTTTTTTTTTTTGGTGAGTGTGTGTGTTTTTGGGGGGCAGGGGCGGAGTTAAGGTGAGTTCACGTGGGGTCAAGCGACCCCGCTTTTTGGAAAAAAGAAAATATATATTGATGTTTTTGTACTAAAGTAAATTTATATAATATTTGTTATAATTCATAAAAAGTCATGGAATTTCAATTGTTTGAGCAGTCAGTTCAGTATTTTTATTATCTAAGGCTTTATTATATACTTAATTTTAATTTTGTAAAGTGTTAAATATTACACACGATAGTTTTACTTCAAAGAAAATACGATTTTTGTTTACAGATCTATTTTTATTTTTGTCTGTCAAATTTACAAGCATTCTTGAGTCTTTAATTAACTTAGATTAATTTGATTGTTTGTATCAATGTCTAGTCGACTTCTATTGCATTTGTTAGTTATTACTTATGTTTGTGATGATTTGTGGTTACTGTTCTTGACTTTTGAGTCTATGAATAATATTTTATGCTTATACAGTTTAAATATTTGGAAATTTTGATCATATGCGAATGTGATGCCAATTACTTGAATTTTGGGTTAGTTAAGTGTAATTGTTCAATCATCTTAAATAAGTTGATAGCAACTTTTATTTATGATTTAAGTTAATATGCAAAAATTGAAGAAAAAATTATGTGCAATATATACAATATATTTTATATCATATGATACTTATGATTTGTTTCTATTTAAGTTTTAATTTTTAAATTTTAAATTTTTTTAATAGATATAGAGTTTTCAATTACTCATGTTTAGATTTTGACCCCTCTAAATTTAATTTCTGGATTCGCCTCTGCCGGGGGAGGAATAATATGTGGGGATAAGGTTGTGGTTGAGAGTTACCAGGGAAAATAGGCATTACAGTACTAGTTCTAGTATGTTTAAGGCAGTGGCACTTACATTATATTAGGATTTTAGACTATTTTTCTAATGCTACAAGTGGTTTTTGGGTTACATTATCTTCCCAGTTAATAATGGAATAAAATGTGGTTGGTTTTGGCTGGTGAGGTTCTTGCTCATTCTGGTATTACGGTGTGTGTTGTTCAGCAAGGGTTGTCCTTTGTGACTGCTTACAGTTGCTAGTTGCTCTTGCTGACAATAGCAGACCTAGCTGTTGTAGTGCAATCTGTAGCTATCGGTGTACCATCCTCGGGAATGTGTACAGAGAACCATTTTCTCTTTTTTTTTTTTTTCCAGTTTGGCTATGGAAGACATAGCTCTGCCAAGTGTATTGTTGAAAGTTATTCTGGCAAACAACACTCATGCTAAAATGTGCTAAGAGTCAAAAAATGTGCTAATTGTAATTTCCATAAATTAATTTGATACTAGTTAGGTAGCTATGCAACTAGAAGCCTTCTAGGGTAAATATGCTGAAACAAGAGATGGAGAGAAGCACCTCTTTTGGTGACAATAAATCCACTTCAGAAGGGTGTAAGAAAATGCATGAAGTTGCTGAAATTAGTGATGTCTTATGCCATATTGTTAATGAAATTAATGATCATTGATGTATGATTTTTCTTCTTTTTCTGCACATCTCATCCAAAGCAATCTGAGGTTTCCATGTCACCTTATGTGCTGTTGTTGCATTTTCCCATTCTGCAGTGCCATGTTGCTCCTGAATTGATTATTTCTCCTTCTTCAAAAGTTCAAGTTTTGTTTTTTAAATGAGGGAGGATGGCGCCCATTAAGATAATAGTGAATAAAATGGCTATAGAATCGAATAGCTTCAGTATCATGCTCTGCTAGATTGTGGTTGCTACATTATCAACCCTTATGTTTCATATGGTATTCAAACAATTTTTTTGAAGCAACACATTTTGCGCTTGCAAGAAACATGTCTCCTAACTAACATTAATGCTTTGAAAGTAGAGGTTTCCTGAATTAAAATAGCCTTATCCTAAAGTATGGCCGAGATCCAAATTGAATGACTTGAATGAATCCCTACTCAAATAGACACTCCAAATAGTGTCACTCTATAGTAGGCGAAACCAAACTTAACTGACTCGGAATCACCCAAGCCAAAGTTTAAGAGGCTCGAATTGTCGATGAGAGATGATTAAACCTAAACCCGTAAGGCCATACCTAAAGCCAAACCGAACGACCGATTTGTGAAGGCTTATAGTAGATGTCCAATTGAATTGGTAGTTGCAAATACTTGAGATGAAGGCCGACTCAAAAGGCACATGCATTTTATTAATTGGGTTAAAATCCTTAGATAAGGTATACTTCCTCCACCTCAAAATAATTGGCACTTGGACTTAATATTTCTGTCTAGCAATATTTGTCACTTTACATTCCCAGTGTCATATTAATTACTAGGTAAAACTGAAAGGTGTAGCGGGGTTGGGTTTAATACGAAATGATTTTACCAGTGAGGGATGATTCGACAGTTGACACCTCTTCTGAATGTTGCCCTGCATCAAGCATAATGAATTAGTTCTGCAAACCCTTATTATTCGGCTTGCGGCCTGTTTATTCATGATTCTTTCATCTTAAAGAATTTGATCCTTATCGAAGGGTGTTTTTTGCCTTTTCTTTTGTTGGTTTGTTGCAGAAAATTCCATGTATTCGTTGTTTGTCAGAATTGATTTCATTTAATGAGTGCATGAAGAAATGATTCGGATGTTAATTTGTACATGCATGATCATCCAAACTGATTCAGAATGTGTGTGGATATGCAGCCTATTGTAGCAGTACCAGCATTTGTTTGTGCTGATACCTTCAACAAATTCTTGCCCTTCTGTACGGGGTTTGCTGCTGGATGTATGATCTGGATGGTGATGGCCGAAGTTCTTCCTGATGCTTTTAAGGTAACAATTGACAAAATTCCTTCCCTGTCCCAAACATAGCGTGAACTCCTGTCTTCATTGCTGCGAGATAGTTATTTGATCGCGTACTGATTTGAATTACAGGAAGCGTCTCCTTCTCATGTGGCATCTGCGGCTACACTCTCTGTAGCATTTATGCAAGCACTTGGCCTTGTTTTCCAGAATTATACCAACATTTACAAGTGAGTGCCTGCTCCAATTATCCCGCTGAATTCTTTTTCTTTAGTTGCTTCTTTGTTGCCTGAGTCATCTAGTGCTTTTAGAGACTCTATGCCATAAGAATTCTTATGGGTTTTGGTTGGTCCTTAGTTTACTATTTCCTTGAGTTGGACTCTAAATCATAATTGATCCTCGATGAGAATTTTGCCATCTGATTTGTGTTGAAAACATGATTAGAGCTTGACCCAAGCCAAATCTGACCAAAAGTTTGCAACCACAGTAATTCCAAGACAAAATTTTGATGCTGAATGACTAAGAATCTGAAGCTGATCTAAAATTGTCTGTCAATACCACTAGTACCTCCTAGACAACGTTATTGGACTAACCGACACCCTTAGTTCGCCTAGAGTGACATGGGGTGACCCAAAACAAGTCATGAGCTGAAATCCTATCAATGTGAACACAAACCAACCAGCACTCAAACAGGCCAAACCGTTATTAGTGTGCTTAAAACAAGCAGTCTTGGACTAGGTTACACCAGTAATGAGTAAAAGGTGTTTGTACTTTCATTCTGGATCCTAAAGATGCTTATTGTTCTTATCATTGCAGATCCGAAGACATTTCCGGCTTCTTAATCTCGTTACTTTTCGGTCTTGGGCCTCTCCTTGGCGGGCTTTTCCTTGTTGCATTTGCCCTCGCATTCCATCTCCAGCACGCTCTTTTAACCGGTATAGCTTGTGGGATTGCCTTTGTGTTGGGCGCATGGCGGCCCACCCAACTACTTGTGACTTCCAAAATGGGGTTGTTTCCGCTACTTTTCCTGCTCACACTCGGAGCTCTCTCCATCCACGCTCTGACCACCGCCATCTTAAACCTGGTTAACCAAAAGAAAACCCCGACCTCAGAAAATCCCTTCTTCTCCATAACTGGGAGTTCACTGAGCGCACTCACACTTCAGTCGTTCTTATCCTGCACGGCAATAGCCTTCCATGCATTGGCAGAAGGCCTTGCTTTGGGTGTGGCGGCACCAAAGGCTTACGGGCTCGGTCAGTACATTGTCCTACCCGTGTCCTTACACGGGCTCATCCGGGGGGCGGCAGCCGCCAGCTGTATCTTCGGGGCTACTGACAGCTGGCACAGGTCCCTGGCGGCCGCAACACTGATAGGCTTCGTGGGCCCGCTTTCAGCCATCGGAGCCATACTGACCGGAATTGATTACAACGGGTTAGACCATTTGATGGTGTTTGCTTGTGGGGGTTTACTCCCGGTATTTGCAAGTATTGTGGGAAGAGCTATGAAGTTGGACCGACAGAAGAGTATGGTGGGGATGATTTTCGGCTTTGGGTTTGCAACAGTTTGTCTCATGTTTACCAAGTTGGTCTGCTTGAACACTCCGTACTGTAATTCTGCCCCGGAAGCTGTTAGATAGATGATGAAGATCGGTGAAACGGGTAAAAATGCCCTGATATTTGTGGTGAATGGCGAGGAAGATATTCGTAGGAATAGATACCCTTGATATGCTGATTTGGGGTGGGGGAACATTTTGCCTTATCGGGGGGCGAGAGGCTGTACTTGTTATGTTGCCCGACGTTGTAATTTTCTGATAGGGTTAAAATTTTCGTTGTACAGCCAAATTCCAACAGCATTTGGTTTGCTGGAAACTCGAGTGTGTATTTGAAAGATTTAATGAGTAAAACATGCAAGTTACCTAGAAAATCTTTTCATATATTGTCATTCTAATGGTAATGTTTTGCATGTACCTGTCATTTGTAAGTCTGCTCACCCTCTTAATGTGTCTGTGGTTTATGAGTCTTCTTCCCCTATGTAATTTATTAGGTGCACCCGGACCACGTGTTTCAAATAGTATGATTGTTTACCGCAGATATTAGATTGTTCGCTCTTATTACAATGCTTATTCACATGTAAATATCTGGAAGACATGCTCCAAGTGCATGCAATATATATTGCCCTTTGAATGAGCTTGTGAGGTCCTCTATTTCTAACTAATGGAATGGTAGCTCTTTCTCTTTATTTACCGAAATTTTGTTTGTTGGGGGTGATAATGTTTGTTTGAAGAGCTTATTTGTGAAATTTGATGTTGTCGTTGATGCTTACATTCCCAATAATTTGGGGAGCAATGGTAAGAGATTTGAGTTTGTTCGTTTCAAAAGTAAACAAGTGAGTTCTAATGCTATAAAAGCCCTAAATGGTTGGTAGTTTAATGGTTCCGTCTTAAGTGTTGCGTGAGTTAAGTGGTGCAGAAGATAGAAGTTTTTTTCCTCTTTTGAGGAGAGACTATGTTAAGTGAATTTAGATCCCTAAAATTATGCAGATTAAGGTAGTCCAATCCCCACTTTTAACATTCTCAAACGTTACTCAAGATGGTGACTTTATTGGTTTGTTGGACTCAGATTGGACCATTTGGAATTTAACTTGTGTATTTTTTAGTCAACCAAGGGTTGTCTCAAGTGCCTCTGGATATCATGGTACTGTATCTTCTAACCCGCGACATCATTAGGATGTGCTTTGAAGACTAAACTCAAATGATAGTTAGGATAATCAACTTGAATCTGATTTTTCTCCTAATCTCGAGGATTCTATTTTGGTGGGTTCGAAAGTTGATGTTAGAAGGAAGAAATATAAGGCCTTGATGAAGTCTACTTGGAGGAGGATTTGGATGCAATTCAAAAAGCTAAGTATACTTTTAACGAAACTCCTAGAAAGCTCAAAGATTTCAAGGATATAGATGTGAAGTTTGCACATAGACAGAGGATTATAAGAAGGGTTTAGGATATAAAGGTCAATGATAGTTAACATGATTAAAGACGTTGAAATGTATGTAGGACTAATAGTTTAATTTTTTCTTAGAGTGGTTTGTTATTTGATGGTTCTCTACCGAGCACTTTGTTTCTTTTTTTCGAACAACATCTTTTTGGAGGCAAATTGCTAATCAAAAAAATTGTTTACCAAATATCCCATTAGCAGTTTTGATTTGGTCAAAAAACTAATCACTTCTAAAAAAAAATTCTTTTTTTGCCCAAAAGCTTTTTTTGCCAAACAAGGCCGAAGTATAATACAACTCTTAGATTAAAAAGTAAAATAAATTTTCACGCGCCATAAAAAAAGTAAGATAGACAGGAGAAGAGGAAACGGAAATGAAAACACCCAATTTTGGCGCCATATTTTGGAGTTAGCCCGCCAATTTGCAAATCCAAATTCCATTTTCCTAGAAACCCTAAGAACCTCAAATGCACGATTTTGAAGCAAAAAACAACAGCAGTTTCAGTCCAGTTGAAGAAGAAGAAGAAGAAGAAGAAGAAGAAGAAGAAGAAGAAAGATGTTCTACTCACACACATTTCTGGCTCGAAAAGGGCCTCTTGGAACCGTCTGGTTAGCCGCACATCTTCAACACAAACTTAAGAAATCTCACTACACTTCCACCAACATCCCCTCTACTGTTGGTTCGTCTCTCTCTCTTGAAAAGGAATCACCATTCAATTTGATTTGTGTTTATTTGCGATTTTTCGATTTATCTTATTGTTTGCCCTAATTTTCCGTCTTTCCCGATGAAGTTTCGAAGTTAATAGATTGTTTGATGATCGGGACTAATCTTTTGAATTTGTTTTCTGAGTTACTTTCAATTTCTGTTCGTACTTATCAGCTTACCTGACGAGTATGAATGATTGTTTGAGCAATACAAATATTGTTTGAAAAGGGCGTCTGATCTTTAAATTCCATTTTTTGGGTACTTGATGAGTATTCCTCCTGAATTCCATTTAAAATCTTTCGGTTTATCTTATTGTTTGCCCTAATTTTCCGTGCTTCTCGATGAAGTTTCGCTTTTAACAGATTATTTGATGATCGGGACTAATCCATGAATTTTTCTGGTTACTTTCAATTTCTGGTCCTGCTTATCTGCTTACCTGATGAGTTTTCAACCCCTCATGAATGATTGCTTGAGCAGTACGAATATTGTTAGAAAAGGGTGACTAATCTTTAAATTCCTCTTTTTGGGTGCCTTTTAATTTTTATACATGATCAATGGCAAAAATTACCAGGATTTTGATTAAATTTTTGGGTTGTTGATGTATTGGGCAGAGAGAATTATGTTCCCAGAAGTACCGATTGCACTGAGAATGTCGGGCCATCTTCTATTAGGAGTTGTTCGTATATACTCGAAGAAAGTTGATTACTTGCATCATGATTGCAATTCTCTTTGGGTCAGTTTGAGGAATGCATTCCGCCCTGTGGATGTCAATCTGCAAGAAAATGCTACCGAAGCTCCATTCAATGCGGTCACTTTGCCTGAAACTTATCAACTCGATTCATTAGACATCGATGTTGCCTTGTCTCTTGATGATATGTAAGCTTTCTGGGATCACATTTTCCCCAATTTATGTGTTCAATATTATATGTTGATTTGGGTAAAAATACTTAATTCAATTGAATTTGGAACCTCAGGTTACTGGATAAACACCTCAAAAGTCATGAAGAAATCACACTCACAGGTTAGCACTAAATTTTCACCCCCAACCCCCCGAAATGAATAATGAAAAGAAGAAATCTTGAGCTTTTCTAAGTGTTGAAGGTCTGATGATGGTTTTATACTATCAGTTTGAACTCGAGGAAAAGGGAAAAGGAAAAAGGAAAAGGAAAAGAAAATGCGTTTTGTACTTAGATTTTGGAATCAAAGTGCTGATATGTATTTTCATTTCCTTCAAAATTGACTGAATTGAATTGTGAGAATCGACAAGTTAACTCTCTACGGGAAGCCATTAGGAGTTCATGTGTTACCCCTTCTGATTTTTGTTGTCACTACTGACAGATGAATATACTGGAGGAGAGCTTTATGTGAGAATTACATTTGATGATGTAAGATTCAGACTTTTCTGTTTTCTCATGTGTCCCCTTTCAGCTGTGTCAAGTAATGACAGAAAAATAAAATTGTTTTGTGCAGGACATCACTCCAGAGTTGTCGCGTTCAGGAGCATCACCACCTAGGGAGATTGATCCAATGCAGATAGAGTAAGATACCAACTGATCTCAACCTACTTCATGCACTATGAGATGACAAATTTAACATCTGCTTATACTCCGATTTCTGTGGCAGCAATCCTCCTCAAGAACCGGTACCTGCTAGCCATGGTGATGGAGATGAAGGTTCCGTCCCACGCAGGGAAAGTGAAGATAGAAATGAGAGGTTTGAAGAAGGAAGCTCTCTCCCTGATATCCCTGAGCTTGAGACTTTGCGTGATTGGCATGGAGATGATAACCAAACTCTGCTGCCTGAAGGATTTCGTTCCCCTCAGCAGAACATCCCTGAGAAGGAAGCTGGTACTTCTCCTAGGGAACATGCGTCGATTCCTCCAGTAGTGAGGTCTCCACAATCATCAGAGCGCTCTGGACCTTCATCGCCTCCTCGCGATGGGTTTCCAGGGCCACTTGATGACCCTTTTGGTGAGAATCTTCGTCTTTTTTGACAAGATTGTGTGCAATTGAAATGTCAATGCATAATCCAACACTGATGTGTGTGTTTTGATGTTACAGCAAACATTACACCACCGGAGATGACACTTCGCTCAACTCCCCCTCTTGAGAAGCCTTTGTCGCCACCAGAGTTGAGGCTTCGTTCTTCTCCGCCTCCTGAGAAGCCTTTGTCTCCTGAGCAGCGTCCTCAGAGACGGAGGAAAAAGAGGCAGTTTTTTGACGAGTCGCTAGTTTTGACAAATCAGTATGATCCCTTTCTCATTATGCCTGCTTTTCATCTTATTCTAGTGCTGCTGGAGTTCTAATGTGAGTTTATAACACAGGTTTTTGAAAAATGCTCTTGATAATACTTCTGATGTGGTGAAGAAGAGGAAAAAGCTTCCTTGTACAGCTTTGGATATGTGGAGGTCTACAAACAAGAGGAAGAAAGAACACATTTTCTCAGAGACTGTGATATCAGGCAAGAAAATTCATAAATAGTGATGATGTATCATGATGATTCTCTCCTAGATTCGGAAAATGTGACCATAGATATTTTGTTCTGCTGCAGGACTCTGTGCTGAACTTCAAAGTGTTTCAAACAAGGACATGATTTCTATAAAAACCAATTTGGTTTTGCCCGAAAATATCCAGTCGAAATCAGTGGTAGAAGAATCTCCTGCTAGAGACATGGAAATTGAGAGACTTCGATCTGCAGATATTGATGCTGGACAAAATTTGACACATGAAATTTTGCTGCCTACGCCTCAATTTACTCCTCAATACTCCCAGCAAGACATACAGACGACATCACCCCGTCGCATTCTAGAATCAGTTTCAGAGGCTCAGTTTGGAACGGCATTTGGTTCGGAATCAGACCGTGGCATGTTTACAGGATCTACGGATTTAGGGCTGGAAACTCCAATTTCGGATTTCAGGGAACAAATTGACGGTTCAAATATCGCTCTTTCAGATATTCCCGAGTCTGGAGAATTGGATGTGAGTACCCCAGCCAATTACTTTCTTTATGGTTAATCAAAAGAACTTCCAATGTGATCAATATCAAATAACAATTTAAGATTCTAAGAGCTGCTTCCCACCAGCATGACTTCATTCTAGCTTGTGCCACCGGACTGAAATCACTGACTCAGCCAGCAAAAACCTGACAAGTTCATAACAAGAGTATTGGAAATCATACTTGTTGATTTCCCCCCCAAAGATTTGAATCGCCCATGTTTCCATGTCTTATCACATTAGTTGTAAATCCTAATGTCTAAAGGTCTATGTCAATGACAAGACAACAATGTTTCCCCTTTAGAATGAGTAGGAATGCTTTCTGAATGCCCTCTGCTTATTGTTGTTGTAGGAGCTCTCTTTTCTGGATCAAGACAACAATACTCCACCTGGTGAGCTGCTTATGCTAAACATACTTTTGGTTGTTTGACCTCCTATTTGTTGGTTACTCGCATATTATATGACGGAATTTTAAATTATTTTACCAGATGCTACTCCAGGGCCTCGTGAGACTGACAGTATGTCTGCGAGAACCAGGTTCGACCTCTAATGCTTTAGTTTCCATTTCACTAAGCCTTTTAGGTTTTTAACAAGTAATTCATAACTTTTTCTAAAATTCTGACTTTCTGTTATACAGAGCAGTGGCACAGTATCTTCAAAACCATTCTCCTATGTCTAAGGATCCAGGTGCATCTGACGAAATAAGTCTGAGCAGTATCCTTGAGGGGAAAACCAGAAAGTTGTGTGCGCGTATGTTTTATGAAACTCTGGTAAGTTTACATATTTTCAAAATGTACTGTTGTTAGAATGGAATGCTATTAGTTCGTGTAGCTTCTGTTGGTTTTAGATCAACGATTACTTTAAAGAAATATTCTGGCTGAGGTTTTGAATTGATATTCACGTCCAAGAAACACAATACGTACAGGTTTTGAAGAATAAAGGACTCATTGATGTGAAGCAGGATGAGCCATATGGAGATATAATGTTGAAGTTGTCTCCTCAACTCAGCAAGGCTAACATATAAACATCTTCATTTGGTGTGTACATGCGAAACCAACATTGTACATTAGGTATGGACCCCCAAGCCATTCAGAGCTTAAGATCTTTGTTCTGATCAAATTTCTGCTCCTATGTTTCTATTGTTTTATTTCGTGGGGCGGGCGAATTTGCTGCAGAGACTAACAAAGTTATTCTTTTTCAGGAATTTGCAGGTAAAAGTGTACATAAACTGGATTAGGAAGTTTTGATGGGTAGCAGAATGAAAGATGATACAAATGGTGCATTCATGACCCGAACCACATAGTGAAGGATGCTTTGGAGCTGACCTTTGTTTGATGTTTATCACTAAGTTAATGATTGTTTGTAAGTTATATTCTTCTTTTTTGTTGTAATGATGAGATGGAAGTGTCACCTTCACCTAGCTAGGCTGATTAACTAACAGTGTATTGACTCAACTGGCTAACTCCCGAGTCATTCATGCGAAACTACTCCACATACTCAGCTATCTGAGCCCTTCATGTTTAGTATTCATGGAGAAGAAATACAAAGAGAAAGTGAAACCAAGTCTGGTGACATTTCATTCGCCTTTTTTGAGGCTCTTTCGTTATTGATAAACAAAAGTGTTTACATCGTTCCATGGTAAAATCCATGCTGCCAAAATGAAAAGTAAGATCCATGTCTTTTGTTTATTAGGTCTCTACGTTATTTAAGTACTCAGTTTTTCGTTCTCAACAAACAAAAAACGAAGAAAGGGGAAACGTCCCTTTGATTCCATGTAGTCTTCACCAAAAGAGGCGATAATTTAGTGCATCAGCAAACATGTACCCCATCAGGATAAAAGATGATCATTTGACAAGTCGCCTTCGAATCTGCAATGTAAGTATCAGTTCAGCAATGTGGTTAAATGGGTAGAAACTTTGCCTGAAACACTATGTGCAGTTTTTTTTTTTTCCATACCTCTGGTAATTTCTGTCTGAAGGCAACTGCAAGGCGTTGATCAAGCGTGTTCTCACACACTATCTTCCCGTCCTGAGAAGCCAACACCACTCCCCCGGAACTAGGGAAGAAACAAGGTAACAAAATTCTCTTAGGACGACGATAAGCATATGGTGTTTTACTATGGTCCTAGAGAAAATACGCGATGGTTGTATAAAACAATCCTAAAATGCAGCAAACAACAATCGAGATTCAGGAAGCATAGAGAAGAAATGAGAAGAGACGAATACCATGAGGGACCGATGTGGTTAGGGCCAGAGGGTGGTGGTGGAAGATACACCTTATCAATGGTAATGGTGGGAGCTGCTAGTTTGGCCTTTTCAGCATACTCTCGTTTTGAATCCTCCAAAACAGACTCCACTATCTTACGGTCCATCTCCCTACATCGTAACAATACTCCTGGCTCCTTCAGTTTCAGCAAGGCCTGTGAACCAACACAGCAAAACACATACCCATTTGAACCAACATATATGGAGAATGTTTGGTAAACATGTTAGGATGACTTTTTGGAAAAAAAATGACTTATTGGGAGATTTGAGCAAGTCAAATAGACTAAATAGGTGTTTGGTATAAAATCTATTCACTTTGCTGATTGTATCTGATAGACTGATTTTCAATAGGCTGAAACGAGACGGTTTGTAGAAGTTTCCGTTTAGCTCAAAAAACAACCAATTTTACCAAACACAACTTTCTCAAACAACCAATAATAAACGATTGTTTGAGAAAGACCACCTCCCTGATAAACATACATACATACACAAGTAAGTGTGTACCTGAACAATCAAGCCCTGGAGGAGCTTCCTATATGCCTTCTTGTCATCAGAAAGACGAATAAGTGCTATAGCAGTAGCATCCTTCATCCCATTCACAAGATCATCTTGAGCCTGAAGCACCTTCAAACGGGAAGCGTTCAACTGCATTGAGTACTCACTATATTTCCCTGTATTAGATCATTCACAACCCAATTCTTCTCCAAGAAAATCAAGTACAATATTTGACTTAAAATGTAAAGTTAACTACATTGGTTTGATGCTGAGATGTAGGAAGAGTGGGGGTGAATGACTTACATCTTCTTGCGAACCTCCACCTGTTTTCTCTTGCGCTCGTACTCTTGCTTGATCTTCTTCTTCTCAGCTTCCACTAACTGCAGCTTTTCTATGTTGAATTCCTGTCAAAACCAACAACCCTTTTCATCCACTGTTTTGACAATCATTTGCAGTATTCTAACAAAATGAACAATCCTGAACTGCACCTGAACTTCATTTGTGTAAGACTAAAACCTTCATTTAAGAACACCCAGAATCATAATTTTCTTTTCATGAAAGGGAAGTTGGATTGCTTCATTGCTAACTTACTACTGTGCAAATATGAGACACAAAATGAGTTGTTTGATGAGGTTAAAATAGATCGACAGAAACGTCAACACATAGACTCTAAAGAACCATATCTAGGAGATTATACGTCCAATTCTAGCTGAAAACTTCAATTGTATATACAAAATTACAAATTTCGATACAAAACATGGATAGGTAATTCATGGCTTGATACATAAAAGTAATTAAATGGGATTCATGGGAGATATGGTGTACAGAGTTTATTCTCTTGTAATCTCAGTTATAAATTATAACTTTCTCTTGGATTTATAGAACATATATTGTCCCATGGTGATTCTAATGTCCTATTTTTCAAGTTCTATACGACAAAATTACGAGAGTTGTATATAATGTCATGTTTCAATGGCTTCAAATATTCATACCGCAGACAAAAACCATTAATGGGTTGTTTTTTTTTTTCGATAATTTGCAAGTCAAAATAGGTTAAGAAAGTATCAAAGATGCTACAAAATCGCAACAATAACAAACCAGCAAGAGTCCAGCAAAGCAAATAACAACACAACTTGATACAACAAGAATACAAAAAACAATAAAACAAACAAGTATCTAATAAGGCTCTTCTAAAAACAGCTATCTAACAAGATTCTTCTAATGAATAAACAATAAAACAACCATTAACGGGTTGTTTCAAAGGTTTCAACTTATTTTGAATGAATGAATCGATGCATCGATTGGAAAAATAAGAAAGTGAGAGAAAGAGATGAACGAAACCTCCTCAGCGGACACAGAGATCTCGTTGGCTTTCTCCTCGGCCTCCTGGCGGATGAATCTGACCATCTGCTGGATCTGCTTCGATACATCTCCATCGTTCATTTTTGCTCTTCTTCTTCTTCTTTCCTTTTTCTTCTTCTGTGTCTTTTGATGTATAAATGCCTTACGTTATGACCATCTGCAAAATGTGGAAGTTTTCTACGGCATCAAATTCATTCGCTAAGATAGGCACAGCACTTATTCTGAAACTTGGTCTTTTTTTTTAAAATAAAAAAATATTTTATTTGGCGGGTGGTCGTTAGTTAGTTAAAATGGCCCTGCGAATTACCGGCCGATTTCCTGTTGTTCGCTCATGGACTTTTGAATTTTTCCTTTCTCTATTTTTTCTTTGATTTTTTGTCTGTTTTGACAAAAAAATTATTAAATTTCATCTTTCTTGACCGATGGGAGGCGTGAAAATTGGATTATATGTTCGAATAGACCTGGCAGTTTCTGACCCGACCCGATAACCCGACCCCAACCCGTCCGAAATTTCTGGGTTTTGAACACGATTTTTTGAACTAAACCCGAAGTATACCGAACCCGACCCGCCCATTTGACCCGAAAATTTTACTTTTTAAGTTGAACTTTATTAAAATTTGTGACTTTGCATTGAAATTTTTAACTGTTAAACTATAAGCGCAACTTATTTATTTATTATTTCTCTTATTTAAGTTAAAATAGTTATAATTATCTATCGTTACTAGACGATAATCATATTTTATTATGTATATTGTACAAAAAGTAGTATTTAGATATCATTTTTGAAAAAGAAAAAACGGAAAAGGTCGCAATCATAACCTGTTGGGTTGACCCGAAACCGAAATACACCGCCCGTATTTTCCCGAACCCGAAATACACCCGACCCGTATTTACCCGAACCCGATATACGACCGACCCGAAACCGCCCGCCCGACCGAATTGACAGGTCTATGTTCGAAATGAGTTTAATGAACATATATATATATACAATTTTATAAATACATACGTATAAATTTATGAGCATATTATCTTTTCTTTGATCATATATTGGTATTTGGTAGAACAAAATTTTATTGCCAAACTCTCCAAAAAGACAGAGCCACGAAACCGTCCAACAACAAAGACCTATGCAAGTAAAAGATCTATACAAGTGTTGTATTTTGTGATATATTCAGCCAAAAAAGGTACCTATGCACCATAATATAACGAGAAATGATAAATGTCTTGGACAAGACACTTTTTAAGTGTCTTGTGATGCTACAAAACCTATATATTTGTAAATTAAATTGCAAAAAAATGACATGATTGACCTCTACAACTACAATAATATATATAATGTTATAAAATCACATTTTTATCTATACTACGTAATCCCACACAATAATTACTATTGCCGAGAAATAAGATACAGTGATCATCTTCACAAGAGTCGACTTCTTCAAGTTTTTTCGATGAGTAACCCAATGATGTACGTACAGAAGAAAAGGTCACACTGATACCAAGCAAAGCACTGAAATGAAGTAGTATACGCTTAATATATGGACATTGAGAAAATAAGTGATCACAAGACTCCTCCTTGTGATCACAAAGTACACGCCCAGTGTCACGTAACTCCTAGATTTTATTTGACTTCTCAAGAGTAGTCTTGTATCCTCTAGATTATTTCGGAATTCTCTCATGAATTTCATACTTGTATAGAATCTTGGATATTTGTATAGAAAGATCTAGATGTTGGATATGGACTGTTGGATCAAATATATCTCCACCGTCCATTGAGGAGGTGGAAATGTATATATGTCCCCTTAGGGCTCATTTGTAGGCATCCATCGTTTGAGAGTAGCCACAAGACATTCTCCCAAACTCTTTAAGTGTTCTTACTTGCTTCCCTTAAGCTTTACTTAGTTTCTCAAAAGCTAAGCATCATAAACTCAAAGACTTACTAGCAAACTAAGAACATGGTTTTGAGCGTAAGTTTGCTAACGCCGCACGGGTGAAGTCTAGCATAAAGAATCATCCTGTGACACGACACTTGGTATTAGAGCAGGTTCCTTGGAAGACGATGACTTCCCAACTCCGAGATTGTCAACCTGCCTCCAAAAGACAAGAAGGGAGATGAAGAGAAGGAAAGACGAAGGGAGAAGTCTAGGGACATGGAAAGAGCACTCCACCTTGGCTGATCTGGATGATAGGGTCGAGGAATTGGATTTCCGAGGAGGAAACCTCGAGTCTCTGGAGGATGATGGAATTCGAGAGGAGATGAAGGAAGCTATAAGGGCGAGTGTAAAATTCCACTAGATATTTATACTTTATTTTTTAAAAAAAATAATGAAACTCTATTAGTAGTTGGGAATAAAAAAATTAAAAAAATAATAATAATAAAAATTTTTGGGTTAAGACTCAAAATAGCAAATGATAGTATAACTCAACAATTTCTCATACTGAATTGTTACTAAACTTTCAACTTTTTATTTTAATTATATTAACAGCGAACCCCATATTAACATAAAAAAAATAAAAAAAGGACGACATGACTTTGCAACCCAGAACTCATTCCCACTTTTTGCATTCCTTGTTGCAAAGAAATAACACAATTTTACACGGGTTTCAAGAGAGAGTTTTGATTATTGCATTTGCTCTAAGGCTATCCATAATGACATTCTCCAAAATGGAAAACATCAAGTACATAAATAGTAGATTTAGTATTATTTTAATAGGCAGTAGAAAATAAGTATTGTTAATGGCGAAGAATGGGTTGAATGGTATTGTTAATGGTGAAGAATGAGTTGAAGAATGGTAGAAGTGAATGTTTCTTTTGGTTGTTGTAAGCGTGAAAGTTTTTGTTGTGTTATTTATGTTTGGTTGTTTGTCTATTTGGCAGTAATCTTTATCTTTTAAAGATTTATATGCGATTTACTGTTTCTTTATAAACTTTTAAGTCTTTTCATTCTCATTGTAGAAGACTCCCCGCCACGTGGATGCAGGCTTGGCCCCTGGGGTTTTCCATCATAGCTTTCGTTTTCGATCGTATTAATGAAGATGGTCTATGTGTCTCTTTCCTAATTAGAGAGAGATAAAATTGAAAGTTGAGTGGGCAATTAATGAGAAACATATCCTACGAATATGGACGATAAAAGATGAACCCCATGTATGATAACATCATATATATTCCATGCATTTGCCAAGAATTCCCCATCTTCATCACGGGTTCCTAACATGATCACTCCTCCATCGTGTTGCAATTTCTCAAAAGTTCCTATTTATTAGTAGGTAGGGTTTCGACTAATGTTTGAATCACCTCAAATTTCAACAAAATCAAAATCACGTTTATTTGTGATTCTTGATTGCACAATGACCTAAAATGATTTTACTTTGGCCTTGTTCTTTTATGCGGCTGGTTGGCTGCGGTGTCATACTTCACCGCAACTTGTCATATTCCACCACAACCCACTACAATCCACCACAATATACCACAACCCACTATAATCTACCTTTTCTAATTTAATTTATCTTTTTATTAAAATTTAAACTTTTCACGACCCACCACAATTTCGCATTTTGCAACACATTTACAATTATTAAAATCAAAATTCACTACAACTTTTCACAACCCACCACAATACACTATAATTCACCACAATGCCGCCACACCGCAGCCAGCCGTATAAAACAACGGGACAACGATTGAAAATGAAAATCTCTCTCCCCCTCAAATATATATATATATATATATATATATATATATATATATATATATATATATATATATATATATATATATATATATATATCATACATTCCCACCTTTTTGTGGGCCAATCTTAGTTAATCAATTTAAACAATAGTAAATTTGGATTAAAATCAAATTAAGACAATAAATAAAATATTGTGTTCACATTAATATTTTCTATGGAATCTATCAAGGTCAAATTAGAACCAAAAGAATTAAGACAATAATCCATTTTTTTAAAGGGTTCGAATATTTTCTCAATGATGGTTGTTGAAAATTAAAGTATATTTCACCTTTAAACAACCAAATCAATATACATTGATTAATGACACTTATTGACTGACACCCATTGAGATATAATTTTGTTCCAAAATTTAATATTTTTAAGGATATTTTACGTAATTGAAAATTTTCAACTATCATAATTAAAAAGTGTAACAATTATTGATTTTACCCTAAAAAATTGAAATTAACATATTTTGATCGAACTAACTTGTTGCAATAGTTAATCGTATTTATTGACACATAAATATCTTAATTACATTAATTGTAAAAAACTTTCAAGCACCGTAATAAAAAGAAATCAATTATATATATGATAGAATTTTTACTTTTAAAAATGAACGAATTTAGGCACTTTTCCGATAAATTTTTACTGACCTGATTATAAAATAGATCACATTTTGTCTGAAAAACAATTTATATTTACACATTATTGAGCAAGTAGATATGGACAAACCATGTTCCCAAATTTTAGTTTACAAGTTTGGACTGATCCAGAAATAATGTGAGCTATTCCAATACATTCTTCTTGTGATCTTAACCTTCTCATCTGACTTTTTGTGATGCTCATACTCTCTAAACTTAACAATGTCCTTTTACTTTGAAAACCTCAATGGATGAGACATGTGATTCTCTTTTAACTTATTTTGGGCTATGAGAGTATAATTTAAGTTTATTTTGAGCATTTCTATGATTTCTTTTACCCCCTCTGTTCCATATTAATTGTCACAATTTTGATTTTTACGGTCTGCAATATAACTCTTTGATTGATAATTTCTTACATAAATATATATTAATAATTGCAATATTATATTTTTATGACAACATTTTTTATTACGAATCTAACAGTGGTAATTTTGTATATGGACTCATTGTATATATAGAGAAATTTATGGTCAAAATTTTTAAATTTGACTGCACAATTTTCAAAGATGATAAATAATATGGAACGGATGGAGTAAGTTAGGATCTATAAAATTCAATAGAAGGTGTAATAAGTTCCTGTATTTTTATGCGGTGGCATCACTTACGGTTCCACACTGCATCACAGGTTTCCATTTTCTACCATAACTCACCATAATCTTCTATTTTTCTTTTTGATTAAAAGTGAAAACTTTTCAAATAGAAAATCGAAACTTTTCTTTATTTCTACCGACCATTATTTTCAAATTAAAATATACCAACTCATATTCCATTATTACCACCACAACTTTTCACATTCTACCACAACTTTCCATAAATTTTATCTTTTCATAAATTTTAGTAAATTTAGGTAATTTAGCTAAGTTTTAATAATTTGGGAAAATGTTATATTTTTGTATAATGTTAAATATATGTGATCAGGTATATTTCAAAAACTAAAAAATGAAGAAAAATATATAGGCATTCAAGTTTCTCGTTTTTTTTTGGGTTTTTTTAGTGTAATTCTTAGCGAGTACCTTACCTTTGTCCTTATCCTTCACTTCTTTAAACTTATCTTTCCCCTTACATGCTTACAACTCAACATCCTTGGAAATACTAGGATCAAGTTTCTTAAGGAATCTCACTATAGTATTTTTTGGTTCTTTTTCAAGGTTGGTCTGGATATGAAGTCGATCAAACTCCCTAATATATTTTTAACAGATAACATATCTTGATCGACTTAAAGAAGACGTCCTTTAATACAAATTTTGCATATAGTTAGTTCGCAGAAATTTCTTATCCATCGAGTTCTTGAGTTTAGTCCAGGCTTTAACCTTGAATTTACCGCCCTGAGATCATGTGTTGAGGTATTTTCGCACCACATGAAAATATAATTAATTTCTCCAATAAAGGGCATCAATCTTAAAGACCCTTTCATCATAATGTTCTTTCAATTTAAAGAACCTCTCAAAGACTTTTACAAATGTGTATTAAATGTCAGGGTTTATGGTTCTTAGAATTCTAGTGGGTCAATTTTCATGTCCCTAAGGTCAACATTATCATGCCTAAGCTGACTGATCTCCTTCTCAATGTCCTTTCTTCTTGTGAAGATGTGTAGGAAATAGCAAGACTATTTTTATTTTATAAAAATAGTTTATATAATGGAAAAATATTAAAGGGTTTGGCCTATTTATTTTATAAAAATAGTTTATGTAAAATCACTAATTTTGCCGAAAAGGACCTAAATTGGTCGAAGTATTTGTACGTCTATATTTAATTAAATATTATATTTACATGAATTAGATGATTAAATATTTGAATAGGTCAAAATAAGATTTAATGTTCAATGTCTCATAAAAATATTGTCATGACATACTTAAAAAAATCATTATATTTGTCTACACTCTGCACAAAAGAAAATAAAATAATATTAATTTAAAATTAAATCTTATTATTCCAACGTCCACAAAATAGAACATTCTTTGATTATTACTTAGGAAAATTGGATTCTAATAATGCCAACATTTTGCAATTGAACAATCTTTAATTATATTTTTAAAGCTAGTTTTTTACCAAAATCAATTTTAAAAATAGATTTAAACAAAATAATATCTAACCTAATTTTTTTTTATTTCTTACCTCCACAAAGCATTCTTAAAGACAAACCCTTGTCAAAATTTTCAAATACATGGTAAAATTGGGGATTTAATTACTAGAGATTTGAAATCTCTCCAACCTAACTAAGGCCATGTTCTTTTCTGTGGTTGGCAAACTGCGGTGCCACAGCCTACCGTAGTTTGCCACAATCCGCCACATTTTACCGCAAATCATTACTTTTATCTCTCATCACTTTTCTCCTCTATTTTTTTACATCATCTCTCCTCATCTACCCCGTATACCAATAATCTACCACAATTCCACCATACCCGCCACAATTCCACCACACCTCACCACACCATTCTGCAAAATACCGCATAAAAGAACATGGCCTAAAGAACATGATGTCATGGTCTAACTGAATCATGAGTGTCAGTCAAATTAAATTAGGTTGAGTAATTTCGATTTAAATTTATTGAAAATTTATTTAAATTTATCAAAATTTAAAAATTTAAAAAATTAATTTCAATTTATATTAAAATAAATTTGATAAAATTTATCAAAATTTACCAAAATTAATTATTATCCAAATATCTTTTAGCCATAAATTTTAGACTTGTTGAGTCGGTCCTTTGGGAAACCTAAATTCAAGGCCAACTACAATTGTAGTTGCACAAATAAAAAAAAAAGACGCGCCCTGTAACCTGTTCTAATAAAACCACTGTGATTGGCTGATTAAACAATTCACTTACTCCCTCCATAATAATCCCCAGGACAGATCCCCCTTCTCTCTCTCCTCTCTCTCTCTTCATATGACGTAAAGTCGCAAAAGCCTTCGTTCCCTCCTCTGTTTCTCTCTGCACCCAGATCTCTCTCTCTCTCTCTAAACCTTCTCCCTCATCCAATTCCACAGAGAATGCTTCTTCCGCACTCTTCCATGGCTGCTGCTCCTGCTACTCGCACCTCCTAGAATACAACCTTATCCAAGGCTCTCCCAACCACCGCCATGAATCGGAGTTTCAGAGACTACAACTCCTCCTCCGCCGGCGCCGGCGGCGGTAGGAGCTTCTCCGTCGTCGCGTCTCACCATCAACACCGACGAGGTCACAGTCTCAACGGACCTTCCAGAGACTCCGACGAGAGTCTCGATCTCTTCGCCAGAACTCGTCGCAGTATCTCGATCAATCCTTCCGATGAATCCGATGGTACGATTCGGATTTTCTTTCGATGATTTTTCGTTTTGTTTGTCAATAGCGACGTCTGAGTGTTATCGTTATTGTTTCTACTTGGTTTGGCCGTACTTGTGTTTTGTTTCTTTAGTCAATTTGGATGCCTAGGATCTTGTATTGACTGATTCAGACTGGAGTGACGATAGTCATGACGATTTCATTTTGTGATCTCTGTGTGTGTGTGTGTGTGACTGTTGCAGTTTCACTGAAATTGGGGAAGATTTCTGTTGGATCGGTGAAATTACCTGCTAGGAATGGTTTAGATGATCTTTTAGCCTCCACGGATGGCGGGAAGAATGATTATGACTGGTAAACGAAAAAGATACTCTATTTTTCGATTCTTCAATTTCATTGGCTTTGATTCATAATTTATTTTAATAATAGATAAGTATCTGCTCTGAATCCATTTTTGATTTGATATGGAGTGTCACTGTAGAACTTCCAAGTCATGATTAAAATTTCAGTTGGTTGCTTTTGTTGCTATATCACATCCTTGAGTATATTAAAGAAATATATAAATATTTGGATCGAGCTAACGGATGAGTTCTTCGATGTGGACGTATACACTTTTTGGGATTTTGTTATTGGAGTTGTATCCGTGGATCTGAGCTCTTTGTTTTGTTGATTATGCTTGGAAGTTTGCTAGATCCTAATTTCACAGTATCAGCTCAATTCATACCGTGTAACTATTTCAGGCTTCTGACACCGCCAGAAACTCCTCTTTGCCCTTCATCCGAGAGGACTGATTTTCAAACAAATGTAGCAGCTCCAAGGAAGAGTTCTGCTGCTAGATCGTCCTCGGCGACCAAGCCTTCCAGGGTATCTACAATCTGTTTTGATTCTGTTCCTAACTTTTTGTGCCTGTTTTTTTGACATAATGTTTAATTTAGTCAGTGGTATGGGATTTTACTAATTTGTGTCGTCGAGCAATGATCAGTACTGGAAAAACCTGTGCATCTAATAGACTGTTGTGTGGTTATTGGCTTATTCAAGTTAACACATGTTTCTTTCAATCTAAAGCTGAGGCCTTAAACTGTGTTCAGCATAGGGAAAAACATGGGTTTATGACTTGTGAGATGTAGATGTAGTGATGGACTATTATAGGATGACACTCAGACATTATCTGTTGGAATGTATATGTCTGCTTTGTAGCAACACTTAGTTGCTTCCTTTTGAGATGGGGCGTGTAATCTAAATGCTGTGGCAGTTTTCCCCTGATCGATCACCTGAATTACCCAATTATCGAGGTGAATTGTGTGAACTCAGGCATCCGAATTCAGACCATTTGTTGTTAAGAAAGATATGACTTTGTATACTTGTGTTGGTTTTGTCTATGGCTATTGAACTTGTTGCCTGTTGGCTTTGCCCTATGGCTGCACAAACACGCTTTAGCTGCAGCTGAGTACTTGGCTGACAAATTCAATGCTTGGCTTCACTATGAATGGCTTGAATGCTTGAGAATCTTGAAGCATTGATCTTGGAGTGAATGTCGGAAATCTATGCCTTTGTGGAAATTTTGTTGCTTGTCTATCAGAAACCATGCCGACTCCATGCTAGTGTGAAGTAGATATAGTGTGCCTTGGCAAAAATATTTTCGGACAAATTTACCTAACTTGGGTTATACATTTGTATCAGCTGTCCACTACACACTTGGATAACAGTCATTCTTCAAGGCCAGGTAGAAGCAGCTCTGTGACACGCTCTTCTGTATCTTTGATGCTGAGCAACAATTATTCTTCCAATAGATCACCATCATCAATTCTCAACACAAGTTCTGCTTCAGTTTCATCTTATATAAGACCATCCTCACCAAGTACTCGCTCATCATCTACCTCCAGACCTTCCACCCCTTCTGCTCGCACAACTTCCTCCCGATCTTCAACTCCAGTGAAAGCGCGCTCAGCTCCCACCATCTCATCCACTGACAGATCTCGTCCGTCCCATGGTTCAAGACCCTCTACCCCCAGTTCAAGGCCACAGATTCCCGCTAATCTAAATTTCCCAACAACTCGATCAAATTCTCGCCCTTCAACTCCAACTAGGAGAAACTCCGTATCTGGCACCATGTCAACACCAAACCTTTCTGTCTCAACTCCACGAGCTGCATCAAATGGACGCACCCAGACATCAACATCCCGCCCTAGCTCTCCTAGCCCTAGAGTTCGATCACAGCAGCCCACTATCCCCCCTGATTTTCCACTCGATACACCACCCAATCTGAGGACGACATTGCCAGATAGACCCGTTTCTGCTGGGAGGTCAAGACCAGGTGCTTCTCTGACATCCAAGGCTAACTCAGAAAGCGGAAGCTTTGCTAGTACCCCAAGAAGACCATCTTCCCCAGCTACCACAAGGGGAAGGTCTGTCGAACCTCCTGGAAGGGGCTCCCTGCATGCTAATGGGCATAGAACCGATGTGTCTGAACCGCGCAAATCATCATATATTTCTGATTCCATGAGAAAACCTGTGAAAACATCCACTCCCTCTGAGAACGGTAGCTTTGGGAGATCCATCTCCAAGAAATCACTTGACATGGCTATCAGGCATATGGTATGTACATCAATTCTCATCTTTCTAGCTTCTTTGTTTTCTAAGCTCTAGTTCAATATTTGATGCCTGACATCTACCATATTTCTCTATTAAAACCAATGGTATCCATGGACACCCCAAGAGGAGGTTATTGTATATTTATGTTAAGTGGACACCCTAGAAGACCCAAAAATGTTAATAAGAGGGTGTCCAATTCAATACAATAGCCCAACTATCCAAAATTTCGTAATCCAGATCCGCCACTGATTATACATTTATTTTGTCTTCTGTGTAAACAGGATATAAGAAATGGTTCAGGAGGAAGCCGTCCGCTCCCAACTACATCTCTGTTCCCTCAGAGTGTTCGATCCGTGCCATCCAAAATCCAGACGGGCTACAGTTCAAGCAGCCCGAAATCCATGAGCAGTAACGGAAGCCCATCGATTAGCAACAATGTTCCAGTCTTTGAAAATGGAGCATATACCAATGGCTATGCAGAGAATGGTTATGGTAAGAAAGAAGAAAATGGCAGACTTTTCGGAAGATTGAATGAGGTGGATATCTACGAAAGCACACGATACGATGCCCTTCTCCTAAAAGAGGATCTGAAGAACACAACATGGCTGCATAGTTTGGACGATAAATCTGATCAATTCTCCATTTTTGACAATGGGTTTGAGCAGCTGCCTGAACCATTTGGCATGCCATGATCGGTACCTTCTACCACAATTTTTATTTTCTTACTTTTGAAATCAGTTATACCTAGTCCTGGCAAAAGTTGTCCCGACCAGAAACCGACCTGGTTTTTCAAACATGAAATGTAACAAATCCTGAAGAAGGGGCATACCGAACCCGACCCGACCCGGTCGAATTGACAGGTCTAGTTATACCGAAGCTTGCTTTGGTGCTGGTTGCTTTATTATCGATTCAATTGTTTGACCATACAAAGTGATCGGTAAGGTTACTCTTGGGGTTTTCAGGCTCCTGAGTTTGTGGAGGAAGTAGTAGTGACTTGTGAGGCTATGTACGTTGTAGGCCCTGGACTTTTGCAATTGAAAAGTTATATAGAGGTGTAAATTTGATTTTTTTTTCCTTTCTAGCTGTTTCATGTCTTCATCGCTTTTTAATTTTGTTTTGCACTCTCAATAATACAATATAATGGTTAGCTAACATATGTGCCCTTATTAATTTGTCACTCCCTCGTTATTTTTTGTCTGCAAGACTGTAATTATCGATTATTTGCAATATTTATTGTCTTGTCCTGTGTAGATAAATTCGCTAGTGTTCACAGAAAGTTATAAAATTATATTCTTACAAGAATATTGTACATTACAAATTTAATAATATGGGTTCATATATACTGATAAATTGATAGTGTTTTGAGATGATAAATAAAATAGAAAATTGGGAGGTTTTTTTTTTTCATCTACTTAAATGGGAGGGCAAGTTAGACTTTACATAATAGATTTGTCAATATGTTGATTCACCATAATGCGAACAGAAACATGTTGGATACATATCGTTTACATAGTAAATTTGTCAATATATTAATTCCCCATAATGTTAGTGACAACAAAAACAAGATGGATACATATCATTCACGTTATGTAGGATGCATAGCATTCACGTTATGCACGTAGCTACCTAGATGGTTGTGGATGAGTCTGTCTCATGTGAACTAGTGTAAGGTGGCATTCGTAATGCTTAAATTATCACTGAACTTTTTGGTAAAACCATCTCATGCAGGTCTTTGCATTGTCTTTGGTTCTTGGGATCCGATCATCGAATTATGTTCTTTTATGCGGTTGACAGGTTGTGGTGACTCATTGCACCGTAATTTTTAATATTCTACTGCAACCCATTATAATCTACCATGACTCACCATAATCTACTTTTTTCTAATTTAATTTATTTTTTTATTAAAAGTTAAACTTTTACATATTCCACCACAATCTGCAACAAGTTTTTACAACCCATCACAATCTACCATAACTTTTCTCAATCCACTATAATCCACCATATTTCCTCCACACCGTACTGCAACCATCCGATATAAAAGAGCGGGGCCCTAGGGTCACAAGTTTTGTTTGGAGTAGAATGTAACCCCAGTAGACAACAAAAAATGGATAGTTCCGTAATAGAGTAGATAGGATTTCAATTTTCAACGAATTAATTACCCATATGAAAGAGGGGTCGGGCGAATAAAATAATCGAAATGAATGTGGATACTGACAAAGCTGAAGAGAAATAATGAGAAAAAGAAGGGAAGGTTGATAGAAATGGGGTGGAGGTTGAGTGGTCAAAGTGTGGCAGTTGCAGTGTTGCACATGACATGATGCAGCCTCACTCTGAATCTGATTGATTGCTAAAATAAAATCTTCGAAGCTGGAAATCCACGTGCAGTCCATGTGACTGAGTTATCATTGTTACACTGTACTACACAAAATATAACTGGGAGATTCAATTCATTTGCACTACATCTGGCGTTGCCATCTCTCATTTCGAGTTATTTTGGGACTAGGATAAATAAATATTCTTTTTTGAATAAAAAAAAGGATGATATGTTTAGGAAAATAACCCCGTTTTTTTTATACGACTGATTGTAGTGTGGCACAGTGCGGTGTGATGGGTTGTGGAAAGTTATGGTAGGTTTATGTAAATGTGTTGTGTGAAATTGTAATTGGAAAAAGTGAGATAGAGTAATTAGAAAAAGTAGATTGTGGTGAGGTGTGATAGATTGTGGTGGTGGATTGGGATGCGTTGTGATGAATGTGGCAAGTTGTGGTGCGGTCTGGCACCGCAGCTAGTCAGCCGCATAAAAGAACAGACCTTAAACTACAAGGAACAAGTGATACGGTTACAACAGTTGAGGTTAGGCTATGTGTAATGGTGCCCTTGGATTTGAGGGATGAGTAGGGTATGAATAGTGAAAATAGTATTATTTTAATGGGTGTTGGAATATGCTATTGGTAATGGTATCCTTGGAATTGGAGGATGAGGTGAAGGATGAGTGGGTTAAGAAGTAATAAAATAGTATTAAATAGAAAGAAAAAAAAAGGAAAAACCATAAAAAAATACAATAATTAAAATTGTGGGACCCATTTTTCTCCCTCTCTCTCTTTCTCTCCCCCTTTCCTCCGCAAATTATGATATAAAACCGAGTGTACCGTGCTAGGAGTGTACGGGAGAGAGTAAACCCACGCCTATAAATCAATGTATATTTATTACAGTTTTTCCCTTATGCAATGCATGTTTTCGCTTACATAATGCAGATTTCCTCAACTTTGATGCATTATTCAAACACAACAATGCATATTTATTACAGTTTTTATCTTATGCATTGCATATTTTCCACTACGCAATACAATTTTTTCCACCTTGGATGCAGAATTATCATGATATTAGTGTATCATGATAATTTCCCAACTTGGATATTTACCCAACTTGAATGCATATTTTCCCTTACGCAACGCAGTTTTTCCCACCTTGGATGCAGAATTATTATGATATGAGTGTATCATGATAATTTCCCAACTTGGATATTTTCCCAACTTGGTTGCATATTTTCCCTTACGCAATGCAGCTTTTCACACCTTGGATGCAGAATTATCATGATACATTATCATGATATGAGTGTATCATGATAATTTCCCAACTTGGATATCTTCCCAACTTTGATGCATATTTTCCTTTATACAATGCGATTTTCCCCGCCTTGGATGCATATTTTCCCTTACACAATACATAGTTGGTGATAAATTTCCTATCATGTAATGCATTTTTTCTAGACTTAGGTGCAGTATTCAAATACTGCAGTGTATACTTATTGCAACATCATATATTATTGTTTACTTAATCTCACGTGCATATTTATACCCTACCCCATATTTATACCGAGTGTACGGTGCTATGTACACTCTGTCCTTCCATATAATTGCTTTCCTCCCTTTTTTCTCTCCCGTGGGTTGTGTCCCTCATTACTCAAAGGATGAGGACGCATCCTTCTCCCTCAATTCCTCCCTCCCCTTTTTTCCTTTATTTTTTTCCTCTTTCCTCCATCTTTTTAGGTAAAAGGATGTCATTACCCATAGCCTTAAGATAATGTGTGCCATTGGGATAAAAACTTCATCTTGGTTTGATTGTTATCCCACCCACAAGAGGAGGGTAAATTTCATTTATGAATTAATGGGGTACTAATGGAAGATACTATTCACACCAAATTGATTTAGAGCATACTGTTACCAGCTATTTTAAAGATCTTTTTACATTCACATTACCTATATGATTGGGTGATGTTCTACAATGTTAAGAGTATAAAGAATAATTGGACATTCAATTATTAACTTAAGTCTTTGGTTGAGATGATAGTTCATGATAGTAGAGTTAGACTGAACAAGAGGTTTCAAGTGCGAAACTCAACACCCTCATATTTATTTGCACAAGGTGAAGGAAGCCAAAATGACATTCGTGTGGACAGACCTGTTAGAGTATAAAACAATCATTGAACCTTCAATCATTACCTTATACTTTTGGTTGAAATAGTTCCACATACAATTAATTATATGTAAAGTTGTATGATATACACCGGAACTATTTCAACCAAAAATTTGCGTATGATAGTTTATCATACAACTTTACATTATGTCTTTAATGCTTAACCTTACTTATGTAGTGTTCAACCTGCAGTGTCAAAAAGCCTAAGGACAGTTTAATTACTTTAATAGGTTCAAATCTATTAGCTCGCACAATGTTATTAATAAATTAGCTACTAAAGTGTGTACAAATAAATACAAAGGAATTCTTCTTAGTTCTTACAATCAATTTTGACTGCTTTCATTGTGGGCAGATAGGCCCTGCTATTTGAATTGGATAAAATGAGGTTTAGATGGATTGAATTGGATAAGTTATGATGCTTTTTGGGGAATGATATTTTTAGAGAGATACTTTTTTGAGGAATTGTGTAAGGTTTGAATTATATTGGATTAGATTGGATTTGAAAGAGTTATTAATCCAAAGAACAGGGCTATAGTATTTTTGAAGCTTTTGAGGTCTTGTGTATGATGACTGCAAATTAGGGACATAGTAGGATAATGGTATGTTGCAAAGTTGGATATTGCAAAAGCTTATGTTTTGGGTTTTTGGATAATAAAATATTGACGTTTGGGAGCGTTGGATTATAATATATCAACATTTACTATTAGACAACAATATTCTTGACTTTTATATTTAAGTGACAATATTATACTAACAGTAATTAAGGGGGCGGTGTACCAGTCTCCATGCTAATGTGGCTGGTGGAAGGAAAAGACTGTCCCAAGTTAATAACCCCGTTAACCATTCATTTTTCTCATCAACCCACATTACAAGACATTGGTTGGTTGTGTGTCACGTCAGTACGAAGACCGATTCACCACCCCCTTAGTCACTGTGTTAGGACCGATTTTTTTTAATGTGGGTTAGTAAGAAAAACGGAGGGGTTAACGGAGTTACTGGACAAGGGCCGGTTATTTTCCCTCCGCTTGTCACGTCAGAACAAAGATCAGTTAACCAGTCACCACCCCCTTAGTCACTGTTGGTATAATAATTTCACTTAACTATAAAAGTCAGAGATATTGTTGTTCAATAATAAAAATCGGTATAGTACAATACAATCTAATATTTCCAAAAGTCAGTATATTGTCATCCAATATTTCATCTATTTTTGAACCAATTTTCAGTGTCACTAAAAATATTTGATATATGCAAACTTTCCGTAAAGATTGGGCTCCAAATTGTGTGTTATCTGTGACTTTTGGTTTTTGTTTTGGGCTGTAATTTGGTCTGTTTGTATTGTCCTTTTGGGCTTGCAATTATCCAAAAATATTGTGTAATCGCTCATTTTGAATTTTAATTTTTTTAGTGTTATGAATTTTTGAATTTTACTTTTTTTGTGCTAGACAAGTTCATAATTATGCTTGAGTTTAAATACGAGATTCATAATTGAGTTGCCAACTTCTTGGTTAAGGGAATTAATAAGGGATGTTCCCATGCAAAATGGAAGTACTGTTAAAAACAACCTAGACCACTAATTAATTCGGTAATTCCCATCACAGTACTAACTTTTACCGTATAATGTTGCTTATGTAAGGTCTGAGAGGATTCAAATGTACACAATATTCCCTATGTATGACACTGCATGAAGAGTTCGGTGGATACAAATTCTTACAAAACATTACATATATTTGTAATTTTTTACATAACCTTACTTTATCCAATTTTATCTTAAAAACATAAGTTACGTTAATACTCGAGGATTTAATTTTCCAATCGAATCTACTCTTGCTTGTTTCTGCCTTGTAAACTTGAAAATAGAAAAATACAATAAAATAAATAAAACATTAAGAGAAAATCAAAGTAGGTCTTTTACTGCCAGTTTACACATATTAAAACATATAATATGAAAATAAGATTTACTTTTTGAAATTAAAAAAAAAACCTTTAACATAGTAAAGTGCTACATATTCGTTTTAAAATTAAACCGACGTCAATATCTTTTGATCAAATTAAAGAATTGGCAAATAAACCAATTACTACTTACGTCCCACAATATTTGTCAAATTAACTAAATTTTGACAATTGATTACTTATAAATCATAGGGAATAACGATATAAATTGACACTATTGTAAGGTATCTTACTAATGACCGCTATTTCATATTGTAACCCATTGTAATTTGTGAGTAATCAACGATTAAAACATAGTCAAATTGACAAACATTTTGTGACCAACTTAATATTTGACAAGGATTTACTAAAATTGATCATAACAAATAGAAATGTAGCTTGTGCTCATAATCCGAGCTCAACTCAGCTTCGGATAGAGGGTGCCATGCCAATTTGCTCGAAGTCTATCCTTTTGACAGAGGCCATGGCCCTACGGTCTGGTCTCAAACAAGGTATCCAAGAAGGCTTCAAAAAAATCCAAATTGAAGGAGATAGCCTCATTCTTATCCATGCTATCATGGATTGTGTCAACACACTCAGGCATATTGATATGATTGCCAGTAGAGATATCAAAAAACTCTTACTACAATTGGAAGATTACTCTATTGACCACATCTACCGGGAGGCGAACGTAGCGGTTGATTGGTTAGCTAATCTTGGGCATTCTTTAAATTCCTTTGTTACATGGAGTTGTAGCCCCGCTGTGGACTTTTCTTTTATCTTGCACGCGGACAACCTAGAGAGATGCCTTGAGAAAAGGGTCCCCTATAGTTAACATCTTTATCATTAATCTTTGTTTACCCGAGTTAAAAAATAAATAAATTAATAATCCGAGCCCCACAACTATCCCTAGTTTTTTTTTTTTTTGAAGCCACCTACCCTATTATTAGATGCATGCAATAATGTTAATATAGACAAACTGTAAGCAAGCAATATGTAGCTAATCAACTTGAGAATGATAACTTCTGCAAGAAGAAATTAATCCAAACAGGTTGTTGAGCTGCTTTGTAGACTAACGAACTAGATTAGCATGTAATTCAAGCTATTTATTCATAAACAATTCTTTTCCCTCACGAAATTTCATTTCCCCAAAAACTTAAGATGACTATTGTAAGTAAATAAAGTTCATTAATTTCTCTTTGGTCTGCTAGTGGGATCTCTGTAGATAGAGAAACTAGATCTGAATAAGAAGACAATTGAGATATATTCAACCCTCATTGGCCAATCTTAGCTCTTTAATGTAGAAAGTTTGGATTCTAAATAGAGGTTGTAAAGGGATTATTCACAAGTCAATTCAAATTGAGTCAAACATACTCAACTTTGATAGACTTTAACTTCAAATTTGCACTCAAGTTAGGTTCCTCTTAATTCATCAACAAATATTTGATAAAATAAAATTTTGATCTCTAGAAGAAGATATAACTTTAAGGAAGCATGATCAAATTAATTAGATTGTGTTTAGGCTCCGTTCTTTTATACAGTTGGTGCGGTGTTGCAATGGTGCGGTGTTGTGGAATTTGAAATATGTGGTAAAGTGTGATGAGATCTGGTGAGAGTTGTGGTAAGTGGGGTGAAATTTGAAAACGTGTCGTACGTTGAAAGAACTTCAAGAGAAGAAATATTGATTCCCTAATTTGGATTTGTCGGGAATTCTTGACGTTGATGACCTATTAGAGAAGGATGTTATCGATGTTTCGTAACCAATGAAACCTGAAGAAGCAGCAAAAACTACGGACCCAAAATATTGTTCTTAATTATCATGGGGTGGTTAGCTACCCTTCCGAGAAATGTATCATGTTCAAGGACCATATCATATAATTAGTTGAAGAAGGGAAGATTATATTAGACTTGGATGATAAAGTTGAAGTTGATTACATTTTGGCACAACCAATCCCAACTACAAGGAATAAATGTTGAGTTGATTCAGTTTGGAAGCCAAAAACCTATTCATATCCCTATACTAGTTTATGCCCCTCAACAAAAGCTTGATCATGCATTAACTATTTTTGATGAAGATCTCATAAGGGTCATAGTCACATGAAGGGAGACTATTAGCTGAAGTGAAGTTCAAACACTTCCAACCCACCAAGAAAAGCTACAAAAAGGAAGGAAGAATCCTGGGTCTCCAAAGAAAAGGAGGTTAAAGTCATCAATAGGAAGTAGGACCATCTTGTTAACTTGCTTAAGCAAAGGTCCTCATTTTCCTATCATATTGGAAGGATTTTTTTGGATGGAATTCTTTAGAAAGCCAACAAGGTCGTCGTGAACATGGTTTCATGCTCTTAACTCGAAAACGAGGATGATTGAGAGAAAAGTCGAAAGGATTCCCAAAAGCATGTGCTAAAACTCCAAGTGATTTCATGGCATTACTGTCAATTATGGGATGGAAGCAAATTTTTCATTTTCACAAAGAAATGTGTCATCATGTCGCTACTACCTTGCACTATCTTGAGCTTTTTGCCAACAAGGTCAAGGATGTGGAGGAACCATATGAAATCTTTACTTACTGGGTCTCTTGCAACACACTCGTCACTTTTATTGATGATGACCAATTGTTAGGATCGAAACCTCTCAATAAAGCTTTGTTTGTATCTAGGTATAGCCATGGGCAGAAGGCTAAATGTATTTCGGTAGATGGAGGATCTACAATAAATATTATGCCAACGTTAGCAATGACTAACTAGGGGAACATAGTTGAAGAGGGCGGCATTGCAAGAGGCGTATAATGATATAAGGGTTAAACCTCAACTTATCCTTAGACCTTTCCTAGAGTCGTACGATAGAATTGGTATGGTTTGTTTTGAGCTAATGATAGGAGACTCATCTTTGTCTTCAATCTTCCATGTCGTTGACTCCAAAACTTCTTATAAACTATTGTTGGGAAGACAATTGCTGTATGAGCATGACATTTTGTCTATTTACATATATATGTTTAATTGTCAATGAATTGGGTATCCAAATCCGCTCATGCCAGGGGTGTCCATAGAGCATAGACACTCCTACCATATCCTCAAATTCGCCCATGTCAGGGCTTCAATCTTAACCACTTGGTTAACACCTCATTGACAAGACATTTTTTTAAAATGTATTCTTATTGTTAAATTAATGTTTTATCATATTTTTTGTGACCATATTTTGTATAATTATGCTAAATTATCAATCATATTGGTTTAGCATTCGCTAATTATGTCAACAAATATAAAGGATACAATCAACTACACATATACTCCCTCCGTCCCCTAATTACTGTCAATTTTCCTAACTACCTTGTCCCTTTTTATTTGTCAATTTTACATTCTCAATAATTAAAATTTCTATATTACCCTTAATTAATGATTCAAATTTTTATTTTATCTTTTAAAATTCTCCTTTATTCCTCTTTTCCCTTAATGAGGGGTACACTTGTTCATGCATAACTTTTTCACTCTATTTCCAAGACGCATTGGTTTTTTAAAGTTAGTTTATTTAACACTTAAAAAGGGATGGAGGGAGTATATTTTAAGTGACATATTTTAAGTTTATGTAAATGAAAATTCTACCATAGTTAAATTTATTTTCAACTATGGTAGTTGAAAATTTTATAGCATTCATTTATAAAAAAATAAATCATATTTTTTAAAAAGATTTATATCATCATAAACATGGTTAATTATTGTATCAAGTTATTTTGATCAACCTACATTGATTTTGAAGTTTTATGGTAAATTAATGGTCTTTTCACTTTTCAACTATGATAGTTGAAAAAAGTCAACTATGGTGGAATTTCCTTTAAAGTATTCAATTTTGTAAAAAATTATAACTTTAACATATAGATTTACTTATTGTAACAAGTCCTATGGTGAATACATATATTAATTTTATTTTTTAATGACAAAATTAAAGATAATTGTACATTAAAACTACAGTTAAAATTAACTTCTTATAATTAACATGAGATTTTATTATATCTTTTGAACATAATTTTCCAATTTACGCTAAAATACACCCATAAATATATCTTAGCAAAACTCTTGTCATTTTTTGTAAAAATAAAAGTAGAGATCTAAACACACAACAATTGAGACAATCTTATACAAAACTAGGGAGTGGTTGGTGCATGAATCCGTGACTAAAACTGTTACCACTTACCACATTTTTTTTACCATGCAATCTGTGTACAAGAAGCATGATCCACTCCCACTAGCAGTAATAACAGCATAAAAAATAAATTTAAAATGAAAAAAAAAATTGTCAAGAGGGTGAGGAATGTGAGGCGGGCTGTCTACGGTACGAACTGTCTGGTCTTCAACATTCAGTCACTACTTACTGACTCTACTGACTAAACTAAACTCCCCATTTTGTGTCAGAGTTTACAGCTGTACTTTATAGGAATGACTGCGGTATGGCGCGGTGCGGTGTGGTGGAATTGTGGTGGGTTATTGGTAAGTTATGTAGGTTTTGTTTTTTATAATTGTAAATTGTAATGGTAAATGTGAAAAAATTAATTGTGGTGGGTTGTGGTAAATTGTGGTGGATTGGTATGTTGTGGTGGGTTTACAGAGTGCAGTGTGTTGTGACACCGCAGTCAGTCAGTACTTACTAACTCTATTGACTAAACTAAACTCCCCATTTTATGTGTTAGAGTTTACAGCTGGCTGCGCTATGGTGCGGTGCGGTGTGGTGGAATTGTAGTGGATTGTGGTGAGTTATTGGTAAGTTGTGGTGGGTTTTATTTTTTATAATTGTAAATTGTATAGGTAAATGTGAAAAAAATTATTTATGGTGGGTTGTGGTAAATTGTGGTGGATTGGTATGTTGTGGTGGGTTTTAACAAAGTGAAGTGTGTTGTGACACCGCAGCCAGTCCGCTGTATAAAAGAACAGATTTTAACCTCCTAGTTGGAATACTATACTATACATAACAACAACAAGAAGAAGATCAAAGAAGAAGAAACACTGGTTGAAAGAAGAAAAGTTGTCAGTCCCAGCTTTCATGGCTTTAATGGGGGGAAAAAGAATGTGGGTATATGTGCAGAATGTGAACCCATTTTGACCTTGATTGTGAATGAAGCTTCTGCATGTTTATGTAATTAGGTTTGAGTAGGCAGGAAAATTAGAGACAGACAAAGGTAGAAGAAGAAGAAGAAGAAAGTAAGGAGGTTTATTTGGAGAGAAACAGGGGTGGAAAAGATAAAACAAAACTGCAACTTGTTTGGTTGTTTGGAACAATCTCAATTTCATTCCATTACTCCATCTTTTTCTTCTTCTAATCTTCTCTTTTAATTCCTACCTTCATTACTTTTCCTCCCCCACCTTCATCTTCACTACTCTCTCTCTCAATCTCTTTACCATGCAGCTTCAGGTATTCTTTCTCTCCCTATGTCTCTCTGTTCTCTTTTTAATCTGAAAGCAAAATGTGGGTCACTCAGTTTAGAACTTGGGTTTCATCATCTGTAATTTGGGGGTTCCAAATTCACTGATATCTGCAGGATCCCTTCTGTTACTCATAAATATATCCACATTTATGTAGTATAGAATATTATGGAACTTTTAAGTTAACTAATGTGAAGATTAATTGATCAGTAATAGCTAGATGGTCTTCTTATTTACATTCATCTGCTGCTAACATTCCTCCCTTTCAAGATTTATGTACTGATCTTCATATGTCTAATTTACTGATTTACTGTCTAACCTAAATACATGGCAAAAAGAAGGGTGTTTTGGGCATTTCTTGATCTCATTTGATATGCCATTCTTCACCATGATTTTCTGGTGGGGAATGTCAGGAAGTGGTTGTTTTCAGCATGTATAATATAACCTGGGACACCTTTTAATGGCTTCCCCTTTCTGTTTTGTAAAGGAAGACTGCCTTTTTTATTGTTTGCTTTAACCTTTCCTACTTTTTCTGTAACTTCATGGCTGAATATCCTCATGTTTTAAAGGCTTGTGGCAGAATTTTGGGCATTAAATTTTGACTGGTTGGTGCTTGTGTTCTTGCTTTGACATAAGGTTTTCACTTCATTTGGGAATATCTAGAGTAGTTAATGAAAATTGACCCCATATAGATACACTAGCAATTAGGTAGAGCAATGATGTATCACTGTTTCTTGGTTAAGTTGGTGGAATTATCATCCCTTGAGTAGGGATACTATGAGCTACCTCCTTTTTGCTCAAAGTTCTATTGAATACAAGGGACCTTTTAACAGTTTTGGTGAGAGAGGTTTGTGGGTTGAAGGTTCTATCGACCAAGAAGAAGTGAATTGTTGTTGGGTGGTTTCATAGCTGTCTAATTTTTCTGATTTTTATGATGTGTCTTCTAGCTGCTGCTGTAATTCTGTTGGTTTGTTTCTGCTGTTTTGGTTTGTAGCATCTTTGATGCTTTTTAGCCTTTATAGCTTCTAACTATCGAAAAAAAAGGGACCTTTTAACAGTTTTCAGTATACACGGTTCTCTAATGAAGCAACCCTATTGTTTTTAATGCCAGGCATATTAAAGAACTGGTTTGAATAGAGGACCATACATCCATACTATTGCCAATGAAGCTCCTATGTCTTTTGATGTTTGTGGCTCTCTTCATACTTGCTTTCCCACCTCCAACCGATTGTACCCTTGAAATCGACAAGCGTGCTTTGCTACAATTTGCTTCTATAGTCCCTCACGGGAGGAAACTAAACTGGCGCGCTTCTACCCCAATATGCTCCTCTTGGATTGGGATCACTTGTACCTCAGACAACTCCAGTGTAACCGCAGTTAGACTACCCGGGGTTGGCCTCAGAGGTCCAATCCCAAGCAATACCCTTGGAAGACTTAACAGTCTCACGATTCTCAGCCTCCGATCCAATGATCTCTCGGGGAGTCTTCCAAATGATCTGCTCTCGCTTCCTTCGTTGCAGTACGTGTTTCTACAGCATAACAGCTTGTCAGGCAATATACCCTCTTCGTTATCACCTCAGCTTGTCGCTCTAGACCTCTCTTTCAACTCATTTACGGGTCACATTCCTTCATCGATTCAGAATCAGACACATTTGACTAGACTGTACCTTCAGAACAACTCTCTGACAGGTCCTATACGGAAACTGAATGTTCAAAGCCTTCAGCAGTTGGATTTGAGCAACAATCATCTCAATGGATCTATTCCCTCGTCTCTTAGACGCTTTCCCAACTCTTCGTTTCAGGGAAACGACGAGTTATGTGGGCCACCACTCAAGCAATGCTCAGGAGCTTCTCCAGCCCCTGCTCCTGCTCCTGTTCCTGTTCCTGTTCCTGTTCCTGCACCTTCTGAAGCACCTGCCCCTCATATATCTCCTTCTCAAGCTCCTTCCTCTGTGCATGTAGGGGCCCCACCACCCACCATTGCTCGTCGTGATCAAAGTGCGAAGAAAAAACTAAGCAAAGTTGCTGTCATTGCAATTGCAGTAGGAGGAGCTGCTGCCCTGTCGCTTCTACTGTTGGTATTCTTCTGCTGTTTGAGGAAAAAGGGTGATGATGGAAGGAGTGTGCTCCAAAAGGGATTCACAGCGGGTAGGAGTAGGAATGAAAAGCCTAACGAACAGTTCAGCAGCGGAGTGCAGGAAGCTGAGAAGAACAAACTGGTGTTCTTCGAAGGGTGTTCGCTTAATTTTGATCTGGAGGATCTTTTGAGGGCATCTGCTGAAGTCCTGGGTAAAGGAAGCTATGGGACGACTTATAAGGCAACTCTAGAGGATGGAACGACGGTTGTGGTCAAGAGACTCAAGGATGTTGTGGTGGGTAGAAGAGAGTTTGAGCAGCAGATGGAGATGATTGGAAATCTCGGTCACCATGCTAATGTTGTCCCTCTAAGAGCTTATTACTACTCCAAGGATGAGAAGCTTCTCGTCTATGATTACATGACAAATGGAAGTCTATTCGCCCGCTTACATGGTATGCTTTTTGTGCTGTCATTTTTGCATTTTACGCTGTTATATCACCGACTTGGCTTTACTGATGTATCAAGTTATGAAATTTTTCAGGAAGCAGGGATGATGAGAAACCACCACTAGACTGGGAATCGCGTGCAAAGATTCTGCTGGGATGTGCCAAGGGCATTGCTCACATACATTCATCTGGTGGTATTCGGTTCACTCATGGCAATCTCAAGTCATCCAATATTCTTCTCACACAGGATCTCAACGGGTGCGTCTCAGATTTCGGCCTAGCTCCCCTGATGAGCCTCCCTTCCATCCCACCAAGAACTGCTGGGTACCGAGCACCAGAAACCATAGACCCCCGAAAAACTACTCAGAAATCCGATGTTTACTCCTTTGGTGTCGTGCTTCTTGAACTGCTGACGGGTAAGAGCCCGGGTCAATCCCCGGGATGTGACAATGTGGAGGATCTCCCGAGGTGGGTCCAATCCGTGCTTCGAGAGGAGTGGACTGCAGAAGTGTTTGATGTCGACTTGATGAAGAATGACAACATCGAAGAGGAGTTGGTCCGGATGCTTCAGGTCGCCATGAGCTGTGTTGCAAAGGTGTCTGATGCAAGGCCTGACATGGCACAAGTGGTGAGGATGATTGAAGAGATCAGGCACTTGGATTCATCAAATAGGACGTCGTCGCCTGAGGGTGAGGAATCCTAGCCCAAGCAGCCCTCACAGATTCAGACACAGTAAACATATATGAGGGTATGTCAGTCTGAGAAATAGGAGGCAGCTAACAAAGGACTGCACATAATACACCTGTAATACTGGTAATTTCGCTTACTGATGTGGCCTGATTGTTGTGCAGTAATTCTTTTAGGATAATTAGGTTAGGGGAAAAAGAAAAAACTCATGGCCATTGTTTTGCTGCTTTGAAAAAAATACAGTATTGTTTGTTGTTGTGACTTGTATGGATGGATGTTGATATGTTATTTGTATGGGTTGTGAAAAACTGAAAATAGTCAAGCCAAACTTGAATTTGTGGATGTGTATGACTATTTGCATGACAATTGGAGCCACATCTAAAGTAGTTTTCTTGGTGCAAATGAGGCATCTAGACCATTTTCATATTGAATCAAAACCCAAGTCTTTGGTAAAAACTCTCTTTACCTACCCATTCAGACTCACATTTAAGCCAAACTTGAATTCGTGGAGTGTAATGGATTGTGGTGGGTTAGAGAAAATTGTGGTGGGTTAGGGAAAGTTGTGGTGGGTTGTGGTGAAATATGAAAAGTTTAACTTTTAATAAAAAGATAAATTAAATTAGAAAAAGTAGATTATGATGGGTTATGATAGATTGTGGTGGATTGTGGTGGAATATGGAAAGTTGCGGTGCGTTGTGACACCGCAAGCTGCCAGCCGCATAAAAGAATGGGGCCTGATACTCACAAACTTAGGTGAGAAAGTTGATCCAAAAAAATATATGGGCATTATAATAAGATCCCACTCCCACCTCTAAAAAATATGATAAAATGTAAACATAAAACAAATAATTCAGCAATTTCCCATGATGAGATTTACAAAAGCAGGAATTGAATTACTAATTAGAAAGAGGGACAAGCACAAACAGGTAACTAACAACTGAACTTCAACTTTGTAACCTCAAAATCCATTGGGTATCATCTGTGTTATCATAAAATAAGACTGAATACATGTCAGAGCTATAAGTATAATAACCCTAGGCAGCAGAACAACATTAGATGGTTGTTAATGTTGTTTCTAGTCCTCTCACCCACCAGCAAAAAAACAAGGCAGGTTTCCGGTAACAGCCAGTAGGCCTTCTAATCTCTCTTTATAACTATGAACCTCTCGGTCATCTTCTACGAGGCTACAACATGCTTCAGATTTACTGCAGTGTATCGGAGGAACTCTTGTTGACTAAATCAGCGCCACTCATGTATCGGGCGACAAAAGAAACAAGCCTAAAAGGGGCACCGGTCAAAGGAGCGTCAGTAATAGGCACAGCGTCCTCCTCCTGAGGTGGCTGTGCTTCAAGATCCTGTCTGTGTGTTTCATTTTCGTCTAACGCTATCTGAACTATTTCTCCAGACACAGGAGTCTCTGGAGAATGTTGGATCACATTACTAGCCTGCTCCGTTTCCACACTGTATTGCTGTTCAAAAAGCTCGACAGCCTTTGCTGCTCCTGAGGATGTGGCTGTATGGTCTTCAGCGGTTGCAGAATCCGGTATCAGCACTGAAACACTTTCCCCGGTCCCCATGTTCCGTGAGCCAAGATCCATGTACAATTCGTTCATCTGAAATAGAGAATCGAGTGAATGAATAAAAATACTAATTGTGATGGGGCAAATAGTAACACGATTCAACCCACAGGAGCAGGAAACAATGGCAGGTACCAAAATAAAAACAGAGATAGAGACTGCGAGAGGTGATGAGTACATCAATTGATTCAGTTTCAACTTTCAAGTACATATCAGGCAAACTAGTTGGAACAATCAAACTAACCCATGAAGTTGTTATTACCTTTTCAACTAATTCGGCATTTTCCGTCACTAATTTCTCAATCAACACACATGCTGCTTCTATCTGAGCATTCAAGTCCTCTTTCTCAGACGCATCCTGCAACAGAAAAATTCAAGCTCATCAGATAAATCCATTAAACACGGCAAGACCATGAGAGACCAGATCGCCTCCTATTCAAAACTTACATGCTCATAGCATGCAAAAGTTCGAAAAACATGTTTAGAAGTTTATTTTAGAGGTGAAATCCTCATATGCATAAGTTGGCTTTTTGATGGTCATGTTAACAAGATAATTATCAGCAACCGTCACCTCAGACATGCTACAGATGGTCAGGAACAACAACAAAAAAAATAAAAAAAACGCGGGGAGGGGGCTTGGTGTTTCAAAAGTTGACTGATGTTTCTGCAATAGAAAGGACTCCTTCAGGTAAAGCTTGACCCAAGATCTAAAAGTAGGGTAATTTCAGAAACTAAAAGGTGAAGGCATCCAAATTGCATCAGCATATGCTCAATCATTATATTGAACTATCCAGTACAACAAATGGTTTTTTTACTTTTTTCTTTCTCGATATCTCTCGTTCTCTCTTGGCTTCCCAATCTGTTTTCCAAATCGTTTTGTTCTCGGTTTCCAAAAGGTTTTTTTTGGTCTGCCAAAATCCACCTCTTCAAGTACTCCCGTGCGAGGAAGGCTACCTACTCCTGGATCCCTCAAACCTTGCCTTAGAGGGACCACACTGGGGGCTGTTGTTGTTGTATCCAGTACAACAAATGGCATATAGTAAGGCCTGCAAGAAATCAACAAGAGCGAAGAAACAATGTGGGAAGAGCATACCTTTTGTGCGTCCACTGGTGATTGTGCAGAAGCCAAGCTCATTTCAAGATCCTGAATCTGTGACTGTAACATTGATATGTTGTCCAACAACTGTCTGTTTTCTTCCAAGATTATGCTTCTAGCCCCATCCAACTCTCCCACCTGCCAGGCTTTGTTTTCAAAATCAGCATCAGAACAAATAGAGCTAGATAATGGGACTCAGAGCTTGTGTTCCATTCAAATCACAATCCTTGTCAAAAATGCAATAGATATGAACATTCAATGGCAGCTAGATTTTGTACCTCCTCATGCAGTCATACATTAGGAAGCAACCAAAAAGAATGAAAGTATCAAAGCAAAACTCATGTGGAAAAAAAAAAAAAGAAATCCAACAAATTTGTATGGTGAAAGAAACAAATTTGTATGGTGAAAAGAAACAAGGAAAGAAGCCAGCTATAAACACCCAGGACCGACCTCTTCTTCAACCTTCCTGTCCAACCCACCAAACATCTCGTAAGGATTGAGGCTGCACCCAACTGACCCCGTCAATGAAAATGGCAAATGCCATAAAGCAGAGACCCATGGGCAATGAATAAAAGGTGGTCAATTGACTTGAATAGGGCGGTTGCCCTTATTGGTCTTTTTATCTTTGCCAAAAAAAAAAAAAAAATAGCGACCCCAAATTCTACCTGACACAGAATTTTCCTCCAACACATAGACATAACTTTTGATCTAGGACTTCATTGGAGATGTACGATGACAAAAATATTCTTTTCCGGACACTGTAGAGAACCGCTTACTGAGTCCTCACTCCTCACCGATGCAACACTATAGAATATATGTATGCTAGGGTAGATCTCATACCCTAAATCATAATGCTCACTCTTCATTTCAGAAGAGCACTCTTCCTTTGTCACCAAGTTCATCCCAAATCACAACAGATCTGAGCTACTAACGTGACCATCCAGTGAATCTCATTGTACCAATCTTATTAGTCACTGAATGAACAAACTATAGAATAAAATATGACAAACATCCAGCATACCTTCATTCGCAAACTACTGTTTTCATTATCAAGTGTAGCAATCATTTCCTTGCTTGAATTCTGCAAATTCGGAGTAAGCTGTTAACTTCTCATACTGTAGAGTATAGAACTAATACTGCTGTAAATAACAAAAGTATTATTAAATAACAAAAGTATTATTATTTTCCATTTTATGTTTCAATTTGCCATTCTGAGCAATTAAAGAACATCATCTCAGCTTCATAGTTGGGAAATAGAACAATTATTATAAATGCAAAATCATGGTCACTATATATTGACCTATCAATCAACAATAGGAACTGCAGCTCAATGAAGAAAAGCTATCTGGTTACCTCCTTTTCACCCAACAAAGCTTTCTCCTTTTCAATATGTCCAATCTTTTCTTGCAAATCCCTCTGGAAAGATGATGACTATATAAGTAATACAGTCAAATCCCAGTAACAAAGATGGTATGCTATATTCCCAGTTCCCATAAATCAAGGAAGAAGAATCATATATGTTAAACAACTCGCACTTTTTCAGAATTCAAAGAAGCCTGCTCCTGTAGTAACTGGCTGATTCTCTGTTCCAGGAAAACCTGCAAGCAACACTTAACTTGAGCACCAGAAACTTCTCAGGCTAAACCTGAATGGCTGAACCCACAAACCACAACCAGTATTCAGCCTCCATTCCTACAGCCTAGAAATTAAATTGCAAAGAGGGTACTTCTGTCAGACTCCATATTTGAAAGGCATTGACTATGCAAAATGTAAAGCAGCTGGTTATTCATGAGAAAGAAAATTCTTTGTTCAGCACCCTATGCGACACTCCTCATCAGCCTGCTTTAGACTTGGTTTAACACTATACTTAAAGTAAAATAACAAAAAGGCAACCATATTACCTCCTTTTGATGCCAAGAGTCATTTTCACCCTGTAATTGTGTAACTTTCATCTCTAGATCAGCCTGTAGTATTGAATGAGACTAATAAGATAGATAAAAATGCAACCAACAAGCGATACAGTTTCCATTCTTTTGAAGATAACTATTTGCTAGTTTACTGATTGAATTGTGATTCCACTTCCATTGAACAAATTCAACACCTGTCTTTGTATGAATGAATCCTTTTCATACAGCAGTCGCTTCACCATGTCTCTCAGCCTAGCCTATTAAAAAAAGCCCCAGTAAAAGAAATGTCATAACGTAATGGCAGTATTGAGATTCAATGAACATTGAAGCAGAAGATTTTGAAATTTCAGGAATATAATTAATCTCACCTCTTCTTGCAACCAGTTCTGTTTACCATCTTCAGCGGAATGGGACTGCCAAATGAAAATTTGGATGATCAGGAGACGGGAAGTCCATATTTCAACATGCAGATGAAGAGTAAAAAATGCAGGACTTTTAATGCAGAACACATCTAATCAGGATAGGGTAAGGAACTAGAGACATGGTAGATGTGACACCTACGGAAAACAAGGGAAAACTTAGACAGTTTGGACATGTTAAGAGGAGGAATCTAGAAGTGCCAACAATAGGTGTGAGGAGTTTGGAGTGTCAAATACATTGAGGAAGAGTGGAAGACCAAAGGAGCATTTAAAAATTTTACTAAACTAGATTTGGCCTTACTGTAACTTATGAAAGACGTGTTCTAGAGTAGTCAGTCAAACTTGCTGGTTAGGACAAGTACGCGAAGAAGGGAGTTTGGACAAGTTGGGATGATTCACTCTCATACAATAGTTGCTTTCTCGAGTGAGTGCAAGATCATTGCATGTAGGAATAAGAGAAGGCATGGAAGACATAAGGCCAAGAGCAATCCGTGGGAGGTCATGAATTGGCATCTCGCGGTGAAGGACACCTAAGACCCACCATATTTGTGGCAACTTAGGATTAAGACAGTGTGGACCTCAAATGAATGACAACCCCTTTTAGCCTCTTCTTGTCATGGAGTTTAGTTATGCCACGTTCGAATGCATAATTTCTACTACATGTTCTTCCATTACTTGGTGTTTACTACCATCTTTGCTATTGCATTCTTTGGCTAGCTTTTTTCACTTCATTTCCCAACTTTGTACCTCTTTCAACCATTTTTAAAAGTATTTTAGTGAACCTTTGGTAAAGGCGACATCAATCCCCCTAAAGAACATACCCTTTTTTTTTATAGGAAAAAGACATGAATTAATAATAGGCTAAAAGAAGAGATGCTCAGCAAACATCATACAAAGTTATACACATCCTAAGGCCAAACTATCCACAAAATCTACCTCCTCAAAAGAGAAGAGCTAAACTTCGCATTCACCCAAACGAAGAGAGACTTTACAAAATTATCTCTCAATCTCTGAAGAGGGATTTCAGTTCCCTCAAAAACCCTTCGGTTCCTTTCTTTCCAGATAACCCAAAAACTCACATGAGGTGAAGTGGGGTAACCTAAAGAACAGATCTTTAAGGGGAAGTGGGGTAAGAATTACAAATTTGGTGAGCATAATGAAGCCATTTACTCATCTTCCCTTGATATAACTCTGAGCTATCACCCACATCTTGGATAACCATTACAAATAATAGGCAAACAGACAATCATGGTCCACATATACATATTCATACATGCAACAACACACAAATCAACCCAATATACATTCATACATGGCAAAACACACAAAGCACCCAATCTCTCTAAACAGCAAAGGAAACAACAATGCGAGCAATAAGTTTCAAGTATACTCGGCAGGCTCAAAGTAGACTTACACCGTTGATGGCTTCAGCATTAAGTCTACCCTTCTCCTCAACCTTCAAGTTGTCTTTTTTGTCTCCTACATTATCACCAGAATCAACACACTGATTCAGGATACTCTGCTCCTGAGAACTTGTGTTTCCAGCATCGGAAGCAACATCTTCAGCTGCTGATTTTGCCTGTTGCTTGTTCTTCTTCTTCTTGTTCTTCTTTTTCCTTTTGTCATCCTCCATTTTGCTATCTACCAACAAACACTCAACGCCAAAATCTAGTCACCGAAAGCCCAACTGCAAAAAGAAACAATCGAAAATTCCCCACTTCTCCAACTTGGTTCAATGGAATCCCCCAAGAAAACTATAAAATTGATATACAAAAGGTAAACCCTAGCGTAATGTCATCATAGATCGAAGCTGATTGACCAAGATTTCATTTGAGACTGAAACAATACCTTCGTTGGGGAATTGAAGGAGATACGATGCAACAGGACTACAGCAGGCACGTAGCTAGGCGATGACCAATGGAGAGGAAAGAGAACGATTGCAAATTTGCAATATACGGCATTAAGAGTCCACCATTCTCTTTCACTGCAAGAACGCAAATGTAGTACAAGGGTTTAAAAAAAAAACTTAATATAGTACCCCATATATATATAATAGAAAATAGGGAAATTCTATTTGGTTCAACTTGGAATAATATCTAAAGTATTTGACAATTAAAAATAGTTTTTAAAGTATTTGAAAATTTGGAATAATTTTTAAAGTTTTCAAAATAAGTCTATTATTTGAAATAATTTTCAAAATAAGTCTACCATTTGAAATAATTTCAAAGGTAGTTGATAATTTTGAATAGGTAAAAGTTGAAGCTTACCAATTGGAATTTTCCTAGAAAATAAGATAATACAATGGTGTAAAAAGAAGATCACACCACACTATAACAAAACTAATGACCACCAAAAGGGGAGAAACTACCAAAAACAAGAAGGAAGAAGCAGATCTCAGTTCCTGAGAGAATTGTGGATGAAGATGGTTTCATATCTAAAGTCTCCCAAGAGGCACAGTTCTGAACAGAGGAAGCATTCTACAAGAGTCGATACCTTGGGCATTCCTCTCTCCAACTTCTTTGAAGCTCTGAATGATGACACTGACTCAGATGATGATGATGATACTGAAATTGAGGTAGCTGCCAGGCTAAAGTAGGATGGTCAATCCATCCAATGAGATTCATCGCATGCAACATTAGGGGTCTAAATGACCCCAAAAAAAGGGAGATGTAATGCTCTCCCTCAATAAGCTGAAATACGACTTAGTATGTCTTCTTAAAACAAAGGTCAAATATAACAATGAGCTCCAGCTAATTCGACGAATGTTCAAGGGTTGGCAAACAAGTTCAAACTTTGAGTTGCACCATAGAGGGAGGATTTTTATTGCATGGAAAAATCGCAGCTATGATATTCACATAATAACCAAGCACATCCAATGTATTCATTGCAAGGTGAGATAGAAAACTTCAAATACCGAAACTAATTTCAAAGCAAAGGCTGAAACTACTCAATAAAAACAGGTTTGGTGACATACACCAGCAGCAGGTTATTTCAAAGCAGAAGTTGGAGCATGTACAACATCATATTACAAACCCAACAAATCCTACTCTAATCCCTGAGAAAAATGTTGCTCGAACAAATTATATTCGCCTTATGGATTCTGCAGCTTCCTTGATCTCACAACAACTGAAAATAGAAAAAGTTGCCTTGTGAGATGTTTGTACCAAATTCTTCTTCTCACGGATGAGACAATGCAAACAACAAAACACTGTGTCCACTATAAGAAATAAAAAAAAAGTGCGAAATCAACAAGTTCATGGGTATGATCAAGTAGCCCAGGTTATGTCTGATTACTACTCAGAGATGTTGGGCCAGAAACAACACCACTGTACCCAACTCAATCCTACTATTCTCTAGCGAGGTAAAGCTCTCTTGATGGAACAACAAATTGCACTCACCAAAGCATTTACCTCAAATGACATCAAGGAAGCTCTTTTCTCAGTCCTAAATCAAAAATCCTCGGGCTTGGATTGTTACTCGAGTGGTTTCTTCAAGAGTTAGTGGCGTATAATTTTAATTGGCTTCTATTTTTGTGATGCTATTCTATTTTTTTTTTTTTTTTGCCACTGACAAACTGCTGAAAGTTTTCAACAACACCTCGCTTGTTTTTCTCCCAAAGACAGACACCCCATCTACAACCACTGACTTTTGTCCTATATCCTGCTGCACGGTGGTATGCAAATGCATTTCCTAGCTACTAGCTTTGAGGATAAAAGTTGGCATCCCGCATATAATTGACCAGAGGCAAGCTGCTTTTATCAACGACGGAGAACTTCTACATAACGTCCTCATATGCCAAGAGATGGCTCGTGGATTCAACCGGAAGGTGAGTGCCTCAATATGTATTTTAAAGATTGATCTACAAAAGGCATTCGACATGGTCTACTAGGAATTTGTCAAGGAAGCACTCGTTGGATATCGGTTTCAAAAAAATTCATTGACGGGATAATGGAATGTGTGAGTACTACCTCATTTACTATTCAACTTAATGGCCAACCTCACAGATACTTTCGTGGAGGTCGCGGACTTCGACAAGGAGACCTCATCTCTCCACTCCTCTTTATGCTAACCATGGAGTATTTCTCATGATGTCTTACACAAGCCAGCCTTAACCAATGCTTCAAGTACTATTCAAGATGCAAAGGCATAAAACTAACACACTTGGTGTTTGATGATGACCTCCTTGTCTTCTCTGCCGCAACAACTGACTTAATCACCTTGGTTATGCAAGTCCTTGAGCAATTCCTTGGTACAACCGGCCTGGCGGCAAATCACACAAAATCTACAGTAATGGTAGCTTGGGTCAGCCCTTCCACAAAATCCCATCTACTGAACATCACAGGCTATAACGAAGGGACTTTTTCTGCAACCTACCTTGGCATGCCCATTACTAGCAACTGGCTCAACAAAACTGATTGTGCCAAACTTCTAGACAAAATCACGAAAAACATCAAAATTTGGCGAACGAGCAATATTTCCTATGAGGGCAGGCTCACCCACATTGATTGGTATTCAATTTTGATCACACTATGTGACTTTGATGACCATACTGATTGGTATTTCATGACCACACTATTTGCATTTCATGACCACACTGCCTGGTATTAGAATTTGAGCACATTATTTGAGTTTGATGACCACACTATTTGCCTTTGACGACCATAATGTCTGGTATTAAATTGTGACCACACTCTTTGCCTTTGATGACCATAATGTCTGGTATTAGATTGTGACCACACTCTTTGCATCATGACCGCACTGACTGGTATTTGATGTCCACATTCTTTGCATTTGATGACCACACTGTACTTGTGATTCTCCATTGACAAACGACATATCTATTGTAATTGATGCATAATTCTTGGCAATCATATCTTTAAAATTGATTTTATTTTTAAGATAAGAATAATCAGATTTTTATTCCATTGAATACTTTCCCTTAATTGTCTCTAACTAACTATTCCTCTTTTTTTTTAAAAAAAAAAAATAGAAAACCACTTGTTGTTTTTTAAGGGGTGGAAAGTGGTTTTTCATTAAAATACTACATGTGTGACAGTTTTAATCTCATCCATCGGTTCTGGATTGGACGCTCCAGATTGCTTCTTCCTACCTTCCTACCTAAACTCTCTTCCTACTATTCGTTCTCATATATATATAAATGGAAGATGAGGAATTCAGACTAATTGAAAATGGAAGGGAGTGAATTAGGGTTTTACCTTTGGGGTATTCTGAAGAAAGGCTTCACCGCAGAGAGAGAGAGAGTGAAGAGCAAGAGAGAGAAAGTGAGGGCAGGCAGCAGCAAGAGAGAGAACATGGGAGACATTTTAGAGAAACCCTAGACAAAGCACGTCTGCCTGTCCAAAGAATAAAATTGACAGTAATGCCCTTACACGGTAGATTGCTACAGGAAGGAGTCATTCTAACTTTTATAAGGTTATATGTATATATATATATATATAATCGTTTTCAAATAACGGACAAGTCCTCAATAATGCTTTTGTCACGTACACAACTACAAGTCTACAACAAATATAGACAAAGTAAATTGCTACCTCCGTCCCTTTTTATTTGTCCAATTAACTAATATCTTCGTCCATTTTTATTTGTCTAATTACCTAATTTTTAAATTTCCAATAACTATAATACCCATTTTATCCTTAATAAATGCACTTCTTACACCTTTCAAAGGATATTTTCAAGGACATTTTGACAATGTATAAATCTTTTGCTCCATTCCCTATATTTCTTGGTTTCGTGAAAGTAGTTTTATGGAAAATTAATCAGAGACAGAGGTAGTAGCATGCAGCATGCTGCTTCAAAAATAAAGGTAAATTAGGATGTAGTTATCACTAGTGAGTATACTGAGTAATAAAGAAGACACCTTTTCCCTTTCCCTGGGAAATTGGCAGTCCTCTTTCCTGAGTAGTCACACAGAGACACACACTTTCCCTGATCATTTCTTCTTTCCCATACTCACGAATTTGTTCGCCATAAATTCCCCATCTCCTCCCATCTCTTTCTTCCCCAAAATCACATACATTATCTATCCACTCACCTAAACTTCTCAGTTTCTTTCTCACTTGGGTCGAGCTATACTAGTAACTCAGCAAAGAATGAAGAGTCGCAGCTTGAAATCAAGAAGACCCACAACTTTCTCCTCCCATTTTCCGTTGGATTTGCTGTCCCAAGTTCTGGGCAGGCTCCCAGTCAAAACCCTGCTCAAATTCAGGTGTGTTTCTAAAGAATGGCGCTCTTTAATCGATTCCTCTGCTTTTGCTTCTTTGCATTTCACTCTTTACAACAACAATCGTCAAAATGTTTCCTTATTTCTGATCGAAGAAGATCGGCAATTCGGCATCCATCGTGGCTGGCGCAGATGCTCTACCCGTCGTAGTGATACTTTTAGGGCAACTTATCAAGTTGATTTACCCAACGATTTTACCCATCTTTGGCCTGTGGGGTATGCCAATGGGTTTGCTTTGTATTGCAAGTTAGATGATGCTAAAGTTGTGACTAGCTTTGTAATTTGGAACCCCTCAACTAGGAAATCCACAGAGATAGCAAACCCTCCTCGATCATACTTAATGGAACATATCCGGGTTGTGCTTGTTGAGCCTTCTCCTGGGGTTGTTAATGACTACAAATTTGTTATAATACCCTTTGATCATCCTACTTGGAATCGAGGAGTTAACATAGGAAGGATCTGTTCGACTGTTGGAATTCGGGTTTACTCATTCAATACTGCCTCTTGGAGAAGCTGTAGGATCCCTTCCATGTCTGTGGTTCGTCTCCGGTTTCGTCAGACGATAGTTTTTCTTAATGGGGCTTTACACTGGATGGGATTAGACCCTCTGAAGAAACTTTGTGTTGTTGTGTTTGATGTGGGAAGTAATGCATTGCGTTATTTCCGCTTGCCCGCTGTGCCAGTGAAAGACATAGTAAGATGTGGAAGGTTGTGTGTTCTTGGTGAATCACTAGTGTTGGTGAAGGTAGATTATGGAGGTTGTTTCATCTGGGTTATGGAACAGTATGGCGTGGACGAATCTTGGGTCAATCGAATCAAAATTCTTACGGGGGATGACAAGTCGTTCTTGTATCTTCGGAGTAATGGCAACTTGTTTTTCAGAACGAGGCGAGGATTGATGGTGTATGACATTCACAGCAGGCAAATCCAGAGTCTGCCTGAAAGTTGTAAGGATGTAATGGTTTTGGTTGATGATTTTGTAGAGACTTTGGCATTACCACCTGGAGGCAACAAGGAACCAGATGAGTCCTGATGTGAGTGGCTAGAAGGTAAATAACATTCACTGCTCTGTTGGTTGACTGTTCATCTTAGTGTTAATTCATCACCATTCATGTAATCTGATTTCATGGATAATCATATGGGTGTGTGCTCGTGCGCGCGCTTGTGTGTGTATGTATATATATATATATATATATATATATATATATATTACAATGTTGTATGATTTGAATTATGATTAATAAATACAAACTAGGCTGGACCTAGATGTTCAATGTCTGGTTTGAGGTTTCCCATGAATTTGGCCCATTAGAATACGGGTTTGGACAATGGCCCTGAATGTGTCCGGACCGGATTTTTCATCAATTGGGACTAGGTAGTCTCGGATCGTATGAGTGGACTGGTGTAGTGTTTGCTTTAGATTTTTATCTGGTAGTTTAAAGTGGACTGGTTGGCCTGACTGACTGCTCAAAATGTGGACCAAAGCTAGTGTAGCAACTACTAGAATGTGAAATACCAAGTTTGGTGTATGGGTATAAGTTAAAGATAAATCATGCAGGGTTGAATGGATAGTTAGAATTGTTGGGTGTGGAGACCAAAATGGAAGAAGGAGAAGATTTGGAAATATTTGGGGAATATTTCTGAGATATTTTCTGTTTCCCTTTCTACAGTTGTTTCCTAATCCGCAGTTGTTTCCTTTTGTTGAAGATTTCCATATTTTTAGGTTACTGCCATATTGTAACCTAGGTTCCTTGGTACCTCTAGTATATATAGGGGTTCAAGTTCTCCCTATTATGTATCCCAAAAAGAGTGTATCCCAGAGTGGTGAGACAGAGAGAAACACAACCTGTGTAATTGTAATCCTCATATTACTAGTGCATCGATTCCGTGGTTTTTTTTCCCGCTTTGGGTTTTTTCCACGTTAAAATCCTGGTGTCAAATTTTTTATTTCTTTTTCCGCTATTATTTCCTATTGTTTGTGGTTTGCTTCAGTACTCTTCGATCCTAACAAGAGAATATGGACCCAAGGCCCAAGAGATAATTGTCATAGCAAGTTGCAAGGATTAACATGAATGTGGTTGTTTCCATGAATGCTCATGTGGATATTGGTTATTGGGACTAAACATGGGAATTAGGGTGTTTAAAATTCTTATTATTGAAGAATAAATAAGGACAAAAATCATTGTTGAGAATTGAGATTAGAGTACAATCAGTACATGAAAGACTTGTATCACAGGATCAGCTCTTCAGTATTCATTCATCAAACTTTGTTGATGTGCAAAGACATTGGTTTGGACAGAATATGTAGTCTTGAATGCATGTTTGGATCATGGGTTCTCATTTATTGATAGTTTCTCGATCTTATCCCAAGCAATAGAGTTCGAGTTGAAGCTTGACTAGTTTTACTGGGTTCACCTTTCACGAGTCCATAAAATAGGTTTTGATTTATCCAGGAGATGTGGTAGCTAGCCATTTCTTTCAGTATCCTATGTCCCATCTATCTGCATAGGTTTCAATGTGAAGAATATTATTTCTGGAGTATTATTACAAACTAATTGTATTCTTACAAACTTAAATGGTTATTTATACTCTTTTGCAGCTACTGGGTCGTTCTATATCAGTTCATGAATGATACGGCTTATCTAAGTAGGCAGAGTCATACTAGTTTCACGCGGGCTTACGCAAGCACACCTTGCAAATGGAGCATGATGTACAAGATTGGCTTTTTGGTGCACTCTCTGTTTGCCTATTTGACATGGTCTTATGCCATCCAATATGGATAGGAAGCAAAATCATGTCAGATTATGTAACCACTCTCAATTACCAAAAATCAGATTTATGGGTACAATCCAATGTGTATAGTTTTCAAACTGTTGTACTTTTCTTTAAGGTTGTTGTTGGATCGGATTATTGAGCGAATCCTCTTCTAAAACCCGTCCCATTGAGGAGCTATGCAGAGCGTCGGGACCAGGCTCAACCCTTGTTCTATGATCTAAATTTCTTTTCATAAATTCCTTTGGAAGTTAAAACTATTAGGCTTCTTTTACACAAAACCATCCAAAGACATACTGCTGCAACTCATTAAGAAAAGCCTTGATGATTGTGAATTTGTAATATAGAGCTGTAGTAGCCATGATATTTCCAGCATGAATTTGAGCTTCATGATCTGCTGCTCTGCAGATTTCTCCTGAATCAAATTCTTATATGGCTAATTCTCCTGAATCAAGTTCTTATATGGCTAACTCTGCAGCATCCCAGAACTCAAAGGAATGGAAGAAAAGGAGAAGAGAGGGTGTGCCAAGTAGGAGAGAGAGTGTCAGAATTCCATGGGTTTCATTCCGCATTGCTAGTGCTCTTATGTACGTCTGCAGCAGCCAGTTCTATACTTCTCTCCGCTTCTATAAGTCTTGTCACTGCTTCCTCGGAACTTGTTTTGTTGGACTTCATGCAGTTATCTAATTATCGTCTTTGAAAATTATACAGTCAAATTTCAAAAACTTTGACCATAAATTTCTTGATATATACAATGAGTTGCTGTGTAAAATTATCACCTTTATATTCGTAACGAAAAATAGTGTCATAAAAGTATAATATTGCAATTGTTAATTATATATTATGTAGGAAATTATAAATCAAAGAGTGACATTAGAAACTGTGAAAGTCAAAATTATGACAATTAATATGGAACGGAGGAAGTATTGCCTTTGTCCCAAAATGTTCATCTTTTGACTAAATTTTGACCGTTAATTGCTCACAAATTATAATGACTTAAAATATGAAATTACCGCCATTAGAAAGATAATTTATTAAAAATTACAATGATGATAATTTCATATTGTAATACATTATAATATATGAGTAATTGACGGTCAAACTTTGGTCAATGGACAAATATTTTAAGAGAGAGATAATATTAAAATTCTTCTCGTTCCTCTTAAATTAACAAACATTGCAATAAATGATGTTATGGGACATAGGGAGTGTTAATTATATTTCTCCCTAAACATGCCAAAAATGTGGATATAACAAGAGATGTGTCAAGTTAATGCGTAAAGTATTCGCTAAGCAAAGAAAAATGTACTGGAGAATACTTATATCAAAAAATTAATTAGGGGTACCTAACTTTTGGTGAAATGTTTTTCTGGTACCCCAATTTTTAAAAATTAATTTTGGGGTACCCTAACTTTTAGAATTAGAAATAATTAGGTGAATTTTCGGCCAATTATTTGAATTCAACGGTGAGTTTTAGGTGGGAAATTGATTAAGTGTTTTGTGGATAAAAATGCCCTTTGTTTTCGTGGACGAAAATGATTTGAATCAATCGGAGTTTCGCCGGAAATTCACCTAGTAATTTCTAATCTTAAAAGTTAGGATACCCCAAAATTAGTTTTGAAAAATTAGGGTACCAAAAAATTGTTTCTTCAAAAGTTAGGATAACGTTAAGTAATTTTTTGATAGTCATATCAGTACTATTCAATTCAAAGTTTGATCAAACAAAGGCAATGGTGGAAAGTAGCAGCCCACTTCTGGATGGTCAGTATTAAAAGAGTCTCCAAATGAATAACCAAACAAATGAATGAAAGCGTGTAGAACGTGGAAATTTTCTCAAACTTTTTTGGTCCCTCCAATTTATTGGTCATTGCTCTCTAATGTTTTATTTTAATTATTATCTTTTTACTAAACATAATTCTACCTCCTATCCCAAAATGTCTGTCATCTGATTAAATATTGATCGTTGATTATTCTCAAATTACAATGAATTATGATATGAAATTACCGTCATTGTAATTTTTACTAATGTATCTTTCTAATGGCAGTAATTTCATGTTATAACTCATTGTAGTTTGTGAGTAATCAATGATCAAAATTTAGTCAAATGATAGACATTTTGGGACGGAGTTAATAATATTCAAAAATCAGAAGATTATTATTACTTGAATAATTTTCTTTTAAATAATTAAAATATAATGGTTACTCCCCGTTCAAAAATTATCATTTACTTACCTCCAACGCTAGCATAAAATATTATATTATATTAAATAATATTCCTTTGAAATCTACCTTTAGACCTTGTTCTTTTGTACGATGGATGGAGTGTGGTGATGGTACATTGCGGTGAAATCATTGAAAAGTGTGATGAGTTGTAAAAAATTGTAGTGAATTGTGGTGAGTTGTGGTAGGTGGGGTAGGTGAAGAGAAAGAATGCGAAAAGTAGAAAAGAAAAGTGAAGAGATAAAAAAAATGAGAAAATATATTGATAATGATTATAGTAAAGTGTGGTAAAATATTGAAGTGTGAAAGAATACTGAGTGGTATAATAAGTATTAACACCAAACGCGTTACAGAATAAATCCTTTCTTGTAATGTTTTTATTATATAATAATAATAATAGTTGGTGAGTATTTCTTTTAATATATAATGGGTGAATATCATTGAGAGACGTTGGTCAATGTTTTTATTTTATCAGAATTCTAATATATAAAACCTTCTTTTCATATAAAAGTAAGAGGATGACCAATTCATCATCATTCATCATTCATCATTCATCATTCATCATTCCTCCATCATCAATCTGCTCCCTTTATCTATAAACTGTTCTTCCCCTTCAACTTTATCATCGTTCCCTCCCTCCATTTTCATATTTTCTTCCCCAGCTTATCACAAATCATAAAAATCATTCTGGGTATTTTTGGGCTTTGATCCTTGAATCATATAAACTTCAAAGGTTTGCCCCTTTTTTCTTTGAAGCTTCTCTTTTTGGGGTTTGCTATGCCCTATTCAAACTTCAAAGGTTTGCCCTTTCCTTCTTTTATCTTATTCCCATCTCAATCATTTTGTTAAAAATGAAATCTTTAAATGTATATGTCATTTTCTTCGTTGTATTCTGTCATTCTAGGGTTGATTATTGGGTCTTTTTCTTCATAAATATCTACCTGTGTTAATGTTTATTTGTATTCTTATTAGTTTCTAGCTTTCAATTCTGGGTTGAAACTATTAATCTCATGTTATTGTTTCAATAACATCATACTCTTGCAAAATTTCTGGATAAGCCCTCTTTGTGCAATTGTGTGGTGGTGTTCTTGGGGTGGGGCAATACATTATGCCTCTTGCATTCATCTCATATTTGAATTAAGTAGAGATCTTGAATTCAAGTATGCATAGTTAAGGTTGGAATATGTAAATTTGGTTCAATAGTGTTCATGTCAATCTGATTGTTTAACTAGCTTCTAGCAACTTGCAATGGTTGAGAACTAGATCTTTTGAGTCTGCAACTTAGCAACCTTCATCATGATTAACTAAATCATGGAAGAAACAAGTGTAGCATGTGGTATCAAGCTCAAATGGGTTGCTTTCATGAGGTGACATGTTAAATTTATTGTGGGGTCTTCAACATGGGCTTCATTTTTTGTTTACATTGATTATTTGTGTAAACATAGCAAAAGTGATGAAAAGAAGAGTAAGAATTGCTAAATGAGGTTTGTTTTAATTAGATCTAATAGTTAAATCAATGTTACCATTTCAACTAAAAGGAAATGTAGAGTGAAAGAAAGGTTTTTCTTGGTTCCGTCAGAATCAGCCTCTTCATGCAAACCAGTGCAGGGGGGAAGACTGACTACATCTAGATCCCCTTAGACCTCGTGTTAGCGGGACCACACTGAGGTTTGTTGTTGTTGTTGTTGTTGTAGAGCGAGATCTTGAAATGTATGTATGCTGGTGATGTTAGGATTTACTGCATATTTGTCTGGAGTGATGAATATATGAGTTTGTTCATTGTTGTTTATGCATTCCATGCCATTTGTGTTTAATTTTCATGTATTCCAGCCCTTTTACAGGTGATTTTGCAGCTGTTGTAGTTCAGTTGTCCCCCAATTTTCAGGACATGGGCAAATGTGCATCAAAAGTAAGTTCTTGAATGTAATTCTGTTATTATTCTCACATTGTTCCTTTCCAATTCATCCTAGTATAGTAGGGGTTGTAAATAACTTTTGACAGGGTAATTGTCAAGCAAATTGGCATTGTCATTTAACAATATGTTTTCTGTTTTCTCTGTAGCAACAAAAGGAGGAAGATGAGTCGAATCACTTCAATTTGGCTGGCGGAAACGTGCACGTTGTCAGCTCCCAAGAAGAATGGGAGGGCAAATTGTCTGAAGCAAGACAGGAAAACAAGACTGTAAGTTCCACCATGCTAAAACTTACTCTGAACTCAAATACAACATTCATTAACAAAGTTTTAGGTCCTTTTGGGTTTGATCTTGCACTTTGTTTGAGACCCTTTTGATGAGTTTGGTATGTAAACTTGGCAAGTAACATTTTGTACCTAAACAAATGTGTCCGAATCTCCCCACACTTCTGGATTTCAACCTTGTTCTTTTTGCCTTGAAATAGTTGCAAATTATTCTCAAGAATGGTTCCCACAAAACATATGTTTGCATTGCTTGCACCAAACATATATACTCTTGCCTTTGAATCCATTTTTGAACATCAAATCCCTGAGAGACTATTTTGTGTTCAATGTATGGCTAAAAATCTTCCTTTCGACAGGTCCTTGCAAATTTCAGTGCATCCTGGTGTGGACCTTGCAAGTTGATGGCACCTTACTACTCTGAGTTATCTGAGACATACCCTTCTCTGACTTTCCTCATAATCGACGTCGATCAGATGGTTGTAAGTATCAAATCGGATTCTATTTATGGTGTTCCTATGATGCGACATTTCTTTATATCCATAATCGAGAAATTTCTCATTATACTTCCCCTACTTCTTTTCAATGGAGCAATAGGTTGTGAACAGTTTTTAAATCTTGTTGTGAACAGTTTTTAAATCTTACGTCAATTGAAACCAGTCTCTCTAATGTGTAAAATTTAGTGATAAGTTGCTCCATCTGGGTACGCTATACCTAATCTTTTGGTTTATATGATGCAACATTTTCTACTGAACTTTAACCATTGTTAGTTCTTTGGTTAGGTTGGATATAACTCTCCCAAACTTATCCAAACTTATCCAAAGCTAATACAATTCCCCAACAAAGCATCCACTCTAAAAATATAAATTCCCAAAAAAGCATCACAACTTATCCTAACTTATCCCAACTTATCCTTACTTATCCATCCAAACCTGAAAATAACCTAACCAAAGAACAGGTCAGTTTGGCATATTTACTGACAAAAGTCGGGCCGTAGGCTTGCAATGGTTCTTTTGTTTTCATATTTATGTTAATTTTTGTGCATGTATGATGGTAACCCGGGTGAACATATGTGGGAATTGGGAGACAAACTAATGGCGATTTGTGGGTGTGTAGGATCTTAGTACTTCGTACGATGTGAAGGCAACTCCGTCGATATTCTTCCTGAAGAATGGCGAGCAAATCGACAAAATTGTAGGATGTAATAAGCCAGAGTTACTGAAGAAGATAACTTCCGTCATAGACTCACAACCGGAGAGTCCATCTCTTCGGCTACAACCTCAATAAGAACACCTCTCCCTGCCTTGTCTTCTCCTTTCTATTGTTGCTAAACTTGTTGATTTTGGTATCTTCTATATTTTGTATAACTTAAAGAAATGGAAATCTCTTCATGTTGTATTTTATTAGTGGCAAGATAAATCAACTTTGTCTACCCCTTTTTTTGTGAATAGTAGGTAAATCCTCTATTTTTTTAAAAAGTTTTGTCGTTGTGAATACATGGTTATCCGATCCATAAGTCCAGGTTACATGAATATCGGATCGGATATGAGTCACAACTTTCATTATTCGATAAATCTGCTAGGTGAAACTTTTGGATCAGGTACATATTACAATTTCCATTATCTAAAATTCTGATTAACCAAATTAAATGTGATCAACTCTTCACCATGATTGCATGTTCGAGGATTGGTAATGTCTTTTAGTGTTGGAAACTTACAATTCTTTTATTTGCCTTGTTTTTTAAACGTTTGTTTTCTTGGGTATTATGTTAAATATCCGAAAATTCTATTTGTTACGCTTCGATCAATTGCAACTATGTATGGTTTTAAATACAATTCTTGATATTAAGTTTCCATTTTAGTCTTTGATTGCCAAATTTAGTAGCATTTTTGAGCTTTTATTCAAGTTAATAATATGATTGTTTGAATTAAAAAAAAAAAGTGTTTGAATGATCTCTATCAACTTTTATTGCATTTATTGTTTATTATTTGCGGTTAGTATCATTCTTAAACATAGATAATAATACTCTCTACTTTGGTGTCTATGAATATATTTTTATAATTGCTTGGTAAAATATTTAGAAAAATTTGATTATATGTGATATAATTAGAACTTGAATCATGGTTAATTAGCTGCTCGTTCAATGGCAAAATTGTGTAATAGAAAATATTGCATGAACTCATAATTTATTTTAACAATAATCTTTCTAATTATTTTATAGATGATAGTGATACCATGCAATATTTTCAAGACACGTAGGCTTATCAAGGACAACTATTTTAGTTACATTAGTTTTTGAATTTTATTTTAAAGTATTTATTAATTAAATATAAAATTTCCAATTACTAAATTTTTTTATAATTTTAAACTTGGAAAATTGGATTATAATAATCCCAACTTTTACAAATTGAACAGCGATAATCCCTACTTTCGGTTTGTATTCTGCCAATTCTGGTGGTCCAGAAAAAAATAAAATTGTATTCTAGTGGGACATCATCAAGAGTATACCCTAAATATCATAGATTTTATGTTATATTTGATTCAAAATTTAATATTACACTTTACCATGATTTTTAATGAATTTACAAAATTTCTCCCAATTTTTTTCAATTTTTTTCAATTTTTTTCAATTTTTTACGATTTTTTCACTTTTATACCTTTTAAGAAATCATAATAATTACTCGGATTCTCAAAAAAATAATTTAAAAAATGTTTTAGCAACTACATTTCATTATCTTTCTGGCGGCAAGAACGGGAAAAACAAAAACAATATGGGGTATGCATTAGAAAAATAAAAAGAATGTAGAGGTGGATTTGGTACCACTACAATACAATTTTATTTTTTTTGACCATCAGAATACAAACTGAAGTAGGAATTATCGCTATTCAATTTGTAAAGTTGGGATTATTATAATCCAATTCTCCTATATACTTGACCCCTCTATATTTGATGCAGCGCTATTCCAGCCACAATCATGTATTGTCAATTTGTCATGCAATTCAATATAAAAGGAATAATAATTATTTTTCCAATTTCTCAATATATTCTTGCCATCACTGTTTGTCTGTTTTTTGAAAATGTCCATACAATTTTTTTTAATTAAAAACACAAATGGACAATTTCCAAAACCAAACAAACAAAAACTAAAGCTTTGACAATTTCAACCACATTTTTAGTGGGGGCGCATGAAATTCTTATAACCCTTCATGAAAATATAGATAGAATTTCTTTTTCTTTTTGAGAAGACTTGCTTTTTGCTATTTGGCTTTAAAAAAAAAGTAGAGAAACAACGTGTCAAATTTATGGGTAAATTGAATTTATCAATATTTACCCAAATTTATTAGAAATTAGCAAAGCTAAAAATATAATTTTGATATATCATGGTAAATTTGACAAAAATTACTCTAAATTACCTAAATTTACCAAAATTTAACTTTTACCCAACAATTTTTTACCCCGAACTTGAGATGAAGAGTATATATATATATATATATATACAGAGAGAGAGATAGGGAACAAAAGAGTTTAGGTAGGAAGGTGGGAAGAGCAAATTATAGTCCTTGACTTTACATCTGATGGTGTGTGGTTATGGATCTCAGAGACTGTGATCAGCGATTTTGTGACCAAACTATATATATATATATATATATATATATATATATATATATATATATATATATACTAAATAATAAAAAATTAGATGCATGTCCAAAATAAATCATAAAACAAATTTAGATATTTCTTATCTATCGCCTCTAAGGTAGCAAAACTGTTAAATAAACTAGGCCTTAACCCATATATAAGACGGGTGCCAAAACTAGTGTTTGTGACAAAACTAATGTTTGTAATATGCCATTTCTGTTACTTGTTTTGACAGTACATAAATTGACCACTCCCATGTCTCCTGGGCCGAGTCATGCAGCTGCACTTGCCGCTCATAGCACCGTTATGAATTCCATGAGGCACAGCGGGCATTGCAATTTCCTATCGGGGACATCAAATCACCAATGACAGTGGAATGTGGCCAGGCACGACCGCCACCCCTGGCCACATTCCACAACCACATATGACTCGATGTCCTCAGTGGAAAACTGCAGTGTCCCCTTTGCCTCATGGAGTTCATGAAGATACTATGAGCGGCATATGCAAGCTGCATGGCTCGGCCCAGGAAACTTGGGAGAGGTCATGGCTGGTTACCCCACAATACATATTAAGGCCTCGTTCTTTTTCACGGTGTAGTTGCGATGCGGTTGGTTGCAGTGTGGTGGAATATGAAAAGTTGTGGTGGAAACAATAGAAGGTGAATTGGTACAAAGTGAAAGTTTTAAAAAAATTTCACTTTTAATAAAAAGTGAAATGAAAAATTATGGTGGGTTGTTGTGTCGTAGAAAATGGAAATTTACCGTACAATGTGGAACCACAAACGATCCCACCGCATAAAAGAACGGGGCTACTACTAATACACTGAGGAGATCAATTAGTATTCTCCCTTGGGATTGATTATTGGTGGGTTCAATGGAGAGGAGATACTAGGGTATTTATAGTTGTTTTTAGGGTGGGTTAATTACATAATTACATAATTGTATTTAAATACATACAGAGTACATTATACAGATTAAGAAAATTATAATCTGAAAAAGTAAAAAATCTTTAAATTTTAACTACAATACACCAAAGTGGCATATAATATGGATGGTATGGTCTGAGAGCTATATATGTAAATATAATATTTACTTTGATCCCTTCCCGTTTTGTCGATCACTTTGATTTTTGATTAAATCAACACTTAAAATTAACCGCACTAAAAAAAACACTTAAAATTAACCATTAGATTCTTAATTCTTAATATACATAATAATAATGTATAAAATAAAATTTTATTATTAAATTTATAATGAAAAATATCTTCATATACGTCAGCTAATCAACCATTTCACTTTTGGTGAAATAATGTGAGAGATCACCGATAAAAAATGACATTTTAGGACCATAATGCGCATATATATATATATATGTGTGTGTGGTAAATGATCAAATTATCACAAAAGTGAACATGTGAGCACCATTGAAATATGGGAAATGAGAATATTAAGGAACCTAGCGAGAATGAAAGAAAAAATTGAATGCTGCTTTGTAGAATGAACAACCGCCAAAATGATTACGGAACCATGGAACAAAAATGGTTGTTGTGGAAGTTTGATCGACAAAGCAAAAAAGAGAAAGAAGGAAGATATGCGCTGAAATTTTAAGCGCTGAGAAGGAGAACGAAACATTTCATTTCCCCATAAGAAATACTTAATGTCCATCATGAAATACTTGATGTTCCCAATTGAAAAAATTTGATGTCCTTTTGAATATTTCGATGTTCCTAATAAAAATACGTGATGTCCTTAATGAAAATATGTGGTGTCATATGAAAATAGTGATGTCTCCAATGTCGCACCTTGCAATGGTACTTATTGCAGGATCACCTTCCCGCACCTTGTGCCCAGTCGAATGAATCATCGCTTCTAATACCACTTGTTGGGAAGATCTATAGCATAAGCCCACTTCAACTAAGGCCCATAGTAATCAGTTAACTTCAACTAAGGGCCATAGTAACCAATTAAGTGAGCATCAATCTTAAAACTAATTAGTATTAAAAGGAGCAACCCATTTAACTTACACACTATGTCCTCTCAACTTAATCTTCCGATATTGGACTTCAAACTTATTTGCACTTCAGCAATCAAGCTATGCAGCAAAATATGCACAACTGATCTGACACAGTTATGTACTTGACAACGCAGAAAGAATAAATGAATGCCACTGACTTTTGAACTGTAAAAAACATCTCCACAATTACACAACAAAGACAGGACTACACCTGGGAATATAACATTTGCACTTCCACTCTTCCAAATCCTAGTTACAGATACATACAACTTACATCTGGATCAAATTTGGTTATTGTGCACCAAATCCCCACAAATGAAACAAAGATACCATTCCCCAAAAGAACCCAAAAAAAAAAAACTGAATTTTACTCGTATGATGATGAATAATACAGTGGCAACCTCAACGCCCCTTCGGATTCATTATCTGGGAGAAGACAGCACTGGGTGTTAGCCCATCCGAGTCCTCGCTTGCTAGAGTGACCCTTGAGTCAGTGACATTAGACACCTGTGAGTGCGACGTATCAGTGTCCTTGTTCCCACACTCGATATCATCATACTCGTCGCGCAACTCTTTCTTCCCCTGGAGACCCTTTCCGCCCTCCTCGGCACTCTCTTGCAGCTGCAGAGCAAACTCGAGACTCCACAACACGTCCCCCATGGACGGCCTCTCGATCCCCTGGTCTGACACGCACTTCATGGCTGTCTCGGCGAACTTCTTGAAGCATTCGGGTGCGATCTTTCCTTTCAGATACGGGTCCACGATGTCCTCCAGCGTGCCCTTCCTGTGGCAGTACACGGCCCATTCTGCCAAGCTGACTTGCTCCTTGGGGAGGGTCGGGTTCAATGCGGGCCGAGCACACAGTAACTCAAACAGAACCACCCCGAATGAGTACACGTCAGACTTGTCTGTCAGCTGCTGCCTCCTGAAGTACTCCGGGTCCAGGTACCCGAAACTGCCCTTGACGACGGTGCTGACGTGGGTGTGATCCAAAGCGGGTCCGGTCTTGGAGAGACCAAAGTCGGAAACCTTGGCAACCCACTTTTCGTCCAGGAGAATGTTGGTGGTCTTGACATCCCGGTGAATGATGGTGTGCTTGGCACCCGTGTGGAGATAGTGCAACCCGCGAGCTGCACCGATGCAGATCTCAAGCCTCTGTTTCCATGGCAGAGGCGGCTTCTGGGTCTTGTACAGGTGCTCTCGGAGGGTCCCGTAAGCCATGTAATCATACACAAGGATCATCTCGCCGTTTTCTTCACAGTAACCGAGAAGAGACACAAGGTGGCGATGACGAAGCTTTGAAAGCATCTCGATTTCAGTCTGGAACTCGTGCACGCCCTGTTCAGAGGTAGGGTTGCCCCGCTTGATGGCCACCTTGACAGCACCCCCATCAATCTCGCCCCTGTACACCTTACCGAAACCTCCAACTCCAAGGACAAGAGAATCATCAAAGTTTTTCGTGGCAGATTTGATCTCAGCAAACGAGAAATGGCGGCAGATGTTTGCTGGGAGGGAAGAGGCATAGCTCCCGGTCGTGGTGGTCTTTCCAGAGGCCGAAGAATGTGAGTTTCCATACAGAGAAAGAGGGAGCCATCCAGACTGCCCATCAGTCAGACCTGAGGCCTTGCGGTTTTTGTGACGACGGGTGATGAAGAAAGCCAGCAAACCAACAAGGAACAGGAGCGAAACTCCACCAGCAACACTCCCACCAACGATTGCGCCGTGGTTGCTTGATTGAGACGATGGCAACGACGGGGGCAAAATGGTGTCCTGCTGAGGAGCCGGGATCGGGTTCAAACCAGCAAGATTACCATTGGAGTTGTTTATCTTCAAAATCTCCAACCCGTTCAAGAACGAGGTATAATAGTTGGACCCATCAGCAGGATCCGGATGCAGATCAACCCACAATTCCTGTTGAGGCTCTTTCCCTGAGGGAATAAACACCACATAATCCAGATAATACGGAACCCCATTGCCGCCAGCCAACGCGATAATATCAAACGCATTATACGCAGTCTGATTGTTTACAAACACATCAAACACCACCTGGTTGATCTTGTTGATGCTGAAGAAGATCTCACAGAAGTGGAGCCTCACAAGGTACTCAAACCCGGAATCCACGGTGAATATCCACGTCAAATTCGAATTCATGTTGACATTATTGTCCGGACCCATGAGTCTAGCAGTGTTGTACACATCAACCGGGGCAGTATACGAAGGAATGCTCTTCGGATACTTAATGGTCACATTTGGATCCGCTTGATTCGTGATCCCAGTTGCCGCCCCGAAAATGTAAGGAGTATCATCAGACCAAGACCTAAATAGGCCTGTGTCCGAAGAGGGCGAGATATACTTCCCCCCCATATTGAGCCGGTACGCAAGCTCAAGGGCGGTGGTGTTATCAATCACAAACGGAGCACCACCGCCACCCCCCACAATCGGGGCCCCGTTAGACCCTGCCGGGGTGTCGTAAATATAGGGCATAGACACAATCTCAATCCCATTCACAAACGCAAACGAATTCGAGTAATTGGAGGAGGGTGTGAATGTAATGTTCAAATTCCCATCACCCACATTCACAGCATACTCCTTAACCAGATAATCATAGTTGAGTGCTTCCGTGGTTTGAGCCACACTAAAGTTGCTAAGCAAAGTATACGAAGCAGCAGTTACAGAAAAGATGGCGGATGAAGAATTCATCCCAGCATAAGTATTAGGGTAGAAGTAAAGTCTGACAAATTTACGACCAGGGACAACGGGGATACTGTATGTAAATTGGGATTTGAAAACCCTAGCGGACATATACGGAACCTGCTCAACATCGGAAGCCTGGGTGTCTGCCGGAGCAGCCATGGATGAATCCTTGCCACCGGAGGACACCAGAAACTTCGACTTGTCATCGGTGGTCCATTTCCGGCCATCGGAATCGGTGGATTCAGCTTCAGAAGCACCGCAATTCAGGAGGATATCTTCAGTTGGGACCCAATTATCGGCGACAATTACGTTGACTAGAATACCAAACCACACCCAAACCCAAATACGTTTGTAATCTAACTTCCTCATTTCTTTGAAGATCAAGACAGATATGGAAAGACAATCAAGAAATTGACTACGAAAAGAGAAGTATGGAGAGATTAAGAGCTCAAACTGACCAAGATTTCAGCCGGAATTTCGACGACCCATCAAAATTTAGAACCAAAGATGTGGAAGAATGAAGAACTTGCAGGAAGGAGAGAGGGAGGATGAGGAAGATCAAACTGGGTCGTAGGGATTTTGAGGAATTCGTCGTGCAGGTAGGAAATTGAAAATGGAGGAACAACTGAGTAGCTATTCGTTTTAAATTATTAATTTAGTTTCGGGTTTTATATAATTCATTGAACAATTCGCCGTCTTTTTCAATTATTATTCTTTTTGTTTTTTTTTTTTTTGGGTTTCCCTCTCAGTAGATAACTGCTACGCCAAATGTTGCCTGTCGCTGTTGTTGAACTTGTTTTGTATGTTTTGGTTGCTGAATTGCCGATTTTATCCTTTATTTTTCAGATTTTTTTCCTTTAATTGAGGCTGAAGTCGAAACAGCAACAAGGTTTGTAACACCAACAATACTCATACAAAAGTTGACGCAAAAGAACAAGACGCAGGAAAAGGAAGAAGAGAACCATTATACGACCAAAACATGAGCAACCACCAAAGTCAACTTAACAAGCTAAATCAAAACACCAGAAAAAACAACCCGAAAACAACAAAATAAAACAAAAAAAATGCACCAAACCTGAATTGTGCCAAAATTTTCAGATTATTTACTAGAGCCAAATTTTGTCCAACCTAAATTGTGCGACCCCAAAAAATTGGATTTCAATATAGAATTTTCGTTCAAATTTGATATTAACCAAATTTAATACTACTCCCTCCGTTCTATATTAACTGTCGTCTTTGGAAATTGTGCAGTCAAAATTTAAAAATTTTGACCATAAATTTCTCAATATATACTACGAGTTGCTACACCTTGTAGAAATTGTGAGGTCACGGGTTCGAGTCCTGGAAACAGCCTCTTGCAGAAATGCAAGGTAAGGTCTGCGTACATTACACCTTTACGGTGTGACCCTTCCCAGGACCCCCGCTTGCGGGGATGCTTTGTGCACCGGGTTGCCCTTTCCCTTTTATAATATGAGTTGCTAAATAAAATTACCACCATTAGATTCGTAACGAAAATTACTATGATAAAAGTATAAGATTACAATTGTGAATAACATATTATGTAAGAAATTATCAATCAAAGAATAACATTGGAGACCGTGAAAATCAAAATTATGACAATTAATATGGAACGGAGGGAGTATCTCCGTTTCAATATTATTTGTCTTCTTTGAGAATTATGTAATCAAACTTATAAAATTTTGACCACAAATTTCTCAATATATATAATGATTTGTTAAATATAATTACTGTCATTGGATTCGTTAGATTCGTAATGGAGTACTATCATAAATGTTGGATATCGTGACAGTCAATTAATGGACAAATAATATGGAACAGAGGGAGTACATAATATTTTTCTTTTTTATTATTCAAATCCAATTCTAACCTGAATTTAGTTCCATTCAAATTATCCAACCCATTCTGAGTTCTGACCCGATTAAAAACTAACTTTGAACATATATTTATCATTCAAATTTTGACATTAATCAAATTTCACGGACCTAAATTTATCCGACCTCAAGATTTAATTAGCGCTATTATTTATCCTACGGTGCCCAAAAAAGCGAGAGGCGGCTTGCCGGCTTGATTGAATGACGAGAAAGAGTAGGATTTGATGTTGAATTACGAATATGCCACGATGACATCATTTGCCAGGTTGGCGGATTCAGCGCGTAGTGCGAGCAACTAGCAAGTCTGTCTAACCAACTTGAACGCGTTCAATTTATCGCCGTCTCTCATTTTCTTTTCTTTAAAAAAAAATTGTACACATCACTGTGATGTACTGTATATAATAAACTAAAATAATTTTGATATCAAACAAATAGAAGATAATTATATTACAAATGTAGATATATAAATGTAAGTGTATTGCCAAATGAAAAGATGATTATATTAAGCTATTCAGATAAAATAATGGAAAATGGCATTTTAATAATTCCTACTTTGATTAATTGTAAAATAATATTTTGTATTTTGTATTATAATTTAGTAGTCCCAGGTAAAAAAATCAAAATTGTATTTCAGTTGGTGGGATTCACTCATGAGTAAAAATGTCACACGTCGAAAAAGTAAAGAGAAAGGATATGGTATATAAGTTAACTGAGCTACTCCTCTTAACACTAATTGATTTTAAGATGAAGCCTCACTTAACTTGTGTACCATGAGCCTTGGTTGAAATGGGTTCCCGTCTTGGATCTCCACAACAAGTGGTATCACAGTCGATGATTCGTTCGGCTGGGTACGCGCAAGGTGCGGGAAGATCACCATGTACAGGAGCAGGGACCATAGCGCGTGCGCGACTGGGTCTCCTGAATGCGCAGAGTGGTGGCATGAGACTTAGATGGAGTAGGGTGCGGCTCTGTGGAGTAAGGTGCGGCTGGGACTCTTGAGGCAGAATGGTGGCATGAGACTCAGGTGAAATAGGGTGCGACTCTGTAGAGTAAGGTACGACTATGATGGGCTCTTGATGGTGACTTAAAATCTTGGTAAAAAGAGGCTTCCAATCAAGGGGAGAGACTCATGTGTGAAGGGGAAGATTGTTGTGATTCACCAATGAGTAAAAATGTCCTACATCGAAAAAGTAAAGAGATGGAATCTCATTTAACTTGTGTACCATAGGCCTCGGTTGAAGTGAACTCCCGTCTTGGATCTCCCCAACATCAATGATACTAAATTTATCTCCACATATTAAAAATATTTTTCATTCCTACCCACAGAAAGGTTATAAAGTGTAGTTAATAAATAATTTTTAAATTAATTTTTTGAGAATCTGAGCAATTATAATGATTTTTTTAATAAATAAAAGGGGGAAATTATAAAAATTAGAAAAAAATTGAAATAAGTTAGGACAAACGTTGTAAATCTACTAAAAATTGTGGGGAAGTGTTGCGTTACATTTTGGTGCAAACGCAAGTCAAAATCCACGATATTTAGGGTATACACTCATTGGAGGTACCACTTAAATACAATTTTGATTTTTTGGGGTCACTAGAATACAAAAAGAAAAATAAAGATTATTATTTGACAATTTGCCAAAGTAGGGATTATTAGAATCCAATTTTCCTAAAAATACATAAATTTTAAAGGTACATATGTTAGACTACAAATAAAGACGTGAGAAAAGATAACATGACGACCTAGTTCTTTTCTGCAGATGGTAAGTTGTAAATACAGAAGTAGATTAATTGGTAAGTTGTGATTGTGTGAATAAATTGGTAAAGTGTGGATGAGGTAGATAAAAGTGGAAAAATATTTATAATTTTTATTAAAAGAACAAATCTTTTTCTTTATTTTAATAGTTTATAGAGATGTGTGATAAATAAAGAATAGTGATATAAAATAATAATATGAATAATGTGGATAAAAAGTTTTACTTTACTGTAGAAAATAACAGTGACATGATAAAGAACTATTCTTCCTTTATTGTATATATATAATAATAAAAAAATAACAATAATATTAAAATTAACCACAACGATAATAAATAATAATATAATAGCATCAGCAATAACAAGAATATTAATAATTCCTCTCTTTGAGTCAATTGATTTTTGTTTGTTAATGCAGACAAGTTGTAATGAAATTGTCAAATTAGCTTTCAAGATTGAAGGCACAAATCGAGGACAAAAATTGTAGCTCTTTTCCTTGATTAATAAAGCTCATGTTATGTATGTAAGAAGGTGATTGAATTCTACATGAAAGTTGTATGTTTTGCTATACTATAGTTGAGTACCACGTGGGTGAAAGCCAAACACTTCTTCCTTTAAAAGTAGCGTTAACAAAAAATCGGGTCCAGGTAAATTTGGGTCGGACAAATTCAGACAATGCCAAAATTCGGACGAGAAATTCATGTCCGGATCTGATTTTATTTCGGGTCGGACAATTCGGACGATGCTAAAACCAGGTTCGGACAATAGAAAAAAGAGAAATTTTATGTCTGAATATTCGGTCAATATCAAAAATCGGACGAAAAATCTATGTTCAGACCCGATTTTTTTGGGTTGGACAATTCGGGTAATTCGGGTCGGACAAAATTTTGTCAACTCTATTTAAAAGCTTTTAAACTGAGACAAAAAGAATGGGGAAAAAAACATGGTCATGTTCTTTTGTGTTGTATCATACTACATCATCAACTATATTTTACCATTGATATATCTTTCAATCATGACTCTTTTAATACAACTTTGATAGACTTCAAATTTAGGAGCATAAATTAGACATGAAGAGCTTTCCATTGATATATTATGGGCTCAAAATTGAGTTCGGATGAAGAAGTTATGTCCGTTGAAAGTTCGGCAGAAAATCTGCCCAAAAGGAACATGACCGCGACATCAAGGGTCATGACCACAACGTCCCCTGACCCAGTTTTTGACAGGTGTCTGTGTCACGACTGCGACCTCAAGTGTCACAATCGTGACGTCATGTGTCACGCCCGTGACGTCTTGGATCACGTCTGTGACGTCCTGGGTCACGCCTGGGACATCCTTTGGGTCTAATGACCCCTTGCACAAGAAATAGAGGTTGTGGCTACGACGCCCCTGTTCCGGACTTAATTTTTTGTTATTTTCCCCTTTTTCTATATATACCCCAAAGTTATCTTTGTAAGGGACTTTTTGCTAATGATGATTATGAATGTATTGGAAATGCTTGAAGCTTTCTCCCCTCTCTAAAATCTTGTTAATTTTATCCATTTGATTAATGATGGTGTTGCAAGTCTCTCATTTATTGAATTTGTGGTGGATTTCCTTTAGCAAATTCATGGAAATTTTGGGTGTTGATTTTGTTGGGGATGATTGTTCTTGGGAGTCTTGATTCTTATTAGTGAAGTTTGATCATCATCCATTGATTTGCCATCTTTGAAGTGATATTTAGTTGTTGTCTATTGTTGTGATCATATTAATGACCCCCATTCCCGGTGTTAATTATTTGATTGGATTGCATTTTGGTTGGTTAAGTGTGAAATTGTAGTAGTGTTGGATTGTGAGTGGGTTGTGGTGATTGGATTTCATTGTGGTTTCTTGCTCCTTCTACTTGGATATCTTCATATTATCTCTTTTGTGCAAAAATTTTAAAGCACCACAAGCCAAACACAAAGCTAGCTACAAAAGAACCTAACCCAACAAAATATCCCAAAACACAATTTGTCCTTCATCCTTCTTCTTGATATGACCCCTAATCCAGATTTTGAGAGACGATTCTCGAACATTGAAAATACTCTTGATGCCATTACGAATCAACTTGAGAAAATATTTACGGGTCTTTAAGGCCAACCTCAGCATGGAGGAAGACGAAGAGATGATTCCTCCCAAAAGAAACCATTCCAATATTCCCTACTAAGGGTCGTTTCGTCCCAAAAATTCATTAACTGTAGGCATGTGGGACATGATTCTTTCCAATGCCAACAAAAATGGCCATGGTTAGAGTTTGGATTGAGGAATCTTTTGGTGTGGAAAAGCCTATGGATAACGTGGTAGAAATTGATGAGAAAAATCTCACATCCACACTTGGAGGATTTGAGGAGGTTAAGAAGAAATAAGGTTCAAGAAATGAGGTTATTGTCCTCATTGGCCGATGAAGGAGAACTTATTGAACTTTATGATACCATTGAAGAAATTGTGGAAGTTCCATGCCAAGAGGAGGATGAGAAGATTGACCTTGATACTTCCCCCATCCGTGTTGAAGAAACCGAAGAAGAAACATCTTTATTCATCTCAAATCCATCAATTGAGGAGCCAAGCAACAATTGAGTTGGCTCCATCATCTCTTATGACTTGCCCACTTTTGATCTTCTCAATGAAAAGAATGAGGTAACTAAAAACTCCCTTATGAAGTTCATTGAGTCTTGGTTGGATGTTGTGGGCGCCTGAAGTCCTTGAGTGCATCATGTGTAAATTTTGAGAGTGATTGTTGGCATGCTAAGAATCTTGGTGTTCAGTTGGTGTATAATGAAAAATTTGGCCTTTGTGATACCTTGATTCTAGTTCACCTAATAGCTATGAGTATTATTTGAATGTTGGTTGGTGTGGTATGAACTCTTTAAATGGGTCGTACACGTTGTATGATCGTTATTGGTTATTCAATGATATGTTGTTGATTGGGTGCTATTGGAAGTTTAGTATGCAATGTTTGTGGGAGTGTGTTATGAATGAAGATCATTTGCATAATTGTGATTATTTAAATCCCTTAAACCCACATCAAATCAAACCTCGGGTAGGAAGTGAGCTCAAGAACCTCCAAGTGAGCGAAACACGGGATGAATGTGCTCTTGATGGAGATAAGCTGCACATGACTTTGTCTTTACCTAGTAGCAAGTCAAGTGAGAATGAGCGTTCTCAAACTCGACAAAATTTTCCAGTTCCCACCCTTAATCCCCTACCTCCACACAAAAATCCTCCAACCACCTTCTTTTATTTGGATGATGAGAACATCATGGGGTTCGATGCTTGTTGGGTGCCTCGTGCGATTACTCATGGCGAAAGAGATGTTTGGAGCTCTATGGTGCCAAATTGTGAAGGGCACTTCGGTTTTTACTCCCAAGAGTTGAGGCGACTCTTTTTCAAGAAGGGGAGTATAAACTGTATCGAGTTAGGGTCCCAACTTCAAAATCTGTTGTCACCAAGCCTTCCCGCACCTCCCCTTGTAAAACACGAGCAAAACCACTTCAAGGTCGGGTGTGGAGTCAATTTTAAGGTGGACCTAGGACCTTAGAGGCATATTTGGGTCTTCGTTGGGTGTGGATTCACTACAAATGGGATTCTAACCCATGGGATGGAGCTATGAGTCCTCATCGAGACCTACTTTAGGCCTTTGAAGGGGTTCAAAATATTTCGGGAAGAATAAGCGAGAAAGGTCAACTTGGAAAACTGAAATGGACATTCCTTCTTTGTTTCGATCATATCTTCTTCAATACAACTCCGATAGACTTCAAATTTTGGGAGCGTAAATTAGACTCTGAGAGCTTTCTATAGATATATTATGGGCCCAAAACAAAGTTTGAACGAAGAAGTTATACGCGTTGAAAATTCGGCAGATAAAAGGGTCACGACTATGAAGTCAAGGGCCACGACCGCGACGTCTCCTGGCCCAGTTCTTAACAGGTGCCTGTGTCATGACCGCAACCTCAAGTGTTACGCCCATGATGTCTTGGTCATACCCGTGACATCCTTCGGGTCCAATTGCCCCTTGCGCAAGAAATAGAAGTTGTGATTGCGATGCCTTGTGTCGCGCCCGTGACGCTCCTGTTCCGGACTTAATTTTTTGTTATTTTATCTCTTTCTATATATACCCAAGGTTATCTTTTGTAAGATACTTTTTGCTAATGATGATTATGAACGTATTGGAAAGGCTTGAAGCTTTCTCTCCTCTCTAAAATCTCATTTACTTTATCTATTTGATTTATGAATTTGTGGTCGTTTTCTTTTAGCAAATTCATGGTGGATTGCTAATTCTTGGTCGTGGTCTAGCATTTATCCAAGTTCATATCCAATTCCTTTGGTGACTCAAGCTTTTTGATATCTTTCCTTTGGATTGTGGTCATTATTTTCTCAAGATTATTATCTTCAATCAAGTGCATGATTATCATCCATCATCATCAACATACTCAAGAAAGATTTTCTCTCATTCCCCTACCGCGCCATGCTCCACAGAAGAGATGTATATGACCCAACCCAATCGCTTTGTTGATCCCGATCACCCTTCCTATGTTTAAAGCTCAACAAATCTCTATATGGACTTTAACAGGCTCCTCGAGCCTAGTTCCATAAGTTCATCAACTTTCTTCTTTATCTGGTTATATGTATCCGCGAGATTAATTTGGAAAACCAGTAGGGAGATGCAAGAACAAACAATTTTGATTGGAAATATTCCTCTAATGAATTTCCCGGGAACTTTTATAGTAAAATCACCTGCAGCAGGATTGATACTTCTATGTTCATTTATCAACATTTAGGTATCACTTAGTCTTTCTTTTATATGTCGATGACATCATTTCCACTGACAACTCTTTTGCCATCCTTTTCCATATTATTCGTCTTTTTGTTGCTTAATTTCCTATGAAGGACCTTGGTGATCTTCATTATTTCCTTGATGTTCAGGTCATTCAATACTTTCGGCACCCTCTTTATAGGAGCATAGTTGGCGCATTACAATATTTGACACGTACCATGCCAGATACAATCTACGTTGTTAATGTTGTCTCTCAGTTTAACATGCTCCTCGTACTACTCGTCTTGTGGCTGTGTAGGGCATTTTTCTCTATTTACAAGGCACTGCTACCCATGGATTACTTCTTAAGTATGCTCCATATCTTGATGTTGTTCTTGCATATTCTGATGCTGATTGGGTCAGCTGTCCAAATACTTTCTGATCAACAACTGATTATGCGATCTTCTTGGGTCCAAACCTATGATGTCCAAGTCTTCCATAGGAGCTGAATGCCATGCAGTCACCAATACTGTCATAAAAACCTTGTGGATTCGTTATCTCTTGGTGGAATTGGGCATCCTTCTTTCCAAACCTGTTACGGTTCTCTGTGACAAATATCTTTGCCACTTACATTGAGTTAACCAAGTTTTACATAAACGCAGCAAGCATATTAAGTTGTTCCATATGTTCCTACACAGCTGCAACTAGCCATTATCTTTACCAAACATGTTCTAGTTGCTCAGTTTTTGTTTTCAAATCCAATATGTCCGTGCATATGCTCGTACAGATAGAGGGAGCGTGAAAAGTATTATAGAATAATCATGTACTATTGAATATTCTTGACACATTTATGTAGAGTTTCCTGCAATGTTCTGTATATTGTACATTGATGTATATATATAGATCCAGAGCCTCTAAATTTTAGAGTGTCCTGTTGAATATTCTTGACACATTTATCTTTGCATAGAGTGATGGTTGGCAATACTGGTGGTGGGTGGGTGGGTGGAGATATGTGAGTTAGAAAGGAAGAGGATAAGATAAAGATGGGAAAGGTCTAGGAAGGAGGAAGAGGGGTGGCATTGGGTGGTGGTGGTGGTGGATGAGAGGGGTCTGAGGAGGAAGAAAACGGGGTGGTGCTGAAGCTTGAAGGCGGTGGAGAATGGAGATTTATTTACTCCCCATCAATTAATTTATCTATGTATATCTAATTAACCCTTCTTTTTAATTAATCAAATACTAATTATAAATGAAAAAAAAATTAACTTTCTTTAATCGATTCAACCAGTGACAACAAATTAAAATTGCAATTTTGATAAAATTAATATATTTAATAACATTTTATTACTATAAAATTTTTTAAGAATACTTTTGACATTTAAACAAATAATGACAACGACTCCATCTCTCTTGTATGTCAGCCCAGAGATGTGATCCAATCATTTCATTTCCCTCCCTTTCAAAACCTTTTCGCACTTTTATTTCAGTTAAACGACGTCGTGCTATTCCGCAAAATCAAAACCAAAAGCTTGATGTCGTTACCTGGGTAATCTGTTCGCGAAATTCTCCGGTGAACAGATCTGGTCTCCTCCATCTCTGATCTCTCCCCTTTCATGGACGCTGCACCATCTTCATCCCTCCTTCCATCGGCGTTGCAGGTGGTGTAAACCCTCCTTCTTCCATATTCTTCCCTCTCCAATGCGCAGATTGGCGAATTCTTTATGACTTCTGATGATGAACCCTTACTCAAATCCACCCAACTCTTTCATGGCGGTCGTCGTCGTCGACCTTCTGCTACTAACTTGAGCTCCCTTCGTTCCAATGTCCCGGTCTCCTCTTCCTCCCAGACCCGACTCTTGGATGCCATAGAGGACGAAGAAGAGATCACCCCCACCACCTCCACCACCACCACCACCACCAATTTCCGGCAGGTTTCCGGCGAATGGTCTCGAAAATCTGGGTCCAGACACAAACGACATCATTCGATTGAATCATTGCTGCGACCCCCCACGAGGGACCGCAAACGACTGGTGTCCTGGACGGGAATGGAACCCAAAACTCATCCCACAGCGTTTGAGATTTCCGGGGTTTTATCCAAGGCGCATGAAGAGTTGAGGAAGTCCCACGCTCGTTACTACAAGAATGGACAGTTCGACGATGATATCTTCCGGGATCAGAGTCCCAGAATGATCTATTTTAATGACCCAGATAGGGTAAGGACCGATTGTAAGTATAGATTCTCGAGCAATGAGATTCGAACCAGCAGGTACACTCTGCTGAATTTCTTGCCTAAGAATCTGTTCTTTCAGTTCCAACGGGTTGCGTATCTGTATTTCCTAGTGATTGCTGCTCTCAACCAGCTCCCTCCTCTGGCTGTCTTTGGGAGGACTGCGTCGCTGTTTCCTCTGCTGTTTGTGCTTAGTGTTACCGCCATTAAAGATGGGTATGAAGACTGGCGAAGGCATAGGTCGGACACCAAGGAGAACAATCGGGAGGCTCTTGTGATGCAGTCGGGTGTGTTCAAAATGAAGAAGTGGAAAGATATTCAGGTGGGTGAGATTGTCAAGATATGTGCTGATGATACAATCCCTTGTGACATGGTCTTGCTGGGTACTAGTGAACCCAGTGGGACTGCCTACATTCAGACTATGAATTTGGATGGTGAATCGAACCTCAAGAGTAGGTATGCATGGCAGGAGACAGCGAAAGCAGTTGCTGAAGGGACACAGGTTTCTGGGTTGATCAGGTGTGAGCAGCCAAATAGGAATGTGTATGAGTTCACAGCTAATATGGAGTTGGGTGAGCTTAAGTTTCCTCTGGGTCAATCCAACATTATTCTGCGCGGTTGTCACCTGAAGAACACGGAATGGGTGATCGGGGTTGTGGTGTATACCGGGCAAGAAACCAAAGCAATGTTGAACAGCGCGGCTTCCCCTTCGAAAAGAAGCAAACTGGAGCGCTGCATGAACAGGGAAACACTTTGGTTATCGTTTTTGCTGTTTATTATGTGCTCGGTTGTGGCTGTTGGAATGGGCCTTTGGCTTGAACGCCACAACGAGCAGCTTGATACTTTGCCTTATTACCGAAAGAGATACTTTAATACTGGGAGCAATGCTGGACAAATATACAAGTTTTATGGGATTCCCATGGAGACTTTGATCGCTTTCTTGAGCTCCATTATAGTGTTTCAGATAATGATACCCATCTCCCTTTATATCACCATGGAATTGGTTCGGTTGGGCCAGTCATACTTCATGATAGGAGACAAGCATATGTATGATAGTAGTAGTGATTCCAAGTTCCAATGTAGATCTTTGAACATAAATGAGGACTTAGGCCAAATACGTTACTTATTTTCGGATAAGACCGGGACACTAACTCAAAACAAAATGGAATTCAGGACAGTCAGTATCTATGGCAAGAAATATGGTGTATTCCCTTCAACTGCCGAAGCCTTTCTGTGTCAGAGCGGTGAAGGTATGTTGGATTAAGTAATTCATCAAAATTTCAGACTTGCCTTCTTTCAATGGAGGTTGTGATACACATATTATTTGGTCTATAAGCATTAAGGCTAGTAGGATATAATAACAATGAAGGTTGATACAATGATATTATTTAAAAGAGAAGCAGCCTACGATACTATTTTTCAAGTTGTCTATATACAAGCATGATTTTGATGAACAAGTCAAATAATTTTAAGAGTCATGGTCAATCTATATTCAAGCATGGTTTTCTATAAATGTGGACTTAGAGATTTCTTTTAGGACATGGATATTTCTTTTGGAGCTCTTCTTGGACTATTTTCATGAATGAACAGATTTGTTCAACTAGTATTGGAATCCCATGTATTGATGCTCCTAGACATTTATGTGAGGAATTGGGTTGAAAAATTACTGAGCCTTTTAGTTTCCTGTACTCTTGTGCAATGGTCCCCTGGAATATTTAGTTTTGTGATGTCCTTGAATATAACAAAGTTGATGCCTTAGCCTAACATTAATCAGCTAAAAAAGGTCAGAACTTTGTAGCTTATATGGCTTTCCCTCCTCTAGGAACTTGGTAATAAGTGCATGAAGGTTCATGCAAGCTTATTCTTGATGTTGTTTTCGCTGTTGCCAAGCTTATTTTGAGAACATTTGCATTATACTTGTAACCATGGAGTAAAGTGCTTAGATGATATTGCCCATGAAACATCCTGAAAGTTTTGATTTTTCCCATGTTCATTGGGGCTAAGAAGTTGGGTTACCTTCTTGTGCTGTTGCCGCCCCAAGCCCTAGGATTGTACTTATGGAATTAAGTTGGTTTCATAGCTTCTGCTTTGAGTTCCTGACATGATTTTCTTGATTTAATATTTTGACCCCTAGCTTCTACTCTGAAGCAAGTTTGTATCTTTGACGATGCGAAAAAGTTTTTCAAGCTATGTACAATTTGGAAAATATTGGATCTCATCCCCCCTCCCCCCCCCCCCCCCCCAAAAAAAAAAAGAGTACATTGGTTTTGACAAGGATGATCTATTGAGAGTTGAGACTCTTGTAGACTGCTATTTTTATTTGTGCAGGAGTCGCAGGAGCGCCATTTCTATCTAGAAGGTGGAAGCTTAAATCTGAAATTGATGTTGATTTTGATCTTGTGGAGCTACTACATAAAGACTGTGCTGGAATGGACAAGATTACAGCTCACGAGTTTTTCCTGACTTTGGCTGCATGTAACACTGTTATTCCGATTGTCAATCAAAGTGCTTCTGTTGGCAGTACTGGGGTTGGTGTTGAAGAAAATGCTATAGAAATTGACTACCAGGGTGAGTCCCCTGATGAGCAAGCCCTTGTTGCTGCAGCATCTGCCTATGGATATACTCTTTTTGAGCGCACTTCTGGGCACATTGTACTTGACATTAATGGAAAGAGGCTCCGGTAAGTCTTCGAGTAAACCAGCATCCACAGCTACTTTTGGTTTCAAAAAAAAAAAAAGCTACTTTTGTTCTGCTTGATATACAAATTTACCATTGGCTTACGTCTCAGTATGCGTAAACTCTAAACATAAGGCCATACATATATGAAAAGTTCATGAAATGTTGGATAGTGGGATCATATTGCCAAGCAGGAGTAGTCTTTTTAATTCTCCAGTTGTCATGGTAAGCAAAAAAGATGGTTCATGGAGACAGTTTGGATTATAGAGAATTGAAAAACCGCCCATCAGAGACAAACTCTCCAAATACCTTGTTGTAGATGAGTTGATTTATGAGTTGGTTAGGTCTACAATATTCAACAAAATTGATCTAAGGGTAGGGTACCATTGGTTGAGACTTGAGAGCAGCTGCTGATGTGTTCAAAACAACATTTAAAACCCATATAGGGCACTTCGAGCTTCTTGTAATGCCATCTGGCCCTTACAAATGCCTCTATGACCTCACGACGAATTATGAATCACATTTTCAGATCATTTTTGAGAACACTTTTCCTTGATTTCTTTGTTAATATCTTGATATACAACACATCTTAAGGTAAGCATGCACATCATCTTAAAAGTGCATGTCTTAGTAGTGAATGGAGCAAGTGTAGTTTTGCAATTTGCAGCATTGAATATCTTGGTCACTTTATTTGTGCTACTGAAGGAGCTGGCAACGAGTTGCTGAGGAAGTTACTATAGTTCCTAGGAAGGTGGAGGCAATAGAAATTGGCCAGTCTCTAAAACAGTCAAGGAGGCTTTACGGCTAGCTGGGTAGTAGAAATTTGTGCGGAATTATGCTATTATTGCAAAGTAATTGACTGAATTCCTTGAGCAAGGCGAATTCATCTAGGATGAAGAAGCTATGACTATTTGAGTTAGTGAGGGAGACACTAGTTACTACTGCTCCAGCTTTATTTTAGATATGAAGAAAGTGATGACGAGAGTAGTGGTAATATTAGAGGAAAAGGATCCTGCATAATTTATAACATTTTGATGGTTGTGTTGTTCGAGTTCTCTATTTGCTATCTGTTTGGTGTACATGTAATGACTGTTCCCTTTAGCGTTTTTATTTGTTTTGTTTATTTTTTTTTATATGGGAGGTTTCCGTGGTTCATTTCTCCAGCGAGTCGCAGATAGTGTGCATATTGCAACTGATGTTTGTGCCGGAGGAAATTATATGTTGTGACGAAAATATTTCAGTTGTTAATATCTGATTTTTGTGTAGGTTGGATGTGTTGGGTAGGCACGAATTTGATAGCAATCGGAAAAGGATGTCAGTTGTTATTCGGTTTCCTGACAACACTGTCAAGCTACTGGTGAAAGGTGCTGATTCTTCCATGTTCTCTATTTTGGCCAAACCCACAACCGAGAATGATCATGTTCGGAGATCAACACAAGACCATATTACAGAATATTCGTCTCTAGGTTTGCGTACTTTAGTTTTGGGCATGAGAGATCTTACAGATGCACAACTTGAGGAGTGGCTACAGAAATATGAGGATGCTAGTACATCTCTGACAGACCGGTCTTCAAAACTACGTCAAACAGCTGCTTTTATAGAACAAGACTTGAGACTACTTGGAGCAACCGGCATTGATGACAAACTACAAGACGGAGTTCCTGAAGCCATTGAGTCCCTTCGTCAGGCTGGAATCAAGGTGTGGGTGTTAACCGGTGATAAGCAAGAGACAGCCATCTCCATTGGGCTTTCTTGTAAACTCTTGACTCCAGATATGCAACAGATAATCATCAATGGAGCTTCTAAACAGGAGTGCAAAGCTCTTTTGGCAGAGGCAAAGTCGAAGTACCTTGGATCAGAATGCCTTGGTGATCAGAGTTTGAAATGGAGAAAGGACACAAGTGGCTATCTCAAGATTCCTGATGAACCACAGAGTAAAAATACGACATCGTGGAGTCCAGAGGAGGAAGTTGTATCAAGCTCTTCATTAGCTATCATTATTGATGGCAGTAGTCTTGTCCACATTTTGGAGAAAGATTTGGAGAATGAGGCATGTATATTATCCTTACTGGCTTTATTTTACTTCTGCATTCTTCTTACAATCAATTTGCTCTTTTCCTGATTGGAATGGCGTTTGTATTCAGCGCATAAGCCTTAAGTCTATTATTAATAGTTGTCTTTATCGCCTGTCGCAGTTATTTGATCTTGCAACTTCCTGTAGAGTTGTCCTTTGTTGTCGTGTGGCACCCTTGCAGAAGGCTGGGATTGTTAACCTAATCAAGAGTCGTACTCCTGATCTGACTTTGGCAATTGGCGATGGTAAGTTCTTATTTTGGTTTATGTGCAGGTTCACTAAGTGCTTCTTATTCTTTGTTGGGATGCATGTTGTGATTAGATCGTTTTCTATGTGTGACACATCATTGTCCTCCACCTTAAGGAATCACTTTGCCAGTTTTTCTGTGAGGAATGAAGCTGAAAATTGACTATATCGGTTTGAACATTCTTGTAGGTGCGAACGATGTTTCAATGATTCAAATGGCGGATGTTGGAGTTGGAATTTGTGGTCAGGAGGGACGTCAGGCTGTTATGGCATCAGATTTTGCAATGGGTCAGTTCCAATTTTTGAAGAGATTGCTTCTGGTGCATGGACACTGGAATTATCATCGTGTTGGTTATTTGATCCTTTATAACTTCTACAGAAATGCAGTATTTGTGCTTATGTTATTCTGGTAAGTTATTCCTGGTTTGGTTTTTGTATATTAGTGTGGCCCTCATATTCATTGGTTTTTCATAAACCTTATGTTTTCTAGATTATTGCATGAACTATGTAATTCTTTATAAGTATGATTATTGATGCATCAACTATACCTATGTTTGCAAGGGTTTCTTTTCATCATCCCATGAAATTTGAGATTAGGAAATTCAGATTCCCTAAAGTTTTCATTTTGGGTTGGTGCTTTATTTCCGAATTAGTTTTAACGTGAATCACAAAGTTCGATTTCTCCACTGATATAACTGGATATTCTGAGTTCTTGTGTAATTTGACATGGATGTTATAGCCGCTTCTTTCGCTGCAAGAAAGCTAGGATGGGATGCCGTCAATGATGGCTTTAAGTAAAACGATATTAAAGAGTAGAGGAGATGAGTCTTTGTTGAGGATCACATGAGAGATGGATTTTTTTTGAGGTGTTTTGAATGTAGAACAAACAGTCAAGATTTTCTGACATTCTTCATCTTTAAGGAGTCAATTAGGGTCCCTAAACCCAAACTTCTACACATTATGGTGCGTTTGGTAGTTTTTCGGGAAAAACTTTCCCAGGAAAAAAACTTTCACGGGAAAGACTTTCCCTAGCTCCCATTGGGAAACTTTTTACGGGTTGTGAGGGAAATAATGGGCCCCACATCAAAACTTTCCTATATATTATGCAGAACCAAACATGGGAAAGTTTCTCAACCAAACGCCCCATGAATATACTTTTGTTGCCTAGGTATCAACAACATTTCCCCAATTTCAAAGTTGCTAAGCTAGTATTTCTCATCACAGGTACATTTTGTGCGCCGCTTTCTCAACAACTCAGGCATTGACAGATTGGAGCAGTGTCTTGTATTCACTCATCTACACCTCTATGCCTACTATTGTTGTTGGGGTTCTAGACAAGGACTTGAATCACAAGACATTGCTTCAGCATCCAAAGTTGTATGGTGCAGGGCACAGACAAGAGAGTTACAGTCTAAAACTGTTTTGGATCACAATGCTTGACACCTTCTGGCAGAGTCTTGTCTTGTTTTCTATTCCAGTGTACACTTACATGGAAACTTCCATCGACATTTGGAGTTTGGGCAGTTTGTGGACAATTTCTGTCGTAATCCTGGTGAATGTGCACTTAGCAATGGACATTCATCGATGGGTAATTCTTACGCATGCTTCTGTATGGGGATCGATCCTAATAACATTTGCTGGTTTGGCAGTCTTGGATTCTATACCTCAATTTCCGAACTATGGGTCAGTCTTTGTTTCTCAACATACATAAAGTCCAGATTTTGTCACATAATACGCGATTTAGTTTTCGTTTTCTTTTTTTCGATTTGTAGGACAATTTTTCATCTTGCAAAGTCACCTACTTATTGGCTTACTATTGTCCTGATCATTATTGTGGCATTGCTTCCTCGCTTTCTCTGCAAAGTTGTGCACCAAATGTTTTGGGCTTCGGATATTCAGATAGCTCGAGAAGCTGAGGCATTGAGAAGATGGAAGAAGATGATGGAGGCTTAAAACTGATGATTGTGGTTCCAATGTACATCAGAACTACATACAAGATGGGTTTTGGGGATGCTTCTCCTTCGCGATTATGTCAATATTTTCAGTCCATGGTCCTCGGTTCTACATTCGCTGTGAGTTCCTCTTTCATCTCTTTTCAGTCCATGGAGGCTTAGTCCTATACTTGTTTGTATTGCGGCGCCTACATGGAGAAAATGGACCATTTTTTGAGTTTCGTTTGCTTCTCAATATCTGGGAGAGGGACCTGAATATTATGACATCCTTCTCCTTAGTGCTTGATAATTTTGTTTTATCCACCACACCTTGTGAGGATTGAGAGTTCACACTTTCTAATTCATCGTGGTCATTTTGCTGTTGCTCAGTATCCATCCTATACACCAACTCTTGTGACGATTTTACTTTTCACTTCAATGTTTTTGTTAGTGTTAGGTGATTTTTATAGCGAGGATGAGTTGTCCTCTAAAAGAGTGTCGAACTAGTTGAGTTCTCAATTAATTGATTCAAGCACAAACTAAACCACTTAATTACTAAGCAAAAACTACTCTAACATGGATTAACGCTACGAAAGAAAACATCACAAATAGAGGTTCAACATGACCCCAACAACAACCATTCTCAACATGATTTAACACATTTAGAAACCATAACCAACTCAACTCATTTGATCGACTTACCTTTAAAGTTGGATGATAAGTGGTTGAAGGTAAAAACTTACCTACAATTACCGAAATTTACCGTACTTACTAAAAATAACATTTAACATATAAACTGAAAGTTACTAAAACTTACCAAAAATTGGCAAAATTTACCAAACTTAAGAAAAATAACATATACCATACCTATCATTTATGTTTATTTCATAAGGAGAAATATTTTTGTGATTTTAATTTTCTATAATAATTAGAATATTTATTATGTACAAAACAAAGAAAAGTTAGTTAAAAATTGCATTTACTTTGTGTTTACATTGACTCTGTTTCACGCATGTCTCCTTGTTCAAAGCCAATATCTCATTCCTAATGAAATGATGTTTAATATCAACATCGAAATTTATAGCGTATTTTGATATTTTAGGTATTTTTATCCTGGTGTACCAAATTCATGGATAAATTGAATTTGGTAGTCTTTTACCTAAATTTATTAAAATTTACCAAAAATTACTAAAGTTAAAAAAATAAAAATAATTTAATTTTGATATATTAAGATAAATTTGACAAAAGTTACCAAAATTTACCAAAAGTTATCAAAATTTAACTTTTACGTAGTTACTTTTTACTCATAAATTTGACACACTACCATGCTACTTTTTGTTTTAATTAAATATTAGATGGGCATGCCACAGAGAAGTGGGGGGGGGGGGGGGGTTGGATTTACAAGCATGTAACTAGAATTCACCACACTGATCAGAGAAACATTACAAACTAAGTTAAACTTAAACACCACACAAACACCACACTCTTGAAAAATACATACTTATCCTCATTATACACTTGGATATATCTGTGTCTACTAAGTAGGAAACTAGATACAAGATTCGTACAAACGTCCAATGCAAAATAAACATCATTTACAGTGAGAGTTTTGCCAGAAGTGAACTATAAATCTACTTGGTCAATTCATTGAACCGGAGCCAGAGCATAATTTCCCATGTAGAGAGTTTATTTTCCATCTTTTGTTGGTTTGAGACTTTTAAAGTAGGGACGATTGTTTCATATGTGCGCAGTGGGACCTGAATCAACAAACCAAGCATAGTCATTCTTGAAAATATTGATTTGATCCTTGATCATAGCACCAAAGTTCTCATTCATCTTCACTTTCTCCTTGTCATTGTTGAGTAGGCCATGTTTCTTTTTCTAAATATGGTAATCTCGTTTCTTGTGACTTGGATTTCTAAAGTCCCTATCCTTTGGCCTTTGTTTTCTGACGTTCTTGTTTCAAAGGGCTTTCTCTTCTTGCCCTTTTGACCATGGTTGGAATGTCTTGTAAACATGCACTTTTGAGGTATTTTCTTTGAGATCATCCTGCATTTTTTATATGAATATGGCTAGCTAAATCCTCAAGAGAAATAACCTCTTTCTTATTTTTTAGGGTTCTTTTAGTTTCTTTCAAAAAGAGGGGGGTTTATCAATAATGGAAGACACTAAATTGCTTCATCCATGTGAAGATTATATTGCTTAAAGTTACTTAACATGCGCTGGATTTTATGTAATTAGTATAGGATAGACTGACTCTCGATCATGCAATAATTGTTAAATTGACTTACAAGGAAGTTTTTGCTTGATGCATCTACCGACATTTACTTGTGCTTAAGAGACTCCCACAATTCTTTGGGGTTTCCACATTCTGATAGATGTCAAATAGTTAATCGACCATGCCATTGGGGATGCATCCACAACATAAATAATCATCATTCTCGAATTTAAGGGGCTTCCTTGTATGTTCCAACGTTTCATTATCGTTATCTATAGGAGAATGGGTGTTAAGGACACACCACTTATAAGTTATAACATAGTAAGAAGAAGGCACATCTTCTTTTTCCACCTAAAATTCAATCCCTCAGATTGTCTAACTTTGAAAGTTTGAAGTCATATCATTGAAGGATGCCATATTGTCCTATATAAATCTAACATTATCAAAACAAAGGGAATGAAACGAGAGTGAATTTTCTAGAATAGAAAGTGAGTTGATTGAAGGTAATCCTTTTCCCCTTAGACTTATATATAATATCAGTCTCCAGAAGAAAACGTTGCCTTAAGCACTTAAAGACTTAGATTCAAACTCTCGAAATAGCCTTAGAAATTGTTGTAGTAAAAAATAAAGGAAATATGTTTCTTATAACGATTGTGAATGAACAAGACATTACGATAAATCGTTAAGTTTGACTTATATATAATATCACCCTTCCTCAGCACTGCCACCACCCCTCCACTGCCGCCATCTTCACCGCCACAACTTCCACCTCACTCCCCATTCTCTCTCTCTCACCCCCCTTCTCTCTCTCTTCGCCTGAACCCCAACCCCAGCAGGGGATTACTCTGTTTCTGAATAGAGCAAGGAATAAATTGGTTGACTCAAGTCTCCTAATATGCTCCAATTCTGCTCACCAAATATTATATGCTAAATTACATGGGATTATTTTGTTGGTCATGGCGGAGAAGAGGGGTCGAGTTTAAGGGAGAAAGTGAGAGAGAGGGAAGGGGAGGATGGGTCGGGCTGGGATTGGGGTTCTGGTGAAGAGAGAGAGAGAGAGAAGGGTGGTGAGAGAGAGATAATGAGGGGTGAGGTGGAGGTTGTGGCGGTGGAGATGGCGGCAGTGGAGGGGTGGTGGCAGTGCTGAGGAAGGGTGATGGTGGTTGAGAGAGAGAGTGAGAGGTTGGGGGGAGGGGTGGGGGTGGGGGGGTGGGTCGGGGGCTGGGGGTGTTTGAGAAAGAGAGAGAGAGAGAGAAAGAAAGAAAGGGGGAGGGGGGTTGATGTGGAATTTAAAAAAAAAGGAAAAGTTGGATTATTCAATCCAACTCAGCAAAAAAATTGTCCAATTTTTTTTCTTTTTTTTGGCTAAAACACCCTCGACATAAGAAAGCACCGCCGCTACGTCACATCTCTGACGAGTTGGACTCGGTGGTGGTTCGCTGGAAAAATCAACATGACAAGGTTGGTTCGTTTAATATTAATGTTCAAAGTTGGTTCGTTAGATCAAAGCACCCCAAAGGTTGGGTTATTACATTCTTTTAGTAGCATCATGAAAATGCTGCAAAAATTGAAACAACACTTGAACCTTTCCCAATCTTGTTTTCCAAGAACCCCACCAACATTTCTTAGCTCATTGACAAAGGTTTCATCTTCCTTAGCAAGCCTTGCAAAAGCTCTTTGAAATTTTATTGCAGCATCTAACATAAGATAAGTAGAGTTCCATCTAGTAGGGACATCAAAACAAACATCCTTTTTACAAGAAATTTTCTTACGTGCCACACAAATCTCAAACATACGACTCCTAGAAGGAGAGCTCCTCACATATTTCACTGCAGCTCGAATCTTGGCAATTGAATCTTTCACCAATGACAAACCATCACGCACTACCAAATTTAGAACATGAGTCGAACACCTCATTTGAAAATATTCACCATCTAACAATAACCTACTTGACATATTATCCTTTAAATATCCAACAACAATATCATTAGCACTTGCATTATCAACAGTAATAGCACATAACTTTTCCTCAATTCACCACTCAAGAATACACTTCAATAACTTTACCCACTTCTTTACCCTTATGGCTATCAATTACCTTAAAGTTCAAAAATCCTTTTGTGCAGAGTCCAATCATCAACAATAAAGTGAGCAGCCAAACAAAAATAACTCAAATTCTGAATAGAAGTCCAACAATCAGTAGTGAGGGATACTCTTGACCTCAATCCCCTCAACTTCATTTTCAAGGTATCCTTTTCACTAACATATATGCTCTTACAATCTCTAGCAATAGTAAATCGAGAAGGAACATTAAATTTGGGGATAACAACCTTACAAAACATTCTAAACCCTTCCCGTTGAGCCATAGAAAATGGCTACTCATCCATAATCACCATTTTAGCTAAAGCAAGCCTAATAGCATCAAAATCAATGGCATACTCACAACGCCTCTCTTCCTCTCCGAAGGTGAAACACTGTTGGGGTTGGTAAATTGATAGGAAGAAATTTTTCGTTGCCTTTTATCAATATTGTGAGGATTTTGTTTACATGTAGATAGATGTTTTTTCATGGATGATGTACCATTATTTGAATTATGTACTAAAATTCTATTACAATATATGCATTTCTTTTGAACATTATTACCAGAAGCGTCGCGAGTCTCCTCAAAGTGTTCCCAATTTGCAGATCTTTTCTTCTTGTCAGTCTCAGTTGTTTGATATTCATCACTCTGTTGTGAATCTTGGTTGACAACATTGACTGAATCCTCATCCATAGTTTACAAAATCTCTGAAATAAAAATACAGTTCAGTAACAGTGAACATCAATTAGGGTTTGCAAACAGAACAATTAAAATCAAAATAGATAGGAACGGAAACATACAGCTCAGTGACATGACAGTGATGGGCGACGACAAGAGGGATGCTGAGAGTTCAGAACTTCAGATCTGCGACACAACGACGGCCAACGAGGAGAGTACAGGCGTGTGCTTTACTGGAAGAGATTAGGGTTTTGATCTGGCAGAGTGAGAGGAGACCAGAGACGGGAGGGGTGAGTGGCTGAGTGAGGCTGTGAATAGAGAATAAGATATCAATTACTTATTAGTTAGGTTTTTGGTTATGGTCTTAGGCTGGACTATAGTTGGGTTATTTTTTTTTTGTTGTAAAACATTAAAACAGAACCTTACCCTTATCCGTTTTACAATTTCCGAGATATTAGGAACCTAACTCTTACCCGTTTGACTAGTTCCGGATCTGGAACCGCTCACCCCTAGTACTTATAGGAAGTTCCTAGAAAAATTTTAACTAGGAGTATGTTGTATGAGAAAAAGTTTAACGCATTTTTATTGATCAAATATAGTTAGGATGTCAGTTTTGACTCGAATGCTCTTATTTATTTTTGTTTACTTATCTCGCAGGTGAATACATTATGTTATTCTTAGTTCTTATACATGTGTGGATCAATGAAGCGAAATGTGACGATCTCATGTTCCTGGGTAGGGAAAGATATGGGAAACATATGGTATGGATTAGGAAGCAATCCTACTTCGGAAGATATTTTCTAGTTAAAAGGAGAACATGTTCAAGAAGATTAAGGCAACAACATAAAGGTGCATTTGACTGGTGTTGAAATCAACTTTTGCAGCATAGGATGAATACAAGGAGCTTGGTGCTTCCACGAACTCTGTTCACAAGTAGATCCATGTAGATAGAAATACAAGTGAAATCATCTTGTCTATATATTTAGTGTCATTAAATATAAAGCGGAGATGCTTGAACAAAGTAGATTAAGTAATTTGATTGATGAGATATTTGTGTATCTAGTGAAGAATATTAATTAGGAAAAACTCAAAGTATCCTGAGTTTGTGCATTGTAAACCAGTTAGCTTTCTGTGTTTTGCTCATTTCAATTTTTGAAAAGAATCACTGCATGAAATTAATGGTTGATCATCTCGCTATCGCAACTCTTTCATTTCTCTTTTTGCTTGATTTTATTATCTTAGTAATAGTATACGTGTAGTTTTTGCCAGAGTTCAATCAACATTATCGCATTGATCTTTCCTAGTCCTAGTGTCACGGGGTGACTTTAATTTGCACAACACCCGTGCGACTCTTGCAAACTTTAACCCGTTTTTATTTTAGAAGTTTGCTAGTAAGTCTTTCATGATTTTAACTTAGACTATGAGAGACTAAAAAAGCTTTGAAGATAAAGAAGAGAGTCAAGAGTGTATTTGGGAGAATACTTTAAGTATTTCTTACAAATGATGAATGATTACAAATGAGACCCCAAGAGGTATTTATACACTTCCACCTCCTCAATGGACTGTTGAGATTGGTTTGATCCAATGGTCCATATTGTGTCTCTAGATCCTTCCATACAAGTATCTAACAATCTATACAAGTGTAGAGTACTTTAAAATATTCTAGGACATTCATGAATAGTCTAGAGAACTCTATAGAATTTTAGGAAATTCTAGAATAGTCTGGTGAATTCTAAAGGTCTCATGAAAAATATGGAGTATTCCAAATGTTTCTAGAATATTCCTGGACATTCCAGATGGTTACAGAAAAATTCTGTGACACTAGGTAGCAAATATTATCATGGCTATCCATTTCAATAAGGAAAAATACACGCGAAAATATAAGCATAGAATCCTTTTTGGGTGTGTGCGAAAGCTGGCCTGCTAGCTCATATGTGAGCTACTATGATTGGGTTGCGCCATACTCCCTCCCTTTCATATTATTTGTCATTTTTTAGTCTGTCGGAACATTGACAATAGTGAGTTTGGTTTGGGTCATGGATGAGGTGGACAATGTGGGCTCCTACCAAGAGAGTCGAAATTTATTTCTTTATTTAGCTAGCTTTCCAATGATAAATATAAGTTTCACTCATATCAATTAAAAAATAATAAACGGGTCCTACTTAATAAAGTAATTAATTTGGCTATATTGATAAAAAAAATGAAGTGGAAGAGAGAAAAAAAAATATGATTAAAATTTTGTGGGTTAAACTCACCATCAAACTCATATCGCGAGATTGATGACGAGAGTTTTGCGAGACAAGTTTCATTCTCACCACTGAAATGTCCTACACAATCACATTCCGTTCTCATCTCATCTCATGTCAGCAGTAAACCGAATTTAAACACACTATTGGAGATGGTCTCTCAGTCTCACAGTGTCCAATATCATTATTTAATTGATAATTTCTTATATAATATTTTATTAACAATTAAAATATTATACTTTTATAATAGAATTTTTTATTATGAATTTAATGGTAGTAATTTTATTTAACAAATTATTATATATATTGAGAAGTTTATTATCAAAATTTAAAATTTTGATTGCAGAATTGTCAAAGAGAACAGATAATATATGGAACGGGCGCACTAGTATTTTGGTTTAGGTCAAGCAAATTCTATCTGCTCTTTGGATTGGTAACTATTTCCAATCTAATCCAATCCAATCCAATCCAATCCAATCCAATCCAATCCAATCCAAACCTTACACAATTCCCCAAACACTTTTCCTCTCTAAAAACACAATTCCCCAGTATCCAATCAAATCCAATCCAATCCATCCAAACTTCATTTTATCCAATCCAAAGAACAGTCGCTGGGGTTAAACCTAACTATCCTAACTTATCTTAAATTATCGTAACTTATTTTAATCTAACACAATTTTCCAAAAAAACATTCACTTTAAAACACAATTTCCCAAAACAAATATTTTAACTTGTCCTAACTTATCCTAACCTAACTATCATAATTTAAAAATAACTCATTCAAACAACATGATCTATATATTACAACATCTTACATCTACTTTTCTCTTTAACTCCTAAATTTTTTTACGGTACCCTTTACACTATGCTTGGGAGGAGGGTTAGGAGGGGTTAGGAGGGGTTAAGGAGTGTATTTACTCCTCCTTACCCCTACTTGGAAAGAGAGTGAGAGAGGGTAAGGGAGAGTAAGAGGGAGTGAAGTTTACCCCCCTTTACCCATCTTAACCCTTATTTTTTTAACACCCCGATTTGGGGTGTAAAGAGGTGTTTAATTAACTTATAACACACATACAATAAAAAAATGACCATATTACCCTTAACCCTAATTGAATTATAACACATACATTCATCTCTCTCTCCAACTCTCTCTCTCTCTCGCACACATACACACACACATCACTCTCCCTCTCTCTCATCTCTCTTTCTCTCTTACACACACACACATCTCTCTCTCTGTCTCTCTCTCCTCTCCCCCCTCTTTCTTTCTCTCTCTCTCTCTCTCTCTCTCTCACACACACACACTCTTTCTCTCTCATCTCATCCCATCTCTCTCTCTTTCATCTCTCTGTCTCTCTCTCTCTCTAGGAGTAGACTGAGAGGATGGAGAGAGAGAAAGAGGGGGGCGAGTAGAAAGAGAATGAGTATTTTAGAACAAATGTATGAGTATTATATTGAATTACATATAATATGAAAAGACAAATAAATTTTTGGTAATTAACATTCTACTTTTATAAACTCTCCAAATTATTCTCCTAAGTAGGGATAAATAGTTTACCCTTATGAACTCTCTCATATTCTCACTCTCCTTTACTTCTATGAACCCCTACTCTTCATTTTAACTCTCCTCTCAAGCAGAGTTTAATTTGTTACAGCTAACTACACAAATTTATAGATGAAGCCGACATACCCTTTTCATTGGATAAAGAAGAATTGAGATCTTGAGAGGGAAGTGATTGATACGGGAAGCCATTCCTTCATTTCCTTGGCTGATTACGAATAAACAGGTAACCGCCCTTCACTCCAAACGTGGGAATATTTATCCTTAATTATTATTAAAGTTATGTCTTCATCGTAACCCAGCTGTCTCATTATCCATTATATTTTTCATCATTCCAAAATCTGTTTTGCTTTTAGGATAATCCATTCACGTACCGCTTGAACTGACCCAACAGTGCAGGTGTGAACAAAACAAGTGGAATTTGGACTGGTAGAGTATTCCTTGGGAATATTCTTTATACTAACAATATATACAAAATTTCAATGATTTATCACAGAATTACAATCCTGAATGTTTATTCATCGTATCTGGAAAAGTGCGACTTAGCCCTGTCAAATTCATGAGTAAAAAATAGTTGAGTAAAAGTTAAATTTTGGTAATTTTCGGTAATTTTTGGTAATTTTTGATAAATTCTGATAACTTTTAGCAAATTGATGCTAATATATCAAAATTAATTTTTTTTGGTTTTTTAAATTTGGTAATTTTTGGTAATTTTTGATAATTTTTGGTAGACTTACCCATGAATTTGACAAAATCTATTCTCATATTATCTTATCTGACAGATACAGATCCTCTGGGGTTACCAAGTAGTTACTTGATCGAGGGAAAACTATGGCCCTCTTCTTTTATGGTATAGGAAAGAGAGTGAGTGAGATAAAGTGAAAATGTAGGTTTGCTGTAAGAAATTTTCACATTTTATTTTGGTGAAATAACTTTTACATTATTTTATATAATCTATAAGTGTTTTTACCTTATCTAAGTTTAGCTGTTATAATTAGAACTGTAAAAAGTTGACTCGACACAATTATCGACCTAAACCTAACACGATATTAAGTCATTTAAGCGAGTTTGGATAGAACCATTTAACTAAATGGGTTGACATGGTAAACCCGTTTAATTAAATAGGTTAGCTTGATGTCAGGATTTTCGCCACGAAAAAACACATACTTAACCCGTTTAAATAGGCATGTTAAATGGGTCAAGTCATTTGTTGAATAATTGTTATCCAATTATACTGTTTATTAATAAACTTAGGTGAAAGTTACATTTAATACACTTTGAAATATACGTAAGACTTGTAATTTTAACTTATATGTGTCTTTGACAATGGATTAAAAGACATCTCCTTATATATAACTCGAATTATATTACTACGCAAATTGTTGAGTATGATATGTCATTATTTCGACCCCACAATAAGTTGTTTTGTATACATGAGTTAATGATTAAATGGGTAAATTGGTAACTTTATTCTAACATGTTTACTTAAATGGATAAGCAGGTCAAAATAAGGTCAACCCCATTTAAAATTTAAACGGTAAACGGTTTCAATGTCTAAGTCGTTTAATAAATGGGTTAGGTTCAGGTCGGAGGATTTTAAACCCGCTTAAGTTTGACACGAATACGAATACGAACCCGACTCGACCTGGCCTATTAGCCAGCTTTAGTTATAATTATTATATTGGTTGTTTGCATTTTGGACCCTGAAGTATAGGTAATTTATTTTCTGGACCCTTGGTTTTCAACATTAATGTTTTGGACTCTAAAGTTTATTGACTGAATAAAAAATGACCTTAAAGTTTATGGGCAGAAAAAAAAGGCATGTGTCTCATTCTATTTTTTCCTCCTATGTTTAAAATTTTTCTCTAGATTGGCGTCAAACTTCAAAACTAAGGTTAAAACTGTATTGAAGTTATAATACACATCTCTTATTCATATGGAAGTTGCTTAGACCCCTATAAGTACCCTTAGTCCTTGAGGGTCTATGTAGCTCCGACATGAATAACAGAGGTGCATTATAGCTTCAACATCGATTTTAACCTTAGCCCTGAAGTTTGACGCCAACTGGGAGAGAAATTTAAACATAGGAAGAAAAAGAAAAACGACACACAAGCTTTTTTTCCAGTCCACAAACGTTGAAGTCCTTTTTTATTCAGATCATAAACTTTAGGGTTCAAAAAATTAACAATGAAAACCAAGTGCCCAGAAAATAAATGACCTATACTTCGGGGTCCAAAATGCAAAAAACCCATTATCATACATCCCACATTTGTGAAATATTTTTTACCTTACTTCACAACAGTTGTAAGTGATTTTTACTTAACTTGCTAAAGCAATAAGTGTTACTAAAAATCTAGATCTTCGAATTCCGCCATTACTACCGAAGATCTAGAATTCAAGACGACATTTGAATGCCATGAAATGTCATCCTAGGAACAAAACAGGTAGTCATCTACCATGAAATCTCAGTCTCTCCATTAAACTTTCTCTAACCTCTCAATCCTCCCTTGCTACCCTCTACATTGTCGATCACATAAATAAATCCTAGTTAGTTATTGATTCATACACTTCATGATTTAAGTTATTCACTATAAAAAAAAATTAAAAAGTGACAAATAAAGAATACCCTACTACAAGTTAAACATTTCATTATCTAAGCTATCGGTTGCGCGGAAAAGTTCTGCGAGTCAATAAAATATCAATCGTTATGTTAAGTCACCGTAGCATTGTTATGTTGAAGTGTTGGAGTAACACTTACAACAAACATCAGGTACGGTAAAAATCACTTACAGTTTATTGAGCTAGGGTAAAAATTATTTCACAAAGGTGGAATGTGTAATAAATTATTACGACAAAACTCAAATAGGATAAAAAAAACACTTAGAGCTTATGTGAGGCAAGGTAAAAATTATCACAAAGGTGGGGTGTGTAAAAATAATTACACCAGACCTTAGGTAGGAATGTAATTTAATCTGAGATAAAGACTATTTTTTTGTGTGGTACCATATCTTACATACTACAATTTATTACATTAACCACAAGTCATCACATATTACCATACCATACCACGCTTTACCAGAACAACCATAATTTTCTCTCTCCTCACTTTTTTCACTACTACGCAAATTTTTATATTACATTAACCACAAAGATGTATTTTTTGGTCTATGACTGGCCAGATTCCACACTAAATATATAGGAGAAGGTCTTTGACACCCGATCTCTAGAATTCACTCAAGAGTCTCATACTAGAATCTGTGATTTTTTACTACTCTTGTGTTGATATAATTCTCTGAAATTGCATCGTATGATCTACGATTGACCTGATTCCACACTGGATATATAGGAGAAGTTCTTTGATGCCCGACCGCTAGAATTCACTTAAGAGTCTCATACTAGAATCTGTGATTTTTACTACTCTTGTGTTGATATATATTTTCATCAATGTTTCCCCTTTTCTATTACAATATTATTTAGTCAAGTATAAAATATGACAAAATTGAAATGTTATTGAAAGAAACTTAGAGGGGGGAGGGGGATAGGGTTATTGAAATTCTGCACACTCAATGAGGATGTTAATAACAAACCTTAACTTACCGTTAACGCTTTAAATACAGTGTAACAAAAATATTTATATTATTGAATACAAACCAGAAAACGTTACACTGAGATGGTTACGAACAATCTCACTGTCCTAGAGCTGATGCCCTCATAACAGTTACAGTGGAGCTAGTTTCCCAACTAAGTTGGCTAGTATCCCAATTAAATTGTCCTAGTAGCGATTTTAGAGGAAAAGATTCCACCAACCACGTTGGTGATTATCACTTACAGAAACTACCACACTTAGTTTCTGTTAAACTACTCGCCGAGGTCCTCGGCTACAATCTACTAGAGGTCCTCTATTGGTTACACTCTCACCAATATCAATTGGTCACACACTCAGAAATCACTCACTGTTTTCCTACAACTTTTCTCGTGATTTTTTCAATTGGAATCGAATGAACGTTTCTATTTGAGGTCATGAGGTTATTTATAGCCTTCTTGCATATTTCCTTTCTTGTTGGTAGTCAATAACTATAAGGTTTGATTTGCTTGATTTGTTGTGTTCTATTTCTTGATTGGAAATCCTCTAGATTTTTCCCTTCTTGACAATTTGATTTGTATCAGATATGTACGTTTTCCATACTTCTTCTTGTGAGATATGATCAACGGCTATATGGCTTGATTTGTTTGATTTGCCGTCCTCTATTTCTTGATTGGAAATCCTCCAAATTCATTCCATCTTGACAATTTGATTTCTACGAAATATGTATGCTTTCCATATTTCTTGTGAAATATTCTACAATCTTATTTGGGTTTAGGATTAATATATCAAGAATATATTAAGAATTTTTGAACCGTATAGGGATCGGTTCACTTTTGGTTCGTCTCTATCGAACCATTCTCGAGCCTTCTAAGGGGCTTCGGAACCATCGACAAGAATAAACATAAGGTGGTGAAGGCGTTCCAAGGCTAGAAAAGGGTACGTCTTCACTCTTTTGATCATAACTCCTTCAATACGATTCCGATGGACTTTAAATTTTGGGAGCTTAAAGTACACATTGAGATCTTTCCATCGATACCTTGTGGGCCTAAAACGGAGCCCGAATGAAGAAGTTATGCACGTTTGAAGTCGGCAGAAAAAACTGCCCAGAAGGGTGTCGCGCCCACGACACTTTAGGTCGCACCCGCGACCTCCCTCTGCCTGTCCAGGTTGTCAGCGCCCGTTTCCAGACGTCTGTCGCACCTGCGACGTATGGGTTCGCACCCGCGACGTTCCTCTGTCCTGTTGCTGCGATGCGTGACTTTTGTGACCAAATGTTGAGTTTTGTTTTAATTTTCTCCATTAGTATAAATACCCCCTAGCTTGTTTTTGGAAGATAGATTTTGATGATTAATGTTTAGGAGTTAGACTCAAGAAAATTCCTCTCAATTAGAGAGTTTGTAATTGAGGGTTTTCAAACTCTATTGCAATGAAAACTAATCATTTGGATGGAAGTTGCTTTGTGATTTCTCTTCTTTGTAAGTGAGTGTTTATCCTCTATTCTTTGTGAGATTTCTTGGGTGATTCAATACTCTTTGCTTGTGGGAGATTCTTTGTAAGTGTTTGAACATCTAAGTTCAATTTGGTAAGATTTCTCTCTTTAGAATTGTCCATATCTTTTAATTTCATGTTTATCTCTATTAATCCAAAAACCCTAAAAATTGGTTCATAGTATTTATGAGTTTTATGGGTGGATTTCCATCATCCACATGATTTTGTATAGACCCTATGTCCCAATTCTCTTCAATTTTGGATAAAATGTAACACAAGATACTCCCCTTTCTTGCTTTCATAATTTTGTCTTTCACATTAAAACTCCGTGTGAGGTCCTTGTCAAAGCTTCGTGTGAGGTCTTTAGTGAATGTAGAAGTAATGTCCTTGACCTAATCCCAATAGTTATTGCTTTCTATTTACCTTGAACTATAAATTAATATTTTAGAATAGTTTGATTAATTTATTTGGTTTATTGATATGCAAAGTCAAATAGCAACAAATACCCAAACAAATTTTTTTTTAAAAAAATGAGATTTTAGGAACTAGAATTAAATGTCTTAAACAATTATTGGGACATAATTTGGTATGTCTCTAGTAAAAAGCAAGGACTTGAAAGAGTTTTCATTTAAATCTTTTTAAGAATTTTAACTCAAATATCAATAATTTATAGTATAAAAAAGTGGCAGACCACCAAACACTTATTTCAAATCAGCATATTGACTAACTCTAAGTGTTGCCCCAATAAATTTCTTTAGTTCCACCCTGAGATTTCACCTGCATTTAACTATGTCATTTTATATTTAACTGCACCAATATGCATTCACCTGTATCAACTATATCAATCTACACTTACCTGCAAACTAGGTTTTTACAAAATATATAAAGATACCAACTTAATTATTGCACATTTGTGAACAAAATCCCACCATTAGTAAGTATAATAATCCCAATTCCTATGCAAAGACAAAAATGCCAATGTGACAAGCCATTGTTTGCCAACTGAAACGAGCCCCACTAATTTTTTAAATAATCATTCAATGTCATCTTTAGTCATCAATCATCACGCACATGTCAATTACAAAAATTTGGATTCGAGTGAATTCATACATTTAGATGAGAACTCCATTTCCAAACCCTTTTAAAATTTTAAATTTGGACACTTTGTCATATCTAAACTAGGACTTGAGATGTCTGATTGTCTCATCGTTTTAATTTTGTTTGTGACAAATTGAGTATAATTGGGTAACTTGATCGATTTGATTGAATATTAGAATTTGTCTAAATATGTCCAAACTCAAATTTTCCAAGAATTTGACAGTCGACAGCTCGCAATATGACCCCAAATCAGAACCTTATTCAATTTTACACTCAAACATGTCTAATTAATCAAATTCTAGGAGAATAAGGATGCATGCTCCATGGGCCATCGTCAAGAATGATAGGTGGTGGTAGAGTTCATTCAATTTAAAATTCAGATAAAAATAACAATATACTTAATTCATGTTAGTACGATTTAGATATAGAAATTAGATTTAAATAATCTGAAGTTTGACGTCTGATAGATTGAATAATATGAATTTTGACCATATTGGATTGTATTTATATGTCATCATTAATTATTTACCAAATCTTCATTTTTTAAAAGAATTAAACTTTGACCATATTGAAATTTAAATGAATAAGGGAAATAATTAAAGATAGAGAGAAGATTTTTGTTTTAAAAAAATGAAAATCAGCTAAATAACTAATGTTGACATACTACTATAATCCAATATGATCAAAGTCATGATTATTCAGTAATACTTTTAAAATTAGCACTATTAAATCACGTGTTGAAATTTAAATTATTTAAATTCAATTTCCAATCTTGATATCGGATGGATTTTTACAATCAAATGACAAAGCCACTGTTCGGGTTCAATTTAATTATCGGCAATTCTAAAATAATTGCATGGTATCATATCATGTCGAAGGCATAAAGGTCCAAAAGCAAATATGAAAACAACTAAATTAATATAAACAAACAACAAATAAAATTTTTTTAAAAAAAGAAAAGAAAAAGGAGGAATTCCAGAAGGGTTGGCTAGTAAAGTAGTGAAGCAACCATGACAAGGCTCCGTGACGTCATGCCAAGTTCGTCACCACCGTGACGGAGTTATATTTTTCAGCTCCCTCCTACTTGCGGCGCGTGCAACATTACCACCTTCTCCGTTTTATTCCTTTCACTTCATTTGATTCATTTTTTTTTAGGGTTTTTGGCCACAAATAATACGTACTGAGAGGCTTGTGATTGGGAATAATTCAAAGTGACTTTTCGGCCACTGGCAGTCTGTACTTTTTCACTATTTTCTCAAAGCGATCGGAAGCGATTTCAGACGGAAAAGCGGACGTGGACCGGAAAGTATGTTTTTTCACACTCCAAAAAGGAGATTTCCGGTCGCCACGTCAGCTTTACGGTGCCGGAAATTGATTTTGGAGTGCTACAAGAAAATAGTGAAAAAATACAGACTGCTAGTGGCCAAAAAGTCACTTTGGATTATTCCCAGTCACAAGCCCCTCAGTGCGGATTATTTGTGGCCAAAAACCCTTTTTTTTATTACTCCATTAATTTTACTAGCTTTTGGGTTTTGGCCGTTTGAAACATTGGGTGTCTGTAAAGCTGGGGAAAGTTGACCCGACACAATTATCGACCTGAATCTAACACAATATTAAGCGGGTTTAGGTAGAAATTTTCAACCCTCTTAATTAAATGGGTTGACACGGTAAAACCGTTTAATTAAATGGGTTATGTTCAGGTCATGATTTTCGACACGAAAAAACACTTACTTAACCCGTTTAATTAGACATGTTAGATTAATCAAGTCATTTGCTTGATAATTGTTACCCAATTATACCGTTTATCAAAGAACTTAGGTGAAAGTTACTGTTAATACTCTTTGAAATATACGTAAAACTTGTAATTTTAACTTATATTTATCTTTGACTATGAATTAAAAGACATCTCCTTATATATAACTCGAATTATATTACGACGCAAATTGTTGAGTATGATATGTCATTATTTCGATCCCACAATGAGTTGTTTTGTATAAATGAGTTAATGGTTAAATGGATAAGTTGATAACTTTATTCTAATACATTCACTTAAATGGGTTAATAGGTTAAAATAAGGTCAACCCGTTTAAAATTTAAATGGTAAACAGTTTCAATTTCCAACCCGTTTAATAAATGGGTTAGGTTCAGGTCGGAGGAATTTAAACCCATTTAAGTTTGACACGAACACGAACCCGACTCGACCTGACCTATTAGCCAACTCTAGGTGTCTGTTAGATATAAGTAAAAAGAAATAATAATATTTATTTGAATCTAAAATATACACAACTTTTTAACATTAAATTTTTATAGACTTGAAATACGATCGGACGGTACTTGTCCTAATCAAATATGTCCTTTACCTATATTTAACTCGTTCGTTCGAATTGATAGATTTAATAGCTTAATTTTTATTTGATCTTATAATTCTTGGTTATTGTATTTGAATACCAAAATTTGTGTGTGAACAAAAAATATAGGTATTTTAGCCAAATTCAAAATAGATCCAACTCGTGTTTTCAATATCAGATATACCTAAATTGTATTTGCCATAATCAAATATACATATGACATGTATTTAACCTGCCGTCCAAATTGATGGAGTTAGTAACTAAATATTCATTTGATGATAGAATCCTTTGTTATTGTATTTGAGTGCAAAATAATAAATTTATGTGTAAAAATAAGTTAAGGTAAGCTACTAATAATTAATTATTATATTTAAGGGTGAAATCGTAAATAATAAATTTACGTGTCAAAATAAGTTAAGGTAAGCTACTAATTAATTATTATATTTAAGGGTGAAATCATAAATTTGTGTGTGACCACAAGCTAACAGGCAGACAAACCTTCACAACACAACACCACAACATTCCTTTCTACTTTTGTATAGAAAACTGAACTTGTATCCGTAAGGAAAAACCAACCCTAAACAACAAGGACTCTAGATAGGGAGACTCAAAGTCGATCACATACCACCCAAATATCTTTGTATGAGATGGAGAGAGAAAGTGAGGAGAAAGAGAGTGTGAGAGGCAGGAGAAGAAGTAGAAGCGGGGGGTATGCTACAACCATATTCATAGGCAATCTACCAAAAAGACTAGACAAATATGGCCTAGGAGGAATTTTTAAGAAGCATGTAACGATCAAATCAGTCACAGTAGTCGCCAGAAGGATGGCTGGCTCAAACTTTGGTTTCTTAGAGGTCTGGAGGCCTCAGGATGCTGCAAGATGCATTCAACTTCTCAATGGAACAGTAGTGAGAGGCAACAAAATAATTGTAGATTGGGCAAAGGAGCAGTCCAGCAGGAGGAGGAGCAGACAAATCTGGGTCCCAAAGAAGACAACACACAGACAAGAAGAGAAGGTTGATTTCAGAGTGAAAGGCGACATAAATGAAGAATTCTTGGAATGGCTTGATAGAAGCTTAGTTTGCACCTCTGCTGCCCCAAGAGATCTGGATTCCCTGGCATATCTTATCAAGGATCACTTTGGTCCAATCTCGAAAATCACTGCTCTAAGTGCAGTCAAGTTTATTCTCACTTTTCCTTCAGTTCAAGAGATGAAAGATGCACTTGAGAATCCCATGGAACTTAATGATTGGTTCAATGAGATCAAGCCTTGGTCTCGGTATGAGTCCTCAGAAACCAGAAGGGTTTGGGTTGATATAATTGGTGTTCCGCCACATGGTTGGATGTGGGAAAATTTTGAAAGTTGCACTTAACCTTGGGGCAAGTTGATATCTCTAGCAAGGTGCATTGCATCGACAAATCAATTTGAGGTCATAAGAGCTCTAGTTCAGACAGATTTTTTAAGAAGAATTGAAGGAGAAGTGGTGTTGGACATTCAGGACTGTGCTTTCAGAGTGTTCATTAGGGAGGTCAACTCACTCCTCATTCCTCCCTCAGTGTTCAATGAGCTTGATCCTTTGAGAGCAGTGTCAAACTATTCAAGTGACAGTGATGCAAGTACTAAAGATGAAGTCGGTTTTCATGGTAGCAATGATATTGTCCCAGAATCAACACTTCCTCTAGATAATCCATCCCGTGATCAAGCTAAAGGTCCATCATGTGATCAAACAAATGAAGAATTGAATTAGCATCAACAGATTAGTGATGGAAGTCAAAGAGGTGACTCAATGGCATTAATGAATCATCTAACAAGTAGTGGTTGCATTGAGGAAGTCAGAAAGCTTAATGATCAGACAAATGCCTTGAAGGAAGAGTTGATTGAGGCTCTTGGAGTCCAAGCATGGGATGAAGTAGTTGCGCTTCACAATGTGGAGTTAGACAGGCAGGATGTTTTTAATGGCCCTCAGAATAATGTTTCCAACTGCTCTCTTCCCATTGTGCCGGTTACCAATGATAATCTTCTAGTAAATGCTACGGCTGCTTTGGAATGTGAAGCAGCTATGGGATTAGAGAAATCAGTTGAGATCCTTAGTTATTCCAATCAAAGCTTGGAGTCAGATCTCCCCAGTCCTCGAGATCAAGATGTATCTCCCAATGATGAGAATGCAGATGATTCCAACTCCATCTCATCTAGTGATGACTCTATTGTTAATGCCAGAGTTTTCATAGCTGAAAAAGCAATTAAGTTTGGTAGAGATTGTGGGTTCATGAGAGCTAAGAAAAACATCAACCCCAAAAAGCACTTTGAGAACAAGCTCTCTGCTAGGAAAAAGAAGAAGTCAAAAGAAAGTGCTAGAAGGAAGAAAAGGAATTTGGTCTTACTCGCTTCATCTTCTGCTGAAGGTGAGGCTCTATTTCAATGAAGATTGTTACGTGGAATGTTAGGGGCATTGGTGCCAAGGAAAAGAGGAGGGATGTGAAGTCCCTAATAAAAAAGGAACGGTTGGATATAATAGGTCTTGTCGAGACTAAACATCATCAGTTTAATGAATGGGGGATTAGGCAGATTTGGGGTATGCAGAATGTGTAGTTCTCTGACATTGTCGCTGAAGGAAGATCAGGGGGTGTTTTAGTATTATGGTTATCTGAAGCATTTGAAGTCTCTAATATCAGCAAAGGAAATGGATGGATCTGTCTGCATGGCACATACACTCAATACAAGCTAGAATGTGTAGTTGGGGTGATTTATGGTGCACAGGGGTTGTCTGAGAAGAGAGAACAATGGGATCAGTTAAGGCAGCTTAAGCAAGGTCTTCAACATCCATTAATCCTCATGGGTGACTTCAATGAAGTTCTCTCTCATAGTGAAAGAAGGGGTTGTACCCATTTAACAGACTCAATGTTGGATTTTGCTGATTTTATCCAAGACATGCAACTACATGACATTCCTCCCAAGCAACAATTCACTTATCTCCGTCCCAATGCTGTAAGTAGGTTGGACAGAATTCTGCTTGATGTTTCTCTACTAACTTTGTTTCCACATGTTGAGGTTTATTGTAGACCAAGAAAATGCTCAGATCATTTCCCAGTGCTGCTAAGAACATCAAATATTTCTTGGGGGCCAGGTTCTTTCACGACGTTGGATGTGTGGCTTGCTCATCCTAATTTTGCTGAATGGTTTGAGAAGGAATGGAGCAGACTTGGAGACCAATCAATGTTTGACAAACTTAAACACATTAAGACACCACTCAAACAATGGAACAGCGAAGTGTTTGGTATCACTGAATTCAGAAAGAAATCCCTAGAAGAAGAGATTGTGAAACTGGACCAAAAGGCTTTGTTAAGTGCATTGGATGACTGTGACAATTTCAGAAGAGCAACTATCTTGTCCCAACTCAGATCTATCTCTATTCAGCAAGAGAGGATCTGGCTACAAAAATCTAGGTGTCAGCACTTGAAGAGTGGTGATAAAAATACAAGATACTTCCACACATTGGCGCGGTCGCGGGAGGCAGAAGCTAATTCAGCAGATTCAAATTGATGGTGTCATGATTGAAGATCTTAGCAAGGCTAAGAAGGCTATAAGACAGTTCTTTGTTAAGCACTTCCAAAGGAGATCGAGAGCCTTTGAGTTTGATCTCAACCAAATTAACCTGAAAAAGCTGTCCCAGGCTGATGCACAATGGCTTGAGAGACCTGTTTCAAAAGAGGAAATCGTTGCTGCTGTCAAAGATTGCAATTCTTCAAGTGCTCTAGGTTATGATGGTTTCAACTTCAAGTGCATAAAATCCATTTGGCCTGTGATAGAAGCTGATTTCTGCAAATGTATAATGGACTTCTTTAATAGAGGCCCTCTTCCTGCTGTGATTGCAACAACATGGGTTACTTTGATTCCCAAGAAGTCAGAAGCAATTGATATTAAAGATTTCAGGCCTAAAAGCATGATAGGATGTGTCTACAAATTTATTGCAAAAATTCTCAGTCTAAGGCTCAAAACTGTCATGCACTCTCTGGTTGGTCAAGCTCAAACAACTTATATTCCTGGAAGACAAATACTTGATGGGGTTATGGTAGCAGCAGAAGTAGTGCAGTGGTTGAAAAGAAAGAAGAAAAAGGGGGTCTTATTGAAGCTTGATTTCCAAAAGGCTTATGATTCAGTAGATTGGGATGCTCTTGAAGAGGTGTTAATTCAAATGGGGTTTGGACAAATTTGGATTGATTGGATAATGAAATGTGTGACTTCTGCTAGAATTTCAATCATCATCAATGGATCTCCCACCAAGCCCTTTCAAATTGGAAGAGGTCTTAGGCAAGGCGATCCTCTCTCTCCACTCCTGGTTGCTCTAATAGCTGAAGTTCTGAATTGTCTCATTGAAGTTGGTGTAAGTTGTGGGGAGTTTAATGGCTTGGAAGTAGGAGCTAGGAAGGTCAAAATTTCTCATCTGCAATTTGCAGATGACACCATTATTTTCTCCCAAGCAAGTGAGCATGATCTGTTGAACCTCAAGGCTATTCTTCAATCCTTTGAAGAATTTGCTGGTCTTTCTATTAATTATGAAAAATCTGCCCTGATTGTTCTGGGTATGGATGAAAATTGAAGCAAGAAGTTGGCAAAGAAGCTGGGCTGTATGCTTGCTGGCCTGCCAATCACTTATTTGGGCATTCCTTTAGGAGCTAACATGAAGAAAAAGGCTTCTTGGGAGCCTATTTTGAAGAAGTTGCAGGAGAAACTGACTTGCTGGAAGGCTAACTGTCTGTCCGAAGCTGGAAAATTGGTCTTGATTAGGTCTGTGCTGAGCAGTCTTCCTATGTACTACTTATCTCTATTCAGAATCCTAAAAGCTGTTGCCAAATCCATTAATAGGATTCAAGCAAAGTTTTTTTTGGTCAAAAGGGGCTAGCAAGGACAGTAGAGGCAATGCTTTGATAAGATGGGAAATTTTGCAAAGACCAAAGGATAGAGGTGGGCTTGGCATTGGTGACATCCAAATGAAAAATATGGCTCTTCTCTTCAAATGGTGGTGGAGATATGCGACTCAAGAGGGGATGTTATGGAAGAGTGTAGTACATTCGATTCATTCAGAGGATTTTACATTGATTCCTTCCAAGTGCAAACCTTGGATTGCCAACCCTTGGAATGACATTAAAAAGGCAATTGATCAAGATCATGCTATCCAGCAAATCATTTGTCAGCAGGTGCAGTTGAAAGTTGGTGATGGAGCCCAGATTCGTTTCTAGGAGGATGTGTGGGTGGAAAATCAGTCTCTTAAGCAGTCTTTCCCTCTGTTATTTATAGTTGCTTCTGATAGGAAAGGTGCTATTCAAGATCATGGTTGGTTTGAAGGGGAGGTGTGGAGATGGATCCTGGCATGGCAAAGAGAGCTAACTGCAGAAGAGTTGGCCCCTGAATTGGAGCTTAAAAATCTGCTGCTCACAGTTCTTCCACAAAGACATATAAAAGATAGCATTGCTTGGAAAGGGTCTTCAAAATTCACAGTAAAGGAGGTACTTGTTCAAACAGAAGCAGTTGTGTATGGACAAGCCCTATATGATTCAGTGATTAGCTCCATCTGGCAAAAACTGGCACCTCACAAAATTGAGATCATGGTGTGGATTGCTCTCCTTGGAAGATTAAATACTAGAGGCATGCTTCAAAGAAAGGGAATAATTCAGGCTCCTTCTAACACTTGCCCTCTTTGTGGTGAAGAGCCTGAAAGTGATTCACATCTTTTCCTTTTCTGTCATTTTGTCTGGGGCAACTGGTTCAGCTTCCACAATCATTGAAAAAGATGTTTGAGTGCTGGCTGCAAGTCAGGTTCAGTTCAAAGTTGAGGACTTCCTTCTGGATAGCTTCTTTTTTTGCTGTCATATGGTCTATCTGGAGCCATAGAAATGCTGTCATCTTTGATGAGGTGGAAAGAAATTGCGAACTGGTTTTACTCAACATCAAGTGGCGGGTCAGTTTATGGTCTACATCATGGAAAGACACTCACAGTTATTCAATGGAGCAGCTTGTTATGAATTTTCATCAAATCCCATTTATCTTTCAGTAATGATGATCATCTGTGATGTATCAGTTTGGCTGTCAATGTCTGTCTTCGTGTGGTTGCATCTGTTGGTGCTTTCTTGATCTGTCCCATAGTATGTTTTTGTGCGATTTTTGTTGGTTGTTGAACTTTGTGAGAGCTTGCTCTTTGTTGTGCTCGTTGGCACATTTGCTGTTGAAATAAAAAGGGCTTTAACGGCCGCTAATTATAAAAAAAAAAAAAAGGAAAAACCTTTGTAAACCCATTTGATTTAATAATATTTTCATTTTGGTTTGTTTTAGTTTATCTAATCAATTAATGATTAGCTAAACTAGTAAGCTTAATTAATATAAAATTATCTTAATATAAACATATATTTTTTTCTTGGATTCAACCCCCACTCTCGCACTATGTATAAACCTTTAACGATCATTTTAGTTACAATATTTGGGAATCGTTATAGACAAAATATTAGCTAAAATTCGTGAAGACAATAAACTAATATGATGTTATATATACACACACACATACATACATATATATATATATATATATATATATATATATATATATATATATATTATATGTCACTATCTTGTATTCATTTACCTTCTAAAAATGATCGTCAAGTTTTTTGTTGTGTATGTCTCTAATGACTCTAGCAATCATCGAATTGATTGTGTTTGCACTTAACTCAAGCATACATGTAATAGTTAATTGTGTTCAAGACACATCTCAAGGTTAAAACATGGTCTGAAGTTGGATTTCCCAATCTTAGCACTTTGGCGGCAATATGATCCTATTAATTGAGTTAGTTTTAAGAAGGGAAAAGAGGAATGCTATGGTCAAATTTTGACTAATGATTAAACATGACATGATGTAAAGAAAATTAGTCATACGTAGCCTTAACCAACTCTCTTTCCCTCCGACTTAGATTTTCCTTTGATGATTTGTTAAAATTCATAAGATTTTGTGTTTGACAAATTGTTTCTCGGACAAGATTAGTTTCAATTCATTCCAAAAACATGGAATTAAAATCTTGTAAGTTTCCATGACGCCCGTTGTTTTTTTTTTTTTTTTTAGTTTAGATTCTGGGTTTGATTCTGGAATCAAGCTAGAGAAAGATATCTGATAACAATCCCTTGATCTTTCATAGGTTTAATCATCCAAGGCTTCAACTCATCAACATCAAGTGACATGGCCTAATTTCTAAATGAAGCAGACTTATCAAGATTTCACTAGAACATAACTAAAAATTGGGTTACATGTGAATTTAATAAACCCTCTTATGGATCTTCAATGATTCAATGTATTAAATAGTGGGAACATTTTCAGTATTGATTATTTCCATGGTTCCTGATTTGTTTAAAGTATTTCTCTATATTAACTCTATTGAGCTGTCAAGAGCCAAGAGGTCTGGTCAAAGTAATGGATCATTGTCTTTCAAACTTGAAAAGATATCTCCATCTATACAAAGGCAAGAATATGTGATTGTTTACTATACCAGACTTAAGAAACCTCGGGATGAACTTAGTGATTTTTCTGGTTTTCTTGAATTTACATGCCTCGTGACTTGCCCCTATATCAATAGAATGATTGATTTAGAACACTAAAGAAAATTGGTGCAATTTCCAATGTAATGATGAGTACAAAAATTTTCATGACAAATCTTGTTGCTAGTACTTGCTTGTGTAAACAAGGTCTATTCTATGGTTTAAACAAGAATGTTACAAACAAGTCTTTGAAGGTTTGTATATCAACATTGAGGCAGTTGTTTTTACACAAAGGTAGGGTATATCCAATCTTGGTGAAATTGAAACTCCTAACACATTTATTGTCAGAAATATTTTCAACACAAGAAAGATTTCAAGAGGAATAAGGCCCACAAATTTTGTAATCACAATTTAAGACATGGTCATGAGAATTGAAAGACCAATATTTCATGGTAATTGATGCTCTGATTAATAAGGATCAAAAGATGTTTCCAAGAAAACAAAGCATCGAATGATAGCTACTATTCATGATGAAGAATTAGATGCCCTCTTGAAGGAGATGCCCAGTTTGACACCAATCTTATTCACCAAATTGCTTGATAATTATTCAGGTTTCTACAAGGAAAGCGACAAGCTAATGTTCTACCTAGGAGTACTCATTTTGCTCACTTAACAAAGAAACAACCGAAACCACAAATTTGCACACTTTGCAAGCAACTCTAAACATTTTAGCATCTATAGTGCCACACGTAAAATATATGCTTTTACTTGGATATTGGATACATGTACTACCCATCATATGACATATGATTTCCCTAACTGAGTTTCTTTCAAGGTTTAACTAACTGGCAAGTGGTTGAGGCTTTTGAGAGCAATTGACTCTTTAAGATAAGACTTCAGATCAAGATGCAGACTACTCATAGTATAGTTTCCAAAAATTTTATTTTTATTGTTCCAGTATGGCCTCTAATGTCATTAGCCTTTCCTTGCATATGTTACTTGCTAGGCTAGGGTACACCTCCCTTTCTAAATTAAAGCATAGAGAAAGTTGTAAAAAAAGTAGTTACAAACAAATTCTTTTGTGAAATTTGTATCTTGAGTAAGACACAGACTTTAGTAGAGGTTTGATAAAAATCACATCAATTTTTCAATCGATTCATATGAATCTTTCAGACCCTAATAAAATACCTAGTGTCAACTGTCAATGGTGTTCAATATTTTTTTGGCCATTTTAGTAGATGTACTTGGACACAATTTTGGTAGAATAAAACATGTTTTTCAAGCTATAAAATAGTTTACAACCATGGTGGAAAATCAATTTCATACTAAGCTCAAAATGATTAGATTTGACCATGACATTGTATTTATTCAATTTACTTACTATAATATGCTTGTTTCTAAAAGGCATTCTTTATAAAAGAATAATAGTAAAAACACTACAGTAGAATGGTGTACTTGAAAGGAAGCATCGAGATCTTATTGACACAATAACAATGATAAGACTTCATGCACGATTTCCCAATAAATTTTAGGGTGAATTTGTCCATGCATGAACAGTTGAACACATATAATTAACAAGTTGCCAATTGAAAATCTAGGATGAAAAAGTCCATTTGAAGTTTTATACCAAGAAAAATCTCGAATAGAGGATTTAAGGGAAATTGGCTTCTTTTGTTATGCATCTTAAGTAGGAGAAATGGACAAGTTTGAATTTTGAGCACACAACTGTGTGCTATTGAGATATACATTTAACCTTAAAGAATACAGAGTTTCTTATTGAGACACTAAAAAGCTTTATCATGGCAGAGATATCATCTTTCAATTAAGATCATTATTTTCCTTTTAGAATGTAGAATGATCAAGACATCCATCAAGATACTATTACCCCTACCTTATTATGGTCTTAAATAAAATCCTTCTGAGATCACTTAGATTCTTCTTCATTACTCTCTACAAAAGAGACACCAGATACCATTCGCTCTTCCTAGAATCTCAACAAATCCAACAATGTCATATGTGAAACTTCTTCTAATCAATCATCATTTCTGTTAAATCCTTCTATTCTTAATCTAACAATAGTAGACAACTTTTTGGAAGCATTGATTGGTTCAACTTATTCAAACTCATATCATTCTAATCCCTTTTCTCAACATATTGGTGTTGTTCAAAGTAATTTAAGGAAATTATATCTCAAAGATAAAGAAATAACCAGCTTGGCTGAAGGATTTTATTCAACGCATAAAAAACTTGGGCCTCCACGCATGGGAGTACATCTTGTTAGTCACGCTAATGCATGCGGGTCTATAGTAGGGGTGTCCAAAAGCGGTTAACCGCCTTTGCGGTTAACCGCTTTTGCGGTTTACAGTTTTTACAAACCTAAACCTTAACCGCCTAAAGCAGTTAACCGCTTTTGAAAATCAGAAACCTAAACCAAACCTAAACCGCCTTGACAATGCAGTTAACCGTGGTTAACCACGGTTTGCTCCAATTTCAGGTTTACAACCGGTTCTGGAATTTAAATTTAACATTTGTGACTGTTTTACTACTAAACACAAGCAGGCATCATGTAATTACACAGGCAGTAGGTAAATTATTGTAGAAAAGTCTTTTCTACACAAACCAAAGTAATTACACAGGCAATAGGTAAATTTTAAGTTTTTTTTTAATTACATATAACTGGTTAACCACGGTTAATCGTTTTCCCAAAATTCAAAACCGAAACTAAAACCGCATATACCAGTTTGGTTAACCGAAACCATAAAAATAAAAAACACCAACCGGTTAACCGGTTTTACCGGTTTGGTTTTACCGGTTTACGGTTCCGGTTTGCGGTTTAGGTTAACCATGGACAGCCCTAGTCTATAGTGGTTCAGATGTAGGTAGTATTCCCTCCATGCATGGGAATACATGAAGAGGCTGATTCCGGTAGACCAAAAAAGAAAAAAGTTTTTTTTTTCCCTAAAAAAAATGAGAAAAGAAAAAGCTTGGGAACCAAAGGAGCAAGAACCAAAAAAGACAAATCAGAAACAGAAGAGAGCATGGGAATAGAAAACTTCATACCTATGTGCTATTGATTGAGTAATTCAACTACACCTTCGAACTAACATGGTAAACATAGATAGAGACAAACACATATAGGCCACAAGGAATACAAAACAAAGTCACAGCAAAGCGTCATACCGGCTACCTCCCACCCTCTCATCCGACAACCTTAATTCTAGCCCGCCAGACACCCCTATCTAGTGCATCATCCTCTACTAGGCCCATGTGCTTCAAATACAATCTAATAACCTGCTTCATTGACTTCTGAGGCCTATCACAACCTCGACGAAGCGGCGAAAACGTAGTCTTTTCACATCTTCGCACCGGAGCCTCCATGTTTCTCCTATGTACATGATCAAGCCATCTCATCCTATTCTCACAAAGTTTATCCTCAATAGAGGCTACCCCTAACTTCTCACGACAAACATCGTTGCTAATTTTATCTATCTTAGTGAACCCACAAATTCATCTAACTATCCGCATTTTATTCACATGCAACCTGTGGGAGCTAACCTTCTTTGTAGCCCAACATCTTACCCATATAACATTGTTGGTCTAATTACCACATGATACACCTTACCTTTCAACTTAAACGAGATTCTCTTATCAAACAACACCCCTGAGGCTGCCTTCCACTTGTGTCATTCCATGTTAATTCGATGTGTTATGTCATTGGCCTTTTTATTTTCTGAATGGGCTTTGACCCTTAAAATCTGGTCTTGACCCTTACAACCCATAAGGCCCGCGACCCAGTGCCCAGCTCTAGTCATTGTTGATATCTCCATTACTTTGCAAAATAGATCCTAAGTATCAAAACATCTCCACGTATGCTAAGAATAACCGTACCCCCAATCGTTATGGATTCGCTACTACCTTCTCGGTTAACCCCGCTAAATGGGCATATCAAATACTCTGTGCGACTCATAAATCAGAACTATATCATCCGCAAAGAGCATGCACCACGGAAATTCATCCTGGATATTCTTAGTTAACTCACCCATAACCCCATTAAATAGAAATGGACTAAGAGCAGACCCTTGATAAAGTTCGATATCTACAGGAAACTTTTTCATACACCCCACTGTGGTCTTGACAATGATTCTAACATTTTCATACATGTCTTTAATGGCTCGAATATAACGATACTACACCCCTTTCGCCTCAAGGCACTCCCACATAACTTCCCTAGGTACCCTCCATAATGCGACGCAAAAGATGGATGGCCTCTGTTGTTGATCTCCCTGGTATGAACCCAAATTGGTTTTCAGGCACTCCAATTTCCTTCCTCAACATCCTCTCAATGACTCGCTCCCTAATCTTCATGGCATGGCTCAATAGTTTGATTCCTCTGTAGCTATTGCAACATTGAACGTCCCTCATATTCTTGTATAGTGGGACAACAATGCTACCCTGCCACTCATCAGACATTTTACCTTTCTCGAGAATATCGTTCAAGAGCCTTGTCAACCAGTGGATACCCTCCTCAGCTAGGCACTTCCAAAACTCCACAAGAATACCATCTGGGCCCACTACTTCCCCCCCCCCCCCCTAATTTCTTTAATGTCTCTTTGACCTCGTCAAGCATTATAGGTCGACAAATAATGTAGTCTATACTCCCCCTTCCAGGTCGAAATCCTTCTCCACTATACACGACATTCCTCTCCCCATGAAATAACTCAGCAAAGTAACTCCTCCACGTCTCCTTTATTTGGGTTTCATCTACCAAAACTCTCCTCCCATCATCCTTAGTACACCTTCGCACTGCTAGGAATGCCTCATGTTTCGCGTTTACCTTTGCTTTCACTTCGTCATTCCACCACCAAGATCCTTACCATTGAATGCTTCTGCCCCGAGAGACACCTAGAATATCCCTTGCCGCCTGGCGAATACATTCTGCTACAATATCCCATCTAGATACTCTGTCCTCACCCAAATCCCGAAAGCCGCCTTCTCTGAACTGTTCTTTCAATAACTCAACCTTATCCTTGTTGAGCTTCCACCACTTGACGCTACACACTCTGGTATCAGTACACTTCCTCTTAAAATTCTTTACTTCCTCATTTACCACCAAAAGTTTATAGGGGGTTGCCAATCCTTCACAACACCTTACAATCCTTGCAAGAAGACTTATCGCCAACTTTGGTAAGAAAGTAATCTTTCTACATCACGGAAGACCCATTCGTACCATACTATCTACATTTTACCATATTTTACCATTACGACACTTTACCTACTCCAAAAAAAAAACAGGATGTAAACATTATTTAGGTAGATTTTAGTCTCAAAACAAAGCAAACCTAACAAAGCAACAAGGGAGGACAGCACACGCGCCAAAGTAAGAGCGTGTAGTAGTATAATTCCAAATTTGAAAAAGGTGACTATCCAGGGGGAGTGAATTTTCCCACATATTTCCTCCCCCTTTCCTTACACTTCTTTACCTCTCACTCACTCAGAATATAATTTAAAAGCAGTGTTACTTGGCCCCTCTTCCTTGTACCCCAAGGTCACTCCTCACCCCCTCCCAAACACTCAGGAAACAAGTGAAGAAATTCTGATCAATGGATCATCTGTTTATGTCCCAAATCATTCAAAAGTTAGAAACAGGAAGAGACTCTGTTCATCATATGAGAGATCTGTTGAAGCAAGACACCCCTGATGATCATGGATGCCATAAGGGTCTTGATGATCACTCCATGGTGGTCTTGACTGCACTGGATTCTGCTCTCTCTATGCTCCATACATCTGATCATATGAGCTTCCAAGATGACCCATCTGGAAATTCCATGTCTCAGGATTCTGCTGCTCAGACACCCAAAAAGGATAAAAGAGGTTGCTACAAAAGAAGGTATAATCCCACATAGTTTCAAATTCTTGGGAGTTGTCAGAAATTTCTACATTTGCATCCCTTTTTTCTCTGGTGGGTTGTTTTAAAAGTGATTAATGTTCAAGTTTATCTGTTCTTTAACTTTTTTGGGTCATTGGGTATTGTGGGTAAGTTGAATTTGATGGAATAATGGAATGATTGGGTCATTTTTTTCTTGATTCTTTTTGAAGGAGGAATGTTGAATCAACAGTGGTGGATACCACAACTCTGGCTGATGATGGACGTGCGTGGCGAAAATATGGACAGAAAGTCATCCTTAATAGTGCTTATCCAAGGTAATTTTGGGTAATTTTTGGTAAATTTTGGTTATGTTTATCAAATTTTATCCTAATATATTAAAATTAATTTTTTAATTTTTTTAGCTTTGGTAAATTTTAGTAAATTTTGATAAATTTAGGTAAATATTGGTAAATTAAATTTACCCATGAATCATCAATATTTGATTAGAACACCACTTTTCTTTTCTTTCAAATGGATTTTTTGTAGAGAATTAAGATTTATTTACACTATTAGATTAGAACACTAGTTATTCAAGGGTAGTAAGCACCTACTTTAACCAAGTGCTCCTTTTTTCTCTGTTTATATATTTATTGTTCTAATTTTTATTATTGAGAAACTCTACTAGTGCATGTACCTTTGCCATCTGATATGTGAGGTATTGTTTTTATCTTAGAGTTTCCACCTATTTCAACCTTTATAAATATTCAACTTGCTAAAATTGATTAAAATATAAGGAAGCATATGTGTTTGTAAACTAATAATTATGTATATTTCACCTCCTTTGGGATATACCAAGAGTTACACCAATTAAACAATTTCCATATGAAGAATAGAATATGATAACATTGGGATATTTGGGTTGAGCTTGATGTTAACGTATATCTTCTTTTGAACTTAGTCAAAACGAGATGGAAAAAAAGTCAGGATATTCTTCTGTCAAGCCATTTTCAAAGGTTATTCGTAAATAGAGTTAAAGAAAATTCAGAAATCGTCCTAGCTAGAAACCCAAAAAGGAATAAAGTTTGCATAACCCCACAATTTGTCGTCCAATATGCTGGTATATTAGTTTCATGGAAAATATGTTGAATAGACCACTCCTCTTATATGTTGAATATATCAAAATATGTGATAGAATTTTGATTTCACATCGTTTGATATTGACCATGTTTGGCAATCAGTTGGTAGCTGTTTGACTTTAACTGTTTGGACTAGCAGATTGCAGAAAGGTCTTTTGTTAAAAACTACCTCAAAAAGTTTTTTCAAGTAATTTTTAAAAACTAGCTAATAATATCCAAAAAAAATTAATATGAAAAGTTTGTTATCAAACACATCAAATAGCTTTTTTACCTTGATAAAAAAAGCTAATAATATCCAAAAACTAACAGTTAAACACCCCATTAATATGATTTGTCAATATATATGTATATGATCATGAGTTTGTTGGGAAATTAACCTTGAAAGTGGTAAATGCAGGAATTACTACAGATGCACACACAAGCTAGACCAAGGGTGCCAAGCAACAAAACAGGTGCAGCAAATCTCAGATAAGCCCCCAAAGTACAGGATAATTTACCATGGTCACCACACCTGCAAACCAAACCTCCATAAAACCCCATCAATTTTCATTGATTCCAAGGTTTCAGAAAACAACCCAGATTCCTCTTTTTACCTCAGCTTTGAAACAAACACTCCCTCACCCAAACAGGGCACTATCAACCATCCCAGTTCCTCCAGTTTCTTCTTCTCAAACTCTGCTATAAAGCAGGAGTACCCACCCATCAAGATGGAGACCACATCAGAGCCGTCCGATGTTCACAACTCATCACCATCACCATCATCATCATCCCCTGATCCTGCAATCACAACCCCACGTTCTGAGATCTCATCAGCAGAGGTTTACTCCTCTGTGGCTAGTCCCCATGATGTGACCATGGGGGAGGATTACTACCGCCAGATGATGGATACTGAGTCTGTTGATTTGGATCAGGTGCTTCAGAGTATACTCTATGATCATCACTATGGATCATGATCATGATCATGATCATCACTGTCATGTCCTTTTTGATGACCCCACTAGAATGTGTACATATTAGTTAGTTATAGCCTTCACACGGCTATAAAAATATGTGTACTACCGATTACTTTTTTCCAATTAATTTAAAATGGTTGGAAAAACCAATCATTTTAGCAACCATTTCATATTTCAACTATTTTTAAGAAAATTTAGTGAGAAAAAGGATTGGAAATTCCAATTACTTTTGCTAGATGGTTGGAAATTTTTCCTACCGTCCTTTTTCCTACTATTTGAAAATGGTTAGAAAAAAGGTTGAATTACTAACCATTTTTCCAACCAATTTCAAATAGTAGGAAAAAGGATGGTAGGAAAATTTTCCAATCAATTTTAGCAAAATTGGTTGGAATTGCCAACCCTTTTTCCCACTAAATTTTTTGAAAAATAGTTGGAACATGAAACAGTTGTTAAAATGGTTAGTTTTTCCAACAATTTAAATTGGTTGGAAAAAAATGGTTGATAATTGGATCCCCACCTTCCTAGAGGGAAAAAAAAAAAGAAAAAGAGTAGCTGCCTAGCTTATAATTATGAATAAGATTTTCCTTTTTTTTTCTCTCTCCAAAGAATGAGGAGAAGACATGTAAGACTAAAGTGTGGAGTTCACTAGGGAGTATCTAGAGATGTAGCAGTATTTTGCCACTTCTAAGGTTGTCTGTTTTTTTTTTCTTTTTCTTTATGAAGATAATGTTTTCATGGTTGATAGTTTCTGTTTCTTGTGATAAGCATGGAGTTTTGATCTGTGAGTAATCATGAGTACTATAGAAAGCACTTCTATTAACCTGAGTTGTGATGCTTTTTACTGTAATTAACAGAAATTATTGGTTACTTGTCACCTTTAAAGTAATTGATAAATCATATTCTTTTTTGTAGTAGTATCTGTACTATTCGTACTATCTCACTATTTTTACTTACCACGCCCTTTTATGTGTTAAAATAAAGAAAAAAATTCATATATTTAATAAGTGATATGATTGATGTGATTTACATATAATATTTTATTAAAAAAATATAATATTTTTACATATTTATCCACCATATTATCCGCATTTTGTCATATGATCCACCTTTATTCACGTTATCCATACTTACTCATTTATCTGTATCTCCAAGTTATCATGCACAGACAACAACTGAGTCTTGGTTGAAATTTACTTGCTGGTCAGCAATCAGGTCAATAAACTCACCGTCAATGAGCTTATAGTTCAAGTGGTATGAGGATGAGAGGTCTATCCTTCCCACCAGGGTTTAATCCCTGGTGACCACAATTTCTTGAGAATTGTTGGTGCCCTTACAAGGCTCCTTGTGGGCCTCATAGTGATGTACTCCCTCTCCTTCCGGCTGGTTAGAATTAGATTTCAATTTTCAAGTTAATGTAGTCGCCTTATTGTAATTTCCTTTTAATTTGCAGGTTTAGTTGAGTTGATCATTTAGAGAGCGTTTGGTAGAAACCTCAGGGAAATTTTTCCTGGGAAAAATTTTTCATGGGAAGTCTTTCATGGGAAAAATTTCCCTTAGGCCCCCCTAAGAGAAATTTTCCCTAGAAAATTGTATAAAATGGTGGACCTGCCGTAAAAAATTTCTCATAGTCAACCTATTTCCAAACATGGAGAAATTAAGTCAACCCGAGAAAATTGACCATTTTCCTGGGGATTTTGACCAACCAAACGCGCCCTTAGTTGGTAAATAAATTGATAAGTTAGTATTGTAGGATTTAGTGGTTGTCTGAATTTGGCTTTATTAGGCTATGCCCAACTAACCAAAAAAAAACATAGTTACTAAATGGCCACTTAAAGTAAGCATTAGAAGTAGGACTAATGTTAGCTAGCAATAAGATAGAACCTAAATTAGTTGGCTATAAGATGATAATAGCATTTTTATTTTAAAGGCTCCGTTCTTTTATACGGTTGGTCGATTGTGGTGTCACATCGCACCGTAATTTTCCATATTCCATCATAATCTGTCACACCCCATTATAATATTTTTTTTTCTAATTTAATTTATTTTTTGTTAAAAGCTAAACTTTTCATATTCCACTACAATTTACCATAATCCACCACAACTTTTCTCAACCCACCACATTCTACCACAACTTTTTTCAACTCACCACAATTCACCATATTTTTTTCACGCTACACTGCACCGCAACTAGCCGTATAACGACGGGCCTTTATTTTGTAACTGTTCTATTTCCACAGACAAATTGTGCACAAACCAAGTGACAGACTCCACGTGGCATTAGCTTTTATCTCTTAGTTTTATTTTTCCTTTTTCTAATCAGTGCATCATACTCCCTTTTTAAACCAAAAAAAAAAAAGAAAAGAAAAGAAAAAAGGTTGTGGGGGACGGGGATTATGAAACAGAAGCATATGACAAGACCACTTGTCTTTCAAGTAATCAAAGTATCAAACTCCACTTTTACTTCTTCATTAACTGCTACCTCCTTTTCATAGTATTTTCGCAAATTCTAATATAAGACTGTCTCATGTAAACTTATTGTTAGATGGACTTCTCATAAGGTAACATTTCAAATATTTCGTTATGACTAATAAGTGATATTAGAATGACCATTTAATACGAATGTGACCAATAACTTATTAAAAGATGACTTTTATTAGAATCATCTCATATAAATTATTAGTCACCCTTATATTCATAAACAGTCACCAAAATACGGTACGTCTTACAATAAACATATGATGAAACGGTCTTACGTAAGAACTACTATTGTCATTTTTATGACAAAATTGAGAAAACCAATAAAATGAGTTAGTTGGGTACTACATTGTATGAAATATTGTAAAATATTAGTATTAAATTATTTGTGTATAATTCCCTCTCCTATTTTTTCTATTTCTCATTAAAAAAATAGTTAGTTGATAAAAGTTGGATTGAATTTGTAAAAGGACAAATATTATAGTACAAAGAAAGTTAATTAAAATGACAACTATTATGAAACAGAGGTAGTACTATAATCGTTGGCGAGCTCCATGGCTAATAGTCCACCAATAGTTCAACCTTCACTGAATCCCTTTTCAGTTTTCACCATTATCTCTGACATCTGCATATTTCGAAAGGGAGGAGTTGTTGGGTTAATTGTGTGGGGCCTAAATTATTATTTTGGTGGGATGAATTTCGAAAAGCCAAAATTGTATTTGATGGGAAAATTTTATATAGTATTGAAGATTCTTTCAAGATTGTATTCATTAAGAAAAGATATAATTATATAAAGCGAAAAATATTATATCGTTACCAAATTGTGATGAGGCAATCACATAGATGTTGATTGATCACAATGAGAACGTAGGAATATAGTATCAAATTATTAGGAAACACATGTTTTTTTGAAGGTTAATATTATTATTAACCCTAATATTATATTGTAGTATTGACTATAAATAGAACCTGGGTGTTAGGTTTATTTGTATATCGCAATTGAGAGTGTTTCACCTTATACCACAAGGTCCACAAGAGATTAACATGTAATATCTGTCTGCGAATTGTGTGAAATTTATGTCATGAGTGTTGAGTTAAATCTTCATGGCTACAGGGAGGTTGTGAGAGATTGTAAAGGTCTGAGAATCTCTGATAAACACTTGTAATCCTCTAATAGTGTACCGTTCGTGGTTTTTAGGAAGGACCACGCGTGGTGGAGGATGCGTGTTAAGGATGTTTTATGTTAGCAAAAGTTACATCTTGCGATGGGTGAAAAGCCAAAAGAGATGAAACAGAATGATTTGGAAGAGTTTGATGGTCAGACATTCAGTACGATGAGACTAGCGTTAGCTCGGAATGTGACTTTCAACGTCAAAAATCAGAAAACGACGAAAGATCGATCTGCTGAAGGTCTTGCAAAACTCATATGAGAAACCTTCAGTGATGGACAAAGTATATGTGTTGCGTCGTTTGTTTGAATTGAAAATGCATGAGTCAAGTGATATGCATGATAGTATGAATGAGTTGAATATGATACTATCAAAGTTAGTATTCCCTCTGTTTGGTTTTATTAGTCGTCCTTGAAAATTGTGCCAAAACTTTGACCGTTAATAATTTAATTTATACAATGATTCATCATACAAAATTTATGTCATTAAATTCGTAATAAAAAATATTATTAAAAAAGTATAATATTATATTTTTTTGCAAAACATTTATATTAGAAATTATTGATTAAAAATTGACACTGAAAACCGTAAATGACAGATAAAAAAGAACGGAGGGAGAAATGAAAAGGCATGAAAGTAAATAATAGTTGGAAGAAGATATTGATTAGAGAGAATGAAAAAGAGAAATGAAAAGGCATGAAAGTAAATAATAAGGCTAGGATGCATATTGCCTTATAGTCCCAACTTATTTAAAATTTTTAATACGTATTTTATAAAATTTTTGAACATCATTTGTTTATGTTCGTTTAATTATTTGTGTGTTATTTTGAATATTTTGAACATAATATGATAGACTATTTGAGCATTCAATTTTCTTTAATGTATAATTGGTTTTATGTTCGTCATATTTCGAACATAATATATAATTTCCTTTTCAAGAAATGATGTATATAAATTTTTGAATATTGCATATATAAATTTTTAAACATTTATGTATATTAAAATTTAAACATTCTATATATAATATTTTGAACATAATACATATAGTTCTTAAATATCAAAATATTGCGACCATGATCTAACTGGTAATCTCTTAAAAGAATTATCAGTCATGTTCGTATTAAGATATCATTCTACTCTAACTTATTGTTCATAACATAATTTTAAAAATGTTATTCTAAAGGCGCACTTATCTCGTCAATTTTATATATTTTTTTATGTGAGACAAGTTTGTTCTAAATTTATATTTATTATGAGCCTTCAAAGAAGCTATTCATCTTATTGGACAAAAAGTTCACATCAAGTGGTTTTTATGTCTATCATGTATTTATGCATTTTTTATGGATTGGATTTTTTTTAATGAGAACAAGTAGTTTCATGGACATTGCTAAGAGACATGCGTGAAAATGAGTGGATAGATGGTGACATAAATATAACATAATACTCCTCCCATGCCATATTAATTGTTCTTTAATATCGTTAATTTTTTAATAAATTCATAATTAAAAAATATTATTATAATAGTATAATATTATTTTTTTAATAAAATATAATATAATATAATAAATGTTTAATAAAAAAAGGACTTGATAATTGCTAATATGAAACGGAGGGACTACGCTATATATATTGTATTGAAAATCGAACAGAAATAGGTGCCAAAAAAAAGGACCCCATTAATGGGGTTGGCAATTTGAAAAGATGCCATTGCCAAGAAAATGAAGATGGAAAAAGGTTGGTGTGAATGCAAGAATTGGTGAGTATTTTGTCTAGTCAAGATAATTTGACTCAAAAGGTGTTATAAGAAATAGAATTTGACTTGGTATAAGTATCGTGGCATGACATTTTTTAAATGAATTATCTTTTAGGCAATATATATTACATTCACTTGGAGCATGTGTTGTGGAATTTGATAGTGAACAATTATAATTATAAGAGTGAACAACCTAATATATGTGGGTGAACAATTTAATATATGCGAGTGAACAATCATAATATCTGGAATATATGTTTCGGGTGCACATAATAAATGACATCTTTCAGGCTCTGTTATTTTATACGGTGCGGTGCGGTGGAATTTGAAAAAGTGTGATGAGTTGTGGTAGGTTGTGGTGAGAGTTGTGGTAGGTGGGGGAAGTGAGAAGAGATAATGTAAAAAATAGAAGAGAAAAGTGAAGAGAAAGAAAAGTAAGAAGATATTTTGGTAATGATTATGGTAAAGTGTGGTAGAGTGTGGTGAAATGTGGTAGAGTATTGAGTAGTATGATGTAATGCAGTAACGCACCGCAAGTTACCGCATAAAAAAAAACAAGGCCTTAATATAAAAATATATATATTATGAAAAGTTTTATGGTAGTCAACTTTTTCTCAACAACAGTAATTGATTAATACTACCTCCGTCCCTTTTTAAGTGTCACCCAAACTAATTTTGTAAAATCAATGTACCTTGGAAATAGAGTAAAAAAATTAGATATGGACAAATATGTCCCTTATGAAGAGAAAGAGAGAAATAAAGGAGAATTTTAAAAAGTAAATTAAAATAATCTTTATTTTGATTATTGGAAATATAAACTTGACAAATAAAAGGGGACAAGTTAGTTAGAAAAATTGACACTTATTAAAGGATGGAGGGAGTATTTAGTTATTTACCATGGATTTAGTAACAACAAATCTTAGCCATTCCATTTTTTACAGTAACCTTGTCAATCAGTTAATTATTTGGCAAGAACTTTTTATCTCTCATCAATTTTTAATTTTTTTAATCCCACTTTTTTTCTCTCTCCTATAGTGATTTTATGACACTTTTTTAATCAGGTGTTTGTCACAATTATTATCATGTGTCCCCTCACTTTTCTCTCTCTCTACTTTTCTCCTCTAATTTTCACATTCTCTCATTATCTACTGCACCAACCACACTTTTCATACCTACACAACACATTCCATAATTTCACCACACCATACTATTTTCGCATTTTACTAACTGCATTAGTGGGGAGTACCTCATTTCATGTGACAAGTGGAGGAGAGAGAAGATAAAAAAGGGAAAAAAACTTAGAGACCAAGAATTGGATGACTAAAAATTTTTGGGGACTTGCTAAGAGAAATAGAATTGGTCTTTTTTCATTGATAACTATTGTTAATGTTTGGATATATATAAAAAAAAGAAAATTTTAGTTAGAAAACTTATCTCACCATTCTTCTCTCACTTTAATTATAAAAAATAATTTTAAAAAAACAATTTGGAGTGACTCCCACTACCATTGTGAGAATGACACTTCAATTTTTTACCTTTTTTTTTTTTACATTCGTAAGTTGGGTCATTTATTGGGCCCCTTATCTTAGGGAAAACCTAATAAGGGCACCAGCCCATGAAGGAAAGGGGAAATCAGGCATGCACGCTTATTGCTGCTCCTAAGAATCGATCCTAGGACCTATGGGATATCACAATGCAGCGAATACCACCTCAATTTTTTACTTATATGTCAAGAGAAGTGCCCCATTTGAGGCCACTTCAATTTTTTACTTATATGTCAAGAGAAGTGCCCCATTTGAGACATTCCCCAGCAATGATTAGCCTTGTCATCATCAATCATCATTGTTCTTCAATTCAAGCCCCAACTTTCACCATTTTGCTCCTTCAAACCTGATTTACCCTTATTCTTGCTCGATCAATTTCAAAGGCTCCATCGAACTGCAATTGAATCTACAAGTAATCATGTATTGTGTAGTTACTTGTATGCAAGCTTCTTTGCACAACTTTGTTCATCGCATGCAATTGAATGTATTGTGCTTGTGCAGTTATTTTATAAAACAAGTCATGAAATCGATATGGTAAATTTCCACACAAGTAGCCCTATCCATAAATCTTTGACACTAAAATATAAAAGGAATTCATCTTTGTCCCTCAACCCAATTTTCCTAAAGGGAAATTCAAAATCAAATAAGTATAAATATTCAGTAGAAAGAATAGAATCACTAAATCAAATGCCTTTGAGAATAAAACCAGCAGTGGGAAGTATCATACACCAGGCATAACATACATGCTTCTAAATGTGGAGGTTGATCAAATTGCAAATTACAGATGATCAACACACCCAACAAGCAATTCCCAGCCTACTTATTACACATTTCTATTGAACCTACTCAACCTACTGGGAGTTAAAACAAGAAAAAGAAAAGGCGACATATACTGCAGGCATATGCAAGCTTCAACTTTGTACCTCACCATTGAGATTTGGTCGTCGGTGCTGCTTGTCATAGGTAATTCTATAAATGAAGAAAGTTGTGACCGCACCACTGCGAAAAGAATTTGCATTCAGAAATCAAGGAGAAATATCATCATCCACAAAACTGTAACTATGAAACTATACCAAATACTCTTAACTAGGTATGTATAAGGTTGTTAAAATCGAGATCCTAACTTGGATTTATAGGGTATTTAGGATCGGAATTAACCCACGTAGGATCGTGGATCAGAATGTAGATAGTAGAATCACGTTGAAATTATAATGCTGCCCTTTAATTTGAGAAGGAAAAGACTATGTTAGAGAGTAGAAGACAGACATGGTGGTTTGGGAGGGGTTAGATTTTCATTTTCTGTATGGGAGGGGGGGCTAGGGAGAGGAATCATAGGAATCAGTGGAGTGGTTGGGTTTTAAAATGCCATAACAATTAATACTAAGGGTACAAAAGTCATTTCACATTTAATTGAAAGTCAAAGGAAATAATAACAAGGGTATAAATGTCACTTCATATTTATTTTTTTACAGTTCACCGGAAAAGTCAATAAAAAATCAATTATAACATACCTGAGGGGCTTTAAATTTATGACCACTCAAATGTCAGGTAGGGTGAAAATTATTTCTCAAATGTCGGGTGTGCAAAAATTATTACCACATAAGTTAGGTAGGGTAAATGTAATTAACTCCTAAATTTCATCATTGTTCCTGCCCGTTATTTTTTTTTTTTTGTGGTCTGGGGGGGGTGTTAGAGGGCATAAAATGGTATATACACAACACATCACATATTACACAACAGCAATATCATTCTTACCTGATGATTGTCTTGACCAGCCCGAAAAATGTTGAACCCTACAATAAAAAGAACATTAGAAACAACCCCAATGTAATTCAGGGAGGCATCAGCAAAAAAGATAATAAAATTAAAAACTAGCATAAATACAATGGCAAAGTAACAATCTTACCTGAAAAACCAGGCGCAAGTCCCTTAGAAATAGGATACCAGCTATTGCTGCATAACCAAACCCATTTCGTTATAGAATTATTCAAGGCTAAACAGTAAATTTCTGGAAAGCAAGGCATAAGTAAGAGGTGTCTTAAATGCATTACATGATGAGAATTTTGTCAAGTAATCCCATGATCCATCCCACTCCCAACTACCCGCCACCGTCCAAGATCGCAGCTGATTAATTAACGCTCCAGCACTGGTAATGGCTAACCTGAGGCTGTTGTCCACCTATTCTCTGTATCCTCCTGCTATAATCATGGGGGATGGAGTGATGCCTAAGATTGCTATAGAATGGTTAGGTCAAAGGTGGTGTATGCTGGGTTTCACCTGCTCAGATTCCAGTGATGGTGGGTGGTTTTGTGGAACGGTATCTGGCATTGAAGGTTGTGAGCTGTTAGGGTGGTTGCTGAAAGGTAAGGTATCGCTTGGTTAGTTTCTGGTTACCAAGGGACAGGTGTTATTCTCCTGAGTGGTTCACCTGGGTGTGCTCTGCGTCTTGCTTACATTTGGATCCTCAAACCTTGCATCAACGAAACTACACTAGGGATTGTTGTTGTAGTTGTAGTATGAGTTATGGAGAAGGTACAAGCAAGACCTAGGGTGTCACTAGTTATCAAAACCATAGTACGGAAGGTTCGAGAGTGACCAGATAGTGAGAATGAGAAAAGCATATCAGTCATAGTGGTGCCTAGTGTCCAAGACATTATGACTGAGCAAACTAAAGTCCAAAAATCAGAAAAGACTACTTGCGCCGGAAAGTTAGCTTCATGCTACCGGAATGGCATACATTGATTTACCACCACACGAAAAAGTAAAAGACTTTCATTTCAGGTAACACTACTCGTTAACCCAGGAAACATGAGGACTCCTTAGTGGAAGAGGCTTCAAAATTCGTGTGCAAAGAAACACAACCAAATGTAATAACAGGAAGTCAAGGTTGACGTTTAGATGTGGAGTGCCCTCTTCAACCAAAGAAGCATTTCAAAGAGGGGAGTCAAGCGTATGGTGGAAACGAAGATGGGACAGCACACGAGTTCGTCAAGCAGACCACAGAGGGTGTAGCAGGCATTGCTTTCTTTTTTGAAACCGGTATTGCTTTCTTATATTTAAGAACTGTCTCTTTAATGTTAGATTAACATGGGTATCTCTCTTTTTTTTTCTTTTTTCTTTTTTTTTTTTTTGGTTGGGGGGGGGGATTTTTAAGTGGAAGTTAACATTCAGGAACAGTGTTCTATTTAGACAGCCAAAACTATGCACGCCTACTTTTGGCACCAAATTTGAGATACTAAGAACCATGGGTGCATGACTCACCCCACGATTGCATGAGTTTTTACTCTATTCTTTCCAAATTTTTAGCAGCAGAAAACTCTGAATCTTCCCATCTAAATCAACAAGGATGGAAGGTCAGAGATAGTGGAGCTCAAAGAATGCCTAGTTACTTCCCAACACCTCAAGCCCCACCCCCCACCCAAAAAAAGGGCCACCCACTGAAATTGTCATTCGGATCAAATACCAGAAGTGATTTGCTACTAAAAAATGAAGTAACCACTCAGTAGATTAATAGCCACTTGCAGACATAGTCAGAATGTGTAAATAATGTAACATTAACCCTTTGGGTTATCAACAAGCAAGACAACCACAGGAAATGAACAAGGAAAATGATTGAGACTAATGAAAAAAAAACATACATAAATGCAAGGATAACCTATATGCAATGTTACAACGCGATTGTATGATTCTCAGCTAGAATATGGAGTAATGGTAACAATTTCCAAATGGCAAAGATAACACATATTAGACTGTTTCATGAAAAAACTACATATACATCTAAGCAGACACCCAAAATACTAACCTGCCTGTCCTTTCAAAGTCATATCAGAGTGCTTTCCCTTTCTCCATGCTCTGAGACTTGACACGCTCAAAGCCAAAAGGATACCCCCAAGGATTAAACCAAACCTAAGGGCAGAAATGCTTCCAGTTAGCATAAAGTTAAGGAAGCCACCCACAGAAAGAATTGCCCCTGCAAAGGAAACATAGATAAATGATATATCAAACAAGCACCGACTAGGAAATACAAGAAATTAAGCAAGGACACATATAAATGCAAGCAGCTTATCAAGTTTTACATTGCCGAGTCATTTATGTTACCCAACTTCCACATTAATATATGTAAGTCTTTCTCTGTTGCTGAAAAATTAGATATTCAATCACTTGCAGGCATGTTAAATCATATTTTATCCAAACAACACTTCATTTAGCATACCATATGGTATTCCAACATAGAAGTCACGGACTTTAGATACATCATCCAGGTCATCAGTGGAAGCAAAAGTCTCCATGATATCCTTAACAGATTCAGGGGAGTTCTCTGCTGCGGTACTCAGGTATTGCCTACCCTCTTCACTCAGTTCTTTTGCCATGACAGCCAAATCTTTTCTTGCCTGCTCAGCTTGGATCTTCAATTGCTCTGCAGTTTCGTTCAGTACTACAGCTGCTTTTTTAGTGTATATCTCATAGGCTTCTTGTGACACGTTCTTCAACTTTAAGGCTTGCTCTTTAAAATCTGCTAGTGTCTTCTCCCAAACTTCTTGGGTCTCTTTACCAGCTTGTTTAAGTTCATTGTTTTGCACATCAATTTCTGCTTCAGGTGGCTCCTGAAATTAAATAAATCAAAAGATAGTAAGAGACCCATTTGAGCAAATTCAACTTCAGTGTTTCAGTCGCATAAAAGGGACAAGAACCCATAGGCCATAGCCAAGATTTTGCCTAAAACTGTTTGAATTTTTCCTACAGATTTGTTAGTAGAAGCAAAAGCAACGTAGAGGTACGATGTGGTTCCATTGCTTTGGTGAAGTACGAAAGATACACACATGACACAACATCAGGGGGAAAAAAGTGGCAGGACCACACGATATGGTAGCTGATGCTAGTCTATAAGTACAGGCAATGAAAACATGTTGATTTTACTCTTAAGCATATTCTACAGAGAAGGCATCCCATATTGCGAAAGTGAAAAAATACCCACAATGGATCTCATTCACACTACTATATGTGTGTAAAGCCAGGAAGCTAGAGGCAAACAAACCCGGAGGAAACAATCAATCAGACTAATAAATTAGGAGCTTGGGCAGGGCATTGGTACAGCAAACATCAAAAAAGATTTACAAATACAGACAGTCAATCAGAATTAAAAGAAAGACTGAAGAGCAAACAGATAAATGGGGTCGATTACTATACTTCTTATGCAATATTTATTGCATACCCATAAAATCTCAACTATCCATCACAATGATCAACATATTACATATGAGCCATAGCAAAGTTTTACTCAGCCTATTATGGCGGGTTTACCTGAGCAAAAGTTTGAAATAACTCATACTACAAGCCATGAAGAAAACCTAAACAGCTTCATTTATGAAACCTACGCTCCACCTCCTATCGCATGCGCTCTAGAGCACTCATTCAGTTAACCTAATCATTTAGAACAAGCTGAAACTGTGTGCCTCATATGCTCCTATCTCGTCACATTATTCAGAAGCATACACATTATCCCACATACAACAAACCATTATAAGAAATCAATAGCATCAGAAGGTTATGGTTAACCAACAAATATCACCCTTAACCAAGGAGAGCATTTTTTTCGTCCTTTCCCGAGCTAAATGAATTGGGTGCCACAAAACTCTTCATTTTTATCAGTTTCACCACTTAACCATCAAATTTATCAAATACGTCACTTAATTTCTAACATTTGTCAAATATTTGAAAGTTCAGCCGCAAAACTGACAAAAATTAAGAGTTACTGAGCATTCAGATCATTTAACTCGTCCTTTCCCCCCTAGCACCGCTAAATCCCAGATGCATTTGGCCCAGTTATTAGTACCATACTTCTGATAATTGTCTCCAAAATGGTTAGAGTAACGACATTGTACTTGTGACAATCCCAAGCCAGTAGCATGAGAGCGATAAACAAAACAACAAAACAGTAGAAAATTACAGGAAATCCCCCAACTCACTGATTCCTCTGGCGGAGCAGCGAAAGTAACAATCGGCAAATACTTCCTCCGAATGCTGTTAACCGTGCTGATTCTGCAACCGATGCCATCGATCGTCGGCGAAGAAGAAGAAGATATACGAGCTGCGACTGCAAAGGGTCTGCGGCGCCGATGAAGCGACTGTAACTGGGTGGAGAAAGTTGATGGTGAAAGAAACGAAGAGGATGACGCCATTGAAGAAGAAGAAGGAGAGATCAGGTATGTTGTTGGATGGGTGGGATTAGGGTTTATGAGGGAGAAGCGCTATAAAATCATTGATCAAAGCTGACCTGATCAAAGGTGACGAACAAGGTTGGGGGTAAAGACAAAGGTTGAAGAAACGAATAACAAATATTCACACAGGAAGAGAAAGGGGTCCCATAGGATCTCAGATTGATCTTTTCATTCTTTCTGTATATTCCCTTTTTTTTCATATTAACTGTATGTCAAATTTATAATAAATTTTTGTAATTTTTAATAAATTTATGTTAATATATTAAAATTAATTTTTTCTTATTTTTAAATTTGGTAAATTGAAGTAAATTGAAGTTACCCATAAATTTGATAGGCGTTAAATTATTGTCGTTGAAAATTATTGTAATTTATTACATACTACCGAAGCACGTGCTTCAAATATGGTCATTATTTACTCTCAATAATATAATTGTTGTCTCATATTTAGCCATTGTTCACTCTCAATGACGTAATTGTCCACTCATACCTATTCGGAACACATGCTCTGGGTGCATGTAATATGTATTGGAAAATTATACATCTAAACTTTAAGAATTTTGCCGTAAATTTCTCGATATATACAATGATTTGTTATATAAAATTATTATTATTATTATATTTGTAATGAAAAATAAAATTCTAAAAATATAATATTATAATTATTAATAAGATATGACACAAAAAATTCATAATCAGAGTATAAATATGGGAAATTATGACAATTAACAAAATAATAATATGAAAAGGTGAAAATAACTTTATTTATTGTATCTCAAAAAAAAAACTTTATTTGTTGTATACTCGATATTGACTTGGACGTTGAGTGGGAAGGCTTAGTAATTAGTGGGCAGTTTGGGCCACCTTGAATTGCCAAATGGGCCGATCCTCTTCTGTGATGGAGCTTTGGCAGCAAAAAGGGTGCAAGCAAGGATCAAGCATCTCCAAACAACAAATCACATTTACTCTCCTTTACTCCTTTTACATCTGCCCTAAAAACAAAAACAAAAAAAAAATGTTTTTTAATCACCAAAGATCAAACAATCCCAAAGCAAGCTCACGGTTTTAGGGAGAAAAACAATATAAAACATAGACACTCAAAGAGACATTCCACTCGGAAGTACTCGGTGTCCCTTGGAGTATATTAATACTCTGTTTGGGAGAGAGGTTAGGGAGGGATAGGGGTCGTTAAGGAGGGTACTTACTCCTCCTTATCCTTACTTGAGAATGGAGCGAAAGAAGGGTAAGGGTAAGGGGGAGAGAGAGAGAGAGAGAGAGAGAGAGAGAGAGAGAGAGATGAGACAGAGACATGTGTGAGAGAGAAAGACAAAGATGCGTGTGTGGGGGAGAGATGTGTGTGTGTGTGTGTGTGTGTGTGTGTGTGTGAGAGAGAGAGAGAGAGAGAGAGAGAGAGAGAGAAATGAGGAGATATTTGTGTGTGTGTGTGTGTGTGTGTGTGTGCGCGCGCGTGCAAAAGATAGAGAGAGAGAGAGAGATGAGACAGAGACGTGTGTGAGAGAGAAAGAGAAAGATGCGTGTGGGGGGAGATGTGTGTGTGTGTGTGTGTGTGTGTGTGTGTGAGAGAGAGAGAGAGAGAGAGAGAGAGAGAGAGAGAGAAACATGAGGGAAGATGTGTGTGTGTGTGTATGTGTGTGTGTGTGTGTGTGTGTGTGTGAAGAGAGTGAAAGAGTGAGTGAGTGAGAGAGAGAGTGAGGGAGAGAGTAAGAGAGAGAGGAACAGAAGGGGTGGAGAGGGAGGGAGTTGGAGAGAGATTAGAGAGAGATATGGGATATAGAGAGAATAGGGAGGGGGTAGAGAAAGAATGGGCATATAGCTAACATATGAGTGTCGTTATTTTAGGCTTCCAAGTCATTCAAGAGTATTATAAGGAAATTGAGGATTTCCAACATCATTCGAGTGGAGATAGAGGTCCATATGTGCTTCAAGATGAGTATCTATTCAAGGAAAACAAATTGTGCACACCATAATGTCCTTTGAGGAGGTTATTGGTGAAAGAGGTTCATGGTAGAGGTCTTGTTGGACATTTAAGCATCAACAAGACCATCGATATGCCCAAAGAACACTTCTATTAGCCCAAGATGGGAGAAGATGTGCATGATGTTATCTCGAGGTGTGTCATTTGTCAGTAATTCAAGAACTAGTTTCATCAAGGTATTTATACATGTCTTCCAGTTCTGCAAGGTCCTTGGGAGGACTTGAGTATGGATTTTATAGTGGTACTCCCCAGACCCAAAGGGGAAAGGACGCGGTTATATATGGTTGTTGTGGACCGATTTTCGAAAATGACTCATTTCATTGCATTTAAGAAGACCGACTATGCTATGCATATAGCCTCTCTCCTTTTCAAGGAGATCGTTAGGCTCCGCGGGATTCCTCGAAGTATCGTGTTGGACCGGGACACAAAGTTTGCTAGTCATTTTTGGAGATTGCTATGGAAGTTATTGGGGACAAAGTTATTTTTTAGTACTTCTCATTATCCACAAACCGACAACCAAACGATGGTAATTAACAAGACCCTTACCACTTTACTTTGTGGTCTAGTTGGTAGAGGGTTAAGGGATTGGGACTTGAAATTGAGCCATGATGAGTTTGCTTACAATCAGGCTCCTTATTTCGCTACGGGTCACTCTCCTTACATGTTATGGAGTGAACCCCCTTACACCCCTTGAGTTGATTCCTTTACCTCTTGAGTCAAGGGCGAGTGTCGAGGTAAGCGAGAAGGCTAAGGAGGTGAAGAAGCTTCATGATCAAATTCGGGTCAGGATCGAAAAGGTCAATGAGGTCTACAAGGCAAGGGCAAACAAGTATAGGTGGAAATATTTTGAAAGTGGATGGGGTCTATGAAAGTCTCAACCACTTACAATTATTTCCATCACAACTTTTTACATTTCACCACAACTTTTCGCAATCCACCATACTTTTCAAATTTCCACCACACTGCACCGCAACCAACTGCAAAAAAGAACGGAGCTTAAAGTTGAAGATTTTTAAACTTAAATTCTCAAAAGATTACGCTAAAAGAATTTTAAAATTTATATTTCTTGACAATATCTTAGACGAAGGTTGACATAATAAAACAAAGACAAGGGAGGAAAAACTCTCCTATAAGTCTCCACTAAAAGTTGAATATGTAGCTCCTTTATAAAATGGGACAAATAACATTATTTGTTTAAGCTTTTTTTATATAGGTAAACGGTCTAACCCATCGGATCCCTATCTCAGTGGAATAACCCAACAAGCTTATAGTAGACGGGGAATATGGATGCCAATGTCCTAAAGTTGGGTCTCTCTCCTACTCGCACCATTTTATGAAATGATAAGAGAGAATGTCCCTTAAAATTCGAACCTTGAAAGTAAAAATAAGAGGAGGACCTATTGCTATTCGTGTAACAGGTGATTGGCTCCATTCTTTTATGCGGCTGGCAGGCTGCGGTGCCATACTGCACCGCAACTTTCCATATCCCCCCATAATCCACCATAATCCACCACAATCTACTACAATCCACCACAATCTACTTTTTCTAATTTAATTTATCTTTTTATTTAAACTTAAACTTTCCATATTCCACCACAATCCAACATAACTTTTCCCAGCCCACCATAATCCACCATAACTTTTCCCAACCCACCATAATTTACCACATTTCCTCCACACCGTACCATACCATACCACACCGCAACCAACCATATAAAAGAACGGGGCCTTATTTGTTTAAGCTTATATATAACCTAACAATGATGAAATGATTCATTTGTTTTTCAACTCAATAGTGGAAGAGTCAAGGGTCATAGATTCTAGCTAGGTCTAATGGGTCATGCAAAATCAGAGGGGGTGGGGGAACCCTTATAAAATATTTATTGAGACTTTGATGTAGCACACATGTGACATCCTCATTTTTTGGTTCCTTTTTTTCCCTTTTTCCCGTTTTTGTTGCAATCCCATTTTAATATGTTTCCCTTTTGTTTCAACACTTTGTTTTAAAATTAGGCACATTATAATGCATAATTCTTGATGAGTGGACTATGGTAACAACTAGAAATTGACCAGTGGAACATCATTAAGGAATTAAAAACAGAAATTTTATTTGATAGGCTTTAATTTTTGTTTATTTTAAGTTATCAGCTATTTTTTAAATTATTCTAGATGGTATGTTTATTTTGAAAATTATCTCATTTCGTGAGTTTATTCTTATACCATTGTTAAAATATTACTTACAAAACTTTCTTCTTCTCTCAATTTCATTTAGCTCTCCCTATCAATATCACAATCGACTCACTTGGAATAATATCTAAAGTGTGTGACAGCTAAAGCCCTGTTCTTTTCTGCGGTATTTTTGCAGTATGGTGTGGTGTAGTGTGGTGGAATTGTGGTAGGTTATTGGTATGTGGGGTAGGTGAGGAGAGAGAATGTAAAAAGTAGAGGAGAAAAGTGAGAAGAGAGAAAAGTAATGATTTGTGGTAAAGTGTGGTGAGTTATGGCAAACTGCGGTATGCTGTGGTACCGCAGTTTGCCAACCGCAAAAAAGAACAAGGCCTAAGAATAGTTTTTAAAATGTTTGAAAACTTGAAATAATTTCTATAGTTTCAAAATAAGTCTACCATTCTGAATAACTTTTAACATAAACCTACCACTTAAAATAACGGAAATGATAAACATCTTGCTGCAAGATGGTTCTTAACCATCTTGCATTTCACCTAAATCATTCATAAAAGTAAATGTAAGTATATTTAGATCATTATAATGGTATGTTTCATTACTTTGATGATGGTTATTATAACCTACAAACAATATAAAAATATTTATTTATTTTTATTTTTTCATAAATATAAATAAATGTGTATTTTTTACTATGTTTGATAAAATTTGCTATTGTTTATATTTTTTTCACCTATCAAATAAGTATTATACTCTTGTAGTTGATAAATACACATAATTATTAGAGAAAATATTATTAAAAGTTAACAAAATGTGAAATATAAATAATTCAATATGGTTATTAACCATCTTGAGGCAAAATGTGTATCATGGTCCTTAAAATAATTTCAAAAGTGATTGATAATTTAGAACGGTCAAAAATTAAAGCCTACCACATCAAAATTTCCAATAAAAAATTGATGGAGAGCATATTTGATTTGGTATGATTAGCTCATGCTTATTCTGAATACCGCCAAACTTAGGCATGTGATGGCAATTCAATCAAATTCCAAAGTGGATAATTATTTTTATTTTTTGGGTGTTTTGTGTTTTGTATTTTGTTATTTGTCAGTCAGAGGTGTGACTAATTAGAATTATAGCATAGTGTCCCACTCCACTAGCTCAATTCAAGTTGCTACGTAATTTTGTTTTATATTAATTTAAATTTAAACTGCTTTTTTGATATCTCCTTTTTGACTCATTAGCCTTTTCTTGGTTACTTTCAGGGAGACAACACCCGGCTTCTCTCCAAACTCACACCACAATCTTTCCAACTATAATTGTTTTTTTCACTACAATGGTTAAAAAGTATAATAATCAATTGATTCATCCTTAAAAAGTTGAAATTAATATATCTTGATCAAAGTTACTTGCTACAACGATAATCGTATTTGTTGACATATAATCGTTTTAATTGATGCCATTTATGTTAGCCAAATAAGGGTCATGTGGCAAGAATCATGTCTTCTGATCGCTTCATGCAATTTGCCACAACCCACCGCATTTTACCGCAAATCATTACTTTTCTCTCTCCTCACTTTTCTCTCTCCTCACTTTTTTCCTCTACTTTTCACATTCTCTCTTCACCTACCCCACATACCACACCCCACCACAATTGCACCACACCCCACCACAATTGCACCACACCCCACCACACCACTCCGCAAAATACCGCATAAAAGAACACGGCCTAATAATAAGGAATTTTTAACTATCATTGTTGACAAAAATATTCAACCATGATAGAATTTTATTTCTTTTAGAGATGATTATAAATAAATAAATATATATATATATTTATTTATTTATTTATGGAAGTAATCCATGTAAAAATGTAATGTAAGGACTGCCTACAATACACATTTGTGACGAGACTTTTCCCGGAAACCTTATTTACAAGGGCGCTTTGTACATTGAGATGTCTTTTATGAAGATGTGTTTCTATACAAAGAGGTGCGGAGAATTTTACCGACATTAAAAGTTAAATTTAAAGACAAAATTTGAAAAGTAGATTTGTGACGAGTTTTATAGTTTTATGTTTGATAATTTTTAACTTTCATTAGCTGCTGTATATTTTGATTTTTGTTATTGTTTGTGATCAAGGTGTGCGAACTATCACAACAATGCCAATTTTAGAATCTTAGGTAAAGTAATAGCTAGCTTTTCTAACCGAAACGATAAGATTATCAATCTGCTACATATTTTGATTGGATTTTTTATCATTTCATTTCAAAGCATACTTATTAAAATCCCGATCCTAATTTACTATCCTACGATTTTATGGTCCAAAATTCGCGATACGATTCTACTATTTACACACGATCCTACTTAGGCTAAATTCCAATCCTAACTTCCCCATAGTTTCGAGTTAGGATCCCGATTTTAACAACCTTGTTTCAAAGGAGAATATTTTTAAGGCGAAAAATGATAAATATCTTGACACAAGATGACTCTTAACCATCTTGCATTTCTTCTAAATCATTAATAGAGTGAAATGTAAGTGTATTTAAAACATTATAAAGGTATGTTTCATCATTTTCAAGGTTACTACAACTTATAAACAATTTAAAAATAATTATTTATTTAGATTTATTTCATAAATATAAAACTATGTATAAAATGTGAATTTTCTACTATGATTGATAAAAGTAGGCTATTATTATATTTTTTCACCTACCTAATAAGTATTATATTATTATAATTGATAAATATATATAATTATTTAAAAAAATATTAATAAAAATTACAAAAATGTAAAATATGAATAACTCAAGATGGTTAAGAACCATCTTGAGTCAAGATGGTTATCATGGTCCTTTTTAAGGATATTGTGGCCCTGTTTGGTAAACAGCTTATTCATTGGCCTATTGCAAAAGTTGGCTTATTAGGGGGTGAAATAGGCTGTTGGGGTGTTTGGTAAACAGCCCATTCTATTAGCTTATTGGTCCCAATATGCCATTTTTCAATAGGCTGAGGGGAGTAGCCTATTGTAAATGGCTGATTGTGGAAAAGACCATTTTGTCCAAAAGTTGTCTAAATTTACACCATATGCCATCCAAACAACTAACTTTATCATATTAGTGATAAAGGATATAAATGGAATTTTAGCAAAAAAATATTTAGAATCAACTAACTTTATCAATCACAAATTTTCCAAACAGCCAATCCAAACAGCCAATACAATCAGCCAATACAAACCGCCAACAATCACCAATAACAATGACCTATCACCGTTTGCCAAACAGGGCCCGTGTCTATAGACCAACATTATCATCCATATTAAGCATATTTACGTGTGCATGCATATTCTTACGTATGCATGACATATGTCAGTCAATGGCTAAGTGAAGAAAGTGAAATTAGCTGTATGAAAGTGAGAAACCCCTGTATATATAGCTCCACATATCGATCTACTTAAAAAAATGAAGTGGGCATGCAGGGGGGATATGATTTTTGACCAGCCTTTATTTCCATAATTCATGGAACACTTATATTTTCCTGAATTTTCGTTTTGTATATCATTTTGTACGGTGAGTGATGACCTGATGATGACTGCTACAGAGATGAAAGTGCAAGCTTGAGGGTATTACATTGAAGACATTGCCAGCCTACAGTTAACAGTAATGCTGCATGCCCTTATGATATGAACAAATAGGGGTTTTTTGCATTCTGGACCCCGAATTTTAGGGGTATTTACATTTGAACCCTTAATTTTCAACTTTAACTTTTTGGACTCTAAAGTTTGTAGGCTGAAAAAAAAGGACCCTAAAGTTTGTGAGGTGAAAAAAAAGCTCGTTTCCCGTTTTTCTTTTTCTTTCCATGTTTGAATTTCTCTCCCAATTGGCATCAAACTTCAAGACTAAGGTTAAAACCGATATTAAAGTTATAATAAACCTCTTTTATTCATGTTGGAGTTACTTAAAACCATGTACTCAGGGGTCTAAGTAGCCTCAACACGAATAAGAGAGGTGTATTATAGCTTCAATATTAGTTTTAACCATAGTCCTAAAGTTTGACGTCAATCGAGAGATAAATTCAAACATGGGAGGAAAATAAAAAATAAGAAAGGGGCCTTTTTCTTCAGTCCACAAACTTTAAGGTCCTTTTTTATTCAGCCTACAAACTTTAGGGTCCAAAATGTTAAAGTTGAAAACCAAGGGTTCAGAATGTAAATACCCCTAAAATTCGTGGTCCAAAATGCAAAAAACCCGAACAAATAGCTAGCAAATTTGCAATATAGCGAATAACTCATTAGGCTATCAGTAATGGTGTTCCAAAACATCAAGAATGGATAAGAGAGAATGTAAAAAAAAGGAAAAATAAAAAAGAGGCATTTTTGGATATGGCAGGCATTCTTGAGAATGGAGGAGAGAAAAAAGGGTATGGGGAGGAGAGAGATAGAGAGAACTAGGAGAGAGAAAATATTAAACAAAATTTATTTTATTTTATCTTTTTCTTTTTTATACTACTTTAATAATTACTCCCTCCATCCTTTAATGAGTGTCAATTTTTTTTAACTACCTTATCCCTTTTTATTTGTCAATTTTACATTTTCAATAATTAAAATGTCCATATTACCCTTAATTAATGAATGAGATTTTTATCACCTTTTAAACTTTTACTTTATTTCTCTTTCTTTTAATGGGGGGTATATTTGTCCATACATAATTTTTTTGCTCCATTTCCAAAACATATCGGTTTTGTAAAGTTAGTTTTATTGACAATCAAAAAGGGACGGAGGGAGTATATATTACCCACTCTCCACTCCGTTCCTCAACTCATTTTTCACCATTAACAATACACATTCTCCACCACCTATTAAAATAATACTAAACATACTATTTATGTACTTGGTGTTCTCCATTTTGAAGAACACCATTGAGGATAGCCTTACAGCTTCCGCAATGGTGAGTTTGAGAGTGACATGATGTTGATGTGGTATGGGCGAGGATGAGAAAGAGAGTGCAACGACGAAGACGAGTGTCTGCGATGAAAAAAAACTTAAACTCGTGCTCGATCAAGAACATTCACAATGGTGAGCATGAACTATATTTAATGGATGAGGTGGAAGCAGTATGACCCACTAGGAGAGTTAGAGTTAGACTCTTCATATTAATTTGGTCTTTAATTAATAGTGAGCGTGAGTTTGATTAAAATATTTAAAAAAAGGTGCATGCCCCGCACTATAATATGAATGAAAAAAGAAAAAAATGCCGAGAATCTCATGTTCGTCATCACACGGTGAGCATGAGTTTAAGTTTTTCGCACCACTGACATTCGTCCTCACTGTTGCACTGTCTTTCTCATTCTTACCCACGCCACATCAGCACCATCTCACTCTCAAACTTGCCTAGCGGAAGGTCTCACCACGCGAGGATGAATATGAGATTTTCGACAATTTTTTTCTTTTTTTTTTTTACTTATGTTGTATTGTACTTAAATTATTAAATGTGAAGTTTACACTTTTTTTTCTAATTATTTTAGTCAAATTCACATTCATTGCTAGAAATCAAATTAATAGGAAGAGTTTAACTCTAACTCTCCTATCGGTCCATACCGTTTTCATCTCATCCAGTGAATATAACTCATACTCACCATTGCGACCATACAGGTGCCCTTACAGTAACTGAGTTTTATGCTAAAAAAAAACAATCTACTACACATCCAACAAACAAAACAAACTAAATTAGAAAAACCCTAGTCTGACTCTGATAAGCATAAAATGGTTGACTTGTGAGACATTGACTTGGTGAATAAATTTAACCTTTAGAATCTATATTTGATTTGTGAGGTAGATTTCATTTTCATAAGAGAAGACAATGGAACTTGTAATCAAACATTAATTTATAAAACCAAATAATATTATTTTTCTTATTTTTTGGGGAGTGTTTGAGCAAGTGTAATCTTAACTGCTCCCTTTGAAAAGAGCTTAATCAGACAAAATTTGATAAGTTTTTTTAATTTTGCAGAGAACCTGGTGTGCATGTGCATATCAGGTGGTGGTAGAGAGAACGCGTAAATAAGTAGTGGAATGTAAATATGCACTCCCTCCGTTACAAATTAATTATCATAATTCGATTTTTATGGTTTTTAATATCACTTTTTGATTGATAATTTCTTACATAATATATTACTAACCATTGCAATATTATACTTTTATGATAATATTTTTCGTTACTAATCTAATGGTGGTAGTTTTATATAGCAACTTATCATAAATATTGAAAAAATTGTGGTCAAAATTTTTAAAATTTAACTGCATAATTTCTAAAGATGACAGTTAATATATACGGAACAGATGGAGTAATGCCCAGAAAGCAAAAATTCGATTTATTTTGAGGGTTTCGAGGATATGCAAGGACAAAAATCTGATTGTGGCTTCGGTTTGTGCTTCTCCATCCTCATTCTTTATGGCTTTCTAGGATATGCCAGGACAACCCCTCATTGTTTCTTCTGTTTGTACTTTCCTATCTCTAGTTCTTTTTTCTTTTCTATTTTTTGCTGACTTTGTTACTAAGACCCTTCTTTTGTGTGGTAAATTGGGTGGGGTAAATGTATGGCATTGGTATGGTATGACAATATTGTGGAAACTGTGATATGATATGGTAAGATGTGATAAAAGTTGGGGTAAGAATTATGGTGCGTTTGCTTGTTTCTCGAGAAAGACTTTCCCAGGAAAAACTTTCTCGGGAAAGACTTTCCCTAGCCCCCCTTGAGAAATTTTTTACTGGGTTTGTGAGGGAAATTATGGGTCCCACATCGAAACTTTCTCGGGAAAGTTTCTCAACCAAACATGGATAAGTTTTTCAACTTGGAAAGTTGAGAAACTTTCCCGGAAAAGTTTCTCAACCAAACGCCCCCTTATTGATATGATAGATGAGGAAAGAAAATGTGAAAATTAGAGAAGAAAAGTGAGAAGAGAAAAAAGTGAAGAGATAAAAAAATTATGATTGTTGCAGTAAAGTGTGGAATGATATGGTACGGTATGAAAAGATTATGGTTAGTGTGGAAAAATATGGTAGGTGCAGTGTGAAACCGTAGAAAAAAAAACAGGGCCTAAAATCATATTTTTTTGTAGGTTAGGTTCATATTAGGTTAACTAAGTTATGATAAATTAGGATAAGATATGATAGAAAATAATAGGATATGTTTGAGTAAAGTTAGCTGTTGGATGAAAATATTTTAATAATAAAATATGAATATTTTGGAAAAAATAAATGAAAAGGTTATAGATGTTGTAAAAAGTGGATTTATTTGATATTAAAATAATATTATTTGAATATATTTTTTATTTAAAAAGTTGTTTTTAGTTTGAGTATTTTCTAAGAAGTTTGCTTATGATAGGTTAAATAAGGAATTTAAGTTAAATTAGGTTAGTTAGATTTAACCCAACCAAAGAACAGGATCTATGTTAAATTAAGTTAAACAATAATAATAATAATAATAATAATAATATTATTATTATTATTATTATTATTATTAATAACAATAATAACTAGTTTTTTGCCCGTGCTTATTTAGGTGGACATATGGAATTATTAATAAGGTATATTAGCAATTGATAAGGATAATGTCCAATACAGATAGAAAGTATCATAACAATGGAGCTACAAACGTAAAGAAGCAACGTTACTGTAACACCCCGGATATATAGTTAAAAGGATTGAAATGACTACTTATATCACCAAGGTGTACCTTCTTTTATGATAGTTCATCGGTTGGGAACCTCTCAGTTAAACGTGCTTGGCTGAGAGTAGCCTCAGGATGGATGACCTTCTGGGAAGTTTTTCCAGGCAGCGTGTGAGCGAGGACGAAGCACGCTGGAAAGACTCGTGGTGATTTGTGGGGCCAGTCAGCGATCACTGAAGCAGTTATCGGTAACGTCTGCGGCCTAGGAGGGGTCGGCGCATTACAGATGGTATTAGAGCCGACCCGCAGCCGTGAGCTGCGCCAGTGGACGGGAGAGCCGTGGGCAGTCACCTAACGGGGCAAAGATTCTGGAATGTATTGAGGCACAACGAGGACGTTGTGCGCTTAAGTGGAGGTGATTGTAACACCCCGGATATATGGTTAAGTGTGGCTTAAAAGAATTGAAATGACTACTTATATCACCAAGGTGCACCTTCTTTTATGGTAGCTCATCGGTTGGGAACCTCTCAGTTAAACGTGCTTGGTTGGGAGTAGCCTCAGGATGGGTGACCTCCTGGGAAGTTTTCCCAGGCAGCGTATGAGCGAGGACGAATCACACTGGAAAGACTCGTGGTGATTTGTGGGGCCAGTCAGCGATCCTTGAAGCAGTTATCGGTAACGTCTGCGGTCAGAATCAGAAGGGTCCATTCCGAGAACATTGTTGTAACGTGGGTAGTTCAGTCGATATTTGTATTCTTCCTCCCATGACGCAGGACAAACGATGTCGACTTTGACATCTGCATTAGGTGAAGTTGGAGCGTGTACAATAAACACGAATGCAACAGTAATAACATTCAAAACTCGGGCTATCAACTTCGTTGTACCATTTTGCATAACCTAGTAGAATAATTGTTTATTGGAGTGAGGCAATTTTAGAAGAATGGTAACAATATTGAAAAGGGACATGAATACAATGTAAAAATGGTCTCAATGTGTTGGAGTGATGCTAAATTTGGGACCATGGCCACCGTTAACCCAAAAAAATAAAATAATTTAGTATAATTTGGAATAAAAATTATGAATTTTATGTTTATTATATAAAATAACAGTGTATTGGTCACCCTTAATCAAAAGGTCAAGATCCGTCACTGGTTGCAATATAAAATTACCGTCATTGTAACTTTTACTAATATATTTTTCTAATGATCGACAATAATTTCATATCATAACTTATTGTAATATATGAGTAATCAATAATCAAAATTTAATGAAACTGATATTTTGGGGAGGAGTTACTAATGAGTTTCAAATAATGATGGAGGACGCCATGTTGGTAACTAAATTATGCTGAATGTCTGCGACAACATGTGGGCGTGGCCGAGTGGTTAAATTTGGCTAGGAAAGTAGGGTGGAGAAAAGGACAAACATATGAAATTAATGTGTAATTCCATTGGAACTTGGAGGAAAGTGACTGAAGAAGGCTAATAGAAACTCAAAAGGGGACTCAGTGAATCTCCATTTTGAAGGCCATTGAAAGTAGCCTTTGGAATCTTTATTTTCACTCACCCCATCACTTCATTAGTAGCTCCTTATTGTCATTACAATTTCTTAACACCTAATTATCCTTTTGTAAAACGAGCAAATCAAATTCAAAAGCACCCAAAAAATGAAAATTAATTAGATAATTGTGACCCTGTTCTTCTATGCGGCGAATTGAGTGCGGTAAATGGTATGGTATGACAATATTATGGAAAATATGGTATGGTAAGATATGTTAAAATTTGTGATAATAATGATTGATATGGTAGATGGAAGAAAGAACCTAAGTAGTAGAAGAGAAAAGTGAAGAGAGAGAAAATTATGATTGTTATAGTAAAGTGTTGAATGGTATGATATGATACAAAAAGATTATGGTAAGTGTGGAAAAATATGGCAGGTGCAATGTAGACATGTTAAAATACTCTTTGGGCTAAGATGGTCTTCTACTCCTAGTGTATACTTTTATGAGAATTTGTATGTAAATTTATGAACACACCAATCTAAACTTATGAGAATAATATTTTCATTCTTTGATTGTAATTTAAATTCATATTTGATATATGACCATACATTTATGATTTTTATAGTTTATAATTTTCATTTTATAAACATATGTACTTTTATTAATTTTATGAATATGATCATAAATTTATACATATACACTCATGAAATTATCTACACATATTCATAAAATTATACAGTAAAATATAAAAATATGACACTCCAGAAAACATAATTCTAATTCTATAAAACAAAACATAAAAATGTAAAAGAAAACTCTAATAGTATTCTATATCAAAGTGGGTGGGAAGTGAAGAGAAGATTATATATTATTCAATGGTTCATTCAATTGAATGACCTTATATTTTTTGGACTACACATAAAATCTTTATTATTATTGCCCCCCCTTTTCCATAATATCCTCCCTCTTGTCTTTATAAACCCTTGTCCACACTCCCCCACTCCCTCAAAATCTAAACCCTCCAACCCACAAAACTTTCCCCCTCTATTACCTCTCTCAATTTCATTCTTGATCAAAAATTAATCCCCCATGTCTTGCTCAAAGCCCTCCTTAGAGAAACCCTTGGGAGGGTTCGAGGCGGCGATGATCTTCCCGCTCCTCCAACGCAACACCAACGCCACCGGCGGCCACCAGGGCGGCGGCGAGCGGCGGGGGCGGTGCAAGGCGGCCGAGCCGGGCCGGTTCCTCGGGGTTCGCCGGCGTCCGTGGGGCCGGTATGCGGCCGAGATTAGGGACCCCACCACCAAGGAGAGGCATTGGCTTGGGACATTTGACACTGCCTATGAAGCTGCCCTTGCTTATGATAGGGCTGCCCTTAATATGAAGGGCACCCAAGCTAGAACCAACTTTATTTACTCACATCATGAGTATGATTCCCCTACTTTGACAAATTCATTCCCTTTGATTTCCCATCATCCTTCTCTTTTGCCACCTCCTCAGTTCTTCTCTATCTCAACTCCTCCAACCAAACCTCTTGTCCAATCAGAGACTGAAATCATCATCAATCACACCACCAAAGATCATGATCATGATCATAATTATCATCATGATCATGATCATGATCACCATGATCATGATCACCATGATCATGATCATCATGATCATGATCATGATGGTTTTAGCTTTGGTACTATTGAGGACAACTCTGGCTACCTAGCCTGCATTGTACCTGAAAGTTGCCTTAGACCACCTCCTCCCTCAGATGATAATGATCAAACTAGTAGCAAAACTACTAGTGATCCTATGAATGACCCTAAAAGTGTAGGGTACCCTGATGAAAACATGCCCACATTGATGTCTTCTGACCCATTATTATCATGGGATCTTTCAGCCATTATTAACAATAACCCTCCATTAATGGTGGAAGATGATTGCATGGGAGGTTTATACCCAATGCTTGACATCCCTGCAGCTGCTTCTTACCTCTCAATGCCTTATGTTGCTGCTGCTAGTGATGGGTCATCATCTGCTGATATGGTTGACTTGGGTTATTCACTCTTTTAGATGTTCCCCTTCAAAATTTTCTTCATGCATGATATCATTTTATGTAATTAGGCCATATGTATGTATAATCTTCCATCTTTATGAGGCAGTAACTGTTTTATTTGTTCAACTTTAACTTGTTTCCACTTACTTAATACTCCCTCCTTCCATATTATTTGTCTCTTAAGACATAATTTACAAAATCAAGAAAATTTCCGATCTACATTAGTTTGCATCGTTGGAAATGAGAAAAATGTGAATAAAATGGTGAATAATAAAGAAAAATGGTGAATAAAATAGAAAAGTTGAAGAAAAATATGTATTTAATAAAGTTAATTTGATAAATGTTATTGAAATTGTAAGATGACAGATATTATGAAAAAAAAAAATTTTGTTAAAGTGACAGATAATATGGGAAGGAGGGAGTATGCACTTAGATTATCATGAATTTCGATCTAATCCATTTTATTCATGCATATGTGGTCCTATAATATGCGACCACCTGGGGGTCCGTGCTTACCTTCCACCCTCATAGTCTAATAATGTGCAGCATAGAACAGTAGGGTTGTTTGCATTTTGGACCTTGAAATATAGGGTAATTAATTTTTTGAAATCTTGGTTTTCAGCATTAATTTTTTAGACCCTAAAGTTTATGAACTGAATAAAAAAGGACCTTAAAGTTTGTAGAGTGAAAAAAATGCTTCTTTCCCGTTCTTTTATTTTTCTTTCCCATGTTTAAATTTCTCAATCGATTGGCGCCAATATTAGCTTCTTTAACCCGAGTCTTAACCCGTAGTCTAAGTAGTTCCGACATGAATAAGAGAGGTGTATTATAGTTACAATACCAGTTTTAACCTGAGTCTTTAAATTTGGCATCAATCGGGAGAGTTATTCAAACATAGGAAGAAAAAGAAAAACGGTCCAGGAGCCTTTTCAGCCCACTAACTTTAAGCTCCTTTTTCATTAAGCTCGTAAACTTTAGGGTCCAAAAAATTAACAATGAAAACTAAGGGTTAGAAAATAAATTACCCTATACTTTGGGGACCAAAATGCAAAATACTCCAGTACAATATTCAACAGAACTAGGATTATGAGTACATTTATTTATAAAATTTACGAGCATAATTAACAAATGTTCATAAAATATAAATTGTAAACTTATCAAATTATAAACGTCTAATCATATATAAATTATGAACTCAAATTACAAATATATATATATATATATATGATCAAAAATGAAAAATTGTATGCTCTTAAATTTTTATATGTATATTCATAAAATTATAAACGTCTAATCATTCTTGCATTTTATTTAATTCATGCATAATTTTGTAAATGGTTCATGTGTATATGAATGTCATTGTGTTCATATTTCATTTCTCTTCGCTTTTTCTTACACTCGTATTTCATTTCATTTTGTATGACCTAAATGATAAAATTTTGAAATGAAATAATAATAATTATCTCTTCTTCTCTTTCTTTTATTTTTTTTATTTTTTTTAAAACCGATCTAGTAGAGTCCGTTTTTCGAACGGACAGATTCAAAGGTTTTTACTTTCAAATTCGTAATCTTACCCCCTGTTAGAGAAAAATAATAGCAAGGTAACAGCGGAAGCGAATATAATAAAATGAGATGACGAAAATTACGACAAAATTCAGGAACCAAATAAGAGCGATAAAAGAACACCAGGTTTACATGGGAAACCGAAGAACTCGGAGAAAAACCTACGGACGCGACAGTCAGAAAAACAATTCACTATGAGAAAGGAGAAGTACAACCTGATCACTATCATAGGGTGTAATGCGATCCACAACAGAGGAGATTATAATAACAATCTCTCTCACTACCAACTCTCAATTTTTCTCTCTCGCGATACACTTGGGAAAATATTGGTGAGACCCTTTTCTCTCTCAATATTTTCTCCCTCTTTGACTCTCTATAACTCGATCATTGTTCGCCGTGCTCGACGACGTCGTACGCCGTGATTATGGTGGAGGTACATATAAAATATTTATACTAATGGTGAGAGAAGGAAACTAGGTTAAACTACAAATAACCTAAATAACAAAAAGGAAAGACCCATCGCAACCAAAAAGTCGTCCAAAGAGGCGTTGGTCGCGTCTTCATATTATGCCTTTCTGTGCTAGCCGTTGGCAGCGGCCAAGGGGGAGAGACCAACGCCTGGTCTTCTCCGTCTCCACAACATAGGCGTTGGCACTGCCGAGAACCCGTAGCAGCGTCTCCTCCTCGTTGCCGATTCTTGTCTCATTCTGGACCCCACTGAGGATCCAATGGGCCACAAAACCCAACACCCCCGAATCCGAATCTCATGGTTCGCGGTTTTGGAGTTTTGTATTTTTAGAGTTTATTAATTTTCTCTTAAAAATTAACTGGCGACTCCCTTCTACTAATCTAATTGTCTCTCTTACGGTTTTTTTTCGGCTTTGAAACCTAAAATTTAGAGTGAAACTCGTGAAGAAGCGGATGAGAAAAACGCATCTTGCACTGCATGCCACGCGGCCTGCCAGTGTCATGGGTGCTGCCCAGGACAGTCTCTGGAATGACCAGAGGTTCTGGACAGGCAGCAGACCATGCGGCCTGCTTACCAGCTAGTGGCTCGGGTCAATAGCAAGACTATTCATGTTTGCTTCAACTCTTCTCTTTGATTTTCCTCAATTTTTGGTCTCGGGTTAAAATTTTAATCATGAATATCCAAACAGTTAACAAAATTAAAAAAAATACACAATAAAAGAATGACATCAAACCCCTTAAAGAATAAGCAACCTCTTTCGAGTCGTCAACCCATGGGACACTTAGAAATTTTCCTTCGGGAATTTCCCGGGTCCTACAAAAAGAAACATCAACAATGGAAGAAAGCATGAGTCTTGACCTTGGAAAACTGAAACTCATAGAAGAGGAAGAGGAGATAATAGAGATTGATGATGATGTCTCACGAGAGAAAAAAGAAGAGATTGACTTGAGGCTAGTCGGGCATCTGCTCACAACTCAACCCTTCAACCCGAGGATTATGAAAACGGTCATGAAAAACATCTGGAAACCATCCAAGGGTGTGGTGGTTGGCGAATTTGACGAGAACTTATTCCTCTTTCAATTCTTTTCAGCCAAAGATAAAGTTTTTTTCTCTTAACGAAGGACCTTGGTCCTTTGGCAACAAACTACTATTGCTCAAAGAGTGGGAAGGCACAGAACAGTTCTCGGAAATAGAATTCAAAACAGCCAGATTTTCGGTCAAGGCCTACGAGGTGCCGGCAGTCAGATATCAGAGACTGCCTGAATTTTATACGATTCATGTGGTTCCGTGTAGATGTCGACATCACAGAACCTTTAAGATGCGGTTTGATGGTAAAAATGGCGGGCAAATCAATATGAATAACCTTCAAATATCGGAGACTGCCTGAATTTTATACGATTGTGGGAAACTTGGGCATATGCTGAAAGACTGTGAGAAGGTCAATCCAGAGACACCAAAAGACGGACTACAATACGGTAGTTGGCTGAAAGCTTCCCCATTGAAGTTCAGAAGGAGAAACGCGGAAGCGGAACTACAGGAGGAAAAGAGAACGTATATGTCTTTGAAGGGACAACAACCCCACCCCTGAGCACACCTAAGCCTGGCCTTTTTAGGTGATGACAAAGATCAAACTGAAGAAAGAGACAAAACAAACCAGAGAGGACACCCAATAGATATGGTACTGGACGGAGAGAGTAGCGTGCAAGTGGGTAATGAACCCTTCAAGCGTAAATTGTTCTCAGGAGCCGACGGTTCAGGGGAGAAAATCAAAGCAATCAAGGGCCACAAGATACCACAAACACATAATAACTCAGAGGCGGAGGCTGCGGGACAAGCCTGCCTTCGCCAATGAGTCTCCTATGTCTGAACTGTCGGGGACTTGGGGACCCCCGGGCAGTCAAAGACCTGCTGGCACTAGTTGGCCATCAATCGTCTTCTTGTCAGAGACGAAACGTACCTCACAAGAAATGGAAGACATCAAGAAAAAGTTCAAAAAAGAACTTAGAAGCTGGAGAAATGTAAGGAAAATCTGAGTGACGGGCGAAAGGAACCTTTGGGCACATCAAAAAAGAGATGACGGCCATCCAACGCAAACTGCGACAGACAAGTGACCCTCAGAGACGGAAAGAACTGCACTCAAAATTGCGAGAGCTAAGGAACCAGGAGGAGATCATGCTATGGCAAAGGGAAAAGCAAAACTACATAGCCTATGGTGACTCCAACTCAAAATGGTTCCACCAACCTCATTTCCTCTTGTTGATATTTGTCGATCGAGTGCTACACATGCAAGATGTATTGCATCCATTTAGATATCTTAAGGATCGTTTAGTATAGGCTTATTTTATCTTAATTTCGCAGGCTTCTAGTAATGTTGATTGGGGAGCTTGTATATTTGAGTTGTTGTCGTGCGATTGTGAGGCTACAGGTTCGACTCCTAGATGTGTTCTTTGATCAACTGGGAAGGAAGAAAAGTTGATGGTGCACAATATCAAAGGAGGGTCTACAAGTGGTCCACTGAAAAGAAAGATAAGTCCAGTCAATGCAGCATAGTCAACTATCTGATGTAGGGTGTAATTTGGGATACTAATTCTGCAGCTTCTCTTCTTGTAGTATTGTCTTCTAGTTGAGGTTTGGTAATATTTAAGAGTTGTATGCTTTTTTGAGTGCTCTTTGACACTTCGTTTTGTTTGAATAAAAGGGCTATTATGGCCGCTACTTATCCAAAAAAAAAAAAAAAAAGTAGTCTGTTATAGAAATGCAAGATAAGATTTGCCTACATTACACCTTTGTGGTGAGATCCTACCTCAGACCCCTGCTTGCGAGGACGTTTTAATACATAGGACTGCCCTTTTGTCTACAATCAGTTTCTGTTTAGGTTTAGTAGCTGAGATTATTGTATTAAATGAGATCCAAATTTGTTGAAACTTGAGTCTAAATTAATTCCCAAGAAGTGTGCTTTTGATGAGTATGCGGGTAGGAAATTTGTGTACTATTTGATCTCTCTAAAGCAAGCTCAAATCATTAATACAATTTCACGAAAATTCTAGTTATCATTATTCCATTTTGAGCAGGAAATTGAACTTCACTCTTGATGATCTACATATGGTTGGAAAACTCTAAAAATTTATTTTCTGATAAGATATCATGAACTTCAAGATTCTAAGTAGAACCCACCGTACTTTGCCACAACCCACCATAATATATCAATCCACCTCAATCAACTTTTTCAAATTTGTTTTATTTCTTTATTTAAAAAAGTTAAAATTTCACTCTTTCCAAACACTTTTTCACATTTACCAACACAATTTACAATTATTAAAAACAAAACTCACCACAACTTACCTGAACTCATCACAATCCACTACAATTACACCACACCCACCACAATTCCACCACACCGCACAGCACCATACCGCAACCAGCCGTATAAAAGAACAGGGTGTTTTTCCTCTCAAGTACACTATAACCAAAATTATTTTTGCAAAGAACTGAACCGTGTCAAATGGCCAATATACAATGATAGAGTATCTAGCACATAGCTAGCTATAGAACCAATTTAAGATGCCAAGAGACTCTAAAATCACGTTTCAAGACTAAGGCCCCGTTTTTCTGCGGTATGTTGTGGTATGGTGTGGTCTGATATGGTGGAATTATGGTGGGTATGGTGGAATTGTGGTAGCTTATTGGTGTGTGGGGTAGGTGAGAAGAGAGAATGTAAAAAGTAGAGGAGAAAAGTGATGATTTGTGGTAAAGTATGGTGAGTTGTGGCAAATTGTATGTTGTGGTACCGCAGCCAACCACAGAAAAGAATATGGCCTAAGATGCCTTAAAATATGAAGAAATGGCATGGAAGTTGGACCGGGGTTCAATGGGTTCCTCCTCCTGTAGAAGAGTGGCTCTAATATTGCTACATTGTAACAATAAACCAAAACCAGTGTTTCATATCTCACCCATATTAGATATGGAGTAGTTGGATGTAATAGTCTTACCTCTTAATATTTCAATTTAAGCAATATGTACTATATGCTCCTGGAGCATGTGCTCCGGATCCTACGTGGCATATGACATTGTTCATCCATAAAAGAGTCATTGTTCACTCATAACCAGATAGGATAGTTAACTACATATGTTGAGATTGTTCACCCTGTATATCGAGATTATTCACTAGATATGTTGAGATTGTTCACTAAATATGTTACAATTGTTCATCGTGTAACTAGTGGTTTGTTCATTGAAAATATTTCCATTGTTCACCATGTCATTATTTACTAATTCATTGTTTAGCCATTCACTCCTGCAAATTCAAGTACATGTTATCTGATAAGTTCTAATGATAGAAATTTTGTCACATAAGAAGATTATATATTATAAATTGATTTCATGAGTAAACGATATTAATCTTTCAAGTGAGCAAACAAGTTATGATGAACAATCTAAATTTTTCTTAGAGTAAACTATGTGGAACAAGTTCAGTAAACAATATAGTTAAGTAAATGAACGCAGTTGAAGTAAATGAACAATGCAATTGAAATGAGTGAACAATCCAACTCATTTTAGTAAACATCGTATGGTGAACAATGATGTTATCTTCAGTGAACAATTCAGTTTAGCTGACGCTAGTAACCGACAAGTAGTTACTGATTTTTTTTATAAAAAAAAAATCTGACATGACTGTCGTGTCATCTGGAGCACATGCTCCAGGAGCATACAATAATTAGCATATATTACATACACCCGGAGCATGTGCTCTAAATACTTACGAGTGAACAATCATATGAATAAAAATAAACAATTATAATAATCAAAACGAACAACCTAATACATACGAGTGAATAATTATAGAATTTGCAGCACGTGATCGGGAGCACCTCATAACTTGCAATGCATATGGGATGTGGCAAATGGTGACTCGTCTAAAGGGAAATTGCAACTTCACTGCCGACAAATTGCTGTTGAGCGGAGTTTATTATTATTGTTTTTATTTTCGGGCGGTGTTATAAAGGCAGAGTATATTAATTAAATGTAGGAATAAAGCAACCTGACAAGTCAATTTCAAGGCCAATATATTATCTTTATGTCAAAATCTACCAAATCTAACAAATTAATTAATTAAATACACAGGGATGCATGCAACTCAGAAACATGCCAACAGAAATCAGCACAACCTATTAAAGTTTTATTTCCAAACAAATTATAATAGAGGATGAAATCTCACTGTATTAGTGAATCAGACCAAGTATTCTCACATGATATCAAGAGCCGATGTTCTAGATTAAACCTTTTTTCCTTAAGAGCAGAAACGACCCTCCTAAGTCCTAACCCGAACGAGTCATCTTAATTGACCTGTTCTTTTGTACGGCAAATTGGGTGCGGTAAATGGTATGGTATAGCAATGTTGTCAAAGTGAATCATACCAATTATTCTCGGTTATAGTATAATCTAACCCAGCAGAAGCTGACAGCAGAGACTTATAGAAGACAGAGCTCGTCCCAAATGTACCCAATCACAATAATGAGACATTCGCCGTAAAAGCAAATGGAAATACATACAGGCAGTAACCATCCACAGGGACTGCTCGACGTACATGATGGAAAACAGAGATACCACAAAGATGAATCTGAAGAACAAAATGGAGAAAAATTGTCGAGGCAACTCTTTTCAATATTTATGTATCACATAATAAAATTGTCAATAAAACCTTTTTAATGGTCACAACATATATCCTGCTACCGTTCATAAGAAGGCGGTAAGCCAGTGCCTCCCATTCAAGTCCTCAGATGGCTCTGTTGCAACAGTGTCTGCCAAAGACGACAAACTTTACCATAGAAACAGGTGCTCCCTAGACATAAACCACTTCAAATTGTACCGAGAAGACTGCTCAATGGGGTAAGGATAAACAGCGTACAAAGAAACAAGCTTTGTTATATCCAGTGAAGGTGAGGGAGCAACGTGTGGATCGTGAATAGACACAACAGCAAACTCCGAAAGTTGGAGATATAGGAGGGAATTTTCAATGGAGATGTGCTCTTTTCTTCTTTTGTCGTTTTTTTGGGGGGATTCTTTCTCCTTCCTATTTATTAGCAGGCCATTGGAAGGAGGAACATAACGGCTTATTCAAAAGGAAAGAAAATGGCCCATATATAGGTTATATGAACACGAACAGCTGTGTGCAGAAGTGAATTCAGGGAGCAAGTGGTAAAGAGAAACTCCTGCCTAAGGTTTGTCCAAAAGAATATGGGTTTTATGGGGGGTTTCCTGAAATTTTCATCTACAAAATGCCAAAAAAAAATGGGGGATAAATATTTATAACCTGCTCAATGCTCAACCGGAAGGAGCCGAATGAGCAATGCTGTTAGGGTTGCTGGATGAAGCAGGAGGGCTCTGGGTAGACAGTTGGACACCAGATTGAGAGATGGACCCACTTTTGGATGATACAGAACCACCTGAACCACCTGATAACACTGGTGGAGAGTCTCTGTTGGATACCGAAACGACTTCAGCGCGCAAGTCTGAGGATGAGGATGACGGGGCAAGAGTCCCAACCGAAGCACCCACTGGATATGGGGCTACTGGCATGTCAGAAAGTGAGGACGTGGACGGGCTGTAACTTAGCGTTCCCATTGGGTGATCAAACTTGCATGTAGGACCAAACTTGCATACTCCGTGTTGTAGATAGTAACTGCATGTTGGAGTACCCTGAGAGTGAAACAAGACATCCCGAGTTAACATGATAGGCGCAACATTATGTTTAGCACTTGTAAGGAAATGTCAATCGCTCCAAATGAACAAATATTCATTCTCAATTTAATCTTTGTTCATTAACCATACATCTCAAAGAGTTATCATTGGACAACTTCTTAGCAACAGCTGAATAATCCTAATTTTATCAGTAAATAGCCCCTGTGATTTTCTCATAGAGAAACACTTAGGTACTTCATTTCCTTTACAATCAGAGGGTCCAATATAAAGACCAGTTTTCTAGATGAGGGCCACGTTGCTAACCTTTTACTGTCTCCCAATCTTAATTTACACTCCTGAGAGACTGGGGAGCCCTGGAACTACTCGTCCATCCGCTAGAGTAATCAGTACGTCAGCTAATGACAATGTATGGCTTAGAACAAATATGCAGAAAAAGTATGTTCATCATTCACAACTAGCCAACCATCTAATTTATATCTAAGTGAAGCTGCCCACATAAAATTTAAAATAACATGACTGCCAAGAGTATTAAACTGTTTGTGGCACAAAGAGACGTATCTCATTCAAATGCACAAATTCTAGAACTGCAACAGCAATAGCCTGACAGAGGAAAATTACATAAGCAAAAGAAACAAAGGGTGTAGTGTGACAGGTTGACGACGCTGTGAAATGTCATGACATATTTTTTCTATTCTAACGTGTCATATTCCATTTCAATTACAGCAAATCAACCATGATAAACCAACGAGGGTCCTACCATGAAAAGAGGCAGGTCAAAACAAAAGCAAAACGTATATGACATGAATAATTTCACTTTCCTTTTCTTTCTCTTCACCATCCTTTTAGGAACAATTAAGCAAGCTAGACAGGAGAATTATTGGAAAAATGTAAGAGAAACAGAAGAATGCAAAAAAGATAACACAAGATCAGAACTCATCCACCGTCAACACCTTGACTAACATAACAGGAAATCAGGACAAGGCTCATCTTTTGAATAGTGCTGTATGAGCCACTCCTAACATCCTATACAAAATGGAAACTGTTTATTAAAATACAGCAATAGTTCCACTAGTGCGCCAGTCAGGCATCTGGAGTTTCATTTTTAGAAAAACAATCCTTGGGTTGGAGCCCTAGAGAGGAAGGTGTTTTAGGCCAACGGGAGATGTTCACATCTAGACATACAACACCCAAATACAAGTACGACGACCACCTTGACCAAAATTGAAAATTAGTAAAAAGAGAGCCTGACACTAAACATGGCTTTACTGCAAATCAGCTACACTGAAATAATTAGAAGTTGACATAAAAGACGGACCAGATTTCTCAAATCTAAGGTGTTATACCTCAACTACCACTCTACAAAAATTCAGAGCCCATACATCTTTTTTCGAAGCTCGCCAAGAAACTTCAGAAGCCTCAAAATATTTCAGATCGAAGAGGAATATCTCTTCTCATACATCACCAAAACAAAGTATAAATAGCGTGAACCTTACATGCAATGGAAAAGCGACCAGCATTATTTCTTTCTACATAGTAATTCCCATTCTGCACTCAAAAGTTTCATATATTCAGCTCCCCTAGTAGAAACTTGCCCAGACAAGAAGTCTGCTTACTGTGATAAAGCATAAACTGTAGAGCCTAATCGAGTTAATATATGAAAAAATGCTTGTATTATCAAAACTTTCTATAGTGATCACAAATGTGAAATCCGACTTTGCAGATGTAAACTGAGACTGACATGGATTAAGTCATGGATATTTCACAAAGCAAAGCCAGGCCACTATGTTTGACTTGACATCCTTTGCATTATTTATTAATTCATTAAATTATCAGTGTATTCATGCTCAACATTTATAATTGTTTCATTATTATAGTTAGAATAATTTCGGTTAGGCATGAGCCTAGGATAGAGGGGATATGATAAAGTTACGGATTTGGGATAAAATGTAATGATAAACAAAGCCAAAGGGACTGTCGAGCATGGTTTTGAATTTGCATTTCTAAACAGGACAGGCTAAGAAGCATTGACACTCTCCACAACTTCATGTATCCCTGTCAGAGATTATCGACACTCTAGGACACTCCCAAAATTCATGCAAAACATATAGGTAATATAAAGAAACTGGGTTCTGGTATTGATGGTTGTAGAATCAGTACCATGAACAGTTTGATATGGCTCCCATCCAAAGACAACATCTTCACGGCTGAAACAAACCTTAAAAATACATAGGTAATAGAATAAATGTTTTGTAACCACTATGTATCCGGGTTGGGCATCATATCTTAATTTTGGAAAGTCGATGTGTCTGCGCGTCACGTCAAGGTTGCCTGTGCTTGCAGATGGCCCCCAATAATCCTAGCAGTAAACGATGGATAGGCGGCTAGGCGCTTACCATTTCAATCATTAAGCCAAATGCCTTAGGAATTCAATACTTAGACCCACTGTTTAATGAACGTTTTGTTAAGTCATGCTCAATCAATGATTCTGCAAAAAATCGCCACCACAATGGCATTTAGTCACACCACATACAAATCTCCAAAAAAAACAACACCAAACCCCAATGTAGTCCCGCTAATGCGAGGTATGAGGGTTCTAGATGTAGGAAGTTTTCCCTCCATGCAAAGGAGTGCATGAAGAGGGTCATTATGATGGACATACACAGGAGTGCATGCTACCCTTCTAATATTTTGCAATCTTTACCATAATTATGCAACTGCAGCTTCAAATACATCTTACTGAATCTAGGTGGAGTCACAGTCAAATTATGATTACATTTACTCTCAGAAACCCAAGAAAAGTTCCAAATAGCAGATATGCTCAACTAAGTAGATGCTAGATCACATAATCTTTCCCCTGAGAAGATCAATATATACTTCACAATGTAGATTATCAAAACCGTCAAAAAAAAACACATGGATACCAAAAATCACTACAAAGTCAATATATTCAATATGATTGGCAAATCCAAAGAGAGAATGGAATGCATACCGGACGAAGAGGAAGACCCATGGGACTAAGGGCAGAACTTGTTTCTGGAACAACCCATTCAGCAGGATGATGGTATTTGCAAGATGAACCAAATTTGCAGTCCCCTGTTTTTAGGTAATACTGGCACTCGGGTTGCCCTGGCCTCTGTGGGAAAGTGTGCTCTTTTGAGGTGCTACTTGATGCTGGCACAGAGGTAGATATAGAAGTATAAGGTCCAGTATAAGCAGGTGCTGAAGGTGATAGTGGCGTAACTCCATATAGTTGGCTAGCTCCAGCCGCTGCCAGAGTAGTCCCACTAGTTACAGGACTGGGTGCCTGCACAAGATCATGCAAGGGGCAAAAACAGTGATCACAAAATATTTAGATGGTAGACATGACATGCCTATTCATTCATCTTTGGTGGTTATATATCTTTAAAAAGGTGTGTGCGCTGCAAAGCTTTGTTGAAACCAAATCATATTGAAAACTACTATTCTGGCTAAAGACAGCTCAAATAACTTCCACATGTTAAAATCACTATTCCCGGAAAGCATTCACACTAATCTCACTTACTCCCTCCACAGTGTACAGTCTTTGACTCTTTGCTACATGGCATTCTGGGAAAAGGAAGCAACTTTCCTAAAATACTAACATGTTATTGATCTTTCACACAATTTATACTTAGAATGCCTTTGCCTAGCTTAGCATGGGAAACTACAGAAGAGTTAGCGGGATGGTATTTTAATTCAAAATCCAAGCAAAGCAAATTCACTTACTGGGTAAGGTGCCCAACCAGATAGAGGAACTACCCCTGGAGAAAAAAGCATCGGACCGTATGGAGCTTGGATATATGGAGTTGGCATCATAGGGGGCCTAGCAACAGCCCAGTTTCCTGTGACAACCCCATACTGCTGAGGACCAGCAGGAGCATTCGGCATCGGAGGATAAACAGCATGTGATGCTCCGGGAGCAGGAGCAACAGCAGTAGGTGTTGCTGCTGGCAATTGTACGCTAGATGGCTGTGGATGATGGAATTTGCAGATCATCCCAAACTTGCACTGCCCAGTCTTCATGTAGTACGAACACTCTTTCTCGCCCTGCCCAATTAACAATAAATAAGAATCCATCTGCAGCGATACTACATATCATACACAGATGTAGAAGGACTAAAACACTCTTATCATAAGATAACTATATACAAACCGGACGCATTGGATATCCGTAGATGTTGAGAGCAAATGGATTCACAGCACTAGCTCCTTGCCTCGGATGATGGTACTTACACGAAGATCCAAATTTACAAGTTCCAGTTCTCATATAATACTGCAAACAGCCACATAGAGAGTTACACAATATACACAGCCATTCTCTGCCTGTCATATGCTTCACAAGAAACCATAAAAACTTTCTTCTGTGGCATAGGAATCTGTACAAAATTTCTGCTTTACACAAACATTCATGTCATATGCTTGACACTACTACCATATGGGTATAGAGTATCAAGGGTCACTACATCAGTTAAGGCCAAACTACATGAAACATATAAAAATTAGCCAATGTCAGAAAATTGAGGCAGAGGGCAAATAATTATACCAAAACCCAGTATCTCCAGAAAGGAATCAGACACAAGACAAACAATGTGTGTGCAGTTACTTACACTTAGATTATGAAGTTTCCATAATTGAGGCAAAAATACAATCCAAATCCAGAAAGAAATACAATTGAATGAACTACCTGGCAGACTGGTTGCCCAGCTCGCTCTGGGTAATCCCCTACGCTCACCCTCCTGCCTCCCATTGCCTGAACAAATTACCAACATTCAACTTCAATTCACAATTCCAGATGATCAAATCCAACCCAACACAATGCAGTCCCAAAAAACTAACTGCTCACCATGTAACAACACCAATTTGGGGGAAAAAAAGGAAAGAAAAACAACTGCCAAAATTGGGATCAAATTAAACGAAATTACCATGGGGCGATGTCGAGGATGGTTGAAACGGCAACGATCGCCATAACCACAGGAGCCAGTCCTCAGGTAGTAGATGCAATCGGGCTCGCCGGGTCGCTCCGGGTACGGGTCGGGCCCCAAACCCAGCTGCCACATAGGTTCTACCCTTACCCAAAAACACACACACCACGGAATCAAAACACAGAATCGATTCAACCCCCAGTAAATCCCACATTAACCCCAAAAGAAAAAACAACAAATCGAGACAAATTGAGGAGGAAATCAAGAAATGGGGGTTTGTTCAGAGTGAAACCCACCTTCGAGACCCGTTTGTCCTTCCCATTCGGGTTGGCGATCGGGCCGGGTCACCTCGGCCGAGCCCTGCCGGTCCATTGAGAGAGAGAGAGAGAGAGAGAGAGGCTCAGTGGGTGGCTCAGTGAGTCTTCTTCTTCTTCTTCTTCTGAGTTGTGACTGGTGTGTGTGTCTGAGTTTCTTCGACTGGGTACTTTTTTATTTTCCCTTTTTTTGGCTTTTTTGATCTCTCTCTCTCTCTCTCTATTCTGTATTCTCTCTCTATTTTCTGGGTTTGTTTGCAGTGCTGAATGCTGATGTATTTCTTCTCTCTTGATGATGATGTTAGCTTTCAAAGCGCTTGATCTTTTAGGGACCCTTTTTTTCCGTCTGGGTTGGGTGGTTTATATACGCGCGAAAAGTACACCAACAGCTGGTCAGGAGGGGACGATGAAACTATTTTTTAATTAATAAATAACCAAACACTTTCTTCATTATTTTACTTTTTTAGTACACCCTCGTTATGTTTAACCTGAGCTATACTTGATGAATAAGGTAGAAGTAATATGGTTCATTAGGAAAGTTAGGACATGTTATTTTATACCGTTGGTTGCAGTATGACGTGGTGCGGTATGGTAGAATTGTGGTGGGTTATTGGTAAGTTGTGGTGTGTTTTGTTTTTTATAATTGTAAATTGTATTGGTAAATGTGAAAAGTAATTGAAAAAAGTGAGATGAAATAGTGTGGTGGATTGTGTTAAATTGTGGTGGATTGGTATGTTGTGATGGGTTGTAGCAAAGTGCGGTGAGTTGTGGCACCGTAGCCAGCCAGCCGTATAAAAGAACAGGACCTTAGACTCTTCATATTAACTTGGTTCACTAGGAGAGTTAGGACATGTTCTTTTATACGGTTGGTTGCAGTATGGTGTGGTGGAATTGTGGTGGGTGTGGTTGAATTGTGGTGGGTTATTGGTAAGTTGTGGTGTGTTTTGTTTTTTTATAATTATAAATTGTATTGGTAAATGTGAAAAAGTAATTGAAAAAAGTGGGATGAAATATTGTGGTGGGTTGTGTTAAATTGTGGTGGATTGGTATGTTGTGGTAGGTTGTAGCAAACTGCGGTGAGTTGTGGTCGTATAAAAGAACAGGTCCTTAGACTCTTCATATTAACTTGGTTTCCAACAGTGAGCGTGAATTTGATTAAAATATTTAAAAAGGAGTTATGGACCCCACATTTAATTATTTAAATACATTACAATAGAAATAAAAAGAAAAATAAAAAATCGAGAATCTCGTATTCGTCTTCGCGTGGTGAGTACGAGTTCGAGTTTTTCTCACTGCTGACACTCGTTCTCACCCACGTCACGTCAATGTCATCTCACTCTCAAACTCGCCATTGCGGATGGTCTTATATATATATATGATTCTCGGCTCACGATGTTTTTTTAATGGTTTTACTCTTCGTCAAATTGGTATTTCTTATTATTTTTTACACTATTTTTTTGATAATAAGTATTAATTATCAATTATAAAAAATTTGGGATGCATAAGTTGTGTTAATGAGTGCAAATCATTCCCTAATCAAATCAATCCTTCCCATTAAGCTTATTTTAAGTGTTTTTTGAAACATTAAAAACAGTGGATAAAAATGTAACTTTATACAAATTATATATAGCATTATGCTTATAAAATTTAATCACATCATTTAATTTCAATTTAATCTAAGTGTCAATTATTTTAGTAAATATTTTGGTAAATACAACTGAGGATGGACGTACAAGAAATACAGGACCGACACAGCTAAAAAGGGTAGATGTGAATTTCCTTTTTTTTCTTTTTTTCTTTTTTTATCAAGGGAAGTAGATTCTTTGCATGTATACTTGGCACTTGACTAATACAAGTTTGACAAATAAAGAAACAACTCTGTTTATCTTACATGGTAGATATGCACCAGGGCTGTCAAAAATTCGGGCCCGGGTTAATTTGGGTTCGGATAAATTGAATATTGGATGAAAATTTGATGTTCGATACTCAGTTTTTTGGAATATTTTTCGGGTCGGATGAATTGGACAAGCATAAATTCGGGTTTAAATTGAGTTCAGATAATAGAAAATTGGAAAATATTTTGTTCGATCTTTCGGTCAAATTGGTCAATGTAAAGGGTCGGACGAATCGGACAAGCATAAATTCGGGTTTAAATCGAGTTCAGATAATAGAAAATTGGAAAATATTTTGTTCGATCTTTTGGTCAAATCGATCAATGTAAAAATCGGACGGAAATTTTATGACCATACCCGCTTTTTCCGGGTCGGACTGAACAAGGTTTTCGAGTCGGACATTTTTTTGACAGCCTAATATGTAGTAGATTAGACTCTGTTCTTTTATACAGTTGGTGTAGTGTGGTAACGGTACAGTGAAATTTGAAAAGGTGTGGTGAGTTGTGGTAAGTGGGGTAGGTGAGGAGAAAAAATGTGAAAAGTAGATAAGAAAAGTGAGGAGAAAGAAAAATAAAAAAATATATTGGCAATGATTGTGGTGTCGTGTGGTGTGGAGTGGTGAAATGTGATAGAAATTAAAAAATATGGTATGGTGTGGCACCGCACCATAACCTACCGTATATAAAAGAACGAGAATTGATGGCCATGACTTTAATTACATCAAATTTAATCATTATTATTCCTGATTTAATTCTATATAAATGTAGTAGTCTTGAATAGGAATTAATTTAGGGAGAAAGTATTCTGACTTTAATTTTGATGTTGATTAAAGGTTCATTGTTTAACTTTTAAAGAATGAATTCTTTACTTTTACTAACTAGAGTAGAAAGTCATTTGTCTTAAGTTGAATAAAATGGTCTAACAATCGTAATGATCGAAAAAAAAAAGTCATTTAAGAATTTACACCTAATCAAAAGTTCATTAATTTTATTATATTTGTGATTCGATCTCCTCTCAATCCGCCTTGGGTCAAAGATTATTGCAACGATTTTTATAGTAGTTGGATCAGTATGTTGATTGGAATTGCCCAAATATTTATGTCGTCAATTTTTATTTCAAATACATATGAACGTGTCGTTGGAGATTATCGCTTTAAGTTAGTATGTATATCATGCATCTTCTCATACTACGTCAAATCTCGCACCACATGCCTCCTATTTTCATCTCTCTCTCTCCCTCTCTCTCTAAATTCCTATGGAAGTCGCAATTTGCACATCTCTTTCACTCTACTATGCTCGATAGCTTCGTTTCAATTCACTTGCAAAGGTGCGCCCATTATAAATTGTCTCTTTTCAATGTTTTTCCTCCTAAAGTTTATATTTCTTCCCTATTTAAGTTCTATGTAATTCGTCAGTATTTATAATAGAGTAGAGTATAAATGTTTTCCATGTTGATTACAATGCGATTTGAATTGCATCATGATTTAGGGTTTGCATATATTAAATCCAAGTAATGGGTGAGATAAGTTTGATAAAACTTACATGGATGGAAGTATCTGCTTCCTTTTAGCTTGCTTCTAGTAACTAGTTATTAATATTTACTTTGTTGTAGTTCGTTTGGATTCATGTGTGTTTGGCTTTAGTAATTGGCAATAGTTCTAACACGACAATTGTGTGATTCTTAAAAATTAAAAATGGGCACTTGATTAATTACGTTCTTTCTGTTTTCAGTGTGTCGTCCGGGTGATGATTTTTATGCTTAACATGTCAAGACACTATTGAGCATGCTCGGCCTTGTTCTTTCAAGATCATATATCACCCATAATTATCACTATCTTTTATGTTTAAATCAATTATTTTTCGTACTTGCTACTTATACAAAAAAAATAGATAAATTTAATTTTTTATGTCGTTTACCGTATGACTTTCTAAATGGCACAACAAGAAAAAAAAATGTTTGGGCAACAAAATTAGAGTAATTCAAGTAACAAAAAATTATTATTGCATTAATTTAAAATAGAACAACTAAATACTTTTGTGGTTAAATACATTATATATAGCAACAAACTTGTTTTTGTGGCAATATAGATTGGGTGACAATTTAAAGAAAAATGATTGTCAAAATTTACTAAGGCAACAAAAATATTTGGTTACCCACCACAACTACCTTGTGCTACTATTTTTACTAATTTGTGCTTCGAGGATAATGCAACTAAATCGTAACAATTTTTTTTTCTGTAGCTCCATGTTAAAGGGCAATAAAAATTGGATTACGGCAATAATTTATTTTTGTTGACCAAAGTAATGTTTCTTGTTGTGTGAGTAATCAATTACAGGAAGAAGATTGTTGGGAGTGTCCCGACAATGTTCGATATACTTAAAGTTTAAGCTAAAATAATATAGTGATTATATGTCTTGCTAGAGACATCCATATTCGGTAATTAAATATGTTTAATTAAAATTATATTATTTGATTCTATTTGGTCACACAAGTCAGTGTCTTGGAACAATGTATATGGCTCAAAATAATAATATAATATTATATTTGGAAGAGTCCAGAGTTAATTTCTTGGAGAAATCAACAAAACACGAATCATGTTAGAATAACACAGACTGTGTTGGGGTAACACGGACCGTGTCAAGCCCGACACAAACCCTGTTGGTTGGCAGTCGACTTAAATCGAGTTATGGAGGTCAACACGGGCCACGTCACTTGTGACACGGACCGTGTTGGACACTAGACACAATTTTTTTTAGTAGGTCGGTTAAAGGGGATTTTACTTTGTTTTGTTAGTTTTCACAAAATTGGCTGGCGAGCTCGAATGTTCTTATGGTCAGTAAGGGGAAGAACAAGTTTAAGAAGGCTAACAAGAACAAAAAGGGACATGTTGATAAGAAAGGCAAGAACAAAATTGTTATCCCGACCAAACCAAAAGCATAACCTAAGATAAAGAATGTTTTTATTGTAAGGGCAAAGGAATTAGAAAAGAAATTGTCACACCTACTTGGACGATCTAAGGACTGCAAAGGTTTTCAAGTCCGGTATAGATGTGATTGAGATAAATCTTACTGTTTCAACTTTATGGGTATTAGATACCGGTTACGAAGCTCACATTTGTGGAAAATGTACAGGGCCTAAGCAAAAGTAGACGAGTCAGCAAGAATGAAGTGAACCTACGCACAGGAAGCGGGCAAAGAGTTGCTATTGTCTATGTAGGAACATATAGTATAACGCTCTAGCCCTTCCCGGGCCGCGGACATTACCGGGAACGACTTCAAGGATTACTGACCGACCTCACGAATCACTACGAGTCTTTCCAACGTGCTTCATCCCCGCTCACACACTGCCTGGAAAAACTTCGGAGGTCACTCATCCTGAGACTACAATCAGTCAAGCACACTTAATTGAGGAGTTCTCAATAGATGAGCTACCTTAAAAGAAGATGCACATTAGTGATATAAGTAGTCATTTCAAACACTTTAAGCCACACCTTGACCACATATTTAGGGTGATACATGTAACTTATCTTTACCTTCAGGACTTATATTAGAACTAAATAATTATTATATTGTTTCTACTATTAGTTAGAATTTAATTTCAGTAGTTGTACTATAAATTGAAGGATATTCTTTTACTATAACAAATGGTCGTTTTCATGGTGCGGGCATTCATATGAATGAACTTTACATATTAGATTTAGATAAACATATCTGTCACATTGAACCTAAGAGGGCTAAAACAAAAGACTCAAATGAAACATACCTTTGGCACTGTTAGTTAGGTCATGTAAATCAGAAATGCATTAAGAAACTGCAAAGTACATGCCTTTTGGAAAATTTAAACTTTGAAAAGTTCGATGTTTGTGAAACATGTCTGATGGGAAAAGTGACTAAATCGCCTTTTACTGAAACTGGTGAACGAGTTAGTGACTTATTAGGACTCATACATACCAATGTGTGTAGACCCATAAGCACAAGTGCCAAAGGAGGTTTTAATTATTTCATTACCTTTACTGATGACTTTACTAGATATGGATATGCCTATTTAATGCGTCATAAGTCTGAATCTTTTAAAAAGTTCAAAGAGTTCCAAAATGAAGTACAAAACCAACTTGGCGAGATAATCAAGGCACTTCGATTAGATTGAGGAGGCGAGTAAGTGAGCCAAGAATTCATTGACCATCTCAAAGAATGTGGGATTGTTTCACAACTCTCTCCTTCGGGAACCCCACAACACAATGGTGTATCCAAGAGGAGAAATCGCACACCATTCTCATTTCTATATCGTGGATTTTACTTTGGTTTGTCAGTTTTCACAAAATTGGTTGGTAACTCCATTTTTATTTCGTGCACGTTGTTTCCTTGAATTTAACCAAGTTATTTTTTCATAATCTTCGGTGAATATTTGACAAGTGCGAGGACATTCACTATCCAGGGACCCTCGCGGATCCCTTCTCAGTTAACACCCTGTGTTGTCATGCAAGTCGCAGGATGACTGTTTAAGGCTGGGTGGTCGACCAACAAGGCTCACTATTTTGGGACCCTCGCTTATCATTAGGTTGAACCTTAACATAAGCTTCACAACCCCAAAGGCCCAAGTCTTGAGAAAGGACATACCATGAACTTTTCCTCTTTATATCTCATATGGTGTCTTTTTAGTAGCAATGATTGAAGTTTTGTTCAGTATAAGAGACGTGGTATCGAGAGCATCCCTCCAAAAGCTAAAATGCAGATCTGACTCAGCCATCATTGATCCCATATCCTATAAGGCATGATTCGTCCTCTCAGATGCACCATTGTGTTGTTGTGTTCCTAATGCAATGAGTTATGAAACGATTCCACGATCTTTAAGATAATCGCTGAATTCTCCGCTCTAGTATACGTCTCTTCGATCCGATTGAAGAGCTTTAATTGTCTTACTAAGTTGGTTTTGCAATTCATTATGCAACTCTTCAAACTTTTTAAAGGATTCAGACTTGTGATGCATCAAGCAAACATGGCCATGTCTACTTAGATCATCACTGAAGGTAATGAAATAATTAAACTCTCATCTTGCACTATAGGTCCACAGACATTAGTATGTACGAGTCCTAATAAAAGTGTTTCATTCAACTATCTAAAACCATACTATTGGTGGCCACTTAAAAGAAATGACAAACATAACCAAATAAAAGTGTATCTATATCATATTCAAAACATGTTTAATTCAACACAATTTAATCCATCTATAGCTATGTAGTTTATCCTCAAACTAAAGGGAAACTAAACACCACTCTTCTTTTTAAACTACAAAAACTAATAAAGATTAAACTAGAAAGCATACAAAATCAAAGAGTTTGAGAAATAAGCCAATGAATGCAGAAAACTCTTGAAACAAACTTGATAATTGTGGACTTTTACTCTTTTGATTAACAACCCATTTTTGAGAATCTTCACTTCTTCAATTCTCTCTCAACTCTTCATTATTTGGAATGAGTTGAGCTATGGGTGAAGGTAGCAAATGATATGATGGATGGGTGGTCATGGATGATGATTGCAAGCAGTCGAAAACACTCTCTTTTAGTGAAAATGTTGTGAAAACAACCAACCTTGGACAATTAAGCAATCATTCAATTATATTACACCAACATACATTGATATACTTTTGGGTTTATTACACTGTGGTGTTGGGCTTAAGATTTATTTACAATGAAGTTCTTTATTTACAGTTTAATGTTGCCATCAATCAAACTCAGCTTTGACCAGAAAAACATTTGCAGTTAGGTGTTATTTAGTAGAGCCCAACCTATATGCATAGGTGTAATGATGACAAATAAATATTTAACAATTAAAATTGCATTTGCAGTTACCCTATTCGTTCAACTTGTTAACCTACTGTATTTTGGGTTAATCACATCATTGGTCTGGGTTAACTACAATGAACTTCACGTATTCCTAACGCATAGTTCCAACATAAGGTTTGTATACTGAAATTGGTAATTAATAAAGTAAAAACTACATAAGTTATGATTTAGGGTTATGAAGATAGGTCATATGGGTAATGATGCTAACATAAAACACTCAACATGGACATCATGGACGGTTAACCCAGAATAAGTTCATGTTAACCTACTGTATTTTGGGTTAATCACTTCATTGGTCTAGGTTAACCTACAATAGACAGTTAACCCATAATAAGTTCATGTTAACCAAGTTATGTGTAGGTTAACCACCTCATTGTTTTGGGTTAATCTACATTGAAGTTCATCGACTACTTATATTAAATACATCAGACATGTCACATCAGCAGCATGCCTACTTACTTTTACCAAATTTTAATCAAAAATAAATTTATGGTCAAACTACCTTGATTGATGGCAACACCAAGCTGTAAAAAAAAATCTCATTTTAATCAAAATCTTAAGCCCAACACTAGAGAGTAATAAACCCTATACTTTTTGGGGGGTTGGGTTTTATCGGGCAACAAATAAAAATCGAAGTTAAGGGGGAGGGGGGTTGGGTTGGGTAGAAAAAAATAAATTAGGGAAGGGGAAATTTAAATGAAGGGTAAGTTGGAACTTTCACCGTTTATGTTGCTAAGTAAATTTGAAAAAATAGATAAAATTCATATCAAGAATGGTTAGGTATAATATTTGTTGTATTTACTTTTTGTTAGGTTGGGTAATGAAGATTTCTCAAATATGGAGGATAAAATTCTCATTTTACAAAACTTTGAGGGAGCTATATGTTATTAGTTCGATAATATACTATAATATGAATCTAGATGTAAGATATGCTTCGTGCATTATGAACTAGTTTGGAGGGGTTTGACTCGTCGAAGATCTTACGTAATAGCTGCAGTAAAATGACCTGACATAATTTTTCAAATGTTGTCTTAATTTGTACCGGCTCAACTTAAAAACTATAAAATTTGGTTAAAAGTTAGAGGACATCGCATTCATAGTTTTATACATTATTTGTTGTCCTTGTGGATACTACATTCGAAGTTTATAATTTTAAGCTAAGTTTGCATAAATTAAGTCAACATTTAAAAAAGTAATGTCTTGTCATTTTACTACGGATGTCTTGCAGGATCCCAACAAATCAACCGTCACTAAACTTGTTTACATTGCACGGAACACACCATAAAACATATGAGAGTAGACCTGTTCAAAGGTCAGGCTGGGTCAATGGGCCGACAACTATATAAGATGATTTTTTTTATTAAAAAAGCCTAAACATTCAAGCATTTTATTTATGTATTTAGCCGGATCGCCCGGGTAGGATCACAAAAAACTAAAACTGAATTTAAGATTTTTTTTTAAAACTTTGTATTCAATTGGGTTATCGAGTTGAGCCGGGTCACCGACCCCTACTCAAGCCCAACCCGACCATATTTCGGGTCTCGACCCTTTCGGGCCGGGCCGAGTCACCTTCTAAAATTGCGATATTGACTCGCATTTTTTCGGCCCGGCGTGGGTCCTTGCCCCGTTGAACAGGTCTATCCGTCTATGTGAGAATTGGGCCGGATGGGGGTGGAATTGGGCCGAAATACGGAGCCCGGTTGGAATCTAAAAATCCCAATTACAAATACAAATTTAAAAATTTAAATTATTACTTGAAATTGGACAAACAAAGGTCACAGGCAGATAGAGAATGAAGAAGAGAAGAAGAGAGAGATAATAAAGCCTCAGCATCGCTCAAGTTTTTTTAGGCCATTGTTTTCATTTTCAAGTTTCGCGGTCATGCCCTGAAATTTCACATCTTCTTCACTCTTACTGATTCCATCTCCTTTTCCCCAAATCACCTCAATCTCTTCTTCAACCCCTTTTTCTCTGTTCAAATTTGATTCTTCATTTCCCTCCTTTTTGCGGGTTAATTCCTCACTTTCGATTGGGTTGGTGGGTCCATCAGGTATGTACTGATTCTTCGTTGTTTTTGTTTGAATTAGGGTTTTGTTGACCTGATTTTGAGCAATTTTGTGATTCCTCTTTGCTGAGAGCAGTCATTTTGATTTGTGGTTGTGGCTGTACATTTGAATTTCAATTTGGTGATTTTGGGGGGTTTTCCCCAAATGTGTTTGCGGAAACAGTTCATTGAAGTGGATTGATTTTTCTGTTTCTTCTGAATCATTGAATTTTCGTTGTTGCTCTGAAGCTGATTTTGCATGGCAGCGGTTTTTAAGTGGAGTTTTAGCTGATCCTGTTCGGGTTGAGTTAGGGTAAGTTCAATCTTCTTTTATGTGGAGGAAATTAAACAACTCTAATAATCATTTCCCGGCAATTGCAAATTTGTGCAGAGTTTGTTGGTAATATGAGGCCATTTCCCAGATTTCTTATTTTTGCGGATCTTAATTATTTTCGTTAAGGATACCCACCTACTGTTGCCTTAATCCTTTGATTTCTCTGGATTTGGGTTGAATGTTTTGCCTATGTTCTCTGCTCCATGTAGATAGATGTAATTCATAGATTGTTTTGTATCTCTGGGGAGAATATCATGATAATATATGTGCCCAACTACATTGGTTGCTGTCTTGATGCACAGGGCTTCTTTACAATCGGATGGAAATTGGATATGCATAGTTTATGTTGTGCCAGTCGTGCTGTCTGAGACAGGCGTCATTTGTGTAATCTTCATTTTCCTTTGCATGGTCATTTCTTGCAATCGTTTCTGCATGCAGCTGCATTTTACTGTGAAACAATTCTGACTTAATTCTTCAAAGATTTGACTGTAAGAAGCCCAATACAGTCAATCATGGCTCCAACGAGGAAATCGAGGAGTGTTAATAAGCGTTTTTCACATCCTAACGAGATATCTCCTATCAAAGATGGAGATAGTGGCGTTAGAAGTAATAAACGGGTAAGTAGTTTCTGTCGTACTTGTAATGCATTTATTTGCGGTAGTAGCTAATAAGTGGTGTCTAAATAAAAGCTCATAGTATATTTCATTGTGACCCAACTTATTTTGGCTTTTGCATTCTAGAGTGAAGTTTTGGAGTATTGGTTATTCTAGAGTGAATTTTACGTCTAGGTCTTTCTTATCTTTTACAGAAGAGGAAGGTATCTGATATGTTAGGGCCTCAGTGGAATAAAGAAGAGCTTCAGCGTTTCTACGAGGCATACCGGAAGTATGGGAAGGACTGGAAGAAGGTTGATGTCGAGCCATACCTCTCTTTAGTTTATGCTGTATTGATGTTTAGCATAATCAGATATTTGATTGGTCATATACTCTTGTGAGAAGGGCAGGGGGTTGGTTATATACAGGCGCTGCCGTTGCTGCTTCTGATTTGTGTTGTTTTGCAGTTATATGAAGTTGTGACCCCTTTACTTTTTAATTTTTTTTACGTTGGTCCAAAGGTTGCTGCAGCAGTTCGTAACAGAACCGTGGAAATGGTGGAAGCCCTCTATACAATGAACAGGGTAAGAATGCTTTGTGTGTGTGGAGCTTTTGTCACAGTATTTACAAATTCACATGCACGTCTTTCTATTGGATTTTTCTCCCTTGCTGTCTCTTTCTCAATCTGCGCCTCATCTCTGATACGGACACATTTGGCGTGCCTTAGATGCTTAGTTAATGCTTAATTTGCTGTGCCCATTGGTTATGTAGTTTGTATGATCGGAGATTTTAAAAATGTCATTCGTGCTATGCCAAAATCTCTCAAATGCAGCAATCACGGTTCTTGCGGGGCGAAACTCTGAAATCCTGAAATCTTTACAATGTGGCTGTTTTGTTACGGATGGGCGGAATTTTGAATCCATGCATGCAATTACTTCGAAATTTTTGGCGTTTAATGCCTCTGCCAAAAATTCTAATGAGTGCATTTAAATCTTTTGTCCCCCACAATATTATTATTATTGTTATTATTTTTTTGTTTGTTTGTTTCGTGTTGGGTGAATTTGTTGATCTAAATTTTGTTAACTAGCTGACTGGACTGTTGGCTGATAAATGCTTTCATATTTGTCCATTGCGGTTGTTAGGGGTTGTTTGCCATAATATTTCTACGGGGATAAAATCTTTACTGAGGGCGTGTGCTTTTAGAGATAAGGTAAGGTTTGTAAATTTGGTTCGGTTGGTAATATTAGGTAAGTTCATTAAAAGTTATGGAAACAATGGGTAAATTTGGGTTAGGTTAAAATGGGTAAAGTTTGGGTATTTACCTCCACGAGAACACACCCTAAATACACTTGCCACTTTTTATTTCACGAGGTTTGTCAACTGCAGTCTAGTTAAAGACTTTGTGAAATTCCTGAAATAAAGGGATGCGGAACTTATGTCAGGAAGGTAACCTTTGTAAACAGGTCGTATCTAGAGTATATAATAGAAAAGTTAGGTGTTTGGAATCTTCCGAATGTTGTTTGTGTGATCCTGGGAGTTTCTTTTCTTTTACTTTTGTTTTTGGGTTTTTCTTTTTTTTTTTTTGGGGGTGGGGAGTGACCTAAATTTCATCGCGTATCCTCCGGATGTGTAGTTTTTTCTACCTTTCAAATGATGAGACTACAAGAGCGGGAGAAGAAATGAAGGATGCAGAAGCTTTTCTGCCCTCATTATTCTGCCAATATTACATGTTTCTCTACTAGGATAGCAGGTTTCTCAGTGCACAAGACATATCCTTTTTTTGAAATTGTTCTTTTTTATTGGTGGGGCAGATACCTTTCCAGTGTTATGCTGGGTTTGTAAAGTATTCAGAGTCCCTCGTATTAGGAGATTCCTCTCCAAATTGGCTCCCTCAATCTTTTTTTGGAAATATGTGCCTATGTTGCTGTTTTCATTTCCCTGCTTACTCGACATGATTTCTTTTACCCATCCTTTCCATAACTGAGCATGTTACTTATTCCCGCGAGGTACTTATTCCTGGAGTGTAGCTGTACCATATGAAGTTCAGTTACATATATGATGAATGGGGGTAGTCCTTCTCAGTTCTTAATGGCAACATTAATTTGAACTGCTGATGGCAGTTTGTATGAGCAACACACCTTTCCCTTTTTTACTTGTATTTTCTAATCTAAGAGCTGAAGGCAGTTTGCATGGACAAGTCACCTTTACCTTCTTAATTATATTTTCATGATTGATTATGCATCACTTTTGCTTTCAGGCTTACTTGTCTCTTCCTGAGGGGACAGCTTCCGTGGTTGGATTGATTGCAATGATGACTGATCATTATTCTGTCCTGGTGAGCTAAGTTAAATTACTCGTATTTTATGTGAAGCTAAATTGTTGACTGTTTTAGAGATTCTTTGATTCATGGGCCTCATGTGTTTTTGTAGTTTGTTTCCTATTTAGGGGGTGCTTTACCTAATTTTTCTTTTTATTATTCTTGCAAGAATAGAACATGGTTAGACGTTTAGATAAGCATTTTCTGTGTGGCCTCAAAGTGAGTGGAGTAAATGCTATCATTTTTGATCTTTCTGTGATCTAAACTTGTGGTTATGGTCGGCTAGGAGGGAAGCGAAAGTGAACAAGAGAGCAATGATGGCATTGAATTGGCTCAGAAACCTAAGCGTGCTCGTGGAAAGCCACAACCCAATATGATTAGAGGATCAGATAAGCATTTTCTAGACGGCTCACATTCCCAATCAGTAGCTTCAAGTTACGGTTGCTTGTCATTGCTGAAGAAGCGACGCAGTGGTGGTAAGGTCCCATTTCTACAAAGTCACTTTAGGAGTAATAATCTTTTTCAGATCACTTGATTTTGTGATCCAAGTGTACATTGGCAAGTTCAAAGTGTCCTATGACTTGAAGGATGTTTTGCTTGGTGAAAATGGCAATGTGTTAATGTTACTATCCTCAATGTCATAAGGAAAGAGGTCAGAAGGAATATAAGTCATGTCAATGACGGGTTATTGAAATCATATCTTTGCTTTCCTTACTAGACCAGGTTTTCTACATTTTGTTTAATTAACTTGCTGTGACTTTTCAGAGATTCAACCAAGAGCTGTTGGGAAAAGAACTCCACGCATCCCTGTAAGATATACATTCGACAAAGATAATAGAGAAAGGTACATTTTTCCATCTAGGCAAGGTCTTAAGTCGAGGGCAGATGCTGATGATGTTGCTCATGCTGCATTGGTATTGACTGAGGCTTCCCACAGGGGTGGTTCTCCTCAGGGCTCTCAGACGCCAAATAAAAGAACGGAATTCACTGCAGCATCACCTGGATTGGGTGAAAGAATGGTAAAATATTCTTTACTTTTTGTGCAAGGTTGTCTTTGTCTACATATTAGGGCCATGGTTCCTGATGAATTTGTTATTTTGTAGTTGTCTGAATCAGAAATGACAAGTGCCAAAAATGTTGGAAATGAAATTGATGATGATGCTTGTGAAGGGAGCTTGGGAAGTACAGAAGGTGATAATAATTTCCCTAGAGAGAGGCTTCATCTTGCTGGTAGGAAGGGTTATGGTACGTCAATGCAACAGAAATCAAGGAAGGCGCATGGAAAGATGCTAGAAGCTGAAGATATAGGACAACATTACGTGGATGATATAAAGGAAGCCTGCAGTGGGACAGAAGAAGGGCAAAAGTTTAGCAGCTTTGAAAGAAAGCTTGGAGCTGATATTACACATATGGCTTTTGTTCAGTCACCAGGTCAGGCCTCTAAAAAGAGAAGTAAAAAGCTTCTTTTTGGTGCAGGTATGTAGGATTATCATATTGTTATCTTTCTTCTCTATGTGATTATCTACCATAAATGGGCATGCAAACAAGCCTATTCTGGATAATTGATTGTGATCTAGGAGGGGGCTTTGATGATCTTACATTGCACAATTTTTTTGGTTTAAATCACTACCAATCCCTTGTTGATTTCTATCCATTGTCTATGATGTTGATACACATTGGGTGAAATTGTCTATTGTGAATCTGTAATCTTGGAAGTATATCACTAAAAGCATAATTTGTTTTGTTGTTTTTTTTTCCACATTAAAGGGTATCTTAACCCGCCCCCCCCCCCACCCCCAAAAAAATTTTTTTTTTGGGAGGATTGACTTGACGAAGTTGGGTCCCTCTTACCAGTTCACCCTAGACAGCTAGGCCGCATTTCTATAAGTTCTCATCAACTACGATGTGGATACACGTTGCATATTGTGTATCTGTAATCGTTGAAGTATGTCACTATAAGCATAATTTGTATTTTCACGTTAAAGGGTATCTTGAAAAATCCCCCTGCCCCTTTTAAAATTATGTTTTTTGGGTTGGTTGATTTGACAAAGTTGCATCCCTCTTTTCAGTTCACCCTAGACAGCCGGACAGCATCTCTATAAATTTCTCATCAGGTTGATGTAGCTGCTGAGTACATATCTTTTTTAACAATGGCTTGAATTATGTAGAAATAACTTTACTAAACTTAGTTTAATGGCTGCTGTAGCTGTTCAGCTTTCTTTTATGATATACAGTTTTGTAAACCTGAAATCTAACCCCTTTTTGAACTTCTTAAATAATAATCTTCCTGTTCCCTTGACTACCAATGTTATCCTTTTTTGTTAAAAGAGTTTACCATTCCTTGGTATTTTGATTTGTTCTGGGAAATGATAATTCCTCTGAAATCAAGGGGGAAAATGGTGGCAAAAAACTTAATAGTCTTTCCATTTTGTAGATGAAGGTGAGGCCTTGGATGCCCTGCATGCTCTAGCTGATTTGTCCTTGATGATGCCGGCTACAGCAGATGAGACAGGTATTTGTTTATGCTAGGGGAAAGGAACTCTTTTCCATGATGGGAAAAGTTTAGTGAGTTCTTAACATTCAACTGTAACTTCATTCATTCTTCAAATGTGATTAACATAATGTAATTCTCGTGTTCTTAGTTATGTTGGTGTTGTGCTCTTGAGTTGTTGTAAACTTCTCGTCATATCTTGGAATTAGATTATGTAGAGGTTGGGGGAGGGGGTTGTTCAGCTGGTAGGAGGACAATTTCATGGACCCCAAAATTAAGGGTGTGCTGATTAAAGCTCTTTTGCATGGGAGGGCGAGGCTCGACAAGCTATACAAACCAAGCCCTAAGTTACCAGTGTTTTTGTTTCCTTTCCTTTTTTTATTTCCTGGTGGAAGGCTTGTCGATGCTCAAAGCAAGTGAGGAAAGTGAAGGGGGGGGGGGGGGGGATGACGGAGTACAACATTCAAAGTTCAAGGGAAAAAAAAAATCCCTGTGCCTCCATTTTCTTTGGTTTCATCTATACAGTTTTATATGGGTTTCGTCTAATATAATATTATATAGATGTAGTTTATACCATAACAAAATCCCTTCCCTAATAATGTAAGTTGTTCATGAATGTTGGTGTGGTGCATGCTTGCACCCAAGTCTCCTATGGAACGCCAATTTACTCTGCATATGGGTTGGACCAGGAGAGAAATCGATCAAGTGAACTAATGAAGGAAACTGGAAAAGGTTGTATAAAATTTTCCCTGTGTCCCCATTGCTGGTCTACAGTACACACTTTTCCCGATCCTGTTCCTGATGAGCTTACAGTATCCAAACAAGCACAGGTTACATCAATTTCTAGCTGGAAACTCAGACATGAAGCTCATCTACTCTTGTACATGCACAAAATAATAGACTATGTTGTTGGGGGAATAATTAAGGGGTTAGAATTCGAAGTTTTTTGGAGTTCAATTCAGGCAATCACAAGCTATTAGCATGCCACATGTGTTGCTGGCAACAATCAAGAAGACTGTTGTCATCTCCAGGCTCACGTAAAATTGTCTTTTTCTCTCTTCAGTAACAGCCACATTTCTTTTCAAGGTAAAGCGTCGTTGCTTCTGCGCTTCTGCTCCATAGGTGGAGTTTTAAGGTACATGCTCAACTTGAACATGAAAATTACCTTTCGGAGAGTGCGCTACCATGATGGTTATGCTCCAAGGTGAAATACTGAAGAATCCTCCTAGTAGGTGGCATCCTATTACCTTTCGAAGAGTGCGCTACCATAATGGTTTTGATTGTATTGTGATTCTCCAAAACCACCATGACATAAAAATTTTCTGGCACCTAGGATGCTCTCGTCCTCATCTATCTTCCTTGCCCTTGATTATTCTAGGTGATTCCTTTCTCCATTCTGCAATCATCTCTTTATCTCCACTTCTTTGTCGAGCCCTCATCCAATCTGTACTTTGCCAACACTTAAGAAGTTAGTGAACTGCTGTTACTTAGCTGTATGATACACAACCTATGATAATGTTATTCGGGGTGTGTGCATGAATCACCCTTAAAATTGCTATCATACATAGACAGGGCCTTTAATTTTAAGTTGATTTTTAGCTTGATTCCTGATGCCTTCATAAAATGGTCACTAGATCAAAGGTCTAGGGTCAATCAGATTAATAATTTCCATGCTCATGTGTGGCTTTGAATGCCGTTGATTGAACAATATATGTTAAGGGGTGAGCATGTATGAGAGGCGGTCAAATGGGTAAAATCCTAGAAAGTAGAACCCGAACCTGTCAAACAGGTAAAGATAACATTTGTGAAGTTCATGAACTTGCCCTAATGGGTATGGGTAAGGTTCCAAAACTGCAACCATGGAACAGGAACTTGGAACTTGTCAAACAAGTTTAGGCTTTGGTCAGGGTACCCGGAGCTTGGACCCTGGAACCTCCCGATACACGAAACTTGGAGCCTTGATTTAATATTAAAATAATTAAAATTAGTTTAATTTATACACTTGCAAATTCTTGCTCAAGTGTTTACTTTTCGTTTTTACTCCCTCCGTCCCATAGCTGTAGTACCTCCTAAGAAATGAAAATTTTTAAGAGAACATCATTTAATGTATTGTTTTATGTTGATTTTAGAGGAGAGAAGAAATTTAATACTATTAGTAGTTGAATGAACAATAGTTTTGGGACAGCCAAAAAAAGAAAGATGGACTTTAGATATGAGACGGACGGAGTAATAAATAACCAAGACCCAAGGTAAATAACCTCGGACTTCCTTCATCCCCTTCCTCGCTAACTTGCTATTTTTTACTTTAACTGTAGGCTTCCCTCTATCCCTTCCCCAATATTCAAATTGATGCTCAACAATGATTGTTTTTGCAAGATCTTGCTGGAGGATTTTAAAGCCTTTTTTTTAGGGCAATCGAAACATTATGCAGTGAAGTATCTTTATAGAACATTTTGTGATTGGTTTATTTCTAGACGTTTTTAATTTCCTGAGCAGTAGACATATGAGCACCAACATTTATCAGACCATAATGATTATTGCTGTTAGGTTGGTTTTTTAGTATGGATTTGTTCTTGGCAGTTTCTTTTAAGTATGGCTAGGAATAAATTTCGAATAAGCGGCTAGGTTTTTTCCGGAACCACAAATTGGAATCGCAGGTAAGGGTAAGGTTCCTAAACTTTTGGAACCAGTGTACAGGGTAAGGTTCCTAAAATTTAGGAACCGGTCCTAATGAGTAATAGTAATCTTAGATTAAAAAAGGCCAAGGTGCCAAAAGGCGCAAAGGGGTCCTGGAGCCTAGGCGCGGGATTTGAGGCAAAGGTGAGTGGCTTTTGGATGCAAGGTGCACTTAATATGTATGTATGTTCCATGCCTGAAAATCATTCCCACATCAATGCAATAGAGAAGGGTAAAAGTTGTGAGTGTTTACGGAGGTGTTTTAGGGTTGAGGGTATCAAATTAGAAGGAAACACAACAAAAAGAATCTATTTACATTTCTTTATGACCATGATCCAAAAGGCGCTCCAAAGGTGCAGAAAAGGCGCGCCTTTTTTGGGCCTTTTGGAATGAGCCTCGCCTCACCTGTTTGAGGCGCTAAGGTGTGAGCCTTTCGCCTCACTGGGACTAGGCACGCCTAAGGCGCGCCTTTTTAAACTAAGACAGTAAGGTTCCTAATTTTTGTGAAGGGTACCTAGACCTGTCCAGCCCTAAATTATAATAGTGCTTCAAAAAAGATGTCAACTCAAGACGTTCTAGATCACAACTGGAAGTACTTACAAAGTTCATTGGGTCATTATGGGGGTACCTTGTAGGTTTGTTGTTCCAGGTAAAGGCCATCATGGGTACTCGACTAACAAGATAGGCTAGGTGCAATTGGCCTAGCAAGGTTACACTTTCGTGCTTCTCAGGTGGACTTTTAGTCCTCTGTGTGAGATGTTCCTAATGTCACTTGTAATATTGTGGCATAACATATGGGTTCATCCTTGACCTTGTCATCTTTAGTTGATACGACCTGATTTTGCCTTTTGGTTTCATACTTTGTCAGCCAGGGTTATTGTCTTCATGGAAGGGTTAGCTGCCTTCTTCTATTCTTGCAAGTTAAGCATGTACTCGCCACTCATGCATGGGACACTGATACAAATGGACACAGTGACATGCATTTTTTGGCGTAAATGAATGTTTTGGATTTAAAGTTATATAATAAGTAATTATCATGTGGTAAACCTGCTGTAGTTAATGTGATAGAATAATCTATTTATAGTAGTAATGAAGGCAAATGTTTAGAGTAGATGCTATTTCTAAGAGAAATGAATGAATGGAAAAAAGAACAAGATAGAGATCAGGAAGTGAATTTACTGTACGGCTGGATTGGACATCAGGTCTTGATGGGTAGTAGAGCTCTTCTGAATTTGGAATTGACATCGGAAATGTGGCTGGATGCCAGGAAAACATCTGGTGGTGCTTTTATATCGGTATTGTTGTGTTTAATGTCCCTTAGATCAGATTAAGATGGAAAAGAAAAAACTTTCCCCATCTGGTCTTGCTGAGGTGCTAGTGGGCTGAAGCAGTCAGCAGTCTGCCTCATGGATGAGCCCCATTGTCAAATGGGGACCAGCGAAGTCTAAGAATTATTTGGAAGCTTGGATGCTTATTTTATTACTAGAAATCCAGAATTTTATTGTTTGAAATTACTGAAATAACTTGATTATGGTTTCATTTATTTACAGAATCACCTGTGCCATTTAAGGAAGCAAAAGAAAGTGATTTTGAAAAGTCAAGGATACAGGATACTGTTCCTGCAAATCAGCAGAGAGTGAGAGCAAAACCCTCACCTTCAAAGAAGAAAGCAGATCAATCAGCTTTGACCAACCTTGTTCCTGAGTCCAGAGTGTCTAAGCCAGGAAGAGCATCAGCTCTTGATTCAACCCCGACAGGTGAAAATAAAGATGCTGGCATACAGAAAAGAAAGCCAAAGTCCTCAGTGTCTAAGGTAACCTATGCTGTTGATTTTACCTATGATGTTTGCTTACTTTATTTTGTCCTTCTAGTGTCCCGGCTTCTTTATGAATAACTGGTTGATGATTACTTGCAGATTTCTGCATCAGAAGTTCAGATGGATTCTGAAACAAGCAATCAGAAAAAGGAGGTTTGTGTTTCTTCCTGACATCTTATTTTGTCTGAATGAATGAAAATACCTGGAGCCAAATTTAAGTTTGAATGATCTCCCCTCTACGACAGTGTTTTTTTAAATCATACCACATGTTGTAATTAATGAAAGTACTGAGATTCCTACAAACAGATTTGATGCATTATATGTAATAGACATATGGTCATTTTTCACTCGATTGTTCCCCGAGGACCCTCAAAATGAAACTTGAGGCTGCCATTTGTTGCTAAATTCAGGTTTCTACTACTATTTCTCATTGTCTGGTTCCACAATGCCATGCTTCAACCCCTAAAACCATACTTGTGAAATGTTGTGTTCCTCTACCTGCCAATTGAAAGGAATGCTCATTCATGGCTGGTTTTATCCTTCTAATTGAAGTCAGATGTGTAGTAAATTCCTTGAATTGGAGTAACTGGAAGTGTTTCCTTGCTTCAGGATTCAAGTACTTTGTCTCTAGGAAATCTTGAGGGAGATGATAATTTTTTTCCATGTTTGAAACCCAGAAAATTGGGAGGAAAAGAAATGCGAGGGAAAATAATTTCTTGCAATCAAAACTTTCCTTGCAAAAGTGATCGGAAAGGAATTAAGACAAGTCTCAATGTTATGATCCTGAGTTCCTGACCAGTAGACCACACTTATATCTATCTACACTTGCCATATTATACTCATCTCTCTCTCTCTCTCTCTCTCTCTCATCTAGATCAGGTCTTGGTCTGTTGGATGCGATTGGCAAGATTAATTTGGGGTTTTTATCAATGAATTTAGAGGTTAAGTTCACAAATCAGAATTAATTATTAAACAAATAGAGAGCAGTGTGGGTCTTGGGTGTTCTAAATTCTATGGCAAGGTCTCACATTGATTTTCAATGTTTTCTTAATTGTTTTTCCTAGAATCACTTCTTAGGATGAAATCCATGAAAATAGCTGTTTTCTCATTTTTTATTTCTGGGAACCTGTTTTTCCATTTTATTTTCTTTCCAAGTCATTTTCTACTGTCTAAACAGAGCCTTAACTAAGTTTATGTTGTTGGAGAAAAATCTAGTTGCCTGAAAACAAGCTTATGTCTGTTAGATCACGGGAGGACGTTGATTCATAAAAAATAGATGGTCTTCTCAGTATGCTTCGCTGTCTTTTCTTAATATGTTGAAAGGATTGTGGCCAGCACTTGGTAATTCGGTTCTGTTGTTGCTTGTAGTGTACAGATCAGGGGAGGAAGCTGGTTTATAAAAATAGGCGTTCTTCTCAGAATGTTTCCCAGCAGCAACTTGGGCAACTAGTCAGGATATCAGAACTTTCCTCTTCAAGTACAGACATTAAAAGAGAGGGGGATGATTCTGCAGTGTCATCTGTACAGGCTCCTGGAACTAATAATATCAAGTTACTGCCTAAATCTAGAAGCAGGCGTAAAGTGGACAAATCTCAGATCCAAAGGAATTCAAAAGATATCAGATTCTCGGATTCATTTGTATATGATCCATCCAACACATGTGGGCAATCTGACCGTGATAAGGAAGACGGTGTTAAGGTTGATTATTGTTCCCTAAACTTGGCAACTTCCAGCCTCTTATTTGAATTTTTGGAACTACTAAATTACTCTTGTTTAATTGCTATAGGCACAGCTTTGCAACTGCCTATTGAACTACCGTGTAAGGAGGTGGTGTATCTATGAGTGGTTTTACAGTGCCATTGACTACCCTTGGTTTGCTAAAAGTGAGTTTGTTGAGTACTTGTACCATGTTGGTTTGGGCCATGTTCCAAGACTAACTCGAGTTGAATGGGATGTCATAAGAAGGTATGTTGAATATCAGTAAAACTTCTCTTTTGTACTTGTGCTCAATCAGCCAGTGTTAGATTTGTTTCTTTTTCTTTATTTCTTTGGTTACCAGGTGGGTGTTATTGATAAATAACTACCTTAACTTCTAACCATCTGGATCCCCTTAAAACCCGTGTTAGCGGGACTATACTGCTCTGTTGTTGTTATTATAATTTCTTCCCATCTCTAACTTGGTGAGCTTATATCACTGACACGTAAGATCTCTATTTGAGGTTGGTTATAGTGATGCTGTCATGGATAGATGGGGTTCCACTACTGAGTTGTATGCCTACTAATTCTGAAGTCAGAAAGTGTGGTAAAGGACAATATACTGTTTTCGCTGTCATGTGTTTTAAATTGAATCGAGTTCATCATTCTCTAGTTGCTATATAATTGAAGTTATGCCCTTCTTACTTTTGTAGCCACTGTTCTAGGAGCAAGATTAGTTGCAATAGCCACTTTAATTAAGTTTGCTAGAAAGTAAAATTTTGGGCTATGACATACAACGGGAAAAGCTTAAATTTAAGAGATATGTCACATAGTGGTTAGAAAGGTTCCTATAAGCATTTTAATGAAGCAATTGATGATCTTATTCTAAGGCTCATTGTTGATGCAGTTCACTGGGCAAACCACGGAGATTTTCAGAGCAATTTTTGAAGGAAGAGAAGGAAAAACTTAACTATTACCGTGAATCAGTTAGGAACCATTACACTGAGCTTCGCATGGGAAAAAGGGAGGGGCTCCCAACTGATCTTGCCCGTCCTTTGGCTGTGGGTCAGCGTGTCATTGCTATTCATCCTCGGTCAAGAGAGGTTCATAATGGTAGCGTACTGACAGTAGATCATGACAGGTGCCGCATCCAGTTTGACAGGCCAGAACTTGGGGTTGAATTTGTTAAGGTACTTCTATTTTGGTATTGTTGAAAGACCCTCCTATGCTTTACTTAAATGCTAACTAATATCCTAGTTATAGACTTATAATTCAGTACTCAAGTACTTCAATTTGTTAGCGCACCAATCATTTTGGGTTGCTGATGGAAGGAGCTTCTAGAAAGCTTGTGAGATGTTTTGAAAATGTCAAAGAATCCCATTCTTCATCATGTCTGGAAGTATTTCTCTCAGTCCTTTTTAACCATGGCAATCACAAGATGAGAAGAATATGTGTTTTCAAAATGGTTTCTTTCTTCCCTGAAGGAGCCAATGAAATCAATTGTGAAATGTTGTAGATAGTAGATATAAGTACACAAGTAAAGTCTGTAATGTAGCTAAGTGGCTGACCTTAATTTAAATGTATATAACTGACCACAATTGAAACATATAATATAAGTGATCCGTGGAAGGGAGTGCTTTGTCTTTGATCATGTGTGAGTTTGTCAAGTTCCATTCTTCACGCCAAACGTGAGGTAGGTAACGACTAAAACACCCTTAGGAACTTTAGGGTTGCAGGTGAAATTCAAAGTAGATAAGGATGCAATTAGCAATTTTAGAAAGGACTAAAAGATTTATCAAGGGTCGAGCAAAACTGGTAAGCACTTTTGAAGGCTTGTATGATTGTATCCTCCTTTTGTGCTTATACGAATTTTGCTTTACTTGATAGTTGATACATAGTTTTCAAGATCTGTAACTGCATTTTTCTTCATGTTGGTTGGAATGTGATTGTAGATATCATTGGTTCAATTCTATTTCTAACTGTCATCTGTGTATCTCATCTTTTTCTGATTTATGGTTGCCCATAAATTATCCATTTGTTTGAGAGTTCATTTGATCACAGAAATCATTTTTCCAAAAAGGAATTGGAAGGGAGAGGAGTATGACTACATTCTTGAGTCAATTGGGTTCTGATACATAGTTTTGCTATCTTATCTGCAGGATATTGACTGCATGCCATTGAATCCTATGGAAAATATGCCCACTTCTCTTAAGAGACACAATATCACTGTTGATAAATTCTACGAGGCTTTAAAACAATTCAAAATGAGCGAGAGACCAGAAGAAAGGACTAAGGAAGAATTCATAAGATTCACTGCAAGCCAAAAAATTGATTGTGTTGATGGCCCCACTGATGGTTCTGCTTATCTGGTGAATTGTCTTGCGAAACCTGCGAAGGTAATTCTGTTTAATTGCCCAATTCATTTAGACTATGGAAGTGCTACTTTCAGTGGCTTCCATCTATAATGCTGATTGGCATCAACGATTTTCTATTCAACATTCCAAAGTTCTTTTCAAAGGAAAAGGAAAAAAAAATCCTATATATATATATATATAGGGAAATTGGATTCTAATAATCCCTACTTTTGCAAATTGGATGGCAATAATCCCTACTTTCAATTTGTATTTTGGTGGTAAAAAAAAAAAATAAATTGTATTGTAGTGGGACATAATCGAGAGTATACCTTAAATATTATAGATTTTGTGTTGCATTTGATTCAAAACTTTGTATAACACTTTACCACGATTTTTAATGAATTTACAACACTTCTCCCAATTTTTTTGAATTTTTTTTCTATTTTTTTAATGATTTTTTCAATTTTATTCTTTTTAAAAAATCATAATAATTGCTCGGAATCTCAAAAAAATAATTTAAAAAATGTTTTAGCAACTACACTTCATTACCTATCTGGGGGTAGGAACGAAAAAAACAAAAACAATATAGGGTAGGCATGAAAAAAATAAAAAGAATGTGGTGATGGATTTGGTACCACTACAATACAATTTTATTTTTTTTTTGGACCACCAGAATTTAAAGTAGGGATTATTGCCATCCAATTTGCAAAAGTAGGGATTATTAGAATCCAATTTCCCTATATATATATATATATATATATATATAAATATAAAATTGGATTCTAATAATCCCTACTTTCATCTTGTGTATGCCAATAATCCCTACTTTGTTTTTGTATTCTGGTGGTCCAAAAAAAAAAAATTGTATTTTGGTGGGACGCAACTGAGTCAAGTGGTGGTGACTCGGTGGTTTGCTGACGTGTACCGGTGAGAGTGTATTTGACCAAAAATTCGGACCACTAGAATATAATCAACTATGAAATGGGACCACCAAAATACAATAAATATGTCAATTGGACTACTAGAATACAATATCAATTTAAATGGGACCACTAGAATACAACTAAAACAATAATTTCTTGGTCAAATACACTCTCACCGATACACGTCAGCAAACCACCGAGTCACCACCACTTGACTCGGTGGCGTCTCACCATAATACAATTTTAATTTATTTTAGACCACCAGAATTCAAAATGAAAGTAGGGATTATTGCTATACAATTGGTAAAAGTAGGGATTATTAGAATCCAATTTTCCTATATATATATATGTGTGTGTGTGTGTGTGTGTGTGTGTGTGTATTGTGGGTCCGCATGAATTAGCCTCTCCATGAACTTCAGTTCATTTGGGGAAGGTTGCCTACATCTAGAAGGTATTGCTTTATGAATTTGTTTAATATCAGTAAGGCATTGCTTTATGAATGTGTTTAATATACATCCATGTGTCCTGTTTTCCCCAACTTTTCTGCATTGCTGAAGCTTCTGATGTCCAATCCAGTTTTGCATTTGCTAAGCATCCAGAGGTATGACTCGTGCATTGATTTTCTGTGCTGATTCTGTCTTCTCCAGGATTCTATTAGAAGTCCGGGTTCCCTCGTAAAGGTTGGTCATGGTGAAGTTGTCGGCCAGCCGCAAGCAATCGCTTCTCAGCAGTCTCTTCTCTCCCATATGGAAGCCAAGGAAGCAGATATCCGTGCTCTAGCAGAGTTAACACGTGCCCTTGATAAAAAGGTTAGATACCTATTTTTTTTATTTGCCCTGCAGAATGGATAGCCATTGTATCCTTGGACTGCTTTGTGTTTCTTTCTTGCTGGCCAAATATTTATTGGTTTATTTTTGTCACAATTTAAGTTATCTTAGGCAGGCAACAGGATAATTTATACTCCCTCCTAGACCAGTCAATTCGGACAGGCGGGTCGGTTTTGAGTCGGGTTCGGTACGGGTCAGTTTTGTGTTTATTTAGGTTTCGGGTTTGGAAATCGTGTTTAAAACACAAAACTTTTGGAAGGGTTTGGGTCGGTTTTCGGGTTGGGTCAAATTCTCCCAGCTCTATCCCTCCATTCCATATTATCCTTTTAACTAACTTTTCCTTTCCCATGATATATTTGCCATTTTAGAATCCAATGATATAATCCCACTTATTATATTTATTTGTCACTATTCTTTCTCTAACAACTACCCTTCCCACTACCTAAAACATCCCACAATCCAACTTTTGACACAAATCACAGCACTATTTTTTTGTTTTTGGTTTTCCACCCATCCCAAAAAAAAGCAACTTATAATTTGGGACAGAGGGAGTATGTTATTGATTCCTGATCCAGATACCAATATATTCCTTTGGACATTGCTGTATGCTTTATCAACACTGCGCTGGAACATAAACTTGCTTTATTTTGCATGGTTGAAAGTGTCATCTCTGAGGATTGCTGGAAATAATGGACAAAGTGTTATCTCATAATTTATGCAGTTCAGTGCCTACTTTCACTCATCACCTTACTAGGGAAACTTTTTAGAATTTAAAAATAAAAGGCAAAAGAATCAAGAAAACATATCAAAATATTTGAAAATGAAGGATTAGAAGGAGAAAATAAGTAACTTGATAAATACAAGAACATGGGAAATCTAAAGATTGACTTGTCAATGATATATTGGAAAACCTTAAAATTAGAGAATCAGACATAATAAAGAAAAATGAAAGATAATCTCAGTTCAGTAAGAAATTTTCTATTTTCTTTTATCTTCCTAGTACTTGATGTTTTCTCAGAATGTTTTTCTTGATTACCTTATTTGTAATTAGAAGAATGATTTTTCTCTTCTGTCACTGCTTTGTAGTTTCTATTTTCTTTAAATCATTCACCTTCCTTTTTATTAAGGATTATTGGATTATGATGGTCCCTACTTTCAGGTTTTGTGTTTCAGTAGTCCCTACTTTTGTTTATGTATTCTGCTGACCCTAAAAAAATAAAAATTGTATTCTAGTGGTATCAAATCTACCTCTCGATTTTCCAGCAAAAAAATAACTACCTCCCTATTTTTCTAGTTTTTTTTATTACTGTTCCCCAAAAGTTATGAAGAGTAGTTACTAAAAGAATTTTTAAGTTATTTTTTTTTAGAATGCTAGCAATTATTATGATTTTTCTAAGAAATAAAGAGGGAAAATCATAAAAACTAGAAAAACAATCGAAAAGAATTGAGGCAAACATTGTAACTTCACAAAAATCGTGGGGAATTGTTGTGCTAAGTTTTGGAGCAAACGCAAGTCAAAATCCACGATAGTTATCCCCTTGACTCGATGGTTTCCCACCAGAATACAATTTTCCATTTTTTAGGGCCACCAAAAAAATAATAGTAGGGACTATTGGCATACAATAGCTGAAAGTAGGGACTATTAGAATCCAATTTTCCTTTTATTAATCTCAACCTTTGTATAATGGCAAGTTAGTTTTTCAACTTAAGAAAATAGTTGGGGATTAATCTAATTCTTCATTAGTTGTTGCTTCTTTTGGAGCAGTTTCTATACTCATATTAATGGGGGTAAATCCTTATAACTATGATGGTCTTAGAAAGTTGTCATCATAACTCAATGGGGTCAATGTCGTTAAAAGGAAATGTTATCACTTCTAATTGCTCTAGTTATTGAATAAATCATATTCTTGATGTGTTTTATGCTGCTTTTGTCAACTCATTTTCATTAATTCTTTTGTTATCTTTTATTCATCAGAGTTTCTTTGTTAATGTATGGCTGATCGCTTAAACATTCAATTTTATTCTTTAAATTCATACTTGAGGATTCATGCCCTTGTGCTATATCCATCACGTTTGTCATTGTTGGAATTTCCATTACGTAAACTATATTCTTGTTTGTATCCTGATGAAGAAAATGTATAAACAAGCTTGTTTGCAATGCAATCTTCTGCTTGCAGAGTGCCCTGGTGACTGAGCTAAAGCGCATGAACGATGACGTTTCTGAAGACAGCTCTCTCAAAGATGTGGATTCTTTCAAAAAGCAATATGCAGCAGTTGTGGTGCAACTGAATGAGGTGTTAGATCAGGTATGTCTCCCCTTCTCTACTTCAACAGGAACTATGGCTTGCAAAGCATGCTCATGTATGTTGGGCAAAGGGTGAAACATTGAGAAGGATTGCTTCTTTAGTGCTCAAGAAATGAAGAAAAGATGACAAAAAGAGTGCTTTCTGCTTGCTTATTTCTATCATTGTCAAGTTTCTAAGAAATGCCATCGTTTCTAATATCTTATGGTTTCCAGGTTTCTGCTGCCTTAATGTGCTTAAGACAGCGCAACACATACCAAGGGAACTCGGCACTCCCTTGGCAGAAGACATTGAGCAGTGGCGAGGAGCGTGGCAGCCTTAATAGCACTTTCAATAGAATATCAAGTGATTCTCAGGAGACAGGTTCCCATGTTTATGAAATTGTTGAAAACTCGAGGGTAAAAGCTCGAAAGATGGTAGATGCCGCAATTCAGGTAAAATAATTTTTTTTTGGCTGATTACATTAGTGCTTCTTCTCTCCCTTTTGGCCCTGCCTCTCCCTTTTATCTGTGTTTCTTCCGTCCCATGTATGAGCTGTGTTTTGTGGTGTTACCATTTTGTTAGATCTTGTGATTATGACATATCTTTAGGGGAACCCTTAAAATTCAATGAGGGGTGAATCAAAGGGTTTGATGGAAATAGGCTTCATCGACCGGCTAATGATCAAACTAGGCTTGATCGACCCATGAAATTTGAATCTATATTCCCAATAAAAGATGCAAAATAGTTTGTGAGGCTTTTTTTTCCTTCCCGATTGAGTATTTGAGTTAGTATAAGTTGATGAATGATCTAAGTGGAGAGCTCATGAGTTATCAAATGAGCTGAGATCACAAGGGAAGAATGATGAAGCTAAAATGGATGATCAATCAACTCACTAAATTAGAACATCCAAATAGTTTCACATTTTACATTTTTGATTGGGAATATGGATTTAAGTCATAGACATAGACTCAAGGATATTTAGAGATATGATGAGAAGCAGGATATAATCAAAGACTAGACTAGGTGACATAACTGGAAAATTACTGGCTGTGCTATCTAGGAACTAGTCTGAAATTATCTGGCAATTTGCGAGCGCTCTTCCGTTAATGATAAATGGCATGTACAATGTCCCTTTTTTCCGTCACCTTTTATCTTAGTTTCTGTTTGAAGTGTAGTTGCATCACGATTGGTTTGAAATCTATTCCTGTTATTTTCATAGGCTGTGTCATCATTGAAGGAAGAGGGGCACTCAATTCAGAATATTGAAGAGGCAGTTGATTTTGTTAGCAGTAGGCTTTTGACTGATGGTAGTAAGTTGTCAGTGCAAACCGTTCAAGCCAATGGAAGTGTGGCTCGTCAGAATCAGCCAAGTTCAGGCTCTTCAAAGCTGTTGGCTTCTGATCAGATACTTGATTCGGGGTCCAATGGAGCATCAGCTGAATGTGAAACAGAAATTCCATCAGAGCTCATTACAAACTGTGTTGCAACTCTGCTGATGATTCAGGTAAGCTTTGTGCCCTTCCCACATGTTAGTACATCGGCACTGTTCATTATCTGCTATCATCATCTCCTCTTTTATGCTCGTGGTTGCTTGAATTACGATGATTGATGAATACCTTCAATTTGCGACAATCTAGTGTGGGATTGAGTTAAGAACAATCTAACTAAATAACAGACAAAACTTCCTATTGGAAATCCCATCTTTCCCAATTAAATTAATGAAAAATCGAATTAGGGCATTGAAACACAGGCACTTCTGCTAGACTCCCAAAATTTTCAATCAGTATGGCTCTTGCTCCAAAATTTTATTTTTTTGTCAATATTATCTTAGAGACTGGTTGAAAAAGCTCAATAGAAAAAAATCTGGCGCCACAGTGTACTGCGCTACATGGACCTCACTTGTCCTCTGCCTGGTCAACTTGCTTTATATGGACTCTCAATCTCTCTGGCCTCCGATTGTAATGCCTTTACTATTTTCCGCTGGAAAACTGCTGCGGCTGCTTGTTTCTTTGTGGTCCACTGGTCCCATTTACTATCGTCCCATGGAAAACTGCTGCCCCCCCCCCCCCCCCCCTTTTGGAGTGACTAACTGAGCAAACTGGGGCTGGCAAAATATTTTTGTGGTTTGCTAACCACCAGCAATCTTGTTAATGGCACTTCCCGTCACTGAACCCACCTCCAAGTGGTAGGGGCCAGTGATGCAGATCTAGTTACTTGTGGAGCTCTGCACCGGTTTGTTTTCCCTTGTTTTATTTTTGTAATATTTTTCTTTTGTTTCGATGGGGGGGGGGGGGGGTTTCTGAAAAGCTCCCTAAAACTACAGAAGGCCTTCCTCGTGGAAGCCTTGGAACTTTTTCATAACAATTTTTGCGTTACAGCATTATAACTATGCTTAAAACAAGCATGAAAGGTAATTTAAGAACTCAGTGCAGTAGCATTCTGCAAAATCGACAATAACGCTTTCAGTAGCAGTCAAGATGTTTTGTATTTCAAGATAGAGAATAGTGAAAGAGAATTCTTTAGAAGTAGAACATGTGCTGATATCTTTTCTGTTATGTGATGAATTATCTTCAGAAAGCCTTACATTTCACTGTCAGACTGTAGTAGTTTATGCATACTTACAGGCTACAGCTTCTCTAAAGATGCCTTATACTTCCAAACTGTTCGTATATCTGTCAAGTTAGACGACTTCTAGCGTATGTTCTCCGTGACAAATATTTCATTTGGACAATTGAACTGTATCATGTTTCTACAAATCTTTTCAACTTCAAATTGTTTGCTCAAAATTGATGCGGGTCTTATGTAAAATCACGAACTGTCAGTTGCACAAATCATATCATACCATGTTTTAAATTGTGAATATTTCCATCACATCCGGATACGGTCTGAGTTCTAACCTACTGTGTAACAAATTGCAGAAATGTACGGAGCGGCAGTTCCCACCTGCAGATGTTGCTCAGATATTAGACTTTGCGGTCACAAGTTTGCAGCCTTGTAGCTCACATAACCTTCCTGTATATGCAGAGATACAGAAGTGTATGGGAATCATCAGGAGCCAGATATTGGCCCTTGTACCAACCTAAACCTCACTTATTCATAATTTTCTGTATACCAAATGTAAATTTCAAAGCTGTAGAGGAAATTTATAAATTTAAGTGGTGCTGGACTTTAGGCTGTGCAAAGATTTCTATACAATGGATCCTGGATTGTATGTGATTGTATACAGTACAGGAATCAGTAATAATATCTATTTGTCTTCGCGATGCAAACTTCAGATGAACAATTCTTGATGCTTCGTTTTCCTGGGAATCGTATGAGCATCTGTTGTGTTTAATAAATAGGAAAGAGCATTGCTTGGGATATTGAACTGTTATAGTGAACTTATTGAGAGTCATGTAGGACAATAAACGGACACCATTATCAATCATTTACTAAATTTAATCATAGTGTAGTTATTTAACATCACCATTATCATTATATACTCCCTCCGTTCCATATTAATTGTCGTCCTTACAAATTGTGCAACCAAACTCCAAAAATTTTGACCATAAATTTCACAATATGTACGATGAATTGCTATATAAAATTATCACCATTAGATTCATAACGAAAAATAGCATCATACAAATATAACATTGCAATTGTTAATGACATTATGCAAGAAATTATCAATCCAAGAGTGATATTGAAGACCGTAAAAGTCAAAATTATGACAATTAATATGAAACGGAGGGAGTATATTTTTATGATATTTTTATATGGATAATGATGTTAAAAAACTGCTTAACATAATCAATTTTTGTAAGAGTCAATCCCTGTAAATTCTTCATGCATTGATTCCTATGAATTTACATATTGTTTCAATCAATATATTGTCATCACTATCATTATCCATGAAATTTTCTTGGTTACATGTCAATCCAAATAAGCAAAATCTAGTCGCTCAAGATGACACGCGAACAATGTAATTGTAACTCATATATTGTTTGTACTCAACTTTTAATATATTACTTAGATTCTCATTACATTCTTCTCCCCATACTTTTGAACTTGTTAATGTACTTTCTACAAACCGTCTACCCGTACAGAGAGTTTTTATGTACTCACCTATAAAAAAAAAGTAAAACCCATCGCCCAAATGTCTGTTTGAATAAAATTGAGTTTGAAGGTTGAATATGAAAGTCGAACTTTGAACTATAAAGGGGCAAAAATCTCATGGCAAGTAAAGATTCCACTACAAGAAACCGAGGAACAGAGAACAGGGTCAGGGCTCCAATATCAGGCTATCAGCAATTTCGATTCCAAAGGCTTAGCCAAGGCCAAAGCAGTTCAACAGCAAGATACACCAAATGTACCAAAACAACAAAGCAGAGCAAAAGAAAGCATTCCTACAAGAATACACCCTATCAGGCCATCAACATTCAGCCACTACAAGACTTGAAGTCAAAAACAGCAACCAAAGACGGCGATACTTCCTTCATCTGAGGCTCCTGAATTACACGGATATTGTGTATTACTTTTCTCAACGCTCTTGAATTAACGCAATTGCAGCATCACATTCGCACATGTCAAAACATATAAAAGGAACGAACAAAAAAGCTCATGTACATAGTTTGTCTACAAGCCATACTCGAGAGACTGGCAAGAAAACAATGTCGATTGTCGAACACCCGCGCAAAAAATTTATAAATAAATAAAAATGAAATAAAAAAGCCTACAACACCTTGCTTTAAAATTGCTTGTGTGACAGTTGCTAGAACTTTAAACCCTCTATACTTTCTGTATTTGCTTCTAGCTTGCTCTGTAATTGCTACTCCAATGCGTCAATCAGCTCTACAAGAATGGGATAAATTAAAGATTTGAGCACCGAACAATCCCAACTTCTATAACCTTTGCGGTCACATTAATCTAATGCCTGCCAGAAAGAGAGGAAAATAAAACATTAGTTAACTTGTGTAAATCTACTTTGTACTTTGGTGTGGGGGGTAGTTAAGAGAACAACCATCAGTGTCTTCTTATTTTTCTTCTTCAGTTTCTTATTCTTCTTTTCTTTCTTTTCTTTTTTCTTTTCTTTCTTCAGTTTCTTCTTTATTGGCTCCATTGTTGAATCTTTGGATGAACTATCCTGCTTATTTCATATTGGTTAGTTAAAAGATAAAAAGAACCAAATAAGCGCATACAAATATTCAGAATAGGCAGGCACCTCAGTGTCGTCGAAGGAAGTGACATGTCGAATAACGCGCCCTTGATTTGATGAGCCACCTACGACATTTAAACCCCCATGGTTAGTCCACAGCCACCATGAATGGGATCACAACATAAAGGCAGACATGATGAAATTTGGACATGAAAAATGTAGCAAAATTCTCCATGGATAGTCCACAGCCACCATGAATGGAATCATACGGGTGATGAAATTTGGACATGAAAACTGTAGCAAAATTCTCCAAATTGGTAGAGAGAGAAAGAGAGCTGAATCACCTCCAAACATGCCACTGAAATAGGAGTGGCTGAAATGAATCATAGTGTAAAATCATCTGGGTAGCATCCACCCAGGGTACAGCAAAATCAAAGAAAGGCAAGGAAAGTAACACGATTCAGAACCCACTAGCCATGTCACAAGGAAATGTATGTTTTGTTCTGGTAACAGCTTCCTTTTTCTCCCCGTTTCCCCATTTAAAATAAAGAGACAGATGAAAAGAAAAGAGATCCACCATACACATGTGCAATAGAGAACAAACATATACATGCAAGCACATGAAACTGAAGACTATCAAGTTAGCCTAAAAGCAAGCTTTAGAGAACTGAGTTCGCTAAAGAAAGCAATGTATAGCATCATAACCTTCATCAGGACAATAACACTAGATGATACATGACAATAAATGAATCTAAAATAACATATAAACAAATAACAAAAAGGGCCTAAACTGACCTTATGTGAGAAAAAAAAGGGGGGGGGGGGGTTTGGGGGTGGACAAAGGAACAAACAAAGCTTGCACAAACATAGATGAAGGCTCCCAAGCAGTAAATTTACATAAAAAGTAATAGCGAAATCAATCAGATTTAAAGGGAGGAAAACAAGAAGTATGGGTACTCACTGGCATGTACAGTCTCCTTCGCATTCTTCACAGCCAACTCAATGAGTTCAGGTTTGATGGAGTCCAACCCACCAGGCTCCTGAAGCTTTCTCTCAAGAAACTTGGCCAAAGCAACTGCTTTATTTGTGGCAACTGGACCACCAGGATGGGGTATCCTGACAAAAACCACAAATGCCTACTGAGAATCATGCCAATTCTCAAACTGTAGCTGGGTTACAAAGATGCTAGTAACTTTACAAAGACGTGTCCGTAGAAACTGAAACACCAAACGCAAGGCTGAATCCTGCTTAATCAAGGTCTAGAGAGATACATGTACAGAGCCTTTACTTTTAGAAGCCGATGCTAATCCAATTAGGGTTTAGTCCCCATTCCATATTAATGGTCCCCTATGTTACACCGACTCTTCATTTTCCCTATTGTACCCGTGTCAGACCATTGATATCCGGATAATGAAAATGTATAGAATTTCTTTAAAATAGCCGAGTCCGACACCCGTATCCGTGTCCGATATGGACACGTGTACCAGAGTCCGAATAACATAGATGGTCACCTCATAAATGCTACACGGTCTTAAATGATGCCTGGACAAGGGTACGACACTCAGCCACGTGTACTAGAGTCCGAGTATAGTATAATTTGTCAACAAATTACAACATTATACTCTTGAGATAGTAGTTTAAAATTTAACTGACCCGTTGGGAGTAATTAACTAACACAATGTATGCATCTCTAAGTTAGTAGGCTTATAACACGGTATACATGCAAAACTGCAAATGAATGATTAATTCGGATGCTACCAATTAGGGCTTGTCCAAATCTAGAGTTCAACTCAGCCAATTAGGGTTTAGTTAACCAACGCAATATACGCTTCTCTAAGTTACTAGGCTTACAAACGGCATTCATACAATCGAAAGACTAATCCAGATGCTAACGCCAATTAGGGTTTCTGCAAATCTGTATAAAAACAACCAATGCAATTTGAGACTCAAGGATCAAGAAACGAAATCGCTTTTTACAATCTGATACTTCAATGAACACACGAAGCAATCAATGACGGGCATGATTGAGGGTTTTTAGAAATTAATCACAAACATTAAAGTGTAGTCTGAGCCCAGAAGCTAATCAATCACAAATAGAAGGAAAGACACTAACCTGGGAAGGGGATTTGAAGAAGAAGTGCTAGGTTTAGGAGGAAGAGGAGCAAATTTGCTGCCTCGCAGTGCTTTTCTCTCATCCTCCGTCAATTCCTCTAAACCTGTTCCTCGCTTCATCTCTCCTCTCTTTGTGTCTCTGCTTTCGTACCTCTCTTCCTCTTTTTCTTGAATTTTTCGGTTCAAATTTCCTCCATCGTTGAACTTTCTTTACCTTAACTTTAAATTTTATGATTGACTTGCAATCATTTAAGTTGGTGATTTCACTTGTAAATATATGGTTCAATACTTAATTTCACTTGTTTTTTTGTTGGCCCGTTTATTTAATTTAAACAAGAAGACTAGTTTGAGTTTTGGGGGCATGTTCCCCTACAATATAAGCATGCAATACAAGTCAAGCACCTCGTCGGAAGTTGTTCCATAAGAACAGTTTGAAAGTCATCCAGAATGAGGGCGAGGTTGATCAATTTATCAGTCACCCTATTTACTTCCCGAATGCAATGATGAAGCTCCACTTCCAAATCTTGAGCTCTAACCATCTCCTGCATTGATCGATAATGGGTTTTTGTCTTAGGTCGGGTAGCGTCGTCTGACGGATACTGTTGATTGCCTTCAAGCGATTTGTCTTTACTATTAGTTTTCGCACTCCCGCATTCTTTGCTAACTGAAGCCCTTTTAGGAGCGCCTTGAGTTCAGCTGTTAAGATCGTGCAATCGCCATAGTCCTTCATAAAACCCTTGATCCAGTTTTCAAACTCATCTCTGAGTAGACCACCTCTTGCAGCTGGACCCGGGTTTCCTTTGGATACATATTTTATAAGGATAATTCTTCCCACAAGAGAAAGACATTTCGTCTTCCATCCCGAAAGGTGTCTTTCCACTCTGTCAATAATACTCTAGTAGGTAAGTCGGGTGATCCATTTGTGAAGAGTGGGAACCCCCAAATATCTACCTAAATCATTTGTTTCCGGCTTGCCAAGCACTTGGCAGTTGTCGCTTCGAGTCATAACATCCGTATTTGAGGAGGAAAAAATATTCGACCTTTGTGCACTTACTTTTTGCGTTGATTCTGAACAGAAGGTTCTTAAACACTTATCGATCATCCTTGCTTGGTCAACCGAGGCCTTAGCAAATAAATTACATCATCAGTGAAGAAGAGGCTAACAATTTTTTGCCCTCGTTTATTGGTGATGAAAGGCTTCCAATTATTACCATGAACCTCAATATCAATTATTGGGCCAGCCTTTCCATGCAAGGTATGAAGATATAAGGTGACAATGTAACTCCTTGTCGAATGCCCCTTGTTGGATAAAAAGTCTCGATCTCCTCCCCATTCCAAAGGACATTTAAAGAGCTCGTATGAATACAGCTCATGATTGTCTCTATATAACTCTTGGTAATTGCATGTCCAGCAACGTGTCTCTTATAAAAGACCACTGGAGATGATCATAAGCCTTTTCTAGGTCGAGCTTAATAGCTATCCATCCTTTGTGCCCTTCCTTTGATCTCATAGAATGCACTACCTCTTGCATTATCGCAATATTGTCCCCTATTTGATAACTAGGGACAAAGCTTGACTGGAGGGGAGAAATTAACTTTGACAGGATATGATTTAGCCTGTTGATGATGCATTTAGTGATTATCTTGTATATTACATTGCATAGACCAATGAGTCTAAATTGCGTCACGAAATGCGGGTTGCTCACCTTCGGGATTAATGCAAGGTGGGCGTGGTTCAAACCAGGTGGTATGGCCTCTCCCTTGAGCATATTACTAACCAGCTGTTCAATAGACTAGCCAACAGTGTTCCAAAATTTTAGGAAAAAAAGCACATGGTACCCATCTGGTCCAGGGGCCTTCAAGGGGCCATGGAGAAGAGAGCCCTCGTTATTTCTGTCTCCAAATATTCCTTTGCAAGCGTCTTCAATTCTTTTTCATCCATATGTGCGAACATTCCCTTAGGTAATTGACTCACTCCAAAGCTACTCTCGTCATCAGTGTAAAGATTTCGAGAAAAAAAACCTTGAACCAGGGATTTTACTTAGTCAGGGTCTGGAACCCAAGAACCATCATCCCCTCTCAGCATCTCAATACGATTGGATCGCCCTCTGATGATTGTGCTTAGATGGAAGAATTTTGTGTTCCTATCCCCGTCTCTGATTGCCTCATGTCTTGACTTTTGTTGCCAAAAAGTCTCAATCTGGTCCAAGACTTCATTGAGTTGTCCAGTGAGCTTTCTTTCCAGATCAATTAGAGATTTATTGCACCTTATAGCTAAACTCCATTATATCCCTTGTATGTAGGCTCATAATTGTCTTTTTCTCCTTAAAAGGTTGCCAAAGGCTTCCTTGTTCCAAGTATTTAGGGCTATTGCCAACTTCAAAAGGCTCTCCAGGCAAGCTCCATCTACATCCCACGTGTTTTTAATAAACTCTCTAAGGGATGCATGAGAGAGTCAGGCCACTTGGAACTTGAACTGCTTGCTCTAGAATGGGGAGGGTGCAAATCTTTCGATGCTTATCAATATAGAAGAATGGTTCGAATAATCAAAGATAAGGTGCTTCACTGCAGCTTCGGGAAACAGATTGCGCCAAGAGGGGTTGCAAAGGGCTCTATTCAACCTTGTATACTTCCGGGTTTCAGGGTCATATCCCCTGTACCAGGTATACTTCAGCCCAACTAAACCCAAGTCAATGAGGCCATTGTTATCACCCAACTACTAAAACGACCACAATGGGCTCCCATTTCCATTCCCCCATGACTGCGCTCCTCCATTGAGGTAGTTTCATTAAAATCACTTGCTAGTAACTAAGATTCTCTTAGCCCAGTCCTTGCAAGCAGTCATGGAGTTCCTCTCGATCTTTTGGCCTCGGGGTGACGTAGACGATGGTGAGAACCCATGATGGGCCAGTCAGGTTGCTAATCAAGACCGTGATGGCTTGTTTGACTGCTTTCTTGAAGGTGATGTCAATGTGTTCTCCTTCCACAGGAGCCAGATACCCCCACTAAATCCTTCCACCTCGATCCTAATCCATTTGTCAAAACCAATGCACTGGTAGACTCTGGTAGTAGCTTCTCCGTTGATGTGGGTCTCCAAGAGAGCAATGATTTGAGGTTTATTCATTCTGAGGTGTTCCCAAAGGACTCTCAAGAACTCATTATTTCCAGCACCTCTAACGTTCCAAATCATGATGCTTGTGTTTGCCTTGGCCCGCCCGCGGGGTATGAGTATCCAAAATGTCTGAAATTGATCTTATTATGAAAGTAATGATAGGAGAATTACTTTCAAAGAGAAAGAGCATACCAAAAAGAGCTTAGTACTCCATAACACGACTGCCCCCAGTTGTTCGAGTTGTCCAGGACAGGTTGTCCGCTCGTTTTGTGTGGGTTAGGGCTGCCTCCACAGGGGGCTTGCCTCCAATATGCATTTTTTCCTCTCCCCTAGCCAGTTGAAATTGGGCTTAGGTTTGTCCTGCATGCTTGGTCCGCAAGTGTTTAGTCCCTCTTGCCTTTGTTGTGGGTCCTGTTCTTGAGGGGGTTGCTGAGCCAATGGTATCTCTATTTCTGTTGAGGCTAAAGTTTGAGACTACTATAATATTTTCTCAGAGGCTACCTTGCCCTTTCTATAGTCACAATAATATTTGATTCACTAAATTGAAAAATAATTATTTAATTAATATTTTCTTATATATCATCTTTATATTTGTGTGTGTGGAAAATATATATTCCAATTTTAATAAGTTTAACACACATTTTCTATCACTAGTTTAACGCACACACTTATTGATAGTTTAGTAATTGACAATCTTCCTGTGATATACCACTAGTAATAATTCGAAATAGATCGCGGTAGTATCATTGTCCAACTTATTAATTAGTCTTTTATTCTATTTTCTTTTGAAAGAAACTAGGGAAATTAAATTGCTAACTTATCCATGAGTACATATGGTTTGATCTGAGTTGAAAATGTCTCAATCCAGACCTGCTCCTCCTCGGTTGCGATGATCTTGGCCAAATTATGAGCCACAAGATTTCCTTCCCGCTTCACATGAGACCAACTACACATTCCAAAAGATAGAGCCAAAGTTCTAAGATTGTTTAAGACTACATCAAACTCACTCAAAAATAAAAGGCTCCTATTCAAGTTATGAATTAGGACCAAACAATCTGTTTCGAATTCTACAAAGTCAAAAGCAAATCTTCTCGCCAATTGTGCCGCAAAAATTCCTGCCATGTCTTCTACTATGTTCGGGGCCCATGTTTCTCTAATTCTCCGAGACGGCGCAAGGACCTGTTCTCCTCTTGAGTCTTTGGCAATGTCGTCCAAACATATCCATCCTTGCTCACTGAGGGAAGCATCAAAATTGAGCTTCATAAAAGGGGTTGTAGGTGGGTGCGAGACCATGGCAGATGTAGCTTGCTCCCCTCTTCTCCTTGCTTCACTTTGTTACCACCTTGTTAGGTCAGTGGTTATCTGTCTTGCTCTTGTTGCTATCACTTGGGTTGGAGTTTTCTTTGTGTTAAACACCTCCTCATTTCGAGCTACCCATATGAGCCAAGCTACAGTCAATCTCGTGCAGTACCCATCATTGTCATGGTCCTCCTTCCACTTCAAGATTAGCTCCCCTGGGCTAAGCTCTCATGCACTGCTCCCCAACTCAGGTTCTCCAAGATTGACCACGACCTCCCACGCTTTTCTGTACTCTATTATGGCATGTCATGCCGTCTCTAATTAAGTGTGTTGACCGTATAGTATACATGCCCCAGTTGTCAAAGGCCCAGTTAGTGTGTCTTTTTGGTCCCTCAGGCTAAGTGGAATTGAGAGAATAGAATTTCAGTCTCGATCATTGAAGATTGTCTCTATCAATTCAACCCGCTATGCTATCCCATCCTACATGTCGGGCAGTTGGGCTGTTGTCACCAATTTTCCCAGTTTCATCATAAACCCACTCATCCGCCCAGATGTTGATGCTCCTGCCGTCTCCCGCCCTCCAACATAGGCCTGCTTTAAGGAGAGCTTAAGCAGCCCATATGCCCCTCCATGCGTAACTAGGGCAGTATGACAATACCACATCTAAAACATCCTCACTGGAAGGTATTTTGCGTCGTAGACCTTGTATAGCAAGGCATCTGTATGGTGCAATAGTCTCCATCCTTGTTTCGCGAGTAAAGCTTCATTAAAAATATCCAAGCGCACGCTTAAAACCCATACCCTCGAGGCACTTAGGTTTACATAATGAAGTCCATGACTTCCAATGAATGTTGCGCTCACCATCCTTTGAACCCCACCAAAACCTGGCACATAGCATGTGTATGTTGTCGATGAGAGTACTTGCGAGTGTGAAGATACTCATGAGATATGTGGGGATTGCTTGTATAACCGATTTGATCAAGATTTCCTTTCCTACTCTAGAAAGAAGTTTATCTTTCCACCCGTTCAACTTTTTCAAATCCTATCGCGAATTAAGCCAAAAATTTCTTTTTTTACTCCGGCCAATAAAAGTGGGTGCTCCTAAACCTTTCATGCTTCTCTACTAATTCATTCCCAAACAATTTGCCAATTCCTCTCTTTTCTCATGGGTGACTCCTCTACTGAACGATACCTCCGACTTTTCAAAACTCGCTCATATGCGTTGATGACTCCAACCAACTTGAAGCATTCCCACCGAGTAGCTCTAGTAATGAGTAAATTGTCGTTGGCGAGGAAAAGATGAGTGATGGCTGAATCGTTCCCTGCTGACCTTTGCTTCATGTATGTGGCCTGACTCTACAACTCTCCGTAGTAGACCTGAAAAAGCTTCAGCCACAATAATAAACAAATAAGGTGAGATTGGGTCCCCTTGTCTGAGATCTCTGGATAAAGTTATAGTCCTTGATAGTTTATTGTTCTCTAGCATTTTATTCTTTTGAAATACTTCCTACAGTTTTATTTAAGTGTCGTCACATTTTTCGTATTAAAAATTTTGACCATTAATTTTTCATTATATATAATAATTAATTATATAGTATTAATATCATTAGATTCATAGTAAAAAAATATTATTTGAAAAGTATAAAATTTTAAATTTTTAAATAAAATATTCTATAACAAATTATTGAATAAAAATGAATATGAAAAGCTTTGAAAAATAATTATTTTGGACGAAGGGAATACCTCAACACTTAAAACATTTAGGCTTCATTCTTTTACGCGGTAGGTTGTGGTGTAGTACCTAGTGCTGGAAAAATTTCGTCCGACCTGAATTACCCGAATTGTCCGACCCGGAAAAAATCGGGTTTGGACATAGATTTTTTGTCCGAATTTTGATATTGACCAAATATTCGGACATAAAATTTCTCTTTTTTCTATTGTCCGAACCTGATTTTTCCTTCGTCCGAATTGGCCGACTCGGTTCGACCCGAAATAAAACCGGGTCCAGACATCAAATTCTCGTCCGAATTTTGAAATTGTCCGAATTTGTCCGACCCGAATTTTTGCAGTGCTAGTAATACCACATCGCACCGTACTTTTAAATTTCTATCACACTTTACCACACTACACCACACCACATTATAATTATTACCAATATATCTCCACTACTTTTCACATTTTCTCTTCTCACCTATCTCACTTACTATACCGCACCGTTATCACACCGCTGTAGAGCCTAAGAAATGGTGCCAAAGGGTGGCATATGATGATGACGAGAATCAATTTTGTCCCCATCTCAACCTAATTCTGTTTGCGCAATTATCCATGAATGAATGGCAATAAATGATCTGATGGGTTAACAAAAGTGAAAAAGAGTTTAGTTGTCTTAGGTTCGAAACTTTTAGTAAAAAAAAACCCGCTTGCTTTTCATCGCCCACCTTTTTACTATTGTCGCCTACCTTTCGCATAATATTTCCAACCCACGCCCTTGAACCTCATAACTTCACTCTCCACTATCTCTCTAGTTTATCTCTCTAAAAAACGCTCTCAACCATCAACCACCACAAACCACCCTCATACCGGGATTGAATCGACGAATTTGAGGTATGTTTCGAATTTGTAATTTGAATTTATGGTTTTATGATTTGTAAATTTTAATTTCGAACGAAAAAACAAAAAAAAATAAAAGGGCGTGGCGCTTGTCGTCTGCTTGGCGCATTTATTTTTTTTTTTCGTTTTTTTGTTTTATTTATTGTTATATTTATTAATATTGTTATTTTTATGTTTATTAATATTGTTATTGTTATTTTTATTAATATTGTTATTGATAATAATTGCTATTAATATTATTATTATTGTTATTAGATTATTGTTAAATAATAAATAAAAATTAAAAATTATATTTATTAAAGTTAATATTGTTATTATTAAATATGAAAATTATTACTATTGTTATTATGAATATTATAGTTAATTATGTGTTAATTTGATAATTATTAGTGATTAATTGTATTATTTTTATTAATATTGTGTTATGAAAATTAATATTGTTAATATCAATATTAATGTTATGCATGTGTTAATATGACAATTAGTAGTGATTAATATCAGTGATATTGATTCGTTGTTAATATTTGATGCGTTAATATTATTTAGTGATTAAGCATGTGTTAATGTTAGTGATTAATTGGCTTAGAAAAAAATGGTAATTGTGATGTAGGGCTAAGTTTACGGGTTAGTGTATATTCCGAATAGTTTATATGTAGTTGTGTTAGAAGGATGTTGAGTTTGGATGATTTTGGTTGTTATTTGTAAGTAAGTTGGCGTATATAGTTGGTATGGGTAATTTATTCATAATCCAACTTAATTGTCAATTTATGTACTAATAACTCCAAATGATGACATAATAGTTATGTCACATCCATTTAATAACTTAGGTACTCAACAACCAGTTGATACGTAAGTGGATATATAGGTTATTTTGTGATGGTACGTTAGGATAATAATTATGTTAATGTATAGTTATTATATGTTAGTTGTATACGTGAAAGAAAGAGGTTGAGTTTTGGGTCATATTAGTGTCCAAGGAGAGTGTGTGTTGTAACCTGATAATGTATGGTTGAGAAGGTTAATCAATGCCCCGCATCAACTCTTGTTTATCTGTTTGGTCCCCAAAAAGTAGCCCACTGTCAGCAGTGAAATTGAGCGAGGTCTGCAGTGGTCTGGGAGTTAGAAGCGTATCAGATTCGGTACAATGCAATGTTTCTATGATGCACATTTGGGTAAACCCTGGCGACAGCCCCCAACAAAGCATCCTGCTTGTCCGTCACAAACACGGATGGAATTAAATCGGTACCCAACAATTCATACACTCTCCACAATAGCCACTCATAAGATTCCATCTTCTCGTCCCGCATGAACGAGTAAGCTATCTGGAAGTTGCGGTTCGTCGGTGTCATGCCTACGAGCTCACATAAAGGTCACTTTGCCTTGTTTGTCTTGTACGTTGTGTCAATGAGAATGACATTTGGGTACGTACGTAGCAACTTCAACGAGTAAGGATGACATAAAACACCGACGGCTCGCCGTCATCATAATCGACAAAGAGACGCACCACGAGTTTCGCCATGCGCAAGCATTGTCCCGCAGCCGTCCTACCATCCAAGTCCTCAGTGCGCATCTTTGCCCGCTCGTTGTAAACTTGCTTCACGTTTATCGCAGATGCGGGGAACCTAATCTTCAACGACGTTTGTATCGTGCCGCGGTGCACCCGTGTTGGTCATATCGGACATGTTCTTTCATTTCGAGGTTAATGGATGTCCGACGATGCCCTTCCTCGCACGATGAAGGCATGATTGTGCTTCCCCCGGTCACCGTCGCACACTCTAACTCGCCATTCCGTTTCGTTGCGAGTCCACGCAACAATGGCGAATTTACATTGGCACGCCTTCGTTGACGTCCTCCGACGAGCCGCATCATCTAGATCGTTTAATTTGCCACGATACTTTCGCACTCCAAAGACTTCAAATAACACCTTAACGGACTATCGGCATCTTTTCTCTGCACGAAGCCCGCATAAACCTAAAACCGATTGTCGCAGCCTACTCCATTGGCCCAACCTGCAACGCTCAATACTCTCAACACATTTTGTGTTACAAAATGTGAGGAGTAATCAACGCGCCCCGCCAAAGTCCTCCAAAAACCTACAAACAATAAAAACAATTATTATTAATATACTAATAATAATCGGTATACTAATTCGTAATAATAATGTTAGTAGCTTCAACATTAATAAATAACAAACAATTCTAATATTAATTATCATAATAATAATATTATTAAAAAAAAACATTGTAACATAATTAACATAATAATAACAATTAACAACATTATTTACCATAATGATATTATTTTAAATAAATAAATAATACTTTTAACAACATTTACTAATATTGTTAATAATATCAACAACACTTATAAACAACTTGTTTTAATAATATTAATTAACATAATTTAAACATAATAATTATAATTAATAACATTAAATATTAATAAAAATTTTATTTAAATAACAATATTAACAATAAAAATTAGCATAATTAACATAATATAATAATAACAACAACACTTCTAAACATCTTATTTATGATAATATGTTTTAACAAAATTTACATAACAATTATAATTAACGACATTTATTACCTTAATAATATTAACATAAATAAATAAATAATATTTTTTACATAAACAATAATATAAACATTTTACAAAAACTAAAAAACAAAAAAAAAACGAAATTTTTCGCTGTCAAGACGATTCGTGACGGCACAATACGCATGGCCGCAGCCGCATGATTCATGGGCGCGCAACCGCGGCATTTCCGGAAAAAATTTTCGTTTTATTTTTTTTTTAAGAATTTAAATTTTACAAACTAACCTCTTGTTCTTCACTTGAATTACCACCTTCTATTGACATTTTAGGTTTAATTTCTAAAATAAATCAAAATTTTAGAGAGAGAAAGAGAGGAGAGAGAGAGTTTTAGAGAGAAGGTGAGTTGAATTATATAAAGAGCAAAATCGTCTTTTGGAGGGGCGACATTAGTAAAAAGGGGGGCGGTAAATAGCATTACCCAAAAAAAAGGGTCCAAAGCAACTTTCATAATGGACACTGTTCCTTCAGGTGATGTGGCGCAGACAACAGTACATGGCAACAATCATAATAAATTAATAATGTAATAATAGTAATAAAGAATATGGTAGCAGTAGTTTCCAATAATTGGTCACCTCCTTGAACTAACTCCCTAAGGTTAGGACGGATAATTAGCTAATTAGTAATTACTATATCATTTTTTCCACACACCAAAACTTCACTATAATACACTTTCTCCATTTTATATATATATATATATATATATATGGAAATTGGATTCTAATAATCCCTACTTTTGTAAATTGGATGACAATAATCCATAGTTGTATTCTGGTGGTCCAAAAAATAATAAAATTGTATTGTAGTGGGACATAATCGAGAGTATACCCTAAATATCATAGATTTTGTATTGCATTTGATTCAAAACTTTGTATAACACTCTACCATGATTTTTAATGAATTTACAGCAATTTTTTTCAATTTTTTATGATTTTTTCAATTTTATTCTTTTTAAAAAATTATAATAATTGCTTGGAATCTCAAAAAAATAATTTAAAAAATTTTTTAACAACTACACTTCATTACCTATCTGGGGGCTGGTGCAAAAAACAAAAACAATATGGGGTAGGCATGAAAAAAATAAAAAGAATGTGGTGATGGATTTGGTACCACTACAATACTATACAATTTTATTTTTGTTTTGAACCACCATAATACAAACTGAAAGTAGGGATTATCACCATCCAATTTGCATAAGTAGGGATTATTAGAATCCAATTTCCCTATATATATATATGGACTGATCATGAAAGCATGAGATTTTAGTGAGCATGTGAGTATGGATGGACATCAAGTATTGTTTTTGAAGACATCAAATATAATTTTAGAGGACACATCACGAGGACATCAATTATCCATACAAACTTGATGTCTCCTAAAACTATACTTGATGTTTATATATGCTTACCTGCTCAAAAAATGTCATGTTGATATGATGTATGCTCAAAAATGAATCATATATAAAAAATTGAGATGGGAATTCCCAAAGTAAAGCAATAATAGCAACAAAAACTGGTAGGTAGCCAGCTGTGGCATCTTGATAGCGTTTCTAGAAGATCTAATGTGATTGGCAATTTTAACAACTAAAACTGGATAATAAAGTAGTTACAAAAAGTGGATTATGTCGGATGTGCCTCTCAAGTCTTTTCTATGTAATATATTTTTCTTTTCCCCCAAAGACCTAGGCTCATGCTAGATATATTGAAACTTTGGTAGCAGGACATTTACTTGATACTTCCTCCATTTTTCTCCTTTGTCGTGCAAAGTGCAAACAGACTGTTAGGATTCTCAGGGCGTAGTTAGCAAACAAACAATAATAAGGGCGAAAAATAAATAAAGATTCGACACAAGGAATTAACGTGGAAAAACTCAAACCGGGAAAAAAACCACGAATGATGCACTATCAAAGGATTACAACCTGAGAACTCAACACTTACAGATGAGCCTCACACAACTCCCTCAGGGACACAGAGATTACAGGTCAATCTCTTGTGGTATAAGATGAAACACTCTCAATTGCTATACAAATAAACCTAGCACCTAGGCTCTATTTATAGTACAAGGCTGACACAATTTTAGGATTAATAGAGTCCCTACAGCAAAGAAATTACAAAAAGGAAGTGGAACAAATCAACAATCTGATTTCCACTCAAACTCTTCTACCTTGCTCCCCAAGAGATAGAGACCAACCCAAAATTGGTCTCCACATTCAACCCAACACAGACAAATTGATATCTATTGCAAGTATTGTAACACTTTGGATATATGGTTAAATATGACTTAAAGGATTTGAAATAACTATTTATATCACTGAAGTGCACCTTCTTTTATAGTATCTCATCCGTTGGGAACTCCTTAGTTAAGCGTGTTTGACTGAGAGTAATCTCAGGATGAGTGACCTCGTGAGAAGTTTTCTCAGGCAGCATGTGAGCGGGGACGAAGCACACTGGAAAGATCTCATGATGATTTGTGGGGCTAGTCAACGATCCTTAAAGTAATTATCGGTAATGTCCACGACACCAGAGGGGCCGAGGCGTTAGAGAACTTGCAACCTATCCTTTTATAATCATGGTAAATGCATATATCATATGTACCTTTAATTAGCTTCAATGGAAACGATGAATTTGTGCTTACTTTCCTATCTTAGAAATTTTGACACAATATGATCAACTCCTAGCCTCAAACATTTTTATGAAACAATTCAATTCTAATCTCATTGAAGTGATTATACCAATACGCTAGTGATTATACCAATTCTAATTAATAACTAATAGTTGACATACAACACACAAAAACAAAACTAATAGAAGTATAATTGTGGAAGTTATTCTCTCATAATCAATTCATAGAGAAAAAATTAACATGAGAAAACTATTTTATGAAAAAATGATAAACATCTTGACACAAGATGACTCTTAACCATCTTGAATTTCTTCTAAATCACTAATAAAATGAAATGTAAGTGTATTTAAATCATTTTAAAGGTACGTTTCATTATTTTTAGGGTTAATTAAACCTTATAAACAATTTAAAAATAATTATTTATTTATATTTATTTCATAAATATAAAACTATGTATAAAATGTGGATTTTCCACCATGATTGATAAAATTAGGCTATAATTATATTTTTTCACCTAGATAATAAGTATTATATTATTATAATTGATAAATATATATAATTATTAAAAAAAATATTAATAAAAGTTACAAAAATGTGAAATATGAACAATTCAAGATGGTTAAGAACCATCTTGAGTCAAGATGGTTATCATGATCCTTTTATGAAAAATGACCTTTGTATTGTTCTATGACTCCCTTAAGGAGCACAAATGTAAGGAAAAGAAACTAGGGCTAATATATTTGATACAAGAAAATGTAGGTATCGATGTTTTACGTAATATTTTGAAATTTTTTGAGGGGTGATTTTATTTATAAAAAATATTAACAACATTTCAAATAGTTTGGACGAAATACACATGTGTACTTTGAAATTTGCGGAATAAATACATTGTTGATTAATGCATGCGATATATTCTGAGTGCAATTTATTATATGCTCCTGGAGCATGTGCTCCAAATCCGGTCATTGTTCATTATTTATAACATAATTATTCATTTATATGTATTTGTTGTTCACTTTTAATTGCATAATTGTTCACTCATTGTTCACTCATACATACATGTTATTCACTCTCAATAACATAATTGTTCACTCATACTTGCCCGGAGCACATGCTTTAAGTGCATGTAATATCTATTTTATTCTGAGACTTCTTTTATAATGATAAGTATCATATATTATTGACTATTGAGTTCCCTCTATAAGGATAGATTACAATTTGATTACACGTAGTGAATGATCATCGTACGTACTAGCACCAAACTATGTCCAACTAGACCTGTCAATTCGGGTGGACGGATTAGTGCTGGATTGGGTTCGATATGGGTTGGTTTCGGGTCTATTAATGTTGTAGGCTTGGAAATTCCGGACCTAACTTTAAACTTTCGGTCGGATTTGGGTTGGATCAGATTTTGACAACTATGTATCCAACATATGCCCAACCCTAAAAGCATGCACAGAAAGCCTCCAAAAACACAACAATGCCACTATCATCAGTTAATGAAGAAGTTTTTGCTCAGCTAGTTGACACCTGACACAATTTGAAAATTTTTCTACTGCTAGCTAGTGCTAACCTCTCTTGTTGTCTTAATTAAATAGGACCCATTAAATCAACTTTAGGATGTAAAATATTTCAACCTTTGTCTTGACAGTAGTAGAGTAGTGATGAGTATAGAGGACTAAATTAGGGGTTTGTGAGTGACTATTATATGTAAAATACACACTTGTTTGACTTGCGCATCTCAGATTTATAGGTAACTTCAGTTTACCAAAATTTATCAAAAATTATGAAAAATTACCAAAGTTACAAAACAAAAAAATTATAATTTTGATATATTAGCGTAAATTTGTCAAAAGTTACCTAAATTTACTGAAAATTATCAAAAGGACAATGATACACATCTTGAGTCAAGATGGTTATTTTGTCTATATTTGACATTTTGTTTACTTTTAATAATATTTTATCTAATAATTATGTATATTTATCAACTACTAGAGTATAATACTAAAATATAAATAATAGCTAATTTTATCAATTATAGTAGAAAATGCACATTTTACGCGTAGTTTTATATTTATAAAAAATATAAATAAATAAATATTTTTATATTATTTATAGATTATAATAACCCTCAAAGTAATGAAACATACCTCTATAATGATTTAAATATATTTATATTGTTTATAGGTTATAAATTATGAGCGATTTAAGTGAAATGCAAGATGATTGCATCAAGATGTTTATCATTTTGCTTACTGAAAATTTAACTTTTATCCAATTGCTTTTTACCCATGAATTTGACACATCCTTGACGACAAGAAGAGGTAGCTTTCTTAGGCCCTGTTCTTTTCTGCGGTTGGCAAACTGCGGTGCCACAGCCTACCGCAATTTGCCACAACCCACCACATTTTTTTACCGCAAATCAACTCACTTTTCTCTCTCGTCACTTTTCTCCTCTACTTTTTACATTCTTTCTCCTCACCCACTTCACATACCAATAACTTACCACAATTCCACCACACCTCATCACACTATTCCGCAAAATACCGCATAAAAGAACAGGGCCTTAGTTGGAGACAAGACCTACCACTCCTCCCCTTTTGGCTGCTTTGATTCTGGAGACAGACATAGAGATCTAGAGAGAGAGAGAGACATAGAGAGAGAGAGAGAGAGAGAGAGAGAGAGAGAGAGAGAGAGAGAGATGGATGTTGCAGGAACAAGCAACAATCCTGAAGGAGGGTTATCATTAGGAGATGATCAAAACTGCATAAGAGAGCAAGACAGACTCCTGCCCATAGCCAATGTAGGGAGAATAATGAAGCAGATACTCCCACCCAATGCCAAGATCTCAAAGGAAGCCAAGGAAACCATGCAAGAATGCGTGTCGGAGTTCAATGCGTTCGTCACCGGAGAAGCCTCCGAGAAGTGCCGCAGAGAGAGGCGCAAGACGGTCAACGGCGACGACGTCTGCTGGGCACTTGGAGCACTAGGGTTTGATCAGTATGCTGTGGCTTTGAAGAGGTACTTGCAAAGGTATAGGGATTTGGAGGGGGATAATAGTAGTAATAGTGTTGCTCCTTAGCACTTTTAATTATGGGAAATTGGAAAAAAAATATTCAAATTTGGGGTTATTAGAAAAAAAAATAATATGAAGTTACTATTTTGTTATGAATGAGTTGGACTTTGACCTCTATTGTTTTTAGCATTCTTCACCTAGTTAAACTCGTCTGAAAGTTGACATGGTTGCGGCGATATTACACTTGAAAACTAGGGTTTGATGAGTATGTTGTGGCTTTGAAGAGGTACTTGCAAAGGTATAGGGACTTGGAGGGGGGGGGGGATAGTAGTAATAGTGCTGCTCCTTAGCACTTAATTATGGGAAATTGGAAAAAAAATAATTCAAATTTGGGGTTATTGGAAACAAAAAAGTAATCCCAACTTATAATTTTGTTATGGATGAGCTGGACTTTAATCTCTATATTGTTTTAAGCATCCTTCACCTAGTTAAACTCGTCTGAAAGTTGACATGGTTGTGGCGATATTACACTTGAAAACTAGGGTTTGATGAGTATGTTGTGGCTTTGAAGAGGTACTTGCAAAGGTATAGGGACTTAAAGGGAGGGGGATAATAGTATTAATAGTGCTGCTCCTTAGCACTTAATTATGGGAAATTGGAAAAAAATAATTCAGATTTGGGGTTATTGAAAAAAAGTATAATCCAAACTTACAGTTTTGTTATGAATGAATGATAGTATAGGGACTTGGAGGGGGATAATAATAGTAACAGTGCTGCTCCATAGCACTTAATTATGGGAAATTAGAAAAAAATAATTCAAATTTGGGGATATCGGAAAAAAAGTAATCCGAACTTATAATTTTGTTATGGATGAGCTGGACTTTAATCTCTATATTGTTTTAAGCATCCTTCACCTAGTTAAACTCGTCTGAAAGTTGACATGGTGGCGGCGATATTACACTTGGAGCATGATTTTAACTTTTTTTTGAATTACAAAAAGTTCCATGTATAAGATCAACGAGTTTAACTAGGTATTGGATGCTAAAAATAATAGAAGTTAAAGTTTAGCTCATCCGTAACATAGTTGTAAATTTGAATTATTTTTTTCCAATACCCCCAAAGTTTGGATTATTTTTTTCCAATTTCTCCTTAATTATAAGTCTAAGACTATCTCTCTCAATTTCATCTCTTATTATTCCTGCTGCTTTGATTAGGGTTGTTTTAGCTTGGATATTTGATCCTCCATGATCAGTACTTGATCATATTCTGATTCATGCCTTGTTGGTTTCAAGCTTATATTCGTTAATCTCGTGTAGTTTATTTACTACCTCCGTCCGGAAATATTGGTCCATTTAACTAAGTTTTGATCGTTGATTACTGACAAATTACAATGAGTTACGATATGAAGTTAACGTTGTTAGAAAGATACCTTATTAAAAGTTACAATAACTCATTGTAATTAGTCAGTAATCAACGGTCAGAATTTAGTTAAATGGATAAATATTTTGGGACGGAAATTGTATTTTTTTTGGGTATCAACTGAAATAGTTCCTTGAAAGTATAAAAAATTAAAATGTAAAATGTGTTGGTTGATTCAGTAAATTACATTTTTTTTAGAACTCTAGCTTTTAAAATCATGAAATTGGAATTTTAATGTTGGATAAGGTACTAATTTTAAGTCATCAAAATTCTATGATGGAGTAGGCACTTTGGTATAAGAAGAAAATGTTAGAAGTATAAACTTTTATATTGGTCACTCAATTATGAACATCTTACCTTGAAATTAGTGATTATGTTTTGATTGAATTGGTTGTGTCACTTTGTGTGATATTAACGATTAATATCCTATGATAACTGAATTGCTTCTTAACTACTACCTCTGTCCCAAAATATCTGTCAATTTAACTAATTTCTTTGCCTCAATTTGTTTGTCACATTTACAATTCCAATGACTGACATTCCTTTTTTACCCCTAATTAATAAATCTATCTATCATTTTTTACAATTCCAACAACTATTATTTTCAATTAATATAGGGGTAATATGGGTAAGTTACATATTTTTCACCTCATTTCCAATACGCATTGGTTTTCCAAATTTAGTTAAAATGACAAACAAAATGGGACGGAGGTAGTATTTAATTTGACCTTGATGTAAAAATTGTATGATTATTTCTAAAAGAAAATGTATGATATTTTGAATTGAATCTGGAAAAAAAGGGCATGACTAATTTCATATGGGTAAAGATTGTATGACTTTAAGAATATATTTTGAGGTCCAACTATAGTGATTAGTCTGTCAGACTTAATACTCTCTGTCAATCTTAATACCCAATATCTTTCTTTATATGTATTAGAAATTTGATTTTCATGTACTTGTTTTAAATCTACAATTCTTCTTTCACGTGATTTATGGTAAGTATCACTTGATGTTTTATTAATGAAATAGTTTAATTTGCTTTAAAAAAATTATTCATAATAATTAATTAAATTTCTAATTAGTCAATCAAATTGAACATTTATTATTTTTTTGCGTGAAAATCATCGGATCGATCGGAGAAGTCGTAGAAGAAGAATAAGAAGAAGAAAATATGAATACTTGGAGAATTCATGTTCATTATTCAGCCACACTTTATAGGGTGATCAAACCCTATGATATCTCCATCTTCCCTAATTTCATAAGAACTTCAAAATTAAATGGGCACATAATTGAAAATAAGAACTTTTGGAGAGGGAAAAATATCACGACTAAATTTGGGTATTTGAGGGTGAATAGATTAGGAAGAATTGGACGATGTTAATCACGGGGTTCATGAGATAAAAAAACCTATTTCTGTTTGTGGATTCTGAGATTTTTGGTCTTGTTCTTATTGATAGTTTTTGTATTTGAAAGTAGTGAGAGGGAAAGATTGAACAATCCTACATTGGCTATTGAAATTTTACTATTATAAAAGGAAGTATTACTTGGTTATGTAATTAGCAAATGGGCTTATTAAGTGGCATTTTACACTTTGTATGCTAGTGCATGGTGCCTAAACATATAGTGTATCAAAATACATTACTCCTGAAGGGATAATGTGAACAAAAGGGAAATACAAGAGATAGAGGAAAGATTAAAGGTATGAATTGCATCTGCTATAATATTAGTACTTGTATTCAGTTTAATTGAAAGAATTGCCCTAATAACGTAGAGCCTCTTCAAGTCCTTTATGGCACATGACATCATTTTGGTTAATTTGTATAGCCACATAGACCGATATCATATAGACAACACAATAAACCATCCACAAAGTCACCTACAACGGACTTAATTGGTTCCAAACTTATTTAAACTTGTTTGGATTGCATACACCTTTATGAATTTCACTATGATCGAAGGGACTTGAATATATATTGCACTCTTTCTTAAATAGATTGAGAGTGAAATTCACAAAGGTATATCTCAAACTAATAATTTTAAATCAGCAGCGGTGAGGTTAGCTTGAATTTGAGGTAGGACTCTATTTAGGGGTGATAAGGTTACCTTAAATTTAAATCAACAATTGTGATTAAGATTTATTATATAGGTCAGCTAGTATATATATTATATAGGCTAACTGAGTCAAACATGGATTTTTATATCTCAAAATTTCCATTCTTTACTCAAAGGAAAAATCATTTTTAAATTTTTGTAAAGCATATGATCAAATTGAGTGGGGCTTCTTGCATGCAGACTTAATCAACATGGGATTTGATATGCATTGGATCCAAACAATAATGAACTAGGTAACTTTTGTATCCTATGGTTTTATAGTTAATGGTCGTGTATGTGGTTTTATCATTCCATCTTGAGGAATCTGATAGGAAACAACCGACCTATTTCTCCATATACATCATAGTTGTGGAGGCTCTGCCTGGGCTTATTAGAATGGTCGTGGAGAAAAACCACATTCGTAGAATGAAGACTAGTAGGAATGACCCATGTACCTATCGCATATTCATTTTTCACTGATGTTTCTTTGTTATTTTGCAAAGTAACCCAACAGGAGTGCTTGAAGATAGTTGAGATTCTCAATATATATGAACAAGCCTCGGGCCAGAACGTCAATTATGATAAATCAGAGGTTGCTTTTAATAAGGGGGTCATCCTAGCTAAACTAGAGTAATTGACGAATATGCTCCAAGTGAAGAAAGTTGACAAAGTTGGGAAGTATGTACTTAGGAGCTCCAACATACATTAGAATTAAGCAAAATGATGATTTTTATTCTCTTTGAGAGAGAATAAGAAATAAATTAATTGGACGGAAAGAGAAGCTATTGTGCCGAGCCAGGAAACGACACTTATTAAAGTAGTTATTCAAGATTTTCCAACGTGCTTTGTCCTCACTCATACGCCACCTCGGAAAACTTCCCAATCCTGAAACTACTCCCAACTAAGCATGCTTACCTGGGAAGTTCTCAACAGATGAACTTCCTAAAAAGAAGGTGCACCTTAGTGATATGAGTAGTCATTTCAATCCCTATACACCATACTTTTAACCATGTATCAGGGTATTGCAATCACTCCCACTTAAGCGCACAACGTCCTCATTATGCCTTTATCCACTCCAGAATCTATACCCCAATAGGTGACTGCCCATGGATCTCTCATCCACTAGCGCAGCTTAAGGCCGCAAATTTTCTCTAATGTCATCTGTAATGCCTTAACCCCTCCCGAGTTGTGGACATTATCGATAACTATTCTGACTAATCACCATGAGTCTTTCCATCGTGCTTCATCCTTGCTCACATGCTACCTAAGAAAATTTCCCAAGAAGTCGCCCATCTTGAAACTACTCCTGGCCAAACATGCTTAACTTGGGAATTTTCAACGGATAAACTTCCTAAAAGGAAGGTACACCTTAGTGATATAAATAGTCATTTCAATCTCTTTAAGCCATACTTTTAATCATGTACGTGGTATTACACTATATGCTAAATTTTGGTGGGGTTCTTGTGATAGGAAGAAAAGAATACATTGTAACTCTTGGGATGATTTGTGTACACCTAAACCTCCTGGAGGCTTGACTTTTAGAAGAATAGATGTCTTTAACGATGCCATGTTAGCAAAACATAGGTGGAGGATTCTAAAAATGGAAACTCCTTGCTCAATCGGGTCCTTAAGGCAAAATATTTACCTAAGGGTATATTTGATGCAAGTGAAAATATTCTCTTGAAAAATGGGTTTCCTTGTAAAATGGTTTTTTTTTAGGAAAATAAGTTTTCAAGTGATATTTTCACTTTTTTTAGGTATATACTATATACATACATACCTCTCTTGGGTTGGATGAGAGTGAAAAGGGTATGGAGAGAAATAGGAGTTTGATGAGAGAGGAAGAGCTGGATGAAGATTGCACTCTATCCAGTAGAGATAGGAGCAAATGTGAGGAATTGGGGCTGTGAAGAATAACATGGACCGAAAAGTTGGATTTTCTTAAGGTTGGACCTAAGAAAATAGTTTACAAAGGAAGAGAGGAAATTCATTTTCACTGAAAACGACTTTCCCCATTTTCTGGCCACCAAATACCTAAAAATGGGAAAATCATTTTCTTGAAAATGACTTTCCTCCCTACCAAACACACTTTAAATGTATCTTTCTTGAATATTCCTTGGGTCATTGTCCTAGCTACTTATGGACGGGCATTTGCGCCATTAAATTGGAAGGCTGGTAATACGCAAGAAATTGATATTTGGGAAGATGATTGGTTGATAGATTAGCAAGAGAAGAAGGTCATTACCCTTAATGTCTAGTCCAAAAAGTTTCAGCGATCTCGCTAACTCATACACAATTACTTGGAATATTACACTGATTCAATCCATATTAATAAAATGGATTGTTAAACTATTCTAGCTATACCTTTAAGTAGGAGTAAACCAAAGGATGAACTGGTATGGTGTAGTGTTTCAATAATGATGAGGTTAATACGGTGAGGTTTGGTTATTTGCTAGGGGCATGTTTTGATATATTGCAAGTCGAAAGGTTCTAGCTAGCAACATAGGATGTTAATATCGCCCCAAAAATCAAACATTTTAGGTGGAAGTTTGTCAATGGAATCCGTCCACAAGACCTAAATTCCAGGCATATGAATAGCAAAGATGCATAACAACCGTGGAGACTTCAAATCATTCAATTTTGAATGTTCTTCCGTTTGTGCAGCCTGAAGGATCTTAATAATGAGTTCGGCAGTCTAAGATGCAACAAAAAACTAACCAAGGTCCGGACGCACCCTCATGGCGTTTGGACCATCGCTGAAACGCGTTATGAGGGCCGCTAAATGCTCAACGAAATTCAAAACAGAAACTAACCTTTCCTTCATCCGATGATCTTCCATTATGCATTTTGAAGTTAATATAAAGTTAAACTATTGTATTTGATTTTGTAAAAATTTTTGGGTTCGGAGAGAATTCTAGAGTTACACAATTTCAAGCTAGGAGTGAAATTGTTCATAAAGAACGACGTAAGAGAAGTAGGGGTGACATTAAACAATAGCTTAATTAAAAAAACATTTTATTAGATATGAGCCAAAGTAAATCTTAAATTGTCCCCCCCCCCCAAAAAAAATCACATGATTTTCCATCCCAAATTGTAGAGTGCGTAAACAAAAATCCTTCAACACAACGCTCCAAGGAAACAGGTTTTGGGTAACTCTCTCTTTTTCTTTTCCGGTTATTGAAAGCCCAAATGCTTAAAAGTTCACAGAGTACAGCAAACAACCAACTCTAAACGATAAATGTTACAATCAGACACTGCTAAATAAAAACAACACAGCAAGGACTTTCACACCCACGACAACCAAAACACCTTCACAACTCAATCACGATGTTGAAAGAATCATAACTTCAGTTTGATAGGTCATCGAGAATTCGCACATCTATATCATTGTCAATAATCACCTATTTTCGATTTATCTCAGCATCAATATCATCAAGATTGTCATCTTCCAAAATGTTCACACGCCTAACCATTCTAACCTTCTGACCATCCTTTTGACCACGAACAACTCTACAAGTTGCTTCTCTAACAAGCTGCCACATAGATTCCATCAGCATCTTCTACTTTCGTGTACCTATGGCTTTACGCCTTTACCCTTTGAAGCCTCAAGGATGGAATTCTCAAGATCAGCAAGTAAGTCATGCTCAGCCGCACCTTCAAAGGATTCAATCAAATCGCTACGAGTGCGGTCACTGTCAGAGTCGGCTCCCCTATCCCTATGCACCATCCGATTGATTTTAGAACCACTCAAAAGAGTGTCCTTATAAGTCAACCTGCTTGCATGCTTGTTGCTATCCAAAACAACATTCATAGGGTCCGTAATGGTTTTGCTAGAAGCATCCCCAAACCTGCCACAATCGAAATCCTCAAAAGAGTCGGGCACGACCGTGTCATCATTCCCAATAATCCTTGACCCATTATTAACCTCACAAGGGGACGAGAAGTGTAAAACATTCGAAATGAGATCACCACTATCATTCTTCTTGGGGAACCACTTCTAGACATATTTTGCAGTAGCATGAGGTCTAACCACTTGTTTTTTTATTGAATTTAGCCCAAGAAACAAATATTTTTCTTTGGTCGACAATTTTAAAGTTCATCTCATTAATGACTTTTTTCCATCATCCTTGTTTGCATACTGCACAAAACCAAGTTTTCTACCATTTTTACCAACTTTTGCTAAGATATACGCATGAACAACACTTTCAAACTTGCTAAACAAACTTTTGAGCCTCGAGATATCCATATTCATCTCGTCAATGGGTATAGCTCTCTCTAGGGTTATTCATCGGTTCAAAATCGAACCAAGGGTAAAGCCCAAATCGAAAACTGAACCGAATAAAACTGGTTCGGTCCTCGGTTTATTTGGTTCAAAACCGAATAATGTACACATTCATACGGAGCTTTCACCAAAACGAGTCAAGCTGAATAAAACTAAAGTCCAAACCGAATAAAAAACGACTCGATTTAAACCGGTTCGAACTAGCTCGATTCTCGGTTTATTCGGTTTTAATGCCCACCCCTTAGCTCTCTCTTTTAAAGAACCGCTTGACATGGGCAGTGGGGGCACCTTCCACGTCCCTCTTAAAACCCAGGCGTGTGTCCACCACTCAACTCTTCTCTCCCCGCTGTCCCTTATGTCCTGTTTCTTCTTCTGCTTGAAGCCCTAGTTCTTTTTCTCCTAACCACCATTGTTAACGATAACTTAACATTCTCTATTCCCTTCAATTCCTCTCCTTGTGTTCGAGAGGTGACATATACGGAAGCAATGGGGCAAGCATTTCGTCGAGCAGCTGGAAAAGTGCGGACAACCACCGTCGATACGTCGTCGTCTTCTTCTTCCGCCCCATCTCGGTATCAAAACCCCGTCGATCGAAGATCTCCGGTTGTTCCTACGGTTCACAATCATGATACCAGCGATGCCGGAGGTTGGTATTTTTGGTCAAATGCTCTGATTTTGTTTTGTTTTCTCAATCGGTTGCGCTGTGAATCCAATTTAGCTGGAACAGTGTGATGTAAGACGAAATTTTATGAAATTTGTGATTTTGTTGAGTGAATTTGAATTGATTGTACGTATTTGGTCTGTGTTGAATGAAGAGGGTAGTGCGAAAAGTAGTGCTGAAGTGGCTGAGGAGAGAGATCCGAGTTATGAGGCTATGCTGAGCCAAATGGTGGGGAGAGTCAGTACTAAACCTGGAGGCAAGCTGGAAATGGGCGAGGTATGATTCTGCTATCACTCTTACTTTGTGTCATTGTGTGGTTAATGTTATGTGTGGAGGCTTGGGGGTTGGAGAATTTTGGGGAGCCAATGTGTTTATCTGTAAGTTTATCTTATGGGTACTATCGTTATTGATCGCATTGAGAATGCAAAAACCAAGAGTCCAAGATGAACTCTTTTGGACTCATTGTCAAAAGAAATTCATGCTATAATGCATAATAAGTAGTCCTTTGTGTTTCAATGCACTTTGAACTAGCTAGCTCTGGTAGGCGAAAAGGGAAACTGTCGTAACTTTTAGTGTCTGAAGCGAGTAAACATTATATTTGGCTTTGCTTCGTGTTGATGAGCTAAATTGAGTATTGGTAACCTATGTTACTTGATTACATGCCCCGGGTGTTTGATATGGACATTGATATGAGTGTTGGGCTTGGGTTAAAAGTTTTTGCAGACTTTATTGTAATTTGAAGTATTGAGTTTTATCTTTGTCCTAGTGTCGAGGGTCTGACGTGGCTACGGTAGCGAAAAGATGATTCGGAATAACATAATTGGTAACGAGAAGGGCACAACTTTGTCAAACACGGCTAGTTATTTTGCGAACACTTGAGCTTTCTATGTTAATGTTCATGATAACTTAGCCACTTAGGTGATGTTTGCTCCAAGGAAGTGTTGGGCTGGAGATGTTGGTTGTGTAGGTGTGGGACATTTATGCATTGCTGTTGAAAGAAGAAATGTTTGTAGGCAAGCAGAAGGAGCAAGGAGAAAAACAGCTATCTTTGGTCAAGAGCAAGAAACGTTGTAGTCCTTGGGGAGGGAGTGATGGAATCAAAGATAATTAGGGACAATTAGAAAATTTTACTAAAGCTTATGGATATGGTAATTCTTCTTGCATGGGGCTGCTTTCCCTTTGCTTCTGTTAATTTTTTTCTTCCTTCCCCTTCTCATTTAGGGAGATATTGGGTCATGTTAGACATGGAAGCTTCCAAGTGTGCTCTTTCAAGTAATTGTTGAGGAGGACTTTGTTTGAGGTCACTGGGAACTCAGAGGAACCTCTTTTTCCTGAAAGGTTGGATGCTCTGGAGCGATGCGGAATTGGGTTCCTTTTTAGATAAACTACACAAAGTTTGGTTCTTGCTCATTGCTCCCTCGCTATGTAATTTTCTTTCTGTGAAGGTGAATGGCGGTGCAGTTCATCACCTCACAAAGAGTTTAGGGATATAATTGTGTACTTATGAGGAAGAAAAGGCGGTAGGAAAAGGTAACGTTTGAGACAGAGTGTTTTCCACCCATGATGTCTCACAATGCAAATCTAGAATCGGGACTAAGAGAGGTTGGTCAACCTAGAGGGCACATCTATCCATTCAGACAATCCTTTGAGTGTTTTGAAGTCATTGTATCCTCCTCTCTGTGTCTGGTTATTGGTTGATGGAATATTTCCTTAAAGTCAATTTTAGTGGCCACTAGATTCATCCATTCCCTTTCGACGTGATGGTAATGAGGTTTGAGAGCCCTTGAAGTTGAAAGTAGGAATAGAATTTGTTTTGAGTTAGTCCAACTTAACAGCCAAACCCAGAACTGGTGGAGCTGTCTGATCCATCTCCAGTGCCTGAAAGTTTTACATCATCCCAATGTGTTTACTTATGCAGACAATGAATCTGATATCTGAAGATTGGGCAACAAACCATATATAACCATGGTCCGTGAAATTGTTATTGAAATGGGCTTGCTAAATGTGATGTTAGCTGCTTGGATAATTCACATGGTCACAATTTCTTCTTCAAAGCCTGTGTGGAATAGCTAGTCTGCAATTGATGTACAGGCTGTCTGCATTCCTTCTCTAAGGTTGCTGTCCTTTATGTTAATAGTTTATGTGTTGATCCTGCAGAATTGATGATGGGCTTAGTTATCGGTTAATGCTATGTAACTTGTATATGCTTCTGTATTTAGGTACTGACTGTGATGATCATGCTTGGATGTGATATAGGCAAAGATGTGTTATGGGGATGGTGGATATTTATGAGCTTACTGTATATGATTCATTTTTAAGCTTTCTTTTTTTTTTTTTTTTTTTTGGGGGGGGGGGGGGGGTGGAGATATAGATTTTCCGTGATCATTCTGCCGGGCCTTTGTCTATATCCAGATATATAGCCCATTCCAATGTAATTCCGTTGGGATCAGGTCATTGATAGAGTGGACTGGATCAGATAGGAGTTGAACAAGAGGCATTGGAAACAAAGTATTTTGTTAAGTCGTGGCTAACATCTGGGTGCTTAGATATAGTGAGGCGAGGGTTATCCAAAAAGCCCTCAACTCAAACACCTCCATAAACATCCACAACTTTTCTCTAGTGCATTGATGTGGGTTGATTTTCATGCAAAGAAACTATACTTATGAAGTGTGCCTTGCGTCCTCAGAACCCGCACCTAGGCTCCAGTGCCCCTTTGCATTTTGGTTTTTTTTTTTTTTAATCTAAGCTGGTGCTGCAGCATGCATTTGTAATAGTGGAAAGTGGTTCTAGAAAGTGAGCAACTCCATACTTCTGGAGTTGTGGAGCAACAATGCCTTCTGCTGCATTTCGTCAAACTGATATGCAAAGGATGTTGCAAAATGAACTCTGGACCACATGATGTGATTGTGGACTTCTTCTCCAAAAGTTTTAGCAAGATGATGCCTGCATTCCTGCCAAAGTGTATTCATCAGCTATACTTGTTCACATGACACGAGATGTCATATGTGACATGCAGCTAACTGAGTGTTTATATAATGTGCATTGAATATGTTAGATGGAATACCCGAGTGTCGGTTTTGTGCTTGTGCTTTCTATATTCTAAAACAAGCTTATGATAATATTTGGAAATAAGTTCAAGGAAAAAGATCTTGCTTAAATAAGAAATAGGGATCGCTCAGACAAAATATAGGAGGAAATGCCATTGCCCTATGTTGCTTGGAGTCTACCTTACCCATATGTTGCTTGGACTTTGCCATACCCATGTCCAGAAGTGAGACAAAGAAATTATGAATTTTTGGTTTAACATGAAGTGCCCAGTGTAGATATCCTTCTCCACATGTGAAATGTACACCACTCGTGTATGCGAGATTGCGAGGCAAAATGAAGAGCTTGAGTAACATAAGCTGTAGTTAATATGGGGGATTTTCTGTTCCTTGTTATATGGCTGGAGTCAAGTGCTTTATCATGGTGAAATGAGACTTTCAGTTTTTGATAGATAATATTATGCACATGAGCTTGAGGGCATGAAGATTAAGTGACATCCCTTGGTGTCGTTTTTAGGGTTTGTTTGTTTCAGTGCTGAATTGGAAAATTTCAGGCGGGGGAGGGACCAAAACATTTGTACAAGAGTAGGAAGGAGAGAAAAAAGATGGGAAGGCATGGAAAGGGGTGAGTAAATAGAGTGAAATTTTTCAAGGGGTGGGAAGATATGGAATGTGTGAAAGGTTTAGGAAATTGCAGAAATGGTACCTAGGCGTGGAAATTACATCCATATTTCAATGCAATTGAATTTCATTCAACCAAATTACATCCATATTTGGAAAGCTAACAGTGGAAAATTACTTGTTAACTGCAAATATGAGCATATGTGCAAGTAAGGCGGCACACAGCTGCAACTACTTGTCATGATGAATTACGGTCTGCGAGACTTTGTATCCAACAATTGTTGCTTTTGGTGCAGGCTTTTGTGGTACAAAAGTCAAAAAGACCTTTGCCAAAGGTGAGGAATACTACTCCCAATTCTGGACGCTATGAAGAACGTCCTGTGGCTGCTGGAACATTAAATGTCGCGCAACTGCGCCACATTATGCTTTTGCACCATGGCAAGGGCGACAATCATGATGGTCCCATAGATCTGAAAGAGATTTCTCAGAGATTTCGGGTTGACGATGCACAACTCCAAAGGATCTTCCAATTTGTGTCACTGCCGCCTGAGGATGCAAATAAAAAGAGGAACCAAGTATGATGACTCCTTCATATGACAACTCTAGTCAGTCATCCCCCTTTATTTCTTCTCCCTGTTTTTTGGTTACTGTTTTGAGTAACTATTGTTCATCTAGTTGTATCCATCCAGAGCCTTGAGATTCACCATGAGTTAGTAGTGTATTGCCCAGAAATTTTTGTACTAAAACTGCATGCTTTCGCGGGAAAGTTGATTCTGCGAACTGTTCGAAATAGAATAAATGAGTAATTATGTGGAGAGCTAAATGTCTCCAATGCTTTGTATATTTGTCCATTATTTTTTTTTTCAAGGGCAAGGAGTTATATATATCTCTGTTATGATCTATATAATTGTGAATGCAATTGTGCTGATTTATAAACAATTTTCATTCATTGTACATGGATATAAGATTATAAAAGCTTGCTTTTTTTTTTTTTCCGGGTACATTGTCAAAATATTCATGATAATCTAATTATATCAAATATTATAGAAAGCGAACATTTTATGTGTAACTCCATGTTTATGAACAAATATGAATAAGTAATGAATTCTACATAGTTTATAAGTGGTAATAATCCTCGTAGCCATGAAGCATACATATACCATTAATTTAACTTGGTTAACTTTAAGATGGTTAACTTAGTCACAAAGAAGACCAATATACAGTGCATTACGAATTTTTTTCCCCATTTTTTTATTTTATTTTGATATATACAGAGACAAGATTAGAGATACAAAGAATTATGTAGGTGGAATTTTACATCCAATCTTTGATAATATTTCACAAAGATTTTTGCCAACTATATATATATATGAATATCGACACCTACTTTGGTCATATATTTACAATTCTCCATCAAAAATGATCAAAACGAGCTAATTAATTTTGAGCTCAAAATAATCCGACATCGGAGGCAACACTTGATACCATTGTACCAATGAGAATCCCAGCAATAGCACCACTAGCCACCAACCCAACAATGGCTGCCCTCCCAAGCCCTAAGCTACTCACCTTCTCTGTCTCCTTCTCCATCATCATCATCATCATCATCTTCTCCTTCTCCTCCTTGTCGTTGTCTTTGTCCTGCATTATTGCCGGCGTCGGAGGGAGAGGAAACCCGCATCCAAATCCACACCCGAAATCTTGTTGACCTGGGTACCCGTATTGCTTTGGCGACACCGGGTACCCGTATCCAGGAACCGGGTACCCGGATGCAGTAGGTGGGCCCCCGCAAAGCAACCCATATGGCGGAGGGCCTGCAGGGTAACCTGTGCTAGGGTTGTTCATTGGATCTAGGTAGTCGGGTTTTCCTTCACCCAACCATGGTTTTATGGCAAACCCTCCTTCTGGAATGTCAGGAAACCTGCTAAAGAGACGAAGTCAGAGTTTATATTTAAGGAGAACATGGACTAGGTCTTAATAGTTCGAGCGAGCGGTAATACAAAAAATCTAATCAACTCTGCATGTTTCACAACAACGTATACCTAATATACTACATTCGTTTTATCTTATTTTTTTTAACTAACTTTGATCATTTCATATTATCTATTACTTTGCAATGCCGATGACATACTAATTAAAATTTTTATTATTTACCTATAATATTTTTGAATAAAACGCCAAAAGTTGATTTTAATTGAGGGTTGTGATATTATGCTATTGACCACACCACAAAATTTTTAAACATCTCTTTCCCACCATTCCTCCTAAAAGAGCATAGATAATATATATTATACGCAGGGTTGTTAGAATTAGGATCCTAACTCGGATCCACGGGGTAGTTAGGATAGAATCGCATCGAGGATTTTGAATCATAAAATCGTAAGATCGTTGATTACGATCAGAATTTTAATAACTATGATCATACGCAAAATGTTGACAAGGTCGTGGTCCAATTCCGCCCCCAAATTACTTTGTCCATACCTATACGAAAAGTTAAGGACACCTTTGGCCTTTCCGGAAGGTTTGCTAACTTGGTAGCTCACAATGGTGGGCTTGCAGGAGTCAACATCGAAGCACGATAGGAGGTTCGACAGAGGGACGTAGACCTCTCCAATAAGCTTGTCGCATGGAAACATGCGACGAGAGCGTATTTGAAAGAGTAGTGACAAACGGTTATGTCGAACAGCAATCTCACTAATCGCAAATTTGATAGGAAAGTTCCATGTTGGGTTCATGTGTCCCTCCTTATCAATCGGCGTTTTTTGCTTAGGACATCTTTTCATACTGTAGTTGGGATCCTCCGCCCAATCGAGAACCGATACAACAACGTATACGTTCATTTTTCCAAAAAAATCAACATTTTTTAGATCGTTGGCGGACAGGACCGTGAGCTCTAAACTCCGGTATTCCATTAGAATTTTAATGTTGATTGGAAGAATGCGTATGCGTATGAAGAGATGATAAGTTCGATTGATGCCCCCTTGTGTTTTGTATTTTTGATGGAGTTTGCGTCGAATTTTGTAGGTGGCGAATTGAGGGAGGAAATTATTGGCAAAGGAAGAATGGGAAATTGTTGGGGAAATGAATGGGATGGAAAGAATGTAATAGAATTAGATTTTTGAGGCGTAAATGAAGTTGGTTAATTTTTGTACTAAACACGTATTAAACGTAATTAGCTAAATTGTTATCTATGGTGTTAAATATTTTTGGTTATCTCTTATTTATTGGCTAAAAATATTAGCTACTTATTGAAAATTTGATAATTATACCATAATTATATGTTTTACCATAATTATATACAACCTACTATCCCACAACCCTGGTGAACCTTATTTTTCTTTTGGATATAGACTCATAAAATGAAATTATCTGGCAATAAAATTAAAGGTTCGATAAGTAGTATTATATGTAAATATTAAGAAAAAGTGTGTGTATAAACAATTGTAAAACGAATACAAAAACAAACATCAATAAAAATAAGACCGTTAGGCCATAAAATTAAAAGGTTCAAAATTTACTAATTGAAATGCTTACAGCACCCGTAATGGAAAGCATGAATTATACTCAATGGATGAGGTGGAAGCAGTATGACCTACTAGGAGAGTTAGAGTTAGACTCTTCATATTAACTTGGTTTCCAATAGTGAGCATAAGTTTGATTAAAGTATTTTAAAAAAGGGTGTAAATCCCACATTTAATCATTTACATACACTACAATAGAAATAAAAAAAAAAGAGAAAAATGTCGAGAATCTCGTGTTCGTACTCGCACGGTGAGCACGAGTTCGAGTTTTTCTCACCGCCGACACTTGTCCTCGCCGTTGCACTGTCATTCTCAACCTCGCCCACATCCACGCCACGTCAGCGCCATCTCACTCTCAAACTCGCCGTTGCAGATGTTCTTATACCGATTTCATATGATCTATATGCACAATCAAACAAGCATAGGGTCAGCAAAGCATAATTATGATGACCCACAAAGGCACAATCTAACCGAAAATTAGATCATGCATCCACCCTACCTTTTTCATGATTATGTATAGAATCAAGAATTAAGTGGTGATTCTTTAACTATCCTATAAATTTTCAAGAGAATAGGGTATGGCGTACAAAAGATGTATAAGAATCCAACTATTCTCCCTTAAAGTTCATCTGTCCCACCCTTTGGAATCTAAAATTAGTATTTTCACATCTTTCTATATTCAATAATTGTTTGTAAAACTATAACTATTTGTATTCGTAATTCATGTGGTTTATGAAAACTATATTTAAGTATGTAACATCTCAGATATATGGTTAAATATGACTTAAAAGGATTGAAATGATTATTTATATCATCAAGGTGCAGCTTCTTTATATTCGTAATGTCTGCAGCCTGGAAGGAGCTTGGGCGTTACAAAGTATTTTGTTCAAAAACCACTATAGTTCTTTTAGTAACAAAACCTTTTATTATTTCTTCTTTTTTGTATTTGTAGAAAATAAACTATGTAGTTATTGTAAGACTTTATCTAATATCTATATATAATATTGTCATATTATAAACATACTAGACAATTAAAAATAATAATTTCTCTGACTTATACTTGATACCAAGCCTCACAATTTACATGTGTAATTTATTGGGTTTCAAAGCTAGACTTTTAATATATTATTATAGCAATCGTTGAAATTTATTTATTTATTTAAAAAAAACACTAGTTGACTGTTCTATAGAAAGAAAGAAGGGTTTTTGGCCACAAATAATCTGTACTGAGGGGCGTGTGATTAGGAATAATTTAAAGTGACTTTTCGGCCACTAGTAGTGTGTACTTTTTTACTATTTTTTCATAGCAGTCCAGAATCAATTTCTTGCACCATTAAGCTGACGTGGCAACCGGAAAGTATGTTTATTTACACTTCAAAAAGAAAATTTCCACGTCGCCTTTCCGTCACCACGCCGCCTTTCCAGTGCCAAAATTGATTCTGCTGCATGAGAAAATAGTAACAATCTGCATCGCAATGGTCGAAAAGTCACTTTGGATTATTCTCATACACAAGTCCCTCAGTACGAATTATTTGTGGTAAAAAGCCCAAGAAAGAAAGAGCTAATGCTTTAATGGAAATATCAAGAGAGGGAGAATTAATGTATACACCATTGGATAGTAGATATATGTATTTAATCATGAGAAAATAGATTGTTGATCAATTCTCCTCTTCAACTTTTATGTTTCTCAGTTTACTCCTACCTCATAAATATGTCTTAAATAAGAAAAATCAACCACCACTAACTAATATGAAAAAGACAGATCGAATTGCGTACATTCGATATTCTATGATGCGTGCCCTGCATATTATCACCCTATCTATGTTTTGTTTATTCATATTCATATTACATATTGGCACCCTATCTATGTTTTTTTATTCATATTCATATTAAACGGTTATACTTTGTCGGAAGAAGGTGACAGGATTTAGTGAAATGACTTAGGAATGATGCCAAGAATTTTTGATATATTTTAATTTACGTGCAAGGAAAAGTTATTCTTAAGGAAACTAGAATTTTCTTTGAGCTCTTTTATTAGTGTTTTATTCTAAAAGTCATATTTAGTTATAAATCGTAGTAATTAGTGCATGCATGCATATATGCTTTTTGCTGCTTTTGGTTTTCTTACTAATTTTAATTGATTCTTTATATTAGATAAAATAAGTTTAATCTATATGTTATATCACCATCCTGCTTAGCTCATCAAATGAGACAACCAAGCTCCAACCAAAGCTTAATAATAAGGCCTTGCTCAAGTTTAGGCATAGACATGCCCATCAGTTACCACTTACCATCATATGGAATGTATAATGAAGGTATCCTAAAGGGGTGAGTAGGGTTATCAAAAATTCTACAACTGACTACAATCACTCACCAATTTAACAATTAGGCTACACACTTTTAAACTCAACAATCACTTTGTTGATTGCTTACAAGGACTGGATTTCGAAAGGAATTGTAATGTCAGACTTTTTAGTGCTCAAATCTCTACTTTTTTTTCTCGAGTCTTTGAGATCTTTTTATATTGGTGATAATTGCGTTCTCCAGTGGTCTTCATTTCGCATATTAACCACTTCTTTCCTTAATGTCTTTCTTTCCTTCAATTTGGCTGATCCTTTTCATAGTTAGGAGATTCTCGATTTCCTGCAAGCAAGCAGTGCACATTCCTAATCAGATTGTTTATGGTAACCAAATCAGATTTGGAACTATATGGGCAAGAGATCATCCCTTTCCAATTGTTGGCGGTTGTAAGGCTTGCTCTATATCTTGGGAATTTTTCTTTCATATCAAAACATCTTCGAGGGATCGTTAGTGACGTTGATAATTGTGCAAGCAACATCCTTGTTTGGGCTTCAGTTGAGGGCATTACAAAACCTGCAAATAGGAGTTTCTACAATCTCCCCATTTTTGCATGAAGGACAAAATTCCATACAAACAAAATAGACAATATAGGCAACCACATGCATACATATATATTGTAATGGGCAAAAGAGCATTGGTTCTTGTTTAGTACAGATCACGCAATAGACATATATCTCCCTCTTTTTTCCTTTCTTTCAAAAATGGAAACAAGAGAAAATATTTGGCAAACATTTGAAAAACAATAAAAAAAAAAACAACTAAGAGGGGGGAATTAAATAGCTGAGGTTTCAAAGGGGGCGAGGGGTCATCATCCTTTGTGGTGCTGGAGGGGGATGGAGGAGCGACACTAGAGATTGGTGTGGCGGAGATGGTGACCAGGTTACCATGCAGCTTAATGGTGTCCTTGAGGGTATCAACAGTAGATCTGAGCTCATTCACAGCATCTTCTAGGCCAATGTGCACCTTTGTCCGCTAGGTCTGGACTTCCGACCACATCGAGGCAACCTTCTTCTAGAACACATCTATGATATCCTTTGCAGCAGCGACGGAGGAGGAGTTTGCATGGGAAAGATTTCCTCAAGAAAAATTTCCTTTAGCCCCCTCAAGGGAAAACTTTTCTAAAAAAATGTAGGAAATGGTGGGTTCATCATAATTTTTTTTCCAAGGTCAACATACATACAAACATGGGGAAAATAAATCAACCCGAGAAATTGACCATTTTTCCGGGGTTTTTGACCAACCAAACACACCCTTAAGGCCCCGTTCTGTTATACGGTTCAGTGCGGTGTGATAATGGTGCGGTGGAATTTGAAAAACTGTGGTGAATTGTGGCGAGTTGTGGTGAATTGTGGTGAGTTGTGGTGAGGTAAGTGAGGAGAGAGAATGTGGAAAGTAAAGGGAGAAAAGTAAGGAGAGATAAAAGTGAAGTGAAATAACCCTAGACGGGGTGAATAGGGTTGTATAAAAAGTTATGCACTTATAAACACAAGATAGTTAATAGTAATAGATTACACTAAATAAATATTTCTTTATTTCACTAACTTGAGGTACAGTAGTGAATAGAGGGGATCACAAAACTCGACAGTATCGAGATAGTGATGTCCTTCATGGCTGCTTAAAGAGACAAAACCTTGAAAAAGGTTTTTGTAAAGTGACCTCACTAAGGAGGTTGAGAAAATTCACGACTCACTAAAGGAAGATCTTCTCTCACTTTAGCTACACACTATGAGGATCTCACCAGAAATGCCCTTCTGGTTACACAACTCACCACTTAATACAAAAGTGGCTACACTCAGAATTTTCTTCACTAAAATTCCTACACTCGATTTACTCTTGCTTGGAATCGATTATCTCTTTGGAGAGGACAGTTTAGGGCTCTTTATAGGCGGCTTCTTCATCCTCAACGAATTTCTCAATTGCTTTCCTTGCTTGATTGTTCTTGCCTTTTCTTAATTGTTTTCCTTGCTTGTTGATACTTTCCAATCTTACCTTGATTCTCAATCTTCACTTCTTTGGAAGCTTATAGACTTACTTTTCGATTCATTATCTTCAAAAGCAAGTATATAAATAAATCAGTATGGAATATCTCAGGGAATATTCAGATATGGTAATATATATTCTCGGATACTTCCCTTTAATTTTGCTCTTTCAAACGAAATCTGCTGGTGATCAAGGTTTTAAAATCGGGATCCTAACTCAAAACTATGGGGAAGTTAGGATCGAAATTTAGCCCATCTAGAATCGTGGATCGTGTGTAAATAGTAGGATCGTATCAACGATTTTGGACCATAAAATCGTAAGATCGTAAATCAGGATCGGGATCGGGATTTTAATAACTATGCTGGTGATGCTTGAGGTCCTCAGTGGTGATGTTGGAGATCTTCAAAGGAAGGGTCGTAGAGGACAGGTACGGTGTGTCAATTGTTTCTTCAATCTCCCCCTTTTGGTTGAAAGCCAAAATTTGCATACATTGCATACATGATATATATCCAGATAGCAACATATATATATAGGCCAAGCAATAAGCTAGCAATAGAGCACTTCATAGATCATAACAAGTGTGAGCAACATACTTAAGTGTTGGGTAAATGCTATGGAAGAATTTCTCCCCCTTTTTGTCTTTCAGACAAAGAAGAAACAGGATATTACAATCACTAAATTGTGTGGCCAAAATAAATAGAGGGAAGAGAAAGAGAAAAGGAGGAGAGAAAGAAAAAAAAAAGAAAAAAAAATGCAAGAATCTGAGTTACCTATGGGAGAGGTAGTCAGACATCTTGACCGGACCCAGTTTAAATTTTGAGGTGCCCGAGAGGACATACTGATGAGGACATCGAAGGTCCGGATAGCCAGTGAGTGGACGTACCTGGGAGGAGGAGAGGGACCTCATGCGGGGAGGAGGGATGGTAGAACTCCCCCTCAATTTGAGCGGCCTATAAAGAGGTTGAGGTCCTCATGATAGAAGGCTCCCCCTCGGCTGGTGCGGGAAGCGCTGTTTTATGATCTTCCCAATATCTCGGATCTTTCCTTGGTATTTGTCTCTAAAGGTTTCCCTTCCAGCCTCGTTGATTTTGAAGCATACCTCGTCATAAGATGAGACTGGATCTTGATCCTCACTTGCATTTGCCATTAGACAGACATTTGTTATTTCTTCTTCTTCACTGTGGCCTTCACTGGAGTCACTATCACTCCGTGTTGCCATCATTGTTTTACGGTTTTTCCATTTAGGCTTGTCGTTTCTCTTGTCTTTGTTTTTTCTGGCGTGAAGGCAGTCCTTCACAAGGTGTTCTGAGCTGCCACAACCAAAACAAGTAAATGGTTCAGAATCTTCTCTTAATGAGGACTTACCTTTTGGCTTGATCTTTTGTTTTGGGCATCTTTGATGTATCCTCGGAAGGTTGGATTTCTCTTTTTTGAACCCTTTATCCAGCATTGCCATTGTGTCCTCTTCATCGTTCTCAGTTTCACTCTCTAATTCTTGTGTTGCCTTTAATGCAATTCCTTTTTGTTCCGAGGAATCCTGCGATTGGATCTTGTGGGCCAACAACTTTCCAACAAGTTCCTCCAATCCGAGGGTCTTGAGGTTTTGTGCTTCTTCAATGGTAGTGACTTTGGGACCCCACTTTCTTCTTGGCAGGCATCGGAGAACCTTTCTAACTTGTTCCTCATTTGAGTAGGTTTTTCCCAGTGATATGAGGTGGTTGGTGATGCTGCTGAATCTTTTGAACATCTCTTCAACAGTCTCATTTTCTTCCATTCTAAAGGCCTCATACTTCTAGACAAGGATATCCACTTTGATGTCCTTGACTTGACTTGTGCCTTCATATGAGGTTATCAAGTAATCCAGACCTGTTTCGCAGTTACACAGTTAGATACACGTTCAAAATCATTCGAATTTAAACTGCAATAGATCAAGTTTAGGGCACGAGTGTTTTTTTCTCAATGGCTCCAACTCTTTATTGGTCATTTCAGATCTTTTCTTTGGGACATCTTGACCAACACTGTTCTTCTTCGTGGGAGTAAGGTAATCTCCCTCGGTAACCACAGTCCAGAGGTCCTCATCTTGGTCCTTGAGGAAGACCTCAATTTGTCTCTTCCACATCTTGTAGTTTTCTCCAGTAAGTAGTGGAGCTCTTGTCCATGAGCGTCCTTGAGGAGCTTCATTTGCACTGATTCTAGCCGTGATCTTTTCCACAGAGTTATTAAGCTCTTGAAACAGTAGACTTGCTCGATACCAATTGAAAGAACCCTAGAGGGGGGTAAATAGGGTTGTATAAAAAATTTTGTACTTATAAACACAAGATAGTTAACAGCAACAAATTACACTAAATAATACTTCTTTATTTAACTAACTTGAGGTATAGTAGAGAATAGAGGGGATCACAAAACTCAGCAGTATCAAGACAGTGATGTCCTTGATGGTTGGTTACAGAGACAAAACCTTGAAAAAGGTTTCTGTAAAGTAACCTCACTAAGGAGGTTGAGAAAATTAATGACTCACTAAAGAAAGATCTTCTCTCACTTTAGCAACACACTACGAGGACCTCACCAGAAATGCTCTTTTGGTTACACAACTCACCACTTAATACAAAAGCAGCTATACTCAGAATTTTCTTCACTAAAATTCCTATACTCGATTTACTCTTGCTTGGAATCAATTATCTTTAGGGCTCTTTATAGGTTGCTTATTCATCCTCAACGGATTTCTCAATTGTTTTCCTTACTTGTTGATTCTTGCCTTTTCTTAATTGATTTCCTTGCTTGTTGATACTTTCCAATCTCGCCTTAATTTATCAGTATGGAATATCTCAGGGAATATTCAGATATGGTAATATATATTCTCGGATACTTCCATTTAATTTTGTTCTTTCAAACGAAATCTGTTGGTGACGATTGAGGTCCTCAGTGGTGATGCTTGAGGTCCTCAGAGGAAAGGTCGTGGTCGTGGAGGGCATTAGGTATGGCGTGTCAACTGTTTCTTCATGAACAAATATATTAATAATGATTGTGGTGTGGTGTGGTGTGGTGAAATGTGTTGAAACGTTGTAGAAATTAAAGAGTTGCAGTACGGTGTGATACCGCACCGCAATCTACCGCATAAAAGAATGGGGCCTAAGTAGAAATATGGTAAGGTGGCAAAGTTATAAAGCAGGAGATAGGTTCACGTGATGAGTATCCATGCTGGATGGATTGAAGATCCATGCAGACGAGAGAGAGAAATGTCTCTATACGTGCCCATAACGTTGGATGCATGCATGATCAAATAGGGAATGCCCCCCTTCCACACAAATTGTACCTCATCCTTGCTTTGTCCTCACAACTTGGAATGCCACATATCACTCCATTCAACGCATACATATTTGGATGGGAAAAAAGCAAAAACAATAATACTCCCTCCTTTCCATATTATCTGTCACTTTAACTAACTTTTTTTTTCCCCATAATATCTGTCACTTTATATTTCCAATAGCACATTAATTACTAATTTATCAAATTAACCTTATTAATTACATTTTTCATTCTTTTTTCTTTTTTATTCACAAATTTCCTTTTTTATTCACCACTTTATTCAACATTTCTACATTTTCAATGCATTAAATTAATGCAAATGGGAAGTTTTTTTTGGTTTTTTAAATTGTGTACCAAGTGACACTTAATTTGGGAAGGAGGGAGTATAAAAGAATAATAATATTGCAGAGATTCACAAGATAAGCAACAAGAATGGAAGAACCAAAGGAAGGGTCACTCACTAGGTCAGGTCACTTACTCACAACATGGGAACAAAATTGTCTTTTACTCCTCAAATAATACAGTGTGGTTTGACTTGGATTTGGCATTATCAACTTTTGTCGTTTACTATGTAACTAACCCTTCACTAGCATAAACCAAAATAAGTTCCAAAACAATAATTTAATTCATTAATTAATCATAATCATGGTACATGACAATTTTATGAGATGTATATATAATTTGATAGGTCTTTTTAGAAAATTTGAACATAATTAACGGGTTGTTGCATTTTGAACCCTGAAGTATAGAGTAATTTATTTTCTAGACCCTTAGTTTTTAACATTAATTTTTTGAACCTTAAAGTTTATAGAGTGAATAAAAAATGACCTTAAAGTTTGTTGGCTGAAAAAAGGTTCATGTCCCGTTCTTTTTCTCTTCTCATATTTGAATTTCTTTCCTAATTGGCGTCAAACTTGAGAACTAAGGTTAAGCTTATATTGAGGCTATAATACACCTCTCTTATTCATGTCGGAGCTATTTAGACCCCGGGTACTTAGGGGTCTAAGTATAGCTCCGACATGAATAGAGAGGTTTATTATAGCCTCAATATCAGTTTTAAGTTTTTAACCTTAGTCCTTAATTTGGCGCTAATCAGGAGATAAATTCAAACATGGGAAGAAAAAGAAAAACTATACACGAGCCTTTTTTTTCAACTCACAAACTTTAAGGTCTTTTTTTATTCAGCCCACAAGCTTTAGAGTCCAAAGAATTAACGTTGAAAACCAATGGTCCATAAAATAAATAACATATACTTCATGGTCCAAAATGCAGAAAACCCCATAATTAACTAGTACAATATGTTAGGTTATTTGGACTCAGATATGAGTACTTGATATGGATACATATATGAGTGTTAGATTCATTTATTATTAAAAAAATTTGCATATTTTCACTATAAATTAAAGTGTCGAATGTCATATTCATGTCTAAGCATAAAGAGTTCATACTTATCATGAATAATGTGATACTCTATAAACTTTAGACTATAAATTTTACTGCAGGTTATAATGTTAAAAAATTAAATCGAATATGAAGGTAATCAAACAATAGTTATCTCATTATAAATCATAGATTAGATGACCTTACATATATTCTTTTTAGTGAAGATTTATATCCTCTGGATCTTATAATGTTAGCTTGATAATCAGTAGGATAGGGAGATTATATTCTCAAACGAGGGTCTCAAATTTATGGAAATTAAATGTCATACCCGAACAATAAGATGCGTTTATGAGACGAAAAGAAAAAGTTAATTATATATTTTACTTTTGTTTAATGTTTTAGCCAATTATATATTTGATGCTTATTCTCATTCCATAAGCACCCAATATAGCAATGTTAATTAATTTATAGTAATTTAGTTTATTTAACTCATGTTATGTTATGCACTTATGCTTGCAAATTGAATTAAAAAATATGTAGAACGGTAAAATTAAAGTTATGGTATAAGAATTTTTTGTGTGTGTTTGGTATTAGTATAAAGGAATATTTGATGACAATATACCGATCTTTGGGGGTATTGGATTATAATTTACTAACTTTTATTATTGGACAACAATATCCCTAACTTCTATACTTAAGTGACATTATTATACCAACAGTGACTAAGGGGGTGGTGAATGGTTAACTGGTCTCTGTTCTGACGTGATAGGTGGAGGGAAAATAATCGATCATTGCCCAATAACCCCGTTAACTCCTCCGCTTTTCTCACCAACCCACGTTTAAAAAAACGGCCCTAACACAGTGTCTAACGGGGGTGGTGAGCCGGTCTTCGTACGGGCGTGACACACAATCAACCAATGTCTTGTAATGTGGGTTAGTGAGAAAAACTAGGGGTTTAATAGGGTTATTGGCATGGAGCAGTTTTTTTCCCTTCGCCAGCTACGTTAGCACACATGGAGACCGATTCACCACCCTCTTAGTTATTGTTGGTATAATAATGTCACCTAGGTATAAAAGTCAGGGATATTGCTGTCCAATAGTAAAGGCTGGTATATTACAATTCGACACCCCCAAAGGTCGATATATTATCATCCAAAAGACAATGATGGAATTGTATAAGAGAGAGCTCGGTAGAATTCTTGGGAAATTTTTCATGGAAAATTTTTTTCCTGTGAAATATAATATATAGTTATAATTGTTTGGATTTGTTATATTAGGGGTATTTTGGAAATTTCACACTTTTGATCCCATTTTCCATCGTGAAATTTTTTTCCCTCAGCTCCTCGGAAGGAAAGTTTCACAATGACAATTGAATAATTGTGTGCCCCATGTTAAATATTTTCCATTGCCAAATGACAATCAAACATAGGGAAAATTAGTCAACTTGAAAAAGTGATGATCAATTTCCCTAATATTTTTATCTAACCAAACACACTGTAAGTATAATATATACTACATGTAAGTTGTATAAATTTATACTTGAATATAAAAACTAAGACTTAAACCTTACTAAGAACGTGTGATATGGAGTGGTCATCACTTGACTAACACCTTTGATAATTAGAATGTTAAATTGAATGTGTAAGATAAAACATTATGTTAATTAATTATTAACAATATCAATAACAATTAAGTAGCCCAAAAGATGTACTAAATCAATCGCTCTTATTAGCTAATTGAATCATATTATTAAGTAAAAAAAATTTCCATGTTTTTGTAAACATAAATGCAAAGATAACATTATGCATGTTTACAAATATAAATGAGACAAGCCTTGTGAGATTACAAGGCATACTAAATGACTCATCTCTTATTAATTAAACATGATATGATTGACTTCTATAACTATAATATACTACATATGGATTGTATAAAATTATATTTGGATGATAATGTATCCATCTTAAAATATACCGAACAAATGAAGTTCATTCTATTAAAGTTTTATTTGTAATTGTTGGCATAATCTGTTATAGTATAAAACCATCATTGGACCTACAATTAACCATCAGCTTAAGCTCTTGGTTGAGATAGTTTCATATGGTATCAGAGTCAAACATAAGCAAGAGGCCTTACATTCGAATCTTAACACCCCCATATTCATTTGCACAAGGTGAAAAGGACCTTTGCAGCATCAATACTTCAACCCCAAAGGACATTCGTGTGAGAGGACGTGTTAAAGTATAAAACCATCATCGGAAACAAGACACTAGAACAATATATTGGCCCAAGACACATATTATTGCCTTTATTTGTCCTACTATACACCCTCGTCAGTCTAAACTCCTAGTTTCTACAAAATGAAAGCACTCAAACATAAATAATCAACCAAACCAAACCAAGTAAGCTGTAGCAAGAAGTGTCATGATCGAAGAACTGAATAGCAAAAGCACACCAAATGAAGCAGTCTTAGACTGATTAAACCACCACCCAAGACATGAAAATAGTGTACTACTACATATCCCTAACTTCAAACATGTTACGATTCTTGACAACAATGTCATACATATGTATAGATTTGAACTTCCGAAAGTCCCTAGGAACCGAAATCAAGTGCACCGAAGACTGCTTGTGGAACTGGAGCAGGTCAGGGTCGCCCCCCTCGTACGTCTCCCAGCCTAACCCATGAAGCTTGTGGTGAAGCTCGTCGTACGACGTGATCACCTGGTTCGTGGGCACATACACCAACACCTTACGTTGTCGTCCCCCGGATGATCGGTCCACGGACTCACCACCGGGGTTGTCCACCAGGCGGACAACCCCGTTCTTGAAAACCCACACGCCCGACATCGAAATTTTTGTGAGGGTTTAGTATGTATGTATGTAGTGGTGAAGAATGAAGGGGGAAGGTGTTGAAGAAGATGAGCATGAATGGGGTGTTTATATACTGATGAGAGTATCATATTTCGGTCTTACCATAAACATTTTTTATTCTTCACGTTATTCTTTGTAATGATTTTTTGCATTCATTTTTTTTTTTGAGAAATGATAAATCTCTTGCACAAACACACTTGTTAAGTGTCTTGTTATGCTACAAAACTTATATATTTGTAAACTAAATTGTAAAAAAATGACATGATTGACTTCTACAACTATAATAATATATATAAATATTATAAAATCACAGTTTTATCTATATTTTTTAAAATTTATAAAAATGCGTCCAAAATATGCCCAACGGATAGAGTTCATTCATTAGGATGTCAATTTTAATTGTTGACGTAGCCAACATATTCCAAGCTTCTTATAATTGATAAATAATAGTATCTGTCAAAAAAATTGAGGTTAAAAATGATAATAAATATTGATTTTATAAAAGAGAAGATATTTAAGCAGTGTCTTGGGGCAAGACACATATCATCACCCTTAGACACTACTTAAGTGTCTTCCTTTTTATAAAACTAATACGTAATATTATTTTTAACCCCAAATTTTTTGTCTGATAATATTAATTATCAATTATAAGAAGCTTGTCTTACCTTTCATTAAATTGGTATTTTTTTATGATTTTTGACACTATTTTTTAATAGTAAGTATTAATTATAAATTTGAAGAAGATTGAGATACGCAGGTTGCATCAATTAGCACAAATGATACATTTATCAAATCAACCTCTTTCGTTAAGTTTATTTGAAGAGTTTTTTGAAATACAAAAAATAATAAATAAAAGTATAACTTTATGTAGTTTATGTGTAATATTATAGTTATAGAAAATAATCATATCATTTGATTCATTTTAATATGTAAATAATACTCCTTCCGTCTCAATTAATTTGTCCACTTTTGATTTTTTAGGTCAATTTTTTAAAATTTTGATCTTTAATTTATCAAATTATATGTTGAATTATTATATAAGACTAACACTATTAGATTTGTGATGAAAAATAGTTTTACTTAAACACAACATTATTAATTTTGCGTAAATAAAATGTGAAAAATTAACGGTCAAAGTGTTACATCGAAGACCGTGAAAAAGTAAAGTGAACAAATTAATTGGGACGGAGGGAGTATAATTTAATAATAGGGCAAGATGCTTAAAAAGTGTCTTGTTCCAAGTAATAGAATCTTTATTTTTTTAATAACTATAATTCCACCGACAAATATATAAATGATATCTTATTGAATCAACCTGATTAAATCAATCACTTATTACTTTTCAGTAAATTTTAAAAAAAAATCTGAAAAATAATATAATTTACAATTTGCGTAAAATAATGCAATTACTGCACTTAGGCCTTCTCGTTTTTATTGCAGATCTGACATCTGCATGATTTGCCACAACCCACCATACTTTACCACAAATCATTAATTTTGTCTCTCCTCACTTTTCTCCTCTACTTTTTACATTATCTCTCTTTACCTACCCCACATACCAATAACCCGCCACAATTACACCATAACCCGCCACAATTTTACCATACCATACCGCGCCATATCGCAAAATACCGCAGAAAAGAACAGGGCCTTAATATATCATATTTTATAAGTAATAATATAGTTTTTATAAAGACACTGCAGTAGAAAAATTATATTGTTCCGAAATTCGTTTATAAAAAAATAATTTGAGAATAGTGGTGGTGGGCCTTAGCTTGTGGGCGAAGATGTTATGTTTTAATGCAGAGATAGATTGGTAGGGGCCCCTTGAGATAGAGCAACATGAATCTTGATAATTTGTTTTCTTTCTATCTCTTGTTTTTTAGTTTTTTTTTTTTATGTTTTTCTTCATGAGGGCTAGGGGCAAGGAGGAAGATGAGGGTAAAGATTCCCAAGTTCAATGGTGGGGGTTCCAAGCAAGTTATCATTTTGGCTATCCTACCATTCAAATATTCTGGTACTGCTTCGCTAGTTGGCATCATAGTTATTAAAATCCCGATCCTGATCTACGATCCTACGATTTTATGATCCAAAATCCCCGATGTGATTCTACTACCGATCCACGATCCTACGTGGGTTAATTCTGATCCTAACTAGCCCATGAATCTGAGTTAGAATCCCAATTCTAACAACCTTGATTGACATGCATCACGGGCTTTATTTGATTTTCCAGCAATCACACATGTCTCGTGGTAAAACGAGCTCTTAACTAAAAACAACACCAAAAATGCAAGCATTGGTTTCAAATCGATTTGAAATTCTAAGTGAAAAAGAATATGAAGATGATGGCAGGAAGCAAAATGCAAAGCAATCACATTAAGCCAATCATAACAAGCATTCGAGATACAGTTAGTGATTGTGAGTTTTGCAAGGGTGTGAGCCACCTTATTACAATCTCTCTTACTATGACAAAACATTACGGAACCAAAACTTGGAACAAGATTTAAGCAGTCTCTCACTATTTTGGACGTTGCAAGAGCTATAAGTTGCCTTCCCAGCAGCCCATTTAGGCAATCGGTTTCAACTACAATCCTTCTCAGACTAAGGTCCTTCACCAACTTCATTTCGCTTCACACCACTCCAGCCTCCATAGCTTCCACTCCGCAGCTTATTCCCCTCCAAACAGTTTCGGTCACTCTCACTATACCTTCATGGTCGCGAATGATGACACCCCATCCACCTCGCCCCTGTGCACTGACCACCGTGTCAATATTGATCCTCCACCATCCCCTCCTTGATTTGCTCCACCGTGCTAACTGTGGAGTTACCGACCCCCTCCGTTGCACTCTCTCCTACGCCTCGGTGTAAGCGAGGTGCATATCGAGAGCACGAGTGACCCCTCCATCAGAGTGCTCCGTAGACCAACAAACACTGGTTGGTTCCTCACTTTCCAAATGACCCATATTATAGTCATCAGTATGCTCTTCCTCTCCTCATCCATCTCCTTCAATATCGCCTCCACCCAGCTCCTCGCATTTACCCAATTTCGTACTTCCACCTCCATTTAGAGCACATTGCACCTCCACACCATCCACACCCATAGGCAATCAAGGAAGATGTGGTTGTTCGTCTCTACTGCCTCCCCACAACATTGGCATATCGGATCAACTTCAACTCTCTACTTGAGCAGGTTCGCTTTTGTTGGCAGGACGACCTTCCACACCCTCCATACACAATGTTTCATTTTAGGTATCACATTTGTCTTCCATATATCCTGTCCATTTCCTTATCCCGCTCTTGAGCTCGAACACCCATCCCTTACCCCATGTCGGTCCAGCTCTAGAGCCAGATGGTACGCGGATTTGACAGTAAAGAGCCCATTACATGTGAGCTTCCAAACAAGTTGATCTGCTTCCTAATGCTCTCTCAACGGAATGGACATTTATTTCCTTTGCAACCTGCTCTGTGAAGCATAAGTCGGGGAGGTCTTCTTTCCAGCGATCCTGGTCGTGGTCGATGAGTTCTGCTATACGGGAATCGTCGTCCAGATGGGCTATCGGGTCTGTAATTACCTCTCCCTAAGCTGAGGGCAGCCAATTGTCTCCCCTGATTAGGACACTTCTACCGTCCCCTATACACCAAGCTAACCCTTTTTTAATTATTTCTTGGGTGTCGAGGATGCTCCGCCAGGTGTAATTCGGTCAAAAACTGAATTTTTCATTCTAAAAATCTCCATCAGAGTAGTAATGAGCACACATCACTTTTGTCGCAAGGGAGGTTGGGAGTTGAATAAGCCTTTAAGCTTGCTTGGCTATGAGAGCTTGGTTAAAACAATGAAATATGCGGAAGCCCAGGCCACCTCTTGTCTTTGGTTCGCAAACTCTGTCCCATGCCATCCAGTTTAATGCCCTTTTCCCTCTCCGTTGTGCCCCCACCAAAATTTGCGGCATTGTCCCTCTAACGTCTTATCTATATTTATTGGTAGTTGAAAACACTAGATTATGTAGGTGGGGATGGTTTGAACATTGGACTTAATAAGTACCTCTTTCCCGGCCTTGGACAAGTGTTGTTCTTTCCATCCTTTGAGTTTCTTCCAGACTCGATCTTGAACTGCTTGGAAAACCATTTTGTTGAGTGCCCGATGTAGGTAGGCAACCCAAGATAATTGTCATGTGTTTCCACCACTTTAAAGCCCAACTTCTCTTGGAGCATTTTCTGCAGTTGTTCCCTCATATTTCGGCCATAGGAAACTTCCAACTTGTCCACGTTGATCACTTTTCCCAAAGCCCTCTTATATACCCTTAATATTTCCCGTACTATCTCCGCCTCCTCTTCCATCACCCTTACAAAGAGAAGGCTATCCGTCTGCAAAGAAGAGGCTTGAGACCGTCGGTTTCTTTCTCGTCACTCTAATGTCATGGATTTGCTTCTATTCCTCCTTACCTAGTATAAGCGCTGGTTGACAAACCTTCTGCACAAATCAAAAAGAGATAGGGTGATATGGGGTCGTCCGGACAAAGTCCCTTTGAGGGACGATTCCATCCGAGGGAGTCTCGTTTATAAGCACTTGATAGTGCACCGAAGAAATACAACTCATGATTAGTTGTAGAAACTCCTCGTGGAAGCCCAAAGCCCTCAACATGTCACCCACAAACTTCCATTCCACTTTGTTATAGGCTTTGCTCATATCAAATTTTAGAGCCATGTGTCCTTTTTTTATTTTTGACCTTTTCCTAAGAAAGTGAAAGTGATCAAAAGCCACCAAAATGTTGTCGGTAATGAGTCCACCCGGAACAAAGGCACTCTAGGTTTCATGGATGATTGTAGGAGTATCACTTTCAGTCTATTTACAATGGTTTTAGAGATGAACTTGTAAACAATATTACACGGGCTAATGGGGCAGAAGTCTTTAATGGTGCTAAGGGTTTTGATTTTTGGAATGAGTGCTATGAAGGTCTAGTTAACCTGTTCAGGGGATCTATCCTCGTTAAGCACACTAAGCACATAATTGACAACATCGCTACCCATAACATGCTAGTAGGATTGAAAAAATAGAGCAAGCGTACCGTCAGGCCCGGGGGGCCTTAGTCAGATGCATTTGCATTAGAGCTCGGAGGACCTCTTCTCTTGTGTAGGGTTGTCTTAGTTTGTTGTTCATCTCTTCAGTGACTAGAGGAGTAATCAGTCGGGTAACCAGCATCATATCAATTGTTTCCTATGACACAAATAGGTGCTCGAAGTACCGCACAAAGGTCTTCTGTATCTCATCCTCCTTGTCTCACCGTTCCCTCAACTCATCCTTAATCACTATTGTTCGCTTGTGGTATTTTGGGGATTTATAAGTAAGGGTTGTTGTATCCGCAGGGATGGTGTGTCAGGTTAATAGGAAATTGGTTGGTAGGGATTTCAAATTGCGAAAAGTAGTAAATAATTGAAATAATTAACTAAACTAATTATAAATTGAAAATAATAAAAACTAAAGAAAACATGAATTGAGAACAAAACTCAACCTAATAGAACAAAAACAAGAAACTGAACAAGAAAACGAATGCATATTCAAGAAAGTAAATTATAGCAATGAAAATAAAAACTGAATTGAATACTAAATTTAAGACAGAAAATATTAACCTGAAAGTTGATCTTTACTCTAATCTTGAATCTTGAATCTTGAATCTTTGAATCAGGAATCTTTCTCCCAAACAAACAAGAAAGGTGTGATTTGGATTACTAAGACAGCTCGAATCCTCCCCTGAAGAGAGAATTCGAGGAATCTTAACATTCCTCTTCACTAAAGATTGGATTTTGTGTGAACTAGTGCTAATGAAATTGGAATAACGAGACAATGAATAAAAGTGAGAAGGAAACGAGAATTGAAAAACTTGAATTGAATTGAAAACTGAAATAGTAACTTACAACGCAATGAATTTAGAGAAAACTTGAAGAACTAAGAACTAAACTTAGGTAACGACTAATAAAATAAAAACTAAGCTAAGGACTAAGAAAAACTAAAAACTAAGCTATGATAAAATAAAATTAAAAAAAAACTAAAAGTTCTCTCTAATGAGGTATCATAAGGTTTATATAGAAGGAATTAGGAAGAAAAATAAACAAACTCTCAAAAACCCTACGTGTGAAAAAGTAAGCGCAAAGAATGTCCGGACGTTGGGAGCGTTTCGCTCGGCGCTGGCAGCGTGTAAGGCAGAATATGATGGCTGTGTTTCGAAGTAATGCTGCCGAGGGAAGCATGGGCGCTACTAACGTGGATTGCTTGGACGCTGTCAGGGGGAACAATGCGCTGGCAGGGGGTCTTTCTACTGCTGCTGTGTGGGCGCTGCCAGGGGATTGGAGGCGCTGGCTGGGAGTAGATGAAGTGTGGTCTGCTGCTGAATGTCGGTCGCGGGTGTCACACCTAGAGTAGCGAGTGCTACACTTTCCCGGAGACTTGTGTTTAGATTTGCTGATTGTTGTAGCGGGCACTACCTAAGCTGTAGCGGGTGTCACGACCCTCTGTCCAGGTGGTCGCGGGCGCTACGGCATCGGTAGCGGGTGCTACGCCATTCTGTTCAGCTTGTAGCGGGTGCTACAGCTGTCGTAGTGGGTGCTACGCCCTAGTTATTGGATTTTTCCACACTTTAATTCCCTTTTTCCTCTTTCCTTTGATTAACCTACAAAAACACAAAATCATCATAACTAACTCATAATTAGAGACTTAAAACAAGTAAAACACTTTATTAACGGTATCAATGCGGCTCGAAATGAGACCGAACAATCATTATGCGGTTCCTTTTCTGGCTTTGATTTGCCTTCTCATGAAACAAATTGGTGTTTTGGTCTCCCTCCCTTAACCAGTTTTGTCTACTCCGTTGGGCCTAGTATACCTCTTCTTTTTCTTCAATGATTTCTAGCTCATTCACCAGGCCCCTTAGATGTGCTATATTTGTAGTTGTTGGGTCACGTGTCTGGATCTCTTCAATTTGCATTTGTATATTTTGGGCCTCATCCACTACAAGAAGGTTTGAAAAATAAGACCGCTGTGAACGGTCTTAGTTAGGCATGAACGGTCGCCCCAGAGGGTGCGTGACCGTTCATTTGCGACCGTTCACTTCGGTCGCCTCTCAATGTTCGTCTGAGAGGGCGCGCGACTGTTCAGTGAATGGTCGCAAAATTTGTGATCGTTCAATTGAACGGTCACAAAATTTGTTACCGTTCAATTTGTTACCAGTTCCGAATCTTTTTTTTTTCCAATCAAAATTACTTGAAACGATTACCCAATTACAATCCAACCCATAAATTAAAACTAGATCCAGAACAAGGGAGAAGAGAAAAACGAACATGAATCAAGCAACCCAACATATTAAACCCAAAAACTTGAGTATGAATATAAAAAATTGAATAAAACATCCCTAGAAAATCAAGACAAACCTAGAAATTACGCAAATAAGAAATAAGAAACAAGAAACGATGAACAATCAACCCAGAGAATGTATTAATCTTGTGAAAGTATCAAAATCCAGATCTGATTACATGAACTTAAGATTCGATTACAAGATGTTAAATAAGAAAAATCAGAATGAAACATGCAAAATTAAATTTAATCTAAACCCTAAACCTAAAAACGAAATCTTTCACACCGTCTACACCTTCGAATTCTCTACTCCCCTTTTATACTTGAATTGCTCAACTCTTCCACAAAGCTCTACCATTCGATCTCTTCCCTTGAACATTTAGATGGAGGCTCTCGATCTTGCTACTTTTGTGTTGCATGTCGGGATTCATGTGACGAGAAAGAGAATGTGATGAAGATCGGTTTGAGTATTTAGGGGAATGGAGAAGAAAAAGAGTGAGAAATAGAGAGAATCAATGAGATGAGGGAGAATCGAGAAAGAGAGAGATGAGGAAATTAGGAAATAGGAAGGGGGTTTCGATCTGGCAATTAATAACAAACGCGTGACCGTTTAGTTGAACGGTCGCAAAGACCGTTCAATTGAACGGCCGCAAAATTTGTGACCGTTCATTAAATGGTCACAAAATTTTGTGACCGTTCATTAAACGGTCACAAATTTTGCGGCCGTTCATTAAACGTCACAAAATTTGCGATCGTTCATTAAACGGTCACAAAATTTTGTGACTGTTCACTTGAACGGTCCCAAAGTGAACGGTCGCCTGTTCAAAAAAATGCGACCATTCAATGAACAGTCGCAATGAACGGTCTTCTCTGGGCTTCCATCTTGTAGTGATCCTTCATCTTCTTCATGTTTCAGCCCCACATGTGTTTGGCCTTCTTACACACCTTCTACAATCTACCACTAATGTCCATCATTTGGTCACTACTCCACGCATCCTCAACCACCTCCTCACATCCATCCTCACTTATCCAAACCTTTTCAAATCTGCACGGTCTTTCTTTGTGGTGGTGTCTCCACGAGCTAGTCACGTGTTTTGTACATGTAGCAGTAGCAGGATGTAATCTGACCTCCTCTTGTAAATATTAAACACATGGTTTCACCTAAAGAGATTCCACCATGCATTGTTCCCCATAAACCGGTCCAACCATTCTTGGACATTGTCCTCTCCTTCTCACCCATTGCTCCACGTGAACGTGTGACCCTCAAAGCCCAGGTCAAATTGGCCACAACAATTAAACCAAATCTTAGTAATAAGTTTTATATTTTATCAATAAATCTAGTATAACAAGTAAAAACGACATTTTTAACATTTTGGAAAAGTTTAGTTGTAATCATTGTTATTAAAATCCCGATCCAGGTGAACGATTCTACGAGTTTACAATCCAAAAATCCTACATCGATACAAGTCTTATTAGGATCTTAAAGTAGTTAGGATCTTACAATTCTGATTTACCATGAATATTATATGTTAGAATCACAATACGATTCTACAATCCAATGATTCGATCCACTATCCGACCTGAATTTGATAATTTTTGCGCACATTATCATCTTTAAAATTTTGTATTAAATTTATCCACTGATACATAATTAAATATATTGTTTCATTACTAGTGAATATTTATTCAGATTTAACTATTATAGAACTTTTTTCGATAATTTCCTATTGTATTAGAATCTTACGATCCTTGATCCGATTCTACAATTTCAATCCTAACGACGCTCATCGATGTTAAGTAGGATCTCAATTCTAACAACCTTAGTGGTGATCGTTGAAAAATTTTAAACTGAGTGACATTTTTAACATTTTGGAAAAACTGAACGGTAACTTTATGCGAGCTCTCTCAAGTCAAGCGCTCGCAAAAAATCGGGTCCGGGTAAATTCGAGTCGGACCATATCAAAATTCGGACGAGAAATTCATGTCCAGACTCGATTTTATTTCGGGCCAGACCGGGTCGGACAATTCGGACGAAGCGAAAATCGGGTTCGGACTATAAAAAAATGAGAAATTTTATGATCGAATATTCGGTCAATTCGGTCAATATCAAAATTCATATGAAAAATCTATGTCCAAACTGCTTTTTTTGGGTCGGATAATTCGGATAATTCGGGTCGGACAAATTTTTACCGGTTCTACACAAGTCAAAAGATTAGGTTGGCAGCGAAGAATCTGGACAAGGCATTGACGAACAGACGACCTGTTCTTACTTCTCAGTTCTTCTTCTTCCCGTCGTTTTCCCCGCCGATTCAATTTTTGAAATTTTTACTCTCCTCTCTCTCTTTCTTCAGACCATCACACTCACTATATTTGAAATTCAAATTTCAAAACCCAAGTTTACTCCATTTTTTATCCCACATTCACTAAACCCTAAAAAAAAAACCCCATTTCTCGTACTCAATCAAGCAATGGCCAGCTCCGATTCCCCTGCTGCTTCGATCTCCTCACCTACTGCTCTCTCCCCATCGGTGACATTTCTTGAATATCTACACTTTTCTTTTTAATGTTTCATGGACAATTTGCTGAATTATTATTAAACCCCTAATTTTTGTGTTTGGGATTCGTTTCTTTTGAATGAATCCTTTTGCAGAAGAAAGAGAATCGAGCGCCAGCTCAGGCTAAAATTGCGGTATGTTCTTCTGGAGCTGTATCTTGGCATTGATTGCATTGTGAGTTTGTTGAATTTCGGTTGGATCTTTCTGAATTTGCTTATTTTACGTATGGTTTGTTTTATTATGATCCCTATAGGAGCTGAATGAATCGAGGACAGAGTTGTTTAGTAGGATTCATAGTCTGAAACGGGTGAATCTTTCTCTGTCTTCGTCATCTGGAGTTTTGTCCCGTTTTGAATGTTACCTGATTTTGATCTGATTAGGGTGTTTTGATATTAAATTTACCAGGATTTGCAAAACTGGAGATCCAACTTGGATACCCAGGTTAAAAGCTACCGCGAAGTAAGTTTTCAAGTTCTGCATTTCACGCTTCTGTCATTCTTGTTATGCCCCTGGGTTTTTCTCTGCCCTTTTCCCCCGTTGTTGGATGACTCCTTAGAAATTCTAGTTTTGTTTTTCAATATTTTATTTATTTTGTCTCTCAAGCTACTGAAGATTCATCTGCAGCTAACACAGATCATATGCGATTGCTTTTCCGTACCTGTCAGTTTTTGCATCCTTGTTGCTTGTGACTGGATTGCATATCTTAAGCTTTTATGACTGCTCATGTAAGTGTGATTCTATGTGTGTTGATCAGTCTATATGGCCATGCTTGTCTATTGTTCTCTGTTAATTGCTTTAATTTCCTGCTTGTACGGTATGTGAGCAGATCACATAGTATAGATAGTTTGTCATGATGAAGACATACATGGTACATCCACTTACGGGTTACTTATTTTGTACATTGATAATCCCGGATTTTTCATTTCTATGTAAAGTAAAGATTATTTCCATCAAGTGTACGATCACCTACTCTGCCAAACAGCGACACTCTTCCATTAGCTTTTTGCGAAATTTTTGGCCAATGTCACAATGAATACTGGTTTACTCACTCTGATCCACCAAATAATTTGATTTTGTCCACATTGTGATGAGATTGGTTTGAAAACCCACCAGAGGCATAGAAGAGTTATCCCACATCCTTAAATCACGCTTGTTCCTTGCTACTGTCTCTGGGTTGCCTCTATGTTATAATGGGCTTCTTGATTTGATACCTAGTAATGTGCTGACAATTTGTGTGTAAGTCCCATTTGTCAATGGTTTTCCCCCTCTTGTGTGTGGCAATTTCATGTGCATTGAGAAATTAGGAAGAAAAAATTTGTTTTAGGCTTTTGATGGAGCCTTGTGTCCAACTAATGAATCGGGCTTAATATATTTGTTTTGCTATAATTTTTGGGAATTCTGTAGTAAAGCTGCAAGATTTTGAATTCTCCCCTTAAGAGCAGTGAGACTAATCGGACCATTTCTGTGGTAGATCTATGAAATTTTGAATTCTTCACTTAAGAGCTGTTAAACTAATGAATCAATCTGACATTGGCAAATGTGAACCCAAAGCACAATCAGTCAATCACTATGGTTGTTTTTGTTGAAGTATAGTTTATGAGCTGCTAAATGCAGGTAAAATTGCCTATAAATTGTTTAGAAGAATTAGGCAGTGATGGCAATAGTCAATTGTAGTTTGCAGTGCTAAGATCTTAAAAGTACCTATTACAGTTCTGCTAAAATGCCCTATTTTTTATATAAGTTTTTTTAAACTTTGGGTAAACTGCCCATGAACAAACCCCCTGATTTCCACCTAATGGGAAAGTTTTGCTTCCACCAAGACTTGAACCTTTGTGAAAAGGATGGATGATGGGGTGGTTGCCACTTGGCTACCAGCCTACCACCTCTTTGGCTGCTGAAATGCCCTATATATGTTCAAAAGGCTAAGGGGCTAAAGGGAAGAGTTTTGCAAAGTATGGATGATGGTACTTCTTTCATCTGCTTATTACAGTGAATTTATGCTTGAAAAGTTGTGTATGATGGAGATTTTAGCTCTAGAAGTAAGTTGCTTCATGGAATGTAAGCTGCTAAGATTTGAAATTTTCAATAATCACAGAGCTGGTTAACATTCATGCTACTTCAGGCTGAAGAATTTGGGAAATAGTTTCTACCCAATTGGAGGAAAAATATCCCAATTAAATTCTAGTTTAAATAATGATCTGAAAACTGAATTAGAAGCAAGAACAATTGAATTCCAGAGCAAAGCCACTTCCTACCTGAAATCTTACCCTTCAGGCCTTCATATTATTTTTAGTCCTCATCACTCCCAGTTTTTACCTCTAAATATTCTGTATATTACAATCAAATCTATTGATTTAATAAAGATTTCTAATGTATTAGAAAAATAAATTAGAGTAAAGTTTGTCATGAGTCACTATTGGATTTATTTATTTATTTATTTATTTTTTTTTTGGCCGCAAGTAATGATATGCAGGTGGGTGGTGTTGGGGGTGGGAAGGTGCAGATTATATATACTCATGAAAGTTGTATAGACAATGTAATGTATAAATCTAAACACAAGTAATTGCTTGGTCACAAAGTAATAACACAGGCAACATATTTGAAGTTTGTGCTCTATTTATGTAAGTGCTTCATGTTTCACCAGAAACAATTTCTCTGCATTGGATTAAAACTTTCCTGTTTGTATGACTGAAAAGAGGTGCAATCTGCTGCTCTGATAAAAAATGAAGCAATCATTTGTCCTGTAAGCATGGGCAAGACCTGGGGCTTAGTGGTCATTTGTCTCTGAAGATGCTTGTACCTGCCTTTCGTCATGTTTTCTTGAGTTGCTTATGGAGAAACTCAACCATGGGCAGCCTCTTGTCTTCTCGAACGCCTTTTTATGAGTAGTTTCTGAGAGTTTTAGCCTTTTCTTAAGATTGTTTCTGTTAGGATTCTCAGGGCGTAGTTAGCAGACAAACAATAATAAAGGGCGAAAAATAAATAAAGATTCGACACAAAGGAATTAACGTGGAAAAAACCAAACCGGGAAAAAACCACGAACGATGCACTATCAGAGGATTACAACGGTGTTTCAGAGATTCCCAGATCTCCACAATCTTTCACAGCCTTCCTAGAGTTATAACCTGAGAACTCAACACTCACAGTTGAGCCTCACACAACTCCCTCAGGAACATAGAGATTACAGGTCAATCTCTTGTGGTATTAGATGAAACACTCTCAATTGTAATACAAATAAACCTAGCACCTAGGCTCTATTTATAGTACAAGGCTGACACAATTTTAGGATTAATAGAGTCCCTACAGGAAAGGAATTACAAAAAGAAGTGGAACAAATCAACAATCTGATTCCCACTCAAACTCTTCTACCTTGCTCCCCAAGAGACAGAGACCAACCCAAAATTGGTCTCCACATTCAACCCAACAATCTCCCACTTGGAGACCAATTGTAAACGCAGCCTTCGTCGATTATCATCAATCACCACTTCAACACCTCCTCGAATCCTTTAGTGCATCCATCTTGATCTTGTTCAGCAAAGATCAACAGAGGTCCCAGTTGACCTCCCATCAACTCCTCTTTTGGCAACAGGCTCCCACTTGAACTGATCACGCCCCTGCAACTTCGACATACGCATCATCGTCAACAACTTAGGGGAATTTTGGATTGGGATTTTACCTCGTGTTGAACTTGTCGCATTCTCGTGCAGGTTAGATGCGTTCCTCGGCTGACCATCCATTCCCATAGCCTCGACCGGAAACCTCCTCGTTTCTTGTACCCTTCTCTCATCAGAGAAGCTAACACGCCTTTGACGAGCATGAACCGACATGTTAGAGTTATCAATGACAGAATATAGCTTCCCCTCTTTCCTGCCATTTGCAATTATCAGAGATCCTTTCGTTACCCTCCAATGACCATCTTCAAATCTCGTCGTGAACCCCTCCTCATCCAGTTGACTCACAGATACAAGGTTCTTGGTCAGATCCGGGACATACCGAACATTCTTCAACCTCCAAGTTCCACCCTTAGAAGTTTTAATGTTCACATCACCTCTTCCTAGCACCTTTAGGTTGTGACCGTTTGCAAGCCTAACCCTGCCAAACCTCCCATTCACAAAATTACTAAAGGCCTCCCTACTAGACGAAGAGTGAAACGAAGCACCCGAATCTATTACCCAACTCCCTTATGACTTGACAACACTAACAGTTAGGGCATCACCAAAATCCTCAACAGAATATACAGAGTCCTGGTAATTATTGTTGCTCTTCTTAGGTTTGGGACAATACCTACGAAAATGACCACTATCACCACAGTTCCAACACAACACTTGCTCCATGTTTCGACCTCTAGATTTTGATCGACCCCGACCCGAGCTCCCACTATTCCTCCTACCCCTGACAGTCAAAGCATTCCCCGAAGACTCAGACACATCGGAATCTTTCCTGCGAATACTTTCATTCAGGACCAAGTCTCTAATTTCCCCAAACTTCAGTTTCTCATCCTTCTTAGTTGAAGAAGTTCTGAAGTCGAAATTTTCCCAAGACTTAGGTAGGGTAGCCAATAGTATATTAGCATTCATCTCATCGTCGAACTTAAATCCCACAGAGGTTAATTTTGATAGTATCATATTCAACTCATTCATACTATCATGCATATCACCAGACCCACGCATCTTAAATTCAAACAAACGACGTAACACATATACCTTGTTCACCGCCGAAGGTTTCTCATATGTGTTTTGCAAGGCCTCGAGCAGGTCTTTCGTCGTTTTTTGATCTTTGACGTTGAAAGTCACGTTCCGAGCTAGCGTTAGCCTGACCGTGCTGAATGCCTTACCATCAAGCTCTTCCCAATTCTTCTGTTCCATCTCTTTTGGCTTATCACCCATCGCGAATCTGACCTTTCTTTGGCGGAGCACATCCTCAACGCGCATCCTCCACCATGCGTAGTCTTTCCCATCGAATTCCGGAATCTTCACAATAGCGCCCGCCATTGCTTCTCAGTCTACAGATCAACCACGCTCCAACCAAAGCTCTGATACCATTTGTTAGGATTCTCAGGGCGTAGTTAGCAGACAAACAATAATAAAGGGCGAAAAATAAATAACTATTCGACACAAAGGAATTAACCTGGAAAAACCCAAACCGCAAAAAAACCACGAACGATGCACTATCAGAGGATTACAACGGTGTTTTAGAGATTCCCAGACCTCCACAATCTCTCACAGCCTTCCTAGAGTTATAACCTGAGAACTCAACACTCACAGTTGAGCCTCACACAACTCCCTCAGGAACACAGAGATTACAGGTCAATCTCTTGTGGTATTAGATGAAACACTCTCAATTGCAATACAAATAAACCTAGCACATAAGCTCTATTTATAGTACAAGGGTGACACAATTTTAGGATTAATAGAGTCCCTACAGCAAAGGAATTACAAAAAGAAGTGGAACAAATCAACAATCTGATTCCCACTCAAACTCTTCTACCTTGCTCCCCAAGAGACAGAGACCAACCTAAAATTGGTCTCCACATTCAACCCAACAGTTTCCTTTTAGCTTTGATCCCCCCCCCCCCCCTGGAGTGTAGGTCTTTGTCAATGTCATCATCTGAATGGCATTGTTGTCCTGGAAAGCTCAGCCACTGGAGCTAGTTTACCTCGTCTGCACTGTGACTATGGTCTTGTAATTTCAATCTATTTGATCATGAAAAACTTTGTTAACTTTATTGCCCCTTCCAAGCTTATGAATCTGATACAATGCTTAGCTGCTGTTTAGGAGCTGACAGAACTCAGGAAATCTCTAAATGTTGAAGTAGAGCAACTGCGATCAGTAAGTGTGGCACTTGTACCTCCTCTGTTCTTTTTTTTTTTTTTTTTTGTTGTTGTTTTGCCTGCTATTATTATTGTTATCATACTTTGGTAAGAATTCATTTCACCTACTTTAGGAATTTCAAGAGCTAAGAACAACTCTGCAGCAGCAACAGGAGGACGTGACTGCTAGTTTGAGAAGCTTGGGGGTACGCAATTTCTTATCTGCATAATCCATTCTACTGTTCTCCATCCCCGCACGGGGGAGATAGAATATATGATTTTTGAGTTTGGGTTGAGAATTGTTTGTGCCCTAGCAATAATCTAGGTGATGACTTGAACTATATTTAATCTATAGTTGCAGGATCTTTCAAGTGAACCAGGAGTTGCTGCAGCTAATGAGTTCGACAGTAAAGATAACAATGTTGAAGTTGATCATTCAGAAAACTCCACCCACGAGATAACCTCGCAAGAATCTGCAGTTGAATGTGATGATAAAGAAATTGACATTTCAAGGGAAAATGGCGACAAGGATGGGAACAAGTAGGATCTCTAGCAGGGTGTATGACTGTATGTTTCTATGAAGGGATGTAATTTCTATGCCTGATAGAAGTTATATATGGCTTCTACTTAATTTCCATGCTTGATAGATGTGGATGTAACTCTTTCGTCCTGGCTGTATGTGAGCTTTATATACATCTACTTAAAATTCTTGAGGTTTTTCATGCATTATGTCTCCTACTTATAATAGTTAAGTTAAATTATAAACCTGAACTACTGACAAGTATTCAGTTGTGATGCTTCAATTATTGATACAAAATTATGAGAAAAAAAGTTCAAAAGAATCAAAATTGCTAACTTGTTGAAGTAAGAAGAATAATTTTGTGAAGAACATCAATTAACAAAAGAAAAGTATTGACTCGATACTCTTGATTGAACAATTGTTAAGTTATTAAAAATATGTTATTGTTTTAAGGTTTCCAAAACTATTATTATTATTATTATTATTATTATTATTAATTTTATCTTTATTCATTGCCAATCGGTCGTGAAGTACAAGATCAAAAGCAAAACTCAGAGATACAAACCAATACAAATACTCCCTCCATTCCATAGTAATTGCCATAATTTTAACTTTTACAGTCTTCAATGTCACTCTTTGATTGATAATGTCTCACATAATATGTTATTAACAACTGTAATATTATATTTTTGTGATAGTATTTTTCGTTACGAATCTAATTGTAGTAATTTTATATAGACTCATTGTATATATTCAAAAATTCATGGTTAAAATTTTTAAAATTTGACTATACGATTTCAAAAACGATAATTAATATGGAACAGAGAGACTAGTACCTTACCACAGGATAACAAAAGCAAAACAAGTGATTGTGTCCCAAAGAACACAATCCCTAGAAGCAGCAAAATAAGATCAGAGATACAACCCCACCACTAGTTAATACGAATTATGCACATAGTTACTCTATGGTCCATCCAAAATTGCACTCTTAACATATTATTGTCAAAATTAGGTGCAAATTGAACAAGCCCCCTTCTCAAAATTCATATCTGCTTTACATGTGAATTCAACTGCTACATTAAGTCTCCTTCCCATTGTTTCAACCACTCAGGGTACAAAATGGGAACATATCTGAAATTATTTGCAGAAGACTCAACTGAGTAATACTCATAAGTATCCTGGAGCAAGATACATATCATCCATTAGCAATAATCAAGTGGTAGACATAACTCGTAAGTCATGTCAAGTACAAGAACTGATGTAGAACCAAGGGAATTCTTCAAGAATTCACTCAATTCAATTCAAAATTCATCAAAGTCTGCCTAATCCCTAATACACAAGGGACTTATATAGCTAAGAAACCTAACATAATTAAGGAAACTAGAATATATCAAATACTATAAAATACTAAACTAATATTATCCTAATATCTTAGGAACTAAATATCACTGATATATGGCTAGATCTCCTTATTTTGATAATCCTAAATATTGCTAAAAATTACCTACGAAAATATAATCAATAAAATACAAAAGATCTCTAAATATATGGAAAGATATTGATATTTTAACCCATCCTTTACTCTTATCCTGCATCAAGAACACCTTGCGAGTTGTGTCTTATTTGATTTGGAGTTCACTTAATTGAATAATGCGCATTACCATTAACGTTCCAATAATACATTACATACATGCTTACACACCCCCAAGTATGGTGAGGGGGGTGGGTTTACAGCCTGCTATTATACCTCAGGAGTATAATATGCAGCAAAAGCAGCAATACAATGTATTGCTTGCCCTTACATTATTCATAAATTGACTCTACATACATTTCAGCAGTACAATCATCTCATATGCAGCAAAAGTAGCTCTGGCTTTTCAACAAATGATTTCCAGACATTGCAGAATCTTGCAACTGTTGCTCCATCTAAGACTCTATGGTCTGCACCAATGTTGACCTGAAAATGGATATTTAGCTGTCAGTGTGAAGATTTCAAGCTACCTTTGAGGCTAAAAACAGCATGATCAACGAAAATGTTGCAATTTATTACATGCTTCTGGAGCATGTGTTTCAGATCTGGTCATTGTTCATTCTTTATAGCATAATTGTTCATTCATATCTATTTGTTGTTTACTTTCAATAGTACAATTATTCACTCATATCTCCCTGTTGTTCACTTCCAATAACATAATTGTTCACTAATACCAACTCGGAGCACATGCTCCAAGTGCATGTAATATGTGTATTGCGAAAATGTAGGGTATATTCATTGCATACTCAAATTCCAAGGCAGTCTTATGGTCCAAACTCCAAAGCAACTCCCAGATTTTCTCCCTCACTGCCTAGTCAAGTACTAAACAAATGACTTGGTTTATTGGCCTTAACTGCCCCACCAAATGGCAATTAGGATGTAGTTACAGGCATCTATCTTCTGATATGTATTAAGTTGGACACTGAATGGATTTTTTGCGCTCTCACCAAAACCTAGTTGCTTGTTCTAGTTTAGGCTAAACAAGTGGTAATCTTTTGGGTCCATCTTTGTGTTTGGTGGTACTTGGTTGTACATTCACCGAAGTAGCTCTAAGCATCTTGGTCCAATCATAGATTAACAGAGCGGTTTGGCAAAGAAATGTAAAATACTCTTGGACTCAGGGCATGCACGTTGAACAAGAGGCCACTTTTGCAAGCAGGCAACTGAACATTGAAATCCCAAGAAAAAGTAGACTGAGGGAGACTAGAAGTGGCTGAGAGGGAGACACAATAAAAACCAAAAAAGAAAACCTTGGAACTCAAGTTCCACTTCAACATCAAATACCCAAAAAACAAGGGGAAAAACCAAGTCTTTTGTTCAACAGTGGAAGGAGATGGGAATGAGGAAGAAGGAGAGAACACCAACACCCAAAACCCAAAATAAAGGGCAAGATATTTGAGCTAGAGGAAGAAGGAAGAGAGTAACAGCATCAAGAGAGAGGAAGTTTGAGTAAGAGGAAGGGACCGAGTGAGGCAGAGTATAGCGTTGCAACCAACAGAGGAAAAAGAAGGGGCTTGGGTTTTTAATTGCTTTAGCTTTACTTTGTTTTAAAGTGACCTAGGCTGGCTCTAAAGGTATGCAAAAGGTGCGCTTTTTGTGCACACAGTACCTTGAATAAAAGTGCCAAAAAAAGCACTCGGTTTTCTGAGTAAGTTATGCTTCACTACAAAAGCACTCAGGTGTGTTCCCCTGAGTGCAATTTTATAACTAAGGGTGCAATAGATATATATCTTAAAAGAGTGATTAGTCCCATTCCTTGGATGACGAAGCCAAATTCAACATAGCTTGTATTCAAGTTCAGTTGCTTGTGTTTGAGTCTTAGTGCTTGATGTAGCTTGTTGTAAGTAAATACTAGAGATTTAGCTACTTATGTTGGTGTTCTATTTCAGCGTCTTTAAGGGTAATTTGTCCTAACTCTTGGTTACCTTCTTCAGTTTGATTGTTATTACTTTTGTGACGATTTTACTTGGGCTGTTGACTGTTCGGTTTGATTATTTGAGTTCATTTGTGTTTGCTTTGGTTGAGTTGTTGATTGGTATTTGATTTTGGGGTGGAAGACTACATCATATTTGGTATCAGAGTTGTTGGCTACCCTCCTTGACCTTAAATTCCAGATATAGAGCCCATGGATGTTAGTGATGCCCTACTTGGTAGATTTATGGTTGGTTTACAAGAAAAGTGAAGCATATACTCCGATTAACTGTGCTATTTTAGTTTACTTTGGGCGATCAGTCCTAACTTTTCGGTGTCTTGTCGGACTTGAATGTTTGAGTTGGTTTGTGTTGATTTTGCTTGAGTTGTTGACCAGTGACTGGGTGGAAAACTACATCACATAATGCTGCCAGGCATAGGTGTGGCGTGTGGGAAATTCACCTTGACACTGGAATCGAAAAGAGTTCCCAGATGGCTAAATTCTAAAAACCATGGGTAACTGACAACTTCCAAGCAAACAAAGTGACTTTTCCATGCTTAGCTGTACTGAGTTGCACCCACATTAGCATTAAAGAGGTGCTTTCAGTAACTAAATAGCAGAGATAGCTTCAGTTGGCCCTTGTAATAATGTTCCATTCAATATGTTAAGTTTATGCCTCTCTATATTTTCTTGCTACATTGGCATATTGATGTAACCGAGTGTACACACAACTATTGTCACCTGCCACCTATCTATTAGAGAAGGTTTGCCACTTCCCACCTATGGATAGGCCATACCCTCCAGTTCAGTTGCAAATTGATAGCCAGGTAGGGTGGGCAGGCGGAAATCCCTACCAACCGAATTTGTCTCAAACAACTTGTGTCCCTTGCCAACATAGAGAACGGGGAAAAATACCTGGGTTTAGCATTGGGAGACGCAAAAACTAGATGAGAAGATCCCACCAAGCCTTAAGTACTTAACTTTCGACTTTCTTTAGTTTTTGTTTATTATTATTATTATTTTTTTTGGGGGGGGGGGGGGGGGGGTTGGAAGGTTGCTTTCACTTCCATTGAACTCAACTTCTTATCAATAAATAGTGTAATCTGCACCTACTATGAAAGAAAAACTATGAGAAACCAGAAAAGAAAATGCAACTTACATTCATAACTGGCAAAGGATAAACAGATCCATCATCTGTAATATGCGGAACTTTCTGGATTCTACCAATCGCTATAATAGCAACTTCAGGTAAATTGATGAGTGGGGAACCAAATTTGCCACCAATTGCTCCAATGTTACTGATGGTAATTGTTCCACCGGATATGTCATCGTGACTGAGTTTGTTGTCCATTGCCAATTGTTGTAGTCTTGATATTTCTTTAGTTATCTAGCAACAGAGGATAAGACCTGAAATAGTTGGACTCCAACTAACCCAAAATTTACAAAACTAATGCAATCATCAATACACATTGTAATGCACATATTCATCAGAACATGTAAAAAGCATAGACTTGTAGTCCCCATTAGGATCCATGTTTTCTTCACTGCAGCGGCTATATGCATTTGTAAAGAAGAGAGGCCAATGATCGACCAATCCTTGGATTCCAGTGTCTTCTACTGTTGAAAATTTTGCTTTTTGAAACTAACACACAAAAGAAGCTTATGTGGTAGCATGCTGATAGTGTGCATAACTAGATAAAGAAGATATTCTTGTTTCTTTTATTGTGGTCATGTGGTTATACTATACAACTTTTTATTTGTGCAAGTGTCAAAGTACTGTAGTTCAAATACAGAAGGACAACGGAGATCCCAGAGGATAATATGGCATGTGGATATTATCCCACATCAGAATCCTGCCGCTGTCTCTGGAGGGAATTCAGGGGAGGGGGGCCAATTTTGTTTATGATGAATGTTTGATTAAACCAATCAACTTTAGATACGTACCTACTACACAATGCCTCAAAGTCAGGATTAAGCCTCATGGTATTTGTAAATTCCAAATTTGGAAGACATAATTCTTCAGAACATCACAGCCAAAAAGGAATGCAAATTGGAGAGAAAAAACCAGAATCTTACCTCCAGCACTGAAAGAAACTGAACATTTTTGACATTTGGTACAACCAAACCAGTTGGAGTGGCCATGGCGATCCCAATATTGTGACAGCCTATATATCAAATGAAAAACTTAAATCACCCCCCCAGGAAAAGATCCTTTTGACTACATAATTACGAAACAGATCTGGCAAACAAGATATGTGGATCCTAGAAAAAGAGATTCAGCCTGAGAGAAGTTCATTTACCCACTTGCATTAATACCAGTGTCATGGTCCTCAAACATGCCTAAACCAGTATACAATTAATTCTCATAAAGGGAATCAACCAGACCCCTATTATTTGGGGAATTTATCTGAACAGGGATAAATGTATAGTGAAACCAATCAAGATTCATTTAGAAGTTGTCTCGGTATATATTTACACGTGACCCGATAATACAAGGAGACAGACACTAAACTTAACTGAACAGGCTATTCTGTTTGCTAGTACTACCATCATGTTCAGCATATTACTGTTTAATTGATAGTGTATGGTGTGAAAGACTCCCTATGATCAAAAGCATCTTAGTGAAAAAAAATGTATAGCATCTTGGCTTGTTTTACAATGGTTGCACTATCAGAAGCCAACCTAAAGTCTTTTTTATTCCCTAAGATGAAGCGTTAACTTTAAACCAGCTAATGCAGCTTCAAGCACCATTTTGCCACAATAAGATTACTCAAGTCCAAAGCAGGCTATCATGCAAATCAAAATTACCCATGCATGTATTAAAGAGAGATCTTGCACAAACCTTTTATAACCACCTCTTGCAGATCCTCATTGAAGCAGCTATTCAGAATGGGATACTTCGTCATTGCCATTGATAGCGATTTTACCAAAAATGGAAGAAAAGTGTGCTTTATACTAGGATCAGAATTTTCCCTTTGAAAAGATGTCTTCAGTTCGACAAGGGCATCACAGTTGAGTTCCTCAACATAATGAAAATGTCATTGCACGTTGGAATCCCCTAAAGCAGCAAGGAGTTATAGTTTTACTTACAACCAACAATAATTGCTCTCAACAAATAGTATATTAACCCCTCAATAGGTTTTAACCAAACTTAACTATAGGAGAAAATCTCATCTCATATCATTATAATATCAATCAAAGAAAAGAATATATATTGCTTATGTATGAATAAATACTCTTGAGCACACTGGGTATCCTTTGGACTAATAGAAGCGTAGATACATCTTTCATGTCAAAACAAACTAGATGCCACGCTGTAAACACAAATTAAGCCATCAATGGGCCACAACCTAACAAACCCAGGCTGAATCCAGGCCAGTCCCATCCTTGGATCCGCTACACCTCTCCTTGTCGAGCCAAGAGTAAAGCATTTAGGGATTAACTAGTAGGGTGACCATCGTTAAGTGGATTCTGGGCCCTGGCTATTCCCACATCAATTTCCGGCATAGAGTAAACTATCTGACTTAGTCCACCCAAATTTTAGATGATAGTAAAACACTCGAAGAAATTCTACAATACGTAGAACTAATGGCAGCTACCAACAATTCTGAAATTGTTCTCCAGACTTATATGGCTCTTCCGTTTACTCCCTCACACAATAAAAGGCCCTGCTTGAGGGATGAAACTTTTCAAAGATGGAGTATTCAATACCCTATTTTCTATTGATTTTAGAACAAGGAGATGATATTCATTACTTCCAGTTGTGAGGACCTTTATTTTGGGGCATCCGCAAAAGCAAAAAGGAACCTTTATCCTGGGAGAGAGTGGACATTTGAACATGAGCAGCAAAGCAGTGGGCTGATAGGAAGCCAGAAAACCTAAAGGACTTTCACAAGGTTTTATACCACTCTTAAATTCTATTAACAGCATTATTACATACACAAGTGCAATACTAAAATGCATAAATCTCTCAAGCCAGATGGACCAGAAAAACCCCGAGTGTAAAATGGCTCAAATGTACAGGACATCAGCAATGCTAATTCATAAAACAAGTCATTTGTATCAGAGATACAAGATAGGATCGAATCGATCAAGAAAAGTATGTTTACCACAAATGAGTGAGCCTAATAATATAAAATGAATGTTACTATCAAGAAAGTGTGTATCCAAAACCCAAGAGACAATTGGGAAGGAAAGTTCTCCACTTTTTCCCCAAATCTAACTCCTCTGCCCTAGAGGGTTCAACAAGTGATGGGAGATCTAATGTGATGCCTCACAACAACATAGGCAGTGGTTTCATAGTAAAGCTGCCCATAAATGCCCCAAAACTTTGCTTCATCAAGATCTGTATTAGATGTAGTTCTGTGCACGAGAAACTAGGCAACAGCACAACTCTTACCAAGAAAGAAGCATCCAGGGTCCATACAATTGTAGTTATAGCATATCAGATGTTACCTTAGCTGTAAAATTTCATCTTTAGGCTGTAACCTCTCGGCTACTGGTTGAGATGAGCAATCAGATGATGCAGAAGGCTCAACACCAACATCTTTGCCACCAACATAGTTAAGAACGTCTTCTTTTAGTATTCTCCCATCCTTGCCACTTCCTTTGATGACATTCATATCAATTCCAAGTTGTTTGGCAAGGTTCCGAACAGCTGGCGTACACAGTACTTGGTTCACCGAAGAACTTGGAGTACTTGAGTCACCCAGCTTGCTAGGGTTGTTTATCTCAGGATCAGACAAAGAATCAGATATAGTCTCGGTGGGAAGTCTATCGACAGCAATTTTCAGTAATGTTTCTCCTACCTGAAACATGTTAGAAACTTTGCAGTCAGCTCTAAATAAAGCAGCCAAACAGTTGATCTACACTCCCTGGGGAAGTTGGGGAGTAAGACATTTGTTTTCCTTTTTCATTAACCATTTCTGAAACTACCAGAGAAAACATCCTAACTTGCATATAGACAGCCTCGTAGCCCCAGTTCTCTAAATTGCAAAAACTCGCTTCATTACTATATCTCAGGGATGTAACCATTGCATATGGGCAGTCCTGTGATACCCTGACTAAAACAACAATTTGACTACTAGGATGTGATTCTGAATCCACAGTCTCTCGGCTCTCTCCCTTGAGAGAGTTAGCATTCACCACCTACTCAAGTGGCTTCCTCACCATCACTTATCTTCTTACCTACATTCAGGAACATGGACCTACGATCTAATATTGTTATTTGTAGGTTAGCACAATGATATCAACAGAAATTATGAGGTAGGGGGTTGACAATACAGATATATACTTGTATATAATGGAACTGATACACACTCATTGGCAGCAGTGCAGCTTAAGGAATTGACTCATATCAAATCTGTAGTAATGTGATCAAATAGAGAAAAAAAAAAAAAAAGAGTAACGGTATACCTTTACAATATCACCAGGAGAATGGAGGATATTTGAAACCTTTCCTCTATAACGGCTAGTAATTTCGATGGTAGCTTTATCGCTTTGAACCTCACAAAGTGGTTGAAATTCGTCTACTTCGTCCCCCTGCAAAAATGACAGATCGTCACATACTAAACAACAAAACCATCATTACCTTGCACTTTAAGTGAGCTAGTTATCCCCTCAAAAAAAAAAAAAAAAAGTGAGATAGTTAGCTTGTACACATGAATAAAAACATGAAACTAATTTATGCATTATTAGGAAAATGATACTGAAGGCATTATTTGGGAATTAACTTTTAGTAATAGATATTATCTTTCTTTGTTATTATTTTAGTTTTTTACCTTTTTAGGGCATTTTTCTGTTTATGCTCCCTGTTACGTATTTGGTAGGTGGACTTGAATTGAATTAAGGTAAATTACCACAGTATTGGTGAGAGCTGTGCGAAGTTTCAAGTGTAGGAATTTCTCACTGTGTCCTAGATCAAATTTGGTATCAGAGACAATTGATCTTGCCGCCCTTAATTTTCTCTTTTCTACGGCAATGACATTTTGGCAAAAAGAAGCAAAAAGAAAAAGGAAAAATTAGAGAAACCCTAACTCATGCAGCCCACTCACCACATCGTGGCCACCAACCCCACAGAGCTCCAAGAACCAACCACCCCCCCCCCCCTTCCCCCTCGACAGCCCACCACAACCATTCTGCCACAGCTGCCACTCACACCGACAATGAAGCCCCAAATATGCCAAAAACACTAATTTGTGAATTTCACAAAAAAATACTTATACACTCAAATTCAACCAAATTGCCTTTACTAATGCCTACCACCTAATTTTGTACTGACTCCCCACCAAATTGCAAAAGTTCACTTCAATTCAACTTGACATCAGTTGTTCCTTCCTTGCATTGTAGCCATAGCTCACACCTTCATGCCTTTTTCCATCAATCACAAGGTCTTTTGCCTTCGTTCACCACAAGAGAAGGTTGCAAGCTGAAACCTGCTCTAAGTCGGTATACCTCAACTGCCCATCATCCAGGCCAGAATTGTTCCCAACCTCATCCCATGTTGGACTGACTATTCTTGCCACTTGACTGTTGTTACCATAGTTTGCGCTGATTATCATCGTTGCACAATCCTGGGTAGCCTGAACCACAAGGACACCAAGGATTCATCTTACTGCTGTTGATTGGATCTTGTTTGTGTTGCTACAAATCTTAAGATCGTATGGTTGTTGAAATGCATTGTAGTACTTCGTATTTGCATCCAAATTTTATTTTATTTGAGTGCATGACGGATACTGCAATGACTATGAACATGTCTCCATAATTGCCAACTTCTCGTCGCAAAAGTTTCATCTTAGTGATGGGTCATGTGGACTAAAGAGGTACCAGGAACTGAATTTGCTTTAGTGAGGCAGTGGCAGACGTCATCGATGGTTATGGGTTCAAGGACCTCATTCAGGGAAAGGGAGGGAAACACTCTCATTTCTTTATAGTAAAGTTATGGAAAAAAAAATGGTAAAGAAAACTCACCTAAGCTTCACCTACATCTTGCATTTGCATTATTCATGTCATCTTCACCTAAGCTACCATCCGATCTCAGATTAAATTACATTGATGCCCTTTTTGAATGACTGGACCATCACGATGAAAGATTTGATAGCTGAGTTTAGGATAGATCATGTCTCACCTGAGCCTTCCAAAAGTCCCCCATCTTTAGCACCCATATTCTCACCTTGTCCACACCCACATGTGTGTCCAATTCTCTCAGAGCATTGTTTATCAATTCCCATCTTTGCTCTAGGCCCCTCCTGATGAGTGTCATGAGGGAACCCTGAATTTTGATGAGACTAATTAATGTTGTAAGGTCAATAATGTTAGAGTATAAAACCATTCTTGAGGCTTCAACCATTAGCTTAAGCTAGGAGGCGTGTTAGACTATAAAACCATTCCTGGAGCTACAGCCACCAGCTTAAGCTTTTGGTTGAGATGGTTTCACATGGTATCAGAGCCAGACCAATAAACAAGAGGTCTCAGGTTCGAATCTCAGCACCCCCCATATTCATTTGCGCAAGGTAAAAAAGGGCCTTTGCAGCATCCACGCTTCAAGCCCTAAGGGCGTTCGCGTGAGGGGGCGTGTTAGAGTATAAAACTATTCCTGGGGCTTCAACCATCAGCTTAAGCTTTTGGTTGAGATGGTTCCACAAATGAAAGGAATTAGTTTGAGGTTTACAGTATTCCCCTCACACCATAGGTGCCCTTATTCTTCATTACACTCAATACACAGGAATTCTTCCTTACCCTCATACACATGACTTGCACAATATCTGTATAACTTGCACTCTGAGATGCGATGTCAAATTGCATTCACTAATGAAAATTATAAACTTTCCACACATAAACATCATAGAGTCATGACTTTGACGTAGGTTTTGTTTTGGCTTGTATTGAATCTGACACCTTGAGTTTTAAAAGGTGTGCCTAGTCCCAGTGAGGCAAACGAATCACACCTTAGCGCCTCTAACAGGTGAAGTGAGGCTCATTCCAAAAGGCCCGAAAAAAGTGCGCCTTTTCTGCACCTTTGGAGCGCCTTTTTGCACCTTTTGGATCTTGGTGAAGAAGGAATGTAAAATAGATTATGTTTGTTGTGTTTCCTTCTACTTTGATACCATCACCCTAAAACACCTCCATAAACATTCACAACTTTTACCTTTCTCTAGTGCATTGATATGGGAATGATTTTCATGCATAGAAGATATATACATATGAAGTGCGCTTTGCATCCAAAAGGCGTGCACCTTAATCTCGAATCCCGTGCCTAGGCTCTAGGACCCCTTTGCGCCTTTTGCACCTTGGGCTTTTTTAATCTAAGAGACCTCCCTTCAAAAGCTTTTTACTAATAGAACGTTGGAAACTAATGAATATCTACTTTCTTCTAGGAATCTCACTAAGCCATAATTTTGGTGTATGAATACTTTGCGTCAAATGTCATTTCATCCAAATGTAAATAATTCGAAAGTAGCTTTGAAAGCCATTTCAGACCACATGAAATGCAACCCTAACATGTGCCACAGGGGGTTCTCACTCAATCACACCTGATGTGCTGCCTACCAATCAACCACTTGAAACCCTCTTTCAAAGCTTGCTAGTAAGCCTTCCTAATTTTTATGTTAAGAGTACATTGCTAAGTAGTGGGGGGGGGGGGGGGAACCAAGATCACCCATGAGAGGGTTTCAAGGGAACACCTACACTTAAGCTCAAATGCTTTACTCAAACTTGGATATTGATCCAACTCTTGGACAAATACACAAGATAGCCCTCTTAGGGGTATTTATCCGCCTTCCATATCCTCAATGGATTGTACTCCTACAGCTGAAATGCATCCTCTACATTCTTTCTCTATATTCTACATGTATCTATAATATGCACGAACATTATGTAACATCCAAGACATATTATAGAAGCTTCTGGCATAATCTTGAGGTCTCTAGAGTACATTTTGGGAAGGTTCTAGAATGGTCTACAAGACTCTTGTACTCTCCAGGAGATTCTGAAATGTCCTAGAAGGTTATAGAGTGTTCTTGAAGATTCCAGGGATTCTATAAGATTCTGGAAGATTCCTATAAGATTTAGCAGCGTCTAGAATAACCTGAGGTTCCATGAAACCTCTATAGATGTCGCACAAGCCGTAACACAAGGTGACAGCTTACAAACTGTCATTGTGTAAACATTTCACAATGCATAAGATAAATGGCTTCTTGAATGTGAAAGAATACACTATACCCTTAAGTGCATCTCTAATTGAAACTATGTTTTCTGAGCCAAATCAAAATATGCATAAGATTCATTAGTTGTGGCTCACCTCCTGCACAAACCACTTCAGGAGTTCACATTCAGCAATACCTTCTCCTGTCTGAGCCAATGGTACATCAATAATCCCACCTACTCCAGGATCAATAGCAGCTTGGCTTGTATAGTAACGGGCATTGAAAAAGTTGTGCAGACTCAACTACAAACACAAACAAATAAAAGAAAATGTAAGATATAAGGGCACGCAAGACATTGCTAAGATGGAGGAAAATATTATAACTTGCAAACGAAGATCAACCAAGAAGGCAGAAAATACACCAACTGAGCAACTAATGACATAACTTGCACAGTGAATAGGCCTGTGTTGAATGAGAATTCATGAAAACAAAAATCCCCTATGATTGGAAAGTCGTAGAACCTCGATGAAGTGAAATCAGATTCATGCCTCTTACAATCCCCAAGAGAAAATATCCATTTTCAGATATTTGTGGCTATATAGTTCTGCACAGGCAAATCTCTTGAGTTCAATCTTCTGACCTTTCAGCTAAGGTCTTTGAAATGTGATGCTGATTGGTTAGCATTCTACCAGTAAGGTATGCAGTCATTTCAGCTCATGAGGTTTCTTCTCTTCATTCTGATGGTAATCCAAACCCATGCAACATTTAACCATCACAAATTAGCAACCTTTATTTTTTTTTATGGGTAGGGGGGTATAGTTTCAAAATCCTTTTTTTCAATATAGATGCCTTTTGGTAACCTACCTTATGTCTTTCTTCCTTCCGTGTGTGATTACTAAGATTGTATTCATTTTAATAAATTAACCTTAAATTTCCCTTTTGATAAAAACAAAATTAACCTTAAATTTCAAATATCAGGTATATGGTCCATCATCTAACCTTTTTTTTTTTCTTCCATAAATTTAAGAACTTGTTTGGTTCATGAAAATGTCAAATAATCCATTTTAAGAAAAAGAAAAAGAAATAATAAGAAAGACGCTAGAAATGTGCATGTGCTCCATATAATTGTGTTTGAACAATTATTATAATAATAAAAGTAAACAATTTAATTAATTAATATATAATTGTGATTGAACAATTATTATAATACATATACACACATATGAACAATCGTAACATTTGGGCACAACCCCGGGTACACCTAATAAATTGCATCCCGTGATCCTCTATAGCATCAGCAATCATACGTGGTACAAACACCTTATTTTCAAAATATAAAAAATAATAATCATGTAAGTAACGAAAAACATTTTCCATTTTGTACGAACACGTGTTGATATCTCCGAACACTGAAATCTCCGCCGGAAACATCAAGCAGCCACTGTAATAATTCGGCATTCCACAACTTTCACTCCTGCTCTTACTAATCCAATGTGTTAATTTACCAAATGCTAACTAAATTCACCGCATTTCGCAAAACAATCATAAACAACTCCCACAAATGAAATGAAATCACACAGTTTAGGCGTAACTACGCCGGCAAATTGAAACAGACGAGATGATACCACTGAAAAACTCCAAATTGAGCAACCAAGCAAACTAAAGAAGAATCAACAAACAAGAACAAAGCAGAATCGAGTTAACTAACTTGATCATGTGGCTTGACTATCGGAGACGATGCTATCCGAGAAAGGAACCCTAACAAAGAACACTTCCTCAGCCCAGACCCCACCGTCGCCGGCACCGGAGTGTGAGGATAAAGGCGCCGGCCGCCGGAGCAGAGCGGCCGCCTCAGACACAGCCGTCGGAGCACCGCCATGGTTGATCGGAGAAGACGGAAGACCTTCAGAGAGTGTGACGAAGGACAATGTACAAACGTGAAATTGATTGTCGTGTTGTTGCAGAAGTAGTATTGCTAACAACCATTTCCTGACATGGTTGGAGTATTTATCTACTTTTCATCATTCAGCAGTTCGTGCGACTTCCATTTTCGCAGTTTTTGTTATATACTGCCTCCTTTATATATATATATATATATATATATATATATATATATATATATATATATATATATATATATATATATATATATATATATATATATATCGCGTAAGGAATTATGGTAAAAACTTTGATCTTTAATTTCATAATTTGCATAATGATTCATCATACAAAATTGATATCATTAGTTTCGTAATAAAAATTACTACTAAAAAAGGTATAATATTATATTTTTCTATAAAATTTTTATATTAGATATTATTGATTGAAAATTAGCACTGCCTAGGGAATTGTGGCAAAAACTTTGACCGTTAATATTTTAATTTGTATAATGATTCATCGTACAAAATTGATATCATTAGATTCATAATAAAAAATACTATTAAAAAAATATAATATTATATTTTTCTATAAAAATTTTATATTAAAAATTATTGATTAAAAATTGACACTAAAAACCATTAATAGTAGATAAAAAAGAACAGAAGGAATAATTTAACATATAAATATTGAGAAAGAAATCGTGATCTTTTTTTGGTTTCATCATCTTTGTTACTCTTTGCATATGCTTGGTTAGCGATCATATCTAACCACGTCACTGTCGACTCGTTTCTCTTCCCTTCCGACTGTTCGGATTAGATTGACGTGTGAATGGTGGGATACCGTATCCCAGTGAAACTCGTATGACAAAACATTATCAAAAATGGGAAACTACTGTACCCAATTTTTCAAAATTCATTTTGAGGTATCGTTATTTTTTGGATTAGTAATTATTTGGTGTTTTTTCGATCATTAATTTTATTAAGTGACCGATATAGCCTTATTCTTCTTCTTCTTTAAGGGTATTTCTTAAAAAAATGGAAGATAATGGTATTTCGGTCACTTAACCAAATTAATGACCGAAAAAGCACCTAATAATTTCTAACCCAAAAAGTAAGGGTACCCCAAAATGAGTTTTGAAAAGTTAGGGTACCTGAAAAACATTTCACCAAAAGTTAGAGTACCTCCAACAAATTTTTTGAAACATTATTTATATAAATGGCTAACATGTCCCTATATTTTGATATAATTCTTTTAAGGGTTTTATATTTTGAGAAATTATTATGGGCTGATATTATCTATGCGGTAATTATTTATTGCGGATATTCCAACCAATTTTTCGGTTTAAAAATGCGCGAAACAATGATTTTTGTATTTAAGGTTGTTTTAATTGAAGTCAATTATCGTTTTAGGCCTTAATATTTAGAGTTGGTCAAAGATATATAACCCTAATCAACAATATATACAACAATTAATACTTTATTCGCCGGAAAATATATCAAAATGTCCCCTATAAATAATTACAACAAATATAAGGTCATCCTACAATTATTTATCAAAATGCAGGGCCCTTAAAATAATTATATCAAAATATGAGAACTCTTTAGTCACTTTTTGTTTGTTTTTTGAGAAAAAATCGTCAATTGAGTGAGATCAATTATTATTCACCGAAAAGTGAGACATGTCTTCTTGGGCCAAGGTTATAGAAGCCTCGGGTCCTTCCCCCAACCAAATCCGGTATTGCGAATCATAAGGTTGAAGGTGAGTTAGGGAATATGTCACTTTGTTCTCCCTTCTTCGAACATAATTCCAATAAATACAAATAAAGTGACTAGACAACTTCAAAATTTTCTCTATAACTATCCCGAGGGTGCTTGTCCCCTTGAAGTCGCTTCTGAGTTGATCGATGAGAGATAGACAAACGCCCTCAACAACAAGGGACCTATACTCTATATCCCAAGGTGTACGAAGGCCAAAAAGACAGGCTTCGACCTCGACCACTTCCATTGTTGGACAGCCCACTTGCTATTTGGATCCTATAGCCACGATTTCACCATCTGGTTTCTGCACCATGAGCCAATTAACCCTTCTAATTAAAACCAGCAGCTTGCGCGCATGGCTTAAGGCCCAGTCTGAAAGGCCCAATTTTGTATGTAGTATTTGGCTCTGGTTCGACAGTTGAGCGAGTCAACTCGGTCCGAGTTTGGGGTTTTGAGTACGAACACATCTCTCTGTTTCGCCAACTTGAGAGCTCCCATAACAGTGAGTTTGAGTTTAGCTAATTGGATGATGTGGAATTTGCGGATTGCTACCAAGAGAACCAAAATTTATCCTTTTATTTAACTAGCTTTCCCGTGGTGAGCATGAATTTGACTCATATTAATTAAAAAAGTAAGTGTGTACTACTTAATAATATAATTAATTTGGTTATATTGATAAAAATAACGTGGATGAGGAGAGAGAGAAAAATATGATTGAAATATTAGTGTGTTAAACTCGCTTTCAAACTCATTTCGCGAGACTAACGACGATATTCTCGCAAGAACAGTTTCATTCTCACTATTGAAATGTTCTGCAAAACTTCATTTCATTCTATCTCATGCCACGTCAGGGAGTCAAATTTAAACTCACTATTGTAGATGGCATGAGAATCTAGGGTGCGCCTTCTCCTTTCTCTCAACTACTCGTTTTATTTCCATTTCAATTCAATTGTTATGTTCATATATCTCTTCAGGGTTGTGTATTCAGTTCGATTCTCGCCGATTTGTCTATGCTTACATTAATCTTTAGTTTATTATCGATTTGATTTACCGAGTCACATTGTTTCATTGCGGAATTTTTTCATTTTTCATTTCAACAAGTTGAATTGGTTATTTCTGTGAATTTGAATTAGGTTTTTGTACCAGAGTTACTTTTCTACAACATGGCGAGGTCATTATCAAGTATGCTGTTGAGGAACATTGGAGGTTTTACAACTCCTCGTTTGAGCACTCAAGTAAGGGCCTATCTGGGTCATTTGATGTTTTGGTTTAGTTTAATTTTGTGGTGTGTTTGGTAGTTTTCTGGGTAAACCTTTCCCGGAAAAGACTTTCCCTTGCCCCCATTGGGAAAATGTTTACTAAGCTTGAGAGTGAAATAATGTGGCCCAAGCTAAAATTTTCCTGGCTATTTGTCACAACCAAACATGGGAAAGTTTGTCCTCTCTGAAAAATTCATCAACTTTCCTGGGAAAGTTTGGAAACCAAACACACCATTGTTTTCTGTTTAGTTGGAGCAAGTTTCAATTAACTTGTCGCATTAGTCTGGTATTAATTGCTAATTGGGTTTATATTGAGAAATGACTTGCTTCCATAGTGAAAGATCTTCAGGTTAAAGGATTTAGATTCTATTTATGATAAATTGATAATGTTGTTCTAAATTTAATTCTGTAGCGTTGTTTATTGCCCTTCTCTCGAGTAGCACAATGTTCGAAGCTTTGTGCCTGGCAAAGGAAAGTATGTTAGCTACTTAGCTGAACCCTTTGAAGGATGAAGTCCTTGTTGGCTGTGTTGTATGTCAGTGAAATGATGGTGTATGTGATCTATCATCTATGTCTACAAATTATTGGAGTCAATTTGCTACTTACCGGGGTTGTGGGTTATTGATAGATTTAAATGCTGAAGTTTGAAATCTCCCCCCAACCCAAAAAAAGAGGAAGGAAGCAAAGAAGGGTCATCACGAGCCTTGTCTGTTATACATTTCGTATTTCTGATAGGATTATTGGTTTCTAATATACTTGCTTTGGGGGTGTTGCACAATACTGTACTTTGAGGTGGGTGTTGTTGAAAAGCCAATCTTGTATGTTTTTGAACAATTATGAATACTAATTTAGCATCCAACAACCCAAAAGTACAATATAATATCTCATACAAGAAAATTGCATAGTGCAGTAGTGTCCAACATCTCCGAGGTACATTATATTAGGCTCCAATAACCTATTCTGACGTACATTCTTGTGTGTGTGTGTGGGTGTGCGTGGGTTGGTTGGGAAGGTGTTGGGGCTAGGGGTAATTGTTTAGTTGTGGAGTACCAAAAATTGTTTTCTAACATGTATGGTTTTATACGAGTCATAGTTCTCTGACTATTTTCATATGGCAGAGATGCGGGTTATTGTATCAAACTGGAATGCAATATTCGACTTCTTTCTCTGATGATTCTGACACACATGAAGATTTCAGGCCAAAAAGTAAGCTTCAGAGTTCTGGAGTTTCTGCCAAAGAAGTTGTTGAGCAGGTTTGTGTTTTTAATTGTTTTCCTACTAGTCAAGTCATTTCTAACCTGACATGATAAAAGAAGCTTCTGTTTCTGCTGATTCAACTGAATTTGTTCACTATTGAATGTGTATGCTTGTTTTTGCTCTTAGGATGTGAAGGAAAATCCTGTTATGATTTATATGAAAGGGGTTCCGGAGATGCCTAGATGTGGTTTCAGCTCTCTTGCAGTGAAGGTACTCAATGAATACGGTAAGTTTTTAGCCACTTAGGTGATTGCTCAACTTCCTCCTCCCCTTCCCATTGTATGAAAGCTTCTTTTGGTTTCTTGAAAAACATGCACTATATATATTACTGGTTTTTATTATTGTAAATTTTGAGGCTTTGTGCTTTGGAGGTTTTATGACTTCTCTGGAGAGATTATATGGGGTGTTTTGACACGCGAAATTATGGTTGCTCCATCTGAGTTTGATACTTGTGCTTTTTGATTTGTACCGAGTTGAATGCTCAATGACGCCAATATAATATGTTGGTATTTGGTAATGATCAAATTTTGAGCTCAGAATGTTGACGTCGATGCATAAAAGAAGGGAGCTACTATTTAGCAGACTAGCAGCCGACCCCCCCCCCCCCCAAAAAAAAAAACAAAGAAAAATGTGAGGGGGAGATGAGAGGGAAAGAATCTCACTTTCACAATTTGGCTTGGCTCCTGTACAGTTTGGATTGGACGTAGGGATTCAAAATGTGATCTTGGCCACGATTGGACGTAGGAATTCAAAATGCGATTTCAGCCACAGTTTTGGTTGCAACATTGAAAAATAGCTAAAATGCAACAATCTGGTTCCATATCATGCTTGCTGCTGTGCAAACTCTTGGATCGCCAAACTCAGAAACTTTTCTGTTGTGGGCATTCTATGGCGCATTGGCAGCTACTGTTGTAGCATTGCTAGTAAGTTTTATACTTGGCAGCCACCACTGTAGCATTATGATGACTGGTGGGTGGTCGAACAAAGGTTATTGCTGAGATGCACATGCCGCATTGCAAATGCTCTAAATCTTTGATGAAGATAATATTGAAGCTGCCTTTTGTGCTCTCTAGACGATTTATCTGTCTGTCTGTATAACTAAAAGTCTAAAACTCTAAAATTGTCTTAGTTAAGAAACTCTCCTGTCTAGTTTCCAACTGAAGAAAGGAACCTCCCCTCGGCTATTTGTTTCATCTTTGTTGATGTAATGCCTGATAATGATTGTTGACCCTTAGTGATTTCCAGTTTTGCCATTGCAATCATGCTTTTGTGGCATTGATTGGTCTTAGTTGTGTGTCTGTTTGTGGTTTTGTGTTGACCTTGAAACTGCGGTTTAAGCTGGTTTCTGTTATCTTGACCTTGAACATCTTATGTCCAGATGTTCCTGTTGCTGCTAGAAATATTCTGGAAGACATGGAAGTGAAGGAAGCTGTCAAAGCCTACAGGTGTGAGCTTTACCTTGTACTGTGATACCTCAATTTGTTCCTCCTATGAAATATGAAGGGACAAAAATACATAGCTACTTTTTATGGACAGTCATTGTATTTGCAATTCTTGTGTTGGGTCTTAGCTTAGCTTAGGTAACGTAACTGACTCTTTAGTTTTGCACTTCAATCCTAGTCTTAACTTTTAAGTGCACCTTAGATAAGCATAGCTTACTCAGATGCATTGCTCGAAATTTATTGCCTCAAATCCTTACTCGATGCAGTTTGCTGATATTACTAAGTCGTATGCACTGTGAACCCTCAGTGATATGTTCTGCGCTAAAAGCAGAGACAGGATGGTTGGAAGCCCTAGATTGGTAGTTGGTAAGAAAACATTATGAAATTTTAATGAAATTCAAATTGGTTTTCAGTGATTCGCTGGTAATACAACCAGTAAGTATACATTAAATCTAACTAGGCTCAAAGTGTTCCCTATGGTGACCAAACTAGCCTCGGCTAAATGATGATACATAATACTAGTCTCCTCTCTAACGCACCGAGATACAAAGGGCATTCAAGTCTGACTTACCTATGGTAACCATTGACCAAACTAGCCTCGGTTAAATGATGATCCCCAATATATTAGTCTCCTCCCTAACAATCTGAGACACAAAGGGCATTCAAGTCCTTGTAAAAGAATTTACTACAGCTAGAGAGTTTGAGCATCTGACTCTTTTCAACATTGTGCAATTGTTTATGTGAAACCATTGGATAGCCTACCAAACTTGTTACTGATTTCACTTCTTCTAAAGCGACTTGAGTTGATTGGGACAGCAGCGCTGCCAACGGGTTTCTGATGAAAATAGCTTCCTCTGTTGATTAAAGCGACTTGAATTGATTGGAATACAATTGTTTTGTTGTCACCTTTTGTACCTTGGTCGATGTCACTGTGGTGGTTTGAAATACTCAAGGCACTATTGTCTAGGTTTCGACTTTCCTGAGCCTTGTGGTGGGCTTTTAAACTAAAAGACGTACCATGCATTAGAACACTTGTTCTTGCCCATGATTTTCTTTGCATAAATATGACTTCATAAAACATGTGGAAAAGACTTCCAACAATTCAAGTGAAAAAGTAGTTATATGTTGGTGGTGGTAACAATATAGTTGATGGCGAGCAATGCATGTTATGACTTGATACAGCCCTTTGATTTGTGAGGGAGCTACATGATAGGCAAGCCAACCATGAGCTTTTCTTTTCTATTCAAGCTTGCTGTCTCTCTGAGTGAAATGTTCCGACTTCTTGAGGTTGCTTCTGTGGTATTTCATCCTATATTTCTACAGTTGTTGATGGTGCATCATGTGAACTTGAGGAGCATATTGCAATGCTTTTTCTTTTTTTCTTCTCCCCATTTTCTGCCCAGAGCTCTTCTATTCTGAAATTCCAGAAAGCTCCTGGTATTAAGATACACACTTGGTTGCACTGGATTTTTGTTTTCCTTCTGCTATGAAGAATTCTAGTGTGAAGTATGTTTGCTTCGTCATCTTGATTCACCATATGATTAAAGAGCTGGCTTCTGATACAAATGTTCATCGCACAGCCATTGGCCCACGTTTCCACAAATATTCATCAAAGGAGAGTTCATTGGAGGATCGGACATCATTCTAAACATGCACCAGGTAAACTTGTATTCACTCTGTATTGCAGTGTTTGGTGCAATGAGGGTAAACATTCTGATGTTTTGCTTTGTTTTGTTTCAGACTGGTGAGCTGAAGGAGAAGCTCAAAGATGTTGCCGGTGAGGAGAAAGCTGAATAAGCAATGCTATTGGTGGGTAAACCTAAACTGAGTCAATCTTACCCTCACCCCCTACCTAAACCCAATTGTGGTGTTGAAGGGAACGTAAGCGTTTTTTGTGTTCTCGCTTTGAGCTTAAATACGAAGATCACTTGAATAATGGGAGGAAAGTTAAGAATTGTGTGCTTTACTACCAAGAACCGTCGACACTTTTGGAAGTAGAAACTGAGTGGTGATTACCACTGTCATAAATTTTTCAGGCATTTATGGTCATATTGGTCCTCTTTTCCCCTTAACTTATTTTGACAGTTAAATGCTCGTTATTTCCTTTCTCTCATTCTCTCATCATCATTATCATTATCAATGATTATTAATAATAAATCATACTCATGGGTAATTCTTATAGCTAATCAAATCTACAGATCGATATGATTAAATTTTACGATTCAAAGGTCACTGCACCCTCGATAGCCCAATAATTATCATCCTGGGCAATTTTAACCACGAGTCCTCATCTACAAGGTACATGTCCATTATCAAAGTTGTGTCTGATTTGTTGAGCACATAGTGTAGTCGAGAGAAGAAGACTTGCTGTGGATGTAATTGTATAGCGGTATCTGAAAACATATCTTGGGGACGCCCTAAAGCACCGGGGTGGGGGGGGGGGGGCTTCCTCCTATACTAGGATGCGAGAATGTTGCATGGAAGGTTTGAGTCTTGTATAGGGCGTTGACATTCCCCCGATCCTATTCGCTTTACCGACCCATTGATTTAGTCTACTGCGAGAGGGGATTTCGTGGACCAGACAACTTATCTTTGTAGAGAGAGAGAGAGAGAGAGAGAGAGAGAGAGAGAGAGAGAGATGCAATGGTTGAGCTTCAAGAAATGGAAGAAGCAATATTGAAACCTAAGGATAGAGTTAGAAAGTTTAAAGACGTTTTTTCTGTGATTTTCCGCTCGGTTTTTTAGGGAAAACTGATAATGTACATTCGACTTCCTTTGATCCTACGAACCTTTAATGTTGAGGTTTTGGTCTTTCCTCTGTACGAGTTTATCTAGAATTAAAAGCTAAGAATTGCAATGAAAAAGGGAGAAAACAAGAGAAGAATGCTTTCATTGGTGTCTATTGGATGGCATCTTCCAAGGAAAAGGGAGAAAGGTGACCCATATTGTTTTAGGCTCTTTCGTCTCGTATAGTAAAAATCGAAGTGGGTTTGAGTATTTTTTCCTTAGTCGAGCTTAACCTCGTTTTGGATGTCATTTTCAACTATTTTGGGAGCGAAGGGGCAATCTAGTCATTTCAAGAGGTGGGATTGCACTTATGGAAGCAACAAGGGGAAATAAGTTGAAAAGAGAAAAGCAGACAAAATTAGGCTGAGAGAAGACATGCGATCACCCTTTCTATAGAGCTCCAATGTTCTTGAGATTTTGCAAGTTCAAAGTTGATACTGAGAGCTTTCCAACGATATATTATTAGGTCAATTAAGAGTTTAAACGAATAAGTTATGCGAGTTTGAAGATTTTGCGAGTTCTCAGCCTCTTAGATATATCAACTGTAACTAGTTACTAGCAACATCCTATGGGAACCATTTATTCAATATTGTGTTTGACTAACTATATATATATATATACATATAGGAAAAATTGGATTCTAATAATCCCTACTTTCACCAATTAGACAATGGTGGACCGTATTTTCACTTTGTATTCTGGTGGTCCAAAAAAAAAATTGGATTGTAGTGGGATATTTTCGAGAGAATCATAGATTTTGTGTTGCATTTGATTCAAAACTTAGTATAACACTTTACAATGATTTTTAATGAATTTACAGCGTTTCTCCCAATTTTTTTTCATTTATTACTATTTTTTTACGATTTTTTCACTTTTATTATTTTTAAAAAATCATAATAATTATTCGGAGTCTCAAAAAAATAATTTTAAAAATGTTTTAGAAACTACAATTCATTAACTTTCTAGGGGCAGGAACGAAAAGAACAAAAACAATATAGTGTTGGAATGAAAAAAATAAGAAGAATGTGGAGGTGGATTTGGTACCACTACAATCCAATTTTATTTTTTTTTGAACCACCAGAATACAAAGTGAAAGTACGATCCACCATTGTCCAATTGGTGAAAGTAGGGATTATTAGAATCCAATTATCATATATATATATATATATATATATATATATCTATATATATATATATATATATATAAAAGTTTTGGGCTATTAGACGGTAATAATACATACTAATTTCTTGGACACTGACAATACTAATTTTCAACTTATTTTTCTTCAATAGTACATCACCGAGTTGGTGTGGTTTTATATTGAGTGCAACCATGGTTTTACATTAAGCGCAACCATGGTTTAACACTGAGCATAGCCATGAACTATAACACCCTTACGCCCCGTTCTTTTATACGGTGAACTTGCGGTACGTTAAGTTGTCGTGTGGTAACTTGCGGTGAAAATAATAAATGAGTGTTGAAAGTTTTTTATAATTTGCGGAAAGGTGTGGTGGGTTATGGTGGGTTGTGGTACGATGCGGTAAAAAGTGCGGTACGGTAACGTGCGGTACCGTATAAAAGAATGGGGTCTAAAATTAGTTATGTACTGTTACGGGAAAATAGGTAAAAATTGGTATTGTCTGTGTCTAGGAAAATAGTTTGTATCATTATTGTCCAATGCCCCAAAGTTGACATTATTGCGTCCAAAAATAATTATTAACTCCCTTCGTTCAATATTAGTTGTCATATTTGGAAATCATGCAGTCAAATTTCAAAAATTTTGACCATAAATTTCTCAATATATGCAATGGGTTGCTATATAAAATTACCATCACTAGATTCGTAGCGAAAATACTATCATAAAAGTATAATATTGCAATTGTTAATAACATATTATATAAGAAATTATCAATCAAATAGTGAAATTGGAGACCGTGAAAGTCAAAATCATAACGATTAATACATAATGGAGGGAGTCCAATTTTAATTCATCGGTTTCAAGTAAGGGTGCGTTTGGTTGGTCAAAAACTTCTGGGAAATAGTCAATTTTCCCAGGTTGACTTATTTTCTCCATGTTCGGATGTAGATTGACCTTCGGAAAAATTTTACGGTAGGATCACCATTTCCTACATTTTCCTAGGGAAGTCTCCCCTAGGGAGAGCTAGGGGAAAATTTTCCGGAAAAAAATTTTCTTGGATTTCTACCAAACGCTCCCTAACAAATAAATATTAATGTTATTTCGGTTCCCGATTTTTCAATTAAGGGGGTGTTTAGCTACCCAATTTTTTGGGTAGCTTTTAGCTTTTTGATCAAGGTGAAAAAGCTATTTGAGGTGTTTGGTAAGTAGTTTTTTATATTAGCTTTTTGGACCCAATAATCTAGTTTTCAAAAAACTACTTGATGAAGCTTTTTGAGGCAGCTTTTCACAAAAAGCTATTTTACCAAACACTTTTCCTGCAATTAGCTAAGCCAAACAACTAAAGTAAAACAGTTAATCCAAACAGTTACCGGCTAACAACTACAAGCTAACAGCTACCAGCTGGTTGTCAAACAAGGCCTAAATCATCTATCCACTAAACTACAACAACTATCCGCTATCCCAACCGCTATCTGCTACCTCAACCGTTATCCGCTACTAGATCCGCTATTTTTACCGAACAGGACCTAAATCATCCGATTAACCAAGCCGAATTCGAATCGAATGACCGTGGTCACCCTTGGTAATAGTACAATTGGGTAGTTGGTCCAAGCCCAAATGGGGAGGCGGGCCGCCGTGGTTCCGATCCACATAACCTGCCCCGCCCTATCCATTTACGACCGACCTTTCTTTTGGCAGGAGAAAACAGAAAACGTGTCCGTCTTTGCATGCTCAAACCAATCTAGTCCCCGACCCAAACGGCGCCGTTTTCGTGTCAACCGCCAAACCCCAAACAGATTCCCCATACAAAGTTACATCAAACGCAAAATCAAATCAAATCAAATCAAATTGCTATTCATTCATACGTTACTTCTTTAATTTAAATTGAAATATTTACAATAATCTATCAGAACTAGAAGATAGTTGTATTTTATTATGTATATAGTACCAAAAATAATATTTAAGACAAATATATTATTTAAGACAAATATTTAAAAAAAAAGCGGAAAAATGTTGTAATCATAAATCGTTGAATTGACCCAAAACTGAAATTCATCATCCATATTTACCTAATCACGAAATCCACCGACTATATTTACCCAAACCTAATATACACCAGACCTGTAACCCACCCGTCCGCCCACCAAAATTGTTAAAATCGGGATCCTAATTCGGATCCACGAAGTAATTAGAATCGGAATTAACTCATATAAGATCATGTATCATAATATAAATAGTAAAATCGCATCGAAAATTTTTAATCATAAAGTTGCATGATCAGAGATCAAAATCGGGATTTTAATAACTATAATGCCCACCAAAATTGACATGTCTACTACGGACCTTTCTTTTGGCAGGGGAAAGTACCACAAAACGTGTCCCTCTTTGCATGCTCAAGTGCTCAACCCAATCCAGAACCCGACCCAAACGGCGCCGTTTTCGTGTCAACCGCCAACCCAAACAGATTCTCCCTACAAAGTTACATCAACTCATCACCACCAACGCAAATTCAATTCAATTCAATTCAATTCAATTCCCATTTTACCCTTCTCTCTCTCTTCTCTCTCTCCTCTCTGTGTCCGCCCCAATGGAGGTTTCATTCATGGCGGACACATTCTCCCTCCTCCGCCACCACCTCTCCGTCACCGACGCCCTCCAGGTCACCTCCTCCGCCGTCTTCTCCGTCGACGCCGTCGCTCCTCCTCCCGTCAGATCCAAGCCCTCCACCGCCCGCCGCGCCCTCCTCAAGACTCGCCGCCGTACCAAGCGCCGATCCTCCCCGCCTCCGGACGGCGGTGACGAATACGGATTCTTCGCCGGCGACGGAGATTTCGGAGATTTCGGAGACGGAGGGTTTCCCGGCGGAGGAAGCGGCAGCGGCAGGGGTTGGAACTTCGACGGATATGGCGGAGGATTTCATAATTGGGACGATGATCAATCGTCGTCGAATAATCCGGATGATCCGGCTTTTGACTTTGTGTATGAGGTTGTGTGTTGGATCGTGTTCTCGAATTGCTTGCATTTCGCATTCAAGAGGGTCGTGAGGTTTGTATCGGAGGAAAGAGAGAAGATCCCTGTCAGAATCGCCTCCGTTTGTTGATCGGTTGGTACTTCTGTACTCGATTCAATTCTCTATTTGGGGGAGCTGGGGGAAGGGGTAGATCATGTGTATATATTTAATTTCATTTTCTTCACATTTTCTGTACATAATCACGATGAATTGGTGTGTAAATTGATCTGATTGCTTGTTCACGTCGCATTGATTGATGATTTGGTTGATCTGGGCATGTACGATCTCTTTGGAAATATGAAAAATTACATGTTTACTGTACTTTTGCATGTTGGAATTTGGGTTTCATGATTGAAGAAATTGAAAATTCCAAATGGGAACTGGTTAATGCATGCCAACTGCTTGATTTTACAAGGACAGTGTATGTTATAGATAGTTCTGCAGCTTCTGCTGCTCAATTGTTGAGAACATGCAAGAGATAAAAAGGAAGTTGGTCATGAAGAAAACAATTGGAAGGAGAAAGGTTTTAGAGTTGAATTTAAAATTACTTAGGTACCCTAACTTTTGGTGACCCAACTTTTAAAAACTAATTTTGGGTACCCTAACTTTTAGAATTAGAAATAATTAGGTGAATTTTCGTCCAATTATTTGAATTTAACGGTGAGTTTTAGGTGGGAAATTGATTAAGTGTTTTTGTGGATGAAAATACCCTTTGTTTTTCTGTCTCTTATTTGATTGAACGACTTTTCAACATATATACATTCAGATTTCTAGTCTCGTCTTCTGATCAGACTCGAAGGATTCTATTTGGAATCCTATTTATACTCCCCTCAAATTGGAGCATGAGGGTTAACAATGTCACATGAATGTTGTTGGGGTTTGTCTAGTTCGGGTACTTTTGATATGAAATCACAACTTGGTTTGCTCACGGTGTCAGACATGATGCCCCCTCCTGAGATTATCGTTGTTTTGACCGGTTCAGGTTTAGGTTTTGAAATTTTCTAAAACGAAAGAACTGGTGAAACATTAGTTCTGAAGGCTCTGTTGTGTACCGTTATAGAAAATGAGTGAGTTTTAATTTTTTTATAAAAATTTCAGGTGGGAAATTGGAAAAGTGTATCTTTTACTACGATTAACCATAAACCGTGGTTGATTGCATATATACGGTTATATGCGGTTAACCAATGTTTTCGTTTTGGTTTAGGTTTTCAAATTTTAAAGCAGTTAACCGGTTGTGCGTTTAACCTATTATTCGGTTTAGGTTCACCGCTACGCGATCATCCAGGCAATGAACTAGGATGATCATTTATTTCTTGTACATAGAGGGATAGCGCGATTTGCTTGTTTCGCTCATGTGTAAAATCGTCATCCAATTTGCGCAAACTTCCGACACAATTAGAGGTTCATGCAACTGGAACCTTGCAACAAACATCGAGAACATCATTCAACGGGGCATGATCACCAGTTCCTTCGTCTTTACGAGCATATATCAATTGCTTCCCTTTGAACACAAACATTCCTCCCTGAAAACAAACACCGATAAGTTATGATTTTGCCTGCAGATGTAATGATATTTCAAGTTTTCAACTGGGACAAACAAAGACGATCAACCTGTTGTAAAACGCCACTTCTCTCATCAGGTGTGGCTGCGATAGTATAGTTTTCGGTCGCCTTCTTCAGTGAATCAAACCTAGATAAAACTTTCGCCTGCAAAATCGAAACAAATTGAGCAGAAGGAAGAATATTACGTGCGCATAATTTACTGACCAGGAAAGTGATATGATTACACTGGCGGGGTTGAAGAATGTGCGGCCAAAACCATAGTATAACCCCAACACATCATATGCCTGTAATAACAAGGACTTTCGGTAAGTATCAGGATATAACAAGATGACCTTCAAATACTGCAAGAAGTAACTGGATGAAGTACCTTGCGTTCAGGATCGGCATAAAGGTACTCCATAGGAAATGGCAACTGGACATATAAGATTAATATAGGATAAGTCGCGATATAGAGTAACCAGAGAATGGAATTTCATGTGATTAGATAACCTTCACGAACTGGAATTACTGAACACGGCTTATTTTCCCCTTCACAATCTGGAAATCATAGTTGTATAGAACACCTGACCTCTCTCAACCTCGTGATCATCACAAAAAAATGAACTATCTATGTACACAGGACTGGAATAGTTTGATTGCAGTAAATATTCAGAAAATCAGTAAAAGATTCTGGCTTTGGAATTACAAATTTTATAATCGTCTCTTGTGAATTTGAATGATCCATCCCACCAACAAATTACAGCAATTTATCTCACTATCTCCTCCATGAATTTCAATGAAGTCTCATACCGTACATTGGCGTCCCACATTCATGCATGTCAGGATAGAAACTATGTGTCTATACCACATTGCTGCTATATAGTATACCATACAGTCCAATATGATTACTGTTGGAGTTCTGTCACTCAGTTTTGGCTTAAAATAGTAGCTTTGTTCAGTTGATTACTCGATTTGAGTACCATCAAGCACATAATCTACATACTCTCTCAAAAGATACCAAAACAAGGGATATGGTATCGTATCACTTCAAGATGTATTCACATCAAGGAATAGAATACATCTGCTCTCGTCAAGCTAATTTTATAGTTTTTCTCAGCCTCTTGTCTTTGTCTAATGTTTATTCGTTAGTTGACTGTCTGAAAGACTCAAACTACCAAATAAGGTGTATAAGGCGTGCATTTTTTTCATATATAATGAACGAGGAGGGGAAGCTACTTCCTATAGTAGATTGTTCCATGTAGGTTACGACAATATCTAACTATCTCGGCCCCTCTTGACACGCTTCCTGGGAAAACTTCCCAGGAGGTCACCCATCCTGAGATTACTCCCACCCAAGCACGTTTAACTGAAGAGTTCCCAACAGATGAGTTAAGGTGCACCTTAGTAATATAAGCAGTCATTTCAGACCCATTAAGCCACACTTAACCATATGTCCGGGGTGTTACACTAACTTACACGCAATTGAGAATAGGGAAGCCATTTAACCACACTAAACATGACTTATTTGATCAATTCCCCACCTTGCAATTGTATGATCCATTGCAACCTCCCAACATTCCTACGTTTAAACTACTGCTATGCAATGCTAGCATTCATGAACATGATCAAGAACTCTAGCACATTGAATAGACAAGATGAAGGGCAAGAAGGATACCCGTTCAGCAAGGAGGCGGGCTTTGTCAGATGTCCCAACACCAACTGCAATTAGTTTAACACCAGCAGACTCAAATTTGTCCTTGTATTCTTTTAGAGTTGATGCAAGCTCCCAGCTACATACAACACAAGAAATCCCAATCCAAATCATCATAAAACCATAAACATGACCAATTAACTCAAGCCCAAGTCAGATTAAGGCATTGTTTTACCAGCAAGGGCATCCAAAATGCCTCAACAGCGCAACTACAGCCATTCCCTGGACAGAAACATAAAAATTTGCAATTTCTAAGACATAACTTTGCATGTTTGATACTGTTAGAGTATAAAACTATTACTGGGCCTTTTACCATCAACTTAAGCTTTTGATAGAGATGGTTTCACATCGTATTAGAGTTAAGACTGATGAACAACCATTGACAAAAGATACACACCATAAACAATCGATATCAACATCTAACAGTCGAGAATTCGCCATAGGAAAAAGGGGGAAATGGGTTCGAAGTATTAACCTCGTTTTGGTCCCACAAATCCTTGAACATGACGGGTTGACCCGAAGCCCTAAATATCATCACATCGCCAAGAATTTCCCCAACATTTTCGGGTACCTCAGCAGCAGCAGTAGCAGCCCTGACTATGAATCTGGGTGACGAAGATTGTGATGGCGATGGTGATGAAAGAGTATGTGGGCGATACGAAGAGGACTGAGAAAGAGACGATGGAGGAAGAGCTACAGTGGGGTTATGAAGGGTTGTATGTTGTGTATGAGCAACAGGTTGCAGAAATTTGGCTGATGAAATTGATACAGTAGTGAATCCCATTTTTTCGTGATTGTTGGATTTTCTGGGTTTCTCTTTGAATTGTTGTCTGGTGTTTGGAGATGAAAGGTTAGAGAAGAGAAAGCCATCATGGTGGAAATGTTGAAGAAATGTGGTTGTCGAGTAAACTAATGGTTAGACTCACACCACAAAAACCGCAAAATGTAACCCACACAAAATGGCAAGTTTTAGTGTAGGGTTGTTCATCGGTCCCGGACTGAATCGAAAGGATCGAATATCGAATTCGATGACTAAGCTAGATCGAGGATTGGGCCGAAGAAAGTTTGGTCCTAGACTGGACCAACTGAACTTTGTTCAGTCCAGTCTTCGGTATAGTCCGGACTGGATTATGTATAAAGAAACTCTAAAATTTAATAACATCGGTCCTTCAGTTCAATCCATGGGCTGGACTAAGGATCGAACATCAAAATTTCTTGGATCGAGGATTGGATCGAACTTTCCTCGGTCCAATCCTCGGTCCAGACGTCCAGTCCGGTCCCGACTAGACTTACAAGTTTGGTAGAGTTCGAACATGCGACCTTGTTGTCACATATTGTATTTATACTTTTTTTTTTACCCAGTTTTATTTATAAAAACTAGGCTTACAAGTTTGGTAAGGTTGGAACACACGAACTGTCATCACTTTGCCACTAAAATAGACGCGCACCACTCAGTCGCGCCTGCGTGCACTACTTATTCTAATTCTTTGTTGTCACATTGTAAATATACTTTTCTACCCAGTTTTATTTATAAAAATAAAAAAAAATTATTTTTTTTAAGTGGGGTCACTTGACTCCACGTGAATCCATATTGAATCCACCCCTGAGTACCTCGAGGTGCCCACACTAGTAGGAAGAAGTAAAAAGGAGATTTTTGGTCACATTAAGAGTGTAGAAGAAGATTAGTGGATGGAAAGAGAATAATCTGTCAAGAGTGGGTCGTGAAATACTCATTAGACCAGTACTCCAATCTGTCCCCATGTATATAATGTGCCTCTTTAAGCTTACAAGCTGTCTTGTGGATGAAATTCATGGTTTGTGTGCTACCTTCTGATGGGGGTTGAGGATGTACAAAGCGAATGATGCATTGGAAGGTGTGGTCTGAGCTATGCAAGTCAAAATGGCGCGGGAAGAATGGGGTTTAGGAAACTTGATCTATTCAATGACGTTTTGCTTGCAAAGCAATATTGACCACTCCTTAATAATATTGATTCCCTTTTCAGTAAGGTAATGTAAGCGAAATAGTACAGGGGAACAAGCTTTCTTGAGGGTCGCATGGGGTACAACCCGAGCTTCACATGGCGGAATATTTGGAATTTTGGAGTGCTAAGTCTTTGCTTCAAGAGGGGTTGCGTTGGAGAGTGGGCAATAGACGTGAGACCCGTATATGGGAAGATGGGTGGCTTGTAGATGGGGAAGGAAAAGGAGACACGGCACCTAAGATGGAAGGAGAGGAGCTGGTGTAGGTACGGGAAGGAGGAGATGACCAATTGGAATGCCCCATTTAGAGAGAACATTCAATCAACGTGATAAGGACCTTATCTTGGCGATCCCGTTAAGTAGGAGACTCCAACTAAATAAGTTGGTCTGTCAAACAAGGGAGAATTAATGGTGAGGACTGTCTATTTGCTTGAATTATCACTTCACCACTTTGACATTGTGAAGTTTCGGTCCATGTTGTGGCGTGCCAAGATTGTTCCGAAAGTGAAAAAACTTAAGGTGGCAGTGGTGTGTAAGGATCCTTCCAGTCAGTATACTCCACAAGCACAAATACATGCTTGAGGATTGTAAGTGCATGAGGTGTAAGGAGGTAGGTGAGGATATATGTCACACGATTTGTCATTGTCTCGCTAGCAAACCAATCTGAGATGACTGGGGTGGGGTTGTGTCCCCGGCAAAGGAAGCCTACGAGCAGCCGGGAAACCTTTTGATTGCGTGGAGTAGGTAGCTGGATGAGACTACGTTGGCAGTCCATATGACGAGAGCTTAGCTAGCTTGGTATGCAAGAAATGACTATATGTTCGGTAAACAACCGATATTCCCAGACCTAATCAAAGATAAGACCAAGCTTATACCGGAGTGAAATGCAACAACTGAAAAAGAAGGGTGTGCAAGCTAGATCAGTACTTCAACGCCCTGTATGGTTAGCCCCTGCAACTGATGTTGTAAAGATCAATACCGATGCTCATATGGACAAGGAGGGGTGGATTGGGTTTGAAGTAGTGTTCCATAACTACCTTGGTGAAGTTCAACTTGCGACGCTGAATAAGCTTAAGGCCCGATGGACGCCCTTGGTGGCTGAAGCACGAATTGTACTAATGGAGGTTAGGCTTGCGAGACAATTCGGCTTAAATAGAATGCAGATGGAATATGATGATTCAACCCTCATGGTGCGACTTTCAGACCATACAAGGCATCTAGGCGAGTTGGATTTACTCTTGGATGATATTATGTACCTTGACACTTAACTAGATTTTTGTTGTTGGTCTCATGTCAAAAGGGAGGGCAACTATGTCGCGCACCATTTGGCACGGGAGAACCCTGGTGATGACTAGCGAATACCCTGATCGAGTCTATACTTATGTACTCATGGACAAATTGAATCTTGAATAAATTATTACGTTTGGTAAAAAAGGGAAAATCGAAAAAAAATAATCCAAACTTTAGGAGTATTTGGAAAAAATAATCTGAACTTGCAAATTTGTTACCGATGAGTTGAACTTTAACTTCTATCATTTTTAAAATCTACCATCTAGTTAAACTCGTCCGAAAAATGACGTGGTGATGCAATATTATACACGGAGCACACTTTTAACTTTTTTTTAGTTGCAAAAAGTTCGACGTATAATATCATCACCGCTATGTCACTTTTCGGATGAGTTTAACTAGGTAGTGGATGTTAAAAATAATAGATCTCAAAGTTCAGCTCATTCATAACAAAGTTATAAATTTAGATTTTTTTTAATACTCACAAATTTTAAATTATCTTTTTCCAAAAAAAAAATTACTTAAATTACTCACTCTATTTTAACTTACCAACGAAAAAATTAATAACGCAAAGCGCTGAAAAAAATTCGGGTCCAGGTAAATTCGTGTCGGAAAATTCGGACAATGTCAAAATTTGGACGAGAAACTTATGTCTGGATCCGAGTTTGTTTCGGGTCAGACAATTCAGACGAAGCTAAAATCGGGTTCGGACAATACAAAAAAAAGAAATTTGATATCCGAATATTCGGTCAATTCAGGCGATATCAAAATTCAATCAAAAAATTGATGTCCAGATTCGATTTTTTCCGAGTCGGACAATTCAGGTAATTTGGACGGGACAAATTTGTTGCCAGCTCTGAAAGGAACCCCCATTTTGTGGAGGGAAGGAGCAAGGGTTTTAAGCGGAGGAAGCGAGAGGGTTTTGTGAGATGCAGAGGCAAATGCTAGGGTTGAGGCTGAGGAGTCTGAAGCCGACGAGAGGTTTCCGGTGGATAACGACGGCGGTCAGGCGACATATTGAAGACGAAGGAGACTGGTTTTATGCTTCCGAGTGGTGGGGCTCCGATTCCGACCACCACACTCACTCTGTACTCCGAGACACTTCTCTTCATGGCAATGGCATTGTCTCTGTCCTTGCTTATCCTTCTTCCAAACCCGTAACTCTCTCTCTCTCTCTCTCTCTCTCTCTCTCTCTCTCTCTCTCTCTCTCTCGAATGTATTGTTGTTACTTTGTCTGTAGTCTGTCTGTGCACCTACATTTGAATGAGAAAGCAAGTTAAGTACGAAATCAGTAGTGGGTCGATACAATTGCTAATTAACTATGTTGACTAGAGTAACTAGGACATGGGTAGAGTTGGGCTAATCCTGTATGGACATTACTAGGGAAGAGAAAGAAAAGAGAAGAATGGAAATACTATGAATATATGCAATGTACTAAGTACTAAGCATAGTTACCAGGAACCAGGAACGCTTCTGGAACGTGGGTCACTAAGTTTAACACAAATTTAGCCTAGTTTTGACTCCGGAACACTTGTTCCCAGAATGCGGGTCGGAGGTGTATGTAGCGTTCCCGGTAACTATGGTACTAAGCATTTTGCATTCTCATCTTGGTGGTGGGGCGTGAGTGATCACATTTAGTTAGCCTAGGATGATAAAATTGTGTTTACCCAGCTGAACATTGTATCAACTATCGCCGGTAATGCTTGATTGAGATTTGTTATTAAAATGCTGCCCTGTTAGTGATGTTTAGTGGCGATTCCAATTAAGTCGTACCAATGGATTGTTAACTAAGCCATAGATGAATACAACTGTAATGTATATTTCCTTGGACTTGGGTTGATGTCTTAAGGGTTGCTCTCTGAATTTGATGTCAAGAGTGGCTCTACCATGCAGGGTAGAAGCCATTGGTCAAAAGCAGAGAACTGGCTACAGCAAAGATTTGCAGAAGTATGTCCAGAGGATAGTAAACGTGAACAGTTGAAAGTACTTGGTTATCAATGGCGTGTGCTCCGTTTTAATGATGTCACACGCCAGAGTACAGCAAAAGTATTGGCAGCTTGTAAAGCGTCAGATCCTGGCTCGGTTTACTACATGCAGCAGGGATATTGTTTGGCTGTTCCATGTAAGTTTCATACAATATTAACGGTCATACTGTTGTTGCTCCTTGTTGCTCACTTCTTACAACCGTAAATTGACAGGAGAGGGTTCCAATTTGAGCTAAGAAGCAGCAAAAAAACATACTTCTAGAAAATTTGTCTGAAACTTAAATTCTATTTTATGTGGATTGATTTTGGTAGCCAATATAAGTGCATGTAATGTACCTGCATATAAATATACTTTGAGATTTCTATTCTTTGGAGAACTAGGAGTTAACTGGCACATCTTAATTTGTTTGACTTGGCTTGTTTTACAGGGTTGTTCATATGTTTTCTGTGTCAGCCTCATACAACAATTTTTCATGTAGGGTATTAATATGTGGACCGTTTGTGTGACCCAGTCGTGAAGCTTTTGTTTTGCCATTCTCGATCTGTATATGAAACCTGATGTTTGGAGTCTGAATTTTTTCTGCTTGGTTGTTCGTCGTCCAGCTTTTCATATGCTCCGTTGACCCTTTTGCATATTATTTGTTTCCTCCATGCTCCAGTGGTTCCCAATTACAGAATAGTCATTCTATATTTAATTCATTATCCACCCTGTTGAGTTCTTTCAGTTCTTGTTTATGGGCTGGGTCTCTTTTTGCGTTCAAGTTTGTTGTTGGAGCTGCTGTAAAGGAGGCAATTGAATACAATCTAAAACTCTAGGATAGGCGAAGCTAATGTGTGAGAGGCATATCATATGTTTTTCCTTCAAGTAATTCATAGTAGTTTACGTGTTTTCAGTTGAATATTTCAACTGTTGATGACTTTAATTCAGTTATCTGAATGATTCACATGTGATAAATCATAGTTGATAATCTTGATGTTACTTTTTTTTTGGATACATTGGTCTAACCTTGGGGTACTTCTTTGCAGACGTGAAGAGTATGGTATCTGCTGGATTGACTGCTCTGTGCTCTTGTAATTATGACCTCTTGAGTGCAGTTGATGGAAACAAAAAATTGCGTGTGTTATGTGTAGGTCACGGTGGAGGAAGCTTGCCACTGTTCTTAGCGTCACAAATTCGAGGTTCGTTTCCCCTGAATCGTTGACACAACCATAGAAATGATAGAATGACAAGTAACATCCTGCCTTTGACTGATCCCCATATGTCCACAGAATCTGGTTTATAATAATTTGTGCAGGCTTCATACAAACGTTATAACAAGTGTTACTCTTGTACATTATGCTAATCATCCAGATGTAGTTGAAGCAATACATGTCAGTTTCTTGATTCTTTTATACAAATTAACTACAAGAGAGTCGTATTCATCTTAGTTCTCATAGTTGTGTCATATCTTGAAGCCAGTTCCATGTTAATTTTCTGTTAGGATCTATAGGTTATCTTCATGTAGATTTAATATATCTATGTGCAAGATTAGATGTGAAGAGTCTTGGAAGTGCAGTGAAACATAACCCCGTTTCTTTCTTCTTATTCTTTTTTTTTTTTTTTGGTGAAGGAAACCTGAGGTATAGCCTTGCTGGTACCAAAACAATAAGATGGGCTGAACACCCACACACTGTCACACAGAGATGGAAAACTTCTTATTGTAACATTTAGTTTTGTAACAGACCCAGGAGAAACATGTATTATCAAACACGAGAAATGACTTTCTCAGTTTGCCTAGATCCTAGAATAAGAGTTTACAAAAAGATTTACAAATAAAATGAACTGATCAACATAATTAAAATGTCTATATAGTTGAACCCTTATATCTGATTTGTAATGTACTGCATGGCTCTGTGAACCGCGTTCCCTGCGATAGTGCCATGTTCATTTGCTCAAGTTTTTCAAAGCAGTATTGGAAAATTTCATCTGTATAGTGTTATTTATAATGACGATATCTGGACTACCCTGTCCATTCAGCAATTGTTGAATGCATTTAGAGTTTCTGGCTTTGTGATAGAATGGGCTTGTCAGATATTCTGAATAACTCTGCTTTCTTCATGCTATCTGTAGGTGCTTTTGTTGACATTGTTGAAATAGACCCTCTAGTTATTTCTGCCTCCATTCATGCAATGGGGTTCCCATCTTTCTCAGTTGCTTCTCATTCACGTCAGCGTGCTGTCTCGACACCCAGTAAAATTGACAAGGTTTTATGGAGAGGTGTCCATGAAAGGCTTTTCCTCTACGAATCAGATGCTGAGAAATTCATCCTCAGCACAGAAGATCTGTATGACATCATTTTCATTGATGCATATGATGGAGACGATATATTTCCTCACAAGTTATGGGATCCAGGTTACCCTTTCCTCAAAACCCTTAGCAGTAGACTCCATCCTCATCATGGAACAGTTGTAGTAAATCTTCATTCTGATGCTGATGTGGTAGATCCTGATGTATTCATTGCATCTAATTATAAGCCAGTTCTGCCAATGGGGAGGTATGTTTCTCAAGTTTGTCGAGCCTACAAGGACACGTTGGTTGGAACTCAGAGTTTTTTCAGTAGAAGAGAACATGCCGGGTTAGGTTTTACGGTTTCAGTTCCTTGGGTTTGCAATACAACTCTTGTTGTGTGCAGAGGTCTGCACATGAGTAATGGAGCTTTGAACCGGGATTCTGTATTGAATACCCTGATTTCCAACTCTGTTGAGGTGGATAGGGGTTTGGGCTTGCCATTTTCATGTATAGAGTATCTGAAAAGAGGTTTTATTCTTCTTGATTGATCTTTTGTTGGACTTGGGACTACTTATACGAGGGCCCTTGAGAGTTCCCTTTTTTCTGTCTTGAGACGCTGTCGAGTTTTGCATGTTAACATTCTCCTGGAATACACAAAAGATGGGGTTCCCTGCAGTGCTACTTTTCAGGTAATTCCATTTTCAATCCTGGAAATTTCAGTTTGTCTTTGTCCAGCTACCATATATGTTCCTTGTACTATGAAAGTCCTCAGTGTGGATGCCCTATTGTTGTATATTAGAAACCTTAGCCCGGCAGGAGATATCACCTGGGATATTGCAACGTATAGTTGCCCTTGGGAAAATACTAGCCTAGGAAGATAAATGCCTATGATGTGACTTGACCTTGGCTTCTATTGATTGTCATAGCTAATGACACCTTTAGTGGAAATTGTCTTCTCTTTAGGCGGAAAGGTCAATCTACTGCCGAAGGCGTAAGGTCAAGCGAGGTATAACACCTGTTTGGCCAATGTAATCTTCACTCAAAATCTTCACTTAGATGACTCGAGTTCCCAACTTTTTAACAATCAAGCAAGCATCATTGCATAACCCACTAGACGAGTCAAGGTTCTTTAAGATACCCATGGGAGCACCAACCTTCAACTCAACTTCGTGGTCAGGGAACCCTGAGATGTTCATATCGTACAACATCTCCGGTGGATTAATATCGTCAACTATGGAAGCAGTATCGTTTTGAAGGAACGTGTGAGAGCTGAGATACGTGTGGGTCTCATTGGGGAGCATTGCCAAGATCTTCGAATTCAACTCATCAACATCAGTATTCACGAGGAGCCAAAATGCAACGGCCTCGAAAGTGTGAGTCTTCACGGTATCTCTCGGCCAAATCTGGGGCACATGAAGTCTATCAACTTTTCTAGGCCATCATGACCATTGTTGATGAGCAATTCACTTGGAATTTCTGTCCAATCTAGCTGAGGCTCTATTCTTTTATGCTGTATTTTGCGGAATGGTGTGGTGAGGTGTGGTGGAATTATGGTGGGGTGTGGTGGAATTGTGGTAGGTTATTGGTATATGGGGTAGGTGAGGAGAGAGAATGTAAAAAGTAGAGGGGAAAAGTGAGGAGAGAGAAAAGTAATGATTTGCGGTAAAATGTGGTGGGTTGTAGCAAATTGCGGTAGGTTGTGGCACCGCAGTTTGCCAACCGCAGAAAAGAACAGGTAATAATGCACGCGCTTGTGTAGAGCCATTATTAACAACTAATGTTCATTGGGCAAAGTTATTCAACTGCTCACGCCAATTGATGAGTGTAATTTTGTATATATGTAAACTTGGGTGATTTGGTGAGAACTCGGGTGGTTTTCGATATGTTTACATTATTTTATACCCGAGTTTCCTTGCACACTTTTTATACTGTATTTGTATTTCCTTGCACACTTATTATATTTGTAAATCAAAATTGTGACAGCGTATTTCCTTGCGCACTTTTTATATTTGTATAATATTTATTATGCACGAAGAAATGTACTTGTAATTTTATAACCATTAAATCAATCTTCCACCACTTGATCCCATTAATGCATGTTAAGATACACATCAAACTTTTGCCGCTTGGTTCAATTGAACTGTTACATTAGCATTGATAAGTAGCTAATCAATATCACCAAATTTTAAATTTTTAAAAATTATTGCTTTAGATAAAATTGATAAGCAACTAATCAATAATAACAAATTTGGCAACCATTGTGTCAATCTAAATAAACTAAAATTTTGGTTATATAATTGAGAAGCTATTGTTCTAAATAAAATCGTGACTATTTGAGAAGTTATTTGGAAGATTTGTCAGCTTAAGAGCAAGGATTGAAATGAAGTGAAGGCTTGTAGATATATTTCTCTTTTTCAAGTTAATATTCTTGATTAAGTATTCACAGTGATTAGTTTCCCAATTCATCCTGTGAATACTTGTAGATAATCACTGTGACTAGTTCCCAATGCAAGCTACTGTACCATGCTTTCCCTACCGAATACATTGATGCTAACTCAACTCTCTTATCATCCGACACCTTACACAATGAGAAATAATGTACACATTTCTTAATCCAATTTCTCACATTAATATCATCGAACACAAGAAACTCAACCCTCGGATTAACATGCAAAGAGTTCTTAGAACTCCCATTCCCACTAGAACCTCCATTTTCACCATCCCCAAATAGGCTCACTCGACCACCAGAATTACTAGAATCAGAATGGGGATGAGCATTGTTAGGGTTACCTTTCTCAAATTTATCAAATCGTGAAGGCAGATTGCCAATCAACTGTTGTTGCTCTGTTGAACAATTCATCACCTCCTTTTGCAGATCCATCAGACTTTTCAAAGTTGCCATTGTAGCAGCTTTAGCCGATAACCTCAACTTTGATCGAGGGGCTCTGATACCAATGATGTAGTTAGAGGAGAGGAATAGACTTTGGGTGGAGAAGTTCCTCTCGAGTAGCCACAACAAAATCAAGGAAGAGAGAAAGAGATAATCATTGAGAGAAAATAAGTGTGGAAATTGTATTTATTTGATATTTGATTGATGAATGAAATAGTATAAATACTTGAGTACTTATTACAATAGTTTCCCGTCAAAACCAGCTGCTAATAAACTTGTAACTAACTCACTCATTCTGTTATAACAAATGCAAGCTCATCCAATTTAGTTAGACTACATGTTTCCCTACATCACAACCTATTGTATTTGCACGCTGCAGATGATGCACACAGTTATCCTAACCAACCTTTACATGGTGTATTATGTTGTAGGTTACTATTCAAGAAAACAAACAATTGCAATAATAGTTTTGGAGCTGCCCTTTCCCTCAATTTTTTCAAACAGAAATAATGTATGTGTCATAGCTGGTTGTGCCTAAGCAAGAAGATAATAACTACAAAGTACAAACCATCCCATCGTAGCACCCCAAATTCAATCCAAGAAGTCTCCAAAGGGAGACATCAAAATGGGGTTTGCAATAGGTTTTGGTTACGACACAAATCAATGAAAAAAAATGTGTTTCTGCATGCCTCTTTTTTCCCGAAAAACATAGCAATCAATAACAGTTCCTAGAAGCTTACGCTGTACAGCGCTGATGCATTTACAATGACGATGATAATGAGGCTAGACTGGCTTCCCAAAACCAAAATCGCAAATATTTTTGACGGGTCTTTTCAACTACGAGTTTGCTCTAGTTGAAACTCTTTCAAGAGCTGCAAGGACTGGCGATAGAGATTGAGGTCAATGCCATCTACATTCCTCCCGACTCGTGCCTTCAGCAATGGCTGGGGATAAAGACAGTGACAGATAACTAGTAAAGGTCGATGTACAATGCATATTCAAAGCAATATTAAACGTCCATTATGCAGCAGGAAAAGCCAAAATGATGCCGCACAGTGGTAACAAATGATGGGCTGAGTTAGTTTTGCAGTGTCAAATTGATGTATCTTTACCTCATTACCAGATTTAAGAAGGAGCTCCCCAATGAACTGGTAGACGGAACCTAATCGGTAGTTAAGCTTCACATGTTGTGTGTCGATCTTCAGAGTTGCATTTCCATCAGCAATAACAGCAATAGCAGTCTCTGCTGAATACTCCAACAGCCTACAAGATGACCCGGGTACCATAATCAGAGATCCCACATTGTCCTTAAGTTTATTCACAAAGACTGTAGCTCCACTGAAATATTACTACATAATTCACAATAAATGGTTGAATTATACAGAAAAAAGGACTGAAGTTGTGCAATCTATGTAGCTCTGACTACATTTCAGCTGGACATATATCAGATCATCGCAATCATAGTAGAGGCAGCTCACGTATAATTCCATATGATTATATAAATATTATGCAAGTGTCTACAGCTCCATCCGAAGAAAATGAAATGCATCGTTAGCTCTATTCATGTTGATTCACCAAAATAGCAGACTTCTCCAACTTCAAACTTCTCCAACTTCAAGAATCAGATTCTAGATACTAACATTGCACTAAAGGTGTGTTTGGAGGGGGATTTTCTTTTTTACATAAAACATTTTTTCAATTTTCCATTATTTGGTGAACTAAATAACAAATATTTTTCCAGGAAAAGCACTTTCGCCCCAAGGGAAAAATAATTTGAATTAGAAAATGAAGAAAGTTTATTCCCCCTATCCACTATGTCCAATTGATCAATTGGAATTTAACAGAAAAATCCAATTTTACAGCTTAGATCAAGACTAATCAACCAGAGGGAATGATTAACAAAAGGTCAAATATGAATCTAGATGAAATTCATTCATTTGGTTTAACATTATCTCTACCACTAATTGTTCAGTTGACGTTTCTCTGATTAAAAACTTTAGTTGAAATTTGGAGCTAAATCCAACTTCAACAGTTTAGTTTGAAATCTAAGCATCAGATGAGAAATATTTTGTCAAAAGCTCAAATACAAACTTAAAGCTTCAAGTTCTTTCATTTGGCTAGCATTTATATCCCCCACAATAACTAAGGCAGAATTCCAATTAAAACAGTTCAGTAGAAATCTGAGCTTCAAATGCATTCATTAGGTGAACAAGTTTACCTCTACCATGACAATTCAATCAATATTTTGTTGCTTAAACAACTCAGTTAAACTTAGAAGTAAAATGAAACTTGATAAGAGTTGGAACCAAAACTTAATCCAATGAGGCTATTAAAGAAGCAATAATATGAATTTTAAGCTCAAATTTTCCCCACTTGGTCGGCAAATTTTGCAACAACAAAAAGTTTCAATTTTCCTTGCAACCAAACACTAACTTTTTCATCATCATTTTAACAAACTTCAAAAAATCTTGTTCTAAGTTCTAACTTAGTTACTCGATCATATGTTACAAATAAGTACTTTCAAATGGTACAAGGGATCTAGATGTGAGCAGTCTTTCCCAAGCATTTTCTAAAAAGCGATATTCATGAATGACATTGTCTCCTCCCAATTTTAAAGCTAATTCTCAATCTCATAATGATGCTTTCATTGTTTTCTTGGAATCGTCATGAATTTAACAAATGATCAGCCTCTAGTCGCAGCATATCCATGATTCCCGGTTAGTATCACGACACTTAGCTTAGCTGAAGAGTAAATACTAAATAGTATAACCCTAGCAGAAATCAAACCCTAGCCGTATCATAGACAGAAACAACACCACCCAAAAACATCAAAATTCAGTGGATTAAAGACATCCACAGCATTCCATTAGAACCCAGTATGCAAAGCAAAAGTATAAAACAACTTATTAGGAGTATTTTTCTACAGCAAGAAGATTGCGAAGTCACCTGCCAGTAACTCGAAGCGATGCTCCGTCATGAAAGTGCTGCGATGATGGATTGAGGTCTTCCAAAATGACTAAAGCGCCAGAATTAACAACAGAAGACGCCATTGAAGTGGAGTTGAATGGCAAATGCTCTGATCTTCTCAGCCGTATGAAACTGCAAGAGGCATGCAAGTGATTAGCATTCAAACAACCAACATTCAATCGATCAAAAAAGAGAAACCTATTTGGGTTTGAGAAACGCCGATTCAAAAGTTGCTGGCTGCCCCCGCCACGACTTTCCGTACCGAAGACTCCAACGGGATTCAATTTTGAGTCATGCTCTTGGAGTATCAACTGTATTCCCCTTTTAGGGCATGTAAAAAACATGGATAAAATAGGGTGGGTAAATTTTCACATAAATCTATCAAAATTTACCAAAAATTACTAAAATTTATTATAATAAAAAAATAATTTTGGTATATTTGGATAAATTTGACGAAACTTACCAAAAATTATTAAAACTTAATGTTTACTCAATGACAGACCCTTATTGACCTTATTCAACCTGTATTTACCTTATCTAGATATATACTGATACATATTTAACCTGTTTCTTGAATTGATTGGTGTGGAAGTATAAAATTTCATTTAAAACTGTGCTCTTTAGTTATTTTAATTATTAAAAGTTACTCTTTTTTCTCACGACATCATTCTCATAAAGAGAAAGTGTGAACACAAGTTACAAAACTAGTGAAGCTACCAAATAAATTACTTATTATTATGTTTAATAGCAAAAAAATTAATTTACGTATGAATACAAGTTCAGCCACATCACTTGTTAAATATATGAATTTTGAAATATATATTATATGTAAGGTAGATAACTATGAGAACAAGTAGTGTGATTAATATGGATAAATGTGAATAGTGTGAATAAATTTAACTTTATCGCATAAAAGAACTTGATCCTAACAACAAGTGAAAATTGGTTGCACTTGACCATTGTCAATGGAGTAAAGGTCATAGTATGTTGTCCTTGTCCATAATTGTTCTCATTAAGTGAGGATGACTAAGATGTTTCAGAACTTGGAATTTTCCAATTAGTTTCTTACTCCATCTCTAACAACAAGGTCCACTAAATATATAAATACATCTTTACCATGGCCTTAACAAGACTATCATCATCATAATATGAACAAATCATCATATTAATTTCACATATAATCACACTATATCGTGTGTAAACTCTATATGGATCCTCTTATATGCTTATCATCCAAAAAAAAAAAAAAAACCATCGATACAAAGCTATGGCTTTTGAACAAAATGACCTTTCACTTGATAAAACACTTGACCTCTGATTCATATGGAAAATGAATTTCCAACTTATATGCAAGTAAAACATTACATCGCAACCTTATGCTACATATTTTTAACTTATTTAACTCATTGAATAACCAATGCTTCATCACCATGAATGGTACCTTGTTCAATATAGTACCAAGTATATGATTAAACCATCACATTACCATGGTTGTATTCTTCTCATTTTATGTTTAAGTCCATCGTTTAAAACATACAGGTGTGGTGACTTAACCATAATACTTAACCTTGGTCGTAACCAAACTCATTGATATGGAATTATGGATATATCATCATGAATTTAGAGCAAATTAGATGTACAAAAACTATATATCTCTTATGTAATAAATAACTCGATATGTGGATACTTAATTTATACAACTAGTAAATACTATTCTCATGTTGAAGCTAATAGGTAAACTACAATACATATTACATGCACTTGGAGCATGTGCTCCGAATAAGTATAGGTGAACAATTATACTATTAAGAATAAACAATAATAAGATCTGGAGCACATGCTCCAGGAGCATGTAATAAATTGTAGGCAAACTAATAGCTGGTTCAAACATTTTTCATTCACTTTTTTTTTTTTATCAAAAAATGACTAAAGGGCCTCATATTTTGATTTAATAATTTTAAGGGTCTTATATTATGATAAATAATTGCGGGGTGACATTATTTTTGATGTATATGTTTAGAGGGGAAATTCAAGCCAATTTCCGGCTAAAAATGGTACAAAGTAATGAGTTTTATGCTTAGGCGTGTTTTAAATTGAAGTCTATAATTAACTCTAACATATACAATAAAATCTCTTAACATGATAAACATGTTTAAACATAAAATCCACTATTTTGTACCATTTTTGGTCGAAAAATTGGCCTGAATAACCCATCTAAATATTTACATCAAGTTAATGTCACTCTACAATTGCTTGTCGTTATATAAGATCCTTAAAATTATTACACCAAAATATGAAACCCATTTAGGGTATGTCAAATTCATGGGTAACTCTAATTTATCAAAATTTACAGTTTTTGCCTAACTTTATCAAAGTTTACCGAAACTTATCAAAAAAAAAACCAAACTTAAAAAAATAAAAAAATAAATTTTGATATATTGCCGTAAATTTGCCGAAAGTTACCATAATTTACTAAAAATTATCAAAATTTAACTTGACATTAATCGTACAAAGAGAAGTGAAAAGAGTAGACATGTTTGTTTTTACTTTTCACGGATGCATAAGCATAACGTGTTGGTGTTGAAGACTTTAGAGAGCCTACTAATTTTGAAGTTGAAGAAACTCAAGCAAGCTATGAACATTCCCAGATCAACTGAAAATTCAACCAAATTCAATTCACAACTAATTGAACTATTCTAGAAGCACAACATATTTAAAAAATCTTAAATCAAATTGAACCACAGAGAAGTTTCCCTTTCTGTATTGCTTCTTCTTCTTCTTCTTCTTCTTCTTCATCTCTCTTTCTCCCATCTTCTTCTTCTCTATCATCCGCTGTTCCTGCTTGTTTCATTGTTGAACACAATTCTCCCAATTTGGATCTGAAATCGGAGAGATTTCACTCAATTCTGGGTTCAATTAAGCTAGTTGGGTTTCTGATTCTTCCGCAAAAATCTAGTGTTTTTGATCGTAGTTTCAGGAATGGCGTCGGAAAGATTGATCGCCGGCGATAGACATGGGTACTTGCAGATGGACTCTGACCAGCCGCCGGAGCCGGCGAGATCATCGTCGTTCTTCGCGTTTGATCAGAGCGAATTCGAGTCAACTCGGATTTTTGACGAGTTGCCGAGGGCCACCATAGTTCAAGTTTCGAGACCTGATGCTGGTGATATCAGTCCTATGCTCTTGTCCTATACTATTGAATTGCAATACAAACAGGTACCTACTATGCGATTTAAGACTGAATTCTAAGCTGGAATTACATTTTCTTGTTAGTTTCCTGTTTTGGTGTTTGAAGTTTGTGGGCTACTTGCCTGAGCTGAGACGGTAACTGGGTTTATGGTTGACTGAAATTAGGGGGCAAAATTTATGTCCTTGTATCAAATGGTTTGAGCTATGGAATTAGCTAGATTATGAATTGTGTTAATGCTTTCTGTGATTGTAAGTAGTGAATGTCATGTAACCTTGCATGGTTTGTGGTCTTGTATATATGGGATTCTTCATTATGCCCCAAGTAACCATGTGAGGCGATTGATACTTGGGCCATATTTAGCAAAATCAGCGATCTAGATAGAGATACTGGTTTATGTAGCGGATAACAGTTTAGGTAGTAGATTGCTATTTAAATGCACATTGTGTTGGATAAATTTTAGGTACTAGGTAGCAGATAGCTGTTGAAATGTACATTGTGTTTGGTAAATTTAGCGGTTAAGTTGATTGACGTAAATTGACAAAAAAGGATATTGATAATTTTCGAAGACTATTTTTCAAAGGACATTTTTTGACCAAAAAATGTGAAGTACTGCTTCAAACAGTAACGTTAACTTTAATAATGTTTCCAAAAATGCTACTTGAAACCCTAAATGCTACTTAAAACGCTAGCTTACCAAATACTAATATTTGCCAAACTAGAGAATTCACTTGATCAAAGCGCTACTTGCTACCCCAAATGCTACTGCGAACACAGCCTTAGTCATGGTTATGGATTGAAACTTCATTTAGACCAACTATGTATGGAAATTTGCAATCATGACAACTATGTTGGACACTTGACATGGGTCTGGCCTAGCTTGTCATGTGTCTGTTTCTGTTAAAGCTCATTAAATTCACTATTTGTCTTTTTAATGACTCCTCTGTCCCAGTAGCATAGGTAGGTATATCTCTGCTTTCATCTTTGTTTAATGTTGGCCTCAAGCGTGTTAAGTTTCTTGTATGGAACTTTATATAATCTAACCGTTTGGGCTATTGGACTAAAATATGGCAACATTGTTTCTTGGACATTAGTAGTATAACCTTTAGGAGTGTTACTTTCTACAAACTTCTTCAGGTTTTCTTCAACTTTGTTTCATCATAAAACTGGTTTGGACGATAATTTTGGATATGAAAGGACCATTTGGTGACTTCACATACACATACACATGCCCAAATCCACTATCCACATCAACTTTCCTGTGTGTTAAAATTTAGAAAGGATTTTTGGACTTTAATATACTATACTTAAGGGGTGTTGGACAATATTGCACTATACAGTTTTCTTTCTTGTATGATATTATACTGTATTTGGGGGTGTTAGATTTTAATAGAACCGTAGGCTAAATTTTGGTGCATAATTGTCCAAAAAACACTTGTGTGGCTTGTACACAACACCCACCCCCAAAGTACAATATATTATCAACGAGACAATTTCATAGTGATGTATTGCCCAACACTCACAAAGTATAGTGTATTAGTGTCCAAGAACTCTTTAAGAAAATCGTTAAGAGTCTGCAAAATATAGTACCTCTGAAAATCATACCATTTATGTCCAAGAAGAAAGTTTGGCCTATTTTCATTCAATAGGCCCGAATCGGATTATTTATGTCCAATTTCCCTTCTTGTATTCGTATACCCTGATTTGTATTTAGTGTTTGCACCAAAAGTATTTATATTGCTTGTACCGATGTGCTTTCTGGTTTGGACTTGGTTTCTTGACTTCATAAAGGCCAACGCTTCCTTTATTTTTTTTTTTTTTTGTGTGTGTGTGGGGGTGGGTGGGTCATTGATTAGAGATCAGAGTAGACAAAGCGTTTTCATTAATGGTTTAGTTCGTTGATCTCTTGTCTTTAATGGGGATATGCTCCTTTTGGTTGGTAGCTTAATCTCTTAACCATTTCTTCTTATGCCTGAAATCTATTGATATCCGAGTGTTTCGATTCTTGAACGCTAGTTCAAATGGCAATTGTGGAAGAAGGCATCACAAGTGTTATATCTGCACTTTGCATTGAAGAAACGTACAATAATAGAGGAAATACATGAGAAGCAAGAACAGGTGTGTTTGACACTGTGGAATGGTTGTCATCTGTGAAAGAAACTCCCTGCTACTGTCAGTTGAGCTTCTGGTGGCTCTTTCCCATTCTTTTTAGCATTTTTAATTGTCTAGACAAACAGACTGGTGTTTGATTAGTTCATACTGGATATTGAAAGGTTAAAGAATGGCTTCAAAACCTTGGCATAGGAGATCATGGTCCTGTTTTGCACGAGGACGATGAGGCTGAAGATGTTACTGTTCCTTTGCATGCTGATGAAAGCTCTAAGAACAGGTTTGAGTTCTTACATATTATTTCTTAAGCTTGTGCCTTGTGGTACTGGCCTAACTTTCAAAATGTCCTCTCTTCTATTTCAAACTGTCCCACCTTTTGGTTGCATTTTTTGATCGTGTGACCCACTGATTCAGAGATGTCCCATCAAGTGCTGCCCTGGAAGTTATTCGGCCGGCCTTAGGTAGACAACATTCCATCTCAGACAGAGCAAAGGTGGCCATGCAAGGCTATTTGAATCACTTCTTAGGAAACCTGGACATTGTTAACTCTCGAGAGGTAAGCTGTACTTTTTCTTAAACTCCCTGGTCATGACTAATACTTGAGAGAATGTGACGTTTAATGGTTAGGAAGTCAGTGTCAGCATTTGGCTGCGTTGGTTTTAGTTTGGCTGTGACTTTAGAGTTCAATGTTGCATCATATCCGAACTCAGTTGTTAACAATTATGGCATTGTGATGATTTATATTTACATTGAGTGACTATATTTATGCAATAAAGAACATTGTTGGGAAAAAAACATCATTTGGATAAATTTGATGCATTTTTATGAAAGTGTCCGTAGCGTCTTTGATGCATGTCCCTTTGTCTTTATGCTGGTGCTGCGTGCCTTGAGAAAAGTATTCACTATTCACAAGTGGTTATTTGCATACCTTGACATGGCCAAGAAAGATGGAGTTATGGCACTAGGTAAGAAAGTGGTAGTGAAGATAAAGCATTCAAGGATTAAAAGTTTATATGTTTCAAGCCTACAAATGCATGCAACCATCATCACTCAGAACCAGCAAAGTTTCAGGAAATCTGTAATTCAAAAAGCAGTATAGGGTTGCTTGAATCCAAGGATCTAGAACTAAAATTGGCGCTGAATGAGCCCTCATTTAAAAGCTTTCTGCAATTTGTGGTCGCAGTTTATGATGCTTTTAGAGTTATAGGCATTGGTTTAGCTGCATGGGATCTTCCTGTGGGTTTTCACTAAATTAAATTAAAAACAACACATAATTCTTAAATAGCCTTTTGGTTGAATGTGCTACAGGTTTGTAGATTTTTGGAGGTATCCAGATTATCATTTTTGCCAGAGTATGGCCCCAAGCTAAAAGAAGATTATGTCATGGTGAAGCATCTGCCAAATATCTCCAAAGAAGATGATCACAGAAGATGTTGTACATGCAATTTGTTTAGTTGGTGCAATGACAATTGGCAAAAGGTGAGATGCCTTTATCTCTTGAAGTTCATTCTAGTTACTTTTATTCTCTTTAATTATGCTCCTGTAAAAGCACTTTTCATGAAGTATAACTTAGATTGCATCCTGTTGGCTCAGAACATTTCTCATGGAGTAACATGAAAACAAGGGTATTGATGGTTTTAGTTAGGGTTTTTGGCCACAAATAATCCGCACTGAGGGGCTTGTGACTGGGAATAATCCAAAGTGACTTTTTGGCCACTAGCAGTCTGTACTTTTTCACTATTTTCTCGTAGCAGTCCAAAATCAATTTCCGGCACCGGAAAGCTGACGTGGCGACCGGAAATCTCCTTTTTGGAGTGTGAAAAAACATACTTTCCGGTCGCCACGTCAGCTTTTCGGTGCCGGAAATTGCTTCTGGACTGCTATGAGAAAATAGTGAAAAAGTACAGACTGCCAGTGGCCGAAAAGTCACTTTGGATTATTGTCAGTCACAAGCCTCTCAGTACGTATTATTTGTGGCCAAAAACCCTTTTAGTTATTTATTCTATCATAGAAGACAAACGTCTAACTTTTATTGCGGGGATAAATCTCTTAACTGTTATTTCTGTATTGTGTCACCTAATGCAAGAGGGCATGTTGAGAAAATGTGATGATTTTCACGTCAACCTAGCAAACTATAGGAGTGCACACTTCTACACTGTTAGTTGCTCACTTCGAATTCTGATATCATTATTTATTTGCTTTACCCATTTAGTTGAATGATTGAATCAGAGATAATTCTTTGCTCTTTTCTATCTTCATTACTTATGTAGTGGGTTTTTAATTTTTTTTTTATTTTTTAACCAAGGCTTTTAGTTTTTGGGACTATTGTATTCCTTCGTTTGGCTAGATGAGTGATCTCTTTGATTTTGGTTTCTACTTGTTTTGCATTGAAAAAGGGTTTTAAGTGGGTTCAAACTCTGATTTGTCTTACATAATGTCTGTCATTCATCTATGTAATTTCTTAAGATACTAACTTGCACGGGTGATAGAAATCATAGAGGAGGAGGGAGAAAGAGAGAAAAACTGGACAGGAAGGAAGTTAGAGGAAAGGGTGGTCTTGCTTTCACATATTCAATGATCCACTAATATGTTAACTGGTAGAAAATAGGGTCATCAACCATTCTGCTCCTAACAAGAATACTACAAAAGGAATACGACACAATATTTATAGCTAGAATAGAAAGCTAACGGATATCTGCATAACTCAAACTCGTGAAACAACTTATGCCATAAGCCCATAATGATGCAAATCTTTAATTATTAATTTTAAACTTCTTTCTGAAATAAGCCTTAGCATGACTCCTTGTCTTGGGTAACATTGCTGTTGGAGAATGGTCATAAACTTGCATGGCTAGCAAGTCAGGAGCCATTCCACATACTTTACCCAAGAGTTATTGGACTGGGAACCTTTCCAGTGTACTAGGAGACATTTAAAACCTCCCCTACGAGTACTAGTTGATGGATTAAAACATCGTCAATGGCAGAATAAGAATTACTTAGGCACTGCAAATGTAGAAGTTGCAGAAACACATGGGAAACCTGGAGGCTCAGAAAAACATTAGAAGATGTCAAAATGTCAAATCCTTGACATTGATGATAAGACTGATTGATAAGTCATGAGTAAATCAGATAAGCAGTTGAGCTATAATACATTACTAATTGTAGTTTCCTACCTGTAATAAAGGATACTCTTTGTGCAATTTTTACACTAGTTAAATTCAGAGAGCTCGCACAGGATGTCCTACGTGTCTCACAAAACCAACAATATCACACACACATTCGCTCAAAATACTGCAATCACTAACTCAATAATTTATCTTCAAACTTTGATATCGATAACTTGTTTGCTTAGAAGGGGGTTATATAGTTAAAAATCGAACAGAACTAGGACAGACGATATGGAACAAAGTTTCAAAAAATGAGAATCTTTAAACATGTGAGGTAAAGAGGATAACTTCTTGTGGTCTTTTCACTTGAGTTCATGGTCCAAAACTAGGGTCGATAATTCATAATTGAGGCGATGGAGATGCTTCTTTGATTAAAGAGAAGGTGACCTGGTCCTTATTAGTCGATAGAGGGAGAATCCATGCATCCTCAAGCAAGGAGTTCAAGGTGCCCTTCGCACACAATGGGATTCCAGTACTTCATCAACTATTTTACATTTGGGGATTTCCTATATGTGGAAGAGAATTAACTTGACTTAGTTGAATGGCTTTGACTCAGTTTTTCTAGGTTGGAGTGTTGGATTTTTCTAGTGTTGCGTATTGGGAGGAACAGTCTATATGGGTATTTCGAAATAGGATGTGCGCACCTCTTTTGTGCAGCTTCCCATTTGTCTCGAAAATGCGAAGTTGGAGCAGGACTGCAGGAGCTCGGGAAGATTCTGTTCAAGTTTGGAAAAAACTGGACTGAGTAGGACAGAAACTCATTCTTATGAAACTGCTTGCTAATAAACATTCCTACCGAAAACTCAATGAAATGATATGGTACATTATTGCTTGATTGGGCATAATATTATGAAAATAGGTCTAAATTGTTAACTAAATCTCATTCTATCTTATGTGTCGAATGCAAAAACATAAATAATGGAACAGTCTAAGAAAAAAGGTAAACCTTGCAATGCGGTACGCCAGTACCGTAAATTCTTCACTGCCAAAATCAGAATCGTGTGGTTGCTTGTTATCCTGGATCCGCCTCTGAGGTTGGTTGGAGTCTGGAGATCTGGAGTTTCTGTTTTGAGGCTGGAGGTTGGCAGTGCTTAGAGGTATTCAGGGATCTTCTGCAGCTCTTAATCACTGAGATAGGACAGGAGCTCGAGTAGGTAAGGAGCGAAGAAGTAACTAGAAGTGCAGAGGGTGAGAAAAATGGTGGATAAGATTACAGTCAGAAGATTTGTGGATTTCCTTTGTGGGACTGGACTGGAACTAGGCGGTTCAAAGCAATGCTCTCTCATTGTAGTCTTAGGAGTTTGTCGAGGAAAACATAGATGTGGTTGAAATGTGAAAACAGAGAGAATTGGTTGAAGCTTGAATGGTTCTCGGTCATGATCTTATGCGAAATGAGGAAGAAGACGGTTAAAAGGAAGGTGTATGAGTGGGAGGAAGGAGGATGGGAAAGGGTTGGGGTGGTAGAGAGAGAAAGAATGAGTTAGGAAGGGAGATGAGATGCTGATGTGAAGTCAAAAAAAGTCAAACTGATGCCAGCTCGACAAACCTCTGAGTTCATTTGGTGGCAACACGGTGTTGGGATACCACAATAAAATAGGTCCAAAGCTCACGGTGCTGCACTGTGGCATATTTCTGAAGTTCTGCAAAATTAGGGATTGTTGTAATCCAAAAGCTCTTCATTATTTGTAAGAAATGCTTGAATTAGAAGAAAGAAGACTAGGTTTAGTACTTTGTATGGGAAGGGCTATAGAAAAAATGATTTGTAAATTGTTTCCCGAAAGTATGTTAATATTACTGGATTTCCGTTGAGCATTGTAGTTTGGAATGACACTCAACAGTTCAGATTACAATGAAAATCAGAAAATTTTCTTAAAGTAGTTGAGTTGAGCACTCTGACCTATCTCTGGGTAACATAGGAGACAGCTATAAAATAGAATTTAGATAACAATAGTACGCTAATGTAAAATGTAAAAATCGAAGCAAAATAACGAATTACCTCTTGTTAGTGGAAAATAAATTTAATATCTGAAGGGTAAAAATAAAAATAGTTTGATAATGAGCATACAGCACGTTAACAACTGCAATGTTACATGATTTGTAGAGTATGAATCTATAACCTCCAAGTTCACTTATATTAAAAAGGTACATGTTGGTTTAGAAAAGTGCACAGCTGGCACGCTTAGGTGCAAGAACATGAGGACACAAGCTGCTGCGCCTAGAATTGGGGTGAGGCAAAACCCATTCCAAACTCCCCTAAAGGGGTGTGTTTCAGAATGGGGGTGAACTGAGTGAGTTGAGTCCAGATCATTTCGATCTATTTTTCGATGCACTGAGGATGCACCTCAAAGGAGCTCTTGTGTTTAGGACTACACTGTATAATGCTATTGCTCGAGAATAACCCTAGATAGCTGTAAGCATTTGTACCAAAGAAGCCTGTTGATCTCTTAAGCCAAAAGATTGTAGGTTACAGAAATATCGATCACTCATGAACCGTTTTTCTAGATGGGTGATGCCCCCTTGGTGTTCCACTAGTATACTCTTTTATTACATAATGATGATTAAAAAAAAAAAATATTCATACATACAGTTGCTCAGGCTATTTTCATTTACGTATTGATTGACCCCCTGCAGGTCTGGGCTGTCTTGAAACCGGGATTCTTGGCCTTGCTTGCGGATCCTTTTGACACAAAACTTTTGGATATCATTGTGTTTGACATGCTACCAGCATCAGATGGTGATGGAGAAGGCCGAGTCTTACTAGCAGAGGAAGTAAAGGATCACAACCCTTTGCGCCATGCATTTAAGGTAAGAGAGAGAGAGGCACTGGACTATTGCTGCTTTATTTTTGTGTATTTGTGTTTTCTAGCCCTCATCATTAGCTGTCTTGGTTGCCCATCTGTTTGTTATCCATTCTGTTTTCCCCTTCAATATTTCTCAATTTCTTGATATTATTTATCTTCTTTTTTTATCTGTTCCTGGTTTCATGTTTTGGTCAGACATTATTTTTGCTTTGATATACTTTAGTTAGTTTTTTATTATCGTTTAATTATAATGGAAGCTCTGGATGAAAATGATGCAAATTCTGGTTGTCTACTGCCACATGCCTTCTCTTTCACTTCAAATACAATGTCGCTGTCTCTCTGTAGCTTGTACTGAAGAAAAAGAAAATGCGATTCTCGTCAACTGTGCGTCCATGCCTTATTGTTTTTGACTTCCATACGACCCTTAAATTCTTTCCCATGTCCTGCATTAACATCTTATGTTTCAGTGATTCTAATGATAATTGAAAATGTACACCTAATTAGAGTGTCTTCTCAAGCTTAGAAGGGACAATTTTACTTCAGTAAGTTAGATTGTTTTCATTTCATTGCATTTGATAAAGCATATTAATGCTCAGTATTAGTTGCTCAGTAATATGATGTTGTCTTTGAAGGTTACCTGTGGAAATCGAAGTATTACTTTGCGAACTAAAAATAGCTCCAAAGGCAAGGACTGGGTTGCCGCTATAAATGATGCAGGGTTAAGACCTCCTGAAGGCTGGTGTCACCCACACAGGTTTGGCTCTTTTGCTCCTCCAAGGGGTTTAACAGATGATGGTAGCAAGGCACAGTGGTTTGTTGATGGTCATGCAGCCTTTGAGGCAATTGCCTTAGCAATTGAAAATGCGAAATCTGAGGTCTGGTTATTCACATAGTCATAAAAAAATCTTTGTAACAAATAGAATGTTGTCATGAGATAAATGGAGTTCTTTGCAGATATTTATATGTGGCTGGTGGGTCTGCCCAGAATTGTTTCTGCGACGCCCTTTCAAGGATCACGCTTCTTCACGACTTGATGCTTTACTGGAAGCAAAAGCCAAGCAAGGAGTTCAGGTACCAATTCTTTGCCGTGAACATTAGGTTTTGTCCTTTAGTCTTACACAACATCTACTTCCAGAGAATACGAAAAGCTTTGTCTGAAACTAGTTTATTTTTCTCTCCATGGCAGATATACATATTGTTGTACAAAGAGGTTGCTCTTGCATTGAAGATCAACAGTGTCTACAGCAAAAGAAAGCTGCTTAACATTCATGAAAATGTTCGGGTGTTACGGTTTCCTGATCACTTTGCTACTGGCGTTTACCTATGGTATGGAGTTTTAATAGGAAGCCCTTTTATTATGACTTTTGGTACTCAGGTGCAGAATTTGGTCTGTTATCTATGATAGATTACATGAAATATACACAATGAAATAGTTGCACTTGTGTCCGTGTGCAGGTCCCACCATGAAAAAATCGTAATTGTCGACTATCAAATTTGCTTTGTTGGTGGACTTGATTTGTGCTTTGGCCGCTACGACACCTTTGAGCATAAAGTGGGTGACTATCCTCCATCTATATGGCCTGGAAAAGACTATTATAACCCAAGGTGAGTCTTCTCATTCTCTTTGATGGCAAATTTGACAAGTTAATTAATGGCGAAGCTATAATTGTATTTTCTGAGGGTTACATCAAGGTGACCCATTATTCCCTTTGTCATTCGTTAAGTTATGGGGATCCTTAATCAGTTGTTCAATGTCGCTATTTCAAAGGGCTTGTTAGGATTTCAAGTTGGTAAATCTCGACTTGAGGATTTGCTCCCTTCTTCTGTCCATGACACGTGAACTTTGCAACAGCAAATTAGGTCGCTTTTTCTTGCTATCTTGTAGCTATGTGTAGCTCAAAATCAATTCATAAGAAGTGATGTCTTTTCTATCCTGAAATCAGTTATTTGGTGCATTTGTCGCGGCGTTAGTTATCTTTCTTTCACATGCTGGGGTTTTGTTCTAGCTGCCTAGTATAGGTGCAGAATTCTCTGGAAGCCAGTTGTGAGAGATTCCAAAAGAGACTGGATGGATGGCTTGGACTTGAGAGCTTTTGTCCAAGGAGGGTAGTTGGCTCTGTTGATAAGTACATTAAAGAGTCTCAGTTTATTTTGTCTTTATTTCCAATTACAGCTGGCATTGCCAGTTAATTTGGGAAAATAATAAGAGACTTTCTTGGGTCCATCCTAAGCAAGGATCATGTCAGGGCATAAGGCTCTCCTACTCGATACATGAAGCACGTACCCACTTTGTTTTTGAGGTATGCTCTTGAAGAGGCCAAGAGGGCACATTGTGGGGGGGGGGGGGGGGAAAGAGGTTACGGTCCAATATGGAGCAGATTAATCGGGTCCGTACAGCATGAGGAACCCTTATGCGTATAGGGTTGGTAACTGGAAATTATATTCAGCAGGTCTGTCCTGTTTCAGGTCTGTGAATAATGGGTTGGGGGCTTCCTTTGCATAATGTATGGTGTGGGGATCAACCTCTTAAAGTTCAGTTTGCTGAATAACTTGTTAAAAAAAAGGCAATCATGCCGAAAGTGATCTCTTGGAATGTTGACTATGGCTTTGGATATTAGTTTATCTAGAAGCCTGAATGATTGGGAGGGAATCAGTGTTTTATATCTCTGACTTTACTTGCATTTTGGGGTACACGATTTTGGGTAGTGACTGGGAAAGTTGCATTTTGGGGTACACGATTAATGGCTGGCAAATTTGTGGTGGTTGATTGATTTGGTGGAAGTAGGAGCCAGGAGGTTATGGAGCGTTGATAGGTGGTCTTGGCGGCACTAGGTAGTGGTCGCGGTAACGGTGGCCGGGAGGATGAGAAGAAAGAGGGAACTAGTATGATACACTTTTATGTGTATTGTGTATAATGTACACTTGCTGATACTTCTTCTGATTACATTTCAGTTTATGTTTCGAGTGGCCTAGAGTTAAAAACTAATTTATTTGTCGAGGTTGGTTATATTAACATCTGGAAATCCTTATGTTGAAGACTTCACGAGGAAGTCTGTCAACTACCTATATCAGATACCCAAAAATAAGTACAAATCATGTCGATGGCTCATTTGAGCTGCCTTCATCATGGAATTGATTTCTTCTTCCAATACCTATCTTTTCCTATATCAAGGAGCTGGTTCCCAAATGAGATGGGTTTTGGTTCTCATTGAACCCAATGGCAATTTGAACTGGTTGAACACTAGGCCAACTTTGTATAACTAGATTTATTAGTTGAGAAACTATGTTCATTGAAAAACAAAGGCTATGTATGTAGATCATGCATTGTAGGTGCCATTATTGCATAATAGGCAATCTTACTAATTGATGGTTGGAGTCTTGGAAGCTCTTCTGTTTGCCATTGAAGTTTCTTAGCTTCCTGAGTGTGGATCCACTTTTGGCCGTTTTGGGAAGAAGATGCTCTACCAAAATGTTTGGAGCTCCAAGTCTGGAATGTCACGCAGCCATAGGTTTCACAAGAAGCTTTCCTTGTTTGACGATAGAGTCTTGATTCCAAATCTTCGGGATGGTCATAGTGCAATCCATTTTGTCTGCCCCTGTCCAACTATTTTAGGATTCTTGTTTTTCCTTGCCTCATTAACTGAATTATTGACACCGAAATAAGGAATTTTAGAAGGGAATTTCGATGCTTGTCATAAAAAGGGAATTTTAGCAGCACTCTCTGTCCAGAAGTAGAAGGCTTGGTTGCTAATTAAATGATAAAACAGGATGGTGGTGGATATCATAAATAATCTGGGGAAAGAGAAATGGAATGATACGTGAGAGTTAAGAGACAGCCACAGTAAAAAGGAAAATGTGCAATAAAGGAACTAGTACGATGTCAGACTACGGACATGAAGCTATTCCATGCAGTCCTTTACCATGCTCTTGTCAATGTTTTTTTCATACTCTTACCAATTTTATGGGTGCTTTATGTCCCTGTCCCCATTAATTAACTCTTTCTTACTAAGCTATTCAATAACCAGCTTGGTTGTGTCTATGTCAAGAATGAATTTCAGGGGTAGCTTTACCATGTATGTCTTCATGTTATCCATGTTCATCATTCTATTATGTGGTATTCCATACATGACAGATAAATTACGAATGTAATCCTGGGTGTACTATTAATTTATTATCATAATAGAATTGGAAATATCCTCTCCCCATTTTAGAAGCTTGTTTATTCTGTTTTTGTCTCCTATTCAGGGAATCAGAACCTAATTCCTGGGAGGATTCTATGAAAGATGAGCTAGATCGTATGAAGTATCCTCGTATGCCATGGCATGATGTTCATTGTGCACTTTTCGGACCACCTTGCCGTGATGTTGCAAGGCATTTTGTCCAACGGTGGAATCATGCAAAGGTTAAACCTGACGAATCTTTTTTGTCATTTGGCAAGAAATGTGTCTTCAGCATTGTGGTCCAAGGCTTAGCTTCTTTGTATTTTATTGTTCTTTGTTGTTGCAGAGAAACAAAGCTCCAAACGAACAGACAATTCCGTTATTAATGCCTCAACATTACATGGTAATTCCACATTACATGGGAGGAGATTGGGGAACAGATGCGAACAGAATCAAGGAATCTGGTAACAAGGGAATCAGCAGACAAGATTCCTTTTCTTCTCATGCATCTTCGCAAGATATACCCTTGCTTTTGCCTCAAGAAGCTGGGCAGAATGGAGACCAAGCCATGAATGGAGTTGAAATGAGACATGATTCACATGGTCAACGAATGAAGATAATCAGAAGTGTTCAATTTCCTTTTAGAAAGGCAAAAGTTGAACCTTTAGCTTCAGATATGCCAATGAAGACCTTCGTTGATGACTTTGACTCGGCGGATGGAGAAGCACTGGTGGGCATGAAATCATCGGATGAGTGGTGGGAGAAACAGGAACGTGGCAGTCTTGTTGTTCCTCCAGATGAAACTGGGCAAGTTGGACCTTGTGTCTCATGTCGTTGTCAGGTGAGTTTGAGTAGCAAAATATTATCCTCTGTATTATTTAGCATTTGAATGGTTAAAATCTCATTTTTGAAGGAGAAATTACTGACACATTGTTTCTCATCTTGTATTCATTGTGAACATTTGGGATGGAGACTTCATTGCTATAGAAAACATATACGAAGTGCCTACAGAATCTGTATGACTATATGCTCCCATCTCTATTGGTGAAAAGGAAAATGGTATAGTAGGTGTCTGGGTTAAATGCGAGATAAAGATTGACAAATATGATTGTTTGTAATCAAAAAAATTTGATCAATTATTGTTTTGGCAAGTCAGTAATGAATTCCTATGGGAAAACCATTTTTATGGTGTGTGTAGGGGAAAAATCTTTCTAGGGCACTTTAAGATAGAGTTTGGGCTGCATTGGACCGTCATTGTGCAATTCAAGGATGAGGTTGGTTCGTAGGACTCTCTTATAGCTGTGCGTTAGGAAAACAAGATACTGTCATTATGCAATGAATGGCGCCATCAATTTTTGGAAGCAATGACTCGACCACGTAAAATTTATGAATCAATGGCTCTAAATTAGTTTTTGATTAAATTGATTACTCATTAAAAAGAAAACAATAATAAATATTGGCTAAACGGTGCTGTGAATATCTCAAGTGCCGTATAAAAATAAATAAATAAATAAGCAACAAAGCTCAATGTGATGCATTGATGCCTAGGTAGCAATTGGCAAGGCAAGGTACCTTTTTGATTTCACACATGGCTTAAAATTTTGGCAAAGAAGTCATTGTTACATGCTACAAAATGTTCCCCTCCTGTGCACTGCAAGCTAGTACACTGAGAAAGCCTTCAAATGTTGTCATGCCCTACTTTGTCCAGACACACAGGCTATGTAATGTCGTCATTGGACTTCATTTAACCATTTCACCATTCACTGGCTGCTGCATGTTCAGTCTAACATTTTATTTGTTAATTCATTTTAATCAAATATCATCTTTTGGAGGGATTCATTAGAGCAAAAATGCTAATATAAGCTCTGTTGAGAATGTAAGGGTAGGAGTATGAACTAGCCTTCTATAAAGACCTCAAATGTGTTTACATCTTCTCTGCAGTCTTCTGTAAGTCATGATGAATTGTTGCTTGCACCTTTTACAGTTTATTGCAGTACAGACATCATGATAAATTGTGGCATTACCATTTTGTATCTTCACCCTAGGAACTAGTTGTCAAACTCTTAATCAATAGACCTTCATCTATGTCACAAACACAATATGATTTGGGAATATCTGCAATTAAATAGATATGGCGTGGCCAAGTATCTAAGCAAATGGTATTCATCTAGTGAAGGATTTATGTTGACTCACAGGATTACAAATATATTGAGTATTAAACAGAATAAACAAAGAGGGCTCTCAAATTGGAATATCTGGTGGAATGTTGACTGATTTTCTGATTGACCTCATTGCAGGTTCTTAGGAGTGTCAGCCAATGGTCTGCTGGAACAAGTCAAACCGAGCAAAGTATGCATGATGCTTATTGCTCACTGATTGAAAAAGCAGAGCATTTTATTTACATTGAGGTAATCAGCTTTCCAAACTAATCAAGTTTATATTAACAATTATTTTCTCTCTCATCCTCAAAGACTGCTGTCATTACATCCCTTCTGTGATTCTGTCCTATTTTACTTGTATAACTCTTATCATGTCAAGTTTTGGTGGTATTGAATGTTTGTGTTAATCGGAGGGCAACTAGCCAAAACCATGTCTCTGCCTTTCTTGTGTGATGTCATAAAAGTGGCAAAAGAATTTTGCTTGAAGGGTATTTTTGTCCCCCCCCCCCCCCACACACCAAAAAAAAACACAGCAAAGAAACGGGGGGGTGGGGGTGGGGGGGGGGGGGACAGTCGAAGGACTAGGAAAGTAATCACATGCATATTGCCCATGTGCAACTGTATTGTTAACCCCGTAAATGACATCCTAGGACTTGGGCGTTAGGTGTATCTTTGTTTTAGATTTCAGGATTACCAATGGATTGTATTATCTTTGGGACATAGAATATTATGATGAAACTATGGAGACTATCCTAATTGTAACTGTTAGATTAATTATTCTTGACGTAAAACTTTGTGGTTTTCATCCATACTCCCATTACTTAACAATGGTCTTTGGAATTGAAACTCAAAATTTGTCATCGAAATGCTGGCCAGTGCAGCTTGTTGAGTGTGAGGATTTTGAATGATACATTCTTTATCAATGCTGATCTATGTTGCTCCATGCCAACATCCTCAATTATATAACTATGATCTTATCAGTTACATTTCTCGGAGAAGCTTTCTTTGTGGAGAATGTAGCGAGTGATAGTGTTTCTAAATGTATTATTTTCCTTCTCTTTTTGTTGGACTCTTGGATGGGTTTAGGTTTTTGATACTGATGATACCATGGTTTCCATTTATGCGCTGTGTTTGGCAGAATCAGTTTTTCATTTCAGGTCTTTCCGGGGATGAGATTATACGCAATCGTGTGCTTGATGCTTTGTACAGACGTATCATGAGAGCATTCAATGATAAGAAGTCCTTCCGTGTGATTATTGTATTGCCTCTTTTGCCTGGGTTCCAGGTACTTTTTCATTCAATTAACATACCTTGAAGTCCTATATCTTTCATACTTACTCAAATCAACAACTCCCAGTGAGAGTCCCACATTCATAGGGTATCTTTCATTTGTCTTTTCTGTTTAATAGGGGGGCGTGGATGATGCTGGAGCAGCATCTGTGCGTGCAATAATGCACTGGCAATATAGAACTATTTGCAGAGGACAGAATTCCATATTGCACAATCTTTATAATGCTATGGGTCAAAAAGCACACGACTACATCTCTTTCTATGGCCTTAGAGCTCATGGTAAGCTGTTTGAGGGTGGTCCAGTGGTTTCCAGCCAGGTATTTTCTTGTTGACATATAGATTTCATATACGATTAAGCCACATTAATGGTCCCTGAATGATGGCTGAATTTGTGATACTTTTTCATGTAGGTGTATGTGCATAGTAAAATCATGATAATTGATGACTGCACAACTTTGATTGGATCCGCAAATATTAACGATAGGAGTTTGCTGGGATCAAGAGATTCTGAGGTATGCTTCAACAAATGATATATATTTTTTTTTTTGGGGGGGGGGGGGGTCTTGACCCAACCTTCGTTACTGCAATTTCTTGATTGTCTTTGAAGTTGCTTCCTTGTATGATCGCCTTCTACCGATAAATCATTCTCGTGAGCATATATGCCATTTTGAAACTCTGTCTTTTCACTTGGAATGGAATTTACATATCAGTCACTTTAGAACATTCCAGTCCTTGCACTTTCTTTGAATGAGTAAATTACAAATCCAGTAAATATCCTTTGAAAGATGTTGTCTGTTGGTTCACTTCAATAGCCCCTCCTAGCTGGCATAGTCCTTGTATTATTGCATTCTTCTTACTTTAATTGTGTCAGATTGGTGTACTGATCGAGGACAAGGAAGTGCTAAATTCATCCATGGGAGGAAAGCCGTGGAAAGCTGGAAAGTTTACTATGAGTCTTCGCCTCATGTTGTGGGCTGAACATCTTGGTCTACGAGCTGGAGAGGTGAGTTTACTCAAATACCATTGCTTTTGTCTGAGGATGGGATGACTACATCTAACAGCACTGTCATCTTAAGTTAGTCCTTTTTTGTGTATTAATTCACTGTAGGATGGGTTACTAATCAAATGCCCCGAATGGTGATGTACGATGCTTGTGAGCAATTCCTAGACAGGGAAACCCACACAAATCTCACAAATTCTCATAGTATTTCAACTTAAATCAATTCAAGTCCGCTAAACCCAGTACAAAAGGGGGCTTAAATAAATAAAAGTTCGAGGGGAATAAGGAAATATAAAGATATTAGATAAACTATAGTAGGATACATAAGTGTCTAATGTTATTGTGGTAGATAAAATTCATTACCTCATTGGGGCTAAAGTAGATAAAAGTCCTTAAATATATTCTCAGTAATCTGCTAAATGTCCATATTTTCCCCATATTAAAGTTTGCTTTCAATGTACCTACAAAATTAATAGGCCATTTGGCGGAGCTAGGCCTTCAAATTAGGGGTGTCTAATACATTATTATATTTATTTAGTAGGTATACAATCCATTTTTTTCATCCAAAATTATATTGAAAAAATAGTTAGGGGTGGACACCCTAGAGCTGAATGGGGATATGCCCGTGAGGCCATACAAAAATCTCTAAACATTGAACTTCATCATACATACCAAAATGTTCTGCTCATATTCTGCATCAAATGGTCATTGTAAATTTTCATTATTTTGCTCAAGTTAATAATTCTCCTCTTCCCGTCCATGTCTTGATAGCAGATCTCTCAGATATATGATCCTGTGGCTGATACAACCTATAAGGATATATGGATGTCTACTGCAAAGGTAAGAAATACACTGGATCTTGAAGTTGGTCTCTCCTTTCCCCTCATAATTATCAAATGACTGAGTGACTTACATCAATGACTAAGGGATTTGATTTTGCCAGGGTATGGGTGCATTGTGCATAGTCATAATTGGTTTTGTGCCACATTGAGAAGCATGGTTAAAAAGAACATTTTTGACTAATTCTAAATGAGTCGTAGAGGGTATCAAACTTCACATGATCTCCCCCTTTTCATATTGTTCCAATTTTATCAAATAACTACGACTAAGGCTATAACTGTTCACAAAACTATTACGACTCCTTTACATGACATAACTTGGGATAAACTATTACGACTCCTCTACGACTCATTTAGAATTAGTCGTAATAGGTGAGTTTGATACCCTCTACCACCAAATAGTCAAATGAATCAACTTCCACACACTAAGAACTCATCTATTCTTCAATCTTCTTCTCCCTGCTACTAAGACATCTCTTAAACCTAAAGGTTGTACCCAACTGACCCCAATCGATGCAAACTCCAAATTCCAAAGAATGGAGGTCCAACAACAATGAATATAGAGGTGAATAATGGAGTCTTCCTCCCCACGCAAAGAGCACCTACTTGCTGTCAAAAGGTTCCCTTTGAGCATGTCATCAGTGGGTATCTTTCCTATGTCGTTGCCACCCGTGCAAGAAAGCAAGCTTTAGTAGGAGCTTTGGATATCCAAATGGCCTGATGAGGAAAATCCCTCTGAGGCAACTCCTTAAACATTTCCTTGCAGAAACTATTCATAGTAAACTACCTACTAGTGTTACGCACCAAAATCAGTTCATCATTACCTTGAACTATGGACTTCCAAATTGCTGGAGCAGGACTATGAACGATAACTCAGAGAAACTGGGGATAAACAAGAAACAGAGCAAGCAAACAAATAATACTTAAGCCAAAGCGAAGATAGGAACCTACTTGCAATCTGCAACCTTGATCCTAAATCTCAAACTCCTATCTCGAGCCATGGAGATGCTAATCTTGTCTAGTCACTTCCTTCAAGTTGTTCTCCTTTTAGTGAGGGGAGGTGCTGATAATTACAGACTCCAGTATATAGATCAAAGCATACTGCATCATGCTTATACTGGAATAGGGGTATCATCTGATTCTGATCTTGTTTGGCTTGGTTGCTGTGGATTCATTTCCTTCAGTTGGACTTGTGTATGGCCTGTTATGTTAAACTGGTTCCGTTGAGCATTTTCTGCTGCTTTTTTTTTGGTTTTGTTTTAACTGTTAAACATGTATGATTTCTTCAACAGACGAATACCATGATCTACCAAGACGTCTTTGCCTGCCTCCCTAATGATTTCATACATTCAAGGTATACTATTGACTACATTTCTTTCTGTCTTCCAAATGTTAATGTTAATCTCTTTACTGATGATGGATTTTCTTTTCAGAATGTCACTTCGACAGAATATTGCACACTGGAAAGAAAGACTAGGGCACACTACTATTGATCTGGGGTTTGCTCCCAAGAAGTTAGAATGCTATCAAAATGGAAAGCTTCTGGACACTGACCCCATGGAAAGGCTAGAATCCATCAAGGGCCATCTTGTGACTTTCCCACTTGCATTCATGTCACAAGAGGATCTGAGACCCGTATTCAACGAAAGTGAATACTATGCATCACCTCAAGTGTTCCACTGAAATGACTGCTGATAATCGTGCTCGACTTTTGAGGATAATTTTGGCTGGGATCAAATGTCGTTATTCAGTATAAAGGAAAGCAGTTTAGCCTTCCCTTTAACGCGGTAAAGCTTGCAGTACATACAGCTCGAGGATGGTCGTTGTTTTTCATTGGAGACAGGTACAAAAATGATTACAAACTAACAGATGCTGTCAAAACAGATACAGTTGATGGGTGTTGCAGATTTTAAGCAGCATCTTACAACTGATGTATAGCTCATTGTTGTACAATTCAATATTCAATTCTTTCATGCAGGTGTAATTTACATATATCTATTCACTTTATTCATTTGCTAAAGGCAAAAGGAGGGTCAATATCCTCTCATGTGACACTCATGTTTATAGGACAGCGCTTGTATCGAATTCTTATTCTTTCAGTAAATGAGGTTATACTTGTTCTTTCAATAAGTAATGTTTTACATAATCCTCCTCTTTCATATTAATTGTCATCTTGGTCTTTGTGTTAGTCAAAATTTAAAAACTTTGACATATTATGTAATGAAAGTACTATTGTTAGATTCGTAATGAGAATTATTATCACGTGCATAATAATATTGAAACCTTTTGATAAAAATGTTATAAGAAATTTTCAGTCAAAGGGCATTAGAGATTGTGTAATATTATTAACAGTCATCAGGATGTGATGGCTACTGCTCCTAGTCTTTCAGTGAAACAACTCAGCTTGTCGCAACCATTTCTAAGGAACTTTGAAAGCCCGAAAAGCTTATTTCATAAACTCCCAATATATAGACGCATAAGCCTTCATTAGATCGATCTTGAGCATGCACCTAGGAGAAATATTGGACCTTCCCACGAGCCAATTCTTGGCAGAACAGAATATTATGAACAATCTCACGACCATTGACAAAATCTCCTTGATTGCTAATAATTGGAGGAAAAACAGGCTCTTGCCTTTCACAAATCATCTTCGATAAGCATTTGTGACGAATGTTGAAACAGAAAAATGATCTGAAGTTTACAAGATAAAACTGATGCACAGAAATTCTTTAGGGTCTTGGGAAAATCCAGAAACAAACAAGTTCATCAGCCACTTAACCCAAAGTCCCAGCCACAGTCTTTTTCTACTTACCAAATAGCATACTGCAATTTGCAAACAACGCTGGAAAAGGACTTGATTCACATTTCAAGCTCAAGATCCGGTAACAAAATATGGTTACAATTAACTACGACGCCCAATCTAACCATCACAAGCACAAGCACAAGCAAGAAGGCAGTAAACATACGAGCATGAGTGCCTTTTCCCAATACAAAGCTCATCCTAGAATTCTAACATAGTACGTACATACGAATCGCAGCCACTTGGATTCATTGTTGGTGACTTGATAGCATCACCCAGATTTGAATAGTAACACTGCTTTCTGATCCAGATAGAAGTAGATAAAATGATTTGTCTCATGAGTCACATATGAACCTGTTCCAACAGTCAACATGAAGAAATATGAATCAAAGGCCAACAAATTTCAAATGAAAGCATAGAATTGGGAAAAAAAAAAAAGAAATATTAAGAATCTGAATTATGAAGGAAATTAGATATATGACTAAGCAAATTCCTCGATTAGGGAACAAAATAAAGAGAACAAACGTTATTGAAGCCCTATTATCAGCTTCATGACCAATCAAACACTTTTTGGAACTATTTCACAAGTAAAGGCATCACATTTGTCATTTCTTTTGTGCCACCAATCATAACCCCAACCAAGACCAAAAACAAGAGTGAATAATTTTAGTCAAACAGATTTCCATCGTCCTTTGAGGAGGTGGATGACTATATAAATCCTTTATGTGCTCATTTGTAATCATCCATCCAGTAGTTGGATCATCATCCACATTTAAGTTGAAGCATCTCAAGCTCAAGTGCGAGAGTTCTCTCCAAAGTTTCTATTGAATAATCCTCAGTGTTTTCTTGCTTGCTTAGCAAAGTTGTCTAACATACACGTAGGAAAGACTTGGTAGCAACTTTGAATGCAGGTTGCGAGTGTGAAAGTATGCTAGACTGCATGGGGTGTGTAATTGAGCCAGAATCATCCCATGACACTATGGGGATGGACATCAAGGTAACCTTAGGGTGATAGAAACCTTGTCCCTTGATGGATTCAAGCATGACTTTTAGAGGATCTTGTATAGTTGGAGTTTGGTACTTAAGGGTCATAGAAACTTGATTTTTTTTTGGATTTTGTCGATAATATTGTTTATGAGAGCTTGAGGGCATGACCACATGAACGCTTTTGTACTTGCCCCTTTTGTAAATGCTAAATAGGCGGCATGCCCTTCGTCTCCTTGCAATATATCTTTCGATTAAGTGCTTTAAAAAAAAGATTTTCTATTTTGAAAAATTAAAGTTATTGAGTTTCAGAGCATGTACCTCGACCTTTCATATTAATACACTGTCAAAGAATCATTCTTTCAAGAAAGCAAGGAACAAGTTCAAGGTTTCTAGGTTTGGCTACATACTCAAGTAAGCTTTTACTGAAAATTAACCTTGTAGCATCCGAGAAACTCCACCGTGAATGAAAATTTGCTGTCTAATATCAATGCTGAGAAATTTCACCATTCTTCAAATTGTTGATACCAATATACCCAAACAGGCTGCTAGGACAAGTGGTAAACTTCTAGTTTTGTGAAATTTATGAGTTGGGATGGCAGGGAGAAGGATATTGAATCTATGGTTAAGAAGCTTTTATGAGGAAACTTGGTGCAAATTGGGCCGAATTTCAAATATGAAACCTACCCTCTAAGGGTTTATTCACCAATCTACTCAAAACCTCCATAACTAGAACTAGCAATAACAGTGATAGAGGATCACCTTGCTTTAAGCCTTTAGAGCTTGAGAAAAAAACACTAAGATTCACCATTAATCAAGACTGAAAAATGCACAATTATAACACAAAAAGACACTTATTCTCTCCAGATGCTACGAAAGCTAATCTTTTTTGAGAATGATCAAGAGGAAACTCCAAGAGACATGATCATACGCCTTCTCAATATCAAGCTTACTGATAACCACCGATTGTCGAGATTTCATATAATAATAAACACGGTCATCTGCAATCGAGCAAACATCCAAAACTTGACGCTCTAGAATGAACAGCCACTTTCCTTAACCTAGAAGCAAGCACTTTATCAAGAATAATATATGCATTGTCCAACAAACTAACGGGTCGAAAGTTCTTGATGTCAACAGCACCACCAAGTCACCAACATGAGGAATCAAGCTAATAAAAGTAGCATTCAAACTTTTCTCAAAAACATTATTGGAATAAAATCTAGCAAGCAGTCCTATAAACTCCTCCTTAATAATACTCCAAAATTGCAAAGAATGCCATACTAAAGCCATTTGGTCATGGAGCTTTATCTTTGCCTAAATCACTAACTGCTTTCCAACTTCCTCTTATGTGAAGTTTGTAACCATATTCACGACATCCTGGCAAGTAATGGAATCAAACAAGATTCCATCAAGAAACGGCCATGTTAGCTTATAATCACGATAACAGATTTTCATACTAGTGGGTGATTGGGGCCATAGTGGAAGAAGCATCTGGAAGCAACACGCCATCCACATTAAAGTTGTTGAACCTTCCACAACTCGAGCAAACGACTTGATAAAAATCAACATGCTCACCACTTTAGGAGGTGAACATAGGCCATCAAGAGCACTAATGTTCATGTCAAACAATGGTGCTACAAATTTGACAAATTGACATGTAATTACATGGTTCACCATTTATTCATGGAACTGCTATGAGGACATTAATTGCAAGGAATCAGAGACAAGTGGGTCATTTGCTAGAAACGCAGTATTATTTTGGGTTCTTACCTGGATTTTCTAGTCTCACATTTTTATTCACCTTTACTTACAGATTAATAGTCAACAACCGCCTAAAATGTAATTCTGTTACAGCTGTAAAAAGAAAGTTTCAGTGGAACTCATTTACGATATGACAACACATCACAACCTGCTATTTGACTGCTTTCGTCCAATTACCTATGTTTCCCACGCTAAAACCCCATGTCTATTCTATCTGCCCCCCCCCCCCAACAAACACACACACACACCAAAAAAAAGGAGGGGGGGACTCCTTAACTAACAAGCTTTGAGCCTTTAACGTGATCTCTAGTCACTCAAAATCCCATATCTTAGCAACTTCATTTCCTGTGTTCCCCAAAGCACTTCATCCCCCCCCCCCAACTCAAAAAAAAAAAAAAAAAAAAAAACATGTAGCACCACCGATAGCCAATCACCACCATTCTTGCCCCTAGCATTTCCTTACTCGTCAACTAGCTTTCTCCATTTGAGCCACAATTGTCCCCCATCATGGACGTACAAAACTAGGTCCTCCATAGGGGATAAGGCGACTCATAAACCAGATACTACGAAAAATCTTTTGAGTTGAACCAGATACAATGAATTGGCACACTGGTATTCCCAATTGATCACATCAAAAGCTCGTCGCAACATAAACCTGGGGGTCACCTCTGAAGCTCTAAGGAAACTCTATTGTCAAGGTTGAACTTCCCCTCTGAGTGATGTTTCTTGCGAAATTATATTTTTCGAATTGCGGGCAAAGTGGTGAACAACAAAATTGTACAGCTATGATAAACCTATAGAATGTTCATGATGAATTACTCCACAGAAGTGTCACCAAGCTCATGTGGTGAAGTCTTTAGCAGTTAGTAGAAGTCAATTATTCACCTCATGCCTATGAGATAGAGACTACAACAGTCTTTACTCTAGTAATCCACCCAAAAAGGTACATAGTTTCTTTATTTCCCAAAGTATAATCTAAAAACCAAAAATCTCTGAGGTTGAGCTGCAGCCAGTAGTGTTGTACTACGAAGTCTAAACTGATCATGGGACTTTAGGGTTGGTGAATGCTCCCTCTTTCATAATGTGTAATTATCTCCTTTGCTGATTAATACAGTGCAGCATCTATTTATGCATTTCAATCAAATCCCATCAAATCTAAGCAACACATACTCAAAATCAAATTCTTGCTTCCAGCAGAAAGCAAGTAGGATTACACCACATATCTCACATCCACTATCACAGACCAAGGGTTAGCTCACAAATCTCATCAATTTCTCGTGGCATATGACCAAAAACTCCGATTATAGCAGGACAAACGCAAATTACAAGAGACCCACGAAAAAGATGAGTGAAATATACCAAAATTGCGGCCAACAATGCAGTGCCAGGTTGGTTTATACATCTTATCGAACTCCTTCTTGATATGCTCCGCCACATCTTTCTCAACACTGTACTTCTCAAACGCCTGAAAATCAACAGAAACAACTTCAAAACTCCAAATACAGAAAGCAATCAACAACATTTCCGTCGATCATGCACAAATTGAGACCAAAAACTCCGAACAATTCCGCACAGAGTAGAGATCGGAAGCAGCAGAGTACATAACAGTATCCAATTAGAGCAAGAAAGAGAGAGTAGATACAGCGATGGCAATGTCGACGGCTTCTTGCTGCATATCATCGGTCATGTCGGCGCTCTTTATGACGATACGCTTGCCGGAGGACGCCGGAGAAGTTTTCCGGTCGGAAGAGGAAGTTTTTCCGGCCACGGCTCCCGGAGGCCCTCGCTTTGAATCCGCGCTCATTGTGGTGGTGCCAAGTCCAACTGGGTGTTGTTTTCCTGGTACTAACAAATTTATTTACTGAATTTCACATTTCCGCGTAATTAATAATGGGGGAAAATAAAGGCCCTGTACCGCAATACAATACGTATTAGATGCACCCGGAGCATGTGCTCCAGGTATCTGCAAGTGAACAATCACATGAATCATAGTGAACAATTATAATGATTAGAGTGAACAACCTAATACATATGAGTGAATAATTATCGAATTTGGAGCACATGCTCCAGGAGCACCTAATAAATTGCAACCACAATATTATCAGATTTGACAGTGGATAGCTGTTTAGGTAGTGAATAGCTATTAGGACTGTCCATAAGAAATATGTTCAGTTGAATTAGCAGTTGGATTAACTAATCAACATAAAATAACAAAAAAGGACATATTGTAATTATGATATTTATTTTTATTATTATTAGTAAAAGACTACTACTACCATTATTATTATTATTATTATTACTTATATTTAATTGTCGCTTAGATTTTCATGATAAAATATTTGAAAGTTAATCTTTATTAGTGATTCACCATATAAAATTAATATCGTTAAATTCATAATAAAAAGTAACTATTAAAAAATATAATATTGTATTTTTTTGTATAAAAATATAGTGTGAGAAATTATTGGTTAAAGATAATTCTCAAAAAATATAAATAATAGATAAAAAAGAAAAGAGAAAACATAGTTTAATACTATTAAATAGTAATTGTGGATCAAATTAATGATGATGGAGGAAAAGACTTAGAGCTCAATCTCTCTCACCAAATATACAAACAATTATTGCAAATAATCTGCATCTGCATAGCTACAAGTGCTCACAAACAAAGGACAAAATTGGAATGGAATGCAAAAACGCTAATTTGAGTATTTGACGTTAACTATATGTTAACGTTTACAAAACACCTAACTTAAACGCTAATTTTGATATTATATGCTATAAAACCGAACAGTAAAATTGAGAGTATATAGTGTTTTGAGTTGGCCAAAACGCTAAACGTTACTCAAAACGCTGTTGCCGAACATAACCAAAATTAGAGGTAATCACTGAGATAGTCAGGTAAGGAGTGTTTGGATAAAACTGTCACTAAACTTTGTAAAAATTGCAAATTTGTTACTTGAAAAAAAACATGTCATCAAAATGTCATTAATCTTTGTTAATAGTGTAAAAAGTCACTTAACCTACATTTTACCTGCTACAGCCAGTAAACTGTAGGTGAGGGTGTTTAATATGATAACTTACCCTAATTAAAAATTTCACACCCCCAAATTAATTAACCCCCCCTCCCACTTAAATTTTTCACTTAAATTTTTACTGCCTATATTTACTGTCCCCCTTCCCCCCTAAATAATATTCATCTTCTTCTTCATCTTTCTTCTTCCTTCACAACTTCTTCACTCTCCATAACAGAACTCCATCCACCACTTCATCTTCTTCATTCTGAACCAAAAATTGGGGCTTTTTCTTTCTTCTTCATTTCTGACCACCCTAATTTCAACCCAGAATATGCAATGACATCAAATAATTCATCTATTTCAAACAGCCCTGCTAGGACATGTCGTGAATGTGCATGTTCTAAGTCAGTCATTTTCAAGTGTGAATGTGGATTATTTGCTTGGTGTACACTTCATTCACTGAAGATAACCCTCTTAGGAGGTTTGCAAGATGTGCGAGGTGGTAGACTTCTGATGACTGTGGGTTCTTCAAGTGGATCGATGATCCAATTTGCAACCAAGTGGTTGTTGCAGCAAAGAGAATGGTTGCCAAATTTGAAGCTGTAAAAAAGGAGAGGGACGAGTTTAGGTACGAGATGGATGTGGCTGAAGCCAACATCAATGACCTGATGGGGGAGCTGCAGATGCTGGGGGGGGGAACTAGAATTTGAAGAACAAAACTGCACCTGGGTGATTGTGATGTTTGTGGTGGTGTTTCTGATAGGGGTTGTTGCTGGGGGTTTTGGCAAGTAATTTGTTTCAGTTAGGGAATTTGGTTTTTGGGGGGTTTGGCAAGTATTTTGGTAGCTGATGATGTATAGATGAATGTTAGGGAATTTGATTGGTAATGTAATTTTTTGATCGTCAACTCTAGTGCCTTTCCATGGCCATCTGTAAAGCATCTTGGACATATGTTGCTGGATTTTTTTGCACACCAGAGAAGCTGTCTGGTTTGGTTGGGTTGGGTAGTCTATTAGGGTTATTTGTAAGGGGTTGATGCTATCAAGTTGTAAAAATGTTATTTTCTATATATGGTAATGAATCTAATGGTTGCTTTGAAATTCCATTCTACATATGCTCTATACATATGCTCTGTTTGAACAAAACACAATACACATCTAATGTAATGGTTACTTTGCAAATAAACACTAACCATGTAAACGAATTTGAACACAAGACGGATTAAGAAATAGGGGATTAAAATTGCATTACGTACGAGGGAATAGTAATGGGTACAACATCTAGTGTTTGATGTACACTCCTCTGTTTTGGCTTAAGCTATCAACCAAACAGGGTATAAAACTGAAAGATGTAGAAAAGACTTATTCCCCCCCCCCCCCCACCAAAAGTATGGCATTGACATTTTGCACACCATTTATATCCTATCTAATGTTAATCACCATCCAAAAGAAGCCATGCACTGTTCAAAATGGCTTTACAAAAACACATCAAACAAAGACCTAGTTTCCTAGGTTCATCCTTGGTAATTTCTTCCTTGTTGAAACTCTTGGCAATATAACTCTTTTTGCAGCTCTCTCCTTCCTGTGCTTTGTTGGCGTTGATGAAGGAGATGGTTGTGATGGTTAAGGTTGTGATCCAATGAGTGGCATTTCATCAAACTGTGCCACTCTCCTAGTAGTAGCAACTACATCAGCAGCAGTGGCTGATTGAGCAGAAGAGGCAGCATTGGCAGAAGAATCTGCAGTAAGTGATGAATGAGCAGCAACAGTAGATGGAGCAGCAAATGTACCAGATGAAGTAGCAAAAGCAGTGATGGCGGATGGAGTAGCACAAATAGAAGCGACATCAGTATAGCAGCGAAGATCAAGGGATGAAGGAGCAACAACAGCAGTATGAGAAGTTGGAGCATTGGAAGACCTTTTTGTGATCTTCCTTTTGGGCTATATAATCAAACAAGCAAAGTCAAAACCCTTAACCCTGGTACTAAACCCCCAGACAAGCAAACTCCTAAACCCTAAACTCCTAAACAAGTTAGAATCATAAACCCTAAACCTTAAAGTTAAAAAACAATCAAAAAATAAAAAGTCAAACAGTAATTTGACCACCTAATCCAAACCGTAAAGCTAAACCCTAAACCCTAAAGAAATAACAGCAAACAATTCCTAAAAGCACAACAAGCAATCCCTAAAAGACTAAACCCTAAACCCTAAATAACAGAACCCTTAACCCTACCCTAAACCCTAAATGTAAAGCCTAAACCCTAAAGAAATAACAGCAAACAGTACCCTAAAGAACTTTTTCAGTAAAAAAAAAAAAGGCAACATTCAAAAAATAAATAAGTAGTAAGATGTGTTACCTTTAACTTCTTCGCAGCCTGTGGGAAAGTCTGCTTGTTATGGCCGTCCAATCCACAAAGTGAGCAGGAAATCCTAGTCGACTCCTTTGACATTTTACCTCTTATTCTCTCCCCTGCCTCTGGCCTTCTAAAGTACTTTGTTGTTGTCTTTTTCGTGGGCTTGAAGAAGGGAGCATTAACAACACAACCAAGGGCAGTTGCCCACATGTTGGAGCCATTTAGTGGGGTCAAAGTGTGAGAGTATGTTGCAACAAGCTTCTCAGTTGCATAGCAATCATGGACAAAGTTTAAGGGTTTCAACCTTTCCTCCCTCATTACAGCAATAGAATGGGGACAAGGAATCCCACTTAGCTGCCATGAGTTGCAACTACAAGTTTTTCCATTCAAATCCACAACATACTCCTCAGCCCATGCATTGTTCGCACTAAACAAACCTCTAACATCCCTAGTAACCTCCCAAGTCTTTGGCTCTTAAATCTTTTTCTCAAGTTTTTTTAAAATCCTAGGAGGTATTGGGGTGTTGATCTTAGAAGCCCAAACATTCTTGTCCCCTACTCTCTTCATAACAGCCTTGAAAATACAGTTTAACATAGACACTATAGGCATGTACGTGGCTTCTATTCTGAAGGCATTGAATATTTCAGCCATGTTGTTATCTACAGAGTCACACTTGGCATGGGGTTTGAAGAAGGCTCTGCAGAAATTTCAACACCCTTTCTTTCAAGCAGTCCCCATGCTTGTGGGTCAAGATCATACAAATTCTTGGCATTGTTCTTCATTTCAATCTCAGTAGTTGATTTAGCAACCCTCCAGAATAGTTTCTTGTACATCTCACCCCTAAAAATCCTCCTTAGGTTGGCATACACATGCCTAGCACAAAGCCTATGCTCACTTCTTGGCAAAATCCTTGCCACACTATCAATTAGACCCTAAAACAAACAAAACTAAACCAACAATTCATATTAAACAATACATTCTGAACAAACATTTTGAAGAATAAATCCACAAGGGAGGGTTTCAACATACCTTTTGTTGATATGAAATCATTGCCCAACCACTGCCATCCCCCATATTAAGATCAATTTGAAGCTGTGAAATGAACATATCCCAGGTCTCTTTTGATTCAATGGATGCCACTCCCCATGCTAAAGGATACATTTGGTCATTTGCATCCCTCCCAACAGCTACAAACACTTGTCCACCCCAAGGTCCTCTTAGAAAGCACCCATCTATGCTTAGTACCTTCCTACACCCCTCCAAGAAACCCTTCTTCAGTGGTTCAGGGCATACATAAAGAAACTTGAAAACATGCTGATTTGTCTCCTGAATCTCTATTGTTTTCAAAACAACAGATGTTCCTGGGTTCTTGTCAATCAACTCCCATAGATAGTCTCTAAGTTGAGTAAATTGCTCCCTATAATCACCAACTATAGAGTCTAATGCCTTCTTTCTTTCCTAGCACACATACACAACCCAACATTGTAATCCAACTCTTCCTTCACCATTCTGTGTAAGTCTCTAGCAGTAATGGATGGGGTTATCCTAAATCCGCTCCTAAAATGATCAGCTAACCATTGCACACTCATGTTTCTATGGCCAGCCTCAAAGCTAAAAGTTATACATGTGTGAGGGGGCCCAAATGTCTTCACTGCAAAGCTCTTTTCCTTCCCTACTTTAGATCCCCAAAACCTCTACTTGCACCCTTCACCCTGACAGAATAGCTGATACCTCACTTTGTCACTCTTGCACATTTTCATATTATACCCACCTAGGATCCTGTAATTATCCACTGCTTTCTTCATCTTCTTCTTGTCAGCAAAAGTCATCCCAGCAAGGAGTCTACTAGGTATAGCAGGGTTGTACTTAGGACACTTTGGTTTAGGCTTCCTCATGCTAGCTAGGCCTTTTCCTTTGCAACACACCCTCACCCTCACTCTCACTCTCAGGGCTGCTAGGGTTGTCTGAGTCATGGTATTGTTCATCCTCAGCTCCATTAGCATCCTCATCAACTCCTCCTCCTTCAATAAAATTATCATCACCCTCAAACAAAGCATTCCTATCAGTTATTTCATCCTCCCTCAAATTCTTTTTTTTCTTCATTAGTTGTGTCATCTCCTCATCCTCTACTTTAGAACCATCACCATCACCATTTCATAATCATAATCATCATCATCATCATCAGAACCATCACCATCCTCAGGATCATCAGCATTAGCATTAACATCATCATCCACCACTTTTTCCTTCCCCTTCTCCCTATTAACATTAGGATGCTTCACATACATTCGAACAAATAGACATTTTTCCAGTAAATCACTCAACATCCTTATCTCATCATACCCCTTAACCTCAACAAGACTGTCCTCAAATCCTATGCTACATCCAGGCTTGCTAATGTAAATGGTTTGAATTTTATCCTTTGAATATCCAACATTCTCAATAAACTCAATCAGATCATCCACACATAACCTTTCAGGATCCACCTCCACATCAGTGACCTCACAGTTACTGTAAACCAAATGTGGGTCTGATATAAACTCCGCTCATGAATGATTTGTAATTTACCCATTCAAAAACCCTAAACATGAAAATAAAGCAAATTTCAGATACATAAACACCACTTCATCAATAAACAGAGGGTGGAGTATTGGAAAACATGCAGAACATTTCAACATATCAAACCCTAGAATTTCTTTTTCTGCAACTGCTACTAAAATGCACTTCAAACAAAAGAAAAACACCAACAAAACACATAATTTGGACTAAAAGTCACCAGTTCGAATATTAGGATTTATGGTTGTGAGATTGATAGCTTTTAAATTGTCAACCACTTTTGAAAATATTCCAAGTGGTAGTTATTTTAAAAGTTATTCCAAATGGTGAGCTTATTTTGAAAATTTTAAAAATTATTCCAAGTTTTCAAGCACTTTAAAAGCTATCAATCTCACAACCAATTCACTTTAATAATATCTAAAGCATTTGACAACGAATAATAGCTTTTAAATTATTTGAAAACTTGTAATAATTTTTAAAATTTTCAAAATAAGCATACCGTTTGGAATAATTTTCAAAATAAGTCTACCACTTGGAATAATTTAAAAAGTGATTACCACTTAAAATAGGTAAAAATTGAAGCCTACCTAATAGAATTTCTCATTATTTTTTTTTCCAATTTTCCATTTCCTTATGGTCAATATGGTTGGGGACCCGACCCCACGGAAGATCCTTGTAAGAACAATATATATTGCGTGCACCCGGAGCATGTGCTCCACATATTTATAAGTGAACAATTATTGTAATAAGAGTGAGTCTAATATTCATAGTGAACAATCTAATACATGTGAGTGAATAATCATATAATTCGGAGCACGTGCTCCAGCAGCACCTAATAAATTGCATCGTGAGAACGAAGAGTCGAGAAATTTGGTGGTCATGGAGGGACTGACACGCCACCCCCCTTCATTAAAACTCTGCTTGATTTATTAACAAACTCACTCAACTCAACTACTCACCATTGTCATTTGTCACCCCAACCAATTCACAGAGAGAGATTGAGAGAAGAATGAAGGGGACTTCGACAATGGAGGTTGGAGCTGATGGCGTCGCCATCATCACCATCGTCAATCCTCCTGTCAATTCTCTTTCCTTGGATGGTAACTCTTTCTCCTCAACAATCACTCCATCTTCTTTCTTCATCCCATTTGTTTTTGCCTCTTTTCAATTTTACTCATTGTTTCAGCTGTTCCTCTTGTTGCTTGTGCAATCTGTCGTGTATTGGATTGATTTTTGTGCCTGGTTTCTTGGATTAAGTATGCTGTTAATGGAGTAAAATGGAGCTTTTCGTTGAACATCCTTAGATGACAAATGAACTTCCTAGTAGTCAACATCAGTTCATTTCAAGGAATGAATTTGGAAAATATTGATCATTTTATTATTAAAGAGTAAAGGATCAAGTGAAACTACCAGGGGTAATATGTTCATTGACTCAGATCAGCAACTTAACCCTGACAGCAAATTTGGAAAAGGGCAATTTTCTACTAAATTTTTTGTTGTCGTGGTTTTATATGTTGTGCAGTGCGCCACTGTTCCAGTGAAATGGGTAAAGCCAATAGAGAATTATGCTGAAAGGTCAAAGAGACTATCAGTTTGTTGGAATGTTTTGAGAGCTATTGTAGGGGAGAACTACATTAACGATTAATGGAGAGTTTAAAGGATGGTTGCTTCCACCCCATAACATCTTATGAGGACTTCTATTCTTTTTTCCCATTCAAGTTTGGAACGGTTCATAGGTCGGCACCAAAAGATAGTGAAAAATCCTTTCAAAAGTCAAAATATTAGTTATCTTCTTTTGGAGATTCTCTATGCAATGGAGCAACGATAGTGGTTTGGCTGTCTTTTTCGTAGTCCTGGGAGTAGATTTGAGTTAACTAAACCTGTATGGAGATTTCACAGCGGATTGGCCTCTCTGTATGACTATGGAGTTGGGGAATGGATTAATGGGGTTAATTATAAGGACTCGGAAAGAGAATGGTTCCCAGAGAAAGTGTGTTGGTTGATGGATTGCATATTAGACAAATAGACTTATTAGTGAGTAAAATGAACATGATCATGGCCATGGATCAACGTGGCCCTCTGCGCCAAAATGGTGACGTTGGAAAGGTTTTGGAGTTTGGCAAGCAACATTTTTGCCCCACGACAAGCGTAGCATAACGTTCAATTGCGGTCTTTTAACAATTTTTTTTTTCTTTTACTGCGTCTGAGACTGAAACCGTGAGCGAAGCCACATTTTGAATCCTTGAACATGAGAATCATGTTAATGCTATGCCCAAGTTTGGCAAGCTCGAGGTCATGATGATTTTGGTAATTGGCCTTGTAATATATCTTCTTGGCATCCTTTTTTTTTTTAAAATTTTTTTTATAGTTTTCCCCCAAAAGAAAAAGAAAAGAAAAAAAGTGATCGAAAAGATATGAAATCTGAATTCTACGTATTATGGGTGCATAAATTGCTAGAGGACGTGATAAGAAACTTGATCCGTCCAACTGTAAGTGAGTGATCTTGCAGAGCATAGTATTTTTTTCAGGAAATGCTACGTGCCATGCATGTGGTTGGGAGGGGTTGAACCAGTTTTTATTGAAAGAATGTTCCTGGTTGGGATTTTTTTTTTATAAATTTTTTTTTAAAATATCTGTTTGAAATCATGCTGTATGAGTTGTTTCTATATGTCACCATCATATAGTTGTTGATGAAATTGATAAAGTTACTTAGTTGAAGGGGATGCCTTGATGTGTCTTTAAGCTGGAACCTGTTAAAGTGTTTACTGATAGATTGTGCTGGCATCTAAAATAACCTTTGTATTCATAATGCCGATAATTTGACATCTTGAAGCTCTCAAAAAGTATATTTATGTTTTTCCTAATGAATCATTTGTTGTTTAAATTGTATTGTTGATAGTGTTGCTAAGCTTGAAAGAGAATTTTGATGAAGCGTTAAGAAGGGATGATGTTAAGGCAATTGTTGTTACAGGTAAGCTACCTAGATGGTACTCTGTTACTGAGTAATGGTTTTTGATTGCCTTGGGAAATTAACCGTGTTTTCCTTGAAACAGGTGCCAATGGCAAATTTTCTGGAGGTTTTGATATTAGTGCTTTTGGTGAAATCCAATCGGGGAAAAGTATGTCACAAATTCCCATGTCTATATGTTAAAAGCAAGTACAGTCTGATACTGCTGTGTATCAACTTTCAAAAGTAGCTGTATTGAATTTTCAAGTTGTCATCTTTTACAGTTTCTGCTCCAAAGCGTGGTTTGATTGCTATAGACCTTCTTACGGACATAGTGGACGGTGAGTAAATGACCTTCCTTAAAAGCTGTGTGTTTTTTTTAGTTTCAGCAGTCATGGCTGTCTTTATGATCACCGTTTTTGCCCCTCAGTCGCAAGAAAACCGTCAGTTGCTGCTATTGATGGCTTAGCATTAGGTGGTGGCTTAGAGGTTGCCATGGTATGTTTAGCAATTATTGAGTGCACACATTCATGTTGGTGTTGATGCCATTGGCAATGTCACTTTCTATATTTTGCTTCTTGACAGGCCTGTCATGCTCGGATATCTACTGCCAATGCACAGTTGGGGCTTCCTGAACTTCAGCTTGGAATAATCCCTGGATTTGGGGGTATTACTTCCTCTCAACCGTTTAGATTACTTTGTTGCAACACCCCCCCCCCCTTTTTTTGTAGGCTGTAGATTGGTGGTGCTTGGTAGTTAGGACATTAGTTTAATGGTAGTTCTTGAATGACCATATTCCTATAGATCACTGTAGAGTCTCCCTTGCCAGTTGCCACAAATTAAAGTTCACTTAAAAATTATGATTCCACTATTCACAGACAATAAGTTGGGCTGTCGCTGCAGGCTAGTTATCTGACAAGTGACAACGCAAATTCTTAAGTAGGATCTTTTCATTCAAACTTTATGCTGAGGTGGGCTCCTGGTGGGATCACTGTTTAGAGACATTAGGACGCCTAGTTACTCATTTAAGGGCAACTTTATAGTTGAAGAGCAATCGATAATTCATTTAAGGGAGACCTCATCAAAGTCACCTAAATTTGTGTTAAATTCTCCCCAAAACTAAACTTAGAAGCCAGCTTAAATATTTTCATTTCACATTCACATTGTTTCTTAAATAAGACTGTCTTACAAAAAACTTTGGGGGAATCACTTTTGCTACTGTTAAATCCAAAAATCCCTTGTTGAATTTGTGTATTAAGGCTATGTTCTTTAGAGGGGTAAATGCCCCATTTACCCAACCCAATCCAAATTTGCCCTTTTCTACCTGTATCTTGAGCACTTGTTTTCAACTTACCTTAACTTACCAACCTTAATCACACTTGTTTTGTAATGTGCCTTGTTTGTCACATTACCAAGCAATGATTTGGCACTGAGCTGAGTAACACTGGTTTCTCAGATCAGCTCACCCGGGGATAGTTTCTTGTAACCATTGAACCCTGATCACAGGAACTTTCAGTAGCTTGATTTCACCAACAGAAATCACGCCTTAGGCAAAAATAATTCCATTACCTCTAAGAAGCATGCGTATTGCTGGGACAACTTGCCAAACTGAATTTTGCCTCCCCTGAGTAACGAGCACGGACCCTTTTAATTAAAGCTTCTGTTTGTTAGAACAGAATGGCCACCGGCTCTTGGAGGCTGTTGCATCATTCTGTATTGACATTCCAAATCATCTGATCTTTGCCAAATTTCTCAGTACCTATTACTGTATTATCCACTTGACGACCTTCGTCATGGATTCAAAATCTCTTTGATTTGTGTCCAAACCTCATTGGAGAGGTTTTGAAGTTGGATTCACTGCATTTTCGCCATGTGACAACCACAATATGAAGCATTGTTGCTACATTTGAGCGATTTGTGGGTACATGTACAAAAGTATGGGAAGCATTTGCTTCTTGAATTGTTTTTATCTATAGTATGGGGTAAGCAAACCAATGCTTAATGGGTGGCAATAGCATATGAATGATTTGTAATAATATGGAAAATGGGGAAAAGGTGTAGTATGCATTTTCTGGGACTCATTTAGCAATGATCTTTTCTGGTTCTCTGAGGGTTAGATATGCTTAAGCCTGATAGAGTTTATGTGAAGAACAGCAATGACATCACTATCAGAATGAAGGGGTGTGCAGTTCCACATGGATTGAAAATGTGGCCAAGCCATGCCAGAAAGGCCTCATCAGAAAGGTTTGAGTTTGGCGAGCCACATTTTCCATCCACGGCAAGCATGATATGGAGTGTGATTGCTGCATTTCAATGATTTTTATGTTCTGCTTCTGAGGCCGAAATTTCGTAACCGAAGCTGCACTTGTTGTATTTTGTAGTTTTTGCCACCTTTCTTTTTAAGTTGGAATTTGACAAGAACTCAACACTTTCTCTACTTCAAAGTATTTCGTAGAATTTTGGCTGTGTCTTTGGCTTCCAAAACTTTGAAAAAGTTACAATGTCTATGCCCTCTTTCCTCTTTTCTTTTGCATTGATGTCATTGATGTAATTGAATTTCACATGACTACATTTTCTGACTGGACCATAGAAACTACAAAATGAAAGCATCTAGTGTTCCTTTTTTTCTTAATTTAGAGTATTAGACATGGTGGACTTGCAGTAGAAGAACCACATGTGCTGGTACGTCCAACAACTTAGGTTGGCAACAATGAATTTGGGACTAGGTGGTATGGAGCATCAAAAGGCATTCTCCTAAAAAGGATCATAAATGTGGATTTGCTCATCACGATGAATCTTTTGTAATTCTCATGGCTTGCCGAGAAATTCATTATTTTTTATAGGAATTTTGGATGCTAACGACTCTACCACAGGAGTATTGGAGGATCATATACTGCATTTTAATGTTTGACAATAACATACTATACTTTGGGGGTAGGTGCTGTAGATAACCCATACTACCATTACTTAGGTTAATCTTGTCCAAAAAAAGCTAATATGGTTAATGTACAACACCTACTCCTAAAGTACAATATATTATCCTGTACCTTTTTTAGTATGGCACATCACTATCAAATATCTGTAAAGTAGAGTATATTAACATCCAAGATTCCCCTTCTTTTTTTTTTCTTTTTTCTTTTTTTAAAAGAGGTTTGCTAATTGGACGCAGTCTATCTAGACCTACAAGTTCATAGAATCATTGTATGACTGAATAATCCATAAACTATTTGAATCATCAGTGGTATAAGAAGCTACAAGATTTACAGCTTAATATCATTTTGTATTTGACTATTTTGTGCAAGCGGACCAATATATGACCTTTGTTTCTAACTGTTTCAATTATCATAGGCACTCAACGCCTTCCACGGCTAGTCGGACTCGCAAAGGCTCTGGAAATGATGCTGGTACTTACCTGTAGCATGGACTTTAAAGTTTTCATAACCTAGCTTCTCTAACAGTCTAGCTATCTGTTGGCAGACTTCCAAGCCGGTGAAAGGTTCAGAAGCCCATAGCCTGGGTCTGGTGGATGCAGTGGTTCCTGCAAATGAGCTGGTCGATACTGCACGGCGCTGGGCCCTTGATATTGTGGAGCGTAAGAAGCCTTGGGTTTCAAGTCTCTATAAAACAGACAAATTAGAGCCACTTGGAGAGGCAAGGGAAATTCTGAACTTTGCAAGGGCACAAGCTCGTAAGCAAGCTCCAAACCTCAAGCACCCACTGGTTTGTATTGATGTTATTGAAGAAGGCATAGTTTCTGGACCTCGCGCTGGATTGTGGAAGGTTATTTTTGCCATCTCTGCTGCTTCTGCTTGCTTATTCATGCTTTTCACAAATATCAAGACTCCAGAGGTCAGTGACAAAATTTATTTTCTTTGATGCTGGCAGGAAGCAGAAGCTTTCGATGAACTTTTGCGTTCAGACACTTGCAAGTGCTTGGTCCACATCTTCTTTTCCATACGCGCAACTTCAAAGGTGCCTTGTGGTTTTGTTTTGTTTTTGTTTTACTTTTTTTGTGTGTGTGTACGTGTGTGTGTGTGTCTACTTGTCACCTCTCATCCATGCAGGTTATTTTTCTATTTTATTTGTTTATTATTCATAGCTAGGGACTGTAATCCCAGCTCATGGCCTTCTTTAGGTCTACATCTATCACTTGTAAGAAAGAACCTAGCTCCCACTTAGGTGCTGTTGTCAGCATCAATATTTGAAGTATAAAATCTGCCCCAGTAATATGTTTATGTTAGTGGACCACTTTTGCTCAATTGCCCATTTGATAGGGTGCTATAGGAGCTTGCTTCTATTTGCTTGGACATTTCTTGGGTTGCTTCTAATTCCATTATTAGCCATCTTTTGACTTAGGAGCAGGGGCTCTTTTTTTTTTGTTGTTGTTTTGGGGAACTGTCAAATGACCACATTGGACAGGTTTATTGGGTTGAGTGAACTGCTCTATTTTAGTTGTTGTTTATTATGTTGCATGCTGGAAGTGATGTGGTAGCTCTTCAAGAACGGCGGACAACTGTCGTATTAACCATGATTCTGTTCCAAACCATTCGTGATTTCAACTTGGAGTGAGATACATTTGTTTTTTTTTGGTCTTTGGCCTTGTTATATTATGTTTGGCATTATTAGTTTCCAAATAGGAAGTTATAGTGACATAGGTTTAGTTAGTAGGAAAGGCTCATGTTGCGAGAGCATACTTCAGGAGCAGCTTCTCCTAGAATGCACTGTATTGTCTCTTTGTCTGTTGGAGTGAAATTTTTCACGACATATATATTGGCTATGCTTGTATGTTGTCTTGTTCATTCTTGACATAAATGACTATTTGAAGCAACAACTTCCATTTTTCACCCCTTGTAGTTTTTCTGTGTTTGTATTTGCCTTCTCTGTAGATGAATTTTCTTTCCTTAGGTTCTTTTGGGGAGGGGGGTTTCTGTTGAAAGGAGGCTGCCTTTTACATACAATATGCTGTTCCATCCTGTCATGTTTGTGGACTCTTTATTAGCATTGATTAATGTTTGTTTATCATGAACAGGTTCCTGGTGTTAGCAACTTGGGTCTTAGTCCAAGACGGATAAGGAAGGTCGCTATTCTTGGTGGAGGATTGATGGGATCTGGGATAGCTACAGCATTGATTCTCAGCAAATATCCTGTGATTTTGAAAGAAGTAAACGAGAAATTCTTGGAAGCCGGTATTGGCAGAGTGAAAGGTTGGCCAAGATTCTTAATTTATGCCTTGGGCTTCATTTGTTCTGGTGCTTGTTTTGTTTGTTTTTGTGCTGATTTCTTCTTTAAACATGCAGCCAATTTGCAAAGCCGTGTCAAGAAAGGGAAAATGACACAAGAAAAGTTTGAGAATACTCTGTCTCTACTCCAAGGAACTCTCTCATATGAAACTTTTAGAGATGTGGATATGGTTATAGAGGTACCGTGGGGTTGAATCACACCACATTATATGAACGTTTAAGAGGTGACATTCAACTGTTTCATGGTGGTTAATGTCTATACTTGTTGCAGGCAGTTGTTGAGAATGTTTCCTTGAAGCAACAAATTTTTGGTGATCTGGAGAAGTATTGTCCTCCACATTGCATACTTGCGAGTAACACCTCGACAATTGACTTGAATCTTATAGGTGAGAAGACTCGTTCCCAAGACAGAATTCTTGGAGCCCATTTCTTCAGGTAATGATTTTACCTACTTGTTGAACTTTCCATTTCCTGTGCTTCCCTCTCCGGTGCTTGTTCTCTTGGGATAATAAGTGGCCTTTGCTGGGATTGCAGCCCTGCTCATATCATGCCTCTTCTGGAGATTGTTCGCACCGAGAAGACATCCCCTCAAGTAATTGTTGATGTGCTAGATCTTGGGAAAAAGATAAAGAAGACCCCTATAGTAGTTGGTAACTGTACCGGGTTTGCTGTCAATAGGATGTTCTTCCCTTATACCATGGCTGCTATGTTGCTTGTCGAACACGGTACTGATTTGTATGAGATTGACAAGGCAATTACAAAATTTGGAATGCCCATGGGTCCGTTTAGGTAACTATAGCTCTATTCCTCTAATACTTGTTTCTTTTCCCTTGTATTTTCTTTATCTGACCCATATTGAAAAAGATACATGTTTTCCTAATATAAGCTTTGGTACTCCAGATTGGCGGACCTTGTTGGCTTTGGTGTGGCCATAGCAACAGCCATGCAATATCTTGAGCACTTCGCTGACCGAACCTATAAATCAATGCTTGTTCCTTTGTTGCAGGAGGATAAAAGAGCAGGTATCAGTTTGTACTTTGGAAGTAATTCTACCTCCTTGGCCCAATTCCTCAAATGGATACAGTTCTTTTTGTATTTTGGATGAACCTTTATATGCCTCTTTTCAGGTGAAGCAACACGTAAGGGGTTCTACTTGTATAATGATAAGCGCAAAGCAAGCCCAGATCCTGAAATTAAAAAGTACGTTGACAAAGCAAGAGAAATTTCTGGAGTTACCATAGATCCGAAGGTTAGTGTTTGTGCTCTTTTCTTACTTTCTAGGACTCTAGGATACATGCAAGTTATTTTCTTAGATCCCTGTATAGTGATCAGATTCCTGGGTATTTGGAGACAGATGTATATTTATTGGTCTCTATAGCTGGGAAAAAGATCTGCAAACCAGTTGCCTTTGGCTCTATGCAGGCAATAGATCATTGGACTCTCCCTGAAAGATCACATCTTATATATTAGCCATTTTGTGTCTGTCTAAAAGCATCCTGAACAGTCCTACATGAGCTAGAATGGCAACAATTGGAAGCGATGAGAAAATGTATTCCATAACCTATCATGAACAGTCCTACATCAGCTACTTCCTGCTCTGTTTGGGAAAACTAGGAACATATGTGTAAATTAGCCTTCTCTTGCTTTGGCATTTTGATCATTTGCTTGTGTTACGATTCAAATGTTAGCTCATTTCTATTTCCCTTACCTTGTGAAATCATCTGTGCTAGACCTGTGTTTTCTCTACTTCTCTCAGTCACCCCCCCCCCCCCAAAAAAAACAACAAAAAAAAGGGGAAAAATGCTGTTCTTATGTCCCTTGATGAATGGAAAAGAATTTGGCATTTTGGTTTATTGCCGTTTACTCATGTCCGTTTTCCATTACCTATGTGAAGCAGCATTTTGAAGCAACATTTTCATTTTATGCTAATATTGCTTGATTTCCATGCTTCTTATGGTGCGTGGATTAGTTTGTAGTTAGTGCCTTGAAAACTGTAGTCTAGAGGAGACAAACTCATGCAAATCACTTGTGGGGTTGAGCTTTCTAGTATCTACACTCTCCCTTGGGCCCCGTCTTAAGTAGACTTTGGAATGTTCGGCTTAGTTTTGCCCGCAAATCTGTCTTGGTGTTCTCATTGGGAGCACCCTGTAGGGATGGCATCCTCTTCATTTCCTGTTTCTAGTGCCCTTTGTGTTTGCATTTCTTCTGTTTTATCGATTGCAAAATTTGTTAAGGGAACAGTGATCACTTGTCCCTCTTCGTATTTGCTTGTCGGGTTATTTGCTTGCAGGTGCACAGGGGCCCACTTTTCACAGTTATCTCTACATGCTTATAGCATATCATTCAGTATCTCATGGTGTAAATATTAAGTATGTTATACTTTATGTACAGCTTGCAAACTTACCTGCAAAGGACATAGTGGAGATGGTATTTTTCCCTGTGGTTAATGAAGCCTGTCGAGTCTTGGCAGAAGGAATTGCTGTAAAAGCATCAGATTTGGACGTTGCTTCTGTGATGGGAATGGGGTTCCCTCCATACAGGTGCTGCACTTCTACAAACACATGAAACGTTTCCTTGTCCACTCGTTTTCTTCAACTGAGGCCTTATTTCATGATCTCATTTCCATTGATCTTTTATCAGGGGAGGAATTCTGTTCTGGGCTGACATGCTTGGATCAAAGTACATTTATTCCAGATTGGAGGAATGGTCAAAGCAATATGGAGACTTCTTCAAGCCTTGTGAATATATGGCTGATAAAGCTGCCAAGGGGGCTCCTTTGGTAAGAATTTGCTGCCAATTATTATCTAGCACTTTTTTTTTTTTTTTTTGAACCGGATAAATTTGGATAGCACACTGAACCCCTATCTCAAGGGTAACCACCAGTAAGCTTTATAGGCCGTGAGCAAAAGGTAGGCACCAAACTGTCCATGATAAGCATGACCCACCAACCCCACGATTTTCACCTATGAGATTCTTTTTGCTTCCACCAAGATTAAACTTTTGTGGGGAGGTTGAAAGATGGGGGTGATTGTCAACTAGGCTACCTATTATCTAACATTGACCAGCTCTTTAGCTTCGCCAAAGCAGCAATGTATTATGCATCTTTTTAAGGTTCAATCCAGGTCAACTCCCATCTCGTGTAACCCTTGGATATACACATATGGTTCATGCCTGTAGATACATTGCTGAAGTAGAACCTTCAGTTTCTACCCTAGAGATTCGTGGGGTGCTAGTGTTAGATTATACATTAGTGGTGGCATTTTTGAATAGTTTTAGACTTTTGCATACATTGGAACACAACATGGATTTGAAATTTAGGATGCTTGCAAAGATACGCAATGCAAAGTGAAATTGGGTTAATGGAAACAATTCAAATTATACATTGCTGAAAGAGTTGTAAACAGAGATGAAATGGGTTCAAGCTGGCTACGTCCCTATTCATGTTTCGATTTGATTTGCTTTTGTTGATTTGATTATTACTGCTCTTTCTTTTCTTTTCTTTTCTTGTTTGAAGCTGTTAATGCCTTTTGAGTTTTATGGTTTAACTAGACCGCCTTGTCCTAATAATACACACATCTATGCAAGTATGGGCATGGGCTATTCTTTTCGTCTAGTTTTAGGGTCTGATAGACCACCCCCCACCCCCCTTCAAAAACAATCCTTGCTGCAGAAGGATGGAGAGTTTTTTAGACAATTGTGTGCGATTTCTTACAAGTAATATTGTATTCTAAACTTGTTTCTCGGTGGGTTGATTTCGCAGAGCTCGGGGCCCATGCCACAAGCCAAGTCACGACTGTGAGGAGGAATGTTGGGTACAAGGGTGATGTGATATGTGATTCTTATAGTTTTCAGTCTAAATCCCATCTTATGATTGTAAAAATCTTGTGTGGACCTCTCAATAATAGATGTGGATTAGGGAGGAGTTTAGTTACAAAGGAGCTGATTGTGGTTATCTTTATGGGAAGCTTCATAGTGAATATGTACAATTTGATGGTATGGTTTATCAGCTAAGCATGAGTATATTTTGTAATATTTGTTAGTGATTGAGACATAAATATAGGATGTTTGTTTAAGATTAAATTCGTTTTCTTGTATTTTTTTTTAAGAAAATAATTATCACATAGCATTTGAGTGGATGTAATATATAATGAGGATATAATGCAACTATGTAGTACAGTTATCTATGCAGTGTAATAGAAAAGTAATTGGATCATGTGTTGTTGATATGGGTATCTTGATTTGGCTATTGATTTTCAAAACTTTTCTCTAGTGGCTTCTAAGGCCAGAATTATGTGTAAAAGGAAATAATGTGTTATGGTGAAATATAAATGACAGCTGGTTAGACAAGTAATTTGTAGGGTTACCATCTCAATCAATGAAGGGATGAAAAATAGGGAGAAAATTGCAGTCAAACAGAGGGAGTAGAGAAGTTTGTGGAAAACTCATTTGATACATTGGTTGATGAAGCTTGTAGAGCGGCAGGGATTGATTGTGACATTGACATCATTCGTAAAGACTAATAGATTGCCATGAGGCTTTTCATAGAGTTATGACAAGAACATAGGAAGACATTTTGAAGGATAAATCTTAATTGTTGTTTTGTTTGCTACTGTTCTTGTTTTATATAACTGTGTTTTACTCATGAATTTTACACACCTTACTTCGCCAAGAAAAAAAAAATAAAATAACAATTTCTTGGTCAAACACACTCTCGCCAATACACGTTGGCAAACCATTGAGTCACCACTACTTAATTCGGCCACGTCCCACTATAATATAATTTTTTTAGACCACTAGAATTCAAATTGATAGTAGAGATTTTTACTGTCTAATTCATGAAGTAGGGATTATTAGAATCTAATTTTCCTTATAAATATCATAAACACGAGAGACATGCAAATTTTTCCAAAAACAGACGCCTTCCAAGTTCCAACGCAATTTTATTTATTTTTCTTAGGGAGGTAGGGTGTGTAAAATTTATGGATAAAAACACTTGGATAAAAGTCAAATTTTGATAACTTTTGATAATTTTTGGGAGCTTCTGTTAAATTTTAGTAAATTTTGACAAGTTCATGCTAATATATCAAAATCAATTTTTTTATTTTTTAATTTTGATAAATTAAAAACTGATAAATTTTAATAAATTAAAAATCGATAAATTTGATAAATTGACGTTACCCATAAATTTGGGTTAGCCTATTCAATCAAAAAATTGCTGGAGGGTGCCACACATCTTTTTTAACTGACTCGCGGGGCACAACTTTTTTTTAATACATTCCCGGGGGACATTAAACTTACTTAAATGGCTGGGGGGTGACAATCCAGCGTGTTTTGGCCGGAACGAGGGAAAAGTCTTATTTGCCCTTGAATTTCTTTATTCTGGGGTTGTTAATGGCTCTAGAAACCCAAGCTCCCACTAATCCTCAATTCCTAATACTAATATCTTCATCTTCATCTTCATCTTCATCATCATCATCTCTCACCTCCATTAACAACCCCACATTTGCAACAATGCTCACTCTCCACCCTGTTTCTCCAATCCCCACCTCCTTCTCTTCCCTTTCATCCTCCAATTCATCCCCATTTTCCCTCTTTCTTAAACCCCTCCATAAATCCTACCACTCCCTAAACCTTCGCTCCTCCTTCCCCACCATCAAGCCCATCCTCCAGTACAATCGCAAGCCCCAGCTCGCCGGAAACGCCAAGAGTCGTCATCAAAACCTCCAGCAAGGGCGGCATCGGAAGAACCACCACCGCCGGGATCTCGCCCGCCCGCCATGGGTTCTCCGTCGTCGCCATTGATGCCGACGTCAGGCTCTTAAAATGGAGGAAATCGTGAGATCTTTGCTGTCGTTGAAGCACATAAGCTCCTCATTTTGCTCGTTTGGGAATGTTCCAAATTCTGGGTAGGATGTGTCACCTTTTGCAACTTCGATTTCTGGGTTTGTGGGGTGGAGGAAGAGGGTCAAGTTGGACTGTAGTACTACATAAATCACTTGATTCTAGACACAGACATGCTAATGTTTCCATGGATATTAGAAGCTTATTATACTCATTGGAAGGGGGTCATTTTCTGGGGGACCTGACTGTCAAAATCAAGCATTTGAATATAGGTGAATGAATCTGTTGGCCAAAAAGAAATAGTGGAAGCTTCTTAGGGCCAAAGGCAATGGATAAGCTTCTCAGGTGAATGACAAAGATAATATGTATGATATAGCAGATTTTCCTTGCATTAATTCCACACCCATAAAATTTAATTTTAGATGAATGAATTATGGAGGAATAAGATGAGTAAAAGAGAGAAAGAGAGATAAATGGTAAATTAAGTTAAATTAGAGAGAAAAATAAGGGTATTTTTGACTTTTTCAACACATTTCGCCAGATTTCAGCCAAAATTCGTCGGATTGTCACCCCTCAGTCACTTAAGTAAGTTTAATGTCCCCTGGGAATGCATTTAAAAAAAAAATTATGACCCGCGAGTCAGTTAAAAAATATGTGTGGCATCACTAGCAATTTTTTTGCCTATTCAATACAAGGGACATTTTATGGCGTGTTTTTTTCCCTTTTTTTCCTGCTTTAAAAGTTCACTCCCTCCCCCGGCATTCTTTATTAACTTTTGGACTGGTTGCTTCAGATTTTTGTAAGCCAAACACATCAGCGTCTGTCTCAATCAGGATGGTGATCTCTTTCGGAACTCCAGGCATTCCATTTTGCAAGAAATCACATACGCTTTCAATTTGAAGGGCCACATTTGATTCAATCAAAAATCATTATTGCAAGCTCGATTTTGTTGCACAAACTGTAATTGTAATTTCTGACATTGAATTGAATTGAATTGATTGTAAATCCAGAAGTCCCACCCTATTTCTTCATCCTCGAAAACAGGAGCAACCATCAATGGCGGGTTCTTTGTCTCTGTCATAATTAGCCTCCCATGGAGCAACATGAAGATCACATCCAATCTGAGGGTTTCGGGAAGGCACCGTTGCTATTCGTACAACCACCACAACATGAAGATGTCGCTTCCAACATCATCACAATCGCCGTCGCACTCCGATAATAATGATCGGAGCAGCGTTGAGTTGCGAGCTTTGGACTGTAATCTGACCTCCCTCTGCGATCACATCCAATCTGAGGGTTTCGGCAATGGCACCTTCTCCGACATTGTTGTTCATGCCATGGGCGCCACTTACCATCTTCATCGTTTAATTCTCTCTCGTAGCTCCTATTTCAGGTCTCCAATTTCGCCTATCGCTTTAGAGAGTTTTCTTTGTTGCGTTTCTGAATTGGAATTTCTGAATAGAGGATTATCTGAATTATGGTGTCATTATGGGAATCATGAAGATTTTTAGTTTTTTTTTTTTTTTTTTGGTGATTATGAGGGAAATTGAGAAATGGGTTTGCTGAAGTTGTCTCGAATTTGTTCCTTGATTTGTGAATTTGGGGAGTTGTCTTTGTTACTGAAACACTACGTCGCTGGTAGAGGTCATTTTCTTTGAGATGAAGCAATCCTTGGTTTGGTTTGTCTTGTCTTAGCTCAGGAGAATTGATGATGTTGTGATGATTTTGGCATTGCATGGCATAAAATGGTTCAATCATGTTCTGAACAATGATTACAAACTTCTCTCACCAACAATGTGTTCCATGTTGTGTGCTTCTTCTGCATCCAGTAGCTGCCTTGGTGTGTGTGAGCCTCATTACTGTTAGCAGGCTGTCAAACTGTGTTTCTCTTGATTTGCTGGACTTTATCAGACTTGGAACATTCAAGAGTAATGACTCATGTCAATTTCAGATGTCCAATTATAAAACACAGTACTTGTTTGTGGATTAGCCTAAATTGTCTATGTTAGACAATATATATGATAATAATTTGGAAGGGGGCAGTTAGTTTAATGTGAGATTAACTTTTGCTGGGGCTGAAGGCTGTCACTGGATCTCTGGATGGAAATTTGCATGCCTCTAGTGCCAAGGCGCAGCTTCTAGACAAAAGGGAATAGAACGTGAAATCTGCACATTTTTCTCGTTTTCTTCCACATTTTCTGGTATTCCTTTGTTTGGAAACTGTTTTATGTTATGTTAAATAGTATTGTTACCATATCTGCTTGTCAGGAACATGCTTCATGGTCCTTGGAAGGAGGCCTCTGCTCCAGTTGTGACCTTGCAAATAGATGATAGAAATGTTAATGCAGAGGCAATTGCAATCGCCTTGGCGTACCTTTATGGGCACCATCCTGACCTTAATGATAATAACGCGTTCCGAGTTCTTGCTGCAGCTTCCTTTCTTGATCTACAGGTAGTTGGCTTCCTTCATAGTTTAATTAAAGACTTTAAATATAGGTGTTTGTGTGATGCTTCCTATTATCAAAATTGGATAGAGGATAGGTGTCTTTTATTTTGTTGCATATATCTACAGTCTACTACTTGCTATATGTTTGGTTTCCTGTCGTACATTGTACTAGTGGCCAATAATGAAAGCTCGATTACGCAGGATTTATGTGCTATTTGTACAGACTTTATAATCACTGAGCTTTGGACATCGAATTTCCTAGCCTATCAGGTATCTATGGGATGCTTTGTTGAGATGTATGCTTGTCAATTCTCATATTTATTATGCTATGCTACCCCAAACTGTCACATTCTTATTACAGGTGTTTGCTGAGAATCAAGATTATGGTATCCATGGGGAGAGGGTCAGAAGTGCTTGTTGGGGCTACCTTTGCCAAAGTGGATTTATGGAGTTGAAAGAAGTAAGTGCCCCGTACAACCGCCTCCCCCCTTCCTGCGCGCACGCACGCACACACACGCACACACACACACAAAAGAAAAAGAAAATCACACACTTTAATATAAAGAAAATGAAGACAGAGAGAAACTATGTTCAAGTGTGGTTCTTGAATTTTTTATTTTATTGTCTTTAGCTGCTTCAGATAGAGACAAGTGATAGCTACCTTTATTTTCTTACGATCCTGTTGAATCCTATTGTTTTCCCTGAACTGGAGTTCACTTTGCTATTTCCGCGGGTTGTCTGGTATCCTCAAAACTGTGTATGGATGTGGTAGCGCTTTACCGCTTTTAGAAGAAGGAAGTGGGGATACATTTTTGGGGTTTGGACATTGATTTGCATGTTGTTTTGGAGTAAGTATGGAAACAATGGAAACCTTTCTTCTCTTTTACTTACCATTTATGGGTTTGCATTGTGCTGATTGCTGAGCAAGTGCACACTGGACTGAAGTTGTAGGGTTATCTTTGTGAGCAAATATTTGTTGCATGAATGGTTCAAATTGCTTTTATGAGGACATTGTATAAGTAGTTCCAAGTGCTTCATTTTGGCCCTATCGGTAGATTTGAGGGTGTGATGCTTTTCTTTTTTTGCCTTCCTTTATTTACTCGATCACTCTTCTGTCTCCTTACTGCCCTAATTTGCTGCACTTCTCAAATTCTTAAAACTTTACATGCGTGGCTTCATTGAGTTTCGATGGATCTTAGTTATCTCATTGGCTTAAACTAATCAGTAAATTATGTGAAATATGGTTTTGTCATCTATGAAAGTTGGGAAATACTCTAAATCAAATAACTGCAAGGCCATTCTTGCATGTTTAGAATAACCACAGAGCAGATGACCATATGACATGATGGCTTTTTATACGGAAAGAATAAAGATGTAACTTGGGATATTTCTATGAGAAAAGAATATTAAAAGTTGCAATTTGGAATTCTTCCAGGAGAAAAGAATAAAAGAAATGGGTCCCGCACAATAGGGTTCCGTAAAAAGGGGAGGAGTTAAGAGGTAACTGGTGATGTTGTGCGAGATGAATCACTCTGCATGAAATGATGGCTTCATAATTGTAGCAGTAGCCAGGTTATTCTTGCCATTTACACATTGCCTTCTAGGTAAGGCATTACCTGTTTAGGGTTCATTGCCTTTTCACCAACATTAACCATTTGGACAAAACCCTAATGATAAGTATACATGGCACTAGTAGGGATTTTAGTACGTTGAATGGTTTTGTAGTTATCTTCCATGCTGCAATCCGTGGGAAAAGATTTTATTCTTGCTTTTAGCCAATTGGTTTTCTTGTTATTTTCCGTGCAGTAACTTTCACGAAAGGAATTTGTTCTTGCTCATGTAATAATGTATTTTCCCTTATTTACAGGTGTTGCCAAAACTTTCGTCTCAAACATTGCATGCACTGCTTACGTCGAATGAACTCTGGGTACCCAGTGAAGAGAAGCGGTATGGTGCCTATCAGATATTGTTACTCTATGTTCGCATTTCTATATTTTGTCTTCTTGGGTGACACTGTTTTTTGACCTTATGAAGGTTTGAACTGGCCTTATATACATTGCTAAAAAAAAGTGCTTTCGACAAGCCTGAAATACATGAGAGGCAGAGTATTAGTTCAGAGACAGGAGTAAGAAGTCTTCATGGCTCGTCTGAATTGAAAGGAAAGAATTTTATTGATGCTTGCTGTAGTAGAGATATAGAGTCTGATTCAGGGCATGTAAGTTTAAAAGATGATCTCAAAGGCTGTAATTCTGGTGATTGTATTCTGGTTGAGCTTCCGGACCACGATTTTGATCTTCAGTCCATGATGTTTGACATAAAACAACAGGTGCAACAAGCTTCCTGCAGCGAGCTGAATATGAGAACAGGATACCAAAGCAACTTGGAACAACCTCTGCGTTCTAACGCTTTTTGTGCTTCAGACAGGAGACCCTCGAGTGATCATGCATCTGTAGAAGGACCATCTGAAGAAAGCATGTGCTACCACTTTAACAACTGCGATTGGCTTACTGAAAATGATTCCAGGGCTGGTGAGTGGGGCGGGAATGACCTTCCTCTTTCATGGGGTGGCAGGGTTGTAGCAAGAAGACAGGTAAAGTGCTATGGTAAAGGAAACTGTGGTTTGGGAGGGGAAGAATATGATACATTCATCAATATTTTTGAAGGGGGTTCACTTTTATACTGCAATATGTCGTTTGAGGCTCTTCTAAATGTGAGAAAGCAGCTTGAAGAATTGGGTTTCCCTTGCAAGGCAGTAAATGATGGGCTCTGGCTTCAGGTTAGATAGTTTTTCTATTGACCCTTCACTGAGTGAAATGGGAGTTGTTTTATTGTGTTGCATTATTATTGCAAATCTGCCTTCTGACAGACGGAAGGCCGAGTTCCAAAGTGAGAATAGTTCATAGCTCATAGTTAAGCAGTATGCTTTGTATGCTATTTTGCTTAATTGTGTGCACCTAGCTGATACTTCACTAATGATGGTCCTAATGGATCCTTTACACCTCATTATTATCCATGGACATATAACTATGGTGATGCAGGATGATGATAAAAGATGGGTTAGCATATCATAATATTTTCATATATTTGGGGATCTTTGTGCTTTAATTTTCTTTTAATATCTTCGTAGGTATTTTTCTAAGCATATTTTATGATAGCCAAAATAATGATATTTAGTAATATATTGGTGATATTTACTTTCCTATTATATTATGAAAATATTAAGTTACTATTTGTATTCTTTTTAGGTTATATCTTATCATTTAGGTTTCCCTCTGCTGCCTAGGTTCTTGATTTTACATGCACTTTATGTATGTTTTAGCTAGGATGTGAGGAGTTGAGTGGTTAATACTTAATACTCATGAATGCCACATCAGCAGGGAATCTTTTTTTCTCACTCCTCCATGTTTAATGAGGGAACCTAACTAAAATTTCTCCTAATATTTATAGTCAAAATATACCTTATTTATAATTATTTATTCTTTTATCATTATTTTTTGAAGTCTAAAATCAGACTTTTAATGATAAAAAATACAAAAGTTAAAATGTGTGTATGGAGTTCCCTAGGAACCTAGTTTCTCTGAAGAGTGCCCCTCCACCCCTCTTTTTTTTCTCTTGCCTCTGCATAACCCTCCTCTCTCTTCAACGCTCACCTCCACCTAGGATCAGTAACACCCCAAAAATAAAGATAGTCTTAGAGTAGCTACGACAGCCAACATGCATAGAAGATTTATCAGAATCAATATGGATTTTCAATGATCTGGCCCTGCTCAACGGTGGAATACAGATAAGTGATTATAGACAGAACAAAAAGGAAGAAAAGACAAATGGATAGATAGATCGAGTGAACTATGGTTCATATAGATACACTACAACCTATAACACTACCCTAAGAATCACTACTTGAACCTGCCAGGATTCAAGATGTAGCCTAAGGGAATTTAAAAAGATTTAAGGACATGCAAAACCAAGAATTAGCTTCACATTCAACTCAATTGTGGAGTACAAAAGGGGGGGGGGGGGGGTAGCCTTAAATAAGCAATCAGGTCCTCAAAACTGGTTGTTTGTTGTTCTAAGTGGTATATGGATTGGTAGTGCAACTTTTTTCTTTCTTGCAAGTTTCACTCTTAGATTAAACAGGCCCAAGGTGCAAAGAGGTGAAAGGGGCCCTAGAGTTTATTGCAGGCTCTAAGTCGAAGGGCGTGCCTTGGGATGAAAGGTACACTTGATACACACACTGGCACACATGCGTGCACTCACTTATACAGACAATCTCTTGTGTTTGCATTAAAATCATTCCCAAATGAATGCACTAGAAAAGTGTAGAAGTTGCGACTGTTTCTAGATGTGTTTTAGGGCTAAGGGCGTCGCATTTGAAGAAACACAATGAAAAGAAATTGTGAGTGTTTCTAGAAAAGAGTAGATGTCTCATTTGTTTTTTGCCTTCTGTTTTGTTTGTTTTTGTGAGTGTCTGTTTTTTTAAAAAATAATTTCAGAGTATTGGTTTTGTATTTGTGCGGCAGTTTTTTCTAGAGCTCTTTTCGTCTTGTTGCTTTAGACCTTATCCATCTGTTTTCTTTGTTTCATTTATTGCTTCCATGTAGGTGCTTCTCAGTCAGAGAGTACGAGAAATTGCTGCTGAAACCTGCAAAAATTGTTGTCTTTTGGGTATGGCATGTGCTTGCAGGCAGCCCTTTGCATTATCACATGGCATTACCACAGGTTACTATATGCAAGGATCCGATCAGCCTAATCATGCGGGAAATGTTGCGAATTTATATGTTGCTGATTCTGCTCAAGGTGAAGGAAATGGTGCCTTTAGGCCCGTAAGGGTGCATGTTAGAGGGTCTAATGAAGGGCTTGCTGGTATTGGTCGTGGAGCTACATTTGTGCCAGATTCTGCTTGGCCTCCTACACGTTTTGTATATTCCCGCATGCCCTTGGGTGTAGGCAACAGAAACGGGCAACAATCTATTGCAAATGATGACATGGACCTGAGACCTGACCAACATGCTGACATGTCCGGAGATGGGTTAACTGCTTTGGTTGGGTTGAGTGATGGAGGAAGGGGCATCAACGGTCATGGAGGACAAGCAGAAAGGGCTATGAGATGGATCTAAGAAATAGTTTCATTGGAACCTCTGCTGCTGGGCCTAGTGGTAGTGGCATTCAGATGGCAGAATCATCAGACCAAGATGTTAGTATTCTGTGGGAGAATGCAGACAATGCTCCCATATCCTTGGATATGAAGACACCCCTGAGTCACTTCCCACCATTTCGCTTTGGGTATGTTTTCTTCCCCATCCTTTTCAATAGACTTTGCATATTATTTCTTGGTAGCAGGTATCTAGTTTGAAAAGTTAGCTAGATAATAGTACTTTTAAGATGAGGCTTATCAACATAGTTACCAAGTTCGTGGGTCAACCCCTAGAACTTGCATTTGTCTTGAAATGTGGGTTCATAGGCATTTCATGTAGGTGTAGATCGCGACCTAGTTCATTGATGAAGGCGTCCCGGGTCTTGAGGAGAGAGAAAGTAGGCCCTTAGAGTACTAGCATCAGGAGAGAGAGTAGAAAGGAAATGAAGTAGGCTAGCAGAGCGGCTGTATGAAATGAGAAAGTAAGCCGATTTTTTTCCTGTTGATGAAATAATGGTTATAGGAGGGGCAGAGATGGGGATGTTGGCATGTTGCACAGGAATCAAGGCCTCATTTTAATTTTGTATCTGTTTTTGTGTCAACTAAGCATATCGATTAGCAACAATGGCCTTCATTTACTCCGTTTATGTTTCTGTTAATTATGTGGCATCATGGCATGATGCCCCATAAGAAACAAAAGTTCGAAAGTTTGTCCATTTACTTATCAACATGAAATTTTAGTTTTCCTTTGAATAAACTAATTTTATGCATGTGTGTGTGCGTGTGTATGTGTATGAATGCATAAACTCGTCACGAAATCTTACTGCATACCTAAACATGTACCTCGTGTAACCGTTCATTAAAGGTAGCATTCTATGTTCCTGTTTGTGTACCATGTATTTATATACATGGCGTACAGGGTAACTATGCAGTATGCTTATAAGCATGTTTAAAAAGCATTCTTTGGTGCCTATTTTTCCTTATCTGAGTATTGAGCTCTTACTTGACCATCTCTTTTTGGGTTTATGCCCAGTGCATAAGGACTTTGAAATGAGCATTTGACGCTTGGTACACATCGTTTATAAAGTAAGATTATATCGATGGATTCCCTTGCATTTTTGTTTTTGGTACCAAGTGTTGGCCAATCAAGAAGAATGCCATGGAGATGAAGTGATTGAGCGGATGTGGAGTCCTACGAGATTTGGTAGAATGTGAACTCAAGTGTAATGGTGAGACCTATAGAGGTTAAAATATGAGAGGGTAGACTTGAATGGTTTGGTCATGCATGACATATTTATGATGGTGTGTAGACGCACAACAGCACAAGTGGGGAGATGTAAAAAGATAAAAATATTGAAGAATAGGCAAAGGGAAAGCTAAATTAGAGCTTGTAGCAAGTGGTTAGACATGATTTGAAATGGAGGATTTAGCCCAGGGTTCTAATTTGTAGAGGTCTTGAATTTAGGTTGCACTTGCACACCTTAAGTAGTTAGGTACTTGTTCTTGTATGAGGCTGTACCTTGGCTCCTGGATGATTCAAAAGTGTTCATGTGATGTTTCTCTTTATAATTCTAATTTTTAATCATGTTGCTTTTTTACTTGTTTATGCTAGCTGTTATTTAGTAATTAGCATAAATTGCTAGATTTTTTGCCGGTGTTATAACTTATATCACTTATTTGGTTATCGATATTTGAGTGCCGTGAAGTATCCGTTGAGGTAATACTGTTTACATTTGGATCTCCCCAAACCCCTTGGTAGTTGGACCCACACTTTTGGGGGGGAGGGGGGGGGAGGGGTTGATTTATTGTAAATTATTACCATTATCTTTTTAGTGGATTTTCAAATTTTAACTGCATAATGTTTTCGCGATTTGTTTGTTTGTCCCTCAAAATTAGTTCTTTTGTGTGGTTTGTTAAATATAGCCACATCTAACCACAATAGCCACACCACTCTCTTACCTCACTTTGTCTTACTCCCATACCTTACTAAAAAAAAATATTTAAGTAGTCACACCACTCTCTTACCTCACTTTTTCTTTTTTACCCACATAACATCTTACCAAAGCCACCATTCTGACTACCAATTTAACCGTAACAACCACTAACCAACCACACATTGTGAAAGTGGGACCCACTTTGAGAGTTTTCACTGCCATCTCACATGAATGGTGATTATATCCTTGAATTCGCTCTGGTGGTTGTTACTTTACAGATCATGATCTATTCAGTGATTTAACACTCATTAGTCCTTTGTATTTTGTTCTGCTTCTCATCCTTGCCCTCTTCGCTTGATTAAATGCAATGATACTTTTGACAGGGTAGAGTTCCAGGATGTACATAGGCTCAGTGATGGACAGGTTAAACACTCTCAAGAGGCATTTTATGCAGGTTCCTTCTGGAAGGTATCTGAAATGTTTTGGGTTTTTTTTTTTGAATCCCTGTTCGGATACTTGTCAATTGTCATCACGGTGACCTCATATTGTTAGTGTTAGTTATATAAATCTATTGAATCTTACAGATCAGTGTTCAAGCATTCAATGACGAAGACCCTCAAGGGCGCCGGACTCTTGGTAAATTTTTGTTAACCTGAAACTTATGGCACTGGCACTATCCTTTAAAAGTTATAAATGAGAAGAAAGTTCTCTCTCTCTCTCTCTCTCTCTCTCTCTCTCTCTCTCTCTCTCTCTCTCTCTCTCTCTCTCTCTCTCTCTCTCTCATACATGCACACACTCTTCCTCTACACATACCTGCACCCATCCAACCCAAGATCATACCAAATTAGATGGGGACCAGGATAGAGAGATAAGAGTTTATATTGCAGGCCCTTGATTCTAATCAGTAGTCTCAGATCTCCATCCTACCGAGTCAATCCCCAACCGAGGTTTGGGGCATGTGGAATGGAGATGATTCACCAGCAAGTGCACTCTTGCAGTTGGTTCCCCTCATCTTCCTCTTTCTTCTTTTTCTTTTTTGCTGGTGGTTGGGTGGGGGTATCGCAGCATTATTCCAGCCAGACTCAGTTCTTTGAATTAGATCCAAAGGCTCTTGTACTAACTTTCCCATCTATTGAAAACCATAAGTTTGTATGATTGTATTCCTTATTCATTTGTCTTGTTGGATTTATGCAATTGTTCCTCTGTGGATGACGTCTTCCAGGCTTATTTATTCATCGTCGGAAGGCTGAGATAGCTGATCCGCTGAAGGTTAGTTCAATTCCTTCTGTTGATCTTGAATGGTTTGTTGTGTCTTTGTTTTTGAAGTTGCCCATGCATTGTTTCTGATTCTTGTTTTACCTTTAGGCAACAGAGGGGACAAGAAGTTTGGGATGATGATGTCTGTATATTTTTCTGTCTGAATATAATATCCAATGGCCAGCAGTACATAAATCCAAGATAATGACCATCTGAGTAGTACAAATATATCGCTCTAGAATTTCTTGCAAATAGCTGCCAAATTTCAGAGAAAGATCATCTGAAACTAGTTACCCAGCAAGGTTAATTAAACAAGAAATAGAATCACTAATACGAAAGCTATTGGGTTCAAACTACCAGTTGAGGCCAGGCAAGGCATTTCATCTCAACAGTGTGGTCTTTTCCAATGTTGAAGAACATAAACACACAATAGTCAGAAGGATGGCCAGTAGAGAGAGTCATAGCTCTGATGTGCAGTAGTTGGGTTCAGGAACAATAAGCTGAACACTTGTGGCCTCTAAAACCCTATTCTGGGGCTGAGCATAGCATAAAGGATATTTACTAGGATAGATAACTCCTCAATTTGCCAAGTGATTGATAAGCTTCAGAGCACCCCCCCCCCCCCCCTTTTTTTTTTCTAACTCCTTTGTTCTTTTCACCCTTTTATGCCATTCCTAGTTTATGCTGAACCAAACAAATAACTTATGCCATATGTAAGCAGTTGATGACCCTGAATGCAATGCTGCCAGTTTGACATCATGGGTAACTGAGGCTTCTAAAATTAATACTCCCTGCATCCCATAATGACCGCCCGTTCTTCCTTTTATGAAAGTCCCAAAATGGTCATCCATTTTACTGTATTAAAATGATGTGTTAATAAAAATTTAAATGATGGTAGTTTCATATCGTAACTCATTGTACTCCCTCCGTCCCTTAATGAGTGTCAATTTTCTAACTACCTTGTCCCTTTTTATTTGTCAATTTTACAATTTCAATAACTAAAATACCCAAATTACCCTTAATTAATGAATTTGAGTTTTATTTACCTTTTAAAATTATCCTTTATTCCTCTCTTTGCATCAAAATTAGTGGAAGGGTATATTTGTCTTTGAACAAATTTTTTGCTCTATTTCCAATGAGTAATTTGATAATAATCAACAGTCAAAATTTTGTCAAAGGACATTTTGGAACGGAGGTAGTAAAACATTGCATTAAATGATGTTCCCTTAAAATTTTCATTTCCTAGGAGGGATTATCATTGTGGGACGGAGGGAGAATGTGCTACCCCCCCCCCCCCCCCCCCGCGGCGAAGTGCAAGAGAACTTTCAGTTGAAAGTGTTTAAAAATCAATGAAAAACTTTGGCCATAACATTGCCTTGAAGAAAAGATGTAAAAGTTTTGGACATGCTTCAGTTTTGTTTCCTGGCACAGTAGAATTGTGTGTTGAAGTCGTGTTAGTTGCAGGCACATACATATGTGGATTCTCGTGAAAAGGTTACTGCTCGGTATCAGGTAAAATCTCTCCCACAAAATTTTCATATGCACGTTGTTGGCTCACTGGTAATAACATTTGTGGACCTGATCGTAAGTGTTGTCTTTGAATCAATCAGTTGATCTGTCCATCAAAGCGAGAAGTGATGGTGTTTGGGAGCTGTAAACAGGCCGGAACCCTTTTACCAAAAGCTCCAAAAGGCTGGGGTTGGCGCAGTGCGATATTGTTTGATAAGCTTCCTCATCTACTTCAGAATGGATGCTTGAGAGTTTCTGCAGTTGTGCAGCTTGTATAAAGCAAATACTTACATTAGGAAATTGTTAGTCCCTTTTCGAAATATACTTGTACAGGGGCAAACTAATCAATCATTCAGCTTCATATTTAGTTCTTTTCCCTGACTTTAGAATTTAAAGTCCTGCATCCTTTGGATCTTTCTACCAAGTAATTAATACTAGCTAAATTTTTTGGCTAATCATGCATGCTTTGAACTGTTTGTTTTTTTAAATTTTTTCAAGGTAGAAAGATTGTGGAGTCTACCAATCTATAGATGTGGCAAAGCAAAACAAGCCCTTCCAACTCAAAGGGAGTTGTGGTGGCTTGGAAGAGGAATCAGTCATCTCCAGAGTTGAGCTGTAATCATAGAATACATAGAATACATGCTACAATGTTTTTTCAGCTTAATATGATAGTATAGTCAGTCTACTTCTAGAGCTACCTACCAGTGACAACTCCAGCATGCTAGGTTGTTAAAATCAGGATTCTCACTCGGATCCATGGGTTAGTCAGGATTGGAATTTACTCATTTAGGATCGTGGATCGGAATGTAGATAGTAGAATCGCATTGAAGATTTTGGATCATAAAATCATAGGATCGTAGATTAGGATCGAGATTTTATTAACTATGTCAGCATGTGCAGGTAAGGTTCAAGGGAGTGTTTGGATAAAATTGTCACTCAACTTTCTCAAAAAGTCAAAAATGTCATTGAATTTGGAAATGTCTAGTAATTGTCATTCAACTTTCCTAAAAGGATTATTGGACAACGATAATATGAACTTTTAGGGTATTAGACAATAATAATACTAACAATTTTATTAGACACTAACAGTATTAACCATAGACCTATTTTCCAGCAATAGTATGAAACTGAGTTGTTATGTGTTGGACTTGACGAAAAGACGGCATGTCGCCTAATTGTTTGAGTTGGAGGCCGGAATAAGTGGAAAAAAGGTTGGTTGTCACCTCTTTTTTTTTTTGTCAACTAAGCAATGTTAACCAATTTAGCTAAAAAATAATTAAAGTTTTATTTTTACATTATTGTTTACCTAAGTTGGTTAATGTTATTTAGTTGGCCTAAATTGTGCTTATTAATATTTTTTCAACGTGTTATAGCCTCTAGCACAATTAGGCGATATATCATCTTTTTTCAAGTCAAACACCTATCAACTAAGTGGTGTACTATTGCTGAAAAATATGTCCATAGTTGATATTAATAATGTCCAACAAAATTGTTAATACCCCCAAAGTTCATATTATTGTTATCCAATAATCCTTACTAAAAAGTAAAAAAAAATCACTTTTACCTATTATAACAGGTTTACAGGTAAATTTTAAAACTTCTCACTAATGCCTGGGTTAAACTATCACTCAACTTTCCTAAAAAGTAAAAAATGTCACAACTCCTTCATTAAAATAGTAAAAAATGTCACCACCTTTCTTCATTTAAATTTAAATTAATATATAAGAATATTCGGGTTTAAAACTGAAATTTGCTACAATTTTTTTTTTCATTTATAAATCATATAATTCTAGTTTAATTTTTTTTACGGTTAGCATCTTAAGCAATAATGTTAATTTTTTGTATGTTTTATATGCTATATTTTATTTTATTTTATTTCTTATTTTATACTTCAAATATGATAATTATATTCTCTCTATACTTTGTTCTCTATCACCTATATATATATATATATATATATATATATATATATATATATATATATATATATAGCATGTGAGCATAGTTGGATATCTAACGGATATCAACTGACATTTTTGTGGACATTAAGTATGAAAGGTGGCCATCAATTATTGTTTTCGTGGGCATCAAGTATGCAAAAGGAATATAAAGATTTTGCTAGGTAGACATCAAATGTTGATGTCCAACCTTCGTACATGTACATAATGTCCACAATAACAATACTTAATGTCCACCTTACATAATTGATGTCCACGGAAATACTATTTAATTTCCACCAAAAATGTAATAATACTTACATGCTCACAAAAGGCTCATGCTCATATGATCAGTTCGCTATTGAAAAATGAACAAAAAAAACAATTAATTAACTAATTAATTAATTTTATTAGTGTAACTCTTGACTATAAGCATTATTTTCATAGAAAAAGATACATTAATGTCAACCAACCATATTAATGCACAGAGCACAAACTAATAGCACAACACCTAATCCCATATTAATGCAGACGGCGTCGTTTTTGCATGCTGAAAATGAAATAATTAAAATGAAAAGGAAAAACGCGGGAGATCTCATCTTTAACCTCGGCACAAGGTTTTGTGCAAGGTATACTAGGTGTCCAATCTAACCGTCTACCTCTTGCTTCCTCATTCTCTCTTTCCAAAACCCTAATCCCTATCTTTCTCATTGTTTTCTATCTTTTCTGTAATTCCTTAATTATACGTTGTAAAATATAGTTAGCTCCTATACATACTGTATATATTATATATTATATAGTATATATTACATTACATTATATCATATATATGTGTGTTCCTCGCGAGATTGTTGTTGTTGTTGTTGTTATTGTATATCTTTTGTATAGATACATACCCATGAATGTAAACAAATTCTCCCTATCTTGTCTCGTTCCTTATCTCGAGTTTTCACCTGTAAAAACTCTCGTTTCTTCCAAGTCCAACAATGGTGGATTTTGAAGAAAAAACAAGCTCCCAGATCAAGTAATTTCTGAGATTCTGATCCGATTACCTACAAAATGTATTTGCGTTTCAAAGCGTTTTGAAATGATGGTTTTCTCTCATTTCCATCCGCCATTTTATCACTTCCTACGCCTTTCTCAATCTACTCCATCGTGGTTCATCTTGGACCATATATAAGGTCTTTTTGAAGGAAGATTATGAAGGTTCCAACATGTAGCTTGTTAGCTATCTCTCCTAAACTTGTTCAAGAAGAGTCAAGTGCTCCATCTGTGATCACCCACAGTTCTAGAATTGTACTTTTTGGCCATAAATGAAAACCTAGGTCCTTGAGATCAACAATGGAGATGCAGATGTTTGACATCACATGTCCAACAACCCGGCTCAGAGAATTGTGGGTAAAGTAAAGATTACTGATCAAATTGTGGTACACACCTATTTTTCCTTACTTGGCTATCTGTTCATAAAAAAACATCTTTCCTTACAAGATAAGGTTGCTTAATACTGACCAGCCTAAATAATGGCAATTGAAGCACCTGAGAACGAAATTTTTGACGAACAAGAAGATTTGCAACAAGCCAACAAATGAGAAAGGAAAGTTGAAAGGGAAGAGAGAGTCTAGCGGATGAATATATAGAGGGATAGAGGCATTTTAATGGAAGTAAGGGGGAGTGACACCTAATAGACGACACATTATTAGGATTTTCTGTTTTTTTTTTTCCATTATTTTGAAACTTGTCTATCTACAAATAACAAAAATGTGAAAAATATAAACAACTTACTACAACAAGCCAATCCAGTGAACGGTGACATTTGTTAACTTAATTGAAAAGTTAAGTGCTAATTAATGAAGAACTTCAAATTCGATGACATTTTTACCCATTTTTCGAAAAGTTTAGTGATGATGTTATCCAAGTACTCGAGAGGCGTAAGAAAAGATCATAATGAAGAACTTCAAATTCGATGAACTAAAAGAAAAACTCGAATCTATAAACCAGATCACTTCTCGATACTTCAATACCAACAATTGGGTAAGTGACTATGATTACATCTCCATACGCAGATTTCCCAACATTGTATATTTTGATTTCTAACAACCAAACAAGAACAAAAAGAGGGACCTCATATTCTCTAGATTTTCAAAACCTCCATTACCAACAAGAGTAACAAATCTTACCAAAAAATGTGTATAAAGTAACTATTAATTAATATGAAGGGTTGAACGAGTGATTTTATGCATTGTACAAACATCTCCCCTGCATTTGTCATGATAAGAGACTAAAAGGTCATTGTTTTCTCCATATCAACACTGCAGCTTTTACTGTGCTCCAATATACCCTTCAGGCTTAAGCAAACTCTTTGCAAAATCCCCATTATACAACACAGGTAATCATTTGACGCTACGCGAAAGCTGTTTTGATTGACGCTCGTAGTACTGTATTTGCTGTTCACATAAAAGCAGAATGCAACACAGCAAGAAACACTATTAATTCCTGCCTTGGGTATTTCAGTAGCTAGCAACTAATATCAGGAATTAGACATGTACCTTAGCAGAGACAGACGGGGAGACTTTCGTCAAGGCCTGCTCAAAATGTACATATTTGATGGTGGTGACTTCCTCACATTCTGGCCTTTCATCCAAAGTAGCCAGCTTCTCATCCAGTGCAGCCATTGCAGCTTCATTCATCTGTCAAAGAGATTGGCACAACATAACCGTTTACCTAACACCCTACCGATAACTCAGGACAACTGCAAACTGGCAGGAATGCGAGAAACGAGAACAAACCAGAGCTGCAAGGTCAGCACCACTGAAATTTTCACAACTTGCACTCTTCCCAAGAGAAAGCAGATCCACGGCCATATCTACGGGCTTTTTCCTGGCTAAAGCTTTCAAAATTGAACCACGCTCTTCAGGACTAGGTAGAGGAACATATAACATTTTCCCAAACCTCTCATTCCTCTTAACTGCATCATCCATCATCTCCGGCCTACGCAGAAAGGATAATCTCACTTTTCATTCGAACTAAACAAGACAAGCAGTGACATGTAAAATTGACTTTATAGAGTAATACCGATTTGTAGCGCCAATCACAAAGACACCAGGCCGTTTTTCTGCACCATCTAACTCAATCATAAGCTGCAGAGATTACACACATTTTCAGTAAATTCCAATGAGAATTGCACCACCATAGTCAGCTCTGGCTATTAAGCAATTAATAACCTGATCCAAAAGCCGCTCCACGATATGACCACCTTCTTTCCCACGCTTTGTTGTAAGAGCATCCACCTGGATTGGAAACAAAATTTTAACAGAAAATAATGCAGAGCAGCAACTGAGATTGGTGGGAATGTCAGATTATGGGAGCAGTCATGGATCCTAAGGAGCCTCCAGATCCCTCTAGCTAGAGACTAGACAAGTAGAGCATTTACAAAACATTTGAAGCCACATTTACAGAAGCCCCCCCTCCATTGACAGTTTAATGTCTAACAGCCCCCAAATCCCAATTGATGACCTCCATTTGCCAGAATAGAACTGTTGGAAAGAAGGTCCCAGCTAGAAAATTGTGCTTCATGGTCAAATAACTTCACTTATTTGGATTTTGTAGAATATACTGTTGGAAAGAAAGAATGATGCATATTTGCAAAAGGGTGAATATAGAAATCATAGGCCTCACTCCATCTAATCAAGGAATCCAAAGAGGTCGAACATTGATCCTACTAAGCCCACAATCTTATTCAAACCAAAGAAAAATCCCAGCAGGGGGAAAAACAAAGCATACCAGTCCTAAACCATAGCCTAGAAATGAAGGATTCAGAAGCATTTCAATACAGTTTCAGCTATAGACTGGTGGAGAAAGAGTTAAGATAAACACCTCATCAAAGAAAAGTATGCATGGAGCACATGTTCTTGCACGCATAAATATTGTTCGTACATGCAATTCACTTTCCCCAACATACTTGTTAAGAAGCTCGGGACCCTTCAGTTAAACAACAAAACACAAGAATAACATCAGAACTCAGATACTGCATGGATAAATACGAGAAAACGTACATGAGAAAAGGCCACTCAGCACCAACATAGACAAACAAGGGCAGGAGACAAACCTTGATGTGTATGAAACTAGCACCAGCCTCAGTGGCAACGGCCTAAGCAATCAGAGTCTTACCACAACCAGGGGGGCCATAAAGCAAAAATCCTGTGTCCCCCTCCACTCCCATTTCCTGTGCGACAAATTTAGTTTAAAGAGTGACTAATATTGCAAAGCAACAACACTAACTGCAAGTGGGGAATTGAACACACGACAGAGGCATCCAGAGTGAACATGGATGCTGATAAAACATTTATTTTACTATAATATAGCAGTGATCAAACAAAGGTTGCAAAGCTTCATTCTGTAATTAAGTGCTCAACTTGTCTCTGGTGTTCTATGTGAATTGAATCCTAAAGAATTTGCTCAGCAACAATTAGAAGGAAGGATGCTGAAAAAGCATCCTACAAGAGCTAATTACAACCCAATGCTAGGAATATTCACGAAATCAAAGAAGTCAAAAAAGGAAGAATATAAAGAAAAACCGTTGAGCCAAAAAAGGGGGGGGGTCATGAGCTACTTATTCATTATCTCATCAAATAAATTTCCACCCCATCAAAAACTCTTCTATTTACAGAACCAGAAAATAACACGAGGAATAGCTTGAAAAATACTAAACTTCACTCCTCCCAAAGAACTTTTTTAATGAGCAATCAAAAGATGTATTAAAGGAAACCAAGGGATGTCGCTGATTTACAAGGTAGGAGGTAGGGGGGGGGACTCAAGCCCTTCAGCTTTGTTCAATAATCTTATCAATAAAATCCAGAAAGTTCACCATTGCACCACAATGAAAACTTGACAGAAACAACACAAGGTTCTCAAAAAATAATGTTCTCTACGAGTCAGCATTCTACTCTTGCACTCAATCCCAAAAATGTCTTTTCTTCCACCACCAAATAATCAAAGGCCACTCTTCTTCAATAATCTTTGCCACATCACTAGGAAATCTCTTAACCCTTGAGGTTGCATCCAACTAACCCCCACATATGCAAACACAGATTACCATGGGACAGAGGCCTCACAGCAATAAACAGCAAGGTGTCCTCTCTCTAGAATGAGGTCCATAAACACCAGTGAAGGCTCATGCAATGCCACTCTCAACTAAAAGAAAGAAACATGTTAGAGAAAACACCTCAGATGAAGAAGATATCAGCTGAAGAACATCCTTATCCCACTGTTGAGGAGCCGATTCGAGCAGCCAGTAAACACAGTCCTTAGTGCGTATACACCTTCACAAAGCACTGATTGTTCAACCATCCTTAACACTTTCAACCACACAATCCCCCCCCCCCCCATTTGCAACTATAATAAACAACATCCTAGGTCAGCTGCTCTATCCATCTGTCCCCTATTTTTATAGTTTATCTTTGTCTCCAATGAGCATATCAGCTGTCTCCTTACTCAAATGGATATAAAGATCTGACCAACAATGACCAGTTACTTGTGCACATAAATCAACACTTAAAAAGATAAATAGAAGGACAAGAAAAAGATGGCCATAGAATTTTCCGGTGGTAAGAAAACATTTGAATCAAAGTTCTTGGTGCACATCTTAACCTTTGGAAAGTAAAACTATTATGATTAATCCCACTTACCTTACACAATTTAGCATGTTTAATCTGCCTCACAATTGAACGTTCAAACACCCCTCGCACCACATCAAGGCCTCCAACATCCTCCCACTTCACATTTGGACTAGTTGAGAACCCTTCTCTTCTTAGAGATGGCTGAACCACTTTCACAGCCTCCTGCAGGAGTCACATAAAGCACACTCATTACAATTCCAAATTTCCCACAAGTTTTTAAAATCTCATTTTGAGCATATCATCTGGGAAGGTAGGAATACGTGGTGAAACGACAATGAATAACAGCTTTCGAGAAGATGGAGAGTATAGATAGAGACAAGCCTATGTGAGCCAACAGATATCACCACAATTTAAAAACACTGCATGGCGTCTTGCAAGGCTCAAGAACTCTAGTACACAATGAATGAACTAACAAATCTTTTCTAATATAAAATGGAAAATCACGAGCCTCCAAATTCTTGGAGATGCCAATGCATATTTGGATGAATGTCTTTGTGATAAACAATCAAATTTACCTCAAAATCAGACATAGTGACTCTCAGCTTTTCCATTTCTTCAGGCGAACATGGTTTCCTCCACCACTCCTCATCACGTTCGCCATCCCCAATAGACAGCTCCAACCTCCTTTGATTAATCATCCTCTTAATAGCAAGGATACCAGCCCTATTACCCAAAGCAGCCAAATCAGCAGCCACAAAGCCTGGGGTGGAGCTAGCTATTTTTGCCATATCAAAATCCCCAGCAAGCATTTGGTTTCGTGTCTGTCGAGACAGTATCTCAAACCTACCATTTTCATCAGGAACTCCCAAAGCAATCTCTAGATTAAATCGTCCATTCCTCCTTAACGCAGAGTCTAGAGCATCAGGTCTGTTGGTAGCCCCAATAACAAGAACATGACCTCCTGGTCTCTTGCTTCCAGGATCCAAATCTGAGTCCTTATGACCCGACATGCAGGTCAACAACTGGTTCACAATTCGCTGGTCCGTCCCTGTCCACAGATGTTCTCTTTTCGAACCAATTGCATCAATTTCATCAATGAATACAATTGAGGGGGCAGTTCTGTATGCCTTTGAGAAAAGTGCACGTAAATTCTCCTCTGATGCACCTGAAGTTTTACATGACGTAAAAGAGTGATTCAACACATCATTGACACCAAATGAGAGTGTAAGAGGGAACATACTCTAATTCACCCTGCTTCTGAGATCACTTTCCATAATCATTGAGCTTACCAACAATACATTTCTGGGTATCATGGAGACATAGTATAAAAGCCATTCACAAGTCAATTATTTCTGTTGCTATAAAGGGTGTAAAAGCCAGGCCATCTGAGATGTATTTGGCAAACGGCAATAATATCACCTGAGATGTATTTTGCAAAATGCAAGGGGTGTGTTTGGTTGGTCGTAAATTATCCATTTTCCCAAGTTGACTTAATTTCCCATGTTTGGACGTAGATAGACCTTGCGATAAACCCACCATTTCCTACATTTTCATGGTCTTTCACATACTACCAAACGCTCCCTACAGAAGAAACAAATAGACCAAAGAAGAAGGCAAAAAAGAAAAAGTAGTAGAAGAGTAGATACCAGCAACTCCGGAGACAAGTTGAGTGGAAGAAACATGATAGAAAGGAACACCAGCTTCATTAGCAATGGCATGAGCTAACATTGTCTTACCACAACCAGGTGGTCCATGTAGCAAAATCCCAGCAACAGGCTCAACCTGTAAAAAGTTCAGAAGCTCGGGATGCGAAAGAGGCACAATGACTTCATCCATCAAAGTATCCAGCACACTCTGAATTCCTCCCATGTCCTCAAACCTCGGCCCCTCTTTGCTTTTGCCTTCTTCAACTGGAGATTCTGTTTCCTCTGCTAACACACTTGAAGATGAGACTGCCTTTGAATTCGACATAGACTTCAACTCCGATTTGTAACCTTGTCTCAGCATATTCTTCATCAAATCTTCTGCTTCCAATTCCGAACAACTGGAGTACTCCCTCTCACCAATCTTCTGCTTCTTCTTCCGAGGGTGCTCATCAATGGAGTCTTCAATGTCCTTAAACCTCGGCCCCTCTTTGCCTTTGCCATCTTCAACTGGACATTCTGTTTCCTCTGCTAACTCACTTGAAGATGAGACTGGCTTTGAATTCGACATAGATTTCAACTCCGATTTGTAACCTTGTCTCAGCATATTCTTCATCAAATCCTCTGCTTCCAATTCCGAAGAACTGGACTCCCTCTCATCAATCTTCTGAAGGTGCTCATCAATGGCGTCGTTTCGGTGGAGGATCTGCCTTACTTTGGTACGGAAGGGCATGAACTTGTAGCGCTTGTACTCGGGGTATCTTGAGTAGAGCTCCTCAGCGATGGCGTCGACGGGGAGGTGCTTGATTTTGCAGCCATCGATTTGGCGGAGGATTTTCGTCGTCCATAGCCGTCTCTGCGACGGAGTCCTCCCTCCGAATCTACCCATCGCCACACTACCAATTCACAAAACCCTACGTAGGCTACGTCCTCTTTTTTCCCAGAAAGAAACCCATGCATATGTATGTATCATGTATGTATACTCGTTGACCTACCCGTCCCACCCACAAACGGGACAAATTTTCACTTTTTTTAAATAATACTGGTTAATCCGGCCCGTCTAATGAACGGGTTAAATATATTTGATCTGTATTTGTCTAAATTCAAAAAAATAAAAATAATAGGGATATTGGATGACAATATATTAACTTTTGAGGGTATTAGATTGTAATATACCGACCTTTACTATTGGACAACAATATTTCTGACATTTATATCTTTATATTTAGATGAGATTATTATACCAACAGTGACTAAGGGGTGGTAACTGGTTAAGTGGTCTTGATTTTGACGTGACGGATAGAGGGAAAATAATCGGCCCTTGCCCAATAACCCCGTTAACCCTTAGTTTTTTCTCACTAACCCACGTTAAAAAAATCGACCCTAACACAGTGACTAACGGGGTGGTGATCCGGTCTTCGTACTGACGTAAAACACAACCAACTAATGTCTTGTAATGTGGGTTAGTGAGAAAAAACTAAGGGGTTAATGAGGTTATTGGCCTGGGATAATTTTTTTTCCCTTCACCAGCCACGTTAGCGCGCATGGAGACCGGTTCACCACTCCTTAGTTACTGTTAGTATAATAATGTCACCAAGGTATAAAGATCAAGGATATTGTTGTCCAATAGTAAAAGTTGGTATATTACAATCCAACACCCCCAAATGTTGGTATATTATCATCCGAAAACCCAAAATAATATGGGGTAGGAATGAGAAAAATAAAAAGAATGTGAAGGTGGATTTGGTACCACTACAATCTAATTTTATTTTTTTTTGGACCACCAGAATCCAAATTGATAGTATGGATTATTATTGTCCAATTCATAAAAGTTGGGATTATTAGAATCCAATATATATATATATATATATATGAAATATGTGAGAGATTATATTTCAGAAAAGGGTATTTAACCCCAAACAATGCTTGCTTAGGCACATAGGCCCTGTTCTTTTCTGCGGTATTTTGCGGTATGGTATGGTGTGGTGGAATTGTGGTAGGTTATTGGTATATGGGGTAGGTGAGGAGAGAGATTGTAAAAAGTAGAGGAGAAAAGTGAGGAGAGAGAAAAGTAATGATTTGTAGTAAAGTGTGATGAGTTGTGGCAAACTGCGGTATGCTGTGGTACCGCAGCTTGCTAACCGCAGAAAAGAAGAGGGTCATAGTATATCTATGCTTAGGCAAATGTTGTACAGATAGCCATTGAAACCAGCAGCATTGAATTTCATATGAGCAATCGAACATGAACATTAGGTGTGGGATGGTTTCCTCTGTCCGAGCACACATAGGACATGTAGTATCTATTCCTGGTTGATGCAGTCTTGTTTTAACTTGTAGCCTCTTGTGCATCACCAACCAAGCACAAAAGGAATGTCTGTTTGGGTTTTGGGCAAGTTTTGAGAGTTGTCTTCTAGGGAAGTTTAGGGTTTAGTATATATAGTGTTTCTTCAATTTCATCAGTATAAAGGTATCACCCTAGATAATCTGCAATGAGAACATGATGAAAATCGCCGGAAAAGGGAGGGGGGGACCTTGAGTACAAATGAAAGAATTTCCTAATTTCACTACCTAATCAGGTGCGTGTTGTTGTCTTCCCTAAACATATGTTGAATTTTATATGCTCCAAAAACAAAAGAAAATGTTGGATATCTGCAACCAAAGTGTGAAGTATTCACAAGATAGAAGACTCATTACAGAATGTTTGAACAATAAGTTGATTTTTGCCTTCTACGATTATTTTGGAATAACCATCTTGGATACCATACCACAAACCAGCATACAACGTAGTGGCTTCTACAATTAGAATGGAAGTAGCTCCCAAGTTATACGGTGTAGACACCATCGCCTAAGAAACACCCACCAGAATCCCTTAAGACAAATCATGTTGTTGTTGAAGATGACATTTTCGAACCATCAAAGTGTTTAGTTTGACGTAATCTGGCTAAAGTTAATGAAAGAAATTTGTATTGAAGAAGTGTTTTGAGATTGGGAAGGGGAGGAATGAGATTTTTGAAAACATTGATTGATCCCCTAGACTAAATGATAGTCTGGCCTGCCATTCCGTCCAATATTAGTTGGTAGCAATAATAATTTGTAACAGATTGAAAAGTTTGTTTGAAGACAACCCTGTTAGGACCTTTCCATATGCTCCTTAACAAAGAAAAAAATGATTTTTTTTATCTCATGTGAACGTGAAAATTTCGTAAGATCTCCCTAAAAGAGAGACCAACATCCAACATTACAATAGATAATGAGAGCCAACTATGGTAGAATATCAGCTCCCGAATTCGTTTCGCCAAAGAACAGTGGATTAAATCGATAATGAGAGCCAACCATGAGAGAATGTCAACTCCCAAACTTGTCTCGCCAAAGAATGGTGGATAAAAACATAGATCGATGTTTTCTGTGTCAAATTTATAGGTCAAAAATAGTTGGGTATAAGATAAATTTTGGTAACTTTTGGTAATTTTTAGTAACTTTTGACAAATTTACGCTAATATATCAAAAAAAATTTATTTTTTAACTTAAGTAATTTTTGATAAGTTTTAGTAAATTTAGGTAAAAACTGATAAATTTTGATAAATTGAAGTTATCCATGAATTTGATAGGCCTTATGTCTAAATGACATGAAGGACAGATAGGGTTAAGTTGATCCCTCTCTGTGTCTAGGAACAATGGAAAGAATATGCGCCTCTAGGTCTAAAAGACTGCTTTAGGGTGTATTTTGTTCTTTCCCAGGAAAATATTTTCTAGGAAATTTTTTTCCAGGAAAGTTTTTCCTAGGAAAGTTTTTACTGGAAAAAAATATTTCATAGTATTTGATTATCATGGTAAAATTTGTAGGAAAGTTTATTTGAAATGTCCAAACTATCCTTATATATTAATTTATAAAATATTTTTAGGAACATTTTGGAAAGTTGAGCTATAAATAATTTTTCTTTCCTATGGGAAAGAAATTTTCCCAAAGAGGGTATGGAAAAGTTTTCACCATAATCCATAAGAAAATTGTGGATCCCAGTTAAAAATTTTCCCAACCTATTTTACTCCCAAACATAAGAAAATTAATCAACTTCGAGAAAGTTGACTAACTTTCCTAGGAAACTCATGGAACCAAACACACCTTAGAAAATTAATTATATGTCATGGAACATGCCTATAATCTCCATCACTACAAAGGTTGGGCATTGATAGTGCTACCATTGTATTGGTTTGGATTTCCATTTTCCAGTAATTGGCTCAACTGTTTGCAATGGTTGATCTTTAAGCAGACTTCCACTCATAAACCCTTTTGTTGAGCTAGAATCTCTCCAATTCTTTGAGGATCACAACATCTATTTCACTACCAAATTTCAAAGGCCTACCCAACAAACCAAACCATGGTGGCAAACTTCATATCAGAGATCTTCCTCTTAACTTCTCTGACAATTATCATTCCAGGACTATAACTTCATTATCCAATGTTTCTGAATTCTGATCAAGGAAAAATGTACAGTTTGAAAGAGAACTCCCTATTTACAAGCCAAACACAATTAGAATATGTGCCTTGGTCAAACCATATATACAATCTTAACATCTTTCTAAAACTTTACTTGAAAAAACATTCATGATTGCAACTCCAGAATTCAACCTCCCCTTGGATTATAGTGCTAGCAATTTAGGCTCTTTGATCATTAGCCTGGAAAACCAAAGAGACAAGCACTTCTCCTAGTTCATGTTTTACAGTTTTACAACTAGTTCTAGAAGTCACGCCGATCACCATTGAACAATACAGAAATAACCAAAAGGTTGAGAAACAAGGGAAGGGGGAGATTATTCAGCTGCAAAAGTGATCAATCTAATCAGATAAATCAACACGAGCCAAACCTCACAACTAGCTACTCTTTTTATCACTACAAGGACACAAAAAGGAGGGGAGGAGACAAGGAAAAGCTAATCAACTTGGGTCGACAGCTATGTACCCAAAGCAAGAATAGCCCCTGCGTAATGTATATGTACAAACCAAATCCCGGTTGCCTCAAAACCCAACTTTAGTAAGCCGCTTCAGCCATTAAAGAGCTTAGATTTCCCACAGCTCATATGCCTGTCGTAGTAGATACTCTATGGCACACCAAAACTGGCATTGCTACATCGCCAATGTGCAAAGATGTCATAAGATAAAATGGACCATCACTCGGCTCTCAGCTTTAAGATCTCCTTAGCTGTTCTCAATCGGAAATAAGGCATGTTTTCCTACAATTAACAAATAAAATCAGTTATACAACACATATTGTACATATTATGCAAATGTTGATGCATGCAAGTTCTATTTTCCTCTTTTTTCGTTGGTGGGGGTGGGGGTTAGGTAGATGACAATGTACAATATCCTCAGCTAAACTAGCAAATAGTGAGCAGTTCGTGTACGTAGTCCCAGCTGTGAATGGCGCTACAGTAACCAAAACAAGCATTTAGCTACATTAATTTAGCACCTTAGACTTGTGGATCAATGTTACAGTGTACAGCTTTGAGCACAACTATGGCCTATGAACTTGGATCACCACTAAGCAATAGAGCATGAGGTCCTTTATTATATGTAAGTCAAATGCTGTAGTCAAATGCAAAGCCTTTTAGCATAATCTGGTACTCATTTTCATCCATGTAAACTCATCTAACTATCTAATATGCAACCTCAAGTCCTATCATGTCTCGTGCTTTATAGTTCCCGTTTAAAATAAATTGTAACTGAAGGATGCCCCCAATGCAAAACAACTTTCTAAACCTAAACACATGCATCAGAACAACAAAAATTTCCATGCATCCCCTGCTGAATGTCAACAAATGGGCATATGTCGAAAAAATTTATGCTGGACTTGGAAACACCACCAAACACCTACCTGGCTGAAATGAAGCCCCATGCCTCTACTGTAGAAATCAGCATATTTGATCATAAACACACCGCAATCGTACCTGCTCATATACGAACATTATCAGCATAATTGAACATTATATGCAGATAGCAAATGTAAAAGAGAAAGCAACCTTCATCTCTCCAAAGAGTTGGCAAAGAGAAGAACAAAATGAACACAATTTTTTAGCATATTATCAAGTAGCTTTACATGCCAGCAGAATAACCAACCAAAATCTTTTCTACTCCCCACCCCCTCTCAGTCCCTTTTTATTTGTACCTCACCTAACTTCTTCGTCCCTTTTTAATTGTCAAACTACCTAACTTTTACAATTCCAACAATTACAATACCCATTACATCCCTAATAAATAAACTTTACCCTATTCCAATTCAATTTGAGCAATGTGCAGATTTTTCGCCCATTATCAATCTTCATTGGTTTTGTAAAAGTAGTTATCGTGAGTTTGTGACAAACAAAAAGGGACAAGAAGCATTACTTGTGAAAGGAAAAGGAGAAGAATAGCTATCAAGTTCCAAGAAGTCGGTAGTCTTTCTGTAGTAAATCTCAAGTTTGCATGTAGTTTCTCACAGACCAGAATCAGGCTGTGTTAAAATCAACAATCTTGAGTCCACTATTTATTTGGTAGCATCCCAGTAAACAGGGTAACAACTATTGAGCTTCCACATCTACCACTCTACCAGTAGTAGACTTTTCTTTAAAGATGAGGCATAACTCTAGATATTTAAGACACAGTAGAGTGTAATCCCCCAAGACCACAGTTCTCCTTGCTGTTGGGTTAATGATTTTATCAGGCACATATTAACCACACTGGACCAACACATTTCACAATTTCCAATCAGAGACAAAGGACATAATTTTATTCACAATTTCCAATCAGAGACAAAGGACATAGTGGAGTGCAATCCACCAAAACCTCTTGTTCAGTCCAGTTTTTAACAGAACTGCAAAACCGCATTGGACAACTTAAGCTTCAGAGTACAGCGGACTAGTGCAAACCATGCCTCATAAACTGTGATATACGCTGTTCAGTACTAATCAAAGCCAACCAATGCTTCCCAAACCACAGGACAGGACCCCTATGCTATTAAAGTGTAAGGCTACAAACACATTTGACCCATTATTCAACCTAGGCTAACTGTTAGGATCTTAATTCCACTTCATTTGAAAGGTAACGTCACTAACAGTAGTAGCAACCCATCAGGGGGGCCAAAAAAAAAACTGTACCAACAAAGTTCTAGTAACAAAAAGAGAACCATTTGAACAAAGCAAATTCTTACTTACCCATTTTGCTGTTCAGGAAGGTCTTCTACATATTCACGATCCCATGAGCTTACATCAATGTCTTGCCCACTTTTGTCCTTCACTTCATCCACAAGATATCTAGCCTGGAAAATACAAAGACAACGGGTTCTCTAACTTGGTAAGTAATAAAGCCCAACATTACTGTAAACCTATTTAAACAGCAATCATATCCAAGTCATGAACTATTGTTGAGAAAGTAAAGCTCAGGGCACATACACAATCATGTGATGACTCAACTTTTTTTTTTTAAAGATGGGGGGTTGTCAAGCTAACTACAGACACAAATTGAACTGACATCTAATCAATCAAAAGGCACTTTCTCCAGATTTATGCAGACCCACAGTGCAGAAATTCCATAATGTGAAATCACTGAGCTTAATGAGTACAGGGATTGGAAATATTAGAAATGGCAGAGACAATGATGCCCGTCATATATGACACAAGAGACTTCAAATTTTCTTCAGTTTGGCTTGCATGCCAAGGTTAATGGTTGTTCATACGACAACCTGAACATTATATCATAAGGGATAAAGCCAACTGGACTTTTCAGTAGTTCAATTTAATTTTGCAAGTAGCATATCTTGAGTGAGTATGGAAATGGGATCCCAATGGCTGGAGACAGACGATTCATATGGGAAATACAAGTAAATAATCCTCTGCTTGATCCTCGGAAGATAAATGTACATGAATAGCCACTTGATCTCCATCAAAGTCCGCATTGAACCCAGAAACTAATGGATGTAAACAAATAGCACACCATTCCACTAAAATGGGTTGAATGCTTGCATGCTTAATCTATATAGAGAAGGTGCTCTGTTTAATACACAAGATGTCCCAGCATAATTTGATTAAGTATTTTCCATACAATCGGTTCTTTTTCCTGAATTTTACTCTTATCAACTCCTATGTTCGAGGCAAGGTGTTGCCTAATTAGACCACAAATTACAAATGTCTCAAAGAACTCTATTCTAATTCCACGAGGCAATCCACATCCATGTAATGAAAGTCAAGGGCCTACAACAATAAATGGAACAACCAGAAGAATCGACACTACACACACTCACACAATATGATTTTTTAGCTTTTAAAATCACATCAAGAGGTTATTGTTTAGAATCCAAATAAATAATGAATAGGAAAGAGATTCATTTGACGGTTCAACCAACAGATGTATTTCACATCTCCGAAAATCAATTGTAAATGGTTGTTCCAAAGAAACGTATCTTCCCAAAACCTGTATTCGTAAAAATATTTGGAAAAAGGATGATATTTGACAGTGTTAGAAACCTATTTCATAGCAAAATGTAATTTGACAGGAACTCAAAATTTTTTTGCAAAGACAAATAATAATTCAATCTTGGAATAAACAAAATAGATCTAACTCAAAAAATATCTTATAAAAGTTAGCAATAACTTTTTAAAACTTAGAGTCTAAAATTTTAAAAGACAAGTAAATATGGATTAATCTAATGTTTAGGACTGCAGAAAATTTGAAAATTGAAACTTTGTTTTGTCCTACGATATGCAAAATAAGAAGTATGATGCAGACCGTAAAATGGTAATTTTTGTTTGAAAAAGAAAGGCTTTAACTCATTGTTTACATTTAACATTAGAGATGGGGATTTTTCCTGTCAAACGTATTTGTTTTGCAGAACACAATAAAGTCAAAAAAAGCTTTATCTACCAATAAACTGCACACCTGTAAATTTCAAAGAGCAAATAGGAAAATATGTAGTTCAAAACTTTAACTCTTGAAATCATTATTTGTTGGGATTACTACATACATACTTGACTCTGTCAAATCAATCAAAAAGACTTATGTAACTTCATATTTAATTCTATTTAATTAAAAATAAGCTGTTGTGATTTTTTGGAGTATTTTGAGAGAAAGGAACTGAAGGGTTTTTTATGGGATGAACCTCTTCTTCAGCGATTGAAGGACAACTTCAAATCTCTCTTTTTTTGGGTTAATGGAAAGATTTTCTCTTCTATGGACGGGGTAGATTTTGTGGATAGTATATATTTTGGTAGTACATAACTAAGTAGATGCTTGTTGAGCATATGCCCTTTTGACCTTATGCTTAATATATATTTATATTTTTCCTATCAAAAAAATGAGTTATTGTGATTTCAAAGAAGCCACAATGGTGAACTGGTACACCCTCTAGATTTCTTCTTGTTTTAATCATATTTTCAACTTTAGCTCATGTTTCCTTTTCAACGGTTTCCCTTGTAATTACAAACACTTTATTAGTCACTGAGATAGTAGGACTATGTTTTAACATACCAGAACCTTCAGAACATTTGCATCCCTTCCCCCCAAAGAATCCAGATACTGAAACTTCTTTTCCCCCTTGTTGATGACTGCCAAGCACCAATGCACGTTTTTGTGGATTGGAACAAAAATCTACAAGATTTGTATCCCATATCAGTAAACATGCAAAAATGCAACACAAAGACAAAGAATAACCTAAGACTTGCATAACCTTGTCACAATCGATGAGCGCATATCCAAGCTTCTTTTGTGTGGTCCACCTCCTCACAGACTTATAGTCATAGCCGTTTCTCCCACCTATCAGCTGCACTCATGAACAAGGAAATTTTAAATGACACAATCCGTATCACAGAAAACAACACAAGGTCAATCCACTTGGAAGGACCAACTTTAATTATAGGAAAGAAGCCAAAAATATAAGTAAGATGAGTATCAACTATCTAACATAGCAGCAACAAATTACCCTCCGCCCCCTCCTACCCACAGCAAGATTTCTTTCCCGCATTGGTGTGACATAGATGTGTGATGGGATTAAAGAATGGCAATGAAAAAACAATTAAATAAAAAATGCAGTTGGTGTTAGAGCAAGATACCTGTACTATATGCATCTCAACTAAGGAAATAAGAAACCTAATGCTAGTCAAAACCAGCAAAAACATGCCACACATGTCCTATCACTAAAGCATCCTTTGCAACAATAGTTGGTCATAAAGGCCATTGTTCCTAGAAAAAGGACATGAATATAAAAGGTATATCACTTGATCATGTCAATATGGTAAACCACATCTAATCTAAAAGAACTTCAAGCTTCAAAATGATGAGCACATACATCTAGGTTTTGTTTCTTTAAGTGGGTTATTACATGCTCTACCCAACTCAACCCAAATTCACCAATTCTTCACGTATTTTCTAACACTCAACTTTTCAACTTCTACCTAAACTCATCCAACCTTAACTTAACCCCCCCTAAAAACAGACCTGCAGTCTATTAGTGTGCCATCCTAGGGCCATTGACTATAGGATACAAGGAAAATTTTGATACAGTAAATTTCTCCATCCAATTGGAGTGCATAATTACCAGCGCTATGGGAAACCTTCACTCATAAAGCAAGCCTGAGACCATTTCAGATGGCAAGTCATTATGCTAGTATTATGTTCATCATAACCAATCATTGCTAAACCAGTATGGCCAAGGATAATTACTACAGGTCTCCGTTACATGTTTCCCCTTCTGTATTATTCTTCTTACTTGCTTCAGATATTAATTACACAATGCACCAAATGGTAGGTTGATACTAGAACACACTATCACAGTAGAGGGGGAGGAGGAGGAGGAGGAGGAGGAGGGACTTGGTAAGCTGTTAACACTCAACACCCTTCAAATGTTGGTCTGAACCAAATGTGCAACAGCCTCTCCACTATAGTTGAACGTCATGGCTGCATCTGACCACCAGGCCATAGTGACTTTACATTAGAAGACCACAAAGCACAAAAAAGCACAAGGGTCTTTAGGGCCCAGAACGCGGGCTTCAAAGCCCACGCCTGCGCTTTTAGCATACAGGGTGCACCCCAAAAGAACCCCACAGAAGCAAAAAAAAATTTGGGGGGGGGGGGGGGGTTGCAGAGACTTAGTTCAGGGAGGAGGAGGGGAGGAGAGGGAGAAGGATGAGGAAGAAGAGACTTAACTCAGAGAGGAGCAGCAGCAGCATGAGAGAGGAAGTTTGGGTGAGAGGTGCTCGTGTGAGAGGAAGAGGCACCACCCAGCAGAAGGGGGGGGGGGCTATGGCATAGTCAAGAAGCGAAGGGAAACAGAGGGTTTACATTGTAATTGCTTCACTTTTCCTTTTTCTTTGTGAAGTTACCTGGAGCTGTCTGTATAATGCAAAAGGCACACCTTTTTCTTTTCACCCTACGCCCAGGATAGAGACACCAAAAAAGGCCGCGAAAATTCCACGCTTTTGGAATGCGCTAGGCTATAGTCTCTAGAATGCAAAGAGTTGTCTCTAGAATGCAAAGAGACCAAAAACAAAAAAATAAATAGAAAAGCAAAAAGCCCACATTCTTCAATGCATGGGGATGAAATCTGGAAAAGCCCCCCAGTGTTGTGCTCTGCTCTTTATTTAAACTATGATAATGACCATACTGTGACATTGATTTGCTCTAGCTTGATTTATCATTATCATGGGCAACAGGTACATGACACGGATACAAGATGACACTGACACGCAAACACCCAGATTTTGAAAATTTTAGGACTTATAGTGGACACGTAGTATGAAGACATATTCTTTCCATTCTTCAGGACTTCATGTTTTCAGTGTTGGAGAGCAAGGAGATGGTTGTGTTTTGATGAAAACAATAGCAAATTTTTCTCAGCACATACATTCTACTAATACCAACAGCAAAAACCTATATCTATGTTGAACATGTGTCTGAGAGTGGCCAAAATGTGGGTATCGGTGTCTCATACATGTCGGACACGCATGTGTGACCGTAGGTGAAGTGTTCATGCTTCTTAATTAACTGTTTGCATGATAATTAATGCTACGAACTAAAAAAAGTGCTCTCCTGGTAAAGGTATAACATTAGATCAGGAAGACTGAATGAAAGAGAGACCGAAGCCTACTAGAAGGAGTTGTTCACTGGAAACTATTACATTGTACTTTGGATGGACAAACACCAATCATTAAGAAACACTGAAATATTGGACGAACCTTCTTATAGAAGAATGTATTGAAGAAATGACAATTCAAGAATTTTTCTGGTTCCCTTCTTTCCCTCTCTTTCAACAATTCCAAGTATAAATTGATGACCTACACCAAAGAAATATGCAAAATGCCAATCAAAAGCACGCAGCAAAATATGTGGAAAATTAGGATAAATGTAAAGCAGTAACCTCATCATTCAGCCATGCACCAGGACCCAAACATTGAAAAATTTCTCCGGTAATCTGGATGTTGGAGTTCTCATGAGTGACTAGAACCTTTCTCCTGGAGATGAACCAAACAACAGTGTTAACATAAGCAAAGTCACCACTCTGTACCAGATTGTCCAAGTTAGCAACCTACCGATTAGCATCTGAGAATGCTCTAGCAACTTCTTTCCGCTCCTCCTTTGTCAAAGGAACAAAAGGCTCCCTTAGAGAATCCTACAGCCAGACAAATAGACTAAAATAAGTTCATAACAATCCGATAAAACAAACATAGGAACTACAGCTACAACTACGAAACGCCACCTCGTCTGGCTTCTTTGGCTCCTCAGGCTTCGTCAGCTCCTCGGGCTTCTTCAGCTCGTCCAGCTGTTGCTTCAGAGAATGTATAGACTTAATAGAATGCAATTTGGTCTCCTCTGCAGCAATTTTGAACTTCAAAGTTCCCAGCTTATCAGAATAGTTTCTGTCTATGCTTTTAAGCAAATCTTTGTACGCCTCACGATCAAGCGACATAGAACCCAGCATCTTCTTGGTCTCCTCAACTTTGGTAAGGTCTGACATTGCTGAAGAAGCCACAGCGATTCCATTCTCCAACACCTTTTTCTCAGAATCCCCACTTTCTAACACTAATCCATCAGGTTCTTGTGCCCTTTGGTGATCTGTAGTCACTGACCTAACTTCATTGCCATCTTCTATGATCTGAACATCACTGGAATCTTCAGAAATCGTCACAGCTGTATCTGATCGCGGTTCCTCAACAACCGCCTCCTCATGAATCGAGACATGTCGCAAAGTTCCAATTGCACGCTTTCTGGTCACTTCAAACATGCGCCATAGTGCATTCCCCATATTATCCGCCTTTTCCCTAAAAACAGCAACACTCGAACTAGACAAAAACCCGGTTTTGAAAGCTCTACAGGGAGCGTGAACTTCCCTAGGCGGCTTCCGGGTAGGTTCAGGGTATCGTTGTACCCTAGAAGCGATGCTCTTTGTTGACAAATCCGACTTCTCAGGCGTAGTAGTAACAGACGAAATCTTAGGTTTTTTCGACAAGCGCGTATCAATTTGATTGCTATAAAGATGAGAACTTGGAGAATTCAACAATGGAGGACTGTACAAACTGAAAGATTCATCAGGACGCTTACGATTGCTAGTTAGGGCACCCATGAGGACGGTGTCTAAAGCCTAACCAATTACCAGAAACCATTCGAAACGACACCAATTGATTACTCAAAATCGAAGACGAATAATGTGGCAGAAGAAGCAGTAGAACCCTAGATGAAAAGAGAAATCGAAGGAGAACGACGAGAATTAAATGGAGCTTCAGCAAAAAAAAATTGATTAGGGAAACGCGAAAAGGAGCGACGACAACCGAATTAGGATTACCTACAATGAACCAAGAACACAGAGAAAGGTGAAGCGCAGAGAGGGAGTAAAAGAGTTTGTAAGATGAAGAGCGAATGCAGAAATACGGTGTGCAATGTAGGCCTGTAAATTTAAGGGTAGATTGAGGTAAGTAAATAATTATCATAAATTATTGAAAGTTACCGAAAATTATCAAAAGTTATTAATATTTACCGAAAGTTACTAAAATTATCGAAAATCACATGATACGTGTAAAGTATGTTTTTTTTATTTTTTCCTTTTATTTCAAAAACACAAATTTGTCCATATAAATTTACTCAAAGTTACCAAAAATTACTAAAAATTACCAAATATTACCAAAATTCATCATTTACCTTACCTCAAGATACTCATGAAATTTACAGGCCCGTAGTATTGCTCGAGGCAGCAAGGGTGAGGGTGGATGGATGCTGATTGCTACAATTATGTTGTGTTTCTATACTCAAGGGAAGACAAAGCAAAGATTATGAAAGTTTTTTTTTTTTTTTTTGGGTGAGTGCTTGTATAAAAATGTCTTTTAACAGGCCGTTTGTTTCATGGGAATAGGTACTTGATAATGGGAATAGAGGATGGAGATTTCAATTACCATGTTTGTTTTATGGTAATAAAAAAATTAAAGAAATGGGAATGGGAGTAGGAAGGATGAACTCCCAAGAATCTATTACCATGGGGGTGTGGACCGTGTGGTAATAGATATTATGAATTCTTTAGTCTCTCTTAAATATCGAAACTACCCCTATTTTAAAAAATAAAAACTCATATTTATTAAGACATTCATAAATTAATAAAAAGGTATTTTTGTCAATGTGTGTTTATTCTCAATCTTATTCTCAATTGAATTACCATAAAACAAACAAAAAAGTTAGTAATTCATAAAGACATATTAATTCTCATTCCCATTATGAATTCTCATTCCCAATGTCATTATGAATTTCCATTCTCATTCTCATTGCATGCCAAACGGCCCCTAAAGGGAGCATTTGGTAGGAATCCGGGAAAATTTCTTTCAGGAAAAAATTTTCATAGGAAAGATTTTTCCGAAAAAAATTTCTTTTAGGGTCCTCTAAGGGAAATTATCCCTGAAAAAATGTAGGAAATAATGGGTTCACCGTAAAACTTTTCCTAAATTCAATCTACATTCAAACATGGGGAAAATAAGTCAATCCAGCAAAATTGATCATTTTCCCGAAATTTTTTACCACAACCAAACGCACCCTAAATTTTCCAATTTAATCAAAGATATTATTAAATTTTTAAAATACTTAAAATTGTCATTTAATTTTCCATTTCGATCAAAACTACCTCTCTTGACATGTTTTTAATCTGCTGTAGCAAATAAACTCCCAAAATAAATTAAAAATCCCCAAAATCTTAATTGAAACCTAAAATTAAACATCCCCCCTTCCTCTCTCCTCTAATTCAAAACCCCCCTCTTCTTCCTCTCTCCCCTCTTTCACCATGTCTTTCTCTTTCGGGGAATTTTTTTGTAGATTATCTAACTTGGAGTTCGAATAGCTACTGAATGGTTAATACCAACACGTATCATCGGTATATGAATGTTTGATATCAACACCATCGGTCCATCAGTATCTGACCTAAAGTTCGAACAACTAGTTCTTACATCCATGGTGGATTAACTGTGTGCCCACAGTACATAGATTCATAACTCTTTTGCAACTCATTGCAATAGTAGATAGTTTTTTTGTGGTCACCATAGCCTTTAGGGTTATCATTCCAGTGTCGTGATTTATGTTGTTTCTTTCATGTCATCTAATTGTTTTCTTATATTATTTGTACTTGCTTACAAATGTTGTGTTGATGTAAATGAAATTAATCTCTCAAAACTTGTCACAACTAATGCATAGCCTATATGCATAAAGCTAGCGTTGTTGTGGGGAGAGGAAGAAGAGGGTGGTTTTAAAATAGAGGAGAGAGGAAAGAATTTTAATTTTAGGGCTTCAATTAAATATTTTAAAATGTTTAATTTATTTTAGGAGTTTACCTGATACAGTATGTTAAAAACAAGTAGAGGGGTATTTTTGTTCAAGATGGAAAGTTAAATGGCAATTTTGAGTGTTTTAAAAATTCAGTGACATTGTTAACTAAATTGGAAAATTTAAGGGCATTTTTATCCAAACACTCGTTAAAGCTACCATTAGTTATATAGACTTTGATTCTCATAAGTTTTATATTGGTTTTCAAACATTCTCTGGTTTTATTTATATTGGCCTTCAAAAATTATCTATGCCCATTGTCATAACCAAAATTCTAAACCTTCAACAATCCTTCATAATATAAAATAGTTTTTATTTGTTGCCAATTCTAGGTATCGATCCATCTTTCTTGATGCATTGTGAGTGCACTTCCTAATATAAAATTTTATGTTGGAAGGTTACTATGTATGAAGCACGATGAAAAGTAAGAGGAATATGATTTGTTAATTAAAGATGATTGTCAATCTAAGTGTTATAATAATATCATTGACAGCTATTTGGAGAGAAACATAAAATGGAATGGAATGAAAATTTGATGCATAGAGCAGGGCGGTTGAGTATGAAATTTGATTCCAAAACTCGAGCTATTGTGTGTGAAATTGGAATGAAATCAAAGTCCAAAAAGAAATTTCTCTGGCCAGCAACTATGGAATGAAATCAAATTTAATTTATGTCAAGATAATTTTAAGCCATAGTAGATTACATCTCCATAATTTTGTGATTCGTCATTTTAACCTTTAAAGAATGACCTACACTCATCACAACATTCCTTAACTGATAAGAATGAATGTTTTCCCATGATTCTAAGTTCTAACCTTGGAGCGGAGATGGAATTAGAAGCCCTTAGCACCAAGGGAAGCGTAGATCGACCATTATTAATAGTCATTATTTTATTATTATAAATACTTTTTTCTAAAAAAAATAAACATTAAAATTATTCCATATTGCATATTTTTATGCATATACATTGATCTTATCTCTTTACCAACTCCTATTTGTCCTTTATAGCCTCTAGCCAACATTTTAATTTGCTGATTCATGATTTTTAGCTTAAGTTATAATTTTTCCTTGAGCTATAATTTTTCCTTCACCTATCTCGTTGCAAGATTCATAGATAAGACAAATTAACACTTGAATTTGTATTTTCTTTTTCAATGCTTTGTTGTTTAATTATGTCTTAATCTTTACAATATTCTTTCATTCAACCATATCGTGATCTAACCATGGCAGGTCGTTGATTTGGGGCCCACTCGACATTTTCGATGGATGGGGCTAAATTCTCAAGCACCCAAGAAGCTCATTAGGTCAAAGTCTGAACCCAAAACATACTTTTGCTATCTAAGTATGTTTAGGCCTTTCATCATGGGTCAATCGTTCCTTTTGTGGGCTACCTACATACTCTACGGGGCAGATCGACATTGATATTAATAATTTTGGGGCCAAACTCGAACATATTTTTCACCTATTAAGGATCGAGTTCGTCATTAAAAGAGAAGCAAAAAGAAGAAGTTGAACATCAACATGTCATGGTCCTGAAAATCCTTGTCTGCTTCATACCCGAGGTTGCATTTCTCACACACCCATCGCCCACTATCTGCTTCATGTACTCCTCAACCGTCAATTGGAGCCTAATCGTCAAAATCCTTCGCATTATCGTCGCTTCCATCGAAACCCAGCCACAACCACCATCAATGACGCCTAACTGTTGTTGGTTGTGTCTTGTCGTACTACTTCATTACTCAGAAAAACAACCATCGCCAGAAGAAAGGACATTGTTCACCGACTCAACTTGACATCGTCGATTCCCTTGTTTACCATATTTGTTGAGATAGTTCACTACATATAATATAATTGTTCATCAGATAACTAATGGTTTTCGCTAGAAATCCTTACATTGTTCATTATGTTAGCGTTCAATGACATGAATCCATGGTTCACCATATATATTATCATTGTTCATCTTATACGTTGTTCAATTTATCATTGTTCATCTTCTAAAAGTGACAATATTGAATTAGCTTATGAAAATTACTTTAACGACTTCCAATGATAGAAATTTTGTCACATAAGAAGATTATAAATTATAAATTGATTTCATGAGTAAATGATCTTAATCTTTTAAGTGAACAAACAAGTCATGATGAACAATCTAAAATTTTTAGAGTAAACTATGCAGAACAAGTTTAGTGAACAATACAGTTGAAGTAAGTGAACAACGCAATTAAAGTTAATGAACAATCACATTAATGTTAGTGAACAATCCAGTCCAAGCTAATGAACATTGGATGGTGAACAATGATGCTATCTTCAATGAACAATCCAGTTCAATTGACGTTGGTAACCGACAACTAGTTATTGATTTTTTTTTTGAAAAACTTTGACATGACTGCCATGTCATCTCATGGTGCACATGTTCCATGCAATTTATTACATGCTCTTGGAACACATGCTCCAAATATAGTCACTGTTCACTCTCAATAACACAATTGTTTACTCATACCTACCTGTTGTTCACTCTCAATAGCATAATTGTTCACTCATACCTGTCCGGACACATACTCCAGGTGCACGTAATATAATAATATGCATTGCATGCTCTAGAAGCCAATATATATTGCATGCACCCGGAGCATGTGCTCCAAATATTTTTAAGTGAACGATCATTGTAATAAGAGTGAACAATCTAATATCTATGGTGAAAAATTTAGTATATTTGGGTGAACAATCATACAATATGGAGCACGTGTTCCGGGAGCACCTAATAAATTGCATCCAGAAGCATACAATAATTTGCAAATACAACAACATGTAATTTATTAGGTGCACTCGGAGCACGTGCTCCAGATAGTAAGATTGTTCACCCACATTTATTAGATTGTTCACCACATATGTTAGATTGTTCATTCTTATTACGACGATTGTTCACTTGTAAGTATCTAGAGCATATGCTTCGAGTACATGAAATATATGATCTGTATCCATTTTTGGGGGATGAGACTGAACTGAACAGTTTAGCCCGTGTATTTGGTAAACCCAGTAAAATTTGAGCCCATTGACTTATTAGCCCATTTGTGGAAAAAGCCCTAAATAACGTGCGGCCTACAGCTACAATTACATACATCTTCTGGTGTGTTAAAACCTAAACCCTAGCAGTGGTTCTTCTCCATTTTCGCGGCGCTCAGACATCCCATTTCGCGGAACCATCGATCATCGAAATCGGCGAGGAAGATGAGCAGAGCAGGAGCAGGCGGCCCCAAGGGCAAGAAGAAGGGAGCTTCCTTCACCATTGATTGCTCCAAGCCTGTGGAGGACAAGATCATGGATATTGCCTCCCTTGAGAAGTTCCTTCAGGAGAGAATCAAGGTCGGTGGTAAGGCTGGTAATCTCGGCGATTCTGTCACCGTCACCAGGGAAAAGAACAAGATCACCGTAACTTCTGATTCCAACTTCTCTAAGAGGTAATCTTCTGTACTTGATTCGTATTCATTGCCATTGTTATCGTGTTTCGGACGTTGTTTTCTTGCTTGCTAATGATAGATAGATTCAAGTGCTCTTGATTTTGGACTCCGATTGAAGAGAGTTGCCTTCTGCTTTATTTGGTTCGCAATACACACTCAAATGCATGGCAGCTGGTTTTATACTATATTCTATTGCAGACGAGTTATAGAAATCTGTATACTCATCAGTAGTTGTTACTTTAGTCTGCTAATTTTAGCTTGGTTCTGTGGTGGGATTTATGTATGTGTGGAATCCTCATTTTGTTAGTTAATTGTTATTGCATCAACTTGAATGGAATAATCAGTGCTTTGAATCTCTAGGACCCTTAAGACGTGTTCTTTTGTGCGGTTGGTATGTTGCGGAAATGATGCGTAATATTGAAATTGTGAAAAGTGCGGTAAGTTGTGGAATGATATTGTAAAATTTGTGAAAAGTATGATTCATATGGTAGGTGATAAGAGAGAAAAATGAGATATATAGGTAATTATTATGGTAAAATATGGTATGGTATGGTAAGGTGTGGAAGAATATTCAGTTGTAGTACTATACCGCACCGTACATAACAACAAGGCCTAAATCGATATTATCTTTTGATGGTCTCTGTGTGCTGTGGTGCTTTTTGTTTCTTTAAAATGGTAGTATTTGACACTGAACAGTTGTGCTCTGGTTGAACTAGCTTACACTTACAGCAAGCATGATGTCTTTGTTTGAAATAGTGGTTTGAGTGTGTCGTGTTTTGTTCAGGTACTTGAAGTATTTGACAAAGAAGTATCTGAAGAAGCACAATGTTAGGGATTGGCTTCGTGTGATTGCTTCCAACAAGGATCGTAATGTTTATGAATTGAGATACTTCAACATTGCTGAGAATGAGGCTGAGGAAGAAGAGTAGACTTCTATTGTGGAATTGAGTTTTATTTTGTGCCGGTGTGTACCTGAGATAATCATATTTTTGTTTTAATTATGTGTTAGAGCATCCTTTCACTTGGGAGTTTCTCGAAGGATCATTTTTGTTGTCACTTGTCAGCTAGAATGGCCATCAGTCTGCAACTTTGGTAGTAGTCTCCATGGAATCAGAATTATATATTCAGTTTTGCTCGCTCTATTTGTTCTTCGAAGTTTGGCGACATGTGTATCGTTATCTTTCTCACAATGAGTGACTGTTGAACTATGTTGTGGATGACTGTATCTGATTGCTCTGTTGCAGTGAGTAGCTGTTGAATTGTTTAGAATGATTGACGTATTCTGGAGTTGAATACTTCAGAATGTGGTTCTTTCTAGAGTAACATAGATGTCGTGTACTAACTCTGTCCCTAAATGAATGCCAATTTGACTAAATTTTGACCGTTGATTACTCATAGATTATAATGAGTTATAATATGAAATTACCACCATTAGAAAGATATTTCACTGAAAAATCCGATGATGTTAATTTTATATTGTAACTCATTATAATTTATGAGTAATTAACGGTCAAAATTTAGTCAAAGTGACATTCATTTAGGGACGAAGGTAGTATGTTGTTAAACCTCACAAGCTCAAACTTGTTGAACTGGTTTCATTGGAACCTGATGAGAGTTCAGTTTGGGTAAAAGGGAATAACTCGTTGGTAAGCTCAACTTGTCAAAACTTGGTTAGGATTAGTTAATCTATTTTGGTTAGCCTCGGCAAAAGCTGACCCGATCGGAAACCGACCCAGTTTTTCAAACGTAAAACATAACACACCCGGAATAAGGGGCATACCAAACCCCGCCTCGCCCAAATTGACATGTCTAATTTTGGTTGTTGGAATAGGAGAAACACAGGTACTACTCACTGGCTAGCAGCCATGGCTCCTGAACCTTCAGATTTACTGCAAATGAAAAGAGAGATAAGATAACTAGGTCTCCTTCAAAAGCTATAGGCTCAGATTTACTGCAAATGAAAAGAGAGAGGAGGTTACCAAGGCTACTTCAAAAATGTTATTATCCAAGCCATTGCAAAGTAGCTCACCATCCATATTTTCATCCACCTACCACTTTTCATGTATGTTCACGGCTAAACTCCCTTTATAGATGTGGATGTTCAAAGTTTGGTCGAATCTGGCGAACTTTATAAAAGAGAAAAGGACAAGCAAACAGTAGGAATCTTGATATGAAGAGATGGAGGGATGAGATTTTTCCAACATAAATCAATGAACAAATTCTTGCCGATGCAAGAAATACAATAAATTTCCCCCTAAAAAAGTTCCTTAAAGTTCTTACCAAACACTCCCTTAGAAGATTTCTCCCACATTGCTAATGTGATAAGAAATATATTGCTCTAGACACACATGCCTAGCAACAAGGCCTTCCATTTTTCGGCTTTAGTAGCTGATACGAGCCCAATTGTTAAAGAGTTCCCTTACTAATGGGTTGTGTTGTACCCTGCTTACTACAATATTGGTTGACTAAAAATAGGAGCGGTATGGAACAAGGAAAGATGGATTATTTGCCGAACGACATTACGAGCAAGATGTAATGGATTCCACTTCTTATTCAAGTTTCTACTCCTTTAGTCCTCAAAAATAAATAATAACAACAAAACAAGTTCCTTCAAATCTCAAGCGTAATATGAGAAGAGATGGGGAAGCGGAACAACTATTGACCAAAATGTCCAAATATTGAGCGTCGAGATCTTGAGGAAGGTGTTGAAAAAATGTGGTAGAAAAGTATTTTGATTCCTGATTAATATCGGTATATGAGTTGCTTGTATGCTTCCTTGTTCTCCGAGTAGTAATCTACTTCTGCCTGCAAATTTAACATACCAATTACCAAACTCAGCAGCCAACATATCGATTATGCCGTCTCAAGGAGAAACATGAAGGGATGATACAACATCAACTGTAAATTCTGCAAGGATAACAAACATACCTTTCTAACTCCTTTTACTGCTGTCAACAGCTTCTCCCCCAAGAACTCGGTAAAAATGTTGTCTTTGCGAAGCGCCTCCAATGATTCAGCAAGTGATTTAGGCAGTCTCTGAAGCTCCCCATCAAGACTAGAAGGGTTCGCTTCTGCATCACATTTCATAAAGCCGGGAATAAATTTCGGTTGTAGTAATTTCAAAGTCTCTTTAGGCACTCCCATGCATTGGGGGAAGACTACCCTTCTAAATCCTCTCACACCTCGCGTTAGCGAGACTATATTGTAGCTTGTTTTGTAAATCAAAAAACAACTAACAGGTACTTATATTTTGATGTAATTATTTTAAGGGTCCTATATTTTAACAAATTATTATAGGGTGACATTATCTTTGCGGTAATTATTTATTGGGGACATTCCGACCAATTTTCCGGTCTAAAGATACGTGAAACAATGATTTTTGTATTTAAGGTTGTTTTAATTGAAGTCAACTATCATTTTAGGCCTTAATATTTAGGGTTGGTTACCCTAATCAACAATAAATACTGCAATTAATACTTTGTTCGCCGGAAAATAGATCAGAATGTCCCCTAGAAATAATTACAACAAAGATAATGTCACCCTACAATTATTTATCAAAATACAGGACCCTTAGAATAATTACATCAAAATATGAGGATCATTTAGTAGTTTTTTGTTTGTAAATTCAAGTCTCTTGAGGATTATAAGTAGGACAAAGTTGTAAACAAAACTTCCATATTCTTTATGTGGGTAAGGTAAGATACTGAGATAGAAAGTTGTATACATTAGCACAGATATTGATAATATTTTGTAAAAATTAGAAAATTTAGGTGATGGGTTATTTGAGTATGTTTTATGTTATTTTCCAATCTTCACCAAAAATTACGAGTACTTACCTTAATATACACAACCTTATTTTACTCGGGTTTATTTTACCCATGAAAGAAGAGCGTGGGACTTACCGACAGGTTGGGGGAGAGTACGATGTAGGCGTAAACCATCAATTCCAGCAGCGATGATAGAAGCAAGACCCAAGTGAGGATTAGCACATCCATCGAATGATTTGATCTCAAAGTTGCTGACAACCCCATCAGCAACTCCGGGTGGGCAAGCTGTTCTCAGAGGAGCTTCTCTGTTCTCTTTTCCCCAGCACTGATATGCACCACTCCACGTGTCCGGCTGTATACGATCATAACTGTATGTAGAATGACTGATTTAGACTTAGACATTTGGGAACAAATAACTAATTAAGTAATTAGCAGGGTAATGTTACCTGTTTGGATTTGGAGCAGTAAATGCAAGGATAGCAGGAAGATGAAACAATACTCCTGCCATGAACTCTTCGCCAAGCTTGGACATGCCGTGGGTTGATCCAGCACCACCCATGAAAACATTTTCGCCGTTCTTCCACAGGCTCAAATGCACGTGCGATCCAGATCCAATGTCATCTAGTCGATACCTACAAATCAAATCAAGGGTTTGCTCAGATTTGTATACACTATCCAACCAGTTTGAACATGACAAACCCTAAAGAATAAGGACACTTACTTTGGGGCAAAAGTTGCCAACAACCCGTGTTTCCTGGCTACGCCCTTAATTACTTCACGGGCATAAACTAAGTTGTCTGCTGCACGGGTACAAACAGTATGGCCTAATGCCATTTCAAACTGGCCTTTCCCTGCTTCAGCATGCACCTGCAAAAAATTATGTGCACATAAGATCAGAATGTTTAAATTGTCCAACATTCAGCAATGCAGAATGATCAATCTAAGACAAAGAGATCACATTTCCCTGCGGATTCGATCCCTATTCGCCTACCTATATTATACTAGTTAACCCAAGAATAGTGGTTAAATTTGTAGTCGTGCGACAGACTTTACAATGTCATGCATATAATGCAGGAATTTTTATTGATATCAATGTATACCTGTTCCATTAGAATGTCTAATGATTGGAGTGCAGCAAAGATTTCTTGAAGGATAGGAGCAGCATCATCAAATGATGAAGTAGAACAGTATGGAGTTGAATCAAACGGGACCCATTCCTCTTTTCCATCCCTATATCAATGTCCCATAGCAAAATCAAAATTTTATTTTTAGGTTAACAACATATTCTATAAATATGCACTAAATTATAAGAGTCTGATCAGGTGTGTAAGTATGGTTTTGATTACCTTGTCACAGGTTTCAAGAGATAAAACTCATTCTCAAACCCTGCATTCATTTCCTGCAGATGCAATACAAAGACTTGATGAAAAGGACGAGAGAGAGAGAGAGAGAGAGAGAGAGAGAGAGAGAGAGAGAGAGAGAGAGAGAGAGAGAGAGAGAGAGAGAGTTAGATGCAAGTAATACCAAGTCAAATTCATGTTTGAGGACTTTGACGAGCTTCCTTAAGGCTTCTCTTGGGCAATATTCCCAAGGCTGACCGGGTCTGATATGCATGTTAGCCAAAACCATCTCTTCTCCTTTGGCCCTGGTAAGAGAATAAAGAAGCCATGTTTAACGACATATTGATACCCAATAACAAACTTATTCATCATTCAAGAGAGCTAACATCGAACAAAATTTGACAAGAAAACAAACAGCAACTATCTATTTCAGCCAAAAGATAAACATTCATGGCAAATGGTGAGTCATTATAGATATGTACTTCTGTAAGACACTTTATACCAATAAGAAGTTTCGCACAATTCATCTATCCGGTTTACCACCAACATACATGTTCAATTTTCAGTCCTAGTAGTTTCAGAATTTGATAATCAAGCTATTTATTACTCAGTGAACACGAGCTGGAAAAAGGCGTATGCCTTCTAGTCCACTGAAGACAAATTCATTGAAAACACGAATGTTTGCCCATACCCGTTAGAGCTACACAACTCAAAGTCCTGCAATATGTGCCAATGAGTGAAATGTAGCCATATTAGAAAATTTATCCTTCACTCTCGCTGAAATTTTTCTCAATATTATCCTTTCTTCATGGATTTTGTCATCCATAATTGATGACTGGAACTTGTGGAAGAAAAACAACTAAAACATTTGATGCATGTAAAAAAGTGATGAAAGTTACAGGCAGAAGTGCAGCTAAGCAAGAAAGAAAATCTGAAGATGCACCGATTCTTTACCATGGGATTCTTCTTTGAGTAGACAAGTCAGGAATAAGTCTGATCTCACCCGTTCCAGTCAACATAGTTTCAGCAGCTGGGCCATCCATAAATGAAGTCATTCCCATACATGCAAATGTCAAACCAACGCCGTTTTTCTTCACAACATCATGGAAGCGTTTTGAAGGAACAACCTGATAGCATCGAAAGTACCATTCAAGTGTCAATCAAACAATACGTCATTTTTATCATGTCTGAGACAACATTCTCTTTTAAAAATATGATCAACTTCTGATGGGCACCTACATTTAGTTTCCCATCCAAGAAAAATAAAACAAGAGCCACTTCAGCTCAAGGTTTTAACAGGAACCATGCTCTCTTAAAAAGGAGAGGCGGATAAAACTCGATATTTCCTACAACATAAAATAGAAAGCAGTTCTCAAGCTGTCACCACAGTCATGAAAAATATGGGGGACAGAGTTCACTGGCAAAGGAAGGGTAGGGTTCTATCAGGAGGGTAAAAATTGTTCTATCAGAAAGATCAGAAGATCGGTAAAATCCATCTATCAGTTAAAATTTTACGCTGCCCCTGACCCTGAAAGCCGTAAGAATTAAAAGTATCCACAGTGAGCAGGTATCCATTTTGAGGGGGACGGGATAACTTACACGACATCTACACTGCCCTGAAGCATCGACCCAGATTAAACGAACAAAAGCAATCTCTGTTTGTGGCACGAAATCTACAGCGTCTCCCAAACTGTGAGGTACAACTGTTTTCTGGTAAGACTTTATACTGGAGCCAATGTTGTAGAACTGAATGGCATTGTCAGCAAACATATCTTTAGCTGCTTCCAACGCCTCAGAAATTGAAAGATCACCATCAACACAAGAATCACGTAGGACCGTAAAGACAACTTCACGTGCTCTCTTCGCACCTGGAAAAAGCATTGTAATTAGAGCAATATCGACAACAACACACTATAAGTTTACCAGATAAAATCTTCAGCAAGCTTCGAGTATTTCCAGTACCTAGTTTTCCACAGAATATACATGTAAAAGAAAACCAAAGAACCCTAGGAGGACACATAGGTAAAAAAAATCTATTCACATAACCTGGTTGCATGGTTCTACAATCCTAGATATGACCACAGCATATGGTCACCAAGAATAAAGATATGAGTCATTAGACGTATCTAAGCTCAAGCCGCAAGGATGTGTTCAGCCTCAGTTAATCTATGCACTCATCAATGAAACACTAGATCCTTCAAATACAGCAGTATTTATGGAAAGACCCCCAACTCAAAGAGTAGTAACCTAAGTCATATTTTTTGTTTCCTGTTTCTGTGGCTGAAGTAGGGAATTAGCTCATTTTAAGGGCGGTGAACTTTTACCGAGCACGTGGACTGTTTGTAGCTCTGTTAGAAGTATTTCAGGTTTAAAAGTAGTAACCCAAGTCATTGGATATCATGGGCATATCTTGTCGCTTCCTAATCCAATGAACTATTACTGTCCTTGAGACTCATATAACCTTGAGAAAATCATAGGCACCTATACCAATGTGAAGGCTAATGATGCCAAATGCTAAGCAGAAATCTGATGCTTCAGGACATCTATGGTAAGTACCCATTAATATCTCCACTAGACCAAAAATGAACAGAAACAACCCATCCTTCTTATGAACAGAAACAAACTACCCATATCTTTTGTTTGATCAGCAGGATCAACATAACACTACAGCTACCATGTAGGAAAAAGGAGATGGGGATCGTGTTTCATACATCTTCCACATGCATTATAACTATCAACAGTATCAACTTTAAATCTCGGTATTAGTTTGTCTAAGATACCAACAATGGACTAACCTATGTAGAATGCTTCCGGAAATGCAAAGCCATCAGTGCTGAACATAACCTGCATGCAATCATAAGGATGGCATATGAGATATTATGACATATAAAGGTATATATATATATTTTAGGGTCCATGTCAGAAAAATTGACAATCGCAGCAGCTATACCTCTGACAGCTTACTCCACTAAAGCCAACTCAAAAACAAGCAGTAGCATTCATTCACATATCCAAAATATCACATATTATGATCTGTATGTGCTCCAAGAGTCCAAAGTACCCACACCACCAGGAAAGGAACCAATAAAAAACAAATTAAGCTCACTTAATACTAGCAATGTCAACAATATGATTCTACTGGAGAGCAGATTTGGCCTAAGCGGTTATGTTGTCGAAGAATATCACACCTGCTCTGTCTTCAAGGTGCATCTTAGGGTTCCTACTCATCTAGCTGTGCAGTAGCTAAAGGTGCTAACATTAAACATTATGGAATATTAATATTAATATTCTCCAACATATATGTCACATCCTATGGTATATTATTGGGTTATTGGACTCCAAAAGGTCTAGACAGACCATTAACTATAGAATATGTGTAGATTGAAAAATAGGAAATTGAATGAGCAATATAAGGCTAACCTGCCCATATAGGTTCACTCATGGAGCAGTAAAACATGTTCACAAGTCACAACTCATAGCCCAACATGTAACGGTTAAAAGTTAAGTTCTGCTGCTAATCCTAAATTGTCCAAGGATAGAGATACTTGTTGTCTTCCTTATCTTTCGAGGCACAACTCACAAGTAGTAATTATCCAGAAGTCTTATGTTACATGCAACATACTAAGACTAATTACCCAAAAAGAAAACTTTTGGAGTATGGTTTTGAAAAAGAAAGTTGCACCTGGTTAATATAGGTAACATCGTAACAGTAACTCGGATCGCAAGTATGGGCTGATGTTTGAGTTTTCAAGTTGTATCTTGTTTGAGCTTTCAAGTTGTCAGAAGTGAAAAAAGTATTGGATAATGTAGTTTATAGGCACGAAAAGAATTGCCTCTAGTAGCGAAATATAGTTAAGTTTTATCAACTTCTTGGACCCCTTTGCCAATGCGTTTCCATTTTTACTCTGATTTTCCCTTGTTAACTTCTTTTCCGCTCTGTGCCACTGTATTATGGTTTTCCTACCCCACACGTCACTCTTCAGTCGGTAAACCTGTAATAGCAGGTTTCCTTTTATGATAGAAGATAACAGGTTTTTCTTTATCCTCCTAAGATTCAAGTGGGGTCCAAAAATTAGTACAGTATGTCTCAAGACCATTATAAGCAAGTAAAAATGTTCTGAACTATTAGTTAAAAGGTTGATTATAAGCAAAATGGTGAAATAGAAGCAGTGTCATATCGAATATTGTCCACAAAAAGTATCACCTTCTTAATTGGAGCTAGATGCAACAGCTCTTTAAGAGCAGATATCATCCCATTGGTGCTGAGCAGGAGAACCCCCAAACCAAAATCAAGGTAAACCTGACAAATGAAGGTAGTTAAAATCCCATAAGATTTAGCTGAGGAGCAAGTCAATGTCGTAGAAATATCCTAGATACACTAGGATATATTCATTAACAATCACGGTTACCTGAGGGTAAGCAGATGCCAAATATGACGCTTCTTTAGAAAATGGATACGAAGCATGCAAGAGTACAAGGCGGCATTTGGAAAATCTTTTGTCCTCAAGTAGCGTTCTTAGATGAAGGGGATTAGAAGTCCTCAAATCCTGATCTGTGTCTCCAAACCTAAGATCAATGCCAATTAAAAGGAAACTTAACACAAACAATGAGGAATACGTCTCCAATTGAGGGCTTTTAGGAAACGACAAACAAATATCAGAATTCTATCACAAAAGCTCAAGTGTACCCAGATCCAAATTGCAACTGTTGAACACTTTCTTACCCTGTATGTATCTGCATTGGCAAGTCAAAGGACATGGCTACCTCGAGACTGCGAATGAAAATATAGTCAATCAACTTCTTGTTAGCAATGCGGACCGGCTTCCCAGCTGTCAGATGTAAAAACTATTGTTACCTTAAGCCGTTACGAAAAAGAAAACATAAAGGATTACTGATGAAGGTTCACTAACCATCCAAGACTTTGAAAAGACCATCCTCGGCATCCTTTTCAGACACATCTACGTCAATTTCAAGACCTCCACGGTATGCAGCAATGCTCTTCAGACCAACCACTGTGCTAGCTAGCGTGCGAGAAAATTAAGGATGTCCCAGCTGATGATCAGAGCTTTAACAGCTTGTCATGTGAATTATATCAATTCAGGGCATAAATCTTAGTACATGGAGTATTTATTATCATAAAAGTGAAAGGATATGATTTCAATTTGCTGACAAATATTTCGGTGAACTTTTTCAGAGACCATCCAGCACCATCCGGCAAATCCTGCATTTATGAGTTGGGCAAGTAGTTAACTACAAAACAAATCTTACGAATTTTACATTACTATCTAATATTACCGATAAAAGGAAAACCAAAGGCGAAGACATCTAGAAAAACTTGACGTCTCAAAAGTATAAGTTGGCGAAATGTTCTTACTTGTTCCAGAATCTTTTCAGCCAAGTGCTCGATCCTTAAGATTCGACCAACAAAAGGCACGTAACTCTTGTGCCAGTCAATTTCGTACATCTTGTCCAAATTAAGCCCATCATCGATAAGTATTCCAGAAATTCTTGCAGCTTCAAGACAGGTTTTGGTGACAGATTCTAATCCAGAACGCATCCGATAATCTTCAATGCTGTGCAAGGTTGGCTCACATCCGTACAGTTCAGAAATTTCCCTTACCCCTCTCTGAACAATGATATCATTCTCATCAGACAAAAATATGCATAAAATTTCATATCAGGAGAAGCCATAGAACCCAGTACTTCATAGTTGGTGCATAATGCAAGCTGCTATTAAAATAGTATCATTTTGGAAAGATGTCTTCTACAAAAGAGAAATTACGCTAAGGGATTAAAGCCTGATGCACTGAAAGACAAGAGCCATTATCATAATTTGTGCACAACACATTCATTCAACACTAGATGTAAATATTATCATCTACTGCAGCCATGTAACAATCAGGATACTTGTTTCATGGTGAACTGTTTCATCCAGATTATATGAAAGTCCAGGTGTGTGTTGATGAACTATAGTGATCTTCAAAAAGTGTTGGGTTTATGGCCCAAAATCAGCCTCTTGATCCCACAATTATTTATTTCCTAATTGTACTAGGATATTATTTAGGTTTCCTTATTATGTTAGGTTTCCTAATTGTATTAGATTCCAAATTTAATTGGAGTAGGAGTCAAGTTAGGTTTATAGGAAGTTTTTCCTATAAATTGTGAGAGTCCTTTAGAGAGTAATTTTATCTTCAGTATATTCCCGCTGTGCTATTAACCCCTTGAGATCTTGCCATCGATCCCCTTGCGTTATATTATATAGCCCCTTGAGATCTCTCTTGTAATCTCTCCCCTTATACTAGTGGATTATTGTTTCATTGCCGTCCGTGGTTTTTTCCCGATTTGGGTTTCCACGTAAATCGTATGTCTTTATACTCTCTATTTTTTAATTACTGATCTTGTTATATTTCTTCTCAATTTATACATCCTGGTAATTATCTCTTCCCCTGCAAATACTAGGCTATATTTTACCTCGATCCTAACAAAAAGGTATTAGGAAAACCATCCACATTGAAAGGGAACACATCATATGCATAGTGAAATAAAATAAAATAGTCACTAAACACCATGGCTAGTAATTGCTTCGAAGGATAACTTGCGAAGAATTCGCCTGAGAGTATATGGATACTGAACCAAAATAACTCTACATGAACAAACATCACTATTAGGCTAGAGACTGATCCCAAGAAATCCACGTGAAAAGATATCTGAAAATATAAATTGACTTTTTTTTGACATAAATAATATAATCTTTAGGGATATTGATCTTATAGGCTTTCATCAATTTTCTGAAGCTTTTACTTGTCAAAATACTTGTTTGAACCATAATTTTGGATAAGTCACATAACTCTGTCCAGTGAATATTCACATATTTGAAACCACTATCAATGTAAGTTATGTATAACGTGAGCCAAAGTTCAAAAAAGTTGTTAAAATTATGTAAAAATAATGTCCCTAAAAATCATACTACTATTTATGTCCAAGAAAAACTTGATATATTTTTATCCAAACCCAAAAATTGAATTATTTATATCCAATCCCCCTAGAAAAATAAAAGGTTATTAGGCTCTGCTCTTTTGCGCGGTTGCACGCTAGCGACACCGTACCTACCATATGTTACCGCACTTACCACAATCCAACCATATTTTACCACATTTACCACAATCCAACCATATTTTACCACACTTGCCACAATCCTTCCATACCATACCATATCATTCTACATTTTACCACAACAACCATAACTTTCTCTCTCCTCAATTTTTTCTTCTACTTTTTATTTTATCTCTACTCAGCTACCACATCAATCATTCTTACCGCAAATTTAATCATACCATACTATGCCCTATCACAATTTTCATTATCTTTCCATACCTTACGATTATCCGCATTTTATCATCCGCACAAAGAACGTAGCCTTAGTATTGTATCACCAAAAGTTGGTTCTGAAGGGGACCAGGCCAACATGACACAAAAATATCATATTATTATACAGCCCAAATGAGCTGTTAGATCTTTCCTTTTTCCTTTTTTATCCCCTTGAATGGACTGTTAGTTAGACATGTGTGAAAACAATACAATCATAGAAGTTCTGTCAGAATGGCAAAGAAGCACATCACATCATATTTAGGAAAAAAAAATTGAATTTTCCAGTACATTGTTATGACGTCATGACTCATGGGGGGTTTATTAAACTAAAAAAGGGAGAAAACAAAACAAGCCACCGTTTTAGACTGATAGTGATACTACCCTCCTTTCCAAAATAATCACATTTTTCTTTTTCTTTTACTTTTTTTACTTTTTCAGGTCAAATTCTAACAACTTTGAGTGCTTGAGCAATAATGTACATCAGTTTTTTTTTTTTTTTTTAACTTTTTTGAACTTTTCAAAATAATCCACAATTTCATACAGTGATACTACTTTTTTTTTGAGGCCCTAGTCACCATCTAAAATTGCGGTTTTGACCCGTATTTTTTGGGTTGGGTCGGGTGGATCCCCGGCCTGTTGAAATTATTTAGAAAAGTAAGGGAGTATCACTGTATGATGTCAACTTTTCAGTTTTCCCTACCCTTAATCAAAGATTAATGACAATTCAGTAAACAAAGATAATATGAATTGACGGCTGACCATCTTGCTAGAAATAAGGCGTTCTTTTGTGTGATATGATATTGTGATATCATATCTACGGCCTACCATAATTTATCATACTAACTACAAATCATCACATATTATCATATTATGGTACTCTTTATCATAATAAACATAAATTTCTCTCACTACTTTTCACTTTTCTCTCTCCTCACCTACAATACCCAGTTACCCACCATTCTTCCCATAAATTTTATCACAACTTACTACTCACTCTCTTCCATATTAATTGATACTTTGACTAAATTTTGACTTTTAATTACTCGCAAATTATAATGACTGGTTCTGTTCTTTGGATTGGATAAAATGAGGTTTGGATGGATTGAATTAGATTGGATAAATTATGATGCTTCTTTGGGGAATTGCGTTTTTAGAAAGGATGTTTTTTTGGGAAATTTGTGTAAGGTTTGAATTGGATTAGAAAGAGTTATCAATCTAAAGAACATGACATAAATTATCATAATTAGAAAGATACTCCCTCCGTTCTTTTTTATCTGTCATTTACGGTTTTCAGTGTCAATTTTTAATCAATAATTTCTAATATAAATGTTTTGCAAAAAATATAATATTATACTTTTTTAATAGTATTTTTTATTACGAATCTAATGACATCAATTTCGTATGATGAATCATTATACAAATTAAAATATTAACAGTCAGTTTTTGGCACAATTTCCAAGGCGACTGATAAAAACAAACAGAGGGAGTACTTTACTAAAAATTATAATTGAGGTAATTTCATATTGTAACTCATTATAATTTGTGAGAAATTAACGGTCAAAATTTAATCAAAGTGTCAATTAATATGGAATGGAGGGAGACTAGGGAGTACATTATACTACATTACTACCTCCCTCCCATATTGTTTGTCCATTCAACTATATTTAAAAGTCCAATGGTCATGGAAAATGGGGTGAAAAATGTGTAATATATCAGAATTGCCCTTACTTTTCTCATGTGAAGAAAAATAAAAAAGAAACAAAAGAGTATTTATTAGGGGTATAATAGGAATTACAATAATTGAATTATAAAATGGACAAACATTTTGGGACAAAGGAGTCAGGTGGATGGACAAACAATTTGGAACGGAGGTACTATATTACACTATCCACATTTTTACCATACCATACCATACCATTACCACATTTTTACCATACCATTAACACATTTTTACCATATCATAACTGAATATATATTGCATGCACCCGGAGCACATGCTCCGGATATTTACAAGTGAACAATGATGGTAATAAGGGTGAACAATCTAATATATGTGGTGAACAATCCAATATATATGGTTGAACAATCATACTATCCGGAGCACCTACTCCAAGAACACCTAATAAATTGCAATCAAAATCACCCCCCCAAAAAAAAAAAAGAAAGTTAACTCATCCGATTGCGATTGCGATTGCGAAAGAGCGAAGACGGAAATAGAGGATCCCACAACCCAACCTAAAAAAAATAAAAAAAAAAGGAAAAAAAAGAGTGAATGGTACCTTGAAGGAGAGAGATTGAGGGGCAAAGGATAAGGCATCGCCATGGGCTTCAGAGAAGCATTTAACGAAGGGGAAGTTCGAATCAATGGCGACGATGTTATGTGCGTGTCCATCAATCACTTCCAGCTTCTCCACCGTTTGTTTCAGCTCTCTAAATCCATCCATTTTTGATGAGAATGAAGGGAGCTGAGAGCAGAGCAGAGGCTAATAGCTTAGCTTGAGTTTCACTTTCAGACGCACTGGAACCCCCTCCAAATTCATTCATCCATTTCATTTATACTACTGTGTTTTTTGCTTTCACCAAGGTTTCCCAATCTATACAAATTACAGTACTGCATTATTATAAGTGTATTATTATATTATAAGTGCACCGACAGACGTGGGGGACAAATATAGATATTTTTATGATTTTATTTTTATCCCATCATCACATGAATCGTTTCTTAAATCGTACAGTCAAATTTTAAAAATTTTGATTATAAATTTCCATATAAAATTATCATCATCTAATTTGTAGCGAAAGATACTCCATCCGTTCCATATTAATTGTCATAATTTTGACTTTCACGGTCTCCAATATCACTCTTTGATTGATTATTCCTTACATAATATGTTATTAACAATTGCAATATTATACTTTTATGATAGTATTTTTCATTATGAGTTTAATGGTGGTAATTTTATGTAACAACTCACTGTACATATTAAGAAATTTATGGTCAAAATTTTTAAAATTTGACTGCACAATTTCCAAAGACGACAGTTAATATGGAACAGAGGGAGTACTGTCATAAAAGTATATATTGCAATTGTTAGTAACATACCCCCTCCATCCCAAATTAATTGACATTGGGCTAATTACTAATTACTAACAAATTACAATGAGTACCAATATGAAATTACCGTCATTAGAAAGATGTTTTATTAAAAGTTACAGTTAAGGTAATTTCATATTGTAACTCATTGTAATTGATGAGTAATTAACGACAAAAATTTAGTCAAATGTCAATTAATTTAGGACGGAGGGAATATTATATAAGAAATTATCAATCAAAAAATAATATTGAAGATCATAAAAATTAAAATTACGAGTATTTCCTACTAGTTTTGGCCACTCATCCCATCATTTGATCTACTTTCTAACAATTTGTAAAGGTTTTTCGCAAAGTTTATTACGAATCTACCCTACTCAACTCTTACTAAGATTCAAAATGTGATAGGGCGCCTTGGGGTTCTCTATAGAAATAAAATAATACAAATACAAAAAAATTATAAATATATACTAAATCATTATATAGTTTGATACTCTATAATTGTATGTATAATATTTTATTAATAATGACAATATTATATTTTTATGATAATATTCTTTGTTAGGAATCTATGATAGTAATTTAATTTAACAAATCATTACTATTTCTGCCTTAAAATATTTGTTCTTTTACTAAATTTTGAATGTTAATTACTTACAAATTATAATGGGTTAGAATTTAAAATACCGCCATTAAAAAGATAATTTACTAAAAATTACAATGGAATTATTATAACACATTATAATTTGTGAATAATCAATAGTTTAAATTTAGTCAAATGACAAACATTTTAGGATGGAGCTAGTATATATATTGAGAATTAAACTTATGATCAAAACTTTATAAGTATTTTTCATTAAGAATCTTTAAAAACGATAAATAATATGAAATAGAGGTGGCCCTGTTCTTTTCTGCGATTGGCAAACTGCGGTGTCACAGCCTACCGCAGTTTGCCACAACCCACTACATTTTACCGCAAATCATTACTTTTCTCTCTCACAATTCCAATAACCTACCACAATTTCACCACACTATTCCACAAAATACCGCATAAAAGAACAGGTTCGTAGTATTACACTCTAGAGAGAAAACTTAGAGCGCAAAACTCTCTTCGCAATTGCTTGTGAGTTATTTGCATTGTTCATCATCACATCAAGTAAAACTGCTTATATTCTCCACCACAATTTCATCTCCCAGTCTTCCTTTACTGTTGAATTTGATTTTCATCCGCATGCTCTTTTCTACCTACGTAAAGGGGAGCCTTGACGCAACGGTTGAGTTGTTGCCTAGTTGAAAGAGCAGATCTCATTGAAGATTTACTGATGCGATAGTGATATGTTGCAAGTGCACGATATGTATTGTAGTATAAATCAATGTCTTTCTACAAGGACTCGCTCATCAATGCAGCGAGCCCTCTAATTAATTGCTAAGTTAATCAGATTTAATGATTGAGTTTCCTAACAAATTGATCCTAGCTATGAAAACATTAATTCTAGGAATTATTCAAATGATAAAAATGTTGAGGTGATAAACCTACATTGCTAATGAATCAAACAAGGCGAATTGGACATAAATTTCACCAACTTTGACAACTTTTAAGATCAATAATCGCGTATACTCTTTTGCAGCGACCTTTTGGAAATGAAGTGAATTGCCTAGCAAAGTCAATCACTCACATATATTTCAAATTTAACTAAGTTAATAATCAAATCATCAAATGACCCCTAACTAGACCTGTTCAGCAGTTGACCCGGGCCGAGTCAATCGGGTCGAAAGTTTCACATATATTTCACATACGCAACGTCTGCTCCCTCTCTCTCCTCTCTCCCATCTCTCACCAGCAGTCGGAAACTGGCGACTTCTGACCGGAGAAAACCCACCGGTGGAGTCGCGTCATCCATTCGACTGAAAGCTCCCAACTACCACCCCAAACACCCACCAATTGGTTGTCTAATTGTTCGATCTAGGGTTTGTTCATGGCCGTGTCATGCAATTCTGCCCAGGTCCGCCACAGGTCCCGTGTCAGGATCCGCGTTGTATCATGTCGACCTTAGTACAACAACCCTAATAGCCGAGTCCAGGTAACATAGTATCCACCACATCCACACTTTACCAACTTATCCACCACATCCACACTTAACCTACTTATCCGCAAAACTACTTAACCAACTTAACCAACTGTGGAAAAGAATAGGAACGATGACAGAAGCAAATAGTGCATGCACAATATATATTACATGCACTTGAAGCATGTGCTTCGGATAAGTATGAGTGAACAATTATGCTATCGAGAGTGAACAATGAGTAGGTATGAGTGAACAATTATTCTATTAAGGGTGAACAATGACTACATTTGGAGCACGTGCTCCAGGAGCATGTAATAAATTGCAGTGCAGGTAAGTCTGGTAAAAAGAAGGCATGGGGGCAGAAAGGTAACTATGTTTTCCATTCTAGAAAGCTATTCACCCTGTTATTTTCTGCGGTATTTTGCGGTATGGTGTGAGGAGGTGTGGTGGAATTGTGGTTGGTGTGGTGGAATTGTGGTAGGTTATTGGTATGTGGGGTAGGTGAGGAGAGAGAATGTAAAAAGTAGAGGAGAAAAGTGAGGAGAGAGAAAAGTGAGGAGAGAGAAAGGTAATGATTTGCGGTAAAGTGTGGTGAGTTGTGGCAAACTGCAGTATGCTGTGGTACCGCAGTTTGCCAACCGCAGAAAAGAACAGGGCGGTAAAAACAGTTGCCCATAATGAATTTCTGGACTTGGGGTTGTTTTTAGGGTATTTGAAGGACATGGGTGAGTATTTGTGGCTGCCTAGAGCTGCTTCCCACAACTCTGAATGCTTCCAACCATGCAAATCACACAATTGTTACACCAGTGGGAAATAACCAACAGAGTAACATCCAAATCGTAGTTTAAATAAGGCGTTGAACAATTTCGTATCCCAAACGAGCAAGCGAAATCTGAATTTGTAGCAGCATTCAACAAAAACCGACGCACAAATTCTTCTTTTGAAAAAATATACAAAAAGAAGAAACATAACATGCAGCATCTACCTGTTGGGAGATGTGTAAAAGAGGATGGATGGATGAATGCAGTAAGAAACTGGAACAGCCTTCAATATTTACCAACTGTAATCGTAAAGCAAACAGCATAAAAGAGTTTCATACAAAACATATTGTTTCGAATTCAAAACTCAAAATGTTCGATAAACGAATTGTAAAAACTTAGTTGTACAAACTTGCAGTATTATTCAAGCACTATGCAACTGAACATGATTGAAGGTTTACATCTAAACTTTTTCATCATCATCATCATCAACAAAAACAGCCTTCAATATTTACCAACTGTAATCGTAAAGCAAACAGCATAAAAGAGTTTCATACAAAACATATTGTTTCGAATTCAAAACTCAAAATGTTCGATAAACTAATTGTAAAAACTTAGTTGTACAAACTTGCAGTATTATTCAAGCACTATGCAGCTGAACATGATTGAAGGTTTACATCTAAACTTTTTCATCATCATCATCATCAACAAAAACACGAGTTCAGGACTTTGGCTCCAACCCAGAAAGATGGGGGAAAGACGAACCGCTGAGTTGCAATTCTTCTCTCCCAGACAAATCCATCATTACTAACAGCAACGCAGAAACCTTCCTAGATAGCCCAAAATTTATATTTACAGATTCCTTTACCTGTCATAGGTAGGGACAAAGCAGGGGCATGGAACTTACAAGCACGTAGATGCTTTTGAAGTTCGTTGATTGATTCCTAAGAGGATCACAATTACCGTCACATCATCATGGTATTTCCTTCTCCTTCCAGGAGGTACGTTCATCAGCTCTTCCATGCTGAATCCTACACAACAAACAGATTGCACTTTCAGAAGCAGCAAGTTTGTGCACAAATCAAAACATAGTGCATCATCTTCCACGTGAAAAACATGCGTTTGCAGTGCAGAATAATACACTTCTATCAGGTCAACAAACAAATGTTAACAAATGACAACAACAAAGCCTAACATAAGAGTGATAAGACTGTAATGATTCTTGTCTGGAAGTATGTCAAACAGACTCGAACCACAAAAGTCCAACCCAGCTTGGTCACTCAGCCACCAGATACATTCTAACAAGCTAGCATTTACATGAGTAGTCTATTCATCCCTTCTTTCATTGGTAAACTCCAAAGTCCAAACTGAAAATCTGAAGCTCCAACCGCAAGTAAAAACTATGACATTTTCACTAGTGAACTTGTCGGGTCACAACAATCCCTTCACTGAATATCTGAAAGCCTGATGACGATGTTTGGGTATGTCTTAGCTAATTTGGTAGTCTGGATTTGCAACTACAAAATGCATTACAAGTAGACCTAGCTACATTGAAAAGCTTATGAACTCAGAAATTTCAACCAATAGCACCAAGCATCAGAAGAGCTATCACAAAACCGTAAAGTTTCATATTTTTCATCATAGTTCAGCGACAAAAAGACTCATTTAAGAATTAACAAAGCCACATACCTGCACAATCTGCGGCTCTAATCACAAGCTGCTCCAACAAATACTTAGCTGGATCCCCAGAAGGATTCCTCAATATATAAGAATCAACCAGCCTCACTGCTTCTTCGTTAGTGAAGAAGTCAAATAAACCATCGCTACCGAGGATGACAAAGCGATCAGATTTTGAGATCCGGTGAACATTGACGGTTGGACTTGTGGAGACGTAAGGAGGACTAATCAAATTACGAACTCTAAGAATTCCCATCAATGCATCATTCAACTCTTTCTGCATTAAAGGAACTTAAGTTAAAGAACTCATTCAACTCAATCAACTCTCTCTACCCCAAATCCCCCACCCCCTTCTTTACAAAAAGAATACATAAATAAAGAAAATATCCATAATTGTAGCATATTAAACACATGAAATCCTGAGAACTAACATCTCAATCAAACATGCATTTCTGGTGTTCATGCATGCTTCCTCCTAATAACATAGGAAAAGAGGGAAAAAAAATATATCAATGTTCAGACTTTTAGCAAGGGGAAGTCAAGACTAACCTTCTTTAAGTATCCTACACCAAATGCACGGGTGACCTTCAACTTTCCTTTTACTTTGCCAGAAGAGATTATCGCTGGATCATCAGGATGATTAGCCAAAAGTTGAGATCTCTCAAGTTCATTGTCCGTGCTGTGAATATCTGAAAGTTGGATCGCTTTTAGTTCAGTGTCTCCCACATTACGCCCACTACAATGTGTCGCCAACACAACTCTGCTGTCACCCAAATTTAAGGTGTACAAGTCTTTCCCAACAATCAATGCAACAAGAACACAAGATCCAACAGAAACCAAATCAGGGCGGTCTTCCATATCTTGCTCAACCATGGATAAGAAATCATTCTCGGCTTGACTTAGAGCCCGTTGGAGGCACTCAAGCACCCCTTGTCTAAAGAGATCGGACGATATGTCAACCTCCATGTTCTTATCGTTTTCAACACAAAAGTCATCATATCCTTTGCCACCACTCCCCAGGAAACGCCTACCTCGACCAGAAACATTGCCATCATCGATCATATATTGGAAGGAATCATCCATTGAAGAACAATTTCCAGCTACATCCTCTTTCATATCCCCATTGAACAAGTTGAAGTTCATCAAGAAGGTGTCATACAAAGTTCCAGCTAGGAAGTCAGCTGCATCTCTCCCATTAAATCCATCATATACACCACAAAAGAGCCACCCATCTTCTTCAGAGCAAACAGCTTGCACCCTATCTTCACCGGCCGCCCCACCAGCTACTTGCACTTCCAAGGCATTCAGAAAGCCTTCACTTGGGGAATGAGCACTCATGGGCTTCAGATAAGAATCATTTTCAGGAGATATACCCGGAGTAGATGGACTAACGCTTAAGTTTGACAGGGTACTCTGGAGAGAAGACGACAATATATCGATCTTAGAAGAAAGTGAAGGTGAGGATGGAATCCTTCGGAATGAATTGGGAGAATCCCAACTAGGCAGTATCTCTGAGCCTATTATGCCATTGCAGATGTTTGTGTTTGCTAATGTAGCATTAGCACTCAGAGCAGCCCCACAAAGACATGAGAAAGATCGACCTGATCGCCTCAGCCTGGGGAAGATTGGATACCCAACGGAATCCTCAAATGTGGTTTTCTTGCCATTACATTGATAACCAAAGCTAACTTTAATTTCTCCTTCTGTAGAGTTCATAGTTTCTCCAAACATTTTGCCTGAAAATAACAACATCAAGTAATTACGTAAGGTTCATAATGGATTAATTGTCAGGACATAATATATTAATAAAAAAATGCACAAACATTGCAATTAGGTTAAAAGCATTCAAGTAAACAATGTTTAGTCCACTAGTACCACACAAAGGATTCCATTCTTGAATCATGATACTCTTTATGCTTATATAGAATGGAAAACGGATTGTAATTTGTGAAGACACAGAATAGCAAATTAACTCAATCACTCCTAGGCTTCGTAGAATTGTAATTGACAGACATAATCAAAATCAAATGTACCCGTCTTTTTTACGAGTGATTGAACAACCTATATTCCTAGTTGCAATATCAGCAATATTCCTACGCCTTTTAAAACTGCTAGCTACTTACTGCAATCTGTAGCTGTAATAAATACATTGCAGAATTATGACATGCTTGTTCCCTACTGATACTTCACGTCTCTGACTCTAAGGAGCTAAGGCTTCGCTGTACAGCTTCCATAATTCGACCATTTACTATCAAACATAAGCAAGCAATGATCTGAAATTCAGAACTAAGATTGTTATGGCACACAACTAGAAAAGAGTCCATCACTACATCCAAGTGAATCAAATGATATCACTCTGTGACCCTCTGTAAGGAAGAATTATACATTTATACTTTATTATCAAGTCTTTGGCTCCAATTTGTTGGCGACCCATGCAAGCATTTGTAAACATATAAAGTGCAACCACTTAGAGGGGTCAGTAGAAACAAGCAAAGCAAAGACAAACAAGAAAGAGGTACTTTTAACAAAGATAGCTTCAAACAAAGATAGCTTCAACTAGAGATTGAGCTCATAAATAAATGGATTCTTATGCAACAATGCCTCCAGGCTATCTGGTATACCTTCTTCACCTTAGCCTGAAATCCTACCTGGCCCAGCATTAGGTGGGTAGGGAACCCCCCCCCCCCCCCCCCAACCCAACCACCCAAAAAAAAAAGAAACAAAACAAAACAAAACAAAACAAAACAAACAAAAACAAACAAACAAACAAACAAGAGGAGGAGGGAGGGGAGACCAAAAAGCTTGAAAAGAAAAGAGAAAAAAAGAGGGTAAATAGAAACAGCAAAAGTGAGCCAAAGGGGTATTGGATTGATACAAATAGAAACCACAACAGCATAAGACCATGGTTCAAACAAAGTCATGTACTTGTACAATAGACTTTATAAATTCATCTTTTTCTCCAAACAAAAGCCAAAACACAAACTGTTAATACACCAAACTTCATTCAAATTCATGGGTAAATTGTGGGCTGGGAAAGTTTCCCCAACTTACCTAAATATATCAAACCTTACCAAATCTTTAGGATGCGTTTAGTTACAATTGTTTTCCGAACTCAACCTTCCCATGTTTGGTTGTAAAATGTGCCAAGGAAAGTTTCAAAGTGGGCCTCACTATTTTCCCATTGTAGATGTGAAAAAAACTTCCTTGTGGCGGTCTCGGGAAAGTTTTTCCCAAGTAAAGGTTTTATAACTTAACTTTCCAAAATGACCTTGAATCTATTTATAACTTTCCAAAATGACCTTGAAAGCCATTGCGAATAAACTTTCTCATATTTTCAAATGACAACCAAATATGTAAAGTTTTCCTTCCTAGAAAAGGCTTTCCTAGGAAAAACTTTTCGGCGAAAAATTCCCAAGAAATATTTTCTTGAAAAAGAACACACCATTAGTTACATGAGCTTACCCAAGTTTAATTTTACCTAAACTTACCTTACCATAAGTTCCCTTCCCAATCAATTTGACACACCCCTAAGCAGTCTTATTCTTGAAAATACAAAGGAAGAAAACCAAGGATATGAAATCACAAAGTGAGATGTCCCCTCCACTAAACCAGTATTCTAAACTGGCCATGGATTGGGAGACTTAGAAATGGTTCTACTATCAAAAAAATTAACAAACAAAGATAGTTATTAGTGACTCTAAGCTCAATTGGCCATGGATTGATCAAAGAAATCCCATCACCAACATCAATGCTTGATACTTTCTATAGAAGAATGGTCAATGCAACGATGATCCAAAAACCAAAAGTGATTCGAAATCTGATAAACAAGGGTTTTGGTGTATGACATCCAAAATTATGGTAATTCATACATTCGAATTCAAAAACAAAAATGCAAGTAACCACAACAGAACCAAGAAGTTTCCAAAATAGAACACAACACACCCAGATTACCAAAACTGAATCAAAAACGAAAAAAAGAAAACCCAACAACAAAAACAACAGATATTGAGATGTAATTGAGATGCCCACCAGAGGTATGTCGAATAAAGCGAAGAAGAACAAAGAGAAACCCAGATGAGAAAAGCAAGCTAGAGAGAAGCCCAGATGAGAATTCGAACTTGGAAGCAAGAGGAGTAAGGGAGATGAGATTGAGAGGAAGAGACAGTCAATGGAGGAATACTGAAAGGAATCTTATAATAGAGAGAGAATTTTGAAGCATGAATGGTAGAAGAGGGGAGGGTACATTTGAGTGGAGGAGACTGAATTTGAGTTGCGAAATTTCAAGCAGGAGAATTTGTTTGTTTTGTGGGTAACCTTATTAGGCTGACGATGTCAAGGAGGGTTCCTCCTCCGTCCTACTCGACAATAATTAAGAATTGAGATGAAAGAAATCTGAATCTCATTCACTGCATTACGCAACTATCATAATAGACTAGTCAAAATTTTGTCCGATCCAAACTATCTAATTATCGGACCTAGAAAAAATCGAGTCTGAACATAAATTATTCGTCTAAATATTCAGACATAAAATTTCTCTTTTCTGTATTGTCCGAACCCGATTTGAGTTTCGTCCGAATTATCCGACATTCCGACCCAGTTCGACCCGAAATAAAATCGGGACCGGACATGAATTTCTTGTCCAAATTTTGACATTGTCCGAATTTATCCGACCCGAATTTATCTGGACCCGAATTTTTGCCAGCACTAACCAGAACTATCATTTCTTCTTTTTTCCGAATATTAAAAGCCAAAAGACTTAAAGATTCATATAAAACAGCAAACCACATATTAAATAGCAAACAGTTACAACAAAAAATAAGATTACAACTACTGTTAAAAAAATAACACAATAAGGACTTTCACAAACACCATAGCCAAAAATGATATATACAATAATTTGTAATGGTTATAACCCTTTCTCCTTTTGTTTTCTTTTTCTTTCGTAATGGCTTTAATTGATTTCTCATTTTTATTTTACAAATTACTACTCCCTCTGTTTGATATTAGTTACTCCCTCCGTCCCAAATTAATTGACACTTTGACTAAATTTTGACTGTTAATTATTCATAAATTATAATGAGTTACAATATGAAATTACCGTCATTAGAAAGATACTTTACTAAAATTTACAATGGAGGTAATTTCATATCGTAACTCATTGTAATTTGTGAGTAACTAATGATCAAAATTTTGTCAAAGTGCCAATTAATTTGGGAAGGAGGGAGTATCATTTTTGGAAATTGTACAGTCAAAGTTTTAAAATTTTTGATCATAAATTTCTCAATATATACAATAATTTGTTATATAAATTAAATTACTATGATTAAATTCGTAACGAAAAAATACAATCCTGAAAGTATAATATTATAATTGTTAATAAAATATTATATATGAAATTATCAATCAAAGAGTGACATTGAATATCATGATAATTAATATGAAACGAATGCAATATTTGGTATTGTGGGATGCATTGTTATTATTTGTAATTTTCTTTGTATTTGATATTGTTTGAATAATACTTTGTATATTATTATTGAGAATTAAGATAAAGAAAGTAATTGGCTAATTAGTAAATTTAAATATGTTTTTCTATATTTAATTTTAAATTTTCTACGCCTTGGTTATTGATGACATCGTAACTCTAGGCATATCATTGTTTCATTTAATAAAGTACTGTAAAGAATCTTTAGAGACAAAAATGTATTTTTTTCTACCCTAATTATGTTACTCCTTTTGATTCTCTTTGTTCTTCCTGCCTAGCCATGACTTTTTAAGAGCACCGCAATGGTGAGCATGAGTTATATTCACTGGATGAGGTGGAAGTAGTATGACCCACCAAAAAAATTAGAGTTAAACTCTCTATGTTAACTTGCTTTTCAATAGTGAGTGTGAGTTTAATTAAAATAAATAAAAGAAATGTGTATGCCCCATATTTAATAGTTTAAATACACTATAACAGAAATAAAAAAAATGAAAAAATATGTCGAGAATCTCGTCCTCGTCCTCGCGCGGCGAGCACGAGTTCGAGTTTTTCTCACCACCAACACTCGTCCTCACCAACTGCACTGTCTTTCTCGTCCTTGCCCACGCCACATCAGCGTTATTTCAGTCTCAAACTCGCCGTTGCGGATGGTCTAAGTTTATGGAGGTGTGCATCCGTATTTCGTGGAGCTGGTGAACATACTCGTGAACGATATGATCTATACATGGAAATGAAATTCGGATTTATCAATGAACAGAATATTGAGAAATCAAAAGGGGCTCTAGTCAATGATCAAATGAATGAATCACTGGGAGCACGTATGAGAGTTGAATTGATTGTCGTAACTATGGTAGAATATTTCAGGGATGTTAATGAACAAGATGTATTTATATTTATCGACAATATCTTCCTTTTTATACAAGTAGGATCTAAAGTATGTCTTTTGTTCACTCTTATTGTTCATGTGTGGTTGAGTTTCTTAATGATACTCTTCATCTCTCGTCTTCCCCGCGTCCTAACATTAAATCTAACCAAATCTAGGATTTTTATGAACCCTAATCATTTCATAACCTCCTATTTGCTTACGGAAGGCCCCCTTCATGGAAGAATTAGGTCTAATTACCTACTCCCTTCATCCTTTTTTAAGTGCCAAAAAACCTAACTTTAAAAAACCAATATGTTTTGGAAATAGAGTAAAAAAAATTATATAAGGACAAATATACCCTTCATTAAGGGAAAGAGATGAATAAAAGAGAAATTTAAAAGGTAAAATAAACATCTCATTCATTAATTAAGGGCAATATGGATATTTTGATTATTGAAAATGTAAAATTGGCAAATAAAAAGGAACAAGATTAGTTAGAAAAATTGACACTTATTAAGGGACAGGGGGAGTAATTAATTATCTCTCTCTGCTTGCTAATTGGCCATTTGCGAAGACTTGGCTATTGAAAGGATACCGCTTTTATGTTAACGCCACAAAGTCCACTCCCCTTTCGAATTTCGTCTATAAGGTATATTGTTTTGTTGGTTTCTAAGATTTCTCACCCTACCAGTAATCTTATTTTCAATCTTGTTTTATGGATGATGATTTAAATTCTTTTCACTAAAAATTTTCTTATTTCGTTTATTGTGTTGGGGTTTTTGTCTCAGGGTTTTTGTATTTTCTATTGTATATGTCCGCATGATGACTATAAAAGGGTGACGTGGCCCTTTTATTATCCTTCACCTTCCTATTTGTTAATCCTTCTTCTATTCATTTTCCTTATGTCTTCTTCCAACTCCTCTTAGTAAAATGTTGATCATGTATGTGATAACCTCCACCCCCCCCCCCTCCATGTGGTTCTAATTCAATTAGATTGAACTTTTTAAATAAGGTGGATTCAAATTCGAATTCACCTCAAAGCAACTCAAACCGTTGAATTCTTTATCTGTCTTTCACGGGCACACTTGGGCCCAGTGAGAAAAATTGTGATCCTATTCTCATGCCCACAGTTCAACCACCACCTAGATCTTCACAATAGACAATCTGTGGTTAGTCATCCGAACCCTCTAAATGTGTCTGACTGTCCTGTATGAGTTGGAATTTAATATTTTAGAAGACTTACTAGTTGATGAGCCTCCTTTTCCCCTCCTGACCCTTTGTTTGATCTTGTTGACCTTGATAAGTGAAAGTGTCTTTATCTTCTTGTTAAGCTTAGGGTGAATCCATTCCTATGCCTCGTGTCATTGCTAAGACAAAAATTGACTAGGAGCATATTCGTGGTCCTATTGAGTGTTGAGTATGTTGATTTAGGTAAACAAAGGATTTCACTTCATTTTTCCATTGTTAAATATAAAGAATATGTTTGATGCAACCACCCTTGGTTTGTGAAGGGCCTCAATCTTGTGTGCAATCTCTAACGTTTCTTTGATCCTTATACTACCATAATTGAAAAAATTGATCAATGGATCCGTTTTTACAGGTTACCGTTGGAATTTTGTATTATAAAACATGTGTGTGAAATCCTCAAACCTTTAGGTACTATTGTTCGTATTGATGATTGCACTCTTCTCAAAAAGAAGGGCGTTATGCACGTATTTGTTTTAACCTTCATGTATCCAAATTAAACCTCTTCCCCGACCTTTATCCATCTCAACCCCTTGGAGGTTCCTTAACATTCCTATTATTTATAACGGTCTCAACGAATCTTTCCCAGTGTGTGGCAAATATGATCACATTCATAATAATTTCCATGATCTTCCTTCTACTCCTAAATTGGAAATTATGTTTGAGAAATGGTGACAATCCTATTCCCTATAACTCTACTAATTCCTTGTTGCCTACTAGTCTTGCCTTGGAGGTTCTTTTAAACTCCGTCTCCTGCCTAGAGGTAGTTGTTGTCTTGTCCCCCGATGCTTTGGCTACGATGAAGATATTATTTATGGTTTGATGGATGTGGATCATAATGAAGATGTTAATGTTTACCTTCATCGATCTAGAAGGTTTCCTGAGCCTGACAATTCCCCTCACTCTTTTAAGAAATGTAAATTTGATGATAGTGAAGAGTTATCTTCCCATCCTAAGTAACTCATATAATTGCTCATTTCATTATTTATTTATGATGGTTAGAATTTTTTAATTATAATGTAAATAATTATACTGTAAATAATTATTTGATAAAATAACCTAAACAATTTACAATGTCATAAGTGTTATTCTTTAAATTAGAACGAAAAGTCATATTATAAATTAATGTAATTAATATGTGATTAATATTTTTAAATATTTTTTATTTTAAAGCTTTGATTGTTTCCTACTTACTCTCAAAAATGAATAATTTACGACATTTTTTTTTTCAGAAGTTTGAGACTTGGGATTTAACATGTGTACCTGTATATATGTACATAGAGAAATCATTAGTTGTGGGTTTAATATAATATATAGTATCAAATATTTGGTTGGTTGACATCGTAATTGTTTATTTCCATTCAATATAATTGCTGGTTTTGTCCTCATACTATCCAACATGATTGTAGCCATTTGTTTAGAGAGAGTTGAGTGTAGAAGTTAATAATCAAACGTCACTTCCAAATTCCGATTTAATGTTGTAATTGTACTTTTCATTGAATAAGTTTGCTTCAAAATTCATGTTATTATAATTAAGAAAGCTTATGTTTCTTTTGTTGAGAAAAATACAAATTAAAGGGTTATACATTTAAAGTTATTTCTAGGAGTTTCTATTTTAAAGTATTCTATAAATTGAGTACAAAACAATGAGAATTTGTGTGGAAGCTGAACATTTCATTGTGCAGTAAAACTTTCACTCTAACAATCTCTATATTAAAAAACCAACAAAATTGGTATCAGAGACAAGAAAAGTTAGAGCACACATCTTTTTCGAATAGAAAGCACGAGCAGGCAAAAAAAACCACAAAAAAAGCCACACAGAAAGCACAATTTAGAAACAACCACGACTAGTAATGGTAAAAAATTTCATCTCAGCCACGAACACCAACTTTCAAAGGAGAACATACCACCTTTGGAGTTTGAAGATGAAGACTATGTTTAGGTTCCAAGAATTATGAGATCTGGTAGAGAAGGGTTATACTGAGCCTACTCCAACATCAGCTCAGCCCGATCAACAAGTATGGGAGACTCGTAAGAGAGATGCAAAGGCATTGTTTTTCATACAACCAACAGTTGATGAAGTTTTTCCCCATATAGTAGCAATTAGGGGTGAGCAACGAGCCGGGTCAGGGTCGGGCCATTAGTCGGGTCTAGTCAAGGTCAACCTTTTGTAGTAATGGGTCCGGTCAAGGCTTTCTAGTGAAAATAAGGGTCGGCCCGTTGGAACCTAAAATTAATATTAATTGTATTGTACCAAAAAAAGTACTTATACTAATTATTATTTAATGTGGAGTATTAATAATATATTTAAGTAAGGATAACATTTAAAACAATAGGAAAAACTATTTATTTTGAGTTATTGATCGGCCACCCGGTCCGGTCAATTCACCGGCCCTTTAACATTGTGAAACGGGCCAACTTGTTAATGACCCGACCCTTTGACAACCCTTATTTTTAGGGCCCAACCCTCTTGACCCTTTAGGGCCCCGACCTATTGCCCACCAGCTACTTCTCACGAGGCAAGGGATATACTCAAGAAAGAATTTTTGGGTGAAAAGGAGATGCTCGCTGTCAAGTTGCGAACTCTTAGATCTGAATTTGAAACCTTGGCCATGAAAGAAAAGGAGTCAGTCGAAGAGTTTATGTCTAGAGTTTCTGGAACCGTGAGTCGGATGAATACTTATGGGGAAAGTCTTACTAACAAAATTATAGCAAGTAAAGTGTTAAGGAGTCTAACAAAAGACTTTGATCATGTTATTGCCACAATAGAGGAGTCAAAGAATCTCTCTAAGTACAACTTTGATGAGTTAACGGGTTCATTATTAGCCCATGAAGTAAGGATTAGTAGGTCCTATGAGAAAGTGGAGGAGAAGGCGTTCCAAGTAAAGTGGGAGTCTCCCTACAAAGGTAAATTAGAAAACTCGAGTACTCGTGGAAGAGGACATGATGGCTATCGTGGTAGAGGTCCCAGCGGCAGCTGAGACAAAGGTTCGTTTGGTGATCAGCACCAATTTAGGAGCCAAATTCAATGTCATTATTGCAAGAAGTTTGGTCATAAAGAAGCTGAATATTTGGCGAAGCAGAGAGATGAAGAAAAGGGAGTCAAATTTGTTGAATATGTTCCAGCAGAAAAATATCTTTTTATGGCTCATTCTCAACTTGATGGTGATGTTAATTTAGTTTGGTTCATGGACAACAATTGTTCTAATCATATGACTGGAAAAAGGAGTATGTTCAAAGAGTTGGATGAGAAACAGAAGAGCGAAGTTCGACTTGGAGATGACAGGATGATGAAGGTTGAAAGAAAAGGAATAGCTAGCATGCATCAAAACCTCCCAGGGTAATGTAAAACTCCTACATAATGTCCAATTCGTTCTTGATTTAAGTCATAATTTGTTGAGTGTTGGACAATTGATGGAAGATGATTACTTTCTATTATTTGATGATAGTGTATGCTCTGTTCATGATAGAACTTCTAGTCGACATATAGTCAGTGCTCATAAGAGGCAAAATAGAATGTTTCCGTTGCAAGTCTCAGATGAAAAAAGTATGCCTTCAATGTTAAACAAACTGAGTCAAATTCGTGGCATTCCAGGGCATTTGAATGTGGGAGACTGAAACTATTGGCTAGAAATAATATTCTCAACATTTCACCAACAAAGGTTGTCCTGAATCGAACTTTGTATGAGGCTTGGAAGGGCCGAAAGCCAAGGGTAAGTCACTTGAAGGTGTTTGATTGTGTCACATATATTTTGGACACGTCATCTTCTCGTTGCAACCTCGACCCAAATCGCAAAAATGTATTTTTGTGGGTTATAGTCCTTAGTCCAAGGCTTATAAACTGTATAACCCCACAAATGGAAAAATGTTGATCAACAGAGACGTGGTATTTAATGAAGCCGCAACTTGGGCTTGGACAAACAATGAGTCTAACTCCTTCGTAGACAATCATTATTTCAAATTCTATAGAGTCAACCGCTGCAGATTCACCAAAAAGTTCTCTCGGGAGCTCATCAATAATATCATCTGAAACTTCACCTGAAGGTTCACTTAAAATCCGCCTATATCTTCACCTGCAAGTACATCTACAACCTCACCTATGAAGGAGTCTATTCAGTTGCGAAGATCAACAAGAGTAAGGAAGCCAAATCCTAGATATGCATTAACTAACAATTTGTCTTGCTCCTTTGCTTTACTTGTTTCAGACCCTATATATTTTGAAGAAGCAAAAAATGAACCTAAGTGGAGCAAAGCAATAGAGGAAGAGTTATTGGCTATTGAGAAAAATGAAACATAGGAGTTGGTTGATTTGCTGGAAGGGGAAATGTTAATGGCTTGAAGTGGGCATATCACACCAAATACAATGTTGATGGTCCATTCAAAAACTTAAAGCTCAATTGGTTGCTAAAAGCTATGCTCCGCAACTAGGTGTTGAATTTGATGAGACATACTCTTTGTTGCTCAGTTTGAAACAATGAGAGTGTTTCTAGCATTAGCAAACATAATTTGGTTGGTCTGCTTATCAGTTTATGTCAAATTAGCTTTCTTGAACGAAGAATTGGAGCAAGAAGTGTATGTTGCTCAACATGAAACGTTCATTGTTGAAGGGGAAGAAAACAAGATTTACAGGCTCAAAAAGGCTTTATATGGCCTCAAGCAGGCTTGACCAGCATGGTACGGTAAATTGATTCTTATTTCAATGAGAATGGATTTGATAGGAGTCAAAATGAACCAACTCTTCAGTCTTCACAAAAAAAGGTGAGGTAATTCCAATTTTCTTGTTGTATGTTTGTATGTTGATAATATGATTTGTATGGGGTTATGTGAGTCCGTTGTTGCGGAATTCAAGTCTGGTATGATGGAAAAGTTTGAGATGCCAGACCTTGATTTGTTAAATTATTTTCTTAGGTCGAAGGTTAATCACACTGAAGATGGGATTTTTATTTAACAAAAGAAGTATGCTGTTAATTTTTTGAAAAAATTCAACATGTTGAATTGTTAGCCTATGCCAACACCCATGAATATGAATGATAAGCTTACAGATGATGATGACACAAGCATGGCATATGCAAAACAGTTTAGGAGCATTGTTGGTGGTTTGAGTTATTGATGTCATACCAGGCCTGACATTACATTTTCTGTAAGTGTAGTGTCAAGATTCATGCATAACCCATCGACACATCATTTGGGAGCAGCCAAGTGAGTTCTTCGCTATGTTGCTGGAACAATTGATTTTGGAGTTTGGTACTTAAGGGTATCAAAATTCAGATTGTATGAGTTTTTTTGATAATGACTGGACCTGTTGTTTAGTGGATAGTAGGAGTACTTCTTGGTGCCTATTCTCACTCAGGTCTGGTGCTATTTCATGGTCTTCAAAGAAATAAGACATAGTAGCTTTGTCTTTGTCGGAAGCAGAATATGTTGCAGTTACAGGTGCAACTTGTCTAGCTGTTTGGTTGCGAAGGTTATAGGCTGACTTCCTCCAAATTCACGACGGTGCTACATAGATTTTTTTTTTTGGTGACAACAAAGCTACAATTGCCATGACTAGAAATCCAACTTTTCATAGTCGTACAAAACATATTAACATCCGATACCATTTTATTCGGAAGTTGGTTGCATGGAGAAATAAGTTTGACTTATTGTAACACAAACAAATAAGTTATTGATATTATCACAAAATCGCTTCTGCAAGCAATGCATGGATTCTTCAGATTCAAAATGGGTGGGATCAGTTTTTGAAGGAAGGGGGAGCATTGAATAAGCTGCTACAAAACTCACGTTACTATAGCAAACTTTGAAGTTATCTTTGACATATTTTCAGTAAGGCATGCAAAAAGGGCTATAAAGGGGCAGGTCAAACAATAGAAAATGTAGCATGTGTGTAGGCTAAAAGCGAGACACTAGTATGCTTTTGTGCCTTTGTAAAACCCACTGAAACTGCCTGTGTTTTCATAGCTGTATTGATATCGATAATAGTGGGGCCATGGACTGTAGGTCATCTGTGCTCTAGAGGCACTATTTTTATTACTGGATTGATAAATAAAACTGGCTTGTTGTCCATAATTATAAAAAAAAGAAGTTATTATACAATTTTACATCTTTTTTAGTGTTAATTATTATATCTTAGTTATTATTTTTTTTTTTTGGGCAACGGTGATAGACAACAAAACTAAAACTAGCAACTAAGAGTTCTTACTCACACAACAAGGTCATGGGCTGGCTTAATAGCAACCTTAGAGATTTTCGCAATGACAAGATTACTGAAAAGAGAAACAACTGTTGACAGTGTTGGACCACTTGCTTGACAATCCTTGGTGCTTCAGCCGGACAGAAGAAAGAGTCCACTAACTGTTGAGCATCAGTCAAAATTTCATCTGGTGCTTCTTCGGGGAAGATCGGATAGACTGCCTCTTCCTGTTACTGTAAAGCTCATCAGACCTCCATTGCTGAAAGACATCATCAATATTCCGCATGATCTGGTAATGGTATGGGGATATCTAGTTACATATGAAGATCTTTTCATTCTATGCCTTCAAAATTTCCCTAGTCGTGGCAATGAAGATCTTGATCTTTTCATTCCGCATGATCTAGTTATTAGTTTTGATAATGTGGAAGTAATAGAAATAAAATGAAAGTGTTCTTATTATTGTTGACCTTCCACACCAACTATACAATGTCTTGATTTCACAACTTATCAATAATTGATTCTTTTTATTATTATTGAATGCAAAAGTGTTGAAATCAATTTCTTTATGCACAACACACTAGTACATGAGGGAATTGGGGTTGGAATTGGGGTTGGGGGGAGGGGATACTGCCTACATATGGATCCCCTCGCACCTCGTGTGAGCGGGACGTTACTCGGATTTGTTGTATTATTGAATGCAAAAGGCAAAGGAAATGCAACCATCCTTACTACATAGTGCATACTAACGACACCGTTGGTGTGTAAAATTTATGGGTAACTAGGGTGGGGTAAATAATTTCCTAAATCTACCAAAATTCATCGAAAATTATCAAAAATTATTATTATTTACCAAAACTAACAAAAGCACAACAAATTAGTTTTAATATATTAGGGTAAATATTATTTTTTTGTGAATATTTTTCTGAAACTCTAAAAAAACTCAAAAAACTTTTAAATTACAAAAATACAAATTTTGAAAAAATGAAAAATTTTCCATAAAAACAAAAGAAATTTGGAAAAATCACACTGCCACCCACCCATCATCGCCTGACCAACCTAAAGGTCACATAAAGTTGTTCCATGAAGATATTACTTGCCTTTTCCTTTTGGTGCAAGGCCAGATATTATGCAATTGTCCCATAAAGATTTAAAATAAGTCCGTTTTCCAATCTCCACATAAAATTTTAAGTAATCTACAAAGATGGGACCATCTTTACATCCCCTGATGTAGCAACGGTGGGGTGCGGTGAAATTTTAAAAAGTATGATGAGTTGTGATGAAAATTATAGTAAATTGAGTAGGTTAAGAAAGAAAATATGAAAAATAAAAGAAAAAAGTGAGGAGAAAGAAAAATGAAAAGATATATCTATAATCATTGTGATGTGATTTGGTATGATAAAATGTGGTGGAAAATTAAAAAAACAGACCTTAATAAATTTTGTATTTTTTTTATAGCCATAACAACTCCGGCCCGCCACATGACCCTTTTTTTTTTTTTTTTGGAAAGTGCCACATGACCTTAGTGACAACGACCTTAAGCAAATGAATAAAGGAAAAAAAACAAAAAGTAATGGACAACAAATGGAGGCCATGTCCATGTTTGGCCTTACTTTTATGAATTTAAAATAAATAGTGTGGATTTTTAAAATTATGTGAAAAATATATAATAGGTTTGATGAATGATGATACAATTGATAAGCCAACTAGAATATCATATATGTGTGAACAGGATAGAGTTTGTAGTTATCTCCAATCATTTCCATTCTTTTATACGACTGGTTAATTGGTCATGGTTTCATACCGTACCACAACTTTCCAATTTTCACCACAATTTACCATTTCAATTTTTATTTATCTTTTTATTATTTTCACCATAACCTTCCATATTTCACTATAACTTTCCATAATCCACCAGACTTTTCAAATTTCCATCATACTGCACCCAACCAACCACAACCAACCGTAAAAAAAAAGAACAGGATTGTCCTATGTTTATGGTAATAGATTTCATGGGTGGACATGGCATGGTCCTGGTGCAACCACGCTGCATGTGCTTTTGATTTTTGATGGTGTGTGCGTGTATTGGACATAAAGGTATTCATAATACTCGCATTTGTCAATTCTCAAATCTCATTGCCATACCCTACAATAAGATATTCAACCGTTTTTCACTTTTACAATAATATATATATATATATATATATATATATATATATAAATTGGATTCTAATAATCTCTATTTTTGCAAATTGGATGGCAATAATACCTACTTTCACTTTGTATTCTGGTGGTTCAGGAAAAAAAAATTGTATTGTAATGGTACTAAATTCACTTCCACATTCTTTTTAATTTTTTCATTCCTACCCATATTGTTTTTATTTTTTTTCGTTCTTGCCCCTAGAAAGGTAATAAAAGATTTGAAAAAAATTGGGAGAAAAACCGCAAATTCATTAAAAATCATGGTAAAGTGTTATACCAAGTTTTGAATCAAATGCAATGCAAAATCTATGATATTGAGGGTATATTCTCGATAATGTCCACTACAATCCAATTTTTTTTAGATCACCAAAATACAAAGTGAAAGTAGGCGATGAGGTGCGGTGCAATGCGGAGTGGAGAAATTGTGGTGGATTTTGATGGGTTGCGGTGAGTTGTGGTGGATTGTGGAAAATTGTGATGGTTTTTAGTTTTGATAATTGTAAATGTGTTGGGAAATGTGTTGGTAGATAGAGTTTAACTTTTAATAAAATAAATAAATTTAAATTGAAAAGGTAAATTATGGTGGGTTGTGGTAGACTATGGTGGGTTATGGTAGATTGTGGTGGAATATGAAAAATTGCGGTGCAATGTGATACCGCAGCCAACCAACTGTATAAAAGAACATGACCTTAAGAAATAAAAATAAAAAGAGTTTTTAAATGATAATATACCAATATTTGGGGGTGTTGGATTGTAATATATCAACATTTACTATTGAATAGCAATATCCCTGACCTTTATACCTGAGTGACATTATTATACCAACAGTAACTAAGGAGGTCAATAATAAAGGTCAATATGTTACAATCCAACACACTCAAAGGTTAGTATATTGTCATCTAATATCCCAAATAAAAATCCACACATATTTTATAGATAACCACACGCCGATGACAACGAGAGGGGATGATGGCCTGGGGCAGGGGCACCTCAATCTTATCCCCACACCACTTGCCCATCACATCCTTTTTTGTTTTCTTTATGGTTTTGGCACTATCTGTGATTACCACATTTTATATGGACATCAAACTTACCAAGTCAATTGCTTTTACATTCCAAATTGTTTTTACTTTCAAAGTTGGTATTATATTTCAACCATTCTTATAGGGTACCTTTCTTATAGAGTATATGTTTCTACATATTAGATTGTGTTTGACATTAATGTTTCGAGTAAGGTTTAGTATTTTGACCAAATCAAAATTTTAATCACTTAAATATTAATGTTTGGTAAATTTAATGTTTTAACCAATATAACGTTAACAACATTAATGTATAATGTTTGAAGTAGTCTTTCATTTTTTGTCATAAGTACTTTTTGAAAATTTTATCTTTAAAAATTGTTTGTATTCATTTATATCAAGTCATAAAAATCAGCTAAATTTATCGAACACAATTTTCATTTGAATAACTATTTGCTATCAAGTAATTAAACCGCTATGAGTTACTTATCAACGACATAAATCATTATCCGACATTTGAATTGCTAATTTTATCCTACAGAGACTTAATCAATCAAGTGACTTCAGTGGTCCGTAGTCAGAACTAAGTACTACCTCCGTCCCAAAATATTTGTCTGTTGACTAAATTTTGATTGTTAATTACTCATAAATTATAATGAATTAAAATATGAAATCACTACCATTAGAAAGATAATTTGCTAAAGATTACAATGACGGTAATTTTATATTGTAACTTATTATAATTTGTGAGTAATCAACAATCAAAATTTAGTCAACGGACAAACATTTTGAGACGGAGGTAGTACCAAATTAGAAGGCCCAGAGGCTACACCATCACTGCATCATCTGCCACAATAGGCGAAATCTTCAAATCATATGAGGAAAGTGTACGTAGCCTAGCAAACTCTTCAGTCAACTCTACTCAACTAAACCTAAGAGAGTAAGTCAACCTTGGGCCAAATGGACCTTAGAAGGCCCATTCCCACCAAAATTTGGGTTTTTTTTCCAGGCTCTGCTTGGAAGGGGAGTTAAAAATGAAGAGTAGAAGTTCATAAGAGTAAAGGAGGGTAAGAGTATGGGAGGATTCATAATGGTAAACTACTTACCTCTGTTTAGGAGAACAACTTGGAGAGTTCATAACAGTAAAATGTCAATTAACATATTTACCCTTTCATATTATATGTAATTCAATTAGGGTTAAGGGTATTATGATCATTTTCCATTGTAAGTATATTATAACTTAATTGAACACTTGCTTACACCTGAAATTAGGGTGTTAAAAAATAAGGGTTAAGAAGGGTAAAGGAGTGTAAACCTCACTCCCTCTTACCCTCCCTTACCCTCTCTCACTCTCTTCCTAAGCGAGGGTAAGGAGGAGTAAGGACCCTCATTTGGCCCTCCTAACCCCCCATTACCCTTCTCCCAAGCAGACCCTTAAAGTTCATTATGGTCGGACCAAGCAATTGGGTCATTTGGGTCGGGTTTGGATTGGGTCATCATCAAGTAAGATTATCATTAAAAAAGAACAACTTTGGTAAAGATAAATACGAGTCAGATCAAGTCGCTGAGTCTCATCGGATTCAAATCCATTTCAAATGAATTAATTTTAACATTTTTGGGTATAGGTCGAGTCGGGATCAAATTTGAGTGGGTAACGTGGATTATTCTAGTCGTGTCAATTTAGTATAGTTATGGTCACTCCTATACCCTTATTTATGGCTTCTATAAATGCACTAACAAATTTTAAGACTTTTCAAGATGCATTGATGGTTGTCAAATCACATCATACTCTATTGTCAAAAAGGAAAGATTCCAACCAACCTAAAAGGCTAATCTTTACCCAACTTGTTATCACTTTGAACCAATCCTCATCTAAGCTATCTTCATCCAAAACTAAGTTTGGTAGAAGAGGGACATTATTAGGGATGACAATGGATCCAAACTCACACCTAAATCTGCATAACCAGATTCAAATTTAAGAAATTGGATAAAAAATGCTTTAAGCCAACAAATCTAGGTAAAATATAGGCTCAAGCTCCTGAAAAAGGTTTTGGTCTGAGTTTAAAAGTTATGATCCAAATTTATTTGTGTACTTATATATTATATTTTTATAGACAACGTATCAATGTTAAAAATTCTATGGTTCCTTAGAATTCTTATAACCTAAATTCATAATTTTGTTCTATATAATATTATGATAACCGTCAGTTATTCCTCTTTCTCTTTAATAATTTCCTTAGCCATCAGGCTTTACTGAAGTCGGATAATCCTCCCTCCCACTCTCTTACTTTTGTTGTTTATTTCTCGGATTTAATGTTGTACATATAGTATTTAAACTTATACCAAATGTGATAATATATATCTCTAAATTTGTCGAATTTAGTGAACGTAGGATGCTATTTAGTGTGTTAAATTTGTGTTTATCATTTGTTGCATTGTAATTTATGGGTGTACCTCTATTTTGGAAGCATTGATTCAAATTTAAAATGCATGAGGTTGTGCCTTTGATATTTGTAGATTTCAATGAAAAGATTTGTTTTTCTCCACCATTTAGTATGTAAAAAATATTCAAATATTAAAGTTCAGATCCAGATCCTGATCTACGATCCTACAATTTTATGATCCAAAATCTCGATACAATTCTACTATCTATATTACGATCCACAATCCTACCTGGGTTAATTCCGATCCTAACTACCCATGAATCCGAGTTATGATCCCGATTTTAACAACCTTAGTTCAAATAACTACACCCTGAAGCCCATGGTATAAGTGCATAACCCATTACCTAGCTAGTTGATAAGAGTGCAAATTGAAAAAAAGAAGTGCATAAGATGTTCCTAACGGATATAATTTTAACCCAATCATACCATCCACAATTGTGTATGTAGCTGACTAATGCTAAAAACCCTTATAATTGATATAAAAAGTTCGTATAAAAAGTCACAGTACATGTTATCTGATGAAAACACTTTCGAAAAGTATTTTAAACGAAGGCTATATAATCATCTTGTCAAGAATATTTTGTGTAACTTACCATCAATAAAGAGAATAAGTTACATTTACAAATAAGTATATAATCGCAAAACTACAATATATATATTATTAACACTGGACTGCTCGCACCAGTTGAACCGAGAAGGGATGATCTGGCTGGTTTAGTTTTAGGTAAAACCGTTAAGCAAGTCTAATTGTGACAAAATCGACTGAATAGGTCGACTTGTTTAACCAAAACTGGCGGTCACCTCATTTTTTGTAAAACCATAGCTTTTAAATCCTAAACTCTTTCACTGCTTGACCTCAACTCTCTCGTCCTAGTCTCAGGTCTGCACCAGGTACTGTACAATACGCACCACATGTGAGGTTCACTTCTCCATAGCAGCCCAAGGACGTTTGATGCCTCCCCCTCCCCCTCCACTCCAGAGAAATATGAAGAATTTGAGATCAGTTTTCCAAATCTACAGAGAGAATATGAGTAGAAGAGAGAAACAAAAGTGAAAGAATGACGAACGAATTGTATCACAAAGACTAGCAAGTAGAATGTTCAATTGTATCACAAATACTAGCAAATGTGTTCTTACTTAATGTGGGTGGCTATGACTTTAAAATAGCAGGAGAGAGAATCATCAATATATATTACATGCACTTAGAGTATATGCTCCAAGGTATTACCGTGAATAACTATAATAATAACAGTGAACAATTTTAATATTTGGAACACACGTTCCAGATCGATAAAAGGGAAGTGAGAGAAGCTTGATGCGATGCAGTGACGGCTATGTTCCAGCCTTACACAATAGAGATAAAAATGAGTTGTGATGTTGAACACATGCAACCTTTGGGGTAAAGTTAGGATTTTGTTCACTACACTTGTTTTTAATTAATTATATGTTTCTGAAATTAAACTTTTGACAATAATATATTCTTCTAATTATTATTCATTTTGTTTCGGTTTATATTTTGAAATTCTATTATTGAACAAATAGAGTGGAATATGTCTTACAATAAATATGTCATATAATATTTGAATTATGAAAAATATTAGAATCAAAAATTTTGTAATTATTCTCGAAAAGTATACTACCTCCGTCCCAAAATGTTTGTACTTTGACAAAATTTTGACCATTGATTATTCTCAAATTACAATGAGTTACGATATAAAATTACCGTCATTATAATTTTTACTAAAGTATCTTTTTAACGACAGTAATTTCATATCATAACTCATTATAATTTGTGAATAATTAATGATCAAAATTTAATTAAAGGACAAATATTTTGAGACGGAAGTAGTACAATATTTCATTTTTCACTCACAATCGGGTCATTACCAATTTCAACCAGTTCAACAAGTGATCCAAGCCAACCAGTCTAATCCAATCAAGCCGACCCGCCAATTGACTAATTGACCCATTGGAGCAACCTATTCAATGACCAGTTCAAGTCCGACAACATAGACAACAAGCCTACAAGTTACACACCAAAAGGGCTCGACTTTATTTGTAACATAATAGCTAAAATTCGGCACACTAACAATTCAATCGAATTGCAAGTCCTCGAGTGTTGTATCGCGTATTTACAGTTACATTGCCACAACAGAACATTCTCACTAACATATTTCAAACATCACAGTATGAGCCATCCCATTCCAACCAAGCAATCCAATCTTAATAACACTTGGGCTAGGTACAAGGGCTAGCTGTGCATGCCATTAGAACACAAGTCAAGCGAGGAGCATGTTTGACACTATACGGACAACGTTGCAAAGAGAACACCCCTTAGACCCCCTACAATATTGAGGAATGGTGTTGAATTGGAAGAAATAAACTCTACAATGATAAGCAATAATCAAGGAAAAGTGGGATAAAATATAGAAGAAAGGTGAGACAAAGATGGACACAAATGAAAAAACCTATTGAGAGATTGATCAAATGGTTCCATTAAATAAATACCACATCATTTTCAAGCAAATTGTAGTTGTTCTCAACTTCTCATCCTCCCCAAAATACTATGCTTCAAGTTGAGCTTTATTTCAGTTTAATCACATTTCATGGCAATTTAATGGGTGTAAATAAATAATCACTCTGCCTAGCCCCTTAGCTCTGCAACTGGTACCAAGCATTCTTGCGAATAAAAAGCATGATATTAGACAGACAACAAAAGTTGAAGTGATACAACCCCCAACAGCCCCAAAACAAGAAAAGGACAGACAGAGGACCCAAGAATGGATTCACATTGCATAAACAACACCAAAATCAAACCTCCAAACCCTTCAATCATCCTTGCGAGCCCAAATACATCATACTACCACAACACAGTTATCAGCAGTCAGTTGCACAAATGTTTTCAGGCTACCATCAAATAAATCCTAGTGCATTATGAGGTAAGGCCAATCGTTGCAGCCAAAAACTGAGCGTAAAAGTTCCATCATCCATACAAACAATTTGCAACAAAAAGGGATGTCCCAGGAGGAAGACCAACTTCTACACAAGTGTCTCCACCGTAGGCAACACGAAGTTCTCTCCTCAACCTCACCCCTTCCCAATGCCATTTCCAATTAGGATACCCAAGTCTTGACGAGGCTGTACATTTATCAACCATACATACCTAATCTAATCTACGCAGGTAACACATCATGCATACTTAAAGAAGCAATAGACATCCATGAAAACAGACTAAACACCTAAACCAACAAAACTCCTGAGTGCGTCGCAAGTTCCGCATGCTATATCTAATACAGTCAGCAATATCTCCAACTTCTGACAAACCTAAATGAGAATAAAGACAAAGGAACACCTCCAACCTAACCGCATCCGTTGTTACACTCACTCCAAGTCACCAGTCTAGAATTTGCATAACCAAAAACAAAGATATTATCATCTCAGATTGGCATCCTACATCACGAACGGGTATATATTCCACTATGGTGCATTACTAATAGGATCATGAATTGCTGGAGCAGAGGACTATAGCATAAGAATGTAAGACAACTGCAACAGGATATGAGCTTTGCAAGTTCACTATATGTCTGGCCACCTCAAATACTAACCCTAACCACCCCCACCCCCGGGGCTTTCACACGCACCTTCAGCCTTCAACCAAAGCATACCTTTTTTTTTCTAAATCAATCAGTAAAACATTAGCTGTTAGCTATAAAAAGAACCAATAAACAGACAAAAAGATGTCAACAAAACAGAACACAGAAATCATCCATAAATTGCAGCAATACTCTTCCCTGCTGACTTCAAGCATACCAACACATGGATGAGTTATAGACCTGCCAAGCAACAGCTCAAAACAACATTAGATTTGTGTATTTTGACAAAGGATGACACATGAAACATCCAAACCTTAGGCAAATTTGTAACATCCTCACACAACCTGCCAAAAATCCTTCACCATACCGCGTGAATGGCTGCCTAATGGATGAGGGAAGCCACACATAGAACACTACAGTCCCAGCAGGGAGGGGCAAGGTGATGGACGTTACTTTATTCAGAGCTAGAAACACACGGTAATCATTAATCACTAAACAAAAACCGATAATAAGAAGGCAGACTAAGTAAAGCATCTCAATCAATGAAGATGAAATACAATGTGAGCATGAAGTCTAATCCAGGTAAGAAACAGCTTTCTAGACAGCAAAAAAGAAAATTATAGCAATGAAATAGCAACCAGGTCCAAGGATGCCGTGAACTTCCACTACAGAGATGATCCTGCATAAAGAAAGCATAAAACACATGAATCTCAGAATACGTAACATTACATGAGGCTGAAGGAGCTCGACTTGTATCCCTTGTCTCTGCAAATGTCATAACAGTACAGCAAGGTTAAAGAGGTGAGTCGTAAACTTCCAACAAGTCATGGGAATAGGTAAGTAATCAGGTTCACAAGAGCTCCAAGAAACATGATGCCTGTCAAGATAATTACAACAATAACAATGAAGATGGGTTAGCAAATAAAAAATACAATTACCATAAATTAGCATTGATAATGCTATAACAATTAACAGGTTATATGCAAAAGCAGAATTCTTTCTGAATTTGAAGCATGCAAGAGAACGCTTTGTTATTTGACTTAAGCAAGAGAACTTGTCACATAAATCTACCAGAAGGATAAATGGAGCCCTTTCTGTCTTTTATGCCTTGGACCCCCTTTTTTAAGAGTTAAAACTTCAATGTCATTTTGATTTCGTGCATAGTGATGCACTCTTTTGGCTGCATATATTGCCTGTAAAACTAGCAGTTGTGGAGAACACCGCTCATTTGAGCACAGAACAAAGCTAGTAAACTGTCAACAATGGCTTGCCTAGGGTGAGTAATCCCCACCTGACCTAGAACCCATCTATGTCAATGTTTTATAGCAGAAGGCAAATCCTGGTTCACGTTTGCCCAAAACATGTATATCATGAAATACTGAACAAGAAATCAATTACTATACCTCTTCGCAAGGATCCAGTAGGAAAAATGCACAACTACTTCATCTCCGCCATGAATTTTTCATACTCCGCGTCAGCTCCCTGGCTTGTCTGTTCAGCTGATGAAGCAGGAGGTGGTGGTGGATTAGAAACCCATGGAGCATTTGACATTCCTAGTGGTTGATCTGCAGGAGGTGGAGGAGGAGGTGCTCCATAATAAGGTGCATAACCATAAGATGAAGTCATGTATGAAGGCTGGGCAGGGGGTGCAATTGAGGCAGCACTACTCCCATAAACACCAGACGTAGGCGGTTGGATTGAAGAACCATTCTGCGATGGCACACCAGGTGGGTAGTTTTGTTGTGCGTCACCCGGAGGCGCAGTCTGTGAGGATGCACCACCAGGGACAGGTGGACCTGGGGGCGGAGGATATTGCACCCCGTAAGGAGGAGGCGCAGACTGATTCTGAACATGAGGATAGTAATTTGAACCAGGTGGAGGGGGAGGATATGCAGCATATGGTGGTGGAGGGACAGGTGGTCCCCAAGGAACTGGAGCACCGTAGCTCCCGGAAGGAGTGCTACCAAGGGGCCCACCACCGGGTGCGAATTGCTGTGATGGGTATGTTCCCGGAGCCTGATTTGGGGCAGGATAAGGCGGTGCTGCTGCAGCTGCCGGAGGCTGGGGGGCCGGTGGTTGAGGAGGCTTCCCAGCAACCCTGACAGCAATAGTTCGGCCATCCAAGCGATAACCGTTCATGCTAGCAATGGCGGTATTGGCTTGGTCAACGTTGGAATACTTCACAAACCCATAACCTTTGCTCAACTGAGTGACGCGGTCTTTAATAACCTTGGCCATCACGATCTCACCAAAAGGCGAAAAGAGTTGGATCAAACCATCATCATCAAGTGTTGGGGGTAAGTATCCGATATACAAATTGGTCTCATCATACTCCTTGGGCTTAATTAAGTTCGAACCAAGCCCCGCATGAGTACCGCCAGAATTACCGCCACTCTGCCAAGGAGGATTAGTTCCAGCGCCACCAGAGCCAGCACTTGCACCAGAATCTTCCTGTTTTGCCACTGAATCTGGAACTGTACCTCCTAACTCGGCCAAGAAGTTGCGATATTCATCATCCATCTTCTTCCCAGTTGTCCCCTTAACCGGACAATCAATAGTGGGATGTCCTCCATCACCACATATCTTACACAGCACATCACTCTTGAAAGTAGTTAGCCTCGAAGGACACGCATACTGCCTATGCCCTGGCTCACCACAAAGCCGACAATACTCCTCGTCTCGAATGGTCCCATTAAGAGCAGCAAGTTCCCTGAGCTGCTGTCTCTTATGCTCATTCAAAACCTCATCGACAGGCTGCAATAACTTCTCAACCATGGCAGCTGCAGCCTCAAGCGATTCCTGCGTATCAGCCTCAACCAAAACATGTAAATCCTCATTTTCGGAAGGGTCGGGTTTCAAATTCTGCTTCTGCTGCAACCTCCCTTCCTTAACAGAACCCTTACCCCGAATCACAATCTTCGCCCCGGTCTCCTTCTCCATACGTTTCTGGGTGTTACCCCTCGGCCCGATAATTAGCCCGATAAAATTGTACCCAGGGTACTCTTTCTGAGGGATATAGAGCTTCTTCTGAAGCTTAGGAGGCCGGTAATCAGCCGGTGGCTTGAACGCCGGATTCTTCTTAATGATTTGAGATATAATCTCTTGTCTTTCTCTATTCAATTTCTCACGGGCACGATATTCCCTAGTATTGATTCTAATTCCCATGTTATCATAAATCGGTTCAGGGGAAGGCGACCTAGCACCTTCAGGTCTATCATCCAAAGGCAAACCAGATTGCAATTTCCTACTAATCTCAAGAAGCCTACTATTAAGAGCTTGAACTTCAGGATCGAATTCAATACCTCCCATGAAATCAGGCAACTGAATCACCGGTTTCGGCTCGTCATCAGCCCACCGGGACTTCCTCTTTCTTCCGGTGGACCCGGTGGTGGCAGCGGCGGCGTCGGAACCACCTTCGGCGGGGTTATTCTCAGCAGATGGCGGCGGGTCCCACCTACTCCGACGTTTTCTACGGCTAGTTGCCTCCTCCTCACCGCCGGACTGGTCTCTCTCGGTGGTGGCTCCGCTTTGAGTTCTCTGGAAAGATTCGCTCACACCGGCGGAAGACACGGCGGAGACGACGCCGGCGCCGGAGCTTCCGTTCTCCCTGGGGCGCGCATCTAGGTTTTGTTGATTCTGATCTTGAGCATACGAATCGAAAGATTGAGGCATAGGGTTTGAATTCGGAGGTTGGGTGTGGTTGTTGTCGTTGTTGTCGTCTTGATCGTAGGAAGCTAGGGTTTGGAGGGAGTTCTGAGGGTAGGAAGCGTACGATTCAGAGAGATTTTGCGCCTCCATTGAAGAGGATTGGATTGGTGCACAGAGGATTGCAAGAATCGAGAGAGATGAGAAATCGTGACGATGAGAAGGATTTGTTTGGTTGTTGGAAATGACAATGTAAGAAGAAAAACTGATTTAGGGTTGGGATTATATGGTATGCCAAAGGCGGCCTAAAAGCAGGTAATAGTCTAGAACTTGCTAATGGGCCCATATTTACTAAATCAAGGCCCAGTCAAAACATAGGATCTAAGGTAAAATCTTGAATAAGAACACTCAGGATATGTGAAATTTTAAATTTATGGGTAACTTCAATTTATCAAAATTTATCATTTTTTCTTAAATTTACTAAAATTTATCAAAATTTATTAAAAATTACCAAATTTTTAAAAAACAAAAAAATAATAATTTTGATATATTAGCGTAAATTTGTCAAAAGTTATCAGAATTTATCAAAAGTTATCAAAATTTAATTTTTACCAAACTGTTTTTTTACCCATGAATTAATAATTTAAAAATCAAACAGTAAATGATAGTTTGAAAATCTCATAACCAATAATTTATTGAAAATAAATCACATCTATTATTGTCTCCCTAAATGCCATTAACTGTTAAAACAAAATATTTTCATCAACATACTTTAATTTTGATTTATTATAATAGAATTAATGTTACTTACACTTTTCAACTATGATAGCCGGAAAAAAATTTAATTATGATAGAATCTCATTAAAATATAAATTTTGTCAAAGTTTTCTTTTTATAAAGGTAATCAAACAAACAATAGAAATGTTTTCTCTCAAGGGATCTTCCGCACATCCTCTCTTACAAATACATATAAGCACCTACGAAAACAAGAATTAAAATAACAAAAAGCTTCTAAAGAAAGATCAAACTTAGCTAACCAATCTGCCGCTCGATTTCCTTCACGAAAAATATGAACCATTTCTATTTCCGTCTTTCCGAATACATCTGCATAAAAGCTTGAATATCCTGGACCAGTTTTGCAATTCCCCACATAACTTGGAAACTCCTTTGACCGCATTGATAAGGACAAGATTGTCACCTTCCAAGATGATTCTCATGAAACCTCTAATGACTGCATCACTAATCCCATTGCTCATTGTTGTGGCTTCAACAACCAGAACCGAAAAAGTCCCTAAGTTAAATGATGTCACTTAAATAACTCTCCCTAGCTCATCTCTGACAATATATCCTCCACCAGCTTTACCTTGACTCCTTGACCCATCAAAATTGATTTTTATCATATCACGGGTGGTTTAGACCAAGACACCCACTTATATTGATGCATAACTTCTACAGAACAAATCCAAGGACCTTCCAGAGATTCCATCCATCTATCCCTAATTAACCAGTCAGCAGTTGCTCGCTTAGCTCTTAGCAACGTACTCCCAGGATAAGTAGATCTATGATTAAAAACCACCATAATTCTCGTCTTCCAAATACTCCAAAGAAGTGCGACCACCCTTTCAATTGTTGATTTAATTGAATGTGATTTGCATCTACTAAGAAAGTCTTCCATATTTTTAGTTAAATCCAGAATCAATGGCACCAATTATGCTCCCTAGCTAACTACCAAACTTCAGTAGCATATTCACATTGAAAAAAAAAAAAAAAAAGATGGTCCTCACTCTCAGCCTCTTCATTACAAAGAGGACATAGCTAAAGAACATTCACACCTCTATGCACCATATGAGATTTCACAGGAAGTGCATCCTTATTTCTCAACAAATAGGATTATTTAGTGTAACAAGTCCTTTCATTAATATATATATTGATTTCGATTTTTTTTTAGATTTAGAGTAATTATATATTTCAACTACCATAGTTGAAATTTTTTTTCAACGATGGTAGAATCTATCTATTTAAAGGGATTGTTTGGCAAACAATTGTTAGCTACCGGCGGTTTTGCATTGACTGTTTATAGTTGATGGTTTGAATTAGTTGTTTAGGTTTGTAGGACCCCGAAAAATCGTCCCCGTTCAGGGAATCGGTTTCGAGTGTGCTACTTATGATCGGAAGTCGACTAGGGTTGCTTATTCCTTAAATAAGGATATTTTATTAAAACGCTTTTTGAAAAAAAGGGGCTTTTATTCATTTTAGGACCTATTTTTATTATTAAGTTATTAACATGCTTGAAGTTACACAAAATTATTTTATCGATGAATTAATAACGATTCGTTTCCAAATCCGGGCCAAAGGAAGTCATGTGGGCCACTAGAGCTCGTCATAGGCCACTGGGCCTATGACGAAATCACGGCTGGTGATAAGTGCTCATTGTGACTAAGTTTCTAGAGTGTTTTGATAGTAGATTAGTGTTGTTTTGAGTCGATTACGTATATAAATACCCCCTATTTCTCTATTATACTCGGTGTTGTTGTTTTTGATGAAAACTTGCAGATTTGGGAGCAAAACACCAGCTTTGGGAGCATCTCTAGCACATTCCAGGGCCCCACGGACATCCCCCACGGGTGTACGGGCCGTGGGATGAATTTCACGACAAACGAAACCAAAACCGAGCAACCAATGGCCACCACGGTATGCTCGTGGGCCTTGCCACGGTCCGTGTAAGGACTGTACGGACTGTACGGACCGGGACAGGCTACGTGTGTAGGTTGGTTGTTTTCGCGAGTAGAAAAGCAAGGCAGTGACGGTTTTTCATTATTGATTCATTATCTATCATTTTTCCTTCGTTCTTTGGCCGTCAAGGAGAGAAAAGAGAGCCCTAATACTTCCATTCTACTCCTCTTCCCCACCATCAAGATTCAAGATCGAATCGATTCAAGAGAAACCAAGATCAAGATTCGCAAAGGAAAGGAGCGACGTTCACGGAGAAGGTTCCACCCCGGGATCGAAAGACACAACGAGTTGTATTCTTTGCAATTCTATTCTTTCTTTTTTATTTCCTTCTTAGTTTTGAAATTCGATTATGATGTTTGGAACTTGTTTTGTGTTTTCATTGAATATGAGTGAGTAGATTTCTTAAATTCTAGGGTTTGCAACCCGAAACCATGTAGTTTGATTGAATGTTTCTAGTTTGTGCATGAACTCTTGATTAGAATCAATAGAAGGTTGTGTTTTCCATGTTTATGAGTGTTCTTTAAGACTGAGATGCTTGTAATTTGAGATTAACCTGAGAAGTACTTAAAGGTGAATTAAGGGAATCTGACTACCAACCTGTCTACCTAGGCTTGTGAAATTTGAGAAAGGAGTAGTAAACTAGGGAATCAACTGGATAACCTGACTTTTGAGACCTTTAATTTTGTTTAACCTAAAAGGCATACGAAGGTTGTTGATTAGGTTGTTTAGAATAATTCTATTTAGCATCGAAAGGGCGATATAGGATTCAGAGGTTGTCGATTCTTGATTCGTTCTTGAATGTATGATTGTACAAACTCGATTTTAGTAATCGAACTCGTTGTTAGGTTAGCATCTCCCTAGAAATCTTTCTCTCTTGATTAGAACCCTTGATTAATTTCCTTGCTTTCTTTAGTTTTAGTTTGTTTCCTAAACCTTACCAAAACCAAAATCCTGATTAGCTTAGCAATCGCATTAGAGATTAGTTTTCTGTGTTGCTAATTGAGTCCCTGGGGGATCGACCTGGACGTATTACTACGTATACCATGCGCTTGCGGCCCTGTCAGCTGGGCCTACGTGCATTCTGCCCACAGAAAAATGGGTGGGAATCTAGCATAGGCCGTAGGGCCTATGGTGGATTCTAAACATATTTTTCTTTTGGGCTGGCCTCGAGTTGGAATGAAATTATTAAATCATCTCTAAATACTTTAATGCAACGAACGCATATGTTAGATAATAAAAAAGGTTATAAAAGAAGAGTCGCCAGCCGATTTAAGGAAATCGACAAACCGAAAATAAAGAAAGTAGACTCCGGTCTACGAACCTGAATTCTGAGCCAGGGGGTAAGGTTACGAATTCGAGAATTAAAGAATTCTCAAATTCGCCTGTTTGAAAAACATATTCTACTAAAATTGAACTTGAAATGAAAAGAGTGGGGAGAAGTTTAAAGGAATTTGCAATAATATATTCAAAATATGCAACAAAGAATACGATGTTTTACAAAAAGAATGTACAAGTAAGGTTTTCAAGAATAAATTACATGATTAAATACAATAATAAAGATGAGCAAACCTTGCTTGCTTGCAAGTACGTTGGAAGGAATGTCGGTCACTTTGTGATGATGACTTGATTATGGCGCTGGTTTAGAACTTTATGGAGATGGAATGAATGGTGTTTGAGGGTGGTGAAAAGTGAAGCTTATGGATGATATGGATGATGATAGTGGAAGTTAGGAATTTGATGAGAGAATTTGAGAGAGTAGATCATGGAAGTTGATAAGAATTGTTGGTGATGATTGTTGATGAAATGATTGAAGAGATGAGGGGGTATTTATAGGTGAGGTGAAGGGAATTAGGATGGAAGGATGGGAGGCATGATCTTGGCATGATCACAGGCCCAACGGCCTATGATATGATTATGGTCAAAGGAATCAGTTGTGACCATGGGATGACCCATGTGTTGCACATGCGTTGTCGGGACATAATTAAACATTCGATATTATAAGTATTTTGGATTATATGCATAAAGAAATTATATGTTTGTTGGCATATTTTAAGCATTGAAAATAGAATATAATTGACAAATATAATTTATGGGAAAACCTATTTTAAAATATAAAATTTTAATCACTGAATGATCTAAATTCTAAATTAGCTACGTTATATGAAATGCAAACGTATAATACATAGTTAATTTCAACGAATTACGTATATGAATTGCAAACAATGCTTTTGATTAAATGAAGAGGAAGTGTAACTAATTTAGTGTTTAAGGTTGTTTTAATCAAAAAAATATCCGCTCTTCCTTGGTTAGTTTCATACGTTTCATAACACAAAGTTATATATCATCGGAGGGAAAGGTTGACGCGAAAATCAAAAGGAGATAGCATAGGCCCAACGGCTTATGGCGTGCGAATACATGGATCAATGACGTGGCAGGAAGCAGCGGGCTGGAGTTTTACATTGTAGGCCGTGCGGCGTATGCTTTTCTGTTTGGGTTGGGTTCGCCTTTTGGGCCCAACCTCATCGCAGCATAGGCCCAAGGGCCTACGCCATTTTCTAATGGTTGGCTTGCGACTTTTCTTTTTGGGAGATTGATTCTTATGTTGGCCAAGGCCAATGGGCCTTGATGGACTGTTTCAGGTATGATTCCTTTGAGCGGAATCTGTCGGTGCAAAACCCGGTGTCTATAAGGTTGCCTTTTGGAATTGGATGTTTGAAAAAATGTATTTGGTAAAGCGAGTTGTTTCTTAAAGAAAGTTATTTGATTAAATTCCATTTATTTCCTTTTGTCAATAATTCAACATAATTTGTATCAATTACTATTGATGATATTTGACATAATTTGGCGAAGTTTTACGTAAAATAATCATTTTAGAATAGCCTAATTGCAATATGTTGCTCCTTTTGGCTTGTTGAAAATCAACCTATTTAATCTAAATATTATAGCAAATAGGTTGTTTACCCAATACTCTTTAGCTTCTTTGACTTAATCCCACCGAGATAGAAAGTCCCAGAAAGCGGGACCATCCAATAATGAATTGTACTTTAGATCATCCAATCGGCCAACTTTTATCAATAGACTTATGAATAGATTGTTTATCAAATAGAGCCAAACAGACACTCAATTTTACAATAATGATAATAATTTTAACAATGTTACAAACGAATCCCACAATAATCATGACATTTTTCTAATACATGTATTTTCTTCTTCTAATAAAATTTTTAATATATGTCTTTCAATTTTTAAAATTTAGTAATTAAGCTTAAAAGCTTAATTATTTTTATTTTTATTTTTATTTTAAATTACTAATTAAGTTCAATATTAAAGTAAATATCTTATTTTAAACTACCAATCATGGCACTTTTATTTATAATCTCAAGTGTTCAAAAAAAAAGTTATTAATAGTAAGCATAGAGCACCATGGCACTTTGATTTTAAATTCCACTTCAAAGAGCTAACATCAAGAGTTAATTTTTGAGAACGAGACTTACATGTTAAAACTTAACGTTCCAAAATCTTGACTTTAAAATTAAATAGTGTCAAACATAGTCATTTGAAGAAATATTTAAAATAAGGGCATTAAATCACTATACTCAAGTTTTAAATTCAACTTGAAGGATATTGTTTTTTTTTTTTTTAAAGAAAAGACAACTGCATCCGAAGAAAAAGCATCGGGAAGTCAGACCTGGTTGAAATCTGGCTTCTTACCAGACCTCCATGCCACATGGTATGGAATCACATTAAAAAAAGAAGAAAATAATCGGAAATTCAGAATCGATTGAAATAAGGCTAGTAACACGCCCTCCATGCCATGTAGTATGAAAGTGCAGTAAAAAGGAGAGAGAATTTAGACCCTATTTAAATCGAGTTATTGACCCAACCTCCATGCCACCTGACATGGAATCGTGGTAAAAAAAAAAAGAAAAAAGAGAAGAGAAAACATCGGGAATTTAGATCCGGTTGTAATCGAGTTGTTGACGCAACCTCCATGCCACGTGGCACGGAATTGTGATAAAAAAGGAGAAAGTATAAGGGATTTAGACTTACTTAAAATCGGGTTGTTAACCCCACCACTATGCCATGTGGCATGAAAGCACCATTAAAAAAAAAACAGAGGCATAAAAAATTTAGACCCATTTGAAATCGGATTGCCGACTTGACCTTCATGCCATGTGATATGGGCTGGTTAGCAGATCTAGACTTTTGGGTCAGTTTCGGGTTATTTTGTAGCCCGATTTTCAAAATTTTTCCTTATATTACTCAGGATTCAAGTACAGTTTACGCATCTAAACAAGTTTCAAGCACAAATTTCGGCATTATGATGGCTAAAAATACACGAATATGGTAGTAAAAAAAGAACATCACATGTTAATTTAGGCTTTTAGATTAAAGTAGCTAGATATCAACCCTTATGCAACTCGCTTCATTTTGTCCAATTTGTCAGGACCTTGTAAGGTCGAAACAATGCATACTTTTTCAAGGATGGTCTCAGAACTATGAATGTTGTTTTGTTACTCATAGTATTCATTACTGATCAAGAAAAGTTATGATTGCACAGTTGTTTTATAATAACTTGTTCATCCCTTGTAAGTTGACCCAACCTAAACCTTGCAAAAAATTACTTAGGGGTACCCTAACTTTTGGTGAAATATTTTTCCGGTACCTCAACTTTTAAAAACTAATTTTGGGGTACCCTAACTTTTAGAATTAGAAATAATTAAGTGAATTTCCGGCCAATGATTTGAATTCACCGGTGAATTTTAGGCGGGAAATTGATTAAGTGTATTTGTGGCCGAAAATGCCGTTTGTTTTTGTGGACGAAAATGATTTGTATCAATCGGAGTTTCACAAGAAATTCACCTAGTAATTTCTAATCCTAAAAGTAAGGGTACCCAAAATTAGTTTTGAAAAGTTAGGGTACCAAAAAATTGTTTCTTCAAAAGTTAGGGTACCTCTAAGTAATTTTTGTTATGTAATTGTATTGTTGTCAAATATTGTTGCATATCTCTTATCTTAATATAGACAATGATATGTTTCTTTTGTTAAGAAAATTGACTTCTTACTACCTAGAGATATTTTGTGGACTATAATTATTTGAGTTTGTCTTTCATCTTTGTTCAAAATATGTATATGTGGAAGCTTTTGTTAAACTAAATAAAAAAATGGACAAACATAAAATAAGTCTCTTTTGTAATTTCTTTTAAAGTTGGTAAATTTCTCTATCTGCAATGCCTTCTCTATAGAGTGTAGACTCGGTAGGGAGCATTAGACCAGATACAGTGGATTTCTAGCCTTTAAAGATAGTCTACAAGAATCTTCAGGAGTAAAAACAATTAGGCGACGAAATAAAAGCCAAAATAAACAAAACTATATAATGTCTTCAAAAAATATTTTACATTATTACTCACTTAAGACCTAAATCTCATGCTAATACCTTAGTTGAGAATAGGTGGGAGAAAGGGAATGGGGAATAGGGGTAGGATAAAATTCCCTAAACCTCTGGTGGGAATTGAACCGACACCTTCTTCTTATAAGGCGGAGCAAATTACCACTAATCGACTTCTATGGTCACTATCTATATTTTAGTCCTCTAAAGTGACGACTTTCTTGGTTTAGACATTTAGAGGGTTTGGTGGGGTTTATATCAATTGGTGGCATACTTAGTCATTCATATGGAAATTCAGGTTTTGGAGTGAAATCTGAAACAATTTCTTCGATGGAATGCTGTCATGGTTCAATGTAAGGTGGGTCGGGTTATCAGATGGTTCTCGGTGTTGGTTGTAATCATTTCATTCTGTCTGGTTGTTTTTATAAGTCCTTCCTTCGATTTGAATAAAAGGGTCCATTGACTGCAAATTATAAAAAAACATGCTGCCATAAATAAAACTATATACCAAAATAATGAATTAACAATTTCATATTATCAAAAGCACAAAATTCCATGAGAAATGGACAAAATCTTGCTCCTAATTACTGAAATAACCCACCTTAAGATCTTTACAATCTTCTTGCAAAACTTCATCATTAACATGTATCAAAATAGAGAGTTAGGATGATTTTTCCAACCTTTCTCTTTGTTTATCAACTTCCACTATTAAGTTTACCAAGGAGTTGTCATCAAATCCATATGCCATAGTCAATGAATTACGTGAAATCTTTCATCATGAGACAACAAACAACCTTCAACATCAAAACTCTTTATTGAACTCAGCTTGACGAGCACCCACGTTAAAGAACTCGCTGATGACTTCAAGGGGCATGCCTTTGGTTTCAGGGACTTTCATGTATACGAAGAACCAAGCTATAGCACAAACCACAACATAGATACCAAATACCCCTGCAAGTAGGGGTGACAAAAGTTAACACGACACGAACCGGACATGAATTAAGGCGGGTTGTGTCATAAATTTTGAACACGGTTAATTAAATAGGTTATCAGGCGTAACCCGTTTAATTAAATAAGTCAGGTTTAGGTTGAATTTTTCGACACGAAAAATACCTGTTTTAGGCCCTGTCAAATTCATGGGTAAAAAACAGTTGGGTAAAAGTTAAATTTTGGTAATTTTTGGTAATTTTTGGTAAATTTTGGTAACTTTTGGCAAATTGATGCTGATATTTTAAAATTATTTTTTTTATTTTTTAAGTTTGGTAATTTTTGGTAAATTTAGGTAAAAACTGGTAAATTTGGATAAATTACATTTACCCATGAATTTGACAGGGCCTTAACCTATTTAATTAATTGGGTTTGACAGGTTGACCCGTTTACTTTTTAAACCCTAACAAAATATTAGAAAGTTAAAATAACACTTTTAGGAGGGAAAAAATTATTTGAAATATAAAAGGAATTAATATTTTAAACACAAAGGGAATCAATATTTTAAAATTAATGTTGATTTGATACTTTTTAACTTGGTAAAATGTTAAATTGCCATAATAATTCAATGCAAATCTTAACAGGTAAACCTGACCTGATACAAACCTAATTAAGTTAAGCGGGTAAATGAGTTAGTACCAGGTCAACTCGTTTAAATTTTAGTCAGGTGCAGGTCGGGAATTTTCAACCCGTTTATTAAGGCCGTTTCTGTAATTTGCCACAACCCACCACATTTTACCACAAATCATTACTTTTCTCTCTCCTCACTTTTCTCCTCTACTTTTTACATTCTCTCTCCTCACCTACCCCACATACTAATAGCCTATCACAATTCCACCACACCCCACCACAATTCCACCACACCTCACCACACCATTCCGCAAAATACCGCATAAAAGAACATGGCCTAAATGGGTCGGGTTAGTACGTGTTGGGGTGTTTTCAACCATTTTAATATTGATACGAACATGAATAATATCCAAAACGACCTATTTGACACCCCTACCTGCAAGGCCCATGGAGGATAACAAGGCAGGGAGAGAATATGTGACAATTATGTCTCCAAACCAAAAAGTTAGGGAGCATATAGCAATGCATAGTCCTCTGACCCTTGTGGGAAATATCTCTGAGCATAAGATGTTGGGGATGGGGCCAAACCCCATTACAAAGCAGCAAAAGTATACAACAACACTTATTGTTGACAACGTCGCATGTACTATGGTTCCCATGTGGACAACATTGGACACAACCAGTATGATCAGTGTTGTCAACAAAATTGGAAGCGTGTTTAACAGGAGATACCTATAAGAATACACAATGCAACAAATAGGAAGGTAAGAAAATTAATGTGTAATCAACGTTAGCAAATGGAATTAGTAGAAATATCTAGAAACCTAGTTAAGTTATATCTATATATTTGCTTATATAATTCTTGTACCTAGGTAGTTATCCAAGATATTAGTAGAAATATCTAAAAACCATATCGGAGTACGACATATGACCTAATCTCCATCATACCTTACAAGGAGGAAGATCTATAAATATGATTCTAGGCTACATATGTATGTATACAATGGAATTAAGGCATTTCACCTTGAATAGAGTTACAGAAGTGTCACATAGAATGTTTGAGATATCCCAAATACACTTGAGTAATTTTGTTTGGGTTAAATGACATTGTCATTTCATATCTTAAAGATTGTAATGAGAAGTATTATTTCTAAGTGTACCACTTTAATTCTTTAGTTATGGATTATATTAAATACAATAAAAATAGTATTTTAATTTATGCGGATTTTGTCAAGTTGGATTAAATAAATCAACTCTTTAAATCTAAGTTTGAGTTGAAATAAAGCATTTTTATCTGGTTGCGAGGTTTAAGCTTCACAAACTTGACCCAACAAGATACATCCTAAGTGGGATTATGACGTACTTTTGTTTCCAAAGTAAGAAAGTTATTTCTCTTGAAGAAGGTAAACTAAAACTGAAATAGTTTATTTCCAATCGTTATATATAGGGTGATGATATGTGTCTTGCCCCAAGACACTACTTAAATGTCTTCCTTTTTATAAAACTAATACGTATTATCATTTTTAACTTCAAATTTTTTGACAGATACTATTAATTATCAATTATAAGAAGCTTGGAACGTGTTGGCTACGCCAACTATTAAAATTGATACCCTAAGGAATGAACCCCATCCGTTGGGCATATTTTAGACGTTTTTTTATAAATTTTTAAAAATATATATAAAAGTGTGATTTTATACCATTTATATATATTATCATAGTTATAGAAGTCATTCATATAAATTTTTTTCAATTTAATTTACAAATATATAGGTTTTGTCAATATTATAGAAACACAGTTACCTTCTTCCTGAAATGTCCATCAACCTCATGGCGAGCCCTATGCTAGGAAGCATTAATAGTGTTGTTAGACCGCTTATGAGAAGAGATGCAGAGTCTCCGCTTATGCCCATACTTGATAATAGAACATCTACACCTGCTTGTGAAAGAATTTGGGGTGTGTAGTATAGGACACCATTGATGCCTGAGAACTAAAATAAACATACAACAATCAAAACTTTTATTATGTGACATTTTATTGCTATCTTTTGGTATAGAGTTAAGCATTTGCTTTTTGGACCCCGAACTTTGGGGGTATTTATTTTCAGGACCCCCATATTTCAAAGTTTATATTTAGGACCCTATACTTTGTCTCTGGTAACAATATGGACCCCATATTTCAAAGCCATTATTGAATTTTTTTTCTTTCGTAAATTTTCCAGCCGCAACTTCTTCTTCCTCTTCTTGCACGATCTCCAACCCCCATATGAGCATAAATTTGCTAAAAAATTTACCAAAATTTATCAAAATTTAACTTTTATCCTACTGTTTTTTTTTACCCATGAATTTTACACACCCTTAGCTGTCAAAGTCTGGTTAATTTCAAAACAACAGTCAAAAGAAGAAAAAAAATGATAAAAGGTCAAATCGGGAAGTTTAGGCAACAATTAGGTCATCGCTGGAGTCAAACATAACTTTGGGCCACATTTTTTGGGTCCACAAAGTGTAGGGTTCAAAATATAAACTTTGAAATATGGGGGTCCAGAAAATAAATACCTCTAAAGTTCAAAGTCCAAAAACCAAAAAACCCCATTTTATTGCTATCTTTTGGTATTTTGTATGTTTGGAGAAAAAAATGGAATGTAATGGAATGGGTATGGAATTAGATATCTAGAGGGTTGGGAATGGAATTTAATTCCAAAATAGAAAGTGTTTGGTGAGAGAAGGGAATGGAATAAGGCAATGGTTCTAATTCCACCCTTTTGATACCCCATATATGGGAGAGTTCTAATTCCACCCTTTTGAGGGAATTAGAAACCTGGGTGTTTCCCAATCCCATTCCAAAAATGCTTCACCAAACACAAAGAAAAAGAATTGAATATCTATCCCACCCTTATTTCATTCCATTTTTCTCTTCAAACATGCACGTTTGGTTATACCTGTTGAAGTATTTGAATTCCCATACCAACCATTAAAGCACTCTTAACTCCAGGTTCACATAACTCCTTCCAACTTGGTCCTTTGGAGACCACTACAGATGGTTTAGCAATGGCTTCCTCAAATGGAGCTTCTCCCTTGAAATCCTTAATGTTAAGCGTAGATTGGCTAACTAGAGCTGCAGCCTGGACAAACTCGGGTTCTTCTGGAATATCAGCATGATGGAACGACATTACAGACCCACGCATGGACCCCATGCCAACTTCTTGATGAAGGTAAACTCTCTTCAATTCACTTTTTCCATCAGGCCCTTTTTTATCATACTTTTTATATGCTAGTTGCCAACCGCCACCAATTCCTGTAAACAAAATTTCTACTTCAGTTATTAACTACTCCCTTCTTCACATATTATCTGTCACTTTAACTATTTTTCTTTTTTCTCATAATATCTGTCATTTTATAATTCCAATTACACATTAATTGCTAATTTATCAAATTAACCATATTAAATACTACCCCCGTCCCATATTGTTTGTCCATCCAACTATATTTAAATGTCCAATGGTCATGGGAAATGGGGTGAAAAATGTGTAATGTACCAGAATTGCCCTTACTTTTTTCATGTGAAGAAAAATAAAAAAGAAACAAAAGAGTATTTATTAGGGATATAATAGGAATTACAATCATTGGAATTATAAAATGGACAAACATTTTGGGACAAAGGAGTTAGGTAGATGGACAAACAATTTGGGACGGAGGTAGGACATCTTTTTCTTCAACTTTTCTCTTTTATTCATCATTTTTCTTTATTATTCACCATTCTATTCACAATTTTCTCATTTCCAACAATCCAAATTAATGTAAATTGGAAGTTTTCTTGGTTTTGTAAATTATGTCTTGAGAGACAAATAATATGAGAAGGAGGGAGTACTACCTCCGTCCCTGATTAATCGTCTTTGAAACTACTTTTATGAGATCAAGAAATATAGGAAATTGGACAAAAATTTTGTACATTGTCCAAAATATCATTGAAAATATCCTTGGAAAGGTGCAAAAAGTATATTTATAAGGGATAGAATGAAAATTATAGTTATTGGAAATGTAAATGTTAGTTAATTGGACAAATAAAAAGGGACAGAAGAATTAGTTAATTGGACAATTAAAAAGGGACAGAGGTAGTACGTTTCAAAATATTTGTCCTTTTACCTAATTTTTTTTGTTCCAAGTTACTCGGAAGTATCCCAATATTTGAGGAAACTATTTTTCGGTACCTCAACTTTTCAAGACTCATTTTGAAGTACCCTTGATTTTTGGGTTAGTAAGCATTCGCCTATGTTTTTGCTTCGGATCCGTCAGAATCAGTGTCTCCATGAACTTTTGTTCATGGGGATAAAACTGCCTACATTAGGGTCCCCATACCACGTGCTCCAACGTGTCACGTGGGAGGTTGTTGTTGTTGTAATTATTTGGTGTTTTTTTTTGTCATCAATTTTATTAAGTGACCGAAATACCCTTATTTTTCTTCTTTAAAGGTCTTTCTTCAAAAATGGAAGAACAAGGGTATTTCGATCACTTATTCAAATTGATGACCAGAAAAACACCTAATAATTTCTAACCCAAAAATTAAGGGTACCCCAAAATGAGTTTTGAAAAGTTGGGTAAATTAAAATAGGGGTATTTTGGATAAATTACAAACTTTTCACCTAAATTCTCAATATGCATTGATCTTCTCAAGTTAGATAAATGAACAAATATAATGAGACGGAGATAATATATATATATTAGTAATTGAGGTTGCATTCAGTAATAGAAATGGAGGTAGAGTTTAGTAGTAGTTAGGCCCTGTTCTTCATGGTTGGCAAATCATACACCTACACGCTAATTTGCCACAACCCACCGCATTTTACCGCAAATCATTACTTTTCTCTCTCCTCACTTTTCTCCTCTACTTTTTACATTCTCTCTCCTCACCTACCCCACATACTAATAGCCTACCACAATTCCACCACACCCCACCACACCATTCCGCAAAATACCGCATAAAAGAACACGGCCTACGCCTAGTAAAATTATATTATCCAATAATGAATCCAAAAATTTCACAATAATAAATTAATATGTCATTGCTACCAATATATATTAGATGCACTCGGAGCATGTGCTCCAGATATTTGCGAGTGAACAATCATATGAATCAGAGTGAACAATCATAATAATCAGAGTGAACAATCTAATACATATGAATGAACAATTATAGAATCTGGAGCACATGCTTCGGGAACACCTAATAAATTGCAGATTGATACCTGTAGTGTTAACCAGTTCTCCAGTACCAGATTGCATTAAGCTACTATTTCGTCGCATGAAAGTGCTTCCACTTTGAGGCATTACATCCTTGTCCACACCAGATTCATCACGAGACAACAGAGGGCTTCTTATATTATCATCGGAATCAGCATCACCACCATCAGATGAAGATCCGTCTCCTTGACTCTTGACCTCCCAATGGTCATGTTTAGTCTGCTCATCAGGACCAGCATTGAACATGCTTCCGATGTTTGGAAACAAGGAACCCCTCATGCTTCCCGTTTGGGGTACCTGTTGAATAGTTAGTGAAATTTAATGACGGAATTAATGTATTACTTCTATCAAGGTCTCACATGGATAGAATAATGTAATCCATAGCTCCCAGAGAATATAAATAAGTTTTGTTAATTAATGTCCCACATGGACAAAGTAAGTTATATTATAGCTCTTTAAGTTAAAGAGTTATAGAGAAACATTGAACCGGACATGCGCGCTCGACGTGGGCTATAGGGCGCTTATTAGGCGCACTTGGCACATAACACGTGAGCAAATGAGCAACTACAATATCCAAGCCATTTGTTTTCCTTTTTCTTTATTGGTGCACTTGGTTGTTTTCCAGGAAAATATTTCCTAGAAACTTTTTCATGGGAAAGTTTTTCCTAGGAAAGTTTTGGTTGGGAAAAATATTTCACAGTGTTTGGTTAACATGGTAAAATTTGTAGGAAAGTTTATTTGAAATGTCCAAACTATCCCTACATATTAATTTATAAAAAATATTTTTAGGGGCATTTTGAGAAGTTGAGTTACAAAAAGTTTTCCTTTCCCATGGGAAAGAAACTTTCCCACACCCCCAGGGAAAGTTTTCACCATGATCCATGAGGAAATTGTGGGCCCTAGTTAAAAACTTTTCCAACCTAGTTCCTAGGAAAATCATGCAACCAAACACACCATATAATATTTTTTTACAGTTGACAGGGTTGGTTGCTGACAGTTATGTACTGTCATTGGCAGTTTCTACAAATTGTTCTTTCTATGCAATGGATAGAGATCAGGCATCCACGAGGGATTGATGAATATATATATATTCGTCAATCCAGGATACTTTATCATATCCTAGAGATACGAATTTGCATGAGGGGTAAATCTTGTCTTAAAGAAAGTGATCACATTCACGCCTCAAAGGATCAATCCCATTTCTGAATTTCTAACAGTACCTTCTCATGAATGCTACCAAAGAGTGTAACAAGAGGATCCATCATGTTGGCCATGCTTCCCTGCTGAGCCATACTTCCTTGTCGAGAAGGTATACCTCCATGGCGTGAAGCCATTCCAAGCATGCTTTGTCCTGTAACTGGTCTTGCAATCCAAGATTGTCCTTGCTCTGCACCATATAACAGTATTTGATCCTTATCTTTGTTGGCTTCCTCGTCATTTGCTGGCCCTATAACATACTCTTCAATACATGTATCAGCCCCTGTCCCAAGCCCTTCCACAAGTAATGCCATCTCACCTACAAAACATACTCTAATCAAAATACAAGCAAAATACAGGTTTTTTGCTTTTTAGACCCCGAACTTTGGGGGTATTTATTTTCTGGACCCCCATATTTCAAAGTTTATATTTTGGACCCTATACTTTGTCTCCGGCAACAATGTGGATCCTATACTTTGTCTCCAGCAACAATTATGGACCCCCATATTTCAAAGCCATTATCGATTGTTTTTTCTTTCGAAAATTTTCCAGCCGCAACGTCTTCTTCCTCTTCTTGTATGACTTCCAACCCCCATATAAGCATAAATTTGCCAAAAAAATTACCAAAAATTACCAAAATTTAACTTTTATCCTACTATTTTTTACCCATGAATTTTAGATACCCTTAGTTGTCAAAGTCTGGTCAATTTCAAAACAACAGTCAAAAGAAGGAAAAAAATGATAAAAGGTCATATCGGGAAGTTTAGGCAACAATTAGATCATCGCCGGAGTCAAACATAACTTTGGACCACATTTTTTGGGTCCACAAAGTATAGGGTCCAAAATATAAGAAAATAAATACTCTCAAAGTTCGGGGTCCAAAAAGCAAAAAACCCAGCAAAATACTGGATACATAATGAAATTGGTGTGGTGATAGAAGTAAGAATGCATAGGAACATAGTTCGTATGAGACTATTGTCTTTCAGATTCAACTTGACAAATGTCTTTGGGGGTGTTTAGCTACAAGCTTTTTGGATAACTTTTAGCTTTTTGACCAATGTTAAAAAGTTACTTGAGGTATTTGGTAAGTAGCTTTTTGTATTAGCTTTTTGGACCCAAAAAGCTAGTTTTCAAAAAGCTAGTTGATGAAGCTTTTTGAGGTAGCTTTTCACAAAAAGCTACTTTACCAAACACTTTTTCTGCAATCAGATAACCTAAACAGCTAAAGTCAAATAGCTAATCCAAAAAGCTATCACCAATACAAGCTACCACTATCAGCCTACCACCGGTGTCACAAACAGAACTGTATATACTAACCAGTGACATCTTCTCTTCCTCGTAATTTTTGTAAGACTTTCTTAGCTTCGTCCATCTTGCCTTTGCTGACAAGCCACCTAGGGGATTCTGGCAAGTAAAACACTGTCAATGCAAAATACAAAAGAGAGGGGAACGAAAGGACGCCGAGCATCAATCTCCAACTTGGAGAATCCAACAACGACATGGAAAAAACCATGCAGTAAGACATGAACATTCCTCCAGAGCCTGTAAATTGGGGGAGGGTATTTAGCTGCCCCCTGATTTCTGGTGGCGCCGTCTCTGATATGTACACTGGGACGAGGGTAACAGCTAAACCAACTCCAAATCCATCCAACAAACGTCCCAACAGTAGGACATATACGTTGGGAGACCAAAACATGACTATACCGCCGACGAAGTACAATATTGATGAAATGATTAGCATGGGGCGACGCCCGAGAAAATCTGAAACTGGCCCGGAAAAGGTTGTGATCACGGTTGCCCCAATAAGGGACATTGCCACAATAAGCCCTTCTAAGGTTGGTTGTGTTTCGAGTTTGAATTCTCGCTTTATGTAAATAACAGCTCCTGCATTCATACCAAATACATATTAATCAAAAGTCCCACTTTCTACATCTAAGGTGCATCATATTCAGATCCACCATATATTATTTGGTAATGGAGTTAAAAAATACGTAATTCCTTGCCTAATGGCATACCATACTTAACATTATATTTTTTCTTTCATCCTCATGGATTCAATTTCATAGATTTTAAGGACATCTCGAGATATGCATCATAATTGGTATTAGGATTTAGCGTACACTTGTAGGACTTGCAAGTTATGCTAAATATGATCCCTCATTCCCATGAAAAAAAAAATTAGCACCAAAGGTTCACAACTACCTATAATAAAGGCCACTTTAGCCTGTTATGTTGATCACTCCAATCATGATTCTCACTCTAATATCGATACCCACTTTATCTTGACCATGGTGGCTATATTTTTTTCCCTTTATTTTATTTTCTTTCCTCTAAGATTTTACATCCATTAACCCCAAATACATCCTTAGGATCAATATGCAATTTATTAGGTGCTCCTGGAGCATGTGCTCCAGATTCTACAATTGTTCACCTGTATGTACTAGATTGTTCACTCTAATTATTATGATTGTTCACTCTGATTCATATGATTATTCACTTGCAAATATCTAGAGCACATGCTCCGGGTGCATCTAATATATATTGGGCTCAATATTATCTAATCATGATGCAACCTTAACCTACTATAATCATTCTCTCAAATGGAGATTTAAATATTGATTTATCCCTACTTGACATAAAGTAGCATATGATTGAAATTTCAAAGTTATATGGCCTTAAAGACATGTTTACAAGTTGGATTAAGGTAGAATGAGTGTCATCTTGTTTTAGCCTTAATCATTATGAGAAGTTCAAAATTATGATCTTAAAGTTTAGTGGGTATATGCTTAAATGGTGAAAGCAATACTAGTTAAATAGAAGAAAGAAAAGGAAAATTAATTATGTTTTTAAAAGTTAATGATATACACTTAACTGATGAAAGAAGTACTAGTTAAATACCAGAAAGAACTCGAAAACTAGTGATTTACAACTCTTGATTACACTCTCGAATTGAGGTTGAAACTCTAAATTTTGCCAAAATGAATCCAAAAGGAAGATGTTATTGATGTGATTCATGAATTGTTCTTGACTAATGGGCACATGGAAGGTTCAAGTAGCTTTCACTAGAGTATTTAATGGTATATAACCAAGAATGAAATGGCAAAGAGAAGAAAGAGGTGACCAAGACCTAAGATAAGGGGTTGGAAAACACAAGATGTCAAAGTACAAGGAATGGAAGTCCAAACCTCATAATTCTTCTATTGCCATCAAGAGTTCCCCCCCCCCCCCCCCTCACAAGCTTGTTGAATGAACTTGTTATAGCCTTGCATGAGGACAAAGCCTCCTAAATCATAGATTATTATCACTAACACAACATTCTTCAATTGAGTCATGGTAAATAGTTTCAAGTTGATCTTCATTATTTTGATTCTTTAAGCTTTGATGAGAATCTAATCAATGCCATTTGAAGGTTTCTTGAGGTTTTGAATATTTGGGTGCATTAGTTGTTTTAAAACTTACTTTGGAATAGTTGGTATGATCAAATGCTTATGAGTATTTTATTATTTGTTGATTAGGGATGATAGTGAGTTTTGGACCCACCCTAAACCCGCCCCATTTAGGTAGTCTTGAGTCTGCAAAAAATTTCGAGTTAGGGTCTAAGTTTGGCTCTCGACCCATGGACCTGATAAAAGTACCTTACATAAAAATTTGAATTTCAAAAATCAAGATTTAGGAGGGAAAATATATTATCCCATAAAGATATATTATACTCCCTCTACGAAAATGATAAGCATCTTGACGCAAGATGGTTCTTAACCATCTTGTATTTTTTTTCTAAATCACTAATAAAGTTAAATATAAGTGTATCTAAATCATTCTAAATGTATGTTTCATTGTTTTTAGGGTTACTACAACTTATAAACAATTTAAAAATAATTATTTATTTATATTTATTTCATAAATATAAAATTATGTATAAAATGTGCATTTCTACTATGATTGATAAAATTAGGCTATTATTATATTTTTTGACTAGGCTAATAAGTATTATATTATTATAATTGATAAATATATATAATTATTAAAGAAAATATTAATAAAAGTTACAAAAATGTGAAATATGAACAATTTAAAATGGTTAGGAACCATCTTGAGTCAAGATGGTTATCATGATCCCATACACTAATGTAATTGTCATTGTGTAAAGTATGTTAATTTAAAAATTGAATTTTACCTGCAATAGTTGCATTATCCCATCCTTGAAGCAAGTTGCCCATGGTGGCTGCTATTGCTGCAAACACTGCCCCCCTCATTCTTGTTTCCTACAGTATTATCACTCAATTCCTCCATTATATGTTAAAAACACAAAATCAAATCATCTTCCTTCAACCAAGGAGCCACAAAATTAATGTAGGTGAGTAATAGTTGAGGTTCACAAAGACAATTCAGATCTAGTACTACCTCCGTCCCCAAATGAGTGTCAAATTTTCTAACTACCTTGTTCCTTTTTATTTGTCAAATTACGCAACTTTTACATTTCCAACAATCATAATACCAATTCTACCTCTAATAAATACATTTTTTTACCTAATTTCTAGAATATTATAAGAGTATTTTTGACCATTTGAAAACTTTTAACCCCATTCCCCATGTTCATTGGTTTTGATGAGTTAGTTTTTTTGACAAATAACTAGGGACGGAGGTAATAGTTATCATGTCAAATTATATACTACCTCCGTCCCTAATTCATTGTCAAAAAAACTACTTTTATAAGTCCAAAGTGTTTAGGAACTTGTGTAAAAAAATTTATAGTTTGACACATATGCCCTTACACCACATAGAAAATTGGAAAAGAAAAAATAAAATATATTGTATACTAATATTAATTAAGGGTAATATGGGTATTTTAATTATTGGAATTGTAAAATTGACAAGTAAAAAGAGACAAGGTAATTAGGAAATTTGACACTCATTTAGGGACGAAAGCAGTAATATATGAATTCAATATATCATACCTTTTCTCAATGATAGTTAATATGAGTTATGGTATTTTATCAGGCCTCAAAGGCTTTAATAAGACACCAAACTTGAGCCGCTTTTTCCTTTCTTGAAAGATAAATGAAACTTATGTGATATCAAAAGCAATAGGGCTCAGACCCTTCTTTGTCTCATATATTGAATGTATTAAAGAGCAAATTACGAATTGGATGTCGTTGTTGTTGATATAGAGACATTGGCATCATCTTCCATGATATAATAGATCCTTTAAGAGAAATTTCTCCAAAAAAAAAAGAACTTTTCGATCAATTTCGAATTAGCATTGGAAGGTTCTCTAACATTAAAAGAAATGAAAATCGATTGTGTTTGTAATTGAGTAAGAAAAATAGTTGTCAATTTGAACAAGAGACAATAGGTTTGTGCATGGAAGAAGAAATGGAGAGAAACATAAATCTTTCACCTATGAATTGAAATAAACGTTTGCTCGTATTACTCGTTCCAATTGAGTACAAAATTTGCCATGTGTAATGGAATGTGACAGAATATGAGGATCACATTTCTCTTCGTTGATTTTTTCTAATTGCATTATATGTTCTTACATTTATATAATTTTTCATTCATATTAGTTTTTATGTATTTAAATACCTTATTAATTATGAGGATTTTTAATTATCGTTTAAGTCTGCCTCTTTACGCCAATGTTGTTGTTTTGGATAATTTAAGGTGGAAAATTCATTACAAAATAGCGTGCTAAGTGAACTCATTTACAAAATTAAGTAACATGTATGGTAAATTATTTTGTTTTTATTTGACAGTTACTCTTTGGTGCAATAGAGTTATACATACATAACCTTACTTTAAAGGGATCATTAAAGAGTCGATTTTGCCAATGTAGAAAACATAAACCATATGAAATTGCTTGTGCTCCAAAATATTACCGAAGTATTTGAACATCATATCTATGCCATGATTTAAGTATACATAAAACCACTTCCTCTAAATAATAGAGGATGTGATCTCGCAAATATTATAAATAATTTAAAAAATAGTGAAACTTAATATTTATAGTTACTATAGTATCATATTAACTAAGAGAGTTAGACATATACCAATGAGCTCTAGCTCAAGTGGTACCAGCTGCATTGTGGTATACCACAAGTCTCAAGATCGAGTCTTGGAAGCAGCAATACACACTGAGCATTCTTGAAAGTCAAGTTATTTTTTACCCCGATCCTAACAAGTGGTATCAGAGTCTCACAAGGGTATTTGAGTCAGGTCTAAGGCATGTACTTGGGTCCCAATGAATCCTTTTTTTAATTTCTATTCACTATACATATCACTTCCCCATTTCATATACACATCTTGATTCAAATAGTCCAAGTGTGCGCCCAAAGGCTATGTTATCCATGTATCATTCGTCAAGCCATTACATTGAGCCCACAATTTATACATTAAATCCCTAATTACAATACTCAATTTGCGTCAATCAATGCAAACTTATTATAGCATCCTTAGGTTATGCATCTACTTGTAATATTTACATTATACATATGATGGCTTCACTTCCTAAGAATGCCTAGCATTGGCAAAATTTTGTCCGATCCGAATTACCTAAATTCTCCGACCCGGAAAAAATCGGGTCTGGACATAGATTTTTCGTCCGAATTTTTATATTGACCGAATTTACCGAATATTCGGACATAAAATTTCACTTTTTCTTATTGTCCGAACCCGATTTTTGCTTCGTCTGAATTGTTCGACCCGGTTTGACCCGAAATAAAACATGGTCCGGACATGAATTTCTCGACCGAATTGTGACATTGTCTGAATTTTTCCGGACCTAAATTTTTGTTAGCACTAAGAATGCCTGTCCTATGTTTATGAAACTGGGATCCGAATTCGCGAAAAAAAGACAGAGAGTTATGCCTTCTTTGGCGGCCAAACTTGGTAGTTCTAACTTGAAGGTTATTGGTACTAATTCCAATTCTAAGGGCAAAAAGATTGCCAAGACCAAGTTTCTAGGAATGATATTTCTTATAATGTGGTCTCCCTGTCTCCTATCTGATCTCAAATTGTGAGAAGAGTAGGATCCTCATTCAGCTACTAAGGAGATCCCATTATTTTCACTCAAAAAGCCTTCATTTTCTACCCTACCTACATACATAGTCTCACTCCTTCCAACACCATCCTTTCCACAAATCTCCGATGTCCCTAAAATTCAGGGAGCTTATAGTACACTACATAAGATTTCCAACGCCTTTTGAATTAGGTCAATCGAAACTCGAATGAAGGAGATATGACCGTTAATCGTTTTATGTTGGACAATGAGCGTAGTGATATCGGCCTCTAACCAGCTGGCTAGTCCATTAAAACCAACCCAATTTTCTCAACCTGAACTCGGGAAGGAGAGGCGCAGGTCAAAAAATTTGACCCTTGCTATCTAACCAGTGGGTTAGTTGTGTGGAATCTCCTGAAATCTTTTTTTTCCTCCTTTTTCCATAACAATTCCTAAGAATAATATATTATTTGAATTATATATATTGCAATAATATTAATTCGGGTATTATTCGTATTCTTTTCATCTTTTTCAACCAAATAAAATCCCTAAGTATTTTATTTTTTTCTCCCATTATTCTCTTTTTGGTACCATAAATAGAGGCTTCCACCCATCATATTTGGGGACACCCTTGAATTCCCGGGAGTATTGACATTGTGAAATTCCTCTGATCTTCTCATTCCTTTTCCTTTATGCGCTAATTACATATTTGGTGATTTGGGGGTTAGACTTATTTCAATTTTATTATTTTGCATTCCTATTGTATTCATTATGTAGCCCTTAACTTGATGCTTCTATTTGTATAATATGTATAATTTTCTTATATAATCTTGTCTTTTATTTAATTTGCGTGCATAATAGTTTAAATTGATGAAATGTTTAAATTCTTCTTCTTCTTCTTCTTCTTCTTCTTCTTCTTCTTCTTCTTCTTCTTCTTCTTCTTCTACTCTTCCCTAAACAAACTTCATTTTAGTAAAGGCCGTTTTATACATGGACAAATCAGAAGTTATTTAATTTCTGATTTGTACTCTTCCCCTCAAATCCAATTTCTGATTCGTAGGTCGGAGTTTATTTTTAGTTTGTTTATTTATCTTTAAAATTAATTGGCGATTCTTCTTTTTTATTCTTTCGCGGATAATTTTCTAGAAATCTATAAATAGTTTTCAAAGATTTTGAATTTGCAAAATTATTACAACATTGGAAATATGAACAGCGAACACTCCTGGTAATCTAACAGCCCCGGTTAGATTACTTGGCTAGTTGTTCTGTTTGGACCGTAGACCTATCCGGCCAGATACTAGCCTAGACAAACTAACCGGCCAGTTAGTTGTCCAGTTCAGTGGCTGGTTTTGCTAGGTTTGATTTTATTTTGTTTATATTCTTGTAAATTCTAATTTTTGTGATTAATTACAAATTTCTGTCATTGATCTAAGATATGAATAATTTCTAAGATTTGTTAAAATTCTTTCTAATCATTAATTGAATTTTTATTAGGTCTTAAGCAATCTCATTCAACTCCAACTCAAAGTAGCACGACAAAAATAATTTCTTAAACAAATATTTCTTCAGTGTCTACAAATTGGCACTGGGGACTTAAACTTAAAAAGAGGGAAACCTTGAGAATTTTGGTTCTTCTTTATTCTAGTAGAAAAGTTAATTCAAAGATTTCATCTTTTTTTTTACTATATTTAGGTATAAATTGTATAGTCGACCTACTCATTTATGTTAATGGCAAGAGACCACTCAAGGGATGGCGCATAGGAAAACCTCTTTGAATCCTTCTCAGGTGCAAAACATTAATTACTTGGAGGGGGGTGGGGGGAGGAGGCACACCACTCCCAAGCCTATGGTGGCTTTCCCCCTCATGCAACACTCTAAGGTTTTCATTCGAAATCAAAGAGCAACACCAGACACACCTTGTCAATGAACTTAACATATATAACAAAGGCGCACCTGGGCAATGGACATGAGGTTAGAAAACCCCTTAGATAAGCAACCCAAAATCCTAGTTGAACCTAGAACCATAGTTCATTTGCATGCTAAGTGTATAATATCCTATAATTATGTGAATTATGTGTTTTATTGTTTTATAAATATTAGAATTGACCCTACAATTCCCCCAAATGCTATTCTAGTCCAAATAGTAGCAAACAGTGTGATCCGTGAGGATTGAGCCGTGAAGCCCAATCAGTTGGGTAGTCAAGGATAGTAACCGACCGGTTAGTTTACTAACCAGGCCCGTACTTCGCCTAGACTAGCTGGAAGGTTAGTTCTTTTGCACGATAGACTCATTTGCACATAGTACAAACTCTCTTGTAATCTAACACATACTCCTTTGCACACTAAATTTGCATGCTTATTAGTGTGTAAGAACATATTAATTAATTTATATAAGTATTATATTTAATGTGCATTAGTATATTAATTAGTGTGCATAAATAATTATTGTGTAATATATATATATATATATATATATATATATATATATATATATAGACACACACACACACACAACAACAATAACAACAACCTCCCATGTGACACATTTGAGAGCGGTATGAGGGACCCTAATGTAGGCAGCCTTACCCCCATGAACAAAAGTTCATGAAGAGACTGATTCCGATGGATCCGAAGCAAGAACAGAGGCAAAACTTGATAAGAAAAGAAAACACATACCAGAATGTTGCCAGTGCTATCGGAAGGGCTAACAGGTACCTGCACAAGAGAACAAATACAAGCCAAAAGACGTAAAGCTAGCTCGAATCACAAACACCTTCCTCACCCTACGACCTTAATCCTAGCCCTCCAAGTCCCCCTATCTAGAGTCATGTCCTCCACTAAACCTAGGTGTCTCAGATCTTCTCTTATCACTTCTCTCATAGACTTTTTAGGTCTCCCACGCCCTAAAAAGTATTATATTTAGTGTGTTATATATATATATATATATATATATATATATATATATATATATATATATATATATATATATGACACCAAGATATATATTGTTATACGCCGATTATAATATTTATGCACGTTATATATAATTCATTTGATGTCCAATATAAAAATAGGACAAAAAAAATAAAACAATGAGAAAAGGACATGTGAAAAGTGGAGACAAATATGGAGAAACTTGAAACAAAGGGGGAAAAATAAAATAAATATAGAAGATATTAAGGGAAAGATTACATAATAAAATAATAAATAAAGCAAAGGATTAAAACAAAATAAAATAGGTACGAAAATATGATATTAATCAGGTAATTGCTAAATAAATGAAGCAAAACACAAAAAATATATAAACATAGGATTCTTTTGCTAGACAAAAGCCTTGAACCATGTCCCCCTAGTTTCCACTGAACCACTTTATACTTTGTTGCAAATGAAAGAAACTATATTGTTACTCTGTATTCGCTACCAAAAAAAAAAAGAAACTATATTGCAATGCGCTTGGTTTTAAATTAAAAAACAAATGTTGACATTATGTGACGCGTGGCGGGAGCTGGGCGAAGAAATATACTCGGGCGGGAGTATACAATAATTTTCGTAGGGCGACATTTAGCAAATTATAAAACTATTTATTTATCTTCTATATAGGTCAAAAAAACTAAATTAATAATTATAATTATTCTATATATAATTAGCAACTAATGTCAATTTAATCACGGTCGTTACCAAAATTGATACTATAAATATATCATTGAAAAAAGGTATGCATGTTTGAAAATTAGAGAGAGAGAAGAAAGAAAAAAAGAAAAACGATATGCAGCTTTAGAAATAACAATAAGTTTCCCCCTCTATCAATCGGAGGGATTCAAGATCCCTTAGGATTTTCATAATTATGTGAAATTTAATCAATAATAATTAGGTTTGAGAACAATTTTATACATACAAAAGTATGTGAAAATACCAAATTGGGTTCCCTCTGCAAATACAATCACCTAGATTTGATCAGAACAATTTTTATCTTGATAGATCTTTGTATATATAATTCTAATAAATAACATTTGTAGAATCAAATACTCTGCCAAGGGAACCTAATCTAACAGATCCTTAGGATTTTCATATTTATGTGAAATTGATCAATGTTGATTTGTATTTTCAATCACCAGGATAAAATTGGATATGTTAGATGATATTCATATACCACCCATTGTATTTTGGTCATCGATAATTAAATCTAAAAAAATACTATGCAAAAGTATCTATATTGCTAAACTTTATAATTATTAATTAATTCTTATTAGTTTCTAGTTTAACAAAGTTATGCACTTATATCAAGGTTTTATGCTTAAACAAACTTTTGAACAATTTTGTCAAACTTTTAACAAATATTTCTTTTTATCTGAGGTCGAAATTGATTTATATTAAGCTGACATTTAACCCATCTAATGGTAAGATAGATATGACGAAATTAAATTAATTACCTTTCATTATGTATATTAACAAACATTAGATCAAAAATTATATGTGCATGAAGAGTAATCAAACTAATTGCCTCACAATTAACGAATCATCAAGTGTAAACAAACTATTTGCATCACAATAATGAATGAATCGTAAACAACATAATCTCACACGATCTCGATTCTCCCATTTACATTTTCGGAAGGTAAATCCACCCAATTTTCAATCGATTCATAAGCGAAAGTATTCGTCACGCGCCTATAAATCCGGTGAACTTTTCTACAACAAACTCATAAAGTTTTCAAAGAAGTAAAAGAAAAACAACACACATTGTAGTAAAAGTGATGGATACTTGGAGCTTTGAAGAGAACAAGGCATTCGAAAACACAATCGCAGAGTTTGGCAATGAGTGTCCGACGTTGTTCCAAGAGATCGCGCTTAGAGTTCCCGGAAAGAGCATCGAGGAAATCAAGAAACACCATGCTGAATTGGTTAGAGATGTCGAGATGATTGAAAATGGCTTCTTTGACGAGGCGTTAACCGACGCATGTAATGTTCCTAATCCTGTACAAAGGAGGAAGGGTACTCCATGGACTGAAGCTGAGCATAAGTGAGTATATATACCTTAAATCTCATACTTCAATCTATTAGTTATTCATACATACATACATACAAATCTCATCAATTTATTAGAGTGCGTTTGTTTAGTCAAAAATCCCGGGGAAATGGTCAATTTTCCCGAGTTGACTTATTTTCCATATGTTTGGTTTTATATTGATCTCGGGAAAGTTTTTACAAGGGGCCCACCATTTGCAAGGTTTTCCTAGCTAGGGAAAATTTCCCTTGGGGGGGTTAAGGGAAAAATTTCCCTTAGGGGGTTAAGGGAAATTTTTCCCGGGGAATTTTTTCCAATGGAAAACTTTCCAGGGAAACTTTTCCCCGGGAAAAATTTTCCTAGGAATCTTACCAAACGCACCCTTAGTTATACATACATACATACATACATACATACATACATACATACATACATACATATATACATATACTATATAGAAAAATTGGATTCTAATAATCTTTACTTTCACAAATTGTACAGCAACAATATCTACTTTTATTTTGGGTTCTGGTGGTCCAAAAAAAATAATATTGTATTGTAGAGACACAACACAGAGAGTATATCAAAAATATCATAGATTTTGGGTTGCATTTGATTTGAAACTTATCATAACACTTCACTACGATTTTTAATGAATTTACAGCGTCTCTCTCAGTTTTTTTTCTTTTTTTTTTATGATTTTTCACTTTTATTACTTTTAAAAAATCATAATAATTGCTCAGATTTTGAAAAAAATAATTTAAAAATTATTTAGTAACTACACTTCACCTTTCTAGGGGAAGGAATGAAAAAACGAAAATAATATGGAATAAGAATGAAAAAAATAAAAAGAACGTGTGGAGGTGGATTTGGATTTGGCATCACTACATTACAATTTTTTAGTTTTTTTACCACCAGAATCCAAATTGATAGTAAGGATTATTGATGTCCAATTCACGACGAATGTATGTATGCGTGTTTGATTATGTGGTATTTTTGGATTTCCAACTGTAAATTGTGTATTGAATGCAGGGAATTTTTGATTGGTTTGGAGAAGTATGGGAAGGGAGATTGGAGTAGCATTTCAAGGTACTGTGTGAAGACAAGATCACCAACCCAAGTTGCAAGTCATGCCCAGAAATACTTCAAAAAGCTTAAAAGATTTGCTCAACCACAAGAAACTGAAGCTAAACTACATGCTCAAGTTGCTGCTTCTGATGCAAACAATAATATAAGCTCCCAACAGTGATTCTATATTTCTATGCGTGGGACTATATACACATATACTACACAGAAAACATGAATGTATGATTTATCTCTTCAATAAAGTTTAATTTATAACTTCAAGAAAATTTGGCCTCAAACTACAAATTCAAGCAGTTAACCACATAATAGGGCAACCCAAATTTGATTAACTAAATTCTTATTTCGGACATATGATAAAAATTGTCAAGACACAACAGTTGGGTGATTGACTGTGAACTTGGTCCAAGACTCCTCGACACCATAATAACTCATCACCCAGAAACACTTGTTGACTGACATCATGATTCATGAACAGAACTTGCGGCTAAAACCAACCCGTGGGAAGAAGCAAGAATGCGAGCCCGGAAAGAGTGATGAGTAGTGGTCGGGGGGGTGAGAGTCATTTCGTCGAACAGTTGGTGGGCGACAACATCCGACGGATTTGGGGGGCGGCCGGAAGAGTATGTGGAGGGTACACGTGGAGGGGATGAAGAAAGCTTGAGTTGATGTTAGCAAATCAAAGGAAAAATAGCTTGAACGCCATTGGGATTAGATATTATGATCTTGAGGCAAGGAAAGTCCACGACCTTAGACCTAACGCCTGCACCATGATTATCTTGGAAAATCCACCAATAATCACTAAAGGAATGACTTGAAAACACCACCAAATCAATTGGATAAAGTAAACAAGATTTAAGAGGAAATAGGGAAAACTCTAAAATGCATAAGCATCAACATAATCAACATATTCTACCTAGAAAACAGTGAAAATGAGTATTTATACAAGGAGAATTTAAGCCTTAAATACAGTCGTTTAACAGTTAAAACCACGCGAAAAAATAGTCGGTCGCGGGTGCTACAGCGGAGTCGCGGGCGTGAAGGAGCGAACTCTTCAGAGCGATTCGGTAGGTGCGAGACATCGCGGGCGTGACGAGCTGGGCAGCAAGACTGTAGCGGGCGCGAAGGCACAGCAGGTGCGACCTCGTTCTGTCCAAATTCACCTCCCCTGACCCTCAAGGCTTTGTGGGTGCGACGACCTGCGACAACATACGACGGATTTGGGGGGCAGCCGGAAGAGTATGTTGAAGAAAATGTGGTTCGGAAGGTTCGACGATCTTGATCATCTATCGTTGCCCAAGAGTATGAATGATTATGGTTCGACATGGTTGGACTTGACCTATATTGCCGATAATCTTTGTTTGGGTTTTGGAGAACCGTAGGAGAAGGGTTGGACTTGCCGTGGTTAATGGCGGAAGAAGCTAGAAACTAAGCAAAGACCAATACATACTGCATGCAACTTAGAGCATGTGCTTTGGGTGATAATGAGTGAACAATTGTATTATTAGGAGTGAATGCATATAGGTATGAGTGAACAATTATTCTATTGAAAATTAACAACAGATAGGTGCGAGTGAACAATTATGCTATTGAGATTGAACAATGAATATATGAAGCAAAGACGCAATGTAAAATAAGTAAAATGATAAATATCTTAATGCAAGATGGTTAAACTATCTTAAATTTCACATAAATCACTCATAAAATTAAAAGTAAGTATATTTAAATCAATATAAAAATATATATCATTATTTTTGGATTATTATGACTTATAAATCATATAAAAATATTTCTTTTTATTTTTTTTATCAAATATTTCTCTTTGATCAAAGATTTCACCTTGTCACGAGGTCGCGGGCGCAACACAGTATGTCACGGTCATGACGTTCTGAGCTTAGCTACAAGATTTCTGAGGGGGATGTCACGGGCGTGACTCTTGGCCACCAAGCTTGGTCACAGACGTGACCCACAAGGTCACAGGGCACGAGTCGTGACTCCCCTGCTGACACGATTCTCCTTTCATCGTTCCATGAGCGAATCTCATCCCGATCCTTGATGACCACTAGAATCCCAAAACGCCTTCGAGTTGAACACGGGTCGATCTCCCATGGCTATGAAATACCCAAAATACCGTTGGTGTTGAAGTGTGACCCATTGAAGCCCAAAAGAAGTTAAATTTGACTTCATTGCCTTATTTGTGTCGAAGGAATCCCGGGAGCCTTACGAGGCTCAGAATGGCGTCATTGAGGACCACAAGCAACATCTCTTGGTCCGGGATCCTCTTTCAAGTGCCTCTTGCACCCCATTCTGAATGGAAAAGACCCGGTGATGTCTTCGAGGTCTTAGGAGGGCTAGTCACTCATAATTTGGATTTGAGAGGGTCCCATCCCGAGATACTCTAGTAAGCCCCAAAAAACTTATCTAATTACCATTAAGGACTAAGATCAAACATAAAACCTAAGGAGGGCAGGTACAACGTGCCAAAGGGGAGGGTAAAAACAGAATTACATAGGTAATAGAAAGAAAAAAAAACCCACAAAATTAAGAAAATCAGCTCAATAAACAGCGTAAAAACACATGAGTGACACGAATGTGTCATGTCGTGACACGACCGTGTTATGCCCTTAGGACAAGCCAACATGAGCATGTTGATGACTAACATGGGTGTGTCCCCTGTCTTAGAGTAGGGCGCATTCGAGCCTTCAGCGGGTCATAGGCATGTCTACTAGCGACACAAACGTACGTGACCACCCTCCTGGAGAGGTTGTCACATCCCTGTCTCCATATGACACGACTGTGCCCTTATATAGTCTCTTGATTGACTTCTTTGTGAGGGACACAAGCGTGTCATATGTTGACACGAACATGTCATGTCCCCTTCATCCTTCTTCAAACTTGTGGCCTTCCCTTGCATCCTTAGCCTTGGTTTCTACGTGTGTTCTTCCACTGCTCTGTAGGTCCATCTACTTACATCCAATTTATGTTGCCAAAAGGACCAAAATACCAGGGTTTGAACCTTCATCCGATTGACTCTGAATTTGATATTTAAGTTAGCCTGCATTTCTTTGTTCATGTCGAGGCTACATAGACCCTTAGATCCCTAAAGATCGCTGGAAGTAGCCCAAAAACTAGTCAAAATACCGTTATTGGCATCTTTGATCAAGTTTCCAAAATAGAGCTCAACACTATGTTCAAGTAGAGCTATCAGAACATCACTTAATCAAGGTTAGGCACCTCTGACCTGAACCTTGACCAAACGGGTCACGGGTCGGGTCGACGGGTTGGCTAACCATGTGAGCTAGATTTTTTTGAGAAAAAACCCTAGAAATAATTAACTTGCATGCATTTAAAAGTTGGTTTCAAACATATTTTACCAAATTCAATAATACACAATCACCTGAAAAGAAAATTCGATATTCCGAAATCCAAACCTAGAAAAACAGTTCCAAAATACAGTAGTCTAGTTATTACAAGTTTAAAACACTAGACCAAATAGAGTTCAAGACTAAATTAAAGTTCAAAACTAAATAAAAATATTCAATATTTAAATTATCATAACATTGACCAAATAAAAGTTGTGTTTATTAAAAACTTTAATATATTATGTTGGGTTAGGTCACTAACCCTTGACCCAAACCCGACACGTTTAAGTTCGCAGCCCCGACACTTTTGGGTTGGGTTGGTGTGAAAAGTTGGTTTGGGCTGGTCTCGACTTGTTGAATAGGTTTACTTGTGTGACATAGGAAGTTGAACTAGTTCAAAATTTAGCTACCTTGTTATGTGCTCTTTGTGGTGTTCTTCTTGCTTCAGTAACAGCTCATGCATCTCTGACCAAGAGCTAATTCTTACCTATGTTGGGTTCCACATGGGGAAGTGTGTTCTCTTTAGGCAAGGACATAAGGATATAACTCATATAACCAATGGTGGGTAAAATTTGACTCACCAAGCTTTAAATATTGTAAATCTTGCAATTATGGTGTTTTCACAATAGCTGGTAAAGTTTGTCCTACAACTAATGTTTGCGTAAGTTTCTTTTTAATTCTGACATTGTTTCTTTTGTTGATGTATTTCTTTATATTGATATTTTCATGAATATTATTATTGTGCTTTAATTTTAAATGTTAATTAATTTTTTTTAAAGTTTATTACAAAGAAATTATGAGTACAACAACAACAATAGATCTCAGTATATTTTCACTAATGCAAGGTATGAGGAAATCCAGATGTAGGCAACATTTCCCCCATTCACAAGACTGCGCGAAGAGACTAATTCTAGCAAATCCAAAAAGCCTTTTAAAAACCAAAACCAATTAAAGAACCCAAAATTAACAACCAAATGGACGCTAGAAGGAGGGCTTGAACCTCCAACCTTGTGGTTAACAGCCGCACGCTCTAACCAACTGAGCTATTCCAGCTTATTGGTAATTGTTAGTATATTGTGAAAAAAATGTCTAATTAGATGCTCATTTATAGGGCAAATTTATTACCAACAAAATTGGAGAGTTTTTACCATTGGAACCCAACAGTAAAAAACTGACGACATAAAAAATTGATGGCATAACACAGTCGTGTCACGACATAAATTCAAGCTGGCTGCAGGTGCTGTTTCGTGTGAAGAAAAGAGAGACAAGTCATGGTTATATGATATTTCATCAGCCCATGCCATTCTTCATTCACCCCATCCATCCCTCAAGATAGGAAAAAAAAAAAAAAAGAGAAACCCTAATCCAATCATCCACTCATCAATTCCTCCATCAAAATTCAAGATTGAGATCGATTCGAAGAGAAGCGAAGTTCAAGATTCGGGAAGAAATCATCAACGCTCGCGAGGAAGACTCCAACGAAGGATTGAAATACTCGACGGTCGTATTCCTTGTAGTTTGTATTTCTTTTCGATTTCTTTCATTGTTTTGAGAATCAATCATGATGTTTGGAACTTGTGTCATGTTTTCTTTAACGATGAGTGAGTAGTTTCCTTGAATTCTAAGGTTTTGCAACTCGAAACAATGTAGTTTGATTGAATGTTATTAGTTTGTGCATGAATTCTTGTTTCAAATCGATACAAGGTTGTGTTTTCCATGTTATGAGTGTTCTTTAGGCCCCAGAATGCTTGTAATTTGAGATTAACCTGAGAAGTACTGAAAGGTGAATTAGGATAATCAGACTACCAACCTTTCTACCTAGTTTTGTGAAATTTGAGAAGAGAATAGCAGACTAGGGAACCTTTTGATAACCAGAATATTTGAGACCTTCAACTTTAATTAACTTGGAAAGCATACGAAAGTTGTAATTTAGGTTAATCGAGGTAATTCTATTAGGCTCGAAAGAGCAGTAGAGTTTTTATGGTTATCGTTCTTGATTCATTCTTGAATATATGATTATGCAAACTAAGTTTTAGTAATCGAACTCATTGTTAGGTTAGCATCTCCCTAGAAGTCTTTCTCTCTTGATAGAATCTTTGATTATTTTCCCTGCTTTAATAGTTTTAATTAGTGGCTAAAAACCTTTCAAAACCCAAAACCTGATTTGCTTAGCAATCGCATTAGAGATTAGTTTTCTATGTTGCTAATTGAGTCCCTGTGGGATAGACCTTGACGTGGTACTACGTACACTGTGCGCTTGCAGTCCTGTCATTCCCAAAACCAAACCTATATGTAGATCTAATCATCAATCGAGTTGAGTCAAGTCGCAGTTTCTGACCCGATGGCCCGAATTTCGGGTCATGCACCTCAAACCCGAACCCTGACCAGACGGATCAGCTGGTCGATTGACCTTGTCAGCTAGATTTTTTTGAGAAAAACCCCTAGAAATAATTACTTGCATGTATTTTAAAGCTAATTTCAAATATATTTTACCCAATTCAATAATACACAATCACCTGAAAATAAAATTCGATATTATGAAATCCGAACCTAGAAAAAAGGTTCCAAAATAGAGTAGTCTAATTATTACAAGTTTAAAATACTGGACCAAATAGAGTTCAAGACTAAATAAAATTTCCAAACTAAATAAAAATTCAATATTTAAAGTATCATAACATTTGACCAAATAAAAGTTGCGTTTTTTAAAAACTTTAATATATTATGTCGGGTCAGGTCACTAACCCTTGACCCGAAGACTCGTTTAAGTTCGCAACCCCGGCTAGGGATGGGAATAGGTAGGGTCTGGGGGGGTCCAGCTGGACCCGGACCCGAAGTCACCATCTAGACCATGGGTCTAAGGATCCGCAGGTCCTTAATATGTCCAATTCTATTATACATTTTTTACTAAATTTATCAAGTTATTGGTTTAATTTTATACTTGTTGTACACATGTATAATAATAATAACTATTATGTTGAAATACATTTATTTTTAACACAACGAAAACATTTCAAAGGAAAAAATAGTATACTAGGATTTTAGAAAATAGAAGCCAACACTTCAACAGGTCCACCAATACTCCTAGAAGTCCCAATAGGTGTCAGGCAGTAGATGAGTAGTAGTGTAGTACTTGGAATTTTATTTTTTCAAAGGAAAAAATTATATATGTTTATATTTTAATGGGTCCACGGGTTAGGTCCAAGGTTATGTGCTTGAACCCGGACCCGCTATTTTTTTTCCAGACCCGGACTCGCCCCAGACCCACTGGATCCAAAAATTTTGGACTCAGACCCGAATTAAGGGGTTGGGTCCGACAGGGTCTAGACCGAGTCCAGGACCCACTGTCATCCCTAGCCCCGACACTTTTGGATTGGGTTGGGTTGGCATGAAAAAAGTTGGGTTGGGCATATATGTTTATATTTTAATGGGTCCATGGGTTAGGTCCATGGGTTCGTGCTTGAACCCAGACCCGCTATTTTTTTTCCAGACTCGGACCTGCCCCAGACCCACTGAGTCCAAAAATTTTGGACCCATACCAGACTTAATGGGTTGGGTCCAACAGAGTCCAGACCGGATCCAGGACCCACTGTCATCTCTAGCCCCGACACTTTTGGGTTGGGTTGGGTTAGCATGAAAAAAGTTGGGTTGGGCATATATGTTTATATTTTAATGGGTCCACGGATTAGGTTCGTGGGTCCGTGCTTGAACCCGGACCCGCTATTTTTTTCCAGACTCGGACCCGCCCAAGACCCACTGAATCCAAAAATTTTGGACCCATACCCGTCTTAATGGGTTGGGTCCGACAGAGTCCAGACCGGGTCCAGGACCTACTGTCATCCCTAGCCCTGATACTTTTGGGTTGGGTTGGCATGAAAAAAGTTGGGTTGGGCGGGTTCCGACCCGCTGAACAAGTCTACTTGTGTGGAATAGGAAGTTGAACTAATTTGAAATTTTAGCTACCTTGTTACGGGCTCTTTGTAGTATTCTTCTTGCTTCAATGACAACTCATGCATCTCATTCATCCCCCAACTCGATTGTCTTATAATGTGGTCGATGACCAAGGCTAAGTCTTACCTATGTTGGGTTCCACATAGGGAAGTGTGTTCTTTTAAGCAAGGACATAAGGATATAACCAATGATGGATAGAGCTTGACTCACCAACATATATTTAAATATTGTAAATGTGACTTGTTACTCACTTGTAATTATGGTGTTTTCACAGTAGTTGGTAAAGTTCGTCTCACAATTAATGATTGCGTAAGTTTCTTTTAAATTTTAACAGTGTTTCTTTTGTTGATGTATTTCTTTTATATTGATATTTTTATGAATATTGTTATTGTGAATGTGACTTGTAATTTTTTTTAAAGCTTATTACAATAAAATTATGTGTACAATAACAACAATAAATCTCAGTATATTTTCACTAATACGAGGGATGGGGGATCAAACAAAAAAAAAACATTTTGAAAATCGAAAACAAAACCTATTAAAGAACATAAAATAACAACCAAATAGACACTAGAAGGAGGGCTTGAACCTCCGACCTTGTGGTTAACAGTCACACGCTCTAACCAACTAAGCTATTCCAGCTTATTGGTATTTGTGAGTATATTGTGAAAAAGTGTCTAATTCGATGCACATTTATAGGGCAAATTTATTACTAACAAAATTGGAGATTTTTTACCTCTGGAACCCAGCAGTAAAAAAAACCGACAACATTTATTCAAGAATTCAATCGAACTTTTTTCCCTAATGTGTTTATGAACGACGTCATTTTTGAGTTGGGTAAATTGCTCTCTAGTGTTGGGCTTAAGATTGAGCTTAAAATGAGATGTTTTTTTTTCAACTTAGGTGTTGCCATCAATCAACCTGGTTTGACCAAGAATTTATTTTTGATTAAAATTTGGTAAAAACAAGTGGATCTGCTGTTGATGTGACATGTCTGATGTAATATTAATTGGGTGTATTTAACATAAGTAGTCGGTGAACTTCAATGTAGATTAACCAAAAACAATGAGGTGGTTAACCCAGACATAACTTGGTTAACGTGAACTTATTATGGGTTAACTGTCCATTGTATGTTAACCTATATCAATGAGGTGATTAACCCAAAATACAGTAGGTTAACATGAACTTGTTCTGGGTTAACTGTTCATGGTGTGCATGTTGAGTGTTTTATGTTAGCATCATTACACATATGGCCTATCTTCATAACCCTAAAGCATAACTTATGTAGTTTTTATATTATTAATTACCAATTTCAATATACAAACCTTATGTTGGAACTATGCGTTAGGAGTACGTGAAGTTCATTGTAGTTAACCCAGACCAATGATGTGATTAACCCAAAATACAGTAGGTTAACAAGTTGAACGAATAGGGTAACTGCATTCATATATCTTCCATGAGAATGATGTTTTTTAATTGTTAAATATTTATTTCACATCATTACACCTATGCAATAGGGTTGGACTCTACTAAATAATACCTAATTGCAAATGTTTTTTTGGTCAAATGTGAGTTTGATTGATGGCAAAACCAAGCTGTAAAGAAAGGCCCTCATTGTAAATAAATCTTAACCTCAACACCATAAAGCAATTAACTCTTTTGAGTTTGGGGAGAGAAAAAAAAGCAGCTAGGGCCACTATTTTTACTCACCATTCTCACCTGGTTGAATGGGTAATAATTAATCTCCTTACCCATCCCATCTACTCATTCACTATTGGCAGTAATATTCTCACCCAAAGAAGCTGTGATATGCATGCAAGCGAGAAAAGTCTCACCATTGGTAATGGTCCAATAAAATAATGGAGGGTTGTTGGTGATTCATAGGGCCTGTAAATTTCATGAGTATCTTGAGGTAAGGTAAATGATGAATTTTGATAATATTTGGTAACTTTTGGTAATTTTTGGTAACTTTTGGTATTTTTGGGTAAATTTATATGGATAAATTTGTATTTTTGAAATAAAAGAAAAAAATTAAAAAAAACTACTTTACACGTGTCATGTGATTTTCGATAATTTTGGTAACTTTCAATAAATTTTGGTAACTTTTGATAATTTTCGATAACTTTTGGTAATTTTCGATAATTTTCGGTAAATTATGATAATTATCTACTTACCTCAATTAACCCATGAAATTTACAGGACCATAGTTGTCATTATTATTTGTTTGTACAATTGAGGAAGCATGTCTATCTTTACGATCTCCATGAAGATCTTGAATGTTTTTATGGAGACTAGCCAAAGCTATATAGCATTTATTACCCTAGAATAAGGATTAGAACTGACTGAAGAATGTTAAAGTTGTCTCTCAGGGGCATCCATCACGTTTTTACTCTTCACTTATGCCTTAGTCATGATTGACCGAAAGTCTGTTTTGCACCACTATCTATAACCCTTCTCCATTGACAATGCCAAATTGTACGCAGTATTGGTTATTGAAGTTGGTTTAATTCATTTAACGTGTTAAGCTGAACAATGACATGAAATTAGTAACATTTTTTTGTTTAATCATATATAGCTTTGTTATAATAATGTATGTTCCAACAATTAAATTTAACCCCAAATAAACAGTAGTTTCATTCGATATCACAAAAAGCCTATTATTATATTGATAGGAGGGATAAAAAAAATGTGAGAAAAGAAGATAAATTAACCATCTTTCTCCTTGTTCAGAGAAATTAAGCGAGGGAGAAGTGGGAAGATCGGAGGAGGATACTTCAACTTTATTATTCTCCGCTCACTCCTTTTTCTTATTATTATTCAAAATGAGTAAAATAAGAAAAAAGGGGAGAATTTCATAGAACTATTACTAAGGGTGTGTTTGGTATGGATGATAACCATTTTCTGAAAAATGATTTCCCCATTTTCGGTATTTGGTGGGCAGAAAATGAGCCAAAATCATTTTTCATAAAAATCATTTTCCCCCTTCCTATGTACTCCCTCCGTCCCAAATTAATTGACACTTTGACTAAATTTTGACCGTTAATTATTCACAAATTATAATGCATTACAATATAAAATTACTTCCATTATAATTTTTAGTAAAGTATCTTTCTAATGACAATAATTTCATATTGTAACTCATTGTAATTTGTGAGTAATTAACGGTCAAAATTTTGTCAAAGTGGCAATTAATTTGGGACGGAGGGAGTAAATTGTTTTCTGCAACCCTTAGAAAACTCATTTTCCTGAAGCTTAAGCCCCAGGAATGGTTTTATACTCTAACACGCCCCCTCACGCGAATGCCCTGTGGGCTTGAAGCGTGGATGCTGCAAAGGCCCTTTTACCTTACGCAAATGAAATGGAGGTGTTGAGATTTGAACCTGAGACCTCTGGTTTTGTAACGCCCGGTAATTTCAGATCTAAACTTAACGGTCAAAACCAAACGTTGACTAACATTAACAGCGGAAGTCTCATTTTTTTTCTTATTAACTTATTCTTTTTACTTGGGCGTTACTGCCGTACCTCCGAAGAGATACAAGGCAAGAAAAGGAAACTAACAACAAGCGATAACTGTTTACTTCAAATTAACAACGAAAAGAACTTCGAATTCTAGAACAACATAAACTCAACATTAACCAAACTTCAAGTCTAAACATAAACTAAACTTTATTCTCAAAACAGCTAACTCCAACGTCCTCACTCTAGTGCCCTTCCCCTTCACATAACTGATCTTCACCTGAAAACAAAACATTCACAACATGAGGGGGGAAACCTCCATAATGTCTACCCCTAACTGTCAAAACAGTTCAAAGTTCATTTCAAACCATTTTAGGGGAGGGGAACAAGTCAAACCTTTTTACAACTCATTTGAAACCCAACCCAGAAATAACCAGAGTTCAGAAATAACAAAACTTATAAACCAACAATACTAACTTTCAACTCAGTAAAACACAACGATTCAAAATCCTCAACCGACTTTTCAATCTCAGAATCAGACATCAGAAATCAGACATCAGAAATTAGAAATCAGAAATCAGAAACAGAGTAATCCTTTCCGCAGAAAACAATCAAAATTTTATTATGCGGGCGGGATTTGCCTATCCCCGGAATATCAGAACTCGAGAATCGAGGATCTCGATCCTCGTAATCGAATGGATGGCGGTCGAAGCGAATCGGATGTGTGCACAATCTCGAAATAATATCGGACTCGATCTCTTGATAACTCCCCTGCAGGAACAGATCCTGGTCTAAGGGTCGTTACCCGCAACCCGCTTATGGTTTCACTTTGATTATTAGTATCTTATGAATTATCAGACGTCAGAGTTCAAACAAAACCCAACCTAGTTTACAAAACCGTCAGAATAAAACTCAGAGTTTAAAAGACTGCCACGTTTTACTCAACTCAGAAAAACAACTCACAGACATCCAAATCAGACAGTCTAACTTTACAGAAAATCCCCGTGCGGGATGCAAGCTTCATAAAACAGATTAAAATCACAAAACAGATAAAAGGGCATCCCAAAGGGGATTAGGACATAGACATTACCTGCAGGAATCACGTTACTCAGGAAAAAGCACACGGAGCTACTGGTTCGCTTTCCTTGCTCGAACCTAATAATCGAAAAGTTTCTAAAATCAAGACCCGCTTGCTATCATAGCTAGTTCGGATATCCTACCCTTTTCCCCAAATCACGTACCACTCAAAGTATAACATCGGATCTAAACAAGAGTTTACACTACATAAAATCGGATAATAACTAATGAACTTTATTTTATAACTTGCATGACACTAATTCACTATAATTACTAAAATGCCACTAAACATGCATACAACAAAAGACTACTATTATCGTTTTTAATTTATCCACCCCACATATTTAGGGTTCCTAAGCATGTTCCTAGGTCTCATGAGGCAATTCTAAACTACTTTACACTTAATATAATAACATTAAGGAAGAGGCATAAGAACTTTATTTTCAACATAACTTAATACTATAATACCAACTTTGATTACTACCAATATTAATATACACCAAAATGATAAAAGAATTTTATCAATAATATAGCCTTAACATAGAATAAGAAAACTTAGTAACTTCTTGTGACAAAGTAGTAATTTCAAACTTTATTAATTAACACTAATAATAGTACAACACTTAAAAATCATTTGGAACTTTAATATTCATAATAATAATATGAAAACTACTCATTTTACAAACTTAATAACATTATTACGTAAAACTTAATAATAATAATAACATGAATAACTTAATAACCTTAGTAATAGGAACTTAATAATTTTAAAGTAACCATAGATACTTACTAATAACGAGACTTCAAAATAATATTAGAACTTAGTAATATAGTGAGTACTTTGATAATGATATAAACTTATGAACATGGAAAACTTTTATAACATAAACCCTAATTTATAAAAACATAGGAGTAAATTACTAACTCTAAACAACATGGATAAACTTATTATTAACATAGAGATTACATATGAACCTTACTAACAACCTAAGACTAAACATGCATCATTGAACCATAATACCAACACATAAACACACATTAAACCAACCCTTCTACTAAAACCTAAGACATCAAACATGATTTCCAACATACCAATCATTAAACAACATTTAGTAACCTAATCACTTGCTTGGACTAACCCAAAACAGTAAACCCATATTAATAACATGCTTTAAGCATTAGGAAAATAATTTAATGTTACCAAATAATATGGAAAATTAATAACTAAATATTATTATCGAAAAGGATAATATTCTTGAAAGAAAACTATCATATAATATAACATGATATTTTACACTACTTAACTTAACATTAATACATTAATATTCATGAAATATTAACATGGATACAAGCATCAAGATATCACACATAAACATTTAAACTAGGAGTGTTAACTTATAAAATTAAACTAATCATACCCTAGTATTACACTTAATATACTAACATGTATTTATCCATTATTAACAATATATACACAAGTTTATCTACTCTAATAACACATTAATAATATAATAGTATGATTAAACTAATCCTAACACAAATACACCCATATTAACTTGTAGAGAGAGAAGGAGAGAGAGGGCACAAACAATGGGTCCAAGCTAGAAGAGGTGGGACCGGGGTGGTGCTCGGGGTGATTGGTGGTCGACGTTCGATGGCTAGGCAGCGGCAGCGACGGTTCTCCGGCGGTGGGTAGTCGACGGCGGCAGGCGGCAGTGGCCCGAACAGCAGCAGCGACAGTAGCAGCTTCAAACACAGAGGGTCGGTTTGTCTTCCCCGGAAAAAGAGCGGTCGTCGCCGGTGGCTGGGAGTGTCATCGGAGGTCGTCGGCTCCTGATGGTCACTGGATGCTGCGGTGGTCGACGGAGAACAACAGCGACGGCGACGGTGGTTCGGGAGGGTACAGAAGCTTGGGCACGGGAGAGGAAAAAGCTTGGAAGATCGGGATGGGCTCCGAGGTGGTTCTGGGCGGCGGACTGAGATGCGGTGGCCGGAGGGTGGTCGGTGATGGTCGGAAAAAGGTTGGGGTGGCGGCCGACGATGAAAAGGAGGTGGTTGGAGGTGGAGTAGTGGTGATGGTTGCCTGCGTAAAGGTGTGGTGTTGTTTGGAGGTCGGGGTGGTGGTTATTTCAAATTACTTGGGAAAGGGTTTTTGATAGAATTAGGAGAAAATAGGAAGAAATGGGTGAGGAGGTGAGGTCATCAAGATGATGTCATCACAAAATTACTACCAAAAATATCCCTAATGTTGATACTATATCCCCAACAATTTTTACCCGAAAACATAATCAAAACCAGATAAAATTTCCACAACTGATCCAAATAAAATTCTACCCAAAACCCGAAAAATTCCTAACTGATATTTTTAGGACACTAAAAATTCCAATGAACTCACTCGCGGTCCTAAAAGCTCCGTGTGATAATAGATAAATAAAAACGGAATAAAACGCACGTTAAGAAATTTAACGATAAACGCAATTGAATTTTTTCAGGGTTTTACAAGTTTAATGGTCTGGCTCTGATACCATGTGGAACCATCTCAACCAAAAGCTTAATCTGATGGTTGAAGCCCCAAGAATGGTTTTATACTCTAAAAATTCTCTCTCTCTCTCTCTCTCTCTCTCTCTCTCTCTTAGGGGTGTGCATTATTCGGTTTTGAACCGAATAAACCGAGAACCGAACCAAATTGAACTGGTCCAAACAGAACCGATTTTTATTTGGTTCGGTTTTCGGTTTGGACTTTAGGCCTTTTTCGGTTTATTCGTTTTATTCGGTTCCAGTGAAAAAACCATAAAAAGTGTGCATTATTCGGTTTTAAACCGAATAAATCGAACACCAAACCGAACCGATTTGATTCGGTTCGGTTTTCGGTTTGGACTTTATCCCTTATTTGATTTTCGGTTTATTCGGCCCGGTTTGGTTCGGTTTTGAACCGATGAACACCCCTGCTCTCTCTCTCTCTCTCTCTCTCTTTCTTCTTTCTCTTTTACACACCCATTTTAATATCTCTATCTTCCCCCCTAGTTGTCAAACAGGTGAAATAATTTTCCAAAAAACCATTTTCATCCTATGTACCAAACACATGAAAATTCATTTTCTAAGAAAATCATTTTACAAGGAAAAACATTTTCCTAGAAGATGGTTTTCCTTTGCATCAAACACACCCTAAGTTGAATGTGAAATAATGGATTTCACACACAATTTTACCACTTATCAACTAAATGCTCCATGATAATTTCTCACTTTTTTATTATTATTCAAAGTCTGAAAAAAGCCTGAGGAGTTTGAAACAACGCAGCTAAAACAACGAAAACGTCAATAACAACAAGATTAGCTAAAAAACCAACAAGGAAACATCGCCGCACAAATAGCTAAAAATGAGCAATCAGAATTAATTCTTAGAAACAACGAATCTCTCTTTGCGTCATTTCTCCTTAAACAACTCCATATAATCTCAGGGTCTCCACTGATGAAGTATATGCCACAACCAAACTTTGTCACTCTACATGTCATCTGATCCAAGTTATCACAATTCACAAGGAAGCTCTGAGGATACCCCAACTAAGATACCACTATTTTCCTTCCTTTTGTTAAGACCTCTAGATATTACAGAAGCATCCCTGCACGCAACTTGGCTAACAAGAAGCCATTTAGACTTCAGTATAGATTTTCCCTGCTTCTTCCTCCTAGAAGGTGCTTTGGAACCTTCAAAGGACCTTTTCAAAGTCAGCAGAATATTATAATCAAAGGTAACCGATAGAGAGTCCTCACTGTCAATCGAATCATTAAGAATGACACGTGTAACATCCGTATGACAAAGAACCACACAAATTATATTTGAGATAGTTTTGTTCAAAATCCAAAGAATCACTATAACCACAAATTTTCAAGTCTAAAATAAATAAAAACAAGAAAATAATGGACAAATATGATTTTTGTATTATATTCAAAGAATTTGGGTACAATTTCTATCGATATTTGTTACAAGATGAACAAATAAATAATCCTCTGATTCGATCTCTGTCGTCTTCTTGAAGGAGGGCCAATGGGCTTGAATCTCGATCAAGTTGGTGTTGAATTTCTAGAACAAACGACACATATTGAAGTGTTTGTTGTTTAATTCTAGAGAGAGTCTTCTTGAGAGTTGATTTTTTCTCTCCTCTTAATGAGAAGAGGTAGAGTCCTATTGATAGGGAAATGATTTGTTCTCTCTTTTGGGCTTGACTTGGTAGTCTTTGTGAGCCGTTGTCCGGGCCTTAGGCCTGAGTTGACTTGGCAGTCCATTTGAATTTGACTTGGTAGTCTTTGTGGGTCGTTGTCCGGGCCTTAGGTTTGGGGTTGGCTTGATAGTCCATTTGACTTTGACTTGGTAGTCGGTTTGACTCTGACTTGAGTTTTTGTTCGAGCTTTGACTTGATAGTCAGCTTGAACCAATTTTAATTAAATTAATTAAATTAATTAATTTGGACCGAACAAAATAATCAACATAATTTATTTTAACTTTTTAACACTATTTTGATTTTTTTTAGTGTCTACAATCACCACCAGGTGGAACCTGATGCATAATTGATGGCCTTATGCATCAAGGTCAACCATGGAGGCATCTAATACTCACCTAGAAGGTAGAAGAGTTCAAGTTTCTCATTTATCTCTCTACTTGGAAGGGATCAACTCATGTGGTCATATACTTTTGCTCCTAATTCAAGGACCATGAAGCTATCATAGAAGTCATCCTAGAGAGGATTATTCTACATTCCAAGAGCTTTCATATGGTTCAAGAATCTTTGAATTTGGATGAGAATCCAAGGAGTTATTCATATTTGTAATATAGTTTAGTATATTGTTTTCTTTATGATGTAAGCATTAGGATGAATGATGTAAGCCCTTAAGGGGTCTTTTCTTGAAGCTAGGTGACGCCTAAGGGGTGGGTTGTAGCTATAAATACCCCCTCCTAGGTGCTTGTAATTCATTCAATTCATTCAAGTCATTCACATTGAATTTTTCAAACACATGATGTGTTCTCTCTAGCATTTGTGCTAGGTGTTTTAAATCTCTCTTTTGTGGGATTGAAATATCCCTTCTTCTAGCTAAGGTTGGCATCCTTAGTGGTGAAAGGAAGGAATTGGAGTATTCTTGGAGGTGGTGAGTCTGTATCCTTCAAAGAATCTTCAAAAGCCATCAACTATCCATCTACCAATCGTCCATTATCATCCATTTTCGAGTGCTTCATCAAGAATTCAACAAGAATTCATCAAGCATTCATCAAGAAACGTGTGATCTTCATTCTACACGTCCAAGCACTTGTTCGTCATCAACGTTCATCATTTGACATTCGTCCATCCATTGTTCGTTCGTTCATCATTCATTTTGTTCATTGTTTCCAATTGTTTGGTAACTTTCTTTCATAGTTCTTTTCATCCATTTCTATGCCATTTTTGGTTCTTTGGAACTTTGAGATAGAGGATTCTTATCTTCGCTTTTAAAGATCCTTAGATTTGTGTAATGAGATTGTTCCTTGGTCTCATTATGCATCAAATTTGGTATCAGAGCTAAGGAGTTTGAATCTCTTAGTTCTTGAAACAATCTTTTTACAATCTTTTCCTCTCCCACACGTTTCCCTTCACACGTCCATCACAAAATTTCATTCCCCATCATCTCTACATCACACGTCCCCCCTTGATAGTTCTTCCAAGAACTCATCAAGAACCCATCAAGAACTCATAAAGAACCCCAAGCTCCACAAAGAACCCAAAAACCAAACACAAACCTACCTAAATCCGTCCCATACCCACGTCCCATCCGTGCTAACCTTCCTTCCATGAGTTTCTTGTGATCTTTGTGAATCAAGATAGGTTCTAATGGCGAGTGCAAGCTCTCCTACAAAGTCCTCTCCATCGTCCCCAGAAGATGTTGAGAAGATGAAACAAAGAATCGAGTATCTCAACAAACAAGTAGCATACTACATGCGCCTTCAAGATAGGGAGAATCTTGAGGAAGTATCAAGTAAATCATCAAGTGGAGAAGGAGAAGAGGACGTTCCAAGAAGGAGGCATGGACGTCCAAAGGAGGAAAGGTTCGACTTCAAAGTGGAGATCCCCGAATTTGTTGGCGATCTTGATCCGGAAGTTTATTTGGATTGGATACAAACCGTGGAAAGGGTCTTTGATCTCAAAGATGTGGAAGATGATAAGAAGGTCAAGTATGTTGCCCTAAAGCTACGGAAACATGCAAGCATTTGGTGGACAAACTTGCAAAAGAAGCGGCAAGCAAAGGGGAAAGATAAGGTGCGTACGTGGGATAAGATGAAAAGAAAGCTCAAAGAAAAGTTCCTACCATCTAGCTACCTACGTGACAACTACTACAAATTGCAAAGATTGGTCCAAGGAGGAAGAAGCGTGGAGGAGTACACAAAGGAATTTGAGCATCTACTTTGGAGGTGTGATCTAAAGGAGGACGAGCCACAAACTTTGGTACGTTATCTTCTTGGTCTTAATGATGGGATTAGACACGTTGTGGAATTACAACCATACAAAACTTTGGATGAATTGAGCTCCTTATCCCTCAAAGTTGAAAAACAAAGGAGAAATAAGGGGAAAGAAGTCTCAAGCAAATACCAAACTCCACAAGAAATGCCCCACCCTACGTCCCATCCAAACCCTCCACCATCCATGAAACACATTCCCACAAAAACTCCACAAAATCAGCCCCCATCCATCCCTAAACCTCACGACCAAGTGACCAAACCCATAGCATCAAGAAGGTGTTTTCGATGCCAAGGGTTGGGACATTATGCTTCGGAGTGCCCAAACAAGCGAGTAGTGTCTTTGGTAGAATACCAAAGTGCTTTATATGTGGAGCCGGAGTATGAGGAAGAAGAGGAAGTTGGGGTTAACGCCAAAGAAGAGGAAGATGTAGTAGAAGAATATGTGGAAGGGCCAGATGAAGGAGAACTACTTGTGGTAGAAAGGGCCTTGAATATCACAAATGTGCCAAAGGATCAACTACAAGGAAGCAATATTTCGCTCGTTGTACCATCCAAGGGAGAGTATGCTCCTTGATCATAGATGGAGGAAGTTGCACCAATGCCGCCTCTACAACAATGGTCAAGAAGTTGCAAATGGAGATTAGCCCACATCCCACACCCTACACAATACAATGGCTAAGCCTTGGGCGAGGCATCCGTGTGGATCAACGAGTTTTGGTGAGTCTTTCAATTGGAAAGAATTATCAAGATTCATTATGGTGTGATATAGTTCCCATGGATACTTGTCATGTTTTGTTGGGAAGGCCATGGTTATATGATAGACATGTCATACATGATGGGAGGGCCAATACTTACACTCTCACCATCAACCAAAAGAGGATCACTTTGGCACCTCTTGATCCACCATCTCGGCTGAAGGAGGAAAAACGTCATATTGTGTCAATTATGAAGATGGAGTATCAAGGGCATGAAGAATATAAGGATCCTATTCTTATACATTTGGAGAAGAATGAAACGGATCCAAGTATCCATCACATTTTGAATCTTCCTATGAAGCATATCTTCCATGAGCATCCAAGAGCTATCTACTTAGATCATCTGGTTGAAAGGCCAAGTATTCGAAAGGATGAAAAAGCCCAAGTCATCAAGGTACATTGTTTCATGCTAAATGACAAGGGTAAAGTGGTAAGAATAGACTTGGGAAGTGAGAAGCAACGTGAACAACCCACGTTCACGGTGAAGAAATGCAAGTCCAAGTCTTATGGTGTTCGAGGAATCATCGGAAGAAAGTTTAAGAAGTACATCAAAGGAATCTACGATGACTTCAAAGCTTTCAAGAAGAAAGTCTTTGTGAAGAAGGCAAGAAGGGTTGATTTTCCAAGTTTGAGGACAAACTTTTTCAACCGGGGGTGTATGATGCATAATTGATGGCCTTATGCATCAAGGTCAACCATGGAGGCATCTAATACTCACCTAGAAGGTAGAAGAGTTCAAGTTTCTCATTTATCTCTCTACTTGGAAGGGATCAACTCATGTGGTCGTATACTTTTGCTCCTAATTCAAGGACCATGAAGCTATCATAGAAGTCATCCTAGAGAGGATTATTCTACATTCCAAGAGCTTTCATATGGTTCAAGAATCTTTGAATTTGGATGAGAATCCAAGGAGTTATTCATATTTGTAATATAGTTTAGTTCATTGTTTTCTTTATGATGTAATCATTAGGATGAATGATGTAAGCCCTTAAGGGGTCTTTTCTTGAAGCTAGGTGACGCCATATGGGGTGGGTAGTAACTATAAATACCCCCTCCTAGGTGCTTGTAATTCATTCAATTCATTCAAGTCATTCACATTGAATTTTTCAAACACATGATGTGTTCTCTCTAGCATTTGTGCTAGGTGTTTTCATCTCTCTTTTGTGGGATTCGAAATATCCCCTTCTTCTAGCTAAGGTTGGCATCCTTAGTGGTGAAAGGAAGGAATTGGAGTATTCTTGGAGGTGGTGAGTCTGTATCCTTCAAAGAATCTTCAAAAGCCATCAACTATCCATCTACCAATCGTCCATTATCATCCATTTTCGAGTGCTTCATCAAGAATTCAACAAGAATTCATCAAGCATTCATCAAGAAACGTGTGATCTTCATTCTACACGTCCAAGCACTTGTTCGTCATCAACGTTCATCATTTGACATTCGTCCATCCATTGTTCGTTCGTTCATCATTCATTTTGTTCATTGTTTCCAATTGTTTGGTAACTTTCTTTCATAGTTCTTTTCATCCATTTCTATGCCATTTTTGGTTCTTTGGAACTTTGAGATAGAGGATTCTTATCTTCGCTTTTAAAGATCCTTAGATTTGTGTAATGAGATTGTTCCTTGGTCTCATTATGCATCAGAACCTCAGAGGGAAAAACATATGGGTTGAGTTAAGAGTTTGCAAGGCTATCCGCCACCATCAACATTCTTAACTTGTGATGGTTCAACCTCCACAACTTGAGCAGCTTTCATAATTCACACTTGCATGACATGAGCTCTCTTCAAAGAGGTATTCATCATTTGTTTCTTATTAAACTTCGTCCAAGAAACAGATAAAACATATCCATTGAACAAAAATAACATTAAGAGCATAAACAACATTTGAACCAAACAAAACCAAACTTCTTTCCATTCATCCCCTCATTAACAACATTAGGGGAATGGACAAGGTTAACCTCATCCATATCCCTTTCCTATCCCTTCATTTCCCTCCCCCTCCCTCCCCTCAATGCAATTAACGTGTAAAAGACTCACACATGTACATCTTACGCTTACAAGGATGAGAATGAAATACTAGCGAAAAAAAAAAGAAAATTGAAAAAAATAACCCATAATTTGAACTACTAAAAATAAATAAACATATAATTTGTTAGATGTGAGCTGAACTTTCATCCTTATTATTTTTGCCTTCCACCACATTACTTTTCCAACGAACCCAATTAATTGGTGATACTAAAAATAATAGGAGTTAAAGTTTAGTTAGCTCATACCTTAGTTATAAATTCATATTATTTCTTTCTAGTATTCTCAAAATATGAATTATTTTTGGGAAATTAAATTTAAATAAGATGAACTTTGGGCCATAGTAGACTTAATAATCTGAACTTTAGATTTGTTTCTGAATAATCTGAACTTTGGACCCCTTGGATTCTAGTAGCACGTCACCGAATTAAGTTCAACTTAACTCGGTGGCGAGATGACATGGCGACGGTGGCATGTGCCTGGGCATTTTAGGTGTGTCATGTCACCGCCAACACGTCATCCCGCCACCAAGCTAAGTTGGACTTAACTCGATTGCGTGCTACTATGAATCAAAGTTCAGATCATTAAGTCTACTATGACCCAAAATTCAGACTATTTAAATCCAAATTTTTATTATTTTTTCATATTCTCTAGGGATGTCTGGTTAGAGGGAATAGGGGGTTGGGAATGGGAATAGAGGGATGGGGAGTAGAATTACCATGTTTATTTCATGGTAATTAAAAAAAAAGGAGGGAATATGAATGGGAATAAAAGGGGTCTATTCCCAACAATCTATTACTATGGGGGGTGTGGTATTAGACATTGGGAATTCATTAGTGATTGTTAAATATCAAAAATACCCCTGTTCAAAAAAATAAAAACTCACATGTATTCATTTCTTTTGCTTATATTAAATAAAAACGCACATTTATTGTCAATCTTACCGGCTACCGTCACCTGAACATGGTATTACTTTTGCTTATATTAATTAAATATTATTGTTATTACGTATCTTTCGGTTGAGATATTACTAATGCAAATTAAATATTTATTATAATTAATATATTAGTACCCAGTTAAGTTATTGAATCTTATGCCAGCCGTCAACAATTGGTCTATCATGTTGATTTTTTGAATCATTCATAATTTGAATGTTTATATACTTGCTTTTAATTTTTAATTCATATTTGACGCTTAATTTTTATTAAAATCTTTATGAACTTAAATTCTTTTTAATTTTTTTCATATGGTAATTGATTTTCTAGAAGTAAATGTATGTCATTTATGACCTTCCATCGATTTCAATTCATTAAAACATTCATAAATCAATAAAAGGGCATTTTAGTCAAGGTATGTTTATTCTCAATCTTATTGCCAATTTGAATTACCACACAATAAACAAGAAAGTTAATAATTCATAAAGACATGTTAATTCTCATTCCTATTATGAATTTTCATTCCCAGTGTCATTATGAATTCTCGTTTACATTCTTATTGCATGCCAAACAGCACCTAGAGGAATAAAGTGGCTAAATAAGACACGCACTTGAACACACGCCAGCGGTAACATCTGTACATGTAATAAATACTTGGAATTAACTATTTTTGTCTGTCAAGGTTATAAAATTATGAGCCGGGTAACAAACTTTACAGTCTCATATAGTACAGAGGGAATAAAATTGAATAATACCATTAAACAACACGAAAAATTATAAAAAAAAAATTGCAAAAAGATACAACAGAAAACCAAAAGAGATCTACAATGAGAGAGGAGAGGAAGGAAAGAAGGAAGGAAGAGAAAGACAAGGGCACGTTTGGGACAGCCTGCCCACCTATCTCAAGATATCAAGGGACTGAATTATCTGTTATTTGTGTGATGTGTTTGGCACAAACAGAGAGAGAGAGAGAAAAACTCTGGACTTCAACTTCCAACATCCATCCATGTGACTCATAAAACAGCTCACCTCCCCTGTCCATCAACAAACAAATGCACATGAGTTTCCTCCTAACATTATTGCAAACCATTAAGACCTAGGGTCAGCCAAACATCACTCTAGCTAGCTCACTCTAAGCTGGCTCAAATATCACACTGAAATGTGTAACGCCCCGGCCCCCACAAATCATATACCCGGGGTGTTACAGAATGGGTCACTTGCCCCGGGCTAGTTTGCCATCGCGGGTTTGTGAGTCTATTAACTTTGGTTTGGGTGCGTTAGGGTCTATAATAAACAATGAAATAATGCGCACGAATTTGATGGGTTCAAATTTCAATTCAGTTCTGTCGGAATCAGCCTCTTTATGCAGTCACGTGCACGAGAGAAAGACTGCATACATCTGGATCCTCTCATGCCTCGCATTGACGGGACCTTCCTGGGGTTTGCTGTTGTTGTTAGATTTCAATTCAATCACGAAACCAACACATCAAACCAGTTGAACTAATGCTAGATGAATTAAGACGAACCTAAGAGACAGATGCGCGAATTTTAGTTTTGTGGGAGTGTGAATCATGTCTTCACATACTCCATGCCATTGAGCTTCCTCTTGTTTGAAAAGAAACAAATCTGTGTCCAACTCTTCTTCTGCTTAACAGGCTGCGCTTTAACATCCTTATTTGCGACATAATCCTCCATATACGAAACAACAGCCTGGGGGACATCACACAAAAACATGATTAACAGTTAACCTTGGATGGATGACAAATCTCTTCTAAAACAGGGTTAGAAACCAGGATCATCACACAAACCTGTGCACCCTTTTCAGCGATGTCTCTAGGCGGCAGTTCCAAGGGATTTTGATCGGTTCGAAGCACGCATAACTGAGTCAACCCCCTGAAAGACTCGGGCAAACTGCGAATTTGGTTGTTGCTAATGTCAAGCTCCTCCAATTTCTCAAGATTCCCGATATTCCTTGGAAGGTGGCGAAGATTGGCAAAGTTGTTACTGACATTAAGCTTGACAAGTGAAGTGGCGAAACATAAACCCTCAGGCACTGACTCAAGCTCGTTGAAGCTTACATCGAGCTCCCTCAGTTTTAGCAGCGACGACATTGTGGTTGGCAGCTGCCTTATATTGTTGTAACGAACGGACAGGATTTCGAGGGATTCGATCTTCCCAACAGCTTCAGGAAGGGCCTTGATCCGGTTATAGTCCACGCGGAGTTCCACAAGGGAGGAACACTGACCGATTGTAAAAGGAAGCTCTTCGAGTTCATTGGTTTCCAAGTTCAGTTTCTTAAGGCTGACCATTGAACCAATGGTATCAGGAAGTGAATATAGCCGGTTTGAGCTCAAATCAAGCTCCTCAAGGCGGGAAAGACGAGTGAGACTAGAAGGGAGCTTTGCCAAGAAATTTCCCCTGAGATCCAAAAAGACGAGATTCAAAAGATCCCCAATTGAATCAGGGAGCTCAGTGATTCGGTTCGAGTGCAAATCCAAGCTTGCCAAGGAGGAAAGCCCTCCAATGGTGACTGGCAATGCCAGAATTCGATTCTCAGACAAGTCAAGTGTGACAAGATTCGATAGCTTCCCAATTGAATCAGGCAACCATTCAACTTGATCAGAGAGCTTATTTTGGAGAACAAGCTCTCGGGTACCCTTCTTGGCAGAGACTTCAATCAAGCTTGCTAGCTTGATCAGACTCAATTTATCACCATCTTGAGCTACAAACAGAGACAAAGAATAATAAACCAACTTATTAGTATGAAATCCAACACCTAAACAGAAACAATCAAGTATTCAAAACCATTTAAAGAAAGAATCACACTTTTCCCCCAAAAAAGACTAACAATCTCTAATCCCTAAACAGAAACTACAAAGTATCAAAATCATAACCGAATCTTCAGCCAACCCCACATCAACCCACCAATCAAATTTGTACAACATAGATACTACTCTCTACTGTGAGATGCAGAATAAGAACAAAAAGTTAAGTGCGAAAAAAGAAAGTTTGAATTTTTACCTGAAGAGCTTGCAGCAATCTTAAGAGTGGAATCAACAATTTGAGGAGCAGCAGTAACAGGGCTGGCGAATCCATCACCAAATAGAGCAGCTTTCCCCTTCTTGACATAACTATCATCCTTAACGAAAATCTGGCCATTAACAGTCTTCTTCTGGGAGTAAAAACCGGTAGAAGTAGACAAAGACTCCAAATCTCTCGATTTCAACCGAGACCCATTTGCCAATGGACTCGACACAATCTTCTTAGGCACAGAATCAGAGTACCCAGAATCAGAATTAGGCGAAACACACTGGCAAGCTCTCTGAATCAAATCGTCGAACACCTGGTGTGCAGTCTCAAGATCCAGCAATTTCAAAGCCTCCCACTTCTGCTCTTTGCTCTGGAAGAAAACCAAGTTCTTCTGCATCTCCTGGTACACAAAGAAGAGTTCCTCAGGCACTCCTTTGGGCTTAGAGAGCTTAGCAATGGCGTCAAGTTTCAGCTGTTCTTCTCTTTCAACATTCCCAAGGAGTGTCGTAGCCGCCTCCACTTCCTCGATCCCGGGGCGTGGTGGGAGAGACTTGTGCATACGCATGATCTCCGCCACAACCCCATCAACCACCGCAGAATTATTACCATCCATCGAAAAAACACAAATCCCAGATCGACCAATCAAAGAAGCAGAGAAAACAAGCTCACCCAAGTGGATAAACTGAGAAAGAGTTGGTGGGTTTCTACAAGATTCTAGAAGGGGAAAGAGGGAAGAAGAGGTTGTCGATGGCTGTCTCTATTGGGGGTCATATAAATAGAGAGAGGAAAAGAATACCCCACAAGTCAATTGGGATTGCTATTATTATTACTACTTATCTTTGAGAACCCAAGTGAGAAGAAACAAGGGGCCAAAGTTTGGAAGCTTAAGAGAACAATCAAATGGAAGAAAGTTGCAGGCCAGGGTGGAATTCGTGGGGGCAAGAAGCGACAAAATCGGGATTTAAAATGGGATTGTACTCATCAGTATAGTACAGTAAAAAAAATTTCCTTTTTTTATTGATCATCTGCACTTAATTGAGTAATTTTTCGATTAATAAATCTCTGCACTTAATTAGTATTAATGATTCTCTTTTATCATAACAGAAGAGGAATTAATGATGCTCAAGTATCGAAGACAGGTAATTCCAGTGCGAGACAGCAGTAGAGCAACAGTGACCAAGATGATGAAGATATGCAAGTGAAAATGATTTTGAAGGGGTTCATTTTCGATCTAAATGATGATATTTCCGTACTATTATATTTGTCTATTTACCTAAGGTGAAAAGTTTATAATTTGCCCAAAATACTCATACTTTAATTGAAAATAATAGTGGTTGGAATTGTAAAAAGTGATCAAAAATTATTCTGAGGTACCCTAATTTTTGGTTAAATGTTTTTATGGTACCCAACTTTTCAAAACTGATTTTAGGGTACTCTTAATTTTAGGATTAGTAATTATTATATGCTTTTTTCCAATCATCAATTTTATTAAGTGACCGAAATGCCCTTGTTCTTCTATTCCTGAAGAAATACCCTTGAAGAAGAAGAATAAGGGTATTTTGGTCACTTAATAAAATTAATGACCGGAAAAGTATCAAATGAGTTTTGAAAAGTTGAAATGCAAAATAGTTCACGAAATATTGAAGTGCATCCAAGTAATTTTTGATGTGATAAATGAATTTATTAATTTGAAGTAGAAAAGGAATTATAGTTGTGGAGATAGTAAGTGTGACAGATACTTTAGAATGGAGGCAATAGAAAGACAATGCACTGACATTTTATCTTGTTATTTTAATCATTTGGGGGGGGGGGGGACAATGACATAATTAAATATAATGGCGATGTAAAAAAGAAAATATAATGATGAGATTGGGATTGAGAATGGCAATGTTGTTATTGGGTCATGATGTAAACAAGAAGAATTTGATTGATGTCCTATCATTATCATTTGTTATCACAAACATTATTAATGTGTTTTCCGGTTTTTCTTTTTAATTTGACTATCTAGAGTTAAAATAGATTTAGAGTTCACGTCAAGAAAAGTAATACATAAAAATATCAAAATGGTAGCGAATAAAAACCAGTAAAACAGTACAAATAACAATACAGATTTGAAGTTCCAGTCCTTTTCTTGCTCGTTTTGTCTCCGTTTTGGCTCTTTGATTGATATTCTTGGGGTTGTGAGTATTTTGTCTTCTTCTATTGTTTCAAGAGCTTCTGCTCTTAAATCAAAATTATTTTATATAGTTGACTCTATGAATTTTGAGGGGAATATTGAGGGTGGTTTTGGTAGTATGTTGTCTGTGACAGCTCTTTCTAGAGCTAGTGAGATTGTGTGTATTCTTAAGGAATTTTGGGGTTATGTGGGGTTGTTGATCCCCCTGTTTCTAGTGATGCTACTGTGAAGGATGTTGTTGTTCGGCTTGGTCATACCTCTCTTGAGGTGTCTTCGTGAATTAGGTCGCAATCTTTCTCCTTGTTTGTTGATAACCTGTCAGCTGGGATTGACAATTTGAGTTAGAAAACCTTTTTGCTGGCTTTGGGTCTGTTTCTGATGCTTACATCCTTAAGAAATTGGGTAGGAAAGGGAAGAGGTTTGGTTTTGTTCGTTTTAATGACAAGCAAGCGGGTTTGAATGCTTTTTGGTGTGTTAATGGTAGGTGTTTTAATGGCTTTGGGTTAGATGTCTCGTGGGCTAAATTTAGTAAGAAACAGAGCTCTAAATTTATCAAGTGGATTTAGGTCCCTAAACCTAAGCAGGGGGTTGATTCTATTGTCCCCACTAATTCTGAGCGAACTTTTTCAAACTCTATCTGTGGAAATTTGAGTCATTCTAAAGTTGGTGAAGGTGTTATTGATTCTCTTGGTTGCTCTTCACCAACTCCACCTTCGTACAAGGATGTGTTGATTAATCATGCTTTAAATGACAGTGAGAACACAGTGTCGATCCAATCTGTGTCTGATCTTGAGGATTCTATCCTGGTGCGATCTAAAGTCGCTGTTAGGAATAAAAGGAGAGGTGAGGTCGTGTTGAAATTTAAATGGAGGTTGGTTTTGGAAGCCTCACGAAAGGCCAAGTCGACTTCTATTGAAGTGCCGCGAAAGTTGAAGGACCCAATGAGTATTAATGCGATGCTTGAGCGGAAAAGGACTTTGGTGAGAGAGGTTTGTGGGTTGAAGGTTCTATCAACCAAGAAGAAGTGGTTTGTTGTTGGATGGTTTCATTGTTGTCTATTTTTTCTAATTTTTTTGGTCTTCTTCCTGCTGGTGTAATTTTGTTCGTTTGTTTCTACTGTTTTGCTGTTTTGCGGACTGTTTGTAGCATCTTTGATGTTTTTTGCCTTTACGGCAACCAACTATCAAAAACAATAAAGCAAAACAACAAAATAAGCAATATTCAAATTTCAAAAAGCCAATTGTGGAACAAAAGAGTACAAGTCCAAGGAGGCTTCGCCCAAACCCACAATATTGCAAAACAATTAAGTTTGAGATTTCAAAAAATTGCTCCGGGGTGCCATACATTCCCTAAAACTGGCTACTTGGGGACCACATTATTTTTTTTTACTCTTTGGGGACCAGATTGTTGTCAAAACTTGCTGGTTGGGGCTTTTCCGACCAAAACTGCCGGAATCAATAAAAAGTCAGTTTTACCCCTTGACTAATGAATAAAAGGTCCAGTTTGCCCCTTTTATTTTCCCGCTTAAATCTTTCTCCTTCTCCTCCTCCTCCTCCTTCTTCTTCTTCTTCTTCTTCTTCTTCTTCTTCTTCTTCACTTTCATTCATTCTGGGCTGTTTGTTTAGTACAAATTTGCTAACCCCCCACCCAAATTTTTTTCTCTTTGCATTTTAGCCAACTACCATGCCTTGAGTGAACTGTATTTTATTTTGTAGAGTGACTTGTTGAAAACAGTTACATAAGCTAATAAGGCGATTCACTTCTCTTGAAGCTTTGAAGATCAGCAACAATGGCGTCGGCAGATCTAGCACCATCTCGATCTCCCACCGACCTCTTCGGCGATCCAATCGACGATTCCAACCCCTTATGGTTCAAGAAAGACCTCTTTCTCTCTCCCGATTTCGACTCTGAATCCTACATTTCCGACCTCTGAACCTTCGTCCCCTTCGACACTCTCCGATCTCAACTCCAGTCGCATTTGTCGTCTCTCAAGCACGAACCCGTTGACCTAATCAATCGCGATTACAATGACTTCGTCAATCTCAGTACTAAGCTCGTCGATGTGGATTCTGCTGTTGCTCGAATGCGAGCGCCTTTGTCTGATCTCAGGGAGAAGATCTCCGCGTTTAGGGATAGTGTTGAGGCGTCGCTTGTGTCGTTGCAGGATGGGCTTAGACAACGAGCTGAAGCTGCTAATGCGAGGGAGGTTTTGGAACTGTTACTGGATACGTTTCATGTTGTCTCCAAGGTTTGTGATTTTGTCCTAATTGAACGAATTAGGGTTTTGATTGTTTGTTTGTGTTGTCGGTTTTGTGGTTTTGTGTTTGTTTGTGGAGAATTGAGGCTGCACATTGGATTTGATAATCGTTTGTGTTTGAGTGTACTGATGATTTGTCCAAGCCATATCTTGACCTGGTTGCTAGATTGTATTAAAGGGGTGGTGGGGTTTGAGGGTGTGGCAGCAACGGGGAAGGAGAAGAAAGAAGAGGAAGAAAGAAAGAAAGAAAGAAAGAAAGAAAGAAAGAGGCAGCAGCGGGGTGGAGGGTGGTGGTCGGCCGGGAAGAAAGAAGAGGAAAAAGATGGGTGGCGGATGTTATTCTGCCCGAAGAAGAAGAAAGAAAAAGAAAGGGAGGAGAGAGAAAGAAAATAATGGAGCCAAATAGGGTTATTTTTGTCAATTCATCTATCTAAATCTATTTTGTGTTGTCTTCGGCTAAATTCACCGGATTTTCATAATTTTTGGTTGGAAAAGCCCCAGCCAGCAAGTTTTAACAACAATCTGGTCCCCAAAGAGTAAAAAAAAATAATGTGGTCCCCAAGTAGCCAGTTTTAGGGAATGTATGGCACCCCGGAGCAATTTTTTGTTTTTCAAATGAGTCATTTCCTCTTGCAGCATCTTATTAAAATATCTTATTGATTTCTCTTTATTATCCATCCTCGATTGCTCCGAATTAGTATCAATCTCCCCAATTTTGCGAGAAATTAGATCATTGATTGAATGATTGGTCTTATCAAATTATACCGAATTGGCTATAATGATCATTTTATCTTCTCGGTTGGTAATACTCTTTACAACTTGCTTGTTATTCCTCATGTTAAGACCCAAATTCTTCGAAGGAGTAACCCTACAAAACGCTTGTCTTACCAAGTGTCATTTAGTTTTAAGCATTAAATTCTCTTTTCTTTTCCGTCGAACAAAGGCTTTCTCGGCCCCAGGGAAAGAACCCGCGAAACCGAGGGACAAGTCAGGGTTAAAGTCAATAGAATGGGGGTTTTAGGGTAGGTTTTGAGCCTAAATTATGTCTTTTTACCTTAGATTTTTACTCAATTCCATCAATAAAATTTTGACTAATGTTTGTTTTTTCGTTTCTCTTATGTTTTGATTGCAAAATAACCAAAGATGGAAAAAGGTGCAAAACAAGATGTGAAGAACTCAATCTTGGACAAAAAAGAACCTTGTCAGGAATGACGAAGACATCCGGGCAAGAATCCAGACTAGAGGGCGAGAATGGAGGCCAGGATCGTGTTGTCAAGTCACCCAAAAAGAGAGGCTCAAGAACAAGTAAGGGTCACGGGCGTTACATTGCAAGTCACGCCCATGGCCCCCGAAGACCTCAAGCCTTTCTCAGGCATCGGTCAGAAGGTGGTCACAGGCATGACTCTCCAGCTCATGCTCGTGACCTCCCAAGAAGAAGAAATCTCAGCCAAGGCTTAATCGTAATCGAGACCTCCAATAGTCACACCCGTGACTGAGCAAAGAATCAGAAATCGTGAAGAACCCAATGGTTACGGTCGTGACCTTTATAGGTCATGCCTGTAACATGACTGGGAAATGTTGCCCCTTCTGCAAGAAAAGGCAGTTGCGGGAGTGACCAAAAAGGGTAATGATCGTGACTCCCCTGCCGGAAGGTAGTTATGGTGGTGATCAAACTGGTCATGGCCATGACCTACTGGAGCATGACATGGTGGGAATGAATAGCTTGAGTTGACAAGGATGAAGAACTTGAACCCGGAAACTTTTATGGAGCTTGAACACTTGATATGAACTTGAAAATGGAGGTTTCCACCATCAAGAAGTACAACCCCACCAAGATTAGATAAAGTATAATCCATAAAGGAATTGACTTGTTAACACCACCACAAAGATTTGAGGATAAAGTAAGAACAAGATTTGAGAGAAAGAGATTTGAAAACAAACCATAGTTTTCATTAATGGAAAAATAATGACCCTTTCTCCCCTGTTGAGGTCCTTTAGGGGATGAATTTCACAATTAAGAGCTACAAACTAGGTAAGGACGTTAGAGCAAACTTTCTTGGTTTCAAACCAAGGATCAAAACACAGTGTAACTGAAATACCTCATTATATTTATGTCAATCAAAGAACAAGTTACACTTACTAAACAAAACAAGAAGTAACAGCCCGAAGGCAATTACTGATAGATTCACTGACCAAAACCGAAGGTCCTTGAGACAGCTACAAATAAGGATCGTCGTAGGAAAAACTCTAGCGACGATTTGGAACATGATGGATTACATTGAAGCACACACTCACTCAGCCTTAGTCCGTCAAGGCTATGCTACACACCTTCTCACCGCCACATGTGGACACAACGAATGATCACCAAGGTCCTTGGCTATCCCTTCACCAGATCTCCTTTACTGGCTAGCTTCACCACCGAACCATTGGCTACACATTCAGAAATCCCTCCGGATTTCTTACTCCGCGATTACTTCCGTGGAATCGCCTAAGTTCTCAATTCTTCAATCGTCCTTTTTATAGAGGGCTTTGGATGCTTGAACTTGAGTCATTCCAACGGTAACTTGCCTTCATTGTTGATTCTTCCCTTTTGTGTTGATGCTTCCTCAATCATCAATCATCCAACGGATTCTTTCCTTTTGGTCTTGTATTTGATTGCACAATCCTCCAGATTTATTTTCCTTATGCTTTCCTTATGATTTATGTCTACAAATAAATCACACAAGCAGAATATATCCGAATATATGTTATATAATCAGAAATATATAATCAGAATATATAATATTAAGGAAATTTCCCTTTTTGAATTTTGGCTTTCATTAAAACCTAATGTCCTTTGTGGATGCGCAGGCGAAGGACCTTGACTCTGTCTTCAACATCCCCAAATGAAGGGATATAACATTTGGGAGTGGAAAAAAAAAAGATGAAAAAAATTATAAGTTTGCCACCGATTACAATACTTAAGAAAAAAGAAAGAGAAAATCAGCAAAAAAGACACGAGAAGAAAACTTAGCAGCACTTCGCAGAGGTCAGACGCGACCTGTGCCTATACGAACACGAGGTGTGCGAAGCAACAAAGGCGCGCCCAACACCTATTTGACGCAACCAGTACTTAATTCTGGGCGAAAAAACCAAGAGGAGGAGGAGAGGCACGCCAAGCACTAGTGGAGGCGCAGTCAGCGCCCCTTTTTGAGCAAGAAAACCAAAGGAGAAGGGCTTCGTACGCCCAACATCTGTGGAGACCCAGCTAGTGCCTGACCCAATCCCACATCTTCCTCTTCTTCGGCTTGTTCCTTCAACCGGGTCCACTTCCAAACCCTGATGCCAAAATAACCATGCTCTCCTAGGACGACCCGACATGATGTTAGGTCCCAAAAGGCCTTCGCGGTTGGTGACATGCTCTGAGCCTCTAAAGGGGCTCGGGACCCACCCAAAGGATGGCCGAGACGATCTTGCAAGGTCCAGAGTCAAAGGGAAATTGAACCTCCATGCTCGGGCGAACAGATGCAACCCTCTTGGCATGGGCAACGAGTGAAAGGTAAGGCACCCGAGCCTCTTCACCTACGTGCTACAGGTCATTAAAAAAAGGAGCCAAAACAAGTCTCTTTTGGCCCAAATTTGTCATTTGTACATAAGCTTAGCGAAATTTTTAACCTAGCAACCTTCTTTTTTTTTTTTTGGTAAATACTCTACTTAGCACAATTCCTTAGACAGATGCTTCCCATTTTTCTCTCTAAAACGTTTGAATGTGATCATTATTCAAATTAATACAAGGGTTAAATCTTTCTTCAAGTGTTGATTGCATCTTCATTACTTTTACTTTGGAGCATTTCATTTGTTTACTTTGAAGGTTAATTCATTCTCTTTTTTAAGCAATTTTTTCTTTATTATATTGCTCTAATTACTTGTTTATGTGGATAGTTTATAGATTTGATTTTTATTTTGTTTACTCTATTTCATAGGTAACTTTTCATAGGTGCTGCCGGAGTATGTGCTCCAAATACTATGATTGTTCATCCTTATAATTATGATTGTTCACTCTTATTATTATGATTGTTCGCTGCAAATATTCTAGAGGTGGTGGTCAAAGTATATGTAATACATTACAACTTCACTTCCTCCATCTTAGATTCGTGGTTGCAAAGTATTGGGATAAATTTTCCTCAACATAACTTGCATTAGGATCTTCATTCTTCAATCCTAAATCTAGGATTATGGTACAAAGCTTCTCATGAATAGCGTTAGAATGGGTTGTCTTCGGCTATGTTGTTGATAAGTGTTACTTGTGTATTTGTAAACTTGGGTACTTCAATGAGAATTTAAGTGATATTTGATGTGAATGTGTAATTTATACCCGAACTTCCCATTTTATACTTGGTTTGCAGTTTCGTACATTTTGTAGGAGATTTATGAAGAAATGAAGGAAAACCGAGCCAAAATCAAGCTAAGATGTCCAAGTGAAGCATAGTATTAAAGAAAAGAAAGATTGGATCCTCCCGAGCCCAAAGAGCAGGCCCAAGTGCTGAAGAGGCCCGGTAAATTGCTGCCACGACATAATGTCAAAATGCTTGGTGTGAACCGTGGAGCTGCCCAGAGAGTAAGAGTTAAGAGATTTGCTTCACCATAGATCGTGACAAATCACCACGAGTGATGGTGGGTGTCAACACGGACCGTGGTGGTTCAAAACGGTCTGCGGTGATGTGTGACTGTTGATTTTTGTTGTTTCTCGCCCATTATTGCTATATATTGATGGTATTCGGTCGTTTGATCCATCCATCCACCTTCAATTCACCAGCTATCATCATCATCATTCATCACCACAATCATCCATTATCATCCATAAATCCATCCACATTCATCTTAGTCGAACAATTGAGAGGGAAGATTGAAGATCGAAAGAACTTTCAAGTGCGACTTTGAAGTTGGAGGGGCAAAAGTCATTCATTGTTGATTCACAAGCAAGATTGATCTTCACTTTGGTTTATTTCTCATCCTTCATAGGTGTTTCATACTTTTTAGTATAATTTTATTTCTTTGTAGTTTAATTATGAAATGTGATTAGTTTTCCCTTAGTTTGGGGATAAATCCTAATAGTTGCTTTATGAATTAGTTTTGTGTTTTGTTGGATTGAACAAGTATTAATCTAGTTTGAATACATTTTACGTAACTTTTGAATTTGTTTGTCATTATTCTTGTTTGGCCATCAAGAGTATGAATTTAGATTGTTGAGTGAAGTACCGAAATGAGAAATTCGAAAATCGGAACCCTTAGGTTAAACTAGTTATGAAATGAACTAGACATAAAAGATTTTGCAATTAGGGTCATTTGATAGTTTGATGTTTAACTTGGTTAAAATCAAAATAATCACGAAAGTAGATAATTGGCTTTTCTAAGCATTTCGTTCCATTACCAAAAACTCATTACGAAAGACTTTATGCAATTATCGACCCTAGAATGTACCTATTTAGTGAAATGCATGTTCAATCCATTTGATTAATTTGTAGAGTGACTTAGGTTTATCCTCTGAACACTTTTATTTACTGATTTTATCCCTTGAGTTTTGAGTGTTTTGATACATGGTACATCTACACTCGTGCACTTACTAGAGCAATTATGATGCTCCTTTTGACAATCGCTAGCCTCGATGGGCCTTCACAAGGGTTTGATTTCGATTTTATTGCGTTGATTTTCTACTGGGTGTTGTAGTCAGTCAACACATTGGTCGTCAAGAGCGAGTATTTGAATGAGAGGACTGAAAGGTTGAAGAAGAGCTCTTATTAGGTTTGGTCGGCGTTGGTTTTTGCAAGGTTATTTGGAAATTCCTCGTGAGGTAAGTGTAATTTTGTTGTTATTTAAAGTTTAATGTTTTGGTTTTACGTAAATTTTGATTGAAATTGTTGATGAGTTGTTTCAGAAATGAATACTCTTGGCTATTTAATTGGGTAATTTACCTTTATTTCATGATTTTCAACATGTGATGTTGCTTGTTATTTCACATTTAATCATGCTTTTCATTTCATTATTTACTTGAAAACCGCTATGGTTATTGTTCTGAATTGATTTCAATGTTTAATTGATGGAGTAATGTCTAATGAGTAGCGATAATTTGGATTTGATTATGCATTTTTGGTTTGTTAATTACAAGTATTGTCAATTGTATCGTGAACATGGAGCTTTTAAAAAAGGTAGAATCTGATCCTGGGCATTCTGCATATACAAACCAAATGATAGAGCACTTGTATTCGAAGATTCATGTTTATGGGGAAGCTGTCATTTTCTTTTGTGAGGAAGAAGATACCTGATTCCCGTTTTCATCACAGTGCTTAGTTTTTGTAAGCATTGTATATCATTAATTTGTCCTAATGTTTTTGGTAGGGAGGTAAAATAGTTGTGCGCTACTAGTAGATTAGGGAGTTCTTTTTATTACTAGTAATAGCTTCCTGTGTACACACAAAGATGTTTGAGGTTGATAATGAAGTGGGTTTTCTTATAGTGTTAGTAATAGGAGGCTCTATAGCACAAGTAACTTCCTGTATACGCAATGATTGTTGTTCTCATAATTTTTGACTTGTATATTTGGTTATTTACTTCAAAGTTGTTGCAATGCAAGTCCAATGTTGACCTTTATTTTTTCTAGGCTGAGTACATGGATCGTATAACCTTACGAGATAAAGTAAATGATGACAGTAATACCATAATCCTCCATGCGCTCTAAAGAGGCAGGAGAGTTTTTACAACCTTGTATTGAAGTTAACTCATTTTCAATTTTCATCTTTTCCAGTTAATAGGATTGTCTTCTTTTTTTTCAGAATTTTTGAAGGGCGAGATCTTTAAGGCTAATAAGTTGAACATAAATAATATGCAACTAACTGGTCTTGGTCTCAACTTTGTTCATTTTATGGGGTACTTCTGTGTGGTTGACAATTGAAGCTGAATTAAGCATTGGTTATGATTTTCTACCTTTTCCATACTTCATAGTCACTAAATAGCGATTTTATTTGCATTTATGTTCCTTTTAAACACAACGACATGTTTCATTAACCAGCAAGTAAGGCATATCCCTTTCCAAGATGCCCATCGTTATCCTAATATTATGAATCCAGTTTCCCCTCCTCATCAGCTCATCCCCTCCTTGTAACTTTCAGGTAGTTTTGCTTATTTCCTTTATGTTTTGGACTACTTTAAAATGAAAACTGTAAAGTTTTGTTATTGTGATGTGTATAGGCATTGATAGATGAAAGAAGTTGATTCTTTGTTTGGTATTTTATAATAATAATTTTAGAAACTACAATCAACTCATCATGTTTTCCAAAATATGGCAGCGCTTTTGTGTCGTAGCTCTCCACGTGGGATGCATTCTAACAAGGGCACCAATGAGTCAAAAATAAAAGGGAAATTTCATTTAGTAGGCTTTAACTTTTGCTTATTCCAAGTTGTCAGCTACTTTTTAAACTATTCCAAATGGTAGGCTTATTTTGGAAATTATTCCATCTCGTGAGCTTATTCTTGTATCGTTATTAAAATATTGCTCGCAAAACTTTCATTCTCTCTCAATTTCATTTAGCTCCCCTATCAATCTCACACTCGACTTACTTTGAACAATATCTAAAGTGTTTGACAATTAGAAATAGTTTTTAAAGTGTTTGACAATTAGAAATAGTTTTTAAAGTGTCTGAAAACTTGAAATAATTTTTAAAGTTTTCAAAATAAGCCTACCATTTGGAATGATATTCAAAATAAACCTACAATTTGAAATAGTTTAAAAAGTGGTGGACAATTTGGAATAATTTAAAAAGTGGTTGACAATTTGAAATGAGCAAAAGTTAAAGCCTACCAAATAGAATTTTCCAAAAAAAAAAAACAATCAACCCATGATACTTACCTCTTTTGAAATCTTGATATTGGTAATGTAACAAAACCAAAAGTTTCACTTTTGTCACAGACTAGTAATGAGAGTTTCATTTGTTTATCCATATATGAAAATTATTAATTGGTCATCTATCCATCCCTGTTTGATTGTCTACCCTGTTGCATGTCTAATTTATTTGTGTTTTCATTGTTGTAATGTTATATCTTTTCCTTATTATGGTAACCCCATAAGCACAAATTTGGTTGTAGTGCTATTCAGAGGCTCCTCATGGAGAAATGGAGGCTATGGTAATGATCTTATTATTGTGTGTGGTGTCCAATGGAGGCATGACTTGGTATGTGATGGAGTGAGGTGTGTCAAGAAGCCTATAAAGGAGTAGATAGGCCCTGGGAAGGAATGTGTCATGCACAACATATGGCGGTTGTTTAGGTCAGTTATTATGACGTGGGTTTGACATAAACTACTCCTAGCCGCTAATTATACATGAAGAGAGGTTTTCATTACTATACATTGTATCCACAAACATACTGAGAGAAAACACAACACTTGAGAGAGATTGTTCATTTACTTTGAGAGAAAGTGAGATTGAGGGAAATCTCTTATAACTTGTAATCCTCCTCAGTTTTACTGAATCGTTTCAATGGTTTTTTTCCCTTCTTTGGGTTTTTTCCATCTTAAAATTATGGTGTCACTTTTTTTTTTTATCTCTTTTCGTACTTATTTCTTATTGTTTGTGGTTATTTGAGTATTCTACAATCATATCAACTAGCATCAGAGCTGCAGGTTGCTGATAAAGAACTCACATTCAAACAATGTTGAACGATCACTATGAGATCGAGAAGTTCAACAGATCGGAATCCACTTATTGGAGATTGTAAACTGAGGATTTGTTGTACTCAAAGTCCATGCATCTTCCATTGTTAGACAGGAAGCCAAATAACGTGAAATCAGAAGATTGGGAAGTGCTTGAAAGTCAGGCAATGGCCAAGATCAGGATGTCTCTAGCACGGAACGTGAAATTCAATGTCATGGAGAAAAAGATGATGTGGGATTTGCTAAAGGCACTTGAGGAGATGTGTGAGAATCCATGTGCGATGAATAAGGTATATTTGTTTCGCAAATTAGTCACAATTAAGATGTTTGATGAATGATGATGTTGCTAATCAAAAATATGATGAAGGCATGGCGATCCCCTTTCCCTTGTCGGTCCTAGGGGTCAGTGTGAACTTGGGAGTTTCACTTGGCTTTGGAGTGTTAGAGTAGGGAGGGCGGCTAGAAGGTGTGAAGAAGGGCCTAGTCAAAGGCTTGGCGAAGACCTTCTCCTTCCTTCGCCTCTCAACCTTGAGAGCCAAGCTACAAAGTTCATCCATGGAGTGGTAGGATTGGACTTCAATTTTCTCGGCAATAGCGGGGTCCAACCCATTCAAGAACCTCATCATAGTTTTCTCCTGTGGTTCTTGAAGATCACTCTTGATGAGGAGTTGTTCAAACTCTTGGATGTAGTCACCAACACTCCTCTTGCCTTGGGTAAGGGCATAAAGCTTCCTCATAATGTCTTGCTGATAGGTGTTAGGGAGGAACCTTCGATTCATCAATTGTTTAAGCCTTGCCCATAAGGTGATTTTTGACTGACCCACCTTAGCCCTTTGTGCCTTGACATTCTCAAACCAAAGGGATGCAACTTTGGTGAGTTTCAAGCTAGCAATCTTGAAGGCTTTCTCATCGCTATACTCTTTGGTTTCAAAAATCCTCTCCATGATTTGAACCTATTCAAGGTAAGAATGTCGATCTTAATATCATGGAATTCATCTCGAGGGAGCCTCTCATCCATTTCCCGATGACGACGGCATCGAAGGGAGCCTCTATCATCGTTACTCGACTCGAAAGTGGGAGGAGGACAGATAGGGCTATGAGTGGGCCTCCTTCGTTCGCCTCGAGGATGACCTTGGAGGTTTAGGGCGGTGTTATTCACTCGAGCCACGAGGGTTTCAAGAGTGCATTTAATGGAGGAGACTCGGGTCACCATAACCCCATCTTGAGGACTACGGCAGCGGCTTGACTCCTCTCGATTGGAACTAGTTTCATCATCCATATCGAAGGAGGGGTAGGGACAAATTGTGTTTGGGGAATTTTGTAGAGTTTGGGGGTTGTCTTGTAGTTGGCTAGTGTTTGAAGGTTTGGGTTCTTTGTGGCTAGTATCCAACAATCACCATTCACACACCACTACCTATCTTCCATTTCCATGTCTCCAATCTCACCACAAAACTCCAATGAACAACAATAACAACAAACACAATAGCAATAAAATTTTTCTCCAACACACTTGGAGGGCACAGGGAATGGAGGCAACCAATATTGCAACCAAGAACAACAATGGTGGAAACCCTAACTTGCAATTGGAAAAATAAAAAATTCAAGCTAAAACCCTAACCTTAGCTCTGATACCAAATGGAGCATGAGCATGGTGGGAATGAATTGCTTGAGTTGAAGGAGATAATGAACATGAACTCAGAAACTTGGGACCGTGATATGAGCTTTTCAATGGAGGTCATCCATTGTTTAGAGCTTGCAAATCCATTAAGATTAGATAAAGGAAACCATCACTAATCTCTAAAGGAAATAACTTGTTAACACTGGCCACCATTAACAATGGATAAAGTAAAAACAAGATTTAAGAGAGAATTCGGGAGAAAACCCTAGCTTCATTCATTTGGCATTCAAAGTTGTGTTCTCTTAAATGGGGGAGTATATGAAGAGGATGAGGGAAAAAGAAGATGCCAAATATTACACAAGTACCACCAAACAACTTAATTAATAATTAAAAATAAAGGAAAGAGAAAATAAGTTCCCGAAGAAAAGAAAGAAAAAAAAAGCTGCTACAAATGGTGGTGTCTGTTGGGACGTTTCCAGCGTATTCTCCAGAGAGGATAAAAAACACGGAGGGAGGAGGCGTCGGCAGCGCCATAGGGATGCCACCAGCGTCTCAAACTAGGTTTTTCTGCCAACTTCTAACTCGCATAACTTCTTCATCCAAACTCCGTTTTAGGCCCATAATATATCGATGGAAAGCTATCGATGTCTACTTTAAGCTTACAAAATTTGAACTCCATCAGAGTTGTATTGAAGTACTTATGATTGAAAGAGTGAAGGTATGTCCATTTCAATGTCCCATGTTGACCCTTCTTCTCAATTCTTCCAACCGGGTCCAAAATCTCGAACCCCGATGCCAATATTCGTGTTTTCTTTGGACGACCCAATATGATACTCGGTCCCAAGGCCTCTAGGGTTGGTGACGCATCCGAGCCTCCTAGAGGGTCTCAGAACCCATCCAAAGGATGGCCGAGACGATTTTTGGATTTCCGGATTCCACCGGGAATTGGACCTCGAGACTCGGTGAGGCGGATACGGCCCTCTTGGCAAAGGTAACGAGTGAAGAGTAAGGCACGCGAGCCTCTTCAGAGAGAGAGGAAAAAAAAATCAGACATAAAAATGAAGATTATCACAAAAGTTGTTATTTACACTCGGACATGTAATTTAGGGTTTGAAAGTGGTGTAACACGACGTTTTTTTTCATCCCAACTAAAGATACGTTGTTTCATTTAAGTATGTTGCAGATATGGGCTGTTTTTTCTAATGGACTTCATGTTTCTTTTTAATTTGAAATCAATTTTCTTTGGGCCACAACATGGGTTGGGACCATAAAGAATTGTGCTAGATGAAGTCCATTATTTGAAATCAATTTTCTTTGGCCTTTCCATCCAATATCTAAATATATATCCTTGGGTTATTGACTTTAAAGGATGACCCAAGAAGCAAATTGACATAAAATGATCAAGTCGACAATAAAATCAAAATTTGTAATTTAAAGTGAAGCCCAGGTTGTTGACTTGACCCTCTCTCTCTCTCTAATTTTTTTTATTTGATTTTGTTTCATCATCTTCTTTCTTTCGACCCACCACCACAGACCACCCCTTGAAGGCTTAAACCACCACTCATCATCTAGTCGTTCACCACCTCTCAGTCGCCACACACACCACCGAACACCACCATTTTCGACCACACAAACGTCACCATAACCACTATACCTTCAACCCAAATCATAACTCATCTCAATTTTATCTCAGACTCAAACCCAATCCCATTACAATTACAACCACCATTATCTCTCCAAACAGCTAAAAAAAGGAATAAGAACTCATTCCACCTTAATCTCATTCCTTTTTATCTCTCCAAACAACCCCTTAAAATAACTCAAAATGCTAATTATTTTACTTACATTATAGCATGACATTATTCAATAACGAGTTATTATTAGTTTCAATTATTCTTCTTTTAAAAAAAAAAAAACAATGTTGCTTACCATATTGATGATTTTTTTTAATATGGAATACGTCCCAATTTTATAACCACCATTATATTGAACAGAAGTAGCACTGAAAAAAATTCGGGTTTGGGTAAATTCGGGTCGGACAAATTCTGTCAATGTTGAAATTCGGACATATGTCCGGACCCGGTTTTATTTCGGGTCGGACCGAGTCGGACAATAGAAAAAAGAGAAATTTTATGTCCGAATATTCGATCAATATCAAAATTCAGACAAAAAATCTATGTCCATACCCTATTTTTTTCCAGGTCGGACAATTCCGGTAATCCGAGTCGGACAAAATTTCGTCAGCTCTAGACAGAAGTGTATATAGATATGTATTTTAATGTTGCATGGTGATAATTGACTTGTCTAATTTATGAGATTACGTTACCAACTACTCTTATCATGAAAGTATAATTTATGAGATTATATTACCAACTTCTCTTATCATGCAAGTACATTAGTAGCCAAGTAGGCAAGTACTATCAAGAAGTCCCATTCAAGTGAGTACGTACATCTAGTAGGATATCGGTTCATAGTCATAGCCAACTACTCTTATTTAGGAAAACGCAAAATATTCCGCATGCTAAAAGAGGTTTTACCACATATACGTATACATATTTGAATTATTCAAATTTGAGTGTGTTTGAATGTTTGATGTGGTAATATTGATCATTGTTTATACTCACCAAATTCTAAAAGGTAGTCTTTATGTAATGTTAATTTCAATGTGGTTTGAGTATACTCACCACATTTTCAAGAGAATAGTCTTTATTACCGATGTATATTTTTTTTAGTCAAAACAAAATTCATAATTAGTTAAATTTAAGTAATGAATAAGTCGTATGGTTGAAACAAAGATTTCACACGATAAAAGTGTAAATATAGATAAACTAAGATATGAATAATGAATTGGTTAGGTCAAATAGCTTGGTGCCAAGCAAAAATCACTATGAATATGTTGCCATTGACTCTATCGAAACCGCTGAAGCATGAGACCTATTATTATTATTAACTTTTTGTCAAGTAATTCATTTTATTCCTAAAAGTATGACGTAAAGTACATCGGTTCAACAAACATAGTCTCAAATACAATCTTAATCTGTATGACATCGTTTTCCTATGAAGCGCCTTTTCTGAACCAACAGTATGAGACCGATTTCTATTTGCTCAATTTTCCTCTACGCTACCATGCCAGTATACAATATATATATTTTAGACATATGATTATTCTTTCACTGGACCGTAACAATTAAATTTATGCAAAATTACCACAAACAAGAATATGTAAAAGGAAATAAGTTCTTACAAATTATTTATAAACTTCAAATTATTATAGAGATAATATTGTTGACAATAACAATAATCACGGGCCTGATTGTGAAATCTCTACAAACATTCATTTTAAAAAAAACAAAAAGGAACAATTAACGTACATTTTAAGCAAAGAGGGAAGGGAAACAAACCATAAACAAAACTTCAAATATAATTGTAAGCAACGCCGTCTGTGGGGATCGAATCCACGACCACGTGGTTAAAAGCCACGCGCTCTACCACTGAGCTAAGACGGCTGATTGATATTTTATTCATCTAAAAGTTTATTGTTCCACGCGCTTAATCCCCGCTGTAGTTGAATCTCACAATCCATTATCATAACATACAAAACATTTGAAAATATCTCTTTAACAGTGTCAAAAGAATTATAATTTTCCCCTTAATTTTTATAAATTAATTGAAAAATGAAAATGTACTATATTTAGGTTATGATTCCCCTTGCTTTTTATAAATTAATAATTTTTTATTATTATGTTTACAACAATTTATTTTGATAGTTAGGACTTAGGACATAGGACTAACTATCAATTATAAAAAGCTTATGCATATATTTGTCATGTCAACAAATACTAATGATTCACTAATAAATCAATCATACTTGTTATGTTTATCTTGGGCACTCTTTTAAAATTTAAATAATTATGCATAAAAATATAATTGTACAATTTATATATGATAATATAATTATAAAATTGAACTATATCATTTTTTCAATATAACATATATAATAATATAAATATCATATTAAAGTAACACACTTATAAGGGTCTGTCAAATTCATAGGTAAATCGAATTACCAGTTTTTACTTAAATTTACCAAAACTTACCAAAGTTAAAAAAATTTTAAAAAATTATTTTTGATATAATTAGATAAATTTGACAAAAATTACCAAAATTTACCAAAAATTACTAAAAGTCGATCACCAAAATTTAACTTTTACCCCATTGTATTTTTATCCATAAATTTTAATAAAATTTTTATCCTAAAATTCATATCCTTTTCGATCCGATTAATTTACATCTTAGGAACTAGTAGGGGTGAGCGGGACCGGGATCCCATTCATTTTTGCTACTCCCGGTCCCGGTTGGTACCGGGAGCAAGGTTTTGCTCCCACTCCCGGTCCCGGTTGTGACTGGGAGCAGGATTTTGCTCCCACTCGGTGGGACCGGGAAATGAACCGGGAGTCCCGACTTTTAACCTATTTGTAATTATTTTAGGTTTATTTCTTTTTTAAAAAAAATTGTGAATTCCAGCAATGATACTTAGATACTGTTCATATAATTATAAACTGTGAATTCACTGAATTGATGGAAGAAGACTAAAAGCAGTTGTTCATCATCATCATCACAAATCACAAGAAGACTAAAAGCACATGAATTGGTGGAAGAAGACTGAATTGTGAATTGTGATATAGGGTTTAAGGGAAAGGGAGGCAGTGAGCAGTTAGGATTTTTGACTATATCTATATGGGTGGGGTGTGGGCTTAATAAAACTGGGCCAAAAATTGATTATTGTGCTACTGCCCCTGTCTGGTTATAAATTTTTTATATAATATATTATATAAGACTGGGAGTTGGGACCCGGATTGGAGTTAAGGCTAAGTCCCACTCCCGGTCTCGCAATTAATCGGGACCTTATTTTTTATCCCACTCCCAATCTCATTCCCAACGGGACCGGAATTTCACCGGGATCGGGATGGGAGCGGGAATCCCGGAAATTTTACTCACCCCTACTAGGAAGTACCCTTACTGAGGTGGTTATTTCCTCGTTACAAAGACAATGTCAAACTAATATATTTTTGCGCTATACTATTCTACTCTAATGATGATGAAATTCAACCATATATACATCAATATGATATACTATATGAAGTACCACTAGTAAAGTGGCCATTTCCTCGTTATAAAGACAATGTCAAACTTATATATGTTTGTGCTATACTATTATACTCCCGCCGTTCTATATCAATTGTTATACTTTTGACTTTCACGGTCTCCAAGATCTCTCTTTTATTAATAATTTTTTGTATAATATATTATTAACAATTGTAATATTAAGCTTTTATGATAGTACTTTTTGTTACGAATATAATGATGGTAATTTTATTAGGTGACTCATTGTATATGTTGAGAACTTTATGGTCAAAAATTTTAAAATATGACTGCGTGATTTTCAAAGACGACAATTAATATGGAACAGAGGGAGTATTGATCATGATGAAACTCAACCATATGTATTTTAATATGATCAATGCCTCTCTACATATATAGACGCAAACTTAATTGATATCATCAAGTTAAGTATTATTCTTTCATCGTTGACATTGAATAATTTCTCCTTTCTATCTACACTTGAACATATTAATAAATCACTTGAACTAATTGTAAAATATTAATTTCCAACTTTGCTATATATCATGTTAATTATGAATTTCCTTTAATGCCCTCAACATATTGAATGCATTTTTGTTAAGTTTAGATCCCCAAATCCAAGGCAATGAACGTAGCATAAAGGTCAAAGTTGGAATGTCAATGTCAAGTAGATGATTCAGCAAGAGTCATGCATGTCCAAGCTGTTCAAGTAGATATATTGAAACGCATGGAAAAATTTATAGTGGTTGTCAATCATAACAACCACCACTATGAAAATGATATTTATTCATACATGTGTCGACTTTTATTTTTGTCATTCATTTTTTTTATTTAGTACAACATTATAAAATATATTTTCTTAATTAAAATAAATTTTCCAAAATTTTTTTAAATAAAACTAAAATTTATTTTAAATTTTTTTAAAATAAAACTAAAATTTAAAAAATATATATTTTACAATTTATATTAAATAAGAAAGCTAATGAGCAAGGTAAAACTTGACACATGTACGAATAAGATTTATTTTACCTACGGTGGTTGTCATGGACTATAAGTGCATCCGCGTATACATACATATATATACTTCCTCCGTTCCAAATTAATTGTCATTTTATCTAATTTTGATCGTTAATTATTTACAAATTACAATGAGTTACAACTTACAATATAAAATTACATGCATTATAATTGTTCGGAAAATATCTTTCTAATAACAGTAATTTTATATTGTAACTCATTATAATATGTGAGTAATGAACGGTCAAAATTTAGTTAAAGTGACAACTAATTTGAAATGGAGGTAGTATATATATACTTATAAACCATCTTCTAATTCATGCATGCCCCATCCTCGCAAAAAAAAAGATATACTTTTATATTTGTAAAGCTACATATTTGTTGCTAAAAACTTGCTAGATTTGAAAATTTCTTATCCAATACGAATGTGACTAATAATTTATCAAGGGGTAACTTTTATCAAAGTCAACCCAAATAAATTATTAGTCATCTATATATTCATGAATAGTCGTCATCACAAAATTTATACGTCTTACAATAAATTTATGGTGATTGGGACGGTCTCACATAAGAATTACTTTTTTTTTACCCTTTTATTAATCTTACATGCATAGAATTTTAGCTTAAGGGCTAGATATTGCCTAAATATATTATAAATATATGAGACATAATCATTCATTAAATTCAAGGTACATTACTAATTTAGCTTGATTATCTGTGATTGATTCTAATAATTTTTTATCGAATTCTGTAAAACAACAATAATTTAAAAATTAATTTACAAATATTAATAAATTAATAAGAATTAAGGGATTCTTAGCTAATCATATACTCCCTCCATCTCTTTTTATTTTTCAATTTAAGAAATAAATTGAGAAATCAATGCAACACAAAAGCTTGGGTAAAAGTAAATCAAAATGACTAAAGTACTCTCAAGTCTCAATTATTATTAAGTTGTTTGTTCTAAAGTTATGTACAATAACAACAACAACAACAAACTCTCATGAAAAACACGTTTAAGCGCAATCTAGAGAATTCAGATTTAGACAGTCTTTCCCCATCCTCGCAAATGATTTGAAACTATGAAAAGACCCATTCCTACAGACCCAAAAATAAAGTCATAATTAAGCTCCTATCCTCACTCTAAATAAATAAAGAAATAAATAAATAAATAAATAAAGCTCTCATCATCCTTCCTCATAGAATACAGATTGCTGTGTAGCCAAAGCCAAGAATTACACTTAAGCTCTTATCCTTACTAGCTAATTATATATTATGTGCATATATGATTATTGTCTAATTGTGCTTCAAGAGGCATACTAATTAATGATCAAATGATATGTGTTGTCTGTCTCTTTATCAATTGGTCGGCCCTATTCTCTATCAACTCTTTTTATTTGATTAGACTAACTCCATTTTAATTAAGTTAAAAAAAAACTAAATTTAGCTAAATTCAAAATTTAGCATAAATAACTTGGGTTCTGCATAAAAGCATTAGATATACATATCACTTTTTGTTTTTACAATCTATTATTATTATTATTATTATTATTATTATTATTATTATTATTATTATTATTATTATTATTATATATGTATATATATATACACACACAATATTTTTATCTATATTTATAATACATTGACTTGAAGTCCCAAACACATTAATGACTGATAATATTTCTATAACTTCTCTAAAAAGCATGCAATGACACTGACGGACATAGGGGTATGTCGAGGATGGCCACGAGGCCCACGACCACCGTTAATGTCAAAAAAAGGTTAATAATTTAATATAATTTGAAGTAAAAATTATAAATTTTGTGTTTATTATATAAAATAACAATATATTGACCACCCTTATAATTAAAAGCTCGATTCGATGAAAAGTGTTATACATTTTCCCCCCTAATTAAGAGGTCTCAATCATAAAAAGTCAAATGTTTTTTTCATTATATATAGTAGATAGCTCGCTAGGTACTTGCCAACTCGTTCAAATAATTAATTAATAGTATCAATTAAAGAAAAAGGCCTGATGATCACATGAAATAATATACAAATTTGTAGCCATGGATATGCAACCCTTCAAATGTTATATATATTCAACTGTTTAATTAAAGCCTCAAGGCAACCAGTATATATATACCAGGAGCTTCCTTCACTCTATATCACTGCCAAAAGCTAAGTGTAAATTTATTGTAGAGATGGCAACTCCTACAAAAATATCTATATTAGTTCTTCTTCTCGTTGTTTTGCCTTTTTTCGTTGGTCATGTTGATGCTGATTATGGCTATGGTTATGACGGCTTAAAGGTTGGATTTTATAAGAAATCGTGTCCAAAAGCCGAGCTTATAACCAAGAAAGTTATCCTAAAAGCTCTGGATGTGGCTCCGTCGCTTTCTGGTCCTTTGTTGAGGATGTTCTTTCATGATTGTTTTGTCCGGGTATGTAAAAAGTCAATCTTTGTCGTTTTAGAGTAATGAAACTGATGTAATAACTATTTCGTTATGTGAATGAACAAAATACATTCTAATTGTACGTTGTTGGTTTCAATTTTGTTTTTTAGGGTTGCGATGGTTCTATCCTTTTGAACTCTACTGCCCAACAAGCCGAGAAAGATGCACCTCCAAACCTAAGTCTTAGAGGATATCAAATTATCGACAAAGTGAAAACTGCGTTAGAAAAAGCATGTCCAGGAGTCGTCTCTTGTGCTGATATAGTAGCTTTGGTCGCTAGGGATGTCGTGGAAGCGGTACCCAACTATTTTTTTTTTCTTGTTACATATTTCTTCCTATAATTCCAAATTTTGAGAAGATTTTCACTCAAACTTAAGGCACTCAATTTGTTCCTTTGCATGCAGACAGGAGGACTAGGTTGGGATGTTGAAACAGGAAGAAGAGATGGACGCATTTCACTTGCTACTGAAGCTTTGGCTAATTTACCACCACCATTCCTAAATATAGTCGCCTTAAAAGCAAGTTTTCAGCAGAAGGGGCTTAGTGTAAAGGATCTTGTTGTCTTATCTGGTATGTATTCCATTACTAATAACCAAAACTAAGTAATTACACTTCGTAGGACAAAGATTAATCGTCAATATATTCTAACCATATTAAAATCCCGATCCTAGTTTACGATTCTACGATTTCATGGTCCGAAATCATCGATACGATTCTACTATTTACACACGATCCACGATCCTACATGGGCTAAATTTCAATCCTAACTTCCCCATAGTTTCGAATTAAGATCCCGATTTTAACAACCTTGATTCTAACATGTAAATAATTATAGAAGTACGTAAAAGATATAGTTAGCTGACGATTATAGACGTACAAAGTATATCATTCACTCTATATATTTTTAAGCATGTTAACGATAAGTATATTATATATGTTATAGTAAGATATATTTCATGTATTTATATGTAAGCCGTTAATACAATGCAATTATATGACACTATATGAAATGTTATATCTACTGTAGTGGTCACATGGTTACTATCGATCTCCATCTTTAAATTTCTATCAAAGTTTAATTCATGGTGAAAATAATAACAAAAAATCTCATTAAATAAAAATAATGAAGTTGGAGGACAATCAAGGTTGTTAAAATTGGGATCCTAACTCGGACTAATGGGGTAGTTAGCATCGGAATTAACCCACGTAAAATCATAGATAGGAACGTAAATAATAAAATCGCATCGAGGATATTTTGTATCATAAAATCGCAGAATCGTAGATCAAGATCGGGATTTTAATAACCATGAAGACTTTACTCATTCAACAACATTCATGGGTCATCAATATATTCCCCAATATCAACTTCTTACAAGTCTGATTGGTGTCAGCCAGCTATCAGCCTATCACTATTCAGCCCAATTGATTAGTTTAATTACTATTTTTTTTTTACAATTTGGCTTTAAAAATATATTTGAATCCTACGTCATGTCAAAGTTAGTGTTTAATGGTTCTCAAAAAAAAAAAACATTTCTGTTTGATTATTTCCTACATACTTACCAACCATTTTTTGGCATATCTGGAGTGAAGATTATATATAAAAGGGTTTTTTGGTCATAAATAATTCGTATTGAGGGGCTTGTAACTAGAAATAATCTAAAGTGACTTTTCAACCACCGGCATTCTCTGCTTTTTCACTATTTTCTCAAAGCAATCTAGAATCAATTTTCCGCACCGAAAAGCTAACGTGGCGACTGGAAAGTATGTTTATTCATACTTCAAAAAGGAAATTCTCGATCGCCATGTCAGCTTTTCGGTGCCGGAAATTGATGGTAGATTGCTATGAGAAAATAGTGAAAAAGTACAGACTGTCAGTGGCCGAAAAGTCACTTTGGATTATTCCCAGTCACAAACCCTTCAGTACGGATTATTTGTACGAAAAAGCCTACATAAAAAGAATAAGACTATTAACTAATTTTAGTTGTGGTTAATATCTTTATTAGTTAAAATGTGTATCATAAATGAGTAAAATATGTATAGATGAATTGAATGTTTAAAAATGGCGAATTCATTTTTTCTTATAGAGGATGTTGAATAATGCGAGTGCTTTTTTATCTCGTCCAATTATAACGTTGAATACATGACCCGTACATTTTAAAAGGGAAATTAAAGAATAAGAATGGTTGACATAAAATTAGTATAGTTACAACACTTTATCGATGTATGCTAATAAAACATGAATTTTTCATGCACAACTGTTTAATAGTGAAGATTTGACTGTATTTTTTCGAATAAAAAAACGTGGAGTATTTTATAGGTACGCTTAATTCTAGCTCCATAATTTACTGACATAGTTGAACATATACAGGAGGGCACACCATAGGGGTGTCTCACTGCTCATCATTCTCGAACCGGTTGTACAACTTTTCTGGTAAGGGCAATAGTGACTCCGACCCAACTATGGACTCCAACTACGTCACCAAATTGCGAAGAAAGTGCTTGCCTAATGGTCCCAACAACATTGTTGCAATGGACCCTGGAAGCTCCCTCACCTTCGATCTCCAGTACTATGACTTGGTCTCCAAAAGAATGGGCTTGTTCCAATCTGATGCCGCTTTATTAGATGATCCTGAAACCCGTGCTTATGTTCAAACCCATAAAGGTGGAAACGCCGATAGTTTCTTCAAGGATTTTGCGGTTTCCATGATCAACATGGGAAGAATCGAGGTTCTTACTGGAAATTCTGGTGAAATCAGGAAAGTATGTTCCAGAGTTAATTAGTTTTCCTTTCATTTCTGGGTTTTGTTTCTGTGGATGGTTTGGGTTCCTTTTGGGTGAAAATGTAAGTTGTTTTGCAAGTTGTGGTTTGAGATTTCAAAATTGTACATTTTGATGTTTAAACTTTTCATGTGAGTGACTGATGAGTGTTGGTACTTGATAGTGTATATTGATAAATGTTGAATGCAAAATGTATATTTGTGATTGTCTTTTATTGTGAGCTTGCGTTATGTATTGTCTTCTTTGACAAAAGTGAAAAGAATTGACATTTTATTGGAAATAAGCGCTCGGATAAAAATGTCACTGATGACTGAATTTTGTAATCCGGAAAAAACATGTTCACAAAATGCCACTAAAACCTGTTAATAGTGATGAAAGTGTCACTTACATGCTGTAATAGGTGAGTGACCTATTGTAGCAGGTGAAAATACCTAAAAAGTTATGAAATATTATAAGTCACTAATGACCTTAGCTAATTACCTAATTAACTAACTAGCCCTTAACAAACCCAATTGTTCAGCTTCTTCCCCCAATTCCCACATATGGTGAAAAGTTAGAGAGGCAAGTTAATCGAATTGGGATGAGAATTGGTGATGGGAGGTTGAGTTTGCAGGCCTAGTGGTGAATCTGAATGGTGGAATGTTAAGAGTTTGATGTTTGAATTGAGGGGGAAGAGTGAGGGGATAGGAGGAGTGGAGATGATCGTGAGGGTAAATGAGTGGGAACGCTGGTCAATGGTGTAACGCCCCGACCCCTCCCGGGCCGCGGGCATTACCGAGAACTGCTTCAAGGATCATTGACTGGCCCCACAAATCACCACAAGCCTTTCCAGCATGCTTCGTCCTCGCTCACACGCCGCCTGAGAAAACTTCCCAAGAGGTCACCTATCCTGAGACTGCTCCCAGCCAAACACGCTTAACTGAGGAGTTCCCAACGAATGAACTACCACAAAAGAAGGTGCACCTAGGTGATATGAGTAGTCATTTCATTTCCTTTAAGCCACACTTTAACCACATATTTGGGGTGTTACCAATCACCCTCACTTAAGCGCACACTGTCCTCGTTATGCCACAATCCACTAAAGAATCGTTGCCCCGCTAGGTGATTGCCCCTGGATCTTCTGTCCCCTAGCGCAACTCACGGTCGCGGGTTGGCTCTGATACCATCTGTAACACCCCGGCCCCTCCCGGGGCGCTGGCATTACCGAGAACTGCTTCAAGGATCATTGACTGGTCCCACAAATCACCATGAGTTTTTCCAGCATGTTTCGTCCTCGCTCACACGCTTCCTGAGAAAACTTCCCAGGAGGTCACCCATCTTGAGACTACTCCCAGCCAAACACGTTTAACTAAGGAGTTCTCAACGAATGGGCTATCATAAAAGAAGGTGCACCTTGATGATATGAGTAGTCATTTCATTTCCTTTAAGCCATACTTTAACCACATATCCGGAATGTTACAAATGAGGGTGCATAGTGGTGGCAATGGTTGATTGGTGGCTGTGGCGGATGGATTGGCTGACATGTCATAAATTTTAAATATTGTTATTATTATTGTTTTTGTATTCTTTAACTCCTGTTCATCTTTGCTTAAACATGTTTGTCTTGAGATGTTGTTATTGTTTTTATATAAAATCACCTTTGCTTATATGGATTGGCTGACATGTCATAAATTTTAAATATTATTTTAGCCAATTCCCTTTCTCGGCCTATCACGTAGGATCGCACCAAGTCAGTTGTTGCCGAAATTGTTCCGGGTGCATTATTGTTCAACATCCCTCAAAGTCGTGTATTGTTGTCTAAGGTGAAAATTTAGTATCAGTATAGCATCCAAAAATTCCTTTTTTTATTTTTATAAAAGGTGGTCATGAAATTTACGTGAAACGTTTGGTGAGCGACATAAATAATTTATTACCTCTGTTTTTTTATCTATCGCCTAGGAAATTGTGTTAAAAATTTTGACCGTTAATATCTTAATTTGTATAATGATTCATTATATAAAATTGATGTCATTAGATTCGTAATAAAAAATACTATTAAAAAAGTATAATATTATAATTTTTTATGAAAATTTTATATTAGAAATTACTCCCTCCGTTCTTTTTTATCTGTTATTTATGGTTTTTGGTGTCAATCTTTAATCAATAATTTCTAATATAAATTTTTACAAAAAATTATGATATTATACTTTTTTAATAGTATTTTTTATTATGAATCTAATAACATCAATTTTATATGATGAATCATTATATAAATTAAAATATTAACGGTTAAAGTTTATAACACAATTTTTTAAGTGACAAATAAATAAAAATAAAAATAATATTAATTAAAGTTTGACACCGAAAATTGTAGATGACAAATAAAAAAAGAGATGGAGTACCATTTTACCGCATCTAATCCGACGAGGGGGGCTTTATACTTTATACCAGTTTAGGATTGTTTCTCATTTGACTCCTTTTTTTGCCCAAAAGAAATACATACAGTAAATATAAGATGGCATTGGGCCCTGAAAATGTAACCGAAGATTACTCCAATTCCAATCTCTCTCCTCCAAATTTTTATGGAGCCGTTGTTCTTGGTGGCACTTTCGATCGCTTACATGATGGCCATCGCCGCTTCCTCAAGGTCACACCTTTTTCTTACCTCTTCTGCTATTTTTGTTGTTTCCTATTTGGATTTCTGTGATCTTTGGCAGTTGGGTATCAAGTTAATTTTGTCTAAAGATTACCCATTTGGTTGGAGGAGATGTATGAAGCTGAGGCTTGATTTGGGTCGGTCAGTTTTTTCATAGTTCACAGGATTTGTGGTTCAGGCATTTGATCGAACACCTTGTAGGCATTGTTTTGGACTTATATTTGAGACTTTGGGGATTAAATTGTTTGGAATTCACGTTGACTTGGATGAATGTGAATGGGTTTGGTGGATCATTGGATTTGAGAGTCTGTAAGAAGTGATGAATTGGAGTAAGATAGACCTGAACTTTATTTGCAATTGGAATCTGACAGTCCAACATGTTGAGAGTATGCTTAGTTGCTTGCAAAAGTAGATGCTGAGTTGATCTTATGATTCTCCCTCTACTTTACATCCTTACTTTATAATTTTGGGAAAGTGTACCTTAGCTGGGAAATTTTGGGCTAAGATTGCTTTTGAAGTTGTATAATGAGATAGAACTTTTCTTCCCTGTGTATGCTTATTTACCAAGATCAAATTATTTTAACTTGTTTGACAGAGTATTTGTTGATTTACTATTTAGGCAGCAGCTGACCTTGCTCGAGATCGTGTTGTGATTGGAGTTTGTGATGGCCCTCTGTTAGCAAAGAAGCAGGTAAACTATCTCCTATGCCTTCCCTATTTTGATATTTTCTAATGTTGTTTATATAATGGTTAGCATGTCAGTTTTTGCAATTGAATGTATACTCCAGTTGGATGCCCCCCCCCCCCTGTTATTTTCATTTTATTCACAATTATGGACATCCATAACAGACCAAAGAAGTGATCACGAAGTTGGACATCAACCCTATCTTCCAAATTCCCCACCAAGTTTTAATTCTCGGTAGAAGCAAAAATATTTTCCTGAAGTGGGTGGATCATAGCTCATGCTTATCATGGGCAGTTTCACCCTCGGCTTGTAAACTTTACTGGTGATTAATTGTGAAATAGGACCCCTCCCCCATGAGTGGGTCTAATTATCCTTCTTAAAAAAAAAATAGTAGCTAGAGAAGGAAATTTAAAATAAATGGAAGATCACTTGTTTCTGTGAGTAGATTTTTAAGTTTGCTCGGTTGAAAATCATGCATTAGAAAAGTTGTCATCCGTGTCCATTGGACTCTCCAAACATAGGGTGCAGTGCTTTATGATGAAGAAACTGGATCACCTAGCTTGTATGAAGTCAAGAACATTTGTGTTAGACAAGTTCCAACTTTCATATAATGATTTCGTGATATGGATGGCAATGTAACGAACAATGATATAGGCATATTGGAGTAGATTCGTACTCTAGATAGCCCTTGATGTGATCATGTGACTTATATCCTGTTTCTCCTGCACTTCAGTTTCAATCTGTCATGTGGGTTACGTTGCCCTATTGTTCTTCACTTGTTGATGTATGAAAATTGGAGACCTGACGGGGTTGTACCATTAACACCGATTTGTGTAATTTTTATCAGGTCTAGAGTATTTTGCATTGCAGTGCTCGTTTGGCAACTAGAAGCTATTTGCTTTCACTAGAGCAGTGATTTGGCTGATGCCTGATAGTGATTTTGTATCTTACCATTACCTGAATTCTTGAACATTTTGCAGTATGCTGAATTGATAGAGCCTATTGAGAAAAGGATGAAGAACGTGGAAGATTATATTAAGGTGCGTACTAAGTGAGAATAATTTTTGTTGGATTATGATGCCATCTTTGAAATGTAATTTTGTTCTGGTTTTCTTGCAAGTCTGTAAGGCAAAAGCAATTTCATGATCATATTTTTGTCATTCTCTGATGGAATTGGGGAAGTTGTCTTTTCGGCTACTTTGATAGTTTGATTCCATGTGTGTGTGTGAGAGATCTTTCCAGTAGTTTCTCAGGTTGAACTTCAATACTGCAGTGGGGGATCTGAGCATTCAAACTAGAGGTGTCCAATACATTATTAGGTTATTACACTTGTTTGGCAAACATTTATTGCATATTTTTATCCCAAATTATAAACATTAAAGGGTGGCCATGGCCGCCCCAAAGCCTAATGGGTATACGCCACTGTTCAATATACAAGTTTGATAGAAAATATAAGCCAGTCAGACTTGGACATGTCTATCTAATTGTTATCTAATGTTGTTGAATATGTGACTATATTTTCTTATTCATATTGTGTTCCCTTCTTCTCTTTCCTTCTTACTACTCATGCAGTCTATCAAGCCGGAGCTCATTGTACAAGTAGAACCTATCATAGACCCTTATGGTCCTTCAATTGTCGATGAGAATTTGGAAGCCATCGTTGTCAGGTGTGTTCTTTTCTAGATTACATGAAAAACTGCTCCAAAAACTGATAGAGGTGGAGACCTACTTGTTGCTAATACTTTAAGCTCATACGTTTCTTCTATTGAGATTTGCCTGTTGAGGCTGGCCACTTGAGAAACTCAAGGTTGAAATGCGAATACCCTTTGCATGGTATTGCTTCATTGTTATTTTCGCATAAAATGTCTTGGTTTGGTCCACAGTGTACAGTGGACCTTGTTATGTGTGGTTCGAGAGAGAATCAAGTACAGGAAAATGCTTAACCCCTAGCTATCTTATTTATTTGTTTTTCTTGGCATGAGGGGGCTCTTTGGTGTTTTCCCATAAAGTAGCAACCAAAAACATGCACACATATGTATCGATGCTGGCTTGCAATGGTTAATCAATGTATGTGCATCTTGACAGCAAAGAGACATTGCCGGGAGGACTTGCAGTGAATCGAAAAAGATGTGAGAAAGGGTTGTCCGAGTTAAAGGTACTAATGTCAGACCGCATTCTTCTGCATCTCTGAGATTTTCTAGACCCATCAATCCTTATGATTCTCTGGTTGCATTGTATTTAGATTGAAGTGGTAGACCTAGTGCCTGAAGCAATGGGCGGTGATAAGCTGAGTTCGACATCTTTAAGGAAGCTCGAGGCGGAGAAGATGAAGAATGAGCAGCAAGCCTAGAAATTCCATACAATTGAGTCTCTTTTGTTGAATGCATGTATGATGCTGCATCCAACACTTAATTGTAAGGAATTTCGATCATACGAAGCTCTGGTTTTCCCCTTTTTTTTTTGATATGATCTTGTACCCTAATGTATGTCAGGAGTCAGGACATTAGAATACACTTGTTACTTGTACAATTATATACAGGATCCATGTTCAATAATATTTCCTTTTGTTTCTGTCTGTCTCAGTGCATCACGTTTCACATTTCTTATGACTAAGGACCTATTTGCTAGAAGATAGTGATTTAGATGGTATATGACAATTTAAGCAACGGATAACAGTTCTAGTTTCTGGATTGAAGTTTAGCTGTTCGGACGAGCATTTGAAAAAAACGTATTGGTGGTGAATCGGTCTCAAGGATAACTTAAGTGAGCTTGCATTGGTTTTTTATGGGTCTCAGAAAGTTTCCTCTGCCTACCATATCATCCCTGAGACTGGTTTACCATCATTTAAGTGATGATAAGTACATTAAAATCACTTAAGTATAAAGATCGGGTATATTAGTATCTAATATAAATGAGAATAATATTACGATTTAATTCCATAAAAGGTGGGTCTATTATGATCCAAAACCGCTTTAGATAAAGGACCACCATGTATGTTCATGGTCCAATCCTAGAAATTTGCTATAGAAACCAGCTGAGCCAAATTTGATGAAGCAACCCAGAGATATTCTATAGAAACCAGTTGAGCCAAATTTGATGAAGCAATCCAAATAAATATCAGTCCATGAGACCTGTACTGTGATCCTGAGATCATAGTCCAACCTCTGCTAATAAACTATATTTTGTGGGTTTTGAACAATAATGCTCCGAACTTTTCTTTGGGCAATTATGTACCACACTTTGCGAAGTGTTGGATAATAAAGCACCTAAAATTATTTTAACGGTAACTAACTTGGTGATAGTCTTACGTGGCAGGCCGAGGAGAAAAAAAAAATTAAAATCTTCATTAAATTAATGTCATGTCATCATGTACACACAAGCAAAGGTGATTTTTTTTTTTAAAAAATGATACCATTGGATTGTGGAAATGAGAACGAACGAGATGCTATTAAAAAAAAATAGAACTCATTCGCCCTTGCTGGCATAACAAAAGTTAGTCATGATTTTAACTTTTTTGCCATGTAGGACAGCAACCGGGTCTGCTTCGCCGGAATCCTTTCAAGTGCATTATCGTCTAAAACCCACTAAAGTTCAGTATGTTAGTGTCCATGAAAAAAGTTCGGTGCATTCTTGTCCAACACCCCAAAATACAGTGTATTAACGTCCAAAAGTCCTTATTATAACTATCAATTTGCATATATTGTCAACATTGAACAAATGCTTTTATTTAATAAAATACATGAATATACACACTAAATAAATTCAATAACAACAATATATCAGGAAAAACATGTTTGAGCGCAATATGAGGATCCAAAAGCAGGCATCCTTGCCCCATGAACATAAGTTTATGAAGAAACTAATTCCGATAGATCTGAGAAAGGAACCAAATAAATTAGAACTATAAAATTGAAATCATAGGGAAGATAAAACTCTAAGTGGCCCCTCTAGAGTAGAGTTCTTAACTCAAAATGCAACTAAATTTTTAATTTTTTACCTCAATTTACCACTATGTTATTTTTTGAATCCTTTATGCCACCATGTTTTCGATTGACATCCTAAAATACCACTACAACTTTTTACAATCGGTAACCACCAACACCCAATCCATCGCTGCCCTGGCCACTACCATAACCATCATTCCACTGAACTCAAAGCAACGCCACCACCACACCTTGACCCAACCAGCCACCACCTCCAGACCACTTAAACCACCACCACCCAAACACTCGAAAATTCACCTTCACCCATCAAATTATCTCACCCAATCCTCTCCTTTTGAATTAAAAACATCAAATTTCATCACACCTGCGACCACCACCACCAATTGAGACCTTCAACCACGCAATTCTCACAACAAAACACTACCTTAGCCACCCAAAGCACCTCGAAGACCACTCCCTTCCACCCTAGCTTGTTTTTAAGCGCGTGTTCCAGGTAGGTATAAATGAATAATTATGTTATTGACAGTGAACAATAGGTAAGTATGAGTGAACAATTATGCTATCGAGAGTGAACAATATATAGGTTTGGAGCACATGCTCAAAGAGCATGTAATAAATTACAGAGGGAGAGCGAGGGAATTATGCAGAGAAAATATTAAAAACAAATATTAAAATCCAATTTAATATGTTATAGGATATAAAGATGGTATTTTGGGAGTATTTTGTAAAAATCAATGGTATAGAGGGTCAAAAAATAACATGGCGGTAATTCGGTAAAAGGATAATTGGATTCTAATAATCCCTACTTTCACCAATTGGACAATGGTAGACCGTACTTTCACTTTGTATTCTGGTGGTCCAAAAAAAAAATTGGATTGTAGTGGTACCAAATCCACCTCCACATTCTTTTTATTTTTTTCATTCCTACATTATATTGTTTTTGTTTTTTTCGTTCTTGCCCCTAGAAAGTTAATGAATTGTAGTTTCTAAAACATTTTTTAAATTATTTTTTTGAGACTCCGAATAATTATTATGATTTTTTAAAAATAATAAAAGTGAAAAAATCGTAAAAAATAGTAAAAAAATGAAAAAAATTGGGAGAAACGCTGTAAATTCATTAAAAATCATTGTAAAGTGTTATACTAAATTTTGAATCAAATGCAACACAAAATCTATGATTCTCTCGAAAATATCCCACTACAATTCAATTTTAATTTTTTTGGACCACCAGAATACAAAGTGAAAGTACGATCCACCATTGTCCAATTGGTGAAAGTAGGGATTATTAGAATCCAATTTTCCTTTGGTAAAATGGGGTAAATTGAACTACTTACCTAAATCGACCCAAACTTTCCCAAAGTTCTCCAAATCTACCATAATTTATTGAAATTTATAATTTTCACAATTTATTAAATCTATCTAAATTTACTCAAATTTTTCTAAATTTATCAAACTTTATCCAAAATTAATTTACCCTACCTTGTCTTCCCAATCAATTTTACAGGCTCTTAGTGGTATTTAATATTTATGGTGAAGAACTACTCTAGAGCAAAGTACTCAATTGAAGTTGGTTGGTATTACAAGAGTCCACCAGTGTGCATGCATTGTCAAAGACAAAGAGAAAAAAGAGAAGAACAGAAATCCTTTTTTTTTTTTCCGTCTCCTTCGCCTTCTCTCTTTCCCCCTTTGTTTTCTTACTGCGCTTCACCAGGGTACGACAATGGCGTCTCTCTCTCTCTCGCTGGCATGTTTTTGAATGATAAACTGTGATCACTTGCGTTTGCTGTTTTTGGTAATTGTATCGTTAGTAGATTACTTACCCTAGAAATTCGCTTATGATGCTCTCTCTGTCTTTCTGCTACTCTTTCTGCTGCTTTTTCCATAGGGAAAAACTTCGGTTTTGTAGTTGATCGATATTTTGGTGGCGAAATCTCCTGTTTTTGCTTCGTATTGCGTAATGTGAACTGATTAGAGTAACTTCGTTTGGTTAGAGTCTCGATTCTGTACTTGTAGACGAAATTATCGCAACAAGCATGTTAATTTTTATTTCCTTGTTAGTATGTTGATTTGTTTTTAAAATCCGGGTAAAAGATTGGAAATTTACAACCTAATGATTGATATTGAGCAATCTTTGGGTGAATAAATAATTTTCCGTCAGCTTAGATTCTTGTGAAAAGCAGCAAAATTTGCTTGTAGGTTTAGGAGTAAGAAGCAGTAAATAATATACTAATGTTGAAATGAATGGGGGATGATTGTCATTTGCTTTTTCTTTTTCATGGACCCCTATGTCGTCATTATTTTATTATGTAGTATATGGTCCACTGGAAGCAAGCTCCTTGCAGTTCTAGGGGGAATGTTTGTCACTTTTCCATCCTTACAGGACTACAACAAATGCCATTGTTCTTTGTGCTTATTTATTTGTTTGTTTATTTGTCTTTTATTTTTAAAGTTGTAATAACTGATGGTAAGGGGAGTAGTTTAAGTTTAGCTCTTTGCCTTTTGATGTAGTGGATTTGGTGGATAGCCTTTATTTTGGTTGTACATAACTTTGTAGGATGCTTCATAAGCTTATGATCTTTTATACTATTATTAATTTATCTTATTTTCCTAAAAGGGGAGTAGTCGAACTTGAAGTTTAGAATTATGTGAGATTGTTCATAAACGTCTTTTGTCATTTATCATTGATTCCTATTTCCATTCTCTCCCTTTTTGTTTTTGTGTTTTTTTCTTCTTTTGTTTCTATTGCATGTATTTGTGTTGGGATTTATGCTTCGGGTTAGAGAAGGGCTGTTGTAGTCGAAGATGTAAAGTACTACTTTTGATCTTTGATATTGGATTAATTCTCTTTTACATATGTTTGAAGCATCATAATGTACAAAGCATATAATTTCAAGTTTCGCAAATGTGTATGTTCATTCTTTGTTATTGTTTCCGTAGCACATGGTTTGCTTTTATTGTTATGCTAGTTGTTGACCTGTTTTTTTATTTGCTCAAAAGGATCTAGAATGGGGGATCCAGATGCCATTGACACTTTGAAAAAAGGCAAGTATTGTGCAGGCACCCCTTCCGCCTCATCTTTTTCTCCATTCTATTTTGTTCATACAAGGAGATTAGTTGTGTATATGCATCTCAATGTAATTAGTTTAGAATGAATGAAAGAAGTCCTATTCCCACAGCCTCAATCAGGGAGTAAGGGAGATACTTAGCTAACTCTTAACATTGGAATGCATGTTTTTTTTTATGCCTACAGGTGCTTCATTGCATTACTTTAGGCTGATGAAAGATAACAGAGTGATATGTCGTACAAAATGTCAGAATCCACCTATTCAATTTCCGTATGTACATTCTGTCTGGTCCTATGCCCTATCAGCTAAGTGTTTGGCCTTGTAAGGACTTGTGGAATTGTCACATGATCTGTTAATGGGGATATTAGGCCAAACATCGTGTTATTGTTTTCTTCATCAAGCTGCACTTTTGAACTGTTAACTATGTTGTATCGATGGCATTAATTTTTTATTTTTCTGTAAATTTCACATGGGTAGCTTAAGTTTTATGAAAGGTATTAGGAATTTGGGGCGATAACATACTACACTCTGGGAGCTGGTGTTGTATGCAAACCATATGAGCTTTTTTGGACGATTATTCACTAGGAGTTAGTTAAAGTTCCAAAAAGTTAATATGGTACTTTATACACAATACCTACCCCTAAAGTAAGGTATATTAGCATCCAACTTAAGTAAGGTATATTATTGTCCAACTTCATAATATGGTGTATATACACCGCTAAAGTAAAATACATGAGTGTCCAAAATCCTAAAATGTTATAAAAAGCCTTGATTTTCTTCGTTGCAATTTCTAGTTTGGAATTAGTTACAGGGTATTGAACATAGTAATTTGTACCCTATTTATCTTTGTTGCAAGATCCCTTTCTTGAGATCTTAAAAGGTGGGGGATTTTTCGGGAATGGGCAAGAGGATAGTAGATTGACCTTCATTAGTTAGCATTGAGCACATTATGCTAAGAAAGGGTCTAGCAGTTGGGAGAAGTAGCAAATGTAGAACAGGATAAGAGCAGTTTAAGAGGTTTTGCTTCCACAAGTTTAGACTGCTGGCGGTGGGTGGGCTGTATCAGCAAATAGTTAGGATGGGGTGCCCCAGTGGTGGAAATTTGGGGTGTATGCCCTTGGATGATGAAGACTGCCTCCCTTACTCTTTTAAAGTAAGAAGCAATGTATAAAATTGCAATTATGTTACTGTACATCCTCTATGTTACTTGATTATGGAGGATCTTTACTAAAAGCATTCGATGATGTAGAAAGGGATTTTGATTTGACAATTTAAGTCCTTATTGATGAAATTAAAGGAGTTAATGTTGAGCTGGAGATTTGGAGAGATACCCTTGAGTTCATGTTAGATTAAGTACACCAAAGATTGACAATACTATTTTCCTGAAGGTGGGTGAGTCAACAATGTAAGGTAAAAAGGGATATTTATGATTAGGTAGGTTATTCACTGTCTAAGATTGGGATGGAAAATTTCGGGAAAAACATCTTAAGTCTTCCGTGACCAGAAAATCGTAGCATGAATTTTTTTTATATGGTTGTTAGAATGGCCTTGTGCGCCTCAATTGTTCATCAAGAATATCCACATTAAAAAAAAATGACATACTATTCAATGGATATGCAGGCATACAAGAATCAACAGGATTTAAAATAAAGTGATTGGAAAGAAGGGTGTCTGACACCTATGGATGATGATAAAATGTTGTATATATATGAGTGTGTGTACAAATATACATGTACGCACACACATACATATACGCGTCCGTGTGTGTAGCATGTATAATCTTCCCTTAGTTACTTGATATCAAAGACCCCAATATTCTCTGTGGTGTTGTAATGAATTATCCCCTGACGTTCTTCATGTTTTAATCCCACATTCTCGTTGCTTCTATCATTACCTGTTTGTATGTAAACAACTGTTACTTTCCTATTCATTAGAGCATGTTTACATTCGTTTCTATTTGAATTCTGATCCTCAACCTGCGGACAGTAACTGGGTTATCTTCCTACCGTACAGTGATTCTTGTTGGACGGTTGATATAGTTAAGAAGACTTCGCAAAAACATCTTGCCGATTTGCCACAGTTCTCTCTTTTTCCATCTTTTGAGAATTCTTATCAGGAAAATGAGTGGCCTAAGTTCTTGACTTACCTTCATGACCGTGACAAAGTAAGCATATGCATTATAATAATTGTTTGTAGATTTCTTATTGTGGAACTTTCTTGTTATTATTGTCATATATTTGATGGAAGAACCTAAATTTCTTCCTACCAAGATGCCTGTAATATTGGTGCATGTAACATGATAGTTTATTTGAATTGCTTGTAAAATATTACTATAAGCTTTCATATGCAATCCAAGCTCCTAATTGCAATTAAAGGTCGTTTGCAGGTTCCCATGTCATTGCATGATTGCATGTGCAGGTTATGAACTACTGATATTAGGTGGTTCTATATGCTTATCTCCCATTTCCTACTGTGCACATTTATTTATTTGTTTATTGATGAGTCCCAAGTCCCTACCGCATATGATGTGCTATCTGATATATGTCCTATTTGTTGAGAGAGTTATTTTGCTTCTTGCCAACCTGTTTATGCTTACATGAGGGCACTCGCCCTGGACGTTTACATCTGCAGTCTTTTCTTTTTTCTTTTCTTTTTTAATTTTTAAAACAATTTAAAATTATGCCTACATGTGTGTGCGTGATCTGAAAATTTTGTAGGTGAACAAGTCTCTTGTTTCTTTTTCGATAGAGAATAATTTGATTAGAATGTTTGTTGTGCTATTGACATTGTTGGAAGGTGGCAACTGTGAAATTTGAAGGATTGATGGTATGCATATTTCCACCTGAGGGTGCAAAACCTTATAAGACAGCCAATGGCCTTTATTTTGACCATGTTGTGGTGGCATATGAGTTACTGGAAGGACTTGGCACTACAAGATGTCAAAATCACGCAATGCCAGGTTTGTCTTTTATCATGCACACACACTAGGGAAAAGTATAGAAACCCTGCTATTTCTCTATGTGTTCCACGTCTGTTTAATGATGCCAAGCTCATGTTTACCTCTGCTTTAAGTCATTTCTCCCCACTGTTTAGACTAACATATGTAAATAGTGGTTTTCCATCTGTTCTTGGTTTTTTCTTTTACAGTAATATATTGAGAACATGATGACGCTGATATCAATATTTATGGTTGTTGCAGTTTCGAATGCAACTCCCAAGAAATCAATCAATTCTAAGCAAAAATGTAGGTCAGGGACTGGAAAGCAAACCCATGTTATCTGCTCGTTGGATAACCCTGCAATTGGATCAGATGCACATCTGAAAGGAAGCGATTCGGCTGAGAAGGGTGCATGTTCCACAATATCCAAATATCCTGAGGCAGTTAATAGTCATCCCAGATTTGCAGAATTCGACAACAATTCGCCAGAGTCAAATTTTGTCCGTGCTGATCCCAGTTATCTGAAGACTCTTGGTCAAGCACATTCTGCTTGGATATTTGGTGCAATTGCAGAGCTTGTTGATAATTCAAGGGATGCAAATGCAGCAAGGTTAGTTGAAGCCTCTGTTGTTAGCACAATAATTTTAGTTCTGTATCTTAAGGATGAGGTTCTTGTTGAGAAGTTTGGGAGCAAGTGGTACACTAGAAAATATACTTCTCTTATTACTCAACAATATGGCAAGACTATTACACAACACCTTTAACACACACACTCACTTGATTTGGTGGGAGATCTCTCTAACTCTCCTAAAAACGTCTCTAGCTCTCTTGGATGTGTATGCCTCACCTCTTTCTTGTATGCTTGCATAAGTAGTCCTATCTCCTATTTATAGTTTCTTCACCTCCTCAATTTATGGTGATTATTACACCACTTGTCATAATCCTAATTGGGTTCTAGATCCTTCTATTAATATCTTAGATAATTACTTAAGTACCTAGAATAATCTAGGTAAATATCCTAGATATTATGCTACCTAGAAAATCTAGATAAGTATCTAGATTTTTCTCTTAATAATATATAATTATCTTTCTCTAGAATTTTCCTAAATATTTATCTTATAAAGTGAGTGATGATATTTTATATCTAACACTCCCCCTCAGCACCCACTTTCCTTCAATATCATCTCCGTGAGGTTTGCACTTTGTTTGAGCTCATGTGACTTAGAGTCTGTGGGTCGATATATTCTCCTCAGTCTTTTGCCCACACGTTGATATCTCCTCTTAACGTTTTCTTTCGTGTGAACTGATTTTGAATCTCCACATGCTTGATTCTTCGTGTATGATTCTTTCACTATAGTTGTATCCGCATTCTTGGGATACATCTCTTGTGTCGTCTTCATCATTCTTAGCAGTTGCTCTTGAACTTCTCCAACCAATAGTGTATCTTTATCTTCTCCTTCTACGTGTTCACCTTGCGGTGCTTTCTCTTGACTTAAGCGTTGCTCTTCTGATGATGATTGTTTGAGTCCTTGCTCAATGCTTTCCTTGATCTCTTCGGATGCTTGAATGATTTCTTTAGCCTCAAATGTTTGGATGGACTCTTCCATCGCTAATGATGCTTGAAACTCCCATTCTTCTTCACTATCATAATCTTTGAAGGTTGCTATGTTACCTTCCAGAGGACGTGATCTACAATCTCGAGCAAAGTGGCCTTTCTTGCCACATTTGTAGCATCGATTGTCTCGGCGTGGATACTTTATTTCTTCATCATCATCATCATCATCATCACAAGGTTGATGCGCTCCCCCTTGATATCGACATCCATGTTGTTCTTGTTGCCACCTTCGTGGTCTTATTTCTGATTGATCTCCATCACCATTGTATCTCCATATGGCCCTACCTTGGCTCTTTGGTGCTCTCCTTCTAGTAAAGAGAGCTTGGTCTTCCTCCTTTATCGAAACCTTAGACATTTGTTTGTCTAGGTCTTCTTGATTCACCAAGAGGCTCTCTAATTCTGGTAAAGAGGGTTGTGTAGCCCAACCCCTAGTTGCCGCCACAAGGCCGCTATACTTGGGGTTTAAACCGTGAATAATTATCCGTCTCATCCTTGACTCACTTATTGCACTTTCTGGGTCTACTTTTGCAATCTCAACATATAAGATTTAACTTTAGTAAAGTATTGACTCACCGTCATATTTCTTTGCTTGATAGACATAAGCTCGTTTTCCAACTGCTGCAACTTGGCTTCATTCTTCTTGGTGAACAACGTAGCCAAGGTATTCCATGCTTCCTCGGGTGTCTCGCAATCTTTAATCCGATAGAGATACTCGTCTTCCATCGTGATGGAGAGAACATACATTGTCTTTCCTGCTTTGATCTCCCATTTCTTTTTCTCTTCCGGATCAGTTGGTGATGTCTTCTCTACGCCACCAACAATCTCCCATAAGCCTTGCCCCTTCAAGTAGTACTTCATGCGTGTACACCAATCGTAGTTGCTCCATTGAGCTTCTCGCCGAGCTAGCCGATCCCGAAAAATCTGCCATAACAACTTGGTAAGTGCCCTGCACTTCACCAACACTCTTGTGGTCCCAGACCAACAACTCCAACAACTATCACAGTCCCAGACTGTGCCGGCAGAATCTCCCCCGTGCTTTGGTCCTCGACCGTGTGCACACAAAAAATGCTAGCTCAATGCACCCTTCGAACCTTGCTCTGATACCACTTGTTGAGAAGTTTGGGAGCAAGTGGTACACTAGAAAATATACTTCTCTTATTACTCAATATGGCAAGACTATTACACAACACCTTTAACACACACACTCACTTGATTTGGTGGGAGATCTCTCTAACTCTCCTAAAAACCTCTCTAGCTCTCTTGGATGTGTATGCCTCACCTCTTTCTTGTATGCTTACATAAGTAGTCCTATCTCCTATTTATAGTTTCTTCACCTCCTCAATTTATGGTGATTATTACACCACTTGTCATAATCCTAATTGGGTTCTAGATCCTTCTATTAATATCTTAGATAATTACTTAAGTACCTAGAATAATCTAGGTAAATATCCTAGATATTATGCTACCTAGAAAATCTAGATAAGTATCTAGATTTTTCTCTTAATAATATATATATCTTTCTCTGGAATTTTCTTAAATATTTATCTTATAAAGTGGGTGATGATATTTTATATCTAACAGTTCTATCTCTCCAATCAATCTCTTGTTTGCAGTGTTTTTATTACATCGCATATTTTCTGCGCCCTCATTGATTTTGCAGTATTTGTTTATCGTTTGTGTGGGTTTTGGAACAGGGTAGATGTTGGAATAGAGAATATCTATGATAAAGCAGCTGACTGTGAGATTCCTATGCTTTTTGTCACTGATGATGGGGATGGAATGGATCACCAAGAAATATTGAGAATGATTTCTTTTGGACACAGTCAACCAAATGAAGACGACCGGGATCGTATTGGTAGGTTTGGTGTGGGCTTTAAGGTAGTCCTCCATCATTCTATCCTTCAATCATCATGCTCTTTTTTTGTTACCCTAGGGATCCTCTTCAGAAAGTTGTGTGTCAGTTCAACTGTATCTGGTCATCTATTCTTTGCTCCGTCCAGTGGCAGTAAGCTTGTTCCACTAGCACAATTATCCTTGAAAGATAGCTAAATGGTATATAAGAACTACATGATTTATTTGTATGAAATAAATCCTAATATCTAACCCATCAATTCTCACTACTGGCCTAAAGAAATTTATTTATGTGGATTTGATATATGAAATGAGTCCATTATTATTCGTTTTAATTTTTCGAATTACTTTGTAAAATGAAACATACATAAAAGACAAAAAAAAAAAACAGAGAAAAAGAATGAAATGAAGGAGCCTTATTGTTGCGTTATCGAGGGCCTCATTTCAGAAAAAAGGTTGTCTGGGAGCTTAGATTGGATTAACTAACAAAAGGCTTGGAGCCAAAGGCGATCTTAGAAACAAGATGTGTTCTGGGAAAAGAAAATTTTTCTGTTTTTTATTTTCTTATTTCTTTTTTGAAAAATGGGGGGGGGGGGGGTGGAATGGTGCACATTATTATCCATATCGAATAATCTTCTTCTAGACTTGTAATGATGAGAACTCTGAATCAGTGTACTACCAATATTTTTCCCACCATCAAAATAGTATTTATTGCTTGTCGTCCATTGCTGCTATATGCTATAGTAGCCTGACAATAGGTTGTGGATGTATATAGAATATGCTATGTTAACCTGACAACAGACTGATATCTTGAAAGATATGAAGTTATCCTGGCTATGGCTTGTTGCCTTTGCAGCTGTGAATTTTCTTAATTCTCCTGGATATAAAGGGTGGTTCCTTGCTTTTCTTTGTCTTTGTTTCTCCTTTTTCTTTTTGTATGGTTGTGTCCTGTTGCTGGTTTTTTTTTTTTTTTTTTTTTTTGTTGTTGTTGGGGGGGGGGGGGGAGAGAATGATGTTGCATGAGTGTTTTCTAATCTGATGATCTGAGTTGTCTTCAGAACCTAAAAAGGACATAATTTATAGTAAGGTAATATTATAGTTACATATAAAGATGATTGACGTCGACTTAAATACTTTCTTAAAGTGGATTGTTTTAAAGTCTATGTTTCCAATGTGTCATGACTCACGTGGAGTAATCTGTCTTTCACTGATGTAAGACTTGTTTTGTTCAGACAGGAGCAATGAGGCTTGGAAGAGATGCTTTAGTTCTCACACAGACAACTAAATCCCGTTCTATTGCTTTACTTTCTCAATCTCTAAATGAGGGAAAAGATGTAAGCTAGCACCATCTTCTGCGTGTGACTCGTCATGATTTGTAATTCATGGTCTACATGTTTCTGATCTTTGTGTGCTTTTAATAGTTAACATTCTACGTAGATTTTCCTTTTTAGAATTGCAACACGTTTCTTTTTTGATGCAGAATGTGGAGATACCTATTGTTAGCTATCGTCGACAGTCACAGTACATGGAATTCGATAGAACCGTACAGTCAGAAGCACTTGCATTGCACAACTTGAGAGCTATAAAGGAGTTCTCAGCATTTAATGAGTATCTTATCGGTGAAAAATCTGCTCTGTTTAAAAACAGTACAGGAACTCAAATCTATATCTGGAATTTGGACAAATGGGGATCAGATTACACTCTGGAGTGGCAAATAGGCCTGTGTGGAAAGAGCACGTTCCACCATGGTGACATCCTTACTCGCTCAAGACGGGTCAGATCTCGTCCAGGACAGACAAATCGAAAGGTAGTAAACCCTTCTGTAATTCTCAAAATCATTTGTTCTTCCCCACTGCCTACTGGACCACCCCTACAGCAAAAAGGGGGGGGGGGGGGACGGTTTTCTTTGCTATGCTTTTGTGGAAATGTCTTTACTGTTTGTTTGGATGAGTGAGTTTTTTCATCCTTTCCTCCAGGTTCTTCTAGACTATTCACTTAGGTCTTATTTGGAAGTGATGTTTTTAGAGCCTAGAATGAAGATATATGTTCAAGGTTCACTGGTAAATACTGCATTTTTCTTTTGCATTGTGGTTTATCAATTTCAATTTGTCCTTCAGAGAATTAATGATCTCCTGTACAGGTTAGAAGTCGCCCTTTAGCAAAATCTTTGAGTAATACTGTTGTCGAAAATGGTGAAATTATGGGGAAACCTGTTCAACTCACTCTGGGTCGCTCTCAGTTGGAATGGGATCAGGCAAACTGTGGAGTATTTTTGTACTGGCATGGACGTCTGATTGAGGTAAGCAATCTTTCAGCTGGTTAACCTTAATTTGTGGTTACTGGTTAGCTGATTTTACTATTTAATATCCGTGTCATTGTTTCCAATGGTTGTCGTTCATCATCGATTAGGCATTATGTAATGTTTAAAAGAGTGATTTATACCATGATGGCGGACTGTCTTAAGAAACAGAAGAACTGGCATGAAACTGAAGTATGTTGTCGTATTGTCTTCCGCGTGTGGTCTTCTAGGCTTTGACTTTTGTCTAATGAATGAATAGGAGAGCCTAGAGAACTAGATTATGCCGATCATGACATACCCTTTGTTTTGATATTCGTGTATTTGCAGCAAAATGTCTAAAAAGTTCAGGAATGGCAGAAATTTGCCTGCTTGAATTGTCGTCTTGTCTATGGGATGTGGCTGTTGTGTAGTAATGCTACATGTTAACTAAGGTGAACTGAGGCCCTGCAAGCTTGATTCAGAGTTGTGACATGTGATTAGCTAGACATCTAAGTGATCATATTAGCCATCTTAAAATCATGTGAGTGAAGGGGACCTGCACTTTTCTGTGTGTGAGCTGTTTCTGCAACTGAAGTGCAGAGGCATTCATGGACTTGCTGGTACCTATCTTTGTTTATTTATGAGCTCTGTGAGGGAGTGTGATCCTACTTAGCTCGCTACTGATGTGATTCCCGGCAAACAGAAAAGGTGGAAGGGGGATCTAATATTAGACTCAAATGCTTGAACAATGCAATAGACATACATGTAAGTGCAATCTGCTTTCTGTACACTGGTTCTCTACTCTCACAGATGGCCAGAAGATTAGCTTTTGTCATGGAATCCTTAATTGATCATATGTTTCTTAAGCCTTATCTAATGTTTGCACCAGCACTTTTTATGAGGACTGGAGTCCATGCTTGTTGGAAGTATACCGAATCACAATTGATCCGCACGCCCAATAAAAGTTGGTATTACATGTATTCACATTGGTCATGTTCGTACTGATATCTTCTTTGGTGATTTACATGAATCATGTGAGAAATTCAATTTAATATCAAATCTTTTCTGCCCCTAATACCTGAACCCTGTGTGCTGCTTATCCTGTCCAATCCAGTGCTTGATTGTTCAGATGCTATGTTTAAAAAATAATCTGCAACATGCCAACTTTTGTGCCCACTTTCCTTTCATCTAAGTTGCTCCGATTCGACAGAAAATAAACAAACTGAAGCAACTCTAATCTCTGCTATTCACCTTCTCTCTGCTTTCATAGGCTTACAAGAGAGTGGGCAGTATGATCCACAGTGCTGATATTGGTCGAGGTGTAATCGGGGTCATTGATGTTACTGAGTTGATGGTAAGTGAGCTTTGTTCTCCTATACTAATGATCGGTGAATGTTACTTGTATTTAGTCCAAGCCAATTGGATTCAGCGTGTCTATGTTCAAAAAGACAAAAAGTATCCTACACAGGCGTGTTGTGGGACCCTGCAATCTCCTTCGCACCTAAAAGAAGGTTGCATATATTTTTTGATTCAAAATGAAGTGTCAAGTGTTCATACACACATCCAAGTGACAAGTATATGGCATAGACACTTGAATTTAAATGACAATGATCTATGTACCTGATGTATATATGATATCCTTTGATTGCATATTTCTAGGTTTTCTTGCTATTATGTCTTTAGCTAGTTAGCATCCATTAAGGCTTTTGCTGTCTTCTGGATACAGGATGATGGGAATGGTGGTGTTTGGGTTCTTAGCAACAAGCAAGGATTCCAAGATTGTGAAGCTTATGCTCATCTTGAAGAATGGCTTGGAAGCAAGGCAGATGAGTACTGGGATACACATTTTGATGCTCTTAAGCTGGTAAAATGTCTAATGAAGAGTGATCTATGTTATTGGTCTTAACTTAACTCCGTTGCATATGCTGCTTTCAGCTTTTTACATATTCTGCTCTGATTGATAGAGAACTAGAAAGCTAAAGAAAAGAATTCAGCATCCCCGTGCTGGATTCAGGAAAAGATTAGCATCCCTATGCTTAATCAGTAATAATAGTATTCAATATTCAATGTCGTCCATTCATAAAGGCTAACAACGCCTTTATTTATAGGTAAACAACCTACCTAATACGAAACCTAACATGTCTGCTGGGTCTTAATATATGTTAGTAAATTTACCCATGTTAGTATATGTTTGGGGGGGGGGGGGGGTTAAGGATGGGTCTTAATATATTAGTATATGTTGTTTAAGTGGGTGTTAGTAAATTTACCCATGTTCAATTGAAACCTGGAGGTCATGCTGTCCATTGTACTTTATACCAATATTTGTACAAGCACGGTCAATCTAAAAATACATGTACTTATCACTGAAGTAACATGTCTAGTGAGATTCTCATCAATTTATGGTGTTCTTTTGCATTTCCTTAATGTCTTTTGGTTTGTCAGGTAAAGGATAATGCTATTATCTACAAACCTGATCGGGAATGGGTGCAGTGTGAAAAGTGTCGCAAGTGGAGAATGTTAAATCGTGGTTTCGACAGCAGCACCTTGACTGGAGATTGGTAAATTATATTGTGAACAGTAACAATATTCATGAAGTTTTATTTTCCTTCTCTGTTTGCTGTTGCTTCTTTTCGCTGTCTTGTGAGGTGCTGTCAATTTTCCTCAAGGTTCATGTCTATCCATGTTATGACAATCTGAACTTTGCAAAGAAAACTTGAGACAATTTTGGAACATGTATCTTTCTTCATTATTTAGTATTTACAGTTTACACCCTCAAAAAGGTGAAAAAAGATATCAGGTCTAACATTGGGAGTTTCCTTTTGCATGTCAGGTTCTGTTACATGGAACCTTTCAATGGAAGATGTGAAATTCCTGAGCAGAAAGAAGATCCTGACGTTATTACCATTGGGACCAAGAGACTCGCTAATTTCAGTTGGGCTAGTGATGCCAAACAAGCTGTTCAGATTGATAACAATCAAGTTCAAGGTATCCCAGAAGCTGCCTGTATTCAATTTCATTTTTTTTATTTGTCTTCCTTTTCTTTTTTTTTTTTTTCCTTCCCTGATATTGTGATAAAAGAAATTCTGAAGGTTTGGGGTTCTAACTTCTATATAGCGACTGATGACAACAACTTCCTTTGCAAACTTGTTGAAACTACTAGTTGTGTACTTATGTTGGCAGTTGATGACCGGGAACAATATTTTATGAATCTCTCCGGGGCTACCTGTTAGGCCTTTTGCCCTGTTACCTCTACAGATCTGAATAGCTATGTTACTCCGACTCTTCATAGTCCCTGCCGTACTCGTGTCGGACCCTTGATACCCTGACAAGGGTACGACACTCAACACTTCAAATTACAACGAAAATGTATAAAACTTCTTTAAAATAGCCGAGTTCAACACCCGTATCCGTGTTCGATATGGACACGGGATATGGACAAGCATACATGAGTCCAAGTAACATAGCTGAATAGGGACAGTGTAGGGGCTCTTCAATGTTTTATGTCATGAGTTCTTCTCTAATGCAATCTTGGTTTAAGTGCACAAATGTTTCCCATGTTTTGATTCATGCAATTTCACTTGTTGGTTGGATTACTCTGATTGTCTGTTCGTGTTTTGTGGACATCATAGGGAAAAATGAGGACAACTTGAATGAAGTTGGGGAAGATGACGTAGAGGTAGAACGCTCACCACCACTGAAAAGGCTCAGGAGACGGATCAAGAAATGACCGCCTTTCTAACCCATCTTTGCCTCATTTTGCAAGCCTCTGGAGATTCCGCAGAATTTTTGCTGAGCCAAACACACCTCTAACCCATCTTGAATCCCATACACCTCTAATCTAACCCATCAAATCTGCTCTGTTTCGAATCATAGGGGCTATAAAACACTGTATGGATAGTTGCAAATATTAGGTTAGAAAATTGGAGGCGCTCGTGTGTGAAGAACGAAATACCTCATTCATGTACAAAGTCCATTACAAGGTAGCCGAATATTCCCAATGGCCAAGTAATCTCTCAATGGCGAGTTGGTGTTCATAAGTTGTATAGTTTCAAAGACTTGGTGTTAGTAAGTTGAGCTATAGTATCGATATTGTTCATGGTGGAAAGTTGTGCTATGATGCTGATAACGTTTATGCAATCTCAAAAATTCATCATATGAGCTATGAGTTATACTAGCCGAATATGCCCCGTTCTTTTAGGGGACGTAGAAATCCATTCATAACTTCGAATGGGGGTGTCCGGTTGTAATTTTTGTGGTTTTATGAGTTAAGGTTGTCGGTCCACATGGATGGGTGTTAGGCTTGATTTGGGAAATCGGTTTGTGTTTGTGGTTTTTCTCACAAGTGCGGAAAGCTATAAATTATGTAAATTAAGCTTTAATTATGTAAATTAAGCAATAAACTAACCTAGACATGATAATAATTAAGGAAGCAATAAAAGATGAAAGCAATTAAGAACAAGAAATAAGAAAGCAATAAAAAGCAATGTAATAGAAAGCAATAAAACTAATAATGAAATTAGGCACAAGAGATTATACCTTTGATGATCTAAACTTCAAATCTTCAATCTACCTTTGTAATTTCCCCCGAACAAACAAGAAATTGTGGATTGGATTACCAAGGATCCCCCAAATTCTCACTAGGAAGTAGAATTGGAATTCCTTGACCCTCCTCCCCACTAAAAAATGGATTTGATTTGGCTAACCCTAGAAAGCTTTTGAAATCAACATCAATGGAGAATAGGGAGAGAGAGTGAGGAAGAGAGAGAAAGCTTGTAAAACTTCAATGAGATTACTTGAAAGAAGAGTTTAATAACAATTGCAAGAAGACTTAAAGAAAGCTTGAAGAACAATGGAGAAAACTTGAAGAACAATTAAAGAAAGCTTGAAGAACAATGGAGAAAACTTGAAGAACAATTAAAGAAAGCAATTGAAGAAAGCAATTAAATCTAATCTAATCCTACTCCTAAAACTTAAATAAAAGCTAAGCTAAAAGATAAAAACTAAGATAATTAGTTCTGAATTACATTGGGTATTTATAGAAGAAGGAGAACGAAACCCAAAACCCTAAAACTAACTCAGCAAAACGCGTATCAGCTTCGCAGATTTCCGTAGAACTTCGGGTGACTCGGGCGAGTCAGTGTTATGTCCCGCTCCCTTAGCCTATGTCTTTGTTGCCCCAGAAGCCTGACTCGGGCGAGTCAGCAGATGACTCGAGCGAGTCACTGTTCTGGGCAGCTTTTCCTACAAAACACCAAATCACTATATCTAATATATACAAAGGGCTAAAATAAACACAAACACCCTATAAAGGAGATAAAATTCAGCTCGGAACGAGACCGAACATGGGGATTAGCTCCAAGAACACAGCATATCACATAGTCCTTCCAATATTGAATCGTCTCAAGAATATCTGTTTTTTCAATCTTAGCACACTTAACGCCATTGATGACAGGAGCTTCAACATACTTGAGACTAATTCCATCGTCTTGTTGAAGGAGAGATGCATATGTGCGAGTATCTTGGCCACGAACATCCAATTCAGATTCTGGGTTCAAAGGGTAAGGATCGTAATATATTAGTTTCAATGAGGGTATTTTTGTAATATTATAGTTGGCGATGTTTACCATTTTTTTAAAGGAATTTCAGACGTTAATACACTGAATTTTTGGGATATTGGATAATAATCAGGGGCGGATACATGGCTAATGTAGGGGTGTCCACATCAAAAAAAATTTGTGATTTTCTAATATTATTCGGAAGAAATTTTCTTAATTGGAGCAAGTGGACGCCGTAAAAAAAGTCCTAAAAAATATAATAGGGGTGTCCAATTTAGTAGCAACCCAAAAACCCTAAAATGGTACTCCCTCTGTCCCAAATAAATCGTCCAAGTTTGATTAGTTAGGTCAAAATTTTAAAATTTGACCGTTAATTTATCAAATTGTATGTTGAGTTATTATGAAAAACTACCACAGTACCACTATTAGATTTGTGATAAAAAAATATTTTTATACCTGAATACAATATTATTAGTCTTGCTAAGAAAAAATGTGAAAAATTAGCGGTCAAAATGTTGTATCGAAGACCGTTAGTAAGCTGAACAAATTAATTAGGATGGAGGGGTACCAACTTTTTTTATAAACAAAAAATGTAAGTCACTGAATTGGACAATTGGGTATCCATATAAGTATAAGATATAAATATATAGTTAATGTGAAATTTCAATTTATTTTATATGATGATGTGAAATTTTGTTAAGTTTGTGAATATGTCATTTAATATTTGCTTTTATTTTTATTTAAATTTTATTATTTTCTTTTGAGGGATCAGTAAGTTAATGAATTGGGCAATCAGGTATCAGTAAGTCAATAAATTGGGTAATTGGATATCAGTAATAACAAATATATTGGACACCCCTAAATGTAATGTCGAGATCCGCCACTGATAATAATACACTAAAGTTTGACCATGGACAATATTACACTGTACTTTAGGGGGTGTTGGACAATAATGCACCCGGGAAGATTTTGACGATGGCTAACTCGGTGGCGATCCTGCGTGGCAGGCCGACCACGTAGGATCGCCGCCGAGTTAGCCATCGTCGGAATTGTTCTGGGTGTATTATTGTTCAACTACCTCTAAAGTATAGTATATTATTGTTCAAGGTCAAAGTTAAGTGTATTATTATCCAATACCCAAAAATTTAATATATTAGCCTCCAAAAATCCTTTTTTAAAAAAATAAAGTCATTACTTTTTTTCAAATTTTTGCTTTGGTCCAAGTTCCTAAACCAACAAGCCTTTTAATTTTTTTGTTTTTTTGGGGGTGGGGGAGTTCTTCAAGTTTTCTAAGTCAACGCAAACATATTAAACTACTTGTTGTTACGTTGACTTTTCTTGAGATTGTAGTTGACATTCAAACATTCCTGCACTCCCCATCAATAATTTCCTTGAAATTTCTCCATCACCTTCTTGATCAATTATAACATTGATTGGGAGCAATTAAAAACTTCAAAAAAAGCAATTTCTGAATCAATTCCATACCCCCTCCTTCCTATAAATCAAATCCCAATTAGTTAACTAATAATTCCATACATCCAAAATTTGTATACATCTACATTTTTCTAGCTCCATTTCCCCTGTATACCAAACAAGGTGCATACAATTTCATTCCAATGCCTAAATACACAACCTGGATCTATTCTAGCTGTGGATGTGCAATATTCCTCTTCATTTTCGTAGGCATACCCGTCCTTCTATCTATCTATGGGTCCGGTTTCAAAAACCCCAAATTCTTTCTGGATCAAACATCTGTCACCAGCTTAAACATCACACCAGAGGGTCGCCTCACAGGGATGTTCGGGGTTGTCCTGAGGGTAGAAAACCCGAACCACAAGTACAAGATCAAGTACAAAGACATAAGCGTCAAGATATACAAAGACGGGCAGCAGTTGGCCAAGGACAAAGTCAAAAACTTCACCCAACGCAAAGGGAATGTGACTGTCTTAAGGGCAGAACCGATAGCACTTGGCATCACCCTCAAGAAAGGTCCTGCCTTTGATTTCGGCATCATGAAGGGAATGGGATTCATTGAGTTTGATGTTGTTGTGGATGGGAAGGTGAATACGAATTACAAACTGTATGTTTATTGTTTGGGTAGAGTAAATGTTTCATCTTTTAGTCTCATGAGTAATATTAATGCACAGAATTTGGAGAGTACACAATGTGGTGTTAGTGTTTATGTGGAAGATAATGGTGTTGCATGATTGGGAGTGCAATTTATTAGGTGCTCCCGGATCACGTGCTCCAGATAGTATGATTGTTCACCCACATATATTAGATTGTTCATTATAGATAATAGATTGTTCACTCTTTACCGTAATTTTCATGAATACGAATATGGTTGTTTGGCACCACTAAGGCCCGTTATTTTATACGGTTGGTTGCGTTGTGGTAATGGTGGCATTGGCCCTAGCTTGCCTTTGTGATGAGGGCTTCACATTCCATCTTTTTAGATATAGAAAAATTTTGTCTGACTCGAATGTGAAATTATTTCGACCTGGAAAAAAAAAACCTGGTTTAGTCAGAATTTTATTTTGACCTTGCCCGAATTAACCAAATATTTCGGACATAATATTCCTCTTTTTCTATTGCCCAAACTCCGATCCAATTTGACCTAAATTTAATTTCAGCCGAATCGTCCGACTCGAAAAGATTGGGTCACTTACATCAAGTTATCACCATAATTCTAACATTGACCAAATTTGACCGATCCAAATTTAACTCAGACCTAAATTTTTGTCAACTCTACATCTCCTCATTCGAGTGGGAATGATGTAAATGAAAGGTTGGGCCTAGATCAGACCTTTACATCGACACACCCCAATTCATTAAAGGTCGATTGGGTTAAGATTACCCTTTGGAATAATGAAAGGATTTTTGGATGGTAACATACCGACCTTTGGGGTATTGGATTGTAAATTTGTAATATATCAACTTTCACTATTAGACAGCAATATTTTTGATCTTTATACCTATGTGAGATTATTATACCGACAGTGACTGATGAGGTGGTGAACCGATCTATGTGTTGACGTGGCAAATGGAGGGAAACAAACCAATCTTAACCGAACAACCCCGTTAATTCTTCCATTTTTTTCACTAACCCAGGTTAACATTAGTTAGTTTTATAATCAATTTTTTTAATATTTAACATCATAATTTCCAAGGTACGCAATAATATGGAACAAAGGAAGTACACCCAAAATATATTTTTTTTTTCCTATAGTTTATGTTTTCAAATTTTTGCATTGGTCCAAGCCCCCAATAACAGGGGGAATTAGTCTATTACATTCACAAATCACAAAGATGTAATCACTTCTATAAATTTCCTCCATCATTGCAAACATATTCTCATGAAACTACTTGATGCCAAGCTGACTTTTCTTGAAATTTATTCACTTACCAATTCCTCAATTCCTCTTATTGGGGTCCAACAAAGTCAATTTCTTTGGCTCTTTTCTGTAAATCAACTACACATCACTTGGTAAACCAATTCCACATTTCCAAAATTTGTATACATTCACAACTTTCTCCATTTCACCAGCAAATTCAAACAACCTTGATACAAATACAATCAAATGGTTGATTCAACAGTCTGCATCTTTCATTCCTTATTCTTTTCCATTGTGATAGGCGTAACGATCTTTCTGTGTACCTATCAGTCAGATTTCAAAAACCCCAGATTCTTTCTCGATCAGACATCGGTCACAAGCATCAACCTCGCACCAGACGGTCACCTCACAGGGATGTTCGGGGTTGTCATCAGGGTAGAAAATCCAAACCACAAGTACAAGATCAAGTACAAAGACATTCGCGTCAAGATAATCAAGACCAGGCAGAGGTTGGCCAAGGACAAACTCAAAAACTTGATCAAGTACAAGATCAAGTACAAAGACATTCGCGTAAAGGGAATGTGACCGTATTAAGGGCAGAACCGATTGCACTTAACGTCGTGCTTAAGAAAGGTCCTGCCTTTGATTTCGGCATTGAGAGGGGAATCGGGTACCTTGAGTACCGTGTGCTCGTGGATGGGAGGGTGGATTCGAATTACCTCTATGTTAATTGTTTGGGAAGGGTCAATGTTTCATCTTTTAGTCCTGTGAGTAATATCAATGCACAGAATTTTCAGAGTGCAGAATGCAGTGTGCGTATTTATACTAAGTATGTTAGAGACGAATAGACGATTGATTTTGAGGGAAGTGTCTTGTGTTCATTATCATTGGCATTTGGATTGTACAAGAGTGTATGTAAATTGTGATAATACTGTAAACACAAATTTCCGGGTCTGAATAATAAACACAAGAAATTAGTGAACAAATATAATATATTAATTTCAAAGGATTTTGGGTACAATCTCTGTGTATTTGTTACAAAATAAAATGTAATTTCGATCTCCTTGAATGAACTTGAACGAGTCTTGAATGAATATGACTTTAGATGAATGTGATCTTGGATGAATATAGTCTTGAGTGAATATATTGGTTTGATCTCCCACGAATAAACGGCACGAGCTTAAACTTTATTGTGCTTCTTGTCTTCGAGAGAGAGTATGAGAGCTTTTGAGTCTTCCTTTGATGTTTTTTCAACCCCCTGAAATGAAGAGAATGATCTCTATTTATAGGGAACCTGGGCTAGCCTTTGGGCCCATTTAATTCCCTTAAAAAAAAGGACAAATATTTACGTGTCACCTAGGACACATGACATAATTTAATTGGGCAAAATATAATATCATTTAATTTATAATTAAATGATCCACCATAATTAATTTTAACACATGACGGATTATAATTGACCGAATTAAAATTATTTTAATTTCCACGTGGCGAGTCTTGATTGGTTGACAAATTTTTACCTTCTACAAATACCACTTACAATCGCAGCAGAAGGGATGCATGTATGTGATTGTGGGTGGTTATGTATGGATTCAATGGGGATTTGGATAGCTGGGTCATATTCGGCAGTGGCCTTTTCGGGTCATTATTCCATGTCATCTATTCAAAAAATGACAAACATTGACATTACTGCATTACTTATGTCATAACTTTCAAATGATGTATCTGGCCAAATGACCATCCGCTAATTCAGTCTGCTTTGTGAGTATATATATATATATATGGTTGAATAATTTCCGATTTAATAAGAATATAATATCAATTAAACTTTCATGATATATTTATTGTCGTATATTATAATCTCGTCACAAAAGATATTTGTGATAAGACTTTGTTCTTTAGTTGAATTAAACCTAGGGTGCGTTTGGTTGGTCAATAACCCCGGGGAAATGGTCAATTTTCTCAGGTTGACCTATTTTCCCCATGTTTGGATGCGGGTTGGCTTCGGGAAAGTTTTCACAATGGGCCCACCATTTTTTCCATTTTCCTAGGGAAATTTTTCCCTTAGGGAATGCTAAGGGAAATTTTTCTCAGGGAAATCTTTCCCGTGAAAAACTTTCCATGGGAAATTTTTCCCGGGAAGATTTTCCATGGGGTTCCTACCAAACACTCCCCTAACTAATATAACCTAAATTAACTTATGGTGTGTTTGGTTATTTCCCGGGAAAATATTTCTTGGGAAAGTTTTCTCTAGGAAAGTTTTTACTGGGAAAATTTTTCATGGGAAAGAATATTTCACAGTGTTTGATTTACACTTGAAATCATAGGAAAGTTTGTAGAAAAGTTTGTAGGAATGTCTAAATTACCCTCATTTTTTTTATTTATAAAATAGTTTTTTGGGGGTACTTTGGGAAGTTTGATAAAAATACTTTCCCTTTCCCATGGGAAACAAACTTTCCCAACCCTTCCCATGGGAAACATTTTCCCATCTAACATAGGAAAATATTGAGACCCACCACAAAACTTTCCTATTCTTATTTTGCAACCAAACATGGGAAATTTTGATAAATTTGGGAAAGTTGAAAAACTTTCCTAGGAAACTCCATGAACCAAACACTCCATTAAATTATCTTTACCTAGCCAGCTAGCCTAACTTAACTCAACTCCCTAAAAACACCCAAACTAAAAACAACTTTTTAAATAAAAAAAGTAAATAACATTACTTTAATTTCAAATCAATTCATTTTTTTCCAACACCTATAACTATTTTATTTATTTTCCCCAAAATTTTAAATTTTATTAATAAAATATTTCCACCTAACATAGAGAAATTAAGTCTAACCTATCCTATCATTTCCTATCCAAACTTATGCTAACTTAACTAACATGACTTGAATCTAACCTGACAAAAACATAAGGCCTAATTCGATAAATTTCCTCTACCATTGCAAACATGTTCTCACAAAACTACATGCAGGCGAGCTGACTTTTCTTCAAGTTGTAACTGACATTCAAACTTTCCTTCAGTTACCAACAATTTCCTCGAGTAAGCCCCGTTCTTTTATGTGGTGGGCAGGTTGCAGTGTCATACCGCACCGCAACTTTCCATATTCCACCACAATCTGCCAAAATTTACCACAATCTATTTTTTCTAATTTAATTTGTCTTTTTATTAAAATTTAAAATTTTCATATTCCACCACAACCTACCACAACTTCCCCAACCCACCACAATCTGTTGGAAAAACAATGAGATGGAATAGAGTAACCACGGAAGATGGGGATCACTTGGGAGGCTAGGAGTCGACGGATAAACCAGCTCCCCTTAAGACTTATTCACTAGACCGTGAAAAGACTCAAGGGTAAAACCTAACTTCTTGTAAGCAAAGTTACAAGATTTCTCAAAGGAACTCAAAGAGTTGTTGCAGCCAACACCTTAAGAATATGTTGAATGCTCTCTAAAAAGGAAGAAGAGGATTAAGGGTGTGAATGAATGAACAATTCATACACCTTTTATAGTGATCTTAGGAGCCAACAAGCTAATCAAACTTGCTAATAATCAAGAGCTTAATCCATGGGATATGGTTGACTCATAATGATGAGAAATCAAGCTAATTTTTCAGTCAAATCTCATCCCAAAACGTGCTCAAAAGGATTTGACCACGAGGCATAAATCAAAGGATTTTAAAATCAATCCCGACTGTGATCAACACGGTCCGTGTTGAAACCAACACGACCCGTGTTGGATCAACATGGTCCGTGTTGATCCAGCGCACTTTTTCTGTGCTCTCTGATGTCAACACGGGTCGTGTCATATTGAACACGATCCGTGTTGACTCCCTTTTCTTTGTTAAGTTTATGTACGACCTTTCCGGTCAATCCTATCCTTATAACTTATACTTTATGCCTCTTAACTCTTGAAATACTCCAACACAATCCACCCCAACTTTTTCCAACCTACGACAATCCACCACATTTTCTCCACCCCGCACCGCAACCGACCGTATAAAAGAACGGGGTGTTTGGTAGGAATTTTAGGGAATATTTTTTTCAGGGATAATTTTTTATGGAAAATTTTTCATGAGAAAAATATTTTTTAACAAAATTTCCATGAAGATTAACTTACATCTAAATATGGGAAAAATAAATCAATCTACAAAAATTGAACACTTTCCCAAAAAAAAAATTCAAACCAAATGCACCCTGAAATTTATCCATTTATAAATTCCTCGATCCCTTTGATTGGGCTCCAAGAAAAAAGACATTTTCTGAATCAGTCCATGCCCCTCTTTGACTCTTTCCTATATATCAACTACACATCTCACTTAGTAAACTAATTCCACATTTCCTAAATTTGCATACATTTGTACATTTTTCTCCATTTCCCTGCCAAACAACCTCTATACAACTACAACCAAATGGGTGATTCAACAATCTGCATCTTTTCTACATGTGGATGTTCAGTATTCTTGTTCATTATCATCGGCATACCCATCCTCGTCTCTTTACATACATCAAGTTTCAAAGATCCCAACTTCTTTCTCGATCAAACATCAGTCACCAGCTTCAACCTCACGCCAGACGGTCACCTCACAGGTATGTTCGGGGTTGTGTTGAGAGTAGAGAATCCAAACCACAAGCACAAAATCAAGTACAAAGACATTCGTGTTAAGATATCCAAAGACGGGCAGCAATTAGCCAAGGACAAAGTCAAAAACTTCACACAACGCAAAGGGAATGTGACCGTATTAAGGGCAGAACCAATAGTACTTAATGTGAAACTCAAGAAAGGTCCTGCCTTTGATTTCGGCATGGAGAAGGGAATGGGATACCTTGAGTTCGGCGTTATTGTGGATGGGACGGTGTTTACGAATTACAACCTGTATGTTTATTGTTTGGGTAGGGTTGATGTTTCATCTTTTAGTCCCATGAGTAATATTAATGCACAGAATTTGCAGAGCACAGAATGTAGTGTTAGTGTTTATAGTGACTATAATGACGGCTGTTTAAATTGTTGAAGATGGGAGGGAAGTCCAATATTCATTATAATTGGCATTTCAATTGTACAAGATGTTTGTTAGGTGTGATCATGAGCTTGCAATCCCAATGTTGTGTATTTGATCATCAAAAGGAACGTATATAGGCCTAATGATTTGCGATAAAATATGGTGGATTATGGAAAACTGCGGTACCGTATGGCACCGCAGTTTGCCAAGAACACAGCCATAATATAACAAAAGATATTGTTTGAACTTTGAAGTGTTGTATTTTGAACTTTTCTTTTGAAATAATAGGTCTAAGAGCCTTTTTGTAATATGTCAATGGCATGGCAATTTTCCTTGAGTACAAAATTAAGACATCAGAACCTATTCAAAAGAATCAATAATAAATATTATTTTTGAGAAATTTAGACACAAACTTGTAAATTTTAGTAAAATTAAATTACCTGTAAATTTGACAGGTCCTAATTAGGTTAGAATGTGGTTGATAGAGATGAAAGAAAATGTAGGACTCAGATGGAGCAGATGTGAGCATAGATTGAGGCACAACATCTGTAACGATGAGACCTATTCAAATCAAAATCAATTTCCCAGACTCGTAACTGTATCAGATACTTTTTCAATTGCTCTGCTACCTGACTATGTCTGGATTTTATCATCTATTATTCGAAAAATCTACTTATGCGTTCTTTACAAACAGATCGGAAATTCGAATTTCCCAACCTGGACAGCGATTTCTGCGATCAATATTCACAGAAATCGGGGAACAAAAGGGCGAAAAAGGTTGGTATAATTCGATATTGCTGGTTATGGGACATGCGAAGAAGATTTTTCGTCAATTTCTTCGCACTACATCACCAGCTCGAATAAAAAAACCCAACCGATACATTTTCAAAACCAAAATCTGACGCGAAATTAGGAAAATACTGAAGAGATTGAGAAATCAGGCGATAATAATGGTTGAAATGTGTCGGATCGAGACAAGAACGGATTTGTATAGAAAGAAAAACCCATTCGGTCAGATGATCGACTGATTGAATTCGATTTGGCTGGTCTCAGGAAGCATCCTTTCACTGCTGTTTTCCAGCATCCAGGCGCCGCTTAACCAGCATTTTCAGCATCGCCATAACCATCACTTCGGAAAGATGTGGAAAGAAAAACAAACAAAGAGAAAACAAGGGTTTAGGGTTAGGGTTAGGGTTAGGGTTAGGGTTAGGGTTAGGGTTAGGGTTTAGCCGCTACTAGCAAAGAGAAAAACCTGCACATCGCACTGAATTGATTACTGAAAAGGGAATTTATATAAGGGAAGAAGATAAAGAATGAAGTTTAGGGTTTTCCATTCGGTTGGCTTGGTTGGGCCTGGTGTTTGGCCCGTTTGCTTTTAGGTCATGTTCATGTGGCTTATTTAACTGAATTTCTTTACTTTTTTTTATTCAAAACAAAACAATTTATGTCATGTTCTCTAGAATGGTATGATTAAGTTAGATTTTGTAAAGTAAAAAAAAAAGGGAAAGGAAAAGAAAAAAGGAAGGATAAAATTTTGACTTTAATTTGGTGTTTTTTAAGGAATCGGGTAACATAAGGTAAGGTTAGGTAAGGATATACCTAACTTATCACTCTTAAGAATAGGGTCTTAATTATCCAAGATTTTAGTGATCCTGTGATATAAAAATTGGAGGTTTATTCTTTTATAAAGGTTTTAATCTTAGTGGTCATAATTTTTTTGGTGAACAATTTGGTCTTATGGAGGGTTTCTATGATGATTGTAATGTTTACTCTTGTAAAAATTAATAAATAATAAAACGTCCAACGACACTTACAATGAAGACGTGAGTGAACAATTTTGCATCTAAAACTTAGTTACAAAATTCAACTTTCGGCTCTAAACGTATGATAGTCTACACCTCCAAATAATGAAAATTAGGGTATAGTATATCAAAAATATTCTTTACCTAAGAGGTGGTAGCGAAGTAGCAACCACTCCATCATCCAACCTACCTATGGGATTCAAATGAGTCTTCATATATAAACGAAATGAGAAAAATGAGATTATGAGATATAAAACATGACTAGTTGCACAAGGGTTTTAGCAAAAACCATGTATCGAATATGAAGAAACATAGTCATCTGTGGTTGATGCTACTACATTTTCGATACCCATTAAGCTTGATAGTACATGAAAAGTTCACTATGCATCTTATGGATGTCGTTACAACTTATTTATATGGTAAATAATGACATTTACATGAAATTCCCTGAAGGATTTAAGTTGCTTAAAGCACACAACAAAAACCGTTAGAGCTTTACTCAATCAAGTTAAATAGATCTCTATACAAGTTAAAGCAATCTGAATTCACGTGGTATAATCATCTTAGTGAGTATCTATTGAAAGAATGATATATTAATGATCCTATTTTCCCATACATTTTTATAAAGAGACTCAAATCCAACTTTGTTATAATGGCAGTTTATGTGGACAATTTAAACATTGTTAGGACTCCAAAAAAGGTCTATCAAGTAGCAGTTTATTTAAAAGGAGAGTTTGAAATGAAACATATTGGTAAAACCAATTTTTGTCTTGGTCTACAAGTTGAACATTGTAAGAATAGAATTTTTATGTATCAATTAACTTATGTAGCAAAAGTGTTAAAAAGATTCTATATGGGCAATGCACATCCAATAAGTACTCCTAGAGTAATGAGATCATATAATGCTAGAAAGAATCCATTTAGACCACTAGGAGATGATGAAGAACTCCTCAGTCCTCAGGTACCGTATTTAAGTGCTATTGGAGCACTAATGTACCTTGTTAGTCATTCGCGACCAAATATTTCATTTTATGTGAATCTGCTAGCAAGTTTTAGTTCGTGTCCAACATGAAGACATTGGAATGGACTTAAACATATATTTTGATACCTTCTAGGTATGATGGATATGATTTTGTTCTATCTTCATGAAGTGACAACATATTTGATTGGCTACGCTGATACTAGATATTTATCTGATCTCTATAATGATCAATCATAAATTGGATATGTGTTTATTTGCGATGGAACTACCATTTCTTGGCATTCTATGAAGTAGACCAAAATAGCTATTTTTTCTAATCATGCTGAAATATCGACAATTCATGAGGCTAGTAGAGAATGTGTTTGGTTAAGATATGTGATTCACACATTCGGAGAACATGTGGTTTATCTTCAAGAGAATATATTCCAACAATTTTACATGAAGATAATGTTGCATGTGTAACACAATTAAATGCAGAATATATCAAAGGTGATAAAACAAAGCATATCTCATCAAAGTTTTTTGCACTCATGATCTCTAATAAGAAAAATGAGATTAATGTTCAAGAAATCCGCTCTAGTAAGAATTTAGCGAATTTATTTACCAAGCCTAGGCCTGGGCAACGGACCGAGTCAGAGCCAACCCATGACCCTTAAGGGTCAGCCTGGGTGGGATGATTGCCACACACATGGTCGGGTCGGGTCAAGGGTCGGTTGACCCTGACTTGCCCATCATCGGCTCAACTAAAAAACAACTTAATTTTTACTCAAGAACCATGTATTTGTTAGAATATTGTGTTATTAGAGTATTGCGAAGAGCAGACTTTGCTAGTGCATTCTAAACCCAGGTAGCACAACTATAATCTTCAATCCAACACTGATTTACAACAGTTCGGGAAATGAAAAGATCGATAATTTTATCAATCAATTGAATTCCATCATGTATCCAACAACAACCAGACAATCAACTCTAGAGCTTTGCTAGTAGATGAACAAATCAATTAAATTCCATCATGCATCCAAAAACAACCAACAATGGGGCTAGTCAAGTGAACAGACATTCAGAAAACTCAACAAATGAATCAATCAATTAATCAAATACCTTAATCAAATCACTGAATGAAGAGCAATTGAGAAACAAATATCTCAAAGGAGAACTTCAATTTCAAAGAAGGGAAAGAAAACCTTGAATACGCGGGAAATCATAGCTTGCAGTTGAAATTGTTAGAATGAGGAATCGCAAGAGAACAAATAAATGCTCGGAGAAAACCTAGAGCTTGAGGAAACTTATGCAAACACAACTCTAACCGATTGCAGGAAAACCCCTAGAAATCTGAATCCGACCCAAAGTGAAGCAACACCTTGAAATTTGGAATTTCACTGGACTGAAAACCAAATGAAAGAGGCGGCAGTGCAAGGCAAACAAAGAAAGGAAAACCCTAGTGAAAACTAAGAGAGGGAAAAAGTAAGAGAGGAGACGTGATCGACGGGATTTTGAGGGTCATTTGCTCTGGCCCGAGACTGACCTGCGACTGACCCTTTCTTGACCTTAATTTTGCTAACCCATGAACAATCCGACTCCTTTTTGTTTCTAAACGGGCTTTGACCCTTAACATCTAATCTCGACCCTTAAAGCCCATAAGGCCCCCGACCTAATGCCCAACTCTTCACTCCCGATTGTGACGTTTGAGGAGTGGATTAGTAAGATCAGGTGGCCTCGACTCATAGACTTTAACGAATATTCACCTAGGAATGTTAAATATGCATTGTACTATTTTTCTTTTATATGAGGTTTTGTCCCAAAATATTTGTTCCATTCTAATTCCAACAACTGTAATTACTTTTCTACTCCTAATTAATGAATTCATTTTTCACTTTTTATAATTCCAACAACTACTATCATCAATCAAAGTAGGAGTATTTTGGGTAAATTACAAAATTTTCACCACAATTTCTAATATACATGGTCTTCTCAAGTTAGGTAAATGGACAAATATAATGAGACGGAGGTAGTACTCTTTTTCCTTCATTGAGTTTTTTTTTTCCATTAGAAATTCCAATAAGATTTTAACGAGGCATATTCTCTTGGCAATGGACATTCAAGGGAGAATATTATGCAATAATAGTGTAAATGTTCATACTCTAACTTTTCTTAATAATGAAGTATTCTTAATAATAAAGAATTTACTTTTCACCAAGTAGATATTGAAGACTCCTTGAGGCTTGTGGAAATTCAAATTCAATATGTTGAACAACTGAATGTGCCAAGAGGCAATCAAAGTGGCTACGACCACGGGGAGCAAGTGGCTCTAACACCTAGGAGACAAAAAAACTATTAGGAAGAAGCTATCCCAAAAATAAGTAACTGTTGGGAATGGATGTGGTTTAGCAGTCATCGAAGATCCAGTAGAAGCAGATAGATTACAGGTTGAAGCTGAAGAAAGGCCAAAAGAAGGAAAAGAGAAGAGGTGTTGTTTCCTACTGGGGTAGAATTGAGGCTGACTTTATGGACATCCAAACTAAAATGCATATGTATTTGGTCTGTGTGGGAGGAAATTATGCTTTGTTTTGGCCTAAGTTTGCAACATCCGGGGGAATTAAGGTCAATGTTCAAGAGCTGTTTTGAATTCTTCTTTCAGGAACAAGGTTACATCGGGCTCAATTGCAACAAATTTCTATGCTATTTCTACAATTTTCCAATAGATCAGTGCGATTGTGGAGCTTTTACCGTATGATGCTTTGTAATATTTGGTTTGGATTGTATGTTCTGTCTGGATTTGTTGCTTGTACTCTGCTCTTATCTGGGCAGTTTTTGTGGGTGGTGCTCTTTTGGCACTTTGATTTTGGTTGTTTGAATACATGGGCTAATGCCCGAAAATTATCTAAAAAAAAATACTTCCTCAATAGCAATGAAATATTTATTCCTTTATTTCTTCTATTCTCTCTTTTATATGATTATTATATCCATTCGTTTATAACATTTATGATATGCTTGGAAATTTCCCGAGAAAGACTTTCTCAGGAAAAACTTCTCGGGAAATATTTTCCCAAGTCCCTCTTGAGAAACTTTTTTTTAAGGTTGTGAGAGAAATAATAGATCTCACATAAAAACTTTCCTATATATTATGAAAAACCAAATATGAATAAGTTTATCAATTTAGAAAAGTCAACCAATTTTTCTAGAAAAATTTCTCGACCAAATCGCCCATTATTTTGATGGGTGATGATAAGTGTCTTGCCCCAAGACACGGTTTATATGTCTTCTCCCTAATGAAATCAATACTTATTATCGTTTTTAACCCCATTTTTTTTGACAAATACTATTAATTATCAATTATAAGAAGCTTGGAATGTGTTGGCTACGCCAACAACTAAAATTGACACCCTAACGAATGAACCCCATTCGTTGGGCATATTTTAGACGTTTTTTTGTAAATTTTAAAAAATATCGATAAATGTGTGATTTTATACAATTAATATATATTATTATAGTTATAGAAGTTAATCATGTAACTTTTTTCCAATTTAATTTACAAATATATAGATTTTCTACAGTGACAAGACACATAATATGTGTCTTTCACAAGACATTTATCATTTTCCTATTTTGATTATTACAAATTTACAATGACTGTATCAAACCATGCGATTGAACTGGGAGTGAGACGCATGGAAATGCGAGTAATTCATGAATGTATGATATGAAGCAGGCCAAATCTACGGGTCATCAACCACTGATTTCATTTCAAAGGCCTCTAAATATGAAACGTGAGGAGTCGCTCATGGACGACAATGGTAGAAAAAACGTTTCGGAGATGGCAGACTTGCTTTCCCCACAGAAAATCGAGACTGCGAAAGTGAGTGAGTGCCTGCCCTGAAGTTTTTCTTCGTTACTCATCAATGGTAGCTCAACGAGCACTCCCCAGTTTCCGCCATCTTCGAAGATCAGTCAAGGTCAGTTGCAGTTCTAATACTTACGCTTCAATTCGACTCTTCTTTGACTCTACTCCGCCTCAAAGTATCGGAGTATTCAACTTCATTCGATCAATTTCGACGAACAAGTCCTACGAAGTTGAACTCTCGCATGATAGTAGGAAGTTGGTTGATGATTTTATCTCTAACTTCACTCAAAAACCATTCGACCCCGATAGTCAAGAGCTGCGACAACTGGGTTTGAAGCTCACTCCTCAGGTTGTTGAATCCGTGTTGAAAGGGTTCAAAAGTTGGAGAATAGCTTATAACTTCTTTCTATGGGCTAAAACTCAAACTGGGTACTCTCACAATTGCTACACTTACAATGCTATGGCTTCTATCCTAGCAGGTGTTCGACAAAATGCCCCACTGAAAGCTCTCGCATCTGAATTACTGGATGCTCGGTGTTCTATGCCTCCTGGCGCTCTGGGTTTCTTTATTAGGTGTTTGGGTAGTGTAGGATTGGTGGATGAAGCGAATGTGTTGTTTGATCAAGCTAGAGAGGTGGGTATATGTGTTCCTAATTATTACACCTACAACTGCTTGTTGCAGATAATGGCCAAGTCAGGCTTGAGCCATCTTGTTGAGACAAGGGTTGATGAAATGCGAAGTTTTGGGTGGTTGCTTGATAGGTATGCTTTGACTCCACTTTTGCAGGTTTATTGCAATGCTGGGGAGTTTGAGAAGGCTTTGAGTGTTTTCAACCAAATGTTTGAAATGGGATGGGTTGATGCACATGTTTTGTCCATATTAGCTTTGTCTTTCAGCAAGTGGGGAGAAGTGGATAAGGCTTTTGAGTTGATTGAGAAGATGGATAATCTTAACCTGAGATTGAATGAGAAGACATTTCATGTACTGATACATGGGTTTGTATCCAGTCATCGGGTGGACAAAGCACTCCAGGTTTATGACAAAATGCGCTCGGCAGGGTTTTTCCCTGATATTGCGGTCTATGATGTGCTAATCGGAGAGCTCTGCAAAACTAAAGAGCCTGATAAAGCTCTGAGTCTGTACTATGAAATGAAGAATTATGGGATATCTCCTGATGTTGGTATCCTCACAAAGCTCATATCATCTACTAGTGAGGAAGAGGTAATGGCACAGTTGCTTGAGGAAGCTGGAGAGGTTCATGACATTGAAGTCCAAAGGTTGCTTTATAATTCCGTTTTGAATGGTCTCGTTGGTCATGGTTTAGTTGAAAGAGCTTATCACCTGGTGAAAATGATGATGGAAGACCAAACCATCTGTGATAGCAGGGTAGAAACGTTTTTCAAGCTTAAGGGAATTCAGTGCCTAAATACTGCATCTTTTACTATCATCATTGATGCTTTATGTCAAAATGGTAGTAGATTGGATGAAGCGCTGCAACTCTTCAGAAGTATGGATAAAATTGGTTGTCAGAAGGAAGTATTACTTTACAACAACTTGATCCATGCTTTAAGCAATGCAGACAGAGTAGAGGATGGTCTTGATATTTTGAGAGAGATGAAACAATCAAGATGTAAGCCAACTCAGTTTACCTACAACTCTATCTATGGGTATTTTTGTAGGAAAGGGGACATTGTAGGAGCCACAAGCATCTTGAAAGAGATGCATAGTTACCAGCATGTGCCATGGATAAAGCATTCTACCACGCTAGTCAAACAGCTCTGTAAACACAGGAGAGCAGTAGAAGCTTGTATTTTTCTTTCTGGAATGGTTGAAGAAGGTATTGTTCCTCACCTAATTCCATACTCTGCAGCTATCGATGGACTTTTCAAACTTAAGGAAGTGGACCGAGCTTTAGAACTATATCATGATATACTTTCTCGTGGTTACAGACCCGACATTGTTGCTTATAATATTCTAATCAATGGGCTAAGTAAAGCTCAAAGAACATCCGAAGCACAGGATGTGCTGGATAGGATGCTGGCTGGGGGCCTTGTCCCATCAACCGTGACTTATAACTCTATTATTGACGGTTGGTGCAAGAGTGGCAATATTGACCAGGCATTGAAATGTTTCTCTAAAATGATTGGTGACCGTGTGGAGTCTAATGTCATCACGTATACAACTTTAATAGACGGCTTATGTAATGCTGGACAGCCTGATAGTGCTGTTACGTTTTGGAATGAAATGGAGGTAAAGGGCTGTGCTCCCAATAGGATTACTTTCATGGCTTTAATCAGTGGTCTCTGCAAGAATGGTAGGCCAGATCCGGCATTGTTTTATCTCCGTGAAATGGAGAAAAAGGAACTTCCCATTGATAGGTTCGTTTATGTGGCTCTAATGGATTCTTTTCTGTTAAATGACAATCCTCGGCTGGCTTTTGACATACTGAAAGAGATTGTTGACAAAAAGTTACTGCCAGAACCCCTAGATAGGAATCATACTCTTGTTAAAGAAGCAATAGGCAAACTATCTTGTGATCCACAAACTTCTGCTGATGTCACTACTCTTGTAGCTGAAGGAAGTATCCCATTAACATTTTTTAGTGTGGGTGTGAAGAGTGAAGGTTGAAACCCAGCCTATTACGTAGCAAGAAGCTACTGTCTTAGCCTTGGGCCAACTAAGCAGAAGCTAAGTTGAAGCTGAACATCATTTACTTGCTTGGAGAATATGAGCTTAAAGGCTTCATGCTGTGAGAAGATTAGCTATACACATGCAACTCTCTTTTCATCAATCGCTTGGCATTCAATCATTGCCAACTGTTGCAAGTGATGAGGGGCTTCAGTCGGGTGTGCTCGGATTGCTCGAACTTCTTTTGATGCAGAAAGTGCTGAGTTTTTTGCTCCTCTTGTACACCCTCGCTTGCAGGCTGCCCTTGTACAGTTCCATGGCTAGATGCTCAGTAGTTAGTTCATGCCTACAAATTGAGACATGATTTGGGTACAGTTGATGGAAATGAATGGAAAAGAAATGAAAAGTTACAAATAATCTCAGGTTGTTCACCATTTCGACACAAGTGACAGCTGACAAGAAATGCTTATATTCTCTATCTCGTTGCTCAATGTTTTGTCTGCTCACATCTGCATGTCCTTACGGGGATGTTACACCCAGGTTAGAAAACTTGACACTACAGTTTAACAACCAATTGTTCCATGGTTTTGGTCACCTTGTGACTGTCTGGCTTTTGTGTGTCATTGTTACTGTCGTTCGTGTTAGCTATAGCATCCTTACATTTTTAATTGTTACCAGGAGGACTTGAGATCTGTTGAGGCTTTTCAACCTGCTTCTAGATGTTCCAAAGGGCATGTTGGTTTTGCACTTCTTGATTCCTTTTTGAAGAAGAGTGTAGTAAGATCTCAAGCTTAACAGAGTAATTGAGGCTTTTCATCCTTAACAGAGAAAATGAAAAACCTGCTTCTAGATGTTTTTCTCAACTTAAATGCCAAGCTTGCCAATTACTCTGTTAAGGATGACAGGTTGAAATGCCGAATAGACTGTGTTTATTTCATCGTCCTTTTCAAGAGCAACAAGAAAGATCTTGAGGTTGACATAGCCTTTTCTGAATTTTCTGATGCATTGGTTGAATGATTCTAAGAATTTTTGAAGTTCAATAAAGATTTAAACTGGAGTATAAAAAGTTAAAATAACATTGGGCAAAGAGTTCGTAAACTAGTTCAGGGCTTGCCTTGTTGAAAATAATCCAACGAAATAAATAATTTTTAAGATTTTTTCAGGTAATTCAAGAACATCTGCTAAGCAACAATGGTTGCTACATAGTAGTTCTCATAAAATACGTTAGAAAATATGTCGACTATTTGAATATCAGTATTTTGAATGACTGGTCTTGGGCTAAGAGTCTAGCATTGTGTTCTTGATTCTTTTTCTCCTTTTTGGAGGAAGGGGTTTTAAGCATTTCCCTTACTCAATGTATGACGAAAAGATTGTTCCAATTGTTCAATTTTCTCTCTTTCGGATTCCTTTTTGAAGAAGAGTGTAGTAAGATCTCAAGCTTTTCATGATCAACTCATAGGTCTTTTACCACTTCTTCTTCATTATATTCAACCTTTTCTTCAACAGCATCAAGATACTCGTTATAATCGACCATAATGTTCTCAAAGTTTGTGACAATGGGTCATCTGCAGCCAATATCGCTTTTCCTTTGTCACTTATACTCATCTTCTCGGGTGAGATAGTCTGCTAAGAAATTGTTCTTTCTTGCAACATATTAGAGAAAAGCACACCCTCAAAAATCACCAAACAAAAGCTTCACATTTTGCAGTGCTGTTTGTTTATAAGCTAACAGCATATACAGCGGCAAGTATGGCAGCAACAGTCCTTTATACAACTAAAACAACCACATTGTGCAGAGCATTTTGCACACGAACAACAATTGTGGCATGAACATTTCGGACATGCGCATTCTGGGCCTGCGACGCATTCTGAGCACGAGCACGTGCACTTGCAGCTACAGCTGCAACATTCTGAGCAGAGAAGGAATTTCAGAGGCTTGAGACTGCAGCAGCTGGAATTCAGGCATGAGCATGGATTGTCAGTGCAGCAGCACGACAAAGGGTTACGACAGCATCTGCTCTTTGGTAAAGAGCACCTAATTTTCGGGCATGAGCATGAGCAGCAGTCAGGGATTCGGCAACAATTTGGTAAAGAGCAGCAGTTGCAATTTGGAGGTTTGAGATTGATTGAACAGCCACTGCAGCAACACATCCATGAGCAGTTCAAACATGATAAGCACGGTCCGCTGCATGGAAAAAGTGTGAGGTGATATTCTTGTTAGAAGAAGGGAGGAGGGTAAGACTACATAGTTATTAAAATCCTGATCCTGATCTACGATCCTACGATTTTATGATCCAAAATTCTCAATGCGATTCTACTATCCATATTCCGATCCACGATACTACGCGGGTTAATTCCGATCCTAAATGCCACATGGATTCGAGTTAGAATCCTGATTCTAACAACCTTCAGACATCATGTTTGAAGCTCTTCTAAGAAAGTTCATAAGACATCATGTTTTTGACACAAATTCAGGAACTATAAGGTCACCACAACGTTCAACAGTCTGTCTAAACATACTAGCTGAGCTTTGGCTTGTCTACTTGAGTAAAATCTGTGTCCTAACTCAAAATTAACAGGATTTGAACTCTGTTCGCAAGTATTTACGGCAACTTAGGAAGATAGATGGCAGAAACAGAGAGAACATACCAAAGCCACTTCCAGAAGTGCCTGCATTTGCTGGTTTTCTGATTTCTGCAGCATGCAAAAGATAATACATAAGTCCTAGTGCCGACTCGTTTGTAACTCATCAAAAATTCAAATCATGATTCAAGATCCATTACTTTGTGATCAAAGGATCTCCATTTGCAGAGACAAAATCAACAACCCTGCCAATTCCTCAGATTAGGTCAGTTCAAAGTAGCATTGTAGAACCAGTGAGATAAAGGTAAAAATAATGGATGCTGTACAAGGCTATTGCAAAACCAAGCATACTCTTTGCAGCATATAGATGCAGGTTGAAGACCCTCAACAAATTTCAACTCCTCCTGCTAACAACAAAAGTAGTAAGGATTCTGTTCATAACCCACTGATAGGATAAATGACACACATTTAAGAAAAACCAGGCAGTTACAATGGGATCAATTCGAGCAGTTAGCATATAGAGTGTCTTCTGCTGCAATTTTAATGTAATTCTACTAAATTGGCCCCAAGGTTTCCACAAAGACATGTATATCAGCAAAGGAAAACTTTAAGCAACTACTTATGAAAAATTGATGATCCTTATCACTTGCTTGGTTGAAGTGAAACAAGCTAGGAAGAACTTATCAAACACAATAGCAGAAATTCATAACTCTGTATCTTTGTAACTCTCATACATAATGCAAAAAATAAAATAAAATGATAACGTTTACACGTGATCAAGAGTCATGATCATTATACCCCAAGTATCGTTGGTTAAAATCTGTCTGACCTGAATGACCGAATTTGTCGACCCAAAAAGACCGAATCTGGCCTAAGCGTTTTCGACCAAATCTAAAATTTGGTCATCCAGTCATATCCAAATGTAAACTCAGGTGGGCTTTAAGTTGATAGAGATGATGAAATTCGGCTTCGGTCGCTCGGTCATACAATCAAATTCGATCATAGCAAAGTCCACTAATTTATATTTTTTTTTTAAAAAAAAGAATAAATTCATTCATCCAGTCAAATTTGTGTCATTCAGGTTAGGTTTCTAACTATACAAGGTGAACCCAATTTCAAGTTTAGGCCAAGAAAGGGCAAAAGTTGGAGATGTGTAATTCTAACTTCAAATAGTGCAGCTCTTTTGCAACGAGAAAGTTCAAAGACGGGAGGGCTTACAAGAGTCTAACTCCCTCTAAATTTGGTAACCTAGTATCTACTCTGTGTTCCTATAATAAGATCTATCGACCAACATTTCTGGAAATTATGAAAGGATCCTTTCCAACCCTCAAGGTGATATATACCTTCATAAATTCACACAGACAACCCCAAAATCCAACATACAAAACACCCAAATATCCAACATACAAAACAACTTGAACAAGCAACATACATACATACTTGAACCCCTTTTTTTGGTATTCCATTTGCACAATTTGGCAGGGTGACAATTCTGACAATTTTGAAGCATGTCTGTAGTTAGAAAAACAAATCTGCTTAGCTTCACTATTCATTTACCCTTTTTTCCCCCCTCTTGGGTAGTTCTGTAGTAGTAGTAGTAGTAGTAGTAGTAGTAGTATTTCTTTTGCTTGGGAATGCACACCAAGTAGTAGTAGTAGTAGTAGTACTAGTATTTCTTTTGCTTGGGAATGCACACCACCAAACAACAACAGTAATCCTGTTGCTTTCCCTAGAAGTTTTCCCAGAGAATATCAGGCTACTATTTTAGAACAGTCCCTCCCTATGTTTTCAGGGTGGGAAAAAAAGGAAAACCCAAAAGTCAAATAGTGGGAAAAAAAGGATATGCAAAATTGGAAATCATTAAATTCTGGGAAATCTCAAATCCTCCTCCTGAGAAACCCTTTCTCAAGCAACTTGTGGGCAGCCAAAAAATGCAAACAAACAAACAGACCCAAATTCAACCACAACAAAGGGTAGTAAAATCAAGTGAAAACACCCACTAAAATTCACCCCAGAGTTTCCATATATAAAAACATAAAGCAAAAAGCAGAAGAATGAAGTTCTGACCTGAAGAAAGGTTCTCTCTCTCTCAAGTAACTGAATCCTAATCATCTCCCTTCTCCGACCATGCACATCCGGGTACGGCGGTGGCGACTTCGGACACGGCGGAGGAAGCGGAGGAACCACCCCTGCTTGACCCGAACCCGAACCCGAACCCGAAGCGTCCTCCATTGGTGTATAATGTGTGATGCAAAATGAAACCCAGATACAAAAGAGAAGGAAAGAGAGAGAGAGAAGGAAGGAAATAGGGCAGGCTACAGAAGAGAGAGAAAGAGACTATCTCTCTCTCTCTGGTACGAGAGAGAAATTGTTCTACGATGGGTTGAGTCAGTGTTTAATTGTGCTCTCTGACACCCAAAATTAAGAGAGAGAGGGGGGAGAGAGACATGACATTAAAGGCGTACGCAAGGTGTAGTACTACTGTATCAGTGAATTGGAGGGCCAACAAGGGGCGCCATTATTGATACTATTTCAGAGAGAGAGAGGAGAGAGTCAGAACAAGTAGGATTGATGGATGGATGGATTGATTATCAATGGCGACTAAAAAAGCCTGACCACATTGTCTGCTAATTAAGGGTAAAACTTCAGCTATGCCCAGAAACAAAAACTAATCGATTCATATTTGAAACTCATCAATTAAAGCTTTTGAATGAGATTAGAAGGAGGAAGAGTGATTGTGAGAAGAAAAGAAGTGATGGGTAAGTGACATAAGAATGGGAAAATGTGCTCTGTTTTTCTGCCATGGTGGACTTGCCATGCATTTTCACAGAGACAAGGCCCAAAAGCACGACGCCGTACCTCAGAAACACACGTGAACTCCAACAGTCGTAAAACACCCTCCATTTTTTTAAAAATTGTATATACTCCTACGTTCCATATTAATTAACACTTTGAATAAATTTTGATTGTTAATTAGTCATAGAGTACAATGAGTTACAGTATGAAATTATCGTCATTAGAAAAATACTTTATTAAGGCCCTGTTCTTTTATGTGGTATTTTGCGGAATGGTGTGGTGAGCTGTGGTGGAATTGTGGTGGGTATGGTGGAATTGTGGTGGGTTATTGGTATGTGGTTAAGTGAGGAGAAAGGATGTAAAAAGTAGAGGAGAAAAGTGAGGAGAGAGAAGTAATTATTTGCGGTAAAATGTGGTGGGTTGTGGCAAACTGCGGTAGGCTGTGGCACCGCAGTTTACCAACCGCAGAAAAGAACATGGCCTAAAGTTTACAATGAATGTAATTTCATATTGTAACTCATTGTAATTTGTGAGTAATTAACGGTCAAACTTTAGTCAAAATGTCAATTAATATGAAACGGAGGAAGTATTGATTTGCCCTACTTGGCAACAAGTTTTCGATGGTTATTAGCTCTTTTACGAAAATTAAATATTACCTACGTTTTATAATAGTTATCACTTTAACTAACTGATTTTTTTGTATCAAAATAGTTGTCATTTTATAATTTTAACATGACTTTTTTCAACTAAATACTTATTTTATTAATGTTTTGGACTTAAAGATAGAAAAGTAGGAGAGAGAATGACACACACAATTTAGGGTTAATTGCTTTGTGGTGTTGGACTTAAGATTTATTTACAATGAGGTACTTTCTTTACAACTTGGTGTTGCCATCAATCAAAGTCACATTTGACCAAAAAAACATTTACAGCTTGGTGTTTTTTTAGTGGAGCCCAACCTATATGCATAGGTGTAATGATGGGAAATGAATATTTAACAATTAAAATTGCGTTTGCAGTTACCCTATTCATTCAACTTGCTAACCTACTGTATTTTGGGTTAATCATATCATTGGTCTGGGTTAACTACAATGAACTTCATGTACTCCTAACGCATGTTCCAACATGAGGTTTGTATACTGAAATTGGTAATTAATAAAGTAAAAACTACATAAGTTATGCTTTAGGGTCATGAAGATAGGTCAATGGGTAATTATGCTAACATAAAGCACTCAACATGGACACCATGGACGGTTAACCCAGAACAAATTCATGTTAACCTACTGTATTTTGGGTTAATCACCTCATTGGTCTTGGTTAACAATTGACAGTTAACCCATAATCATGTTAACCAAGTTATGTCTGGGTTAACCACCTCATTGTTTTGGGTTAATCTACATTTAAGTTCACCAATTACTTATGTTAAATACATCATACATGTCACATCATGTCACATCAACAACAGACCTACTTGTTTTTACCAAATTTTAATCAAAAATAAATTCTTGGTCAAACCAAGTTGATTGATGGCAACACCTAGTTGTAAAAAAAAACATTCCATTTTAACCTCAATCTTAAGCCCAACACTAGAGAGCAATTAACCCAACAATTTATTACTAATATTTCATAATTTTTCATGTAATATAAATATTCAACTAACTCATTTTATTGGTTTTTTGAATTTTTGCTAAATGGATAAATATTATGGGATGGAGGTAATATATTTTTTTGATATAGCTACAGAGCTTTTAACATTAATTTTTTTTAAAAAGTAGTTTATCCAAAAAATCTATTATAATAAGCTTTTTAAGGTTATTTTTAACCTTTTGATATGAAAATTATTTTAATATTCCTATACTTTCAATAAAATTACGTTAGATATTTAATGGTCGTTATGTTATATATTTTTGTTTTCATTTGAACACCAGTTATATCTAGGGGTTATTCTTTAGATCTGTATGGTCAAGTAAAATAAGGTTATGTAAAGTAAGGAAAGAAAAGTTAGGCTAGGAAAATAACGGAGGTAGATAAATATAACATTAATTTTTATTTTGTAAATAATTTCTATGAGTAGAATATTTTTTTTAAAATACATAAGACCTGTATGAATAAAGGTGAAAGGACATATATACCACCCGTTCTTTGCCCCCCCCCCCCCCTCCCCCAAAAAAAAAAACCTACACCCTCTTAAACCTAGCGACACCAGCGATGAATGTGCGAGCTCTTTTACTTCCTCAGGTGAAGCGAATGGTTAGCGGTAGACTTGTTCAATTGGCCGGGGACCCGCCCGACCTGACCCGAAAAAATGCGGGTCAAGGTCACATTTTTAGAAGGTGACCCGGCCCGACCCAAAAATGTCGGGGCCCCGAAGTATGGTCGGGCCGGGCTCGGGTTGAGGGTCGGTGACCCGACCTGGCTTGGCCCGACGACTCAACTAAATATATTTTTTTTAAAAAAAAATCTTAGATTAAGTTTAAGTTTTTTGTGACCCGACCCAACCCCGGGCACGACCCGACTAAATATATAAATAAATGCGTAAATTTTAAGCTTTTTTAATAAAAAAAACTTCATTTTATATAGATGTCGACCCGTGGCCCGTAGGGTCAGGGCTCGGGCCGAAGGTACCTGGCCCGAAGGTCGGGCCAACGGGTCAAAAAATTGCGACCCGACTGACCCGACTCGGCCTTTGAACAGGTCTAGTTGCCGGCAGTCGACATGTGTTAGACTTGTTCAGATCCCCCTAGATTTGGTTTCGATGTTGGTTTTATTATAAACCCTAGTTGAGTTGGTGTGTTTATGTTAAGAATGATGATAATAGTTAGTTAAAGTTTGTTGCTTTGTTTAGTTCTTTCTTTTCTTCTTTCGGTCTGTTTGGGGGATCGGGTATAAATACTCATCCTTTCCTTCTCTTATAATTGAGTTGCAATAATAAACAACACAATTTATGCCTTCCTCCTCTAGAGACAAAGTCTCTGTTTTTCTTTCTTCTTTCCTTAGTTTCACAATTGTTAAAACTTCACATGGTATTAGAGCCCTGGTGGCTTGATCCCCTTCTCCCCTCCTTCTTCAGCTTGAGCTACCATCATCTTCGCCATGACTGAGAAGAAGGCCCTCTAGTTATTTATCCATGCGGCCCCCTGTATATCCACTCCTCAGACCAACCTGGGATTTCATTGGTTGTTGAACCATTCACCGGGGATGATTTCGATACTTTGAAAAGGTCAGCGACCATTGCGCTTTCTGCCAAATACAAGGTCACGTTCATAGACAAAACTCTCCCCTCCATGAGTGTTGATGACCCTCGTCTCCCCTACTGGAAAAGGAGTAATGACATGGTCCTATCCTGGATCTTGAATTCCCTTCATAAAGACATTCATGATAGTGTCTTGTACTCGACAGTTGCTCAAGATTTGTTGAACAAGTTGGTGGAACGGTTTGGACAAACAAACAAAGCCAAATTGTACATCGTGCAACAGAGCGTCTCCAAGTTATCTCAAGAGTCTCTGGATATTGCATCCTACTACACCAAGGCAAAGAAATTGTGGGAAGAGATTGGAGCTGTGAGTAATTTTCCTAAGTGTGAATGTGGGAAGTACACATGCGAACCTCACATTAACAAGTGATTTGAGACTCATTTTGAAGAACAAAAACTCCTCCAATTCTTGATGGGATTGAATGATAGTTACACCACTGTTAGGGGAAACATCTTGATGATGTCCCCATTACCCACCTTGTGTAAAGTGTATGCTATTCTAGCCCAAGAAGAAAAACAAAGGCAAGTTGGGGATCATTTGAAATTCCTCTTCGATTCTGCCTCCTTTTATGCCAACAAAGGCCAACAGAGGTATGTCCCTGAAAGAAAGACAACAGAGCCACGAAAACAAGATGGAAAAAGGGTGGCCCTATTTTGTGAGCACTGTAAGAAGCTGGGGCACACTATCGACCACTACTACAAGATTTATGGGTACCCCAAAGGAATAAAAATAGATAACAAAACAGGCAGAGTAATCAGTAAGAACCAAAGAAATTGGCCAACAGCGTGTGGCACGAATATGACAAATCCACTAATGGAGAAGAGTCGACTAGTTCTTCCACTTCTTTCAAGCTGAACCAAGACTAATCCAAACAATTACTCCATCAGCTTCTTGATAATCTCACCGGCGACGACACTTCAAGCTCAATAATAGACAATGTCTCCATGTCAAGTACACCTTCTTCTCTTTTGCAAAGATTTACCACCAATACTGCAACATGCTTATGCTCTTTAACCAAGAATGACTGGATCATAGATTCTGATGCCAGTGATCATATTTGTAGTGACAACAGTGTCATGCATTCTTTGGAAAACATGAGTAAGAACATCAATATAGCTCTCCCTAATGGCACTAAAGTAATGGTTAGTCAAAATGGAAAACTGAAAATTGGTGACAGTCTAATTCTAAGTGATGTGCTATATGTCACCTACTTCAAATTCAATTTCATTTCTGTTAAAAAATTGTGCAAACAGATAAGATACAATGTGGTTTTTAATGAAAAATATGTATCATGCAGGGCCCTACTTGGAGGAGGCCAATGAGTCTTGGTAAAGAAAGAAGTGGGTTGTATTTTTTGCACACTAAATTGCTTCTAGGGCTGCCTACTTATGATGGATGTTTTTTCGCAGATATTAACAATAATAAGGCTCTAGCTGCCATTAGTGGTGATATTTGGCATAAAAGATTAGGACATATGTCAATAAGTAGAATGAAGATGTTACCTATGAATTTTTTGCATTTTGATGATGTTAAAGACAATTGTATTATTTGCCACAGAGCTAAACAAAGATGTTTGCCTTTCCAATCTAGTTGTATATCAACTTCTATGCCTTTGAATTAATTCATGTGGACACTTGGGGGCCTTTTCATACCAAGACCTCATCAGGACATAACTATTTCTTAACAATAGTAGATGACTTCATCATATGTACTTGGATTCATCTCATGACTACTAAGAATGAAGTTTTGATCTGTTGCAATCTTTCATTAATATGGCAAAAACTTAGTTTAATACTAGTGTAAAGAAAGTTAGGTCATATAATTCCCTTGAAATAGGAAAGAGGGGGCAACTGTGAATTATTTTTTGAGCAATGGCATCATTCATGAGACTAGTTGTACCCAAAGACCCCGACAAAATGGAGTCATAAAAAGGAAACACCAACATCTGTTACAAGTTGCCAGAGCTTTGATGCATGAATCTGGATTTCCTCTAAGATTCTGGGGTGAGAGCATTTTGATAGCCACATATATCATCAATAGAATGCCATTTCCTATGCTAAAAAATAAAAGTCCTTGTGAAAATTTGTTTGGGAAAGAACCCACATATAGCCATTTAAGAGTTTTTGGATGTCTATACTATGCTAGCACCCTCAAACAATGTAAGGATAAGTTTCAACACAGGACAGAAAAGTGTATCTTCTTGGGTTATCCTCATGGAAAGAAAGCCTACAAATTGTATTTTTTAGACTCTGAAAGAGTTATTTCATCTAGGGATGCCATCTTCTATGAGAAGAACTTTCCCTTCAAAACACATGAACTCCCAATTCCATGTATTCCTACCATAAATGAACTAGACAACTACTTTAGGCCACACTATCATCGATAATGAGAATAATATGGACCATTCTGAATCTTTTGAGGTAGGGAATGATGACCAGGAGGATCACAACAACAATAAGGATGAGCTTCAGGGTATTGGGAGATCTACCAGAACTCACAACCTTCATATTTGGATTGGGTGATTACTAACTTTTCTTGTGTCACTAGCCTACAATGTTCTCCCAAAGTTGTTTCTTTCTGTGCTTTCTTTTGCAGTGATTCTGACTTGAGCAAATACTTGGATTCCAATGAACCGCAAACATATGAGGAGGCTATTCTTCACTCAGGATGGCAGGAGGCAATGGAAATAGATCTCAAGGCTCTTTCAGATACCAATTACATTTGGGAGATAATATCTTTGCCAAAGGGAAGAAAACCCACAGACAACAAGTAGGTCTATAAGATAAAGCACAGTGCAGATGGTAGTGTTGAGAGATTCAAGGCCAAGTTGGTCATAAAAGGGTTCACTCAAAGGGCTGCCGGGATAGACTACAGTGAAACATACTCCCCTATGGTCAAGATGATCATTATTAGGGCTCTGATGGCAGTGGCAATCAAGAAGGGTTGGAATATGCCCAAATTGGATGTAAATAATGCCTTCCTACAGGAGATCTCCATGAAGAGATATACATGAAAATCCCAAAAGGCGTTCACATTGATGTCCCAAATGTTGCTTGCAAACTCAAGAAATCCCTATATAGTCTAAAGCAAGCTTCGAGACAATGTTATGCAAAGTTGGTTGAGGTTCTGTACTACGGAGGATATAAACACTCTCTCAATAACTATTCATTATTCTACAAAAAGAAAAATGGTGGAAGCGTTTTCCTAGCTGTATATGTGGATGATGTTTTAGTCGCTGGTGATGATGACGAAGAAGTAGCCATGGTCAAAGCTCATCTACACAAAACTTTCAAGATAAAAGATCTGGGAACTGCCAAATTTTTCCTAGAAATAGAGACCATCAGAGTTCTAGAAGGCTTGGTTCTTTATTATAAAAAATTCACTAGAGAAGTTCTACCAGAATTTGGGACAACAGACATGAAGACAACATTTACTCCCTTAGATGTGGGTGTCAAATTGACAGCCAATAGGCTCAATACAGGAAATTGATGGGAAGCTCAATTTCCTTGTCAATACTCGACTTGACATTGCCTTTGCTATACAACACTTGAGCCAATTTTTACAAGATCCCAGAGACTCTCATTAGGCAGCAGGTATCCATGTTCTGAAGTACATTAAAGGTAGGCCAGATTTAGGCATATTAATGAATAAGGATGATGACTTCAGATTAGAAGGATACAATGACTTAGATTGGGGGGCTCGTAGGGACACCAGAAGGTCCACAAGTGGTTATGTGGTGTTTCTCAGCAAAACTTTGATTTCATGGAAATCAAAGAAACAGCCCATCATTTCCCTTTCATCAGCTGAAGCAGAATACCGAAGCCTCATAAGACTAGTGGCTGAATTAGCCTGGTTAAGCAAGTTGTTTGATGAGGTGCAAGTGAAATCTATCAGGTCAATTCCAGTGAATTGTGACAGTGAGGCAGCAATATATATTAGCCAAAACTTTGATTTCATGAAAATCAAAGAAATAGCCCATCGTTTCCCTTTCATCAGTTGAAGCAGAATACCGAAGCCTCAGAAGACGAGTGGCTGAATTAGCCTGGTTAAGTAGGTTGTTTGATGAACTGCAAGTGAAATCTATTAGGCCAATTCCAGTAAAATAAAAAGGTAGAGAAAGAAGGGGTGTTGGGGTTCTCCTTGGATAATCTCTTACATTAGATGCAAACTGGGATTTATTTTTATTTTTTCAATTCAATTATTCTTACTTTTGCAATAAAGAAAAAGAAGATGTAATAAATTGACTTATCCTATCAATTTTAATTATAAAAAATTAAGAGAATATCATGTCAAGTTACTCTCATTAACAATATAGAGAGAGAAAAATCTCAATATTTTGCTTATGTGGCAAGAGGAGTATCCCATTTGAGATACTCTCCAATAAAGATAACTCTAGGCTCTGTTCGGCAAAAAGAGCAGATTGAGTAGCGAATAGCTGTTTCAGGAGCGGATAGCTGCTAGGGTAGCGGATAGCTGTTGTATATTAGCGGATAGCTGATAACTGTCAAAATAGCTTATTGTAAAGAATGTGTTCGGTAAAATTAGAGTTTTAAACAACCTATGAAAGTAAAATGATCAAAAAGGACATCACTATCATTATTGTTTTTTCCGTCATTATTAATTGTTATTATTATTATTAGAGTAATAACCAAAACTAAAGTTGAGATTATTATTATTATTATTATTATTATTATTATTTCCCCTCAAACCACTGTTAGTTACACATTAGTATATCATTAATATAAAAAATTTTGATGGATCATAAAATAGACTTAAAATACAAATAATATATAAATCTTTGTTTATTAAATTAATAAAAATAAATTCATACTATGACTAAGCACAATAATGACTACTAATGAGTAATGACCATCACAATGATCAGGAGGTAACTTTTGTCTTTTTCTTGAGTTAAAGATGCAATATTTGCCTTGCCGCCATGTACATGAAATGGAAGGGTATTTTAGCCCATTATGGTTGAACGCTATTCTGGATTCCAGACGTTACTCCGTTTAGTGGAAATTTGTGAAAACGCTATAAGCTATCACAAAATGTTAATTTATCGAACAATAAAAATTAGAATAATATAATTTTGAATTAGTCAAAACACTAAACGCTAATGAATACGCTACTACCGAACAGGACCTTAGAAGACCTGCTCTCTAGCTTTTATAGAGTAATAAATACTCTTGTCTCTACAAGATCCATTGTCTTTTGTTACATCACAAGTAGCTTTCTTACTAGGAGAGTACACATACCACTTGCCCACAATGCAAGAATAGCGCAAAGCTTATTTTTTTAATATATAAAAATAGGAGAGAGAAACTATAAATTACTCCATCCGTTTTATATTAATTATCATTTAGTTGAATGTTATGGTTTTTAATGTCATTCTTTAATTGATAATTTCTTACATAATATCTTATTAACAATTACAAAGTTATACTTTTAAGATAGTATTTTTTATTATGAATCTAATGATAGTAATTTTCTATAACAAGTCATTGTATATATATTGAGAAACGTATAATCAAAATTTTTAAAGTTTGATTGCACAATTTCCAAATATGACAATTAATATAAAACGGAGAAAGTACTCCCTCCTTCCCCAAATAATTGTCACATTTGAGTTTTAGAAGGATTTTAAGAAAGTAGTAATGAAAACGATAATTGTATTGGAAATGGCAAAAGTGACAGATAAATTTCTATTTTGGTTATATACTTGTATTGCTAATGACAAAAGTAAAAGGTAATTTTAGAAAATTATCACTAATATTGTATTGGAATTGTAAAGTGACAGATATTATGAAAAATAAAAAATTGGACAAAGTGATAGATATTAAGGAATGGAGGGAGTGTTAGAAATATGTTCGATGATTCAAACCAAAACATAGCAATAGATTTTTCCTCAAATAGAGTCTTTCTATGCTATGAAGATGGTGATGGTAGAAGAAAAAAATAGAGTTGGTGAATATTTTTTTAACTAGAAGATGGAGATGATAAAAATCAAGATGAATACAGTGATGATGGAGTAGAGGTGAACCTTTTTTTTTTTTTTTGGATATGGGATACAGATGGTTAGAGTTGTTGACTATGAAAACAACATCCTCTAATGATGAACCACACAAATAACTCGCAACTTTGAGCTTTGATACCAATTTGACATCGAATAAACCGGGTTTGGCCTAAATGGATAGTTTTTGAATCGATATTTCGAAATAGAGGCCAAAAACACAAGGTCTGCTCAACGATGTAAACTCCATGCTTCAACTGAGAGAAATTGATGAACTCATTCTATACTTCAACTCTCGAGAATCGATCGATGTTCTCTATACTTCGGCACCGTTCTTTTGTGCGTTAACGCAACTAACCGCAACGCAAATTACCGCAACCTACCGCAACATACCGTAAATTACCATTACCTTTTTACTATTTCCACCGCAACTTACCGCAATCTACCGCAACTAACTGCAATGCAACGCACCGCAACACAAACTAAACGCACAAAAGAACGATGCCTTCCTACTCTTAGGAATTGATAGAGAAAGGGGAAGTTAGATACATTCTCAACCTTACCACACTCAAAGGTGTTTAATCAAATTCATATAATTCTTTATACTATCTAACTTGATACAACTATGACCTTTTATAGGCCAAACTTATAATTACTTACTTAATGAGCAACTACCATTTTCAACGAAGATGTCCACTTTATTGACAATTAGGGAGCTATATTCTTAATTTATGAAGCTATGAGTGTACTTTATGACAATATTGTCAGAACCAATCCGGTCAGCAAACTGGCTGATCCAGTGGGTCGACAGATTAATTGGTTGGACCGATTGACTTGGGTAACTGGTTGAACCGGTCAAAATCGACACGACCTGGTCAAGAGTAAAAAAAATTGTATACTTCCCAATTATACACATTATCAGACAACACTAAAACAATACATAATAATATGATAAATTATTAATTATTAATTCTTAAAGTTATAGGTTCTAATACATGACTATAAGCCACTCTCTATGCTTTTCTATAATATAAAAGAACCCACTAAACTTCTAACTAGAGATGCATCATGCATAATATACACTAGCAAAATCACAATTTTAGTTTAATTATTAATGTATTTAGATTTTTATTCTCACAGATAAAAAAAAATGTACTAAGACGATGTGTAATGTAAAATTATATTGATTGGGCCAATACAAGCTTGTTGCCAACCTAATTACATAAAAAAATGCAATAGTACTGCCTAGGAGGCAATAAAGCCCTAGCGGGCAATAAATATTAGATGTATTCGGAGTATGTACTCCAAATATTTGCGAGTGAAGAGTTATGTGAATCAGAGTGCACAATCATAATAATTAAAGTGAACAACCTAATACATACAGACGAACAATTGTAGAATATGAAGCACATGCTTCAAAAGCACCTAATAAATTGCATCTAGCGGTAATAAAGCCCTAGCGTGCCTTCTCATTTTTTAAAAATGTGTTTCCTTGGATCCTTTCACACCCAACCACCCTCCTTTCTCTCTCTTTTCATTTTTCAGGAATGACGTTTCTTCTATTGATATTCACAAATGTTATTCCTCACTTGTAATGGAGACCAACTTTTCACCATAACTGCAACACCCTTCTACTGTTGACTTGGTACCAATTTAGAAAATGGTGTTCCCAGGCGGATTTCCTGGCCATGGGAGTCGATCAATCGCCATGGGTATTCAAAATCGATTAACCACATTTTTTGTTAATCGCAACCGCTTTTGCGGTTTAAAGATTTTGTAAACCTAAACCTAAACCGCATTATGCGGTTAACCACATTTGAAAATTAGAAACTGAAACCAAATCGAAACCGCCGGTTAACCGCATTGAGAATGCGGTTAACCGCTTTTTGGGTTTGATTTATGGTTAACAAAAGTTAATAGCTGGTTCCTAAAAATTTAAAGTAACAATTAATAAAGAAAAATTAACATTTTGATTTAAAATTTTAAATTTGCTACTAAATTAATTAAAACCTGTTAACCACGATTAACCGATTTTTCAAAATCCAAAACCAAAACCGATTATACCGGTTTGGTTAACTGAAAATGCAAAACTCAAGATTCCCAATTGGTTAACCGGTTTAACCGGTTTGATTTTATCAGTTAACGGTTTTTTATATACAACCCTACCAATCACCCGATCCCATTGCTTGCATTATGGTTCCTCTCACTAGTCATTAGCTCATCTGTCTTGTCAATATCTAAACTGACGCGATTGAGGTTAAGATTTGGGCAAAATAACTGGTCGGTGATAGGAAAACCGGTCTGATAACGATTTACGTATTCATCCGGGTCTATTGGTTTTTCCAGTCTTTGACGGCTGAACCAAAGTAACGGAATAAACATAGAACCGAGCCAGCCAAATCATTGATTCCCGATTGAACCAATCAGTTCGGTTTTAATAACATAACTATGTGGTATATTAGGGTGATGGAGTAAGGATGGGTCGCTTGGGCGTATAAAAAAGAAAATAGAGAATTATTGCTAGAATATCCCAAAATATTGATCAAATATTAAAAAAAAGAAATGCTCGATTAATCTCTAAATCGATTTTTTAATAAAATTTTTTACGGAAAAGATATACGGAGATCTATTTTTATCTATTTATTTCCAGAATTTATATACAATGTTTTTTTTGGATTTGGATCAACAAAAAAAAATGATAAATCTATTATCATATAATATGAGAAAATGAAGATTATTAGAATCCATTAACAACTGCCGCCCAAACAAAATGAAAAATGTGCGACCATCGAGTATAGTGGAGTAGCAAGTTACCGCGACGCGAACACTCCAAAGCGTTAGCTCCGGGGAAGCCGAAGAAGGGGTTTCCATGGCTGCGGTTTCTCCATCTCCACCTTCATCTCTTTCTCCTCCAGAAGTCCCGATGGAACTTCACGCCATCAATCGGGACAAACTCGTCAACTCCCTTCAGAAACACCTCCTTGAATCCGGACGTCCAGTTCAAGGGATAGTCTTACTTCAAGTACTCTCCTATCCCTGTGATTAGACTCTTTTTTTCCGGCTTCTGATATTGTCGAGATATGATTTTCTGCGATCTTTCTTTTGATTGGATTATTGGTTGTTGTTAGGGTGGGGAAGAACAAAATCGATATTGCACTGATCACACCGAGCTTTTCCGGTGAGCATTTTTGGCTATTTTCAATTGCATTTCTCTTTTGATCGTTTTTTTTATTGATTGTGTATTTCTTATGATCGATGATTGATTTTGTTTCGATCATAGGTGTTGTTAGTATTGTGGGTAGTAAGTTTAATTTCTGCTTTAGTAAGCTTAATTCGCTCATTTGAGAGAGGGAAAAAAAATAATGAAAATAGAAAAATCATTCCTAAGGCAGCAAGGCCTGCCTCTGCATGAGTGGTCAATCTGGAGGAAGCATTGTGGTTTTACTGGTACTGCTTGATGCTTGGTCTGAAAATTACTTCTGATTATCTGTTTTTGTGGGATAGTATATCTTGAGCTTATTGTCATCATGCTCTTCTTCTTCTTCTTAAACAAATAAAATAGAAAAAAGACTAATTATTTAGCCTGGGACATGTATCTCTTTTACGCTGTCGAAAACCCACCTCAAGAATGTTTCCTTCTTTCCTCGAACATGGTGCTGAAATGTGGTAACAGACGAAACTATTCAATTGAGATTATAAGACACCATCATAGTGAACATATTCATGTTTTTGCTTCTGATTTTGGTGGACTAAATCAAATGCTGCTCAAGGTCTAGTACATTTGTCTTGTGATGTAACTAGCTATCAAGTGCCTTTTCTGCCGAGGGCTTGATGGGCAACCTTTTTCTAAATTGCTAGGCATGGCTATTATGCACACATTGATCTTAAATTGGCATAGCTAGGCGAAGCATTAGGTTGTCACGGATGACTCTAAATTTGAGCCATATGCATAATGTTGTTAAGATGGGCACCTAAGAGTGTGCCTCATGTGAGAGCCGTATGCATAATTCTGTTTTGACACTTCTATTTATTCATCTGAGGCGATACCCTTGCAAGCTCAAACTAGTTGGTTTTGTTGAATGCTTATTGAATGCTGGAAGAAATTATTAAGTTTGTTTGGTTGCCTAAAAGGTTTATTTATTTATTTTTGGTTGATGTTAGTGGAAGTGAAAGTTCCTGACATTTTCTCTAATTAGGCAAATCTTTTTATCTTACACTGGCTGATCTGTGGTGGCATTGGATGTTTTGGGTAGATTTCAAAGGGGAAGCTGAATTTGAGGTGTGGAGTAGAAAAAGGAACTTAATTTGTGCGTGGTGTCTGAGTAGTTTCTTTTGCTATTGCTTGATTCATTTGCTTTTGTGTGATTGAACTCTCTTGAATTTGTGATGGGTTAAGTGTACTTTGCTACTTTGTACCTTGGACACTGACATGTATGTATCTCCTCTGCCTTGTTCTACTGAGATGATAAAAATGGCTTATCTTTCATTGATTGTGATGCTAGGCAGGAGAGTTTTTTTGCTTACTTATTTGGAGTGCGGGAGCCTGGCTTCTATGGAGCTATTGTAAGTTGCCTCTCTCTCTCTCTCTCTCACACACACACACACACACACACACACAGTGAGGTCTCTTGACCTTTTCATATCCACTCCGTACTCTCTGCACTTGTGTCTTCTTTTTGTTTTGTCTAATAATGGCAAAGCAAGTCATTACTTTCAAGTCTTTTGCAAGCCTTTTCAAAGTAATTTGGGTTATTTAAGATCTATTCTACTGTTTTTTGAGGTTATTTCTGGCCTTAGAGTTAACCTGTCAAAAAGTATTTCATTCCTATTAGAGAAGTGACCAAGATTTATCAGTTAGTGTAACTTTTTGTGTGTGGGGATGGGTGGGCTCCTCCTCCTCTTCTTCTTTGTCTTCTTCTTGAGGTTGTTTCTGGCCTTTAGGCGCTCCTCTTAAACGCAAATCGGTGTAGGATCCTATTGTGGAAAGATTCCATAAGAGAGTATTTGTTGGAAATCTAGGCTTTTCTCTAAAGGAGCAGACTAAATTTATTGTAAAGTACTTTAGTGCTATTTATTTAATGTTTCTTTCCACCATATTGGCTAGTGTAGCTTGCCAATTGGAGAAAATCATGAGGGATTTTCTATGTTCCAACATAGACCACGATAAGGATCTTCATTGGGTTGAGTGGGATGATGCGTGGCGTCCTAACATTGATCTATCTTCCTTAAATGAATGAAGCACTTAAAGGTGAGCGGTTTTGGAGGTTTGCTAAAGAAGGGGAAGCTTTGAGGAGAAAGGTGATTGACTAAGTGTGGAGTTCATTGGCATGGTTGGTGAGTATAGAGCCTTCTCTTGTCCGTTGGGTTGGTTGTTGGTAGTCCAATATCGGTGGTTTTGATACGTTTAAGTCTATAGTGCTTTCGAAAGTGGATAATAGGGGCTAAGGTTCTGTTTTGGCATGATATTTGGGGTGGGGATCAGCATGAAAGGAGAAATATTGTGGTTGTTAGTAGCTTAGTAGGTGCTCTTTGTGTGACTTAGAGGAGGAAGAGTCCAATAACCATGTTTTTATCCATTGTTGTTGGGTCTCCACCAATTGTCATCTGCCATTTGCTTTAATGGGGGTTATTTGGGTGCAACCTTGAGGCTGAAAAGATTTCTTAGTGGCATTGAGAAGAAGATTGAAGAAGAGTTGGATTCTTGGTGTGTGGAATTTGATTCCTTTGATTGTTTGGTAGTGCACTTGGAAGGAAAGAAATTCTCTAACTTTTGAGGACAAGGCTAGAATGCTAAATGACTTCAAACTTTATTTTTTGAGAAGCTCGTGTAGTTGGTTGCCAAGGTTTTCTGCATGGTACAAAGGTCACCATTTTGGATTGTGTTGATATATCACTGCATAGAGCTTAGGACATTGAGGCCTTTTGTTTTTGTTCTTGTTTTTTTTTTTTTTTTTTTTGAGCCTCCTTTTGTATTTAGGTGACGTCCCCTTGGTGTCCTTTAATAGATATTTTGAGTACTCAGAAAAAGCATCTGAACTCCTCTATGCTTGTTGTTCACCTGGACGTTATGCCTTGCTAAAAGCATAATTCAGGGGATGACTTGCTTAAAAATAGGGTTTGGCTATTGTAATTGACATTAAAAGCAATCTCTAGTGACTTGATACTTAGGATTTGATTCAAGCAGACAATCCCTTTATTGTGATCTTGGCTGAGATTCCTTTTTTTCTTTTTCTTTTTTTTCTCTTTGGACTGCTATCTTGAGAGTTGCATGTGGATAGTAGTTAGAACTTGGGCTGAATATCATTCAATTGAGCAAAAAGTTGATGGATAGTCCTTTTGTTCTATGGGTCCTTAATCTCCCCCTCAATTTGAGCTGGACAGATAGATGTGTGACTGTCCAGGAAACCCTGTTCTAGAATCCAAGGGACATAGTTGATATTGGTCAGAACCAACATTTGGCAGTGTGAAACCATCCTCTATTTGATGCATTTCCTTCTACTAATATACAGTTTGAAAGGTTTAAGATGATGTCATTGTGTTGCACTGTTGTACAATGTTCGATGGTATTCCTGCCCTGTATGCTTTATTACTTGTCATTGGGCTTAGCCGCTGGATTGCACGTTCTTATTTGTTTACATTTCGCAATATGGTTTGCTTTGATGTTAATGCAAATATTGAAACATGGTTGTTTCGAAGGATGTTGCCACTGGAGAATCTGTCCTCTTTGCACCACGGCTGCCTGCAGAGTATGCTGTTTGGCTAGGAGAGATAAAGCCACTTCCTTATTTTAAGGTGAACTGCTGCTACTTATGTATCACATCAGTTTGTTGGTACAAGTGTAAACTTACCCATACATTCAATCTACTCTTGCAGGAAAGGTATATGGTGAAGAACGTTGCCTATGTAGATGAGATGGAGCCAGTTTTGCGTAATCAGGGCAAAGGGCAGGATAAACCCTTACTTTTTCTGTTGCATGGACTAAATACAGACAGTGGCAATTTCTCTAAACCAGCAGAATTCCAGGTTTGTCCAATCGTTTTATTTATCTGATGCTTTGTCTCCCGGTCAGATCTTTATTCCTGGTTGAGTATTTTATAGTAGCCTTTGGGGTGGATTTATTAGAAGCCAAGAGTTTTATGTGCTAATCACACTCAAAGGTCCCTTTATAATGTGAAGATCATGCTATCGACTGGACTATATATATATATATTTTAATAAGTAATCGAGAATTGAATTAAATAGATACCAAGGGGATGTCAACCAAATGCAAAAGGAGGCCACACAAAAAAGGCCTCCAACTGTTGATGATCGGGCTTTTTGCATCCTAACCTAATCATTTCCACGAAGTTCAGAAAGACATTTTGTCCCATGGTTGAGAGCTTGACTCCAAATACAAATACTCGTGAAATAAAGTTTGATCTCTTGAATAGTCCTAGCTTTCCCTTAAAAATCTAGGTTCCTTCCCAGTACACCACATAACCAACTGTAATAACCTCGTACTCTTGGGATCCTCTTCCCCAAGTCACCAAAATGTATCTTCTAGTAGGAGGTTACAACCAATTTTTTTCTTTTGATTTTGATGAGCAATCAAAAGAAATTGCAAGGACACCAACTGGATGCCCGCCTCAAACGTGCAAGTACCCTCAAGCTCTTAACCTAACAATATCAGCAAAATCCAAAACGTTTAGGTTTCTATCATCCTTAAGCACCATACTCCAACTACACAATGTCCTCAAAATAGAGCTTGAATTCTAAGGCTACCCCTAAAGCTTGTTTCTTGATACGACAGAGATGCTAATTTTTCTTGAATCCAGCTAAGGGATGTTGAATTCCTCTCTAGTATCCAGCGTGAGGATGCAAAATTCCTTTCTTTAACAATATCTTCTTACTTTCACGGGTCCGTGATGTGTGCAGTATGGGGTGCTAGTTTTCTTCTGTTTTTCTTTTTTTTGTTACCTTTTTTGGGGAGAGAATTTTGGGGGGGGGGGTTGTTTAGATAATTTATTTACCTATTCTTTCCTTGCTTTTGACTCTTTCATGATTCAATTGAAGTTTTGGTTTCTTCATTTGTCCTTTTTCTCCCTAAATTGTGATGAGCTACTTCAGTTTTTTTTTTGCTCCTTTCACCTTTCGTTGAATCCTAGATATCGTAGTGTTCGTTTGAGTCATCGTTTTATCTCTACTTGCATGCTGTAGATGATGATTTTGGCTGCTAGATTGCAATCATGATATTGCTTTTTGCTCGAATAGGAGTATTACATTAAATTGTTTATTAATGCGTTCTTATTTGGCAAGGTAGGGCATGGTGAATTTTGAAACTGATCTAAGTACCTTACATCCGATATTAACTGAATGCCGAGTTACAAAGTCAAAGTTGGAGCTTGCCCTTATCCAGTATGCAAATGATATAAGCTCTGAAGCTCATGTTGAGGTAAGTTAACTAGAAGGCACTACAAGCTGTCTCATAATCTTGTCCTTATGTTGTACGCACCTGGCATGGAAATTCTTGAATAAACCTTTCAGCTATCAATCTAGTGTCAATGATTGGATGGATGGAATGAGTGATTCAAAATCTACCAAGCCTAATCTTTGAACTTCTAGAGAATTATCTTTGAGTAACAAGGCAATGCATTATCACCAAAAACTCACTTATACTGACTAATGATCATTTAACATCTTCTAAGAAGGCTTTGGGCGACCCCTGAATCTCAGGATACCAGCTTCTGGCCTGATTAATAATATCTTTTGGAGATACTTTGAAAATAAAATATTATGCTAACCACATTCTTGATGCGCTCTGTAACAATTACACTGAAAATGTTATCTTTATTCTTAATGGGACAATATGATACAATGATTAATGAGTTGATTGTGCAGTGATGGTTTCTAACACCGGAGTGTTTCTTAATATATCTTTGTGAAGCTGGTATAGACTGCATGGTTACATACCAAACCTTAGCTATGGCAGAACCACACAATTAGAGAAATGTTCACATTTGCTATGCACTTTCTGGTGCACTTTTTCTTGTGCACGAAGTGTTTCTTAATGTATCATTGCGAAGCTGATAATGGTACAGAGTGCATGGTTACATACCAAACCTTAGCTATGGCGGAACGGCACATTAAAGAAATGTTGATGCTTCCTGTACACTTTCCGGTGCACTTTTTCTAGTGCACTATGACACATAAGAATCTCTGGAGTTATTTAGAAGCGAACCTTCCATGCTTTATACATCATAAGCAGCCAAATACAAACATTTAAGGTAATCAAATATGATCACCTCTTTTATGCTATTGAATAGGTTATTGGTGATTTTAAGGGCCTACATCATTTTGTCTACCCTTGAACTTCCTTAAGTAAATTCTGTCATGGCTAGGATGCACATTGAATGAGTCATCTTACAGGCCTGCCTGAAGAGGTCTGTACTTGTTTATTTCTAGATTTTGATTAACCTTTTTCAAGTTTACTTCAAGATATTTTTGTGGGCATTGAAATCTATATTGTGAAAGTTCTACTTTGAGTTTTGGCATCATTTGGATCCTGATTATAGAAATTGCAATTTTCATAATGTAGTTTCGGTTTTATTACACTGAAAGGTGTGGCAAGTGGCAATGAAGTGGGCCTAGCTGAGGGATGCCCTTCGTCTCTCTAACCCCACTTAACTGTGCCATTGTCTTTGTCTTCTCCATCTCCATTTTCATTGGAGACTTGGTCCTTGAAACTCCAAAATGTGATAAAATAAATTTCAAGCAAAGAATGTTCAAACAAAACCTAAATATCTCAAAACTAGTTCTTTCCTCATATCATTGCAAAAAATTGACTCTCTCTCTCTCTCTCTCTCTCTCTCTTGTCTGTGCACACACACAAAAGAAAGATACACAATCTGTACACGAGTTCGAAACAAGCATGAATCACCGTAAGATGCACTAAATGAGGTGGAGGCAACATAATAGATGATCAAGTTGATCCAGCTAGGTTCATTGTTTTTTTTTTTTGGGGGGGGGGGGTTGGTTGGAGCTTCATTGGTGGTGAGATGTGATGATGGGGTGCTTGGTAGGGCGATTGTTGTTGGTAGAGATGGAACACTAACACTATAGTGTGAGCAAACAATGGTTTGAAGGTCTGTAACTAATATTTAGACCTTTGGTTTGGTTGGTAGCGAAATTTGGGTGTGGTTTAGCTCATAGTTGACAACCAAGTTGATAGAGAACAAGGGAGAAATAAATTAAAGAGAAGAAAAGAAAAAGTAGCATCTCCGTGCCTTGCAATTGGATTCTTACTTTAATATTCATTCATAGTAGACATTGCCATTGGGTGAAGAGGCGATACAGAAGGCTCAATTGTTATCCTTCAATAATATGCTTAACTTTATATGCAGTGATAGAAGACATTGCCATTGGTGAAGAGGCAGTACTGAGGGCTCAAATGTTATTCTTCAATAGAAAAGGAATCTTGATTTAGATAGTAACCTAGGAAGAAAGACTAAAGCAAGGATGACAAATATTGAAGAATGCATCAGAAGTGTTGCCTGAGTGCTGGGAATCATGAAGATTCAGATACCATGGTGGACATTCACAGAGAAGAGATAAGGGTGCTTGGATGTGTGGTCAAGTGGTTGGGAAGGCGAGAAAACATATCCAGCTCCCTCTCTGTTAATTCAAACTTAAGGAAGCTTCCTTAAGTCAGTCAAGGAGTAACTCACTTAACTGATTTTGGGGCAACTTTTGAGGCTTGTTTGGGTAAGCTATAGACCTTCTAATAGGTCACCCATGCTCGGCATGAGCTCCCAAAGGAGTATAATTAGCATCCTTATAGCGAATTCCTAGCTTAAAGGAATCCAGATTATTTAGAGGCCAAAATGCGGGAAACAGTCAATTTGGGTGCAATGATATTTAAACATACTTTGCTATTGAAGGATGGATAGTCCAACCAAAGCTAATGCGCTTGGTTGTATTTTTCAGTCCTCTGGATTATACCAGTTTTTTGTCATTTAGCTAATTTTGGTTGAACTTTTTGTACTTACGTCTCTACCTATTATACGGAGTGTTTTATTCCGTCCTTTGTACTGTCCTTTGAGGCCTTCCCCTTCCCCAAGTCTTAGTTATTTCTCTCTCATGTAGAGACTTGTGAGGCAGAAAACAAGACACTTGATTGAATTTGAATGATATTAAGCCTTGATACTCAAAGCATCTCCCTCTAAATATTACTATCTTTATCCTTTCATTAGGTACTGGTTGTAAGTTCTTTATAGACTAGTGTGTGCATTCATCTTTTAAGCTACTCTTGGTGAGCTCTGAGGTCAAAATGGTAGCTTAGCCTTTAGATTCAGTCGTATGTCTTTAAGTTTGTTACATTTTGGTGTTGTTTGTGCTGAATTTGTGAGCTAGATTTACTTGATCTAAAGAATACCTATCATGGTTTGTGTTTGGCCATATAATTCAAATGGAAGTTTTTCGAGATAAAAGGGCAGTGGCGCTTATAGATGGTAAGATTAAAGAGACGGTAATGTGGAGAAGGAGCATTGTGTATGTGCACTTCTGAGATGTGAAGATCAATCTTTTTTGAGTGTGGAAGAGGTAGAGGGAGACCAAAGAAATGCTTGAAGGTTAGATGTTAGACAGATCTGAAGCATCTAGGAATAACAGAGGACAGCATGATTCATGGTAGAAGTTTGTAAAGGTGAAAGGTTAAGGTTGTAGACCTTAGGTAGCTAGCCACATGTAGCTACTTGGTTTCTTGAAAGTATATGATGTCACTCTTGTGATAATTCTCTTATTTCTTACCAGATGTTCTATTTTTTTCTTTTATGTTACTATCACTAATGTTTTTGAAAGCGTCCAGATATTTGATGTTAATTCATGTTTCTTTTTATTGTATATCATTTCGGGTTCTTAAATCAAAGGATTTGCACCTTTAAAAGGTTTTCTAGAATCATTATCTTACTTTTTTCTGGTTTGGTTACTAAGTGTTGATCTTTTTTATAATTTTGTGTGGTCCCCCCCCCCTCTTTTTTTTTTCTGTTTATGAAGGGATGTTTGCTAAGGTCAGGCCCACCGACATCGATCCAGACCCCACATGAGTGGGACGCACACTGGAGTGTCTATTACTATCAAACTAATTGAATTTGGATACTATAATATTTCCTAATAAGAATAGGAAGCTGTAAGTTTGGGCTTAGTCGGAATAAAAAAGCATAAATCATAATCCAAATACAAGTCGTAATGCAATATCCTAGAATATTATTACAATATATTTTCATAAGATAGGTATGATTCTATGAGTTATAGACTTATAGCCATTTTTTGAACATCAAGAAGAATATTCCTACATTTTGCAAATAATAAAGCGTCCCTTTGTTTGGGCCCTCCACCTTTCGTATGCTAGGAATGTCTGCAGAGAGACCCTGCTGATAGGGACTAAAATGTTACTGTCTGCTGTCCTGAAGTCCCTTGTTTTCTCTGTTGTTTGATCGGTGCTTTCACAAATGTGGTACTTCAGAGGAAGGCAATGATACTGATTACACAGTTTCTATTTTTTTTGGCTTGTATTTTATGTGTAGCTCATGTATATTTGTTTACTGGATGGGTATTGGGTACCTTGCTTACCTTTTTTTTTTTTTTTTTTTGTTGGGAAAGTAAGACTAATGTTGGCTGCTTTTTTTTTTTTTTTTGTGCATGTGTGTGTCGTGTGCACATGTAGGTAATGCGAAATACTAAAGTTGACATGAAAGAATATCAAATGGAAAGCATGTTTCTCCATCATACCTATATGTATGGGGGCTGTAGGCACTGCTCATACACATGTATATGTGCTACAGGTGAAAATAGGTAGATTACTTGTTCTTAATATTTATGTCATAGAACAATCTCTCCCCCCCCCCCCCCCCAATGGCTTATTAAAATAATAATGACATGTTAAATCTATCTATATCCATTTAGCACCTATATGGATGAAATTTGTCTCTATGCTCTCTCACTAGAAGATTTGGTTTTGATTCTCACTTTTTACCATTGATGTTTTAAAAAGAAAAGTGAATAGTTGCTTTGAATGTTTGAGACTTTGAGCCTTTACCCATATGTAACATTAATGCTCTATGCTCTCCCACGCCAAAGAAGGTACACTGCAATTAGTGTATCTCAGACAATATGAAAACCCAACAAAATGGACAGTTAGATTATTTCTAATACAATTACGATCGTAGAAGCAGAAATCTGAGCGATTTTGAAATACAATCCTACCAATCATGTATTCGCGTGTCTAATTCACATCCACCGAAGATATTGCCAGACATCGCAAAAGAGAATGTTAGGAGATTGCGAGGGTGCCCCTCCTCTCTGAACGATCAGGCTGGCTACAGCGCCACCGATGATCATTCGAGGCTCCCTTGAGGTCTGCTTGACTTTGGGTCTCTGGCTGCCGCCAGCATTTCAGTCCTTGATCCGCGAGTAGAAGCCCAGGGCTAGCTTCTCTATCCTCTTGGCTTTCCTTCGATTTTAGCTATTACGAGGTGATTTCAGTTCCTTCTCCTCAGTCCAGTGTTTGTCGGCCTTCTCTACCTCTGGTGGTTTGTCTAGTGCAGGAGCTTCTGCTGCCATTGTCGTGTGAAAGCTACTTGTAAGTGCTCTTTTTTGGGTTTGTGCAGTTTCGGGTTTCTCTTTGGGGTTTCCACTTCCTTTCTCTTGGGAAAATTCTCTCAGAGTTGACGGGAAGTTGTTTGAGTTTAGTGGAGGGAGAGGGTGGAGCATTTCCTTTTAACTTTTAAGTTCTCCAAGGTCAGTAGGAAGAAGATGTCTTTCATTAGAGTGGGGCTTGAGGAGTTTAGGTGGCTAGTGATGGAGTTGGTGAGGTTCTGTTTTCCAAAGGGTGACCAACTTTGGGTGACGTCTTTCAAAGAGGGTAATGATTGTTTTCTGCTGCAGTTAAATAAGAACAGCAGAGGTTGTCGTCTCTTGAAATTCACTTACTCTGGTAGGTCTAAGACCATCATCTTCCCAGATGGTCCGGATACAGAGGATTGGTTTGGGGTGTCCAAGTCGTTGAGAGACTTATTGTCGAGTAACAAAAAGGGCACAACTAAGCTGGTTAGCGTACCTACTGTTGCTAGACGGTTTAGGTTCAGAAGGTATTCTTTTGCAGAAGTTGTGGGTGAAAATACCAGTCAGAATCTTCCCAACGAAAAAAAGGGGAAAAAAATCCTGCATAAAAGGTGGCAGACTCATTTTATCGCAAAAATGATTGCTAACTATGTGCTGATGGAGAATGGGAGCTAATCGCCCGTTTCATTTTGGTTATTTTTGTATTCAAGATCAAGAGAGGATTCTTACATTCAAGACTCAAGAGAGGATACCCCTTGTTTTTCTTATAGATCAAGAGAGCATTCTTACATTCAAGACTAGAGAGGATGACCCTTGTTTTCCTTATTGATTAGAGGCCATTAAATTTACTTTTAATTTGCAAGACCTTTTTACTTTTTTTTGTTTTTTTTTTGGTTTCATTAAAAAAGATTTTAAGTCTTTACCGTACTTGATTTTGATTGCCTTTTCATTTCATTATCTTTGTATTGTATTTATGCATCTTTTTTGTTTTTAATTTTCTTAAGCTGTTTTCTCTATTAGTTAGACTAACAGTTTTATTGATTTGTATTTTAGTTTTCTACCAATATTTCAAACTATGTATATTTTTTTCAATTCCATGCACCGTAAGAAAATGAGAAGATTTTAATTAATTTAGAAAATATTTTACATAAAATTTTATCTTTATGTTTTATTCTGAGCTTGAATATTAACGATTACTTATAATTGTATTTATGCCATCATTATGCCCTAATTTCAAAATATATATCAGATTGATTAATCTGACTGTAGGTTAAGCAAAAATTTACGGTGAATTAAGGATGAAAGAACAATATCAGATGTAGTAGCTAGACTAAAACAAATTTCAACAAAACAAAATAAATTTGAAAATCACTGTCATAGGAAAGTTAATGATAATATGCAGGTTTGGCACCCCAATAATTATTTTTTGGCTCCTCCCCTTACTTGAAGGTAATAGTGATATCATTTGGTCACCCAACACTAGTTGGCACTTTATTGTGAATAGTTTCTGGAAAGAGATTTCAAAGGAGTTATATCAGAGTGACTTTCGATTAGGCTATTCATTGTCGTTGGTTCTTCACCTTTGGCATTTGGCGTTTTTTTGATGGGGGTTAGTTGGGTGCACTTCTGGGTGTAGGAGATGTCTTAGTGGCATGGAGAGGAAGATTGAAGAAGAGTTGGGTTTTTAAGGTGTGGAAGTTTGACCCCTTTGACTATTTGGTGGTGCGTTGGGTGGACTGAAGATCCATCATTTTTTAGTACAAGACCAGAATGCTTGATGACTTCAAACATTGTTTTTTTTTAAGAGAAAATAGCACAATATACAACATTTTATAATTTGTACAGACATTTAACTCTCAGACAGTTTTTTCGTATGTATGTCATGGGCTTAACAACTTATTTGTTCTGATTATGACAATATGTTCGTACAAGTTATGGATCTTCTGATTTGGAACACATAATATATCTAATAGGTGCTGTTATATTTTGTTTATTTGTTTCTTGTTCCTTTTTTGCAGTGCTGTTCTTCACTATGGGCATGCAGCAGCCCCAAATGAAAAGGTTTGCTGGTTTTTGCTCTTGTCCTGCATTGAATATCCTATTAGGTTTGTTATGTGAGTGTGGGAGCTGTTTCCTTGTTGCAATTCTTCCCCTAGGAAGATAGAAACTCAATGACTGCAGAGCTTACTAAGGAACAGTTATAGACGACAGGACATGAATCATTTTGTGAGGAAAACAATGAACAACTTTCCCTATTGGTTGTTCTTCATTGAAAATATGCAAGACTTCAGTAGCTTCTCTCAGATGGTTTTGCTCACACACACACACACACACACACACACACACACACACACACATATATATATATAATATCTCAGATGGTTTCGCTCACATATATATAATACTGTATAGATGCTGATGCATTTTTTTCTCACAATCAAACTTAAGTTGCTGGGTCACTATGCTTGTTCAGCCTTTCTGTGTATGTGAATGCATAAGTTATCTGGGGATCCATATTTACTGTTGTCTTGAAGAAGCTAACCCTTCAACTTAGTACATTAGCTGACTCTTGAGAGTTTTACTGGATTTGTTCAAGAGTAGCCATTATTGAAAATCTCTGGTACTGCTTGATTGGATAGATGCCTGAAAATTTGATTAGTGTTGTTTCTATCTATGATTCAACTCTTTTGAATCATATATATCTACAGTAGGAAACAAAATGCGATCAAATAATTTCATTATATCCAGTATGCATTTTGCAAAAGCAAAAGTATTCTTTGCTCCAAATCTACAGTAGGAAAGAACAAATTATAACTTCTGATATTTGGGATGGATGATTAACAGTGTGCTGTATCTCTTATTTTGCAGACCTTAAAGGATGGAGATATGGCATTACTAGATATGGGAGCTGAGTACCATTTTTATGGTTCAGACATAACTTGTTCTTTTCCTGTATGTAATTTGTTAGATGTTATACTATGTGCATTTCTACTTCGATTGGCAAGCTTGGGTATATATGAATGTCCCCGGGGAGGTCAGTCCATGAAAGAGTGTTTTTTCGCGGTTCTAGGAGTTTATGTGTGCCATTATATGCCGTTTTAGCTTCCTTTGTGGGTCTCAGAGTACAGGCATGCCAACAATTTGTCTGGAAATGGTAGCAGACAGCTTGAAATATTATTTGAATTTAATGCTGTTAGCGAGTAATGGTGAAGACTTGAAATGTCCGTATGCATAAGTAAGTCCTTGAAAATCAAACCTGGGTTTGCAGATTGTGGATCGCTACTGTAGCTGTGAGGATTGAATGATTTGAAACTAAGAGAGGAGTCAGAGGATCTTCATGTTAGATGTTACTGGACTGGATTGAATCTTGTTATCATCCTTCATGTATGAGTCTAGTTAGGTCTTTGTGGGATAAAATATGCTGAAAGTTATACATCACTATTTAATAGCCTTGGAAAGTTTGGTTATTGTAACATTTTAGTTAGCTTGTCCAAATATGTATGCATGGGATCATTGCTATTCTTCCTGAATTTAGTCTTTTGGTTTGATGCAATGCTCTCAATTTTTGTGAATTTGTTGTAACCAGGTAAATGGAAAATTTTCCGAAGATCAGCGTCTTATCTATAATGTAAGTACATTAGCTATGGCTACTTGACAATGCTAGTTATGGCGGTTGCATTTCCTTTTATCATACTCTTGCATATGCTCTGCTGTGGTCTAAGATGCTTGCTCCTTGTTGGGTTATTCAGTATTCATTTCGTGGCAACATTTTATCAGTGGTGCTGATAATATATGTCAGTTTATTTTGACCCTTGGACAAGTTAGACGGCTCAGACATTTTTGAGTCCATCAGTCTCCTGAGATTGTTGGCTTTCTCTCCCATTTCACCCACATGCACATGGCTGATATATGCCAATACATTATATTTCCTGAATCACAATAACAGTTGAAATGCCACAATTTTGGCAGTCGGTCATTGGCACTGTCTGCGTCTCTGATTTCCTGCATTTGCGGATTTCCTCCCTCTTTTCCACAATTTCAGCAGTTGGTCAGTGTATCAGATTTCTTGCATTTTCTTGTTTCCTCTCTGTCTCTCTCTCTCTCTCTCTCTCTCTCTCTCTCTCTCTCTCTCTCTCTCTCACACACACACACACACGCAGCTGTGCACATGCACTAGGCATCTTTGAGGTTGCTAGTGTCACACTGGAAGACATTTCCTTGTGCCTGTGTGCTGTACTGAATGAAGTCTAGCACTACTGCTTTTGTAAGCCTGCATTTTTGTTTGCTAGCAGCATTTCAGATGTATTCATCATTCTTGACATGCTTCTTTTGCAGGCTGTTCTATATGCTCACAATTCCGTTATAGCTGCAATTAAACCTGGTGTGAGCTGGGTAGACATGCACAAGTAAGACTTCACCAACTTTATTTATTTATTTTGGTTGAGGAATTGAAAAGATTGTTTCTACAAAATACCGAGGCGATGTCACCTGTGTACAAAAGTGACAATCTCAGATCATGCCTTCAATCACATTATGACGGGATAATCTTATCCACAAAATCCTATCATTAATATATTTCTTTTTCCTGTCTCAAAAGAGAACTTAAGAAAGTCGTACGGGATCTTTTTATGACTAATTGGTCGAGTCCAATATGATTCAAATCTTGAAAGTTTGCCCTCTGCTGAGTAGTAACTTTGTGCATTCTTTTTGAGTGGTACACAAGGGTCATAGTTGGACCTTTTGTGTAGCAGAGCAAAATGTTCTACTATCCTCTGTCTTTCATGGTTTACGTCTGCTTACTTTAGCCATGAGTCTTAACTGGTAATCATGATGACAGATTGGCAGAGCGTGTTATACTAGAGGCTTTGATAAAAGAAGCCATTCTTGTTGGGTAAGATATTCCGCATCCTCTTTCCATGGCAGGATTTTTAGATGATCGTGTTTCCTAGTATTTTATTTCTTGTTTTTCTTTGTTTGTAGGGACATTGAGGATATGATGGCTCAAAGGTTGGGTGCTGTTTTTATGCCTCATGGTCTTGGCCACTTGCTTGGCATTGACACTCACGATCCTGGAGGCTATCCTGAGGTCCATGCCTTCTTATCTTCCTTGTATTATTCTCTGAAATGTCAAACACATCGAAACCCAGTTTCTTAGGAACGAAATGTCAAAGAACTTTCATCCATGCCCATCCATTGTTGATGCTTCTGCAAATGATAAATTGCTTGACAAATGCTACAGGGAGTAGAAAGACCAAAAGAGCCTGGATTAAAGTCCCTGCGCACAGCCCGAAAACTAAAAGAGGATATGGTTAGTTATTCTGCTTTCACTTCATAGATATCCTTTTCAAGTAAGCTTCCTTGAGGGTTGCTGCATCATTTCAAGAAACTAGGGTTATGATTCAGTTCCAAGGCATTTGTGTTAATTTGGCATTTTGGCTTTCCCACACTATATTTAATCCATTCCTATGTCGATCTTCGTGGAGCGAGGATTTATTTTTACATGTATTTGGTTGCAATCCGTATAGTGACAAATGCTCCAAAAGATTCTGTGCCGGTGGGTATTGATCATTGTCTAGATTTGGTCAAAATATATCCTCCGATCCCCCCGAGTTCACTTGTGCTATTGATACCATGGTTTACCTCTATAATCCCAAATCGCTACTGAAACTGATGACTGCGACTGTGACCCAATTCCAGGTTATCACGGTGGAGCCTGGTTGCTACTTCATCAATGCTCTGTTGATTCCAGCTATGGAAAGTCCAAACACTGCAAGGTTTTTCAACGCTGACGCTATACAGAGATTTTCGAGTTTTGGAGGAGTTCGAATCGAAAGTGATGTGGTACTATTCTTATCTAATAGTCACTGTGAATTTTGCCAGTCTAAAGAAACAGAAAGGCACTACTTTTTCTATATAATTCCGAGTCCTTGGGGTAATTTGAAAAAACACATTTGCTTAATGTTTGAATTTGGATTTGATCCGCTAGAAATACTTGCTGGTTTTAGGAATTACTACCTCTGTCCCATAATACTTGTCACTTTAACTAACTTTTGTCCCATAATATATGTCTACCTTACAATCCCATTACCACTTTTTAAGCTAACTAATTATTTATCCTTCTATTTATTTTATTTTTTAATACAAAAGAGAGAAGGAAGGAGAGAAAGATTGAATTGACATTGCCCATCTCCTCCTTTCTATGCTTTTTACTTGCTTTTTATGCTCAAGTACTTAGCAACGAGTACATTTACATTTGGCCACTTCTATACATTGGTTAGTTTGATTTCTTCTAAAACGTCATGTATATTGGGAGTTTGGGACGGAGGTATAACAGTTCTCAAAGTTCATTCTTCAATCTCCACTAAATTATGCTTTTCTCACGAGTTAATTTTTGTTAATTTTCTCACAAGTTTGTTTGTTGTTTAATTGGGACTTGAGAGTCGATTCAATTCGAGTTATGGTAAAGGCTGGTTCACTTTAGTTCCAATCAATTATGGTTTCTTTGTTGTTTGCAGCATGTGACATCAAGTGGTTGCAAGAACATGACAAATGTTCCACGAGAGACTTGGGAGATAGAAGCTGTCATGGCAGGAGCTCAATGGCCCTTAACCAAATGATTTACAGGGAAGGGCAATGTGTCGTTCTTAAACGCGACTCTATAGTGCATTAGCAGAGTAGATTATGCAAACTTCCCTAATGGCTTACAATCAATGACCTTTCCAGTGTGGTTGATTTGATGATTAGACTTGTTCAAATTCTCCAGGCTACAGCATTTGTCCATGTTCGGAAATTTATGGCTTGTTTGAATTCATGTTGAAAGTGGTGGTGTACTGTAACTCAAAGTTAAATTTCTAATGCCATTGTCTGTTGGGTCAGAAGTTATGAGTTTAATTAGAAGTGCATTTTAGTCGCTTGCCTTAAACTGGTTATTAATATTAAAACATGAACGCCATACAACGCTGTTTATGTTCATGTAAATGAAAAACTATGTTAAAACGAAACAGCCGAGAATGGTCCAACCAGTTAACCTGGGAACCGATGGTTTGGTCGGTTGCGTTTAGGTTCAACCCGCTATATCGGTCCAACTTTGACAAAACTAGAAGATCGGTCGAGTAGGTTTGATTTGGAACTGATGGTTGGATTGATTTTTGCTTTCTACATAAATCCCTAAGCTTTTTGGTTCTGGCTGTTTTTCGGTCTCTAGTTACTTTTTTTCATCTCTTATACATCAAGAGTTAGCCTCCCTCAATGCTTAAGAGAGGCGATCGGTGAAGAGGCTTAAGAGGGATTAGATGAGTTGAAGTTTTAGAGAGAGACAGTATAAGATATGAAATGTGTACTAGTTATATTGTTTATATATTAATTTACCTTTTTACCTCTTTAATTTTTAATTTTTGTTACCTTTATATCAGGATGTATATATTAAAAAAATACTCATGATCAGGTCATATTGGTTTTGATTAGTTCAACTTGTGCTTCAGGTAAAGGCCAGTTGAGGTATGACAACATAGTGATTAAATTTCAACCCATTTGTGTTTTTCTTATGTATTGAATTATACTACGCTATCCAGAGCACCTATGTAATATTAATAGGTACTGCAATTTATTAGGTATGTTTGGAACATGTGCTCCAAATATTATGATTATTTACTTTGATTACTATGATTGTTCGCTTGCAATATTACAATTGTACACTCTCAATATCTTGGAGCACAAATTGAGTAATTTAGAGTTTGCACAAATTGTCTCTGCCTCTTTTCCATGCATACTTGCATATTTATAGGAATAGATGCTTCTTCCAACGTCATTTGCATACGTTGGCCTTTATGAATATATTCATACTTTTCATTGCTATCATTATTTTTCTGGTGAGTCATCTGTGTTTGTATAAATCGCTCCAGGTGAGAGTATCTATATCGTTCTCCTATAGTTTGATGTTGATTCTTCCTATTATAGATTTTTTTGTCTACTTCTCTTTTGAAATAATCTGCATATTTTCTCTAAACGACACCGCTACTTTAAATATTCCAAGTTCTAATTTTTTATTGGTTTGTCAAAATGGGTTGACTTAGCTCCTTTCTTTGCAATAATGATCCGGTTTTTCTTTTGTGTTGTAGATTGATTTGAATCCATCTTCATAGTGATATCCATCTGCTACGTTTCCTACTTCAATCATAGATATGAATATATGATTAGGAAGAGTTTTTTTAGTTGTCTCAATTTCTTTCTGAAGGGATTACTGAAAATCTTATATATATATATATATATATATATATATATATATATATATATATATATATATATCTTTTTGTGTAGAAATTCAAAGTTTCAAACCCCTGCAGGCTGAAGCAAATTGTAGCTCATTTTCCGTGTTTATTCAAAAGAGTGAAAAGAACCCCGTGTTGATGCTTAAACAATAAAAGAACATCAAGAAACATAAACAACAAACATAAAAATTTACTCCAAGAGCTCTCTAATAATGAGTACCTTGTGTATAAGAATACACGTAAGGAATGCCGCGCAAACTCCCCATGTATGGTTTCTCAAATAAAATACCATGTAGAACTAAAACCGTTCTGTAGTGTCATAGAAATACCCTACTACATAATTCAGCCAAATGTTGTCCTTGAAGACAGTATGTTTACTGTCCACCTGCTGAATCATCGACTCCAACAGACGAAACAGGATCAGGTTGAGTCCTATTCACGGCCGGAATGTCTTCAGGAAGGGCAGAGTTATTTTCGGGAGCAGGGACCAAAGAAGGCGCTTGTTCTTCTGTTGGGGCTGCAAATGTAGCTGCTGTCGCATCTTTCTGCTCGCTATTTTCCTTAATATCTGTCTGTGTGTCAAGCTCAGGACCTTTCTGGTCAAAACCACTCTTGCGAGTCCTCTTGTACCTGTCACGGCTGCGGCTGCGGCTGTAGCTGCGGCTTCGACGGGGGCTACGTGAGACACTGCGGCTGTATCTCCGGCGGGGACTGCGGCTCCAGCTTCTACTCCTGCTACGGCTCCTAGAACGGCTCCGGCTCCGGCTACGGCTGCTACTACTGTAACCCCAGGTCCGGACCTTGTCGGGACTACGACTACGACTTCTTCCTCTACTCCTTCCTTCTCCATCCCTCCTGCTATCAAATCGGCCCCTTCCACGACCACGTCCGAACCCATCTCTACCCTGTAGCCTCTGATTGGGCGACCCGTAACTATCTCTTGATTGTCCAAATCCTCCCCTTCCTCGGTTTCCACGACCCATGAAATCACCATGCCCTCCACCACGGCTGCCATTAAAATCCCTCATCCCGCGTCCTCCTCCAAAGCCTCCGTCTCGGGAGCCAAAACCCCCGCGGCCCCCAAAACCACCATCCCTCATCATGCCACCACGGCCCCCAAAACCACCGTCACTCATCATGCCACCCCGTCCGCCAGAATCCCAACGGCCACCACCACGAGGAGGGCCAGAGTCAAACCGGCTTCGATCTTTACCAAAAGGACCACCTCGCATGGCCATGTCTCTCACCTCTGGGGGCACTGGCTGGTTAGCACCCTCCAGCACTTTAACAAGATCTCCAGCATGCTTCCAGTCCTGTTCACCCAAGAAGGTGTAAGCAACTCCTGTAGCCCCAGCCCTTCCTGTCCTTCCGATCCGGTGGACATAATCTTCAATCCCAGTTGGGAAATCATAGTTTATCACAACCCTGAAAAGATAATGCCCACTGTCAGCAGGTAGAAACAAACACCACTGACATCCCAGCAAGAACAAGTCAAGATTCCTTAGAACCCCTCTCCTGAGCCGAGTTTGATACCACAGGATTGACATCTATGTAGCAATATTATATGTACAAGCTGAAACCAATCAGGATTAGAAGAAACCAAACCTTATGTCCTTTATATCGAGCCCTCTGGCAGCAACATCAGTAGCAACTAGAATTGGTGACTTCCCAGAGCGGAATTGATTTAATACATAGTCTCTCTCTCCCTGGGACTTGTCCCCATGAATCGCAGCGGCAGGGAAGAAACGTCTGAGACTGCGAGTAAGTTCATCACAGAGTTTCTTCGTTGAACAGAAAATGATGACTTTAGAACCCCTCTCCTGGCCTCTAAGAATCTGCTCCAAGCGCCTTTGCTTTTCCATTTGCGGCAGAACCTCAACATACTGCAGGCACATAAATGAGTCTTTTGTGAATTTCATATTCAAAGCAAAACTTTAGAAAGTAATGCATAAAAAGCATCATAGAGAGAGAGAAGCTAGACCCTGCCCCCCCCCCCCTCTCTCTCTGGTCAACATGATTAACAACTGGATGGTATAACAAAGTTACCTGAGTTATAGATTTATTTGCCACAAGCTCATCGGCATTGCCAATATTGACCTGAACAGGATTGTTGAGCAAATCACTTGCAATTTTCCTTACTTCTTTCGGCCAAGTTGCAGTGTACATGAGAGTCTGCCTGTGTGGAGGTATCTCATTCACAATTTTGCGAATTTGCGGCTCAAACCCCATGTCAAGCATTCGATCAGCCTCATCAAGGACAAGCAGTGAAACTTGCCGAACATCAATACTCTTCATTTCAAGAATATCATTTAGACGGCCAGGTGTAGCAACAACTATATCAGCTCCACGACGTAATTCTTCCAGCTGAGGACCCTTAGGAGCTCCACCATACAAACACTGGAAATGGAGGTCACTAAAATTAAATACTAACAAAAAACTATTAAACTGATAACATGAAGAATATCAACAAAATAGCAAACAGATAACAGCCTACAAGACAAAACAATACACATCCATTAGCACCCATAAAACCCACCGTGCAAGAAAGCCTTGACGATCTTCCAAATTTTATAGCCTCATCTTGAATTTGTGTTGCCAGCTCACGAGTTGGGGCCAAGACCAATACAGTTGGACCATGCCGGGGGTTATTGTGCCGCCGCTTCAGATGCATGAAGGCAGGAATCAAATAGCCCAATGTTTTACCAGAACCTGTTTTTGCAATTGCTACTATGTCTCTGCCTTGCAGAGCAATAGGCCATGTTTGTGCTTGAATTGGTGTAGGTGAAGCAAAGCCAGCAGAATGCATCTGTTACATGTCAAAAAAAAATGATCAAACAACTAAGTTCTACCCTCCACTAGAAGCCAACAAATTGTGATATATAGGTAAAAGGCTAATAGAAAAGGCTAGCTAATATGCAGTTGCTTACTTAAGCAACTTGAAGCAACAACAGGGGGCAATTAAAACCTCTAGGAGCAGTCAATAAGCAAGAAAATCCCAGTCACATGAGCTGTGATATGGATGAAGGCTCCAAAAACCCATTGTGCAGCCTTCAAAGGAATAGTTGTTGTATGTAAAGTGTGCGCATAGCAGTGCAGCGTACGACATATGCTCCCCAGCGGAGCAGATATCGCACCTGCGACAAGAATTTATTTAAGTTAAAACAAATGTACAACGGAAAGAAAAAGGAAGCCGAATACAGCAGCAGTTAAAAACCATCTTAGCGTGCATATTAAGAAAAACAATAAATTCAGTCATTGTTACCTCTCTTAGTATTTCTGGGGGAAAACCAGTTGCTTCAAATGTCATGAATGGAGCAGGAACATTGTCACCCTGTTTACACAAGTAAAAGGAGGAGTTAATGCTAAACAAAGCTGTATAACAGCAGGTTTAATGCAACAGCGTTACTGCCAAGAGGAACCAAAATGCCTTAACCCAACAAAATGGCTTGGTTACATGAACTCCTAGGCATAGCAGTTTTGCACTGAACCATTGGAAAGAACATATTTTGAAAAGCTACACTTAGCAGCCACAATCCAGTTTTGGCATTTGTAAACAGACAATCCACTAACATAAGAATTAGAGATGACATGAGCACATCTAACACCTTATATATGTAGCCAAAAAGAAGTAAAGAACCAGCACAATTATGTAAACAATCACACCAAGAAAGATGATTGCATATGTCTTTCCAAATTGTCACAATACCAACGCTCCATTAAACACATGCACGTGCCAGTCCCAAATGCATATACATAAATTCAACAAGAAGCATTTCAAATCACCCACCCAATATCCAAAGTCGTAGGTTCATCTTTATCCATTGAACCTAGGAGTTCTTGCTGTTTGTAATTTGCTAAACCTAAGACACACACAGCTGTATAGCTTCATGCTTCCCAGAAAGTATGTCATACTATACCACAGATACGCTCAATGCATTTGGAGAAAAATTCTACAACCATACAGGGAAAGCCAAGCAACCTTAATTGCATAATCCCAAATTTCAAGGGCCAAATACATGCACCTAGCATACACATACAAAAACCTAGTCTGCAATTAAATCAAACAGAGGTTAGTTCCATTTTGGTCCAACTATTAAAATACATACTGTAGCTGTTACTTCATGTTGTTGACGGTAAGCATCCGCAGATGACATATTCATAAAATCTGCTGGACCAGGCATCATAGGAGGGGCCCTTGACATTGGATGATTGGGCCCCGGAAGAGCATCCTTTGCATGGTTGAACATGTTATGGTGCCCAAGAGGAGCCATCGTATTCAAAGCATTATCACGAGCATGTGGGGCATTTTGATGTGGGAATCCCCCTGTCATCATATCCTAGCACAAAATTGAAAAAAAGTGTAATCGTCAGAAAGAATATACAACTAACCTCCTAAAGAACTCATAATGCACAACATTTGTTAAACAATGTAAAAATATGTAAAAAAAAGGTTAGTCCATCTTTTCTTTTTTCCTTCGAAGGAACCGTTCTGAAGCACTATTTTGTTCTTGTCCTGTACAAATGGTGAATATAAAACTAAATAGACCAGATGTAGATCAATTCATGAGTCAAGTTGATCACATTGGATTTGGATGCAGTTAATACTCTGGGAGGAGGACCTTCATCCACAACAATCATTCTATCCTTCATTGATCTCAAATTCACAGGACATCTTCCCCAACAAGATTCAAGAAAAGGAAAGGTCCATCTTTAGCCCCGAAACAAATAAATAACATATGACAATCTTTTCTTCTTTCTACATGGCAAAATTTAGGGGTAAGACTGCTACACCCAACCCGTCTAGATCTCGCCTTTAGTGGGATTTCGAAGTTTTGGTTAATCTTTTCTAATTTGCTCTGCTTCAAATCATGCAAATCCCAACATCTGCTTGATTCAAAATTTTATATAAAAAAAAAAAGGAATAATGAAAAAAGACCTTGTGGTACACAAAAGCATAAAGGGTCCTAAGGCTAGGCATTCTAGCTATTTGTATGTAAGGCCTGCATTATAGCTATTTGTATGTAAGCATAAAGGAAAGCTCAATACTATATCAATTGAAAAATAATCTCAGATCTACCCAATTAAAATTATTAAAAGGTTTCACTCTATGTCAAACAAAACAAAGAGGATACTGTCAGCAGGAATTTTGAAAACAAAAATCTAATTTTGAAAACAAGAAAATTTTGATAAGCAACATATATAATTAACTTGGTAAATAATCTCTAACAAAAAAAGCTTGGTAAATAATCACTTATTAACGAGCAGTTTAGTGGTTTCTGTCTAAAGATACTGTCAGCAGGTCTTGAGTTTGAGGCTTCACAGATGCAATTATGGAATTCTTTTTTAAAAAATCTGGCCTTCTATTCGTTGCTCTTCTTCTTCATTTAGCAGATACTACTAGTTTTTATTCCGTGCTTGGCACAGTCATGTTTTAGTCTTCAAGTTTATGCAAAATTGATGTTGTTTAAAATTTATAATGTAATATAGGATAACACATTTTTAATGTACAATAGTATTATTTTTTTTTTCAATTTCAAAAATCAAATCTATGCTTCGAATGTATGTGTCATCTTACAATAATCTAACATAGCGGTTTTGGTAGAAGAGGGTCATATTTTCGTTGTCACTAATTATACATTACATTTTAACTTGATTTGTTTTTTGTTAAATGAGTCAAGATAATTAAATTAGGATTTATCTATTATGAATTGGATTATATGAATGTTGTGAATATAGATTTTTGCTAATTGGATGCATAACTTACTATTTTTCAATTTGATTTTGGAGATTCTAAACTGTTAGGATTTGGAATACTTGCTTGCTAGCTAATTGAATTATTGAATGTCTAATCTAACAATTTATTAATGACTCAATGTGGCTAAATTAGGATTTGGACACTTGTTTACTTTATGTTTTATTTGTTGGTTCTATTATGGTTTAGGGTTTTGCTATATGTATCTAATTCATTAAATTAGGGTTTGTTAATTGCTTGTTGTGTGAATGAGAAAACATTTTTTGAAATAGTTGTTTGTAAACTTATAAATTGAATTATATACTATTTATGTGAAATTTTGGAGGTTCTGATGTGTTTGAATTCAAGTTTGTTAGTTATTAGATTTATGAGGTGAGTTTATCTTTTTTTTACTTTGTGCTACTCAATTTTATTTTTAAAACAAATTATTCCTAACACCACTGATTCTAATTCCTGCATCCACCACAGGTGAGCCCAGCTTTGTCAGATTAGGGGAGAACCAAATGTAGGCAAGGCAGCATATAGACGTTTTTGCCCGTTGATCGATTCCATGAGACCCACCAAAAAAAAAAAAAACTGAATACCCTTTGAAGGTGGAAAACTTATGTAAAAATGTTACATACAATTATGCCCAAACAAATATATAATACTAATAATCACAATAACTTTTGAACATTAATATACTGTACTTTGGGAGTGTCGGACAATAATGTACAAAAAAAAAATTCCTGGACCATAACATATTGTACATTGGGTGTGTTGGACAATTACACTCCAAGAGGCTAGAACGATTCTTTTGAAAAAGATATATACAAGAAAAATAAAAACAATAAAAATAATAGAAAACAACATGCGAAGAAAAAAAGATCCACTATGATTTGTGAAAAACACGATGATCCCCTTCAAATCAATTAGTTCCAAAATTCCCAAATCTTCACACACACACACACACACACACACACACACACACACAAGAAAAGAGAAAGAGAATGAAAGCTACGTAAACCACATAAGGAAAAAGAAAAAAAAGAAAAAACCAAAATCAATACTCCAAAATCCCGCCAGACAAGGTATGTAAGGGTCAGATAACAATTTAGAGAGACTAGTTCCAATTGATCTAAGAATTACAAATTGTTCGATGCCTACTACTCCATAGAAAAGAAGCACATGTTGTTTAGTGAGGCAATTTATTTTAGTCCATACAATCTAGTTGCAAAAAAAAAAAAAAAAAATCTTTTCAACTATCCCAATTATGGACATAAACCACACAAGAAGAGAAAGAACTTAAAAAGAGCGGTGGCCAATGTCCCATGGGAACCCACTCCCAAACTTGAAGTTCGTTCACCCAAAGGCCTCTACTTCTAGCAATAGCATGGATCCTAAAATTATATGGAGGGTTTTCAGAGAGAACCCTAGATCTAAAAACACCAACACTCTTCCACTTAACCAGCAAGGCAGCCAGGTTAGGGTTTCTTGTAGGTCAATTGCAAGGTTTTCAGTGACAAAAGAGATATCAAGAGCACCTTCAAAGTGTGTTTCTCTTTTTTCGCCCTAGTTTCCCCCTAATGGATCATCTCCCACACCCTGGCCTGCCCAGAAACACACCCACCTGCATTGGCTTTAAGAATTAGCATCACTTCACTCTGTGCTGTGCATACAATCCGCCCCTCACCTCCTTCTATCTAGAGGCTAGAGGGGCACTTTTTGTAACTAAGATATCTCCCATGTTTAAGTTGCTTAATGGTTATACATCATGATCTGGGAGATACCTGATTATTTAGTAAATATCGTAAGAAATACATACTCCAGAAAGTAAATTTACATTCTGTCAAAAACATGTCAATTGAAGCAATAAATAACAAGTAACAACCATGACAAAGACAAGAAGATACCTGATGATTTCTTGCTGAAGGTATTGTAGCAAGCTTAGGGTGTTGAGCAGCCATAATTGGGGCTTCATCGTTAGAATGAGGATGATATCTCCCACCAGCTCTTAACTGCTGGTTATCATCATAACCCATGTTTGATGCAATAGGAGGCTGACCATGCTGCTGAGGATGCATTGAGGACTGGCCTATTTGGTTTTGATATGCTGCACCATGCTGCGAGAGGATAGCATTATTTCCACCATCTTGCAATTTAATGCTCGATGTAGGCTGATGCAAACCAAAAGATTGTGATTGACCAGAGACGGGACTAGCCTGTACTGCATGATTGGATGCATTCATAGAGGGTGGTCCTTGACCAACTACACGGCCACTTTGCTCCACCAAAGGCATTGAAAACTCCGCCTGCTTTACTTTAGAAAAATCAGAATCATCGTGAGGGGGAAGCCTATGTGTATTCTCAAGCTGATGTACAAATGGGGATCCTTGTGGCATGCCTTGAGGCCCATAGTGATGAGCACCACAAGGCATCTGCTGAGGCCCAAAGTGATGCCCCTGAGACTGTCCCACTTGAGGACCCTGAGGCTGAGGAGCTTGCTGACTAGCCATTGGAGGAGTATGCTGGATTGAATGCTGTAGCATCTGCGAACCTTGAGGTGCCAACATTTGTGAGCCAGTTGGTTGTAACATTTGTGCACCATATGGCTGCTGCGCTACCTGTGGTTGCTGCGCAGATGGTTGCACCATTTGTGAGCCACCATGGGGCATATTTTGCCCAAAATGAGCATAGTGCTGCTGGAAGGCCCCCATTTGAGACCCCTGCTGCCCTGTTGGAGGCATTTGAGCTGGTTGTTGCTGAGCAACATGACCAGCTACAGCACCCTGGACTTGTCCTTGCTGTTGTGGTACCTGATTTATGTACTGCTGTTGATATTGTGATACATGTGTAGTTTGGCCATGCTGCATTGCTGGCTGTGAAGCTGGTTGAGATGCAATATCTGCTGGAGGGACACCTGCTTGCACCGGAAGGGGTGCAGGAGTTGGTTTTTCATACTGTGTCACATTAGTCTCTGGATTCCAATAATATGTAACAGATGTGCTCCCATCAATCAGCCCTTTCCAAGGCTTTGGAAGGGTTGGATCATCAGGTGCATATCTTGGACCACTATCATTTGAAGCAGCTTCCACATTAGCCATCCTCCACTAATCCTACTCAACTACATAAGATCAAAATAAACAAATCAGCCACCTTTAAGAAAACTCTTTACACCAAGCCAGACAATCAAATACAAAAACCCGTTGATGCAATCAGTCTATTTTTATGTCTCTCAGCCCTGCCATATGAACAGAATTATTCAACAGATGGAGTGCACTATGGGTCGTATTTGCACAATTATGGGCCAGCAAGCTATTCATAGACAACAAGGGGACAATAACATACTATACTGCCCAAGCTAAGATCAAAACCGGGGACACTAAGTTCAGTAGATAGTACAAGTTTTCCTTCAGGGCAACACAATACCAACACACAGCTCGGGCTCATGCAGGACATCAATAGTTATTCAACCAAGATTTGGTAAGACTTGTCGCAAATCAAAATGATTACTACTGCAAGTGTTCCAAATATAGAACAACTGGAATTGGGTTCCTTCAAAAGAATCAAGGGTTCTGGCCAGTGGTCGATCCAAAATTTAAACCAAGTGGTTTCAAGAATAATATGTGTGTTTAACATGTAACATTAGCTATTAAAAAAATGAAATTACATTAGTACACATCTAGAGACTACAATGTCCATTAATTCAACAACTCAGAAAGTAACTCAACACAAATAGAGCATATTATGCATAAAATCCCTTCTCCCATCAAAACATTCTCGCCAACATAAATCAAACTAAAATTACCGGTCCATAATTAGCCCATCAAATCAACAACCCAGAAATAAAAGATGGATAGGATCAAAAACTGAAAAATTACAGCTCAAGAGCTTTCAAGAACGTAAGCACTTCGCAAACTCCAACAGTTCAACCTAATTTCGGCAAGGAAACAGTTTGAGCAAAAATCCCGAATTTCACCAAGTAATTAGAACGAAATAGCATTTGAAAACCAAATGCCTTTGACAAATTGCAACAAATTGAACTGCGAAGATCAGAAATTGTGAGGAGTAGAACAAATTGACAAACAAAATCAAACCTGGGTCCGAGAGATGGGGAGCCAGGCGAAGAGACTTGGGGAAAGTACGGTAACCCGACGCCCCAAGAACGCAAGGTGGGTTTTAGGGTTGTGAATTGTTAGATATATAGATTCTCAATCGCGGCGCCAGATACTTGAGCCTTGTTTCTTTTCTTTTTTTTAATCATTTTAAAAATTAAAAATAGAACTTCTAAGATTAAAAAAAATAGAAATAGTTAAACAAGAGAAAACTAATGCTGCGTTTAGTAGTTTCCTGGGAAAAAATTTCTCATGAAAAACTTTCCCGGGAAAGACTTTCCCTAGTTCCCCGGGAAACATTTTACTGAGAGTGTGAGGAAAATAATGAGTTCTACATTAAAATTTTCCTATATATTATAAAGAACCAAACATGGAAAATTTTGTTAACTTGGAAAAGTTGATCCACTTTCCCAGGAAAGTTCATCAACCAAACGCTCTATAAGAAAATGAGAAAACACGAGACATATTTTACATAAGTGGTAAATAATATAACTATGGATACACTTATAGTGGTTGTCAATCATGACAATTACCGTAAGTAAAAGAAATCTTATTTGTATATGTGTCAAGTTTTATCTTAACCGTTAGCTTTCTTATTTAATTTAAATTGTGATATATATTTTTTTAATTTTAGTTTATTTTAAAAAAAATTAAAATAAATATTTTTGGAAATATTCTTATTTACTAGGCAAAAATTTAGATTTAAGATATTTAAATTTTAAAAAATTTCAGAAAATTATTTTTAATTAAGAAAATATATTTTATAATGTTGTACTAAATAAAAAAATGAATAGTGAAAATAAAAGTTGACACATGTATGGATAAATTTTATTTTCATTGTGGTGGTTATCATGATTAACAACCACTAAAAGTTTTTCCATATAACTATTATAGGTCATCCTTCTCTTCAATGTTATATTCATGTTATCTTCAATGAGGATTGTAAGGAAGATGTATTTCACACACACACACATATATATATATATATATATATATATATATATATATATATATATATATATATATATATATATATATATATCTAAATAGTTGAAGTCTTATACGGATTTGTTATTCAACTTAGATTATAATGTACTAAAATAAAAAGGTTCATTAAAGCTCTTATGCTTCTTTTTCATAGAGTTGCTAGTAGTAAATAATTTCTAAGTCTTATATAATTGGAATCAGACTTTTAAAAAATTGTAAAATTTAAAGGTAAAATTATTACATTTCACCCCTCCATGCCTCATGTGGATGGTATGTTGAAGTTTGGTGGTATTGGTCATATCTTTACACCTCAAAAAGGCATAAAAGCATATTACTGAATAGTTATAGTTAAGGGCATTTTCAACATTTCATTTTTTTATTTGGGATTGTGCTTCTTAAATGCTTTAGGGTTTTTGGCACACCTCAATTGGCCTTGTTTAATTTTATTTTTTAATTTTTAAATTTTAAAAATATAAATAATCTTTTTTCTAAGAAAAAAAATAGAAATAATTAAACAAGAGAAAACTAACAAAATGGAAAAACACAATACATATTTTACATAAGGGTAAGGAATATAATCATTAGGCAAGCTTCTCTTAAATGTTACATTGATGTTGTCTTCAATGAGGATTGTAAGAAAGACGTATTTGTAGACTCCAGAAAATGCTCGTTTAGGAAATTGGTTTCATTGGTGCCAGTTGAGAGATTGAGTGCCAATTAAGGTTGTTTAACTCTTAGATAAGGATGTTTTCCTTTCGAGAAAGATTTAATGATTCTCAAGGATCATAAACTTATAAATTCACTTTGGACAATCAATTTTGTTTGGGATAACTAATCCCATATTTGCTCAGAAATTACCATACAAAGTATCATGGAGGATCAAGGTGGGTCACTCGATAGAGCCAGTAGGCCAAACGGGCATACTTGGGCCAGGACCTTTTTCTGTTCTTTTAGCCCTTATGCTTCTATACCCAAAGTGAATATAAGATGAGTTGAACCAAACAGAGAGGAAGGGTCACAAAAACCGAATTATGCAAGTTATGATAAAAGGAGTCGCTAGTTGATTTTAAGGAAATCAACGAACCTAAAAAATGAAAACTCTGGTCTATGAACCCAAATTCTAAGTTCGGGAGTAAGATACGATAATGTCAACCCCGCCACCCTCTTTGCCCTGCGTATCTCACAGATACCCAATTCCAATACGGGCGTAATGGTAGGGGGTCTCATTACCCACTTCGCCCGTCACTTCGAGTTCTGCCCTGACCCCCTTTCACCAGATAGAGTCAGGGAAAACATGTGGCTTGATGGGGACCAGTGTCGTTTCTTTGGTCCGTGTGCTTTTGATAACAATGATAGGTGTTTGTGGATTTATGTCAACAATATGCGTTGTCCACTTCAACCGAGGCCTGAAACTTGAGCCGAAAAAATCGAACCTGCACTCGAACTGACATCCGCATGGATGACCTAATCTTGACTTGAAACCAATCCAGTGTTGCAACCCGAAAAGTGATATGATTAAGATTCACGCCCAAGTGACTCCAACTTGAACTAGAACCCAATATGAAAGAAACTCACTCGAAGTCAACTTGAACCTCACCTTGACCAACCTGACCCAAACTAAAATTGGACGACGCGACACCAACCAGAACCAATTCACCCCTTTGCCATGTCTACCCGACAGTGCACTGAATTTAGGTGAGGAGTGAGTTGGGTTTGCAAGTCCAGACACAAAAGGATGTAAATGGGTAAGACTGATTAGCAAACTAGGTAATTTACCTCATTAAAAGTGAGATGGTTGGTAGCAAGCCTTTTCTCCTTTAAATTTCAATAGGGTAGCATGGGTCCTCAGTGGGGAATAGCACATTGACTTCTTCGCCTTCCGCAGTTGTTCTTGTTTGATTGGAAAAGGTTGTGGAAACCGAATAAGAGAAGTTCAGTTTCGTTTAGTATTTTCTCGTTCTCGGGTCGTGGTATGAATCGGTAAGTCCATCTTTTGTCTAATTGCATGCGTTTATCAGTAGACAAAAGAGGTCATGTGTAACGACCCGCCCTAAACCCGTATTAATTAAGGTCTTAATCTCAGTGATTAACGAAATTACGATGTTCAAAATTTTCTTTCTTTTACGTTAATATGGTTATTACTACTACTATTATTATTATTATTTATTTTTATGCGCGACAGGTCTCGAGCAAGGCGATGGTTAAACGGGTTGATTTTATGTTATCTCGAATTTAAAGTTATAATTATTATTACGAGTTTATGAATACTTTTACGATAAGTTTTATAATTTATTTTATCGTTCTCAATTTTACGCTTGTAACCGAAGAAGGTTATATTAATTTTAATTTCCGTTTTTTTTACGATTTATATTACCCAACCTTCCTAAGTACATTTTATTGCTCAATTCATTTTATTAATATGTCTTACCAATTTATTTTATATGGTTTAGTACTAGTTAATTTTACCCAATTTATTTCCAAGTAATTTTATTTAATTTATGCTAAACTATTTTATCAAGTTTTATGTTGATTAATTTTATCTAGTTTATTACCAATTACCTTACCTAGCTAATTTTAATGACACCTTTGTTAGCCTAATTACTAATTAGAAGAATGATTCAAGTAGTGTTTTAATTTAATTAAGGGAGTGTATTTATATATACAAGGGGAGAGTAATAAGGCCTTCTATTTCATTTTTACAAATCAGAAATTCATTTCACCTCAACCATCCTCCCCCTTTCTCCTCTGCCCAGCCCGAGCAGCCCTGTCCGGGCGTTTTCCAGCGACCGGCCGGCGGCCCAGAGGTGGCCGAGCGCCCCTCTTCCTCCTCTCTTGTGTTTTCTTCTCCAAGTTCTCTCCAAGTGGTATAATTCTTAAACCCTAACTCTATTCTCAATTCCCTAATCTGAAATTTCTTTTCTAAATTGTGTTTTCTTGAAGTTTTTCATCCCCTTTATGATTTCTAAGCGTGAGTTTAAGTTGGGTTAATTAGGGTTTGAATTAGAGTTTGATGCATGTGAAGATTGAGGTGGTTCTTGCTTGTTTCTTGATAGGTAATGATATAGATTGCTTGCATGAGGTTCTTGATGAAGAAATTTGAGTTTTAGGGACTGTTTTGGGAGATATTGTTATGCTAATTAAGTCTTTTACTCTTGGGTGATATGAGTTTAGTGTAAATTGGTTGAATAAGGGCTAATTCAAGTGTTATTTATAGTTGCATGTGTAATCTATGGTTGCCTGTGAGTTTCTTGAGCTTAATTGGGTAATCTCTAAGTATTAAAATCTGGAAGAACCATGAGTAATAGTTAATTTGGGCTTTGATTGTGAATTAGTATAAGTTAAAGGCCAAAGGAGGCACCGAAGTAAGAATCCAAACATAAAAAGTTTCTGTCTAAGTATCTGATTTTTACAGAGGATGAAAAATGTGACTTTTGCCCGGATTTTTACTGGAAATGATAGCCCAAGTGATTATCTAACTCTAGGCTTTGGAATTTATAGGATCCGATATGTGTAGCCCGAGATACGAGCAAAACCGTAAAAGGGTGCAATTATATACGTTTTCTGAGTCAGTAACTTCTTGCTAAGTTTTCGTCCATTTGAAGACTTTATTGGCTTTAGTGATAAAACATAAAAGTTTTAGGTCGTTCTTCAAGCTTTCCGGAAACATAAAGTTTGCATCCATACGATATCGGGTGAGTGAGATATGAGGCTGAGAAGGAAGGAGGGTCACAAGAAAGTCGTTGCCCAGAATTTTAATAGTTAATTCTAACTTTAAGGTTGCATTTTGATCTCCTAGGAGGCTTTAATGAGATGTCGACCTTTGTGTCATTGTTAAGATGGTTTGAGTAGGTTTTCAAAGTTGATTTAAGTTATTTTAGTGTTTGGGATTACCTCCTAAAGGTTTATGGAAATACTAGCAAACCATGGGGTAAAGTGATGAGGTTTTAAGTTCGACTAAATGTTATTGATGGCTCAGTGGTACCCTTGACTTCTTAACAAGTTTATGGGTTTTCCTCGATGTCTAAATAGCCCAAGGACCATCCTTTCTATGTTTTCAAATCACCGGTCATCGGTTCGTAAACGTTCCAAAATTCATAATCATGTCCTTATCTAATTTCCGTCCTTGGCAACGTTTCTTTCATGTCTTCGATGACCGAACATCTTCTCTTCTTAAGCCTTCAAGGACTCCAATTCTATGCTCTTCTAAGCTGGTTATTAAGGATGCTTTTTACATCATAAGCCTCTTTGATCCTATTCAAGTTTCACCATAAGTTTCGCTTTAAATTTCCAAGCCGCATGATTAATTCCAAGTGCTCTGCTTCTGTCCGGGCCTTTTTCCGAGCCCTTCTTTTCATTTTTAGCCTTCGGGCCAGTTGACAAAGTTGTAGGGCGTGATTTTCCCTTTCCGAAAAGTACTCGTTTGCAAAAATCCGAGTTTCCTAGCTCAAGTTATCATCAAATCATCGATTTATCCAAAAACTGAAATTTCTATTTTCTCATCCCTTTTAAGTCATCAAGTTTTAATTACTTTAATCCCAGCTTGTAAATTTCAAGGACTTTATTAAAGTTCTCAATTTTCTTATGCTCTTATTATAGTTTCCAAGTCGCCCAAACCGTCCCAAGCTCGAGGCACGTCGCTAGATCTTTCTACTACCCAAGGTACGCGAATTGTCCAACTTTTCGCTCCTTATTATCATTTAATATTTTCATGGTTATTTTAAGTTGTGCTTTAATGTTTATGTTACGGTTTTAAAAGGTCTCATTTTATGTTTTCTTTGTGCTAGTTACTTATAGGTGCTAGCTCTTTTTATGTACGATACTCCTGATCAGAGTGTCCAGACCTGGCCAGTGTCGACTGCTCGGCAGTCACCCAATCCAAACTTCGATCGGTTTGGGCATGCGCGTGTGTGAGATGCATTGCATTGATCGTAAGGGACCAAATACTTATGTTTTAGTACCTATCTTACCTTTCATGTACTTTACCTTTTACGTTGATGAATCAAGTTATTTTATTCTTGTTTATCCCTTTCCCCGTTTTCAAAATGAGTTTAAATGCCGGCACTAAAACCGTTTTCGAATGGTTTGACGTGTTGAAGGTTTACGTACTGAGTGTTTCCCCACTCATTTTTGCGTATGTTTTAATGTTTTGTTTTAGGCGGTCCGAGCTCTCAAGTTAAAGGCAAGGATAAGCAAAAGTAGGAGTTTCCCGACCAAAGTAGTCATGAACGTCGTTGTTGGCCGACTCCGGTGGTCTTTATGGTTTCGAAGGTCGTTTTATATATGGAAAGGGTTTTTATATATATATCTTTGATGGTTGTATAAAGTCTAATTCCCATGTTTTGATGGTTCCTAAGTATGGAGTGTTTGTATTATGTTTAATTGGTGATTTAAGTGTACGATATTGGTGTGTTTGAGTTTGTAGCCTTGTCCCGAGTGGGGACGGCGGTAATACCTCCACCCTAGGTGTTCCGCTGCGCTAATCACAGGCTTAGTGTATGTTTAATGTTAATCTTGTGATTAAGGGTGTTGGGGTGTTACACCATGACAAGGTCCCTGCACCACGGGGAGGGAGGAGGGGAGAGTTGATGGATGTGAAGTATTCATTTGTATCCTTTGGACTATCTATCTTAGCATCAAGCTTCCAAACTGTTCGCTCGACTGACCATCCTAACCTTCTAACCATCCTTTTGACCACGAACGGCCCTGGAAGTTGCTTCTCTGACACGCTGCCACTTGGTTTTCATGAACATGTTCTATTTTCTCTTACCCCTAACTTTACCCTTCGAAGCCTCAAGGATGGAATCCTCAATATCAACAAGTAAGTCATGCTCGGCCACATCATCAAGGGATTCCACCAAGATGTTGAGAGTGCGATCACTATCAGAGTCAGCTCCCTGATCTCTATCCATCACCCGATTGGTTTTGGAACCACTCAAAAGAGCATCCTTATAAGTCAACCTGCTTTCATGTTTGTTGCTATCCAAGAGCATCCTTATAATTGTCTTAAAAGAAGTTCTTGCAAAAAAAAAAAAAGAGAGAGAGAGAGAGAATAAATTTGATGTTCATACCAGTCATTGATCAACAGCCATCCCCAGTATTAACAAATCGTATAAAAAATGATGCGGTTTCCGAATCCGCCATTTTTACTCCATAAAACTGTCTCACAAGTAAACATCATCGCCTCAAAAGGAAGGACAGCAAATATATACTTCAACCGCATAAGGTGAGTATAACAAACAAAAAAAAAAGACCCATGAGCAGACAAAGAGCCAGCCAAGCTGAAGTACAGGACAACAAATCATACATGTCAAACCAGAAGACAGGGAAAACACCAAGTATTATTGATGTCAAGATGTACTTTAAATTGCTATTGCCACTGTGAAAAAGAAGCTAAACAAATTTTGTATTGTGGCCCTCCTAATCAGCCATTTTGTTGAGGCGATGAATGGTGCTTCTTGCAACCCTGTTCCCGGGATCAATTTTCATCACAGTTCTAAGGTCATCAGCTCCCAATCTATATTTCTCCATGCTCTCGTACAAGAGTGCACGTTGCACGAGAACAGCTACATTTTCACCGTCATGATCAAGGACCTGTGTATATTAAGTAATAGAGGTTACCATACGAGACAAATATGGTACAAAGAAATGCATTACTTGCATATAGGAAAGTGGCAAATCAATTATTGGGCATCAACTATCACCAGAAACTCCATGACTCATATATGACTACTCCTAAATATTACATATAGAAGCTGCACACTAAAATTCTATTCTACTATGGGGCATAGAAATTGCTTCAGTAATTCCATGTAGGATTTTATTAATCAATACAAACTCAATGATACAAATGTAAACAAATAAATAGCAAGCCACCTCATAGCTCAGCTTGACATTTGTTACCCTTCCGGATTCTGCAAAATCTGACCCAACCTGAATTTTGGGTTCCGGACAAGAAATTTCAACTTGAAATTCAAAATGACCGAGCTGACACCCCCTAAGGATTTTGAGTTTTTCACCCACTCGAGTCAAAGGCTTCACAGTTCAACGTCTATATGCGAGTGCAGGAAGGCGGGATATAAACAATTTTTGGCCTTTGTAACAAAATGAACAATCTCCACTGAAATTTTAACCTCATGTCATCTGAAATTGTGCTCCTCTGTGGGTTCAACTACCTCAGTTAATCCTCCATAGTGCTCTGGGTCATGCTTATTAGCATTGTGCAATCCTCAACAAATATTTGCCCCTCTGGGTTTGTGGCCATACTTCAGTTCCTTATTTTCAACATTTCCCTCACATTCTCTGTTTCTTTAACTGGCCTTTGCATAATTGTTTTTAAAGAATATTGTTGGGTTCTTGCCTCGCTAACTGAATTCTTTCAGTTGCCTTAAAAAGACATTTTCACTATGAGGGAAATTAGTTTTTATTTTTCTCAAGCTTCCTTTGTTTTAGTTGGAGACTACCGATGCATTATTTTGTAAATTTCTCAGAGATAGGGCATATAATCATATAAAAAGATAATTTTACATCTTATATTAAACTTGAAAAATATCACCTTTAGAATGAAGGAATAACAACTCATCTTTGCAGTTACATATTTTACAGCTTATATTAAAGTTTTTATGGCACACCATATTGCTCATATATCTAACTTGTACATGCAAGTCTTTATTTATCACAATATGTAAATTATCATTTTTACTTCTCTATTCAATAATTAAAACAAAAGAGGAAAAAAAAAATCAAATTTAAGATAAATGAACTCAAAGTACACAATATAAAACTATGCAACACCTACATTGTTTGTTTTTAAGTCTAAACAAAGTCCAAGCATATATGCCAACATAAAACTTTAAAAAGAAAAAACACTTTCAAACACAAAGGGATGGATGTGATGTGATGTTAAAAAATCAGGCTTCCAAAGAGGACTCACCATTATAATACCACATTGGCCAGAAAATATTTGTCTTTAGAATTTCAAACTAAAAGTTTATGGATTTAGAGATAGCTAACTTTTGTCTATGTTAACTACATAACTTTGTAATCTGTATACAGTTAACTACACTCCTAATTATTTATAGACATGAGTTATTTTCATGAAAAGGCAATGATACATCGTATGTACTTTGTTAGTTGTCTTTATTGGAATAAAAGAATAAGAGATAAATGGCAATCATGACCAGTAAACCCAGGAATACTTTTCCCAAAACTAAAATACACCCAGCCAGAAATACACACGACCTGTATTTACAAGCCAGACCCGAATTGACAAGTATAACTTTCATAGCATCTTTAAGTAAAGAGAAACATAAAAGGGAAATGACATGGCTGCCAATGCCTCAGCCAAAGCTCAGACAGATCATTGGTCACCCCAGGTCCAGCAAGCTCACATTTGATCACCAGTTCAGTGTACAAGCTCTTACTGTTTTGCACCAAGATTGGTTAGTTTTTAGCCTTGACCCTGACCCGTCAAGAGGCTTGGTAAGAGGAGTAAAGTCTTTACTCTTGGACTGTCCAAGGGCCCAAAAACCCTCCCAAGGTGATAAATTATAGCTTAGAAAGGCAAAGGTCGACCAACCAAATCAAGCCTTCTCAAGTTGAACTGTCCAAGTAAACCTTCACTTTGGGGTTATTGTGAGGGCTTGAAAAAGAGGGGGGGGGGGGGCTCTATGAGACATATCATTAGACACTCAATGGCTATCCAATAGGAGATGGCAAGCATCTATTGGAATGATGTCACTATCACACCATACTTCATCCCTTGAGTTAATTTATCTATCTATATCCAATAGGAGATGGAAAGTGTCTATTGGAATGATGTCACTATCACACCATACTTCATCCCTTGAGTTAATTTAAGGATACTAGGGAAGCTCGATCAAGAGAGTAGCTAAGATACCATCATATCAGTTGATGTATGTATATGGTTAAACAGAAAGAATCAGAGTACAATCAAACCAACATAGATGCCATGAAACTCATTCGAACAAGCTAGGCTAAATGAGAAACTAACAAAGGTTTTGTTTCAATGCAGAATAAGGAATGAAAGACAAATGATAAAATTAGAAAAAAGTGATCTAGCCATGATAGAGAATCATCACAACCTAAGAACAAAAGGGCAGAGCCCCTAAGTTGAACTAGATACAGAACCACACAGATTAAACCAAGATGTTAGATTTGAGATATAGCCTAAAGGTATTTAGAGAGATTTTGGGTACTCGCAAAACAAACTTTTCCAAATCATTCAACTAGAGTGTCGACTACAAGAGGTGAAGGAGCCTATATATAGGAAAACCTGCCCCTCTAATCATGTTTTAAGTCCCTAATGAACAGGAAACCTAAACCTGCCTTAATCTAACCTAAACTGATCTCAAATTAAGCTAATCTGCCTTTAGGCAATATAAATGAAATGAGATACACATGACACAAGGAGTTAAGCAGATAATCAAGCAACAAGCAGTTAAAAACGCAAGTTCGATGCATGAAAAGTCAAAAGTAGTGGTTGCCTTTGAAACAACTAATTACAAGCCTTCCCGCTATCTCCTTGTCGTACTATTGACCTGAGCCTAGCCATAAGCTAATGGTGGTGTTAGGAGAGACACATAATGGCCGGAACTTGACGTATATTGAGTTCAAGCAAGTAGCCAAGCAGTTGCCTTTACCCACACCTCCAACTTGGGCTGAAATCTGCAGTCTGATTTCTGGCCAATTTTGAGCTATCAAATGAGCATCAATACACGCTTGCAGCCCCATTTTGAAAAGATTATTCAATTGGCTATGGGGTGGGTCAAAATCAAAGTGAGATCAAAACTCAGTTGGAAAATATCCAAACAAACAATTAGGCATTCTGCTAGATGTTTGAAGTGTGTATGGAACTGAACTGCGAAGGCATTCTTGAACCATCCTTGAACATGGCTGGTTTTAATGAGGTTGCTAGGGTCCCCTGAGCTTGGCTATTGGACTGATCCCAATATATGGCATAGGCACAAACAAGAGAAAGTTTTCCATTAAGTCATTTGGGAAGATGTACGCTGCCCCAACGATGGAGGTCTAAGTACTAGGCCATTTTGTAATGAACGAAGCTCTTAAGGCTAGATGGTTATGGAGGTATACTAGTGAAGAAGATGCTCTCATGAAGAGAACGTTTATGGGCTTATGGCTAAGTACCTTGCTGGCACATTTGGATGGTAGAACAAGCAGTGCACTCCTGCTCATGGGGTGGGCTGCTGGGGATCAATACTCAGGTTTGAATCTTTTCAAGTCTATTGTAAATTTTGAGGAGAAAAATGGGGTAAGAGTGCTATTTAGGCATGATACATGGTTGTGGCAAGAGCCCCGGAAAATCCAATTGTTCAATCTATTTCGTGTTGGTCATTAAAGAAGCAAACATTCAAGAAGTTACTTCATGAATGGGGGAGCAGTTTCATTAGGATATTACTTTTACTATCAGCCCAAATGATTGGAGAAGAAGAAATCATACTCGGTTTATTGGCTCTACTTACAAAAGTGAAGGTGTATCACAGACCAGTGACAAGACTGTTTGGCCGCTTGCTCCTAAATTCTGAATGGAGCAATCTCTGTGAAGGGTCCCTATAACATGCACCTGCTGAGGTTGGTTTCAATTTTCCTTTTCATGCCATTTGGAAGTCTAAAGCTTCAATTAAGTTGTCTCCATAATATGTTCGGTAGAATTCCTAATGAAAGACAATTCATTTGGCAAGTAGGTAGGTGATGTGCCAACATGAGGAAGAATCAATTGACCACCTTTTTGTACATTGTCCATGGGTTTTAACCCTTTGGCATTTATGTCATGCTTGGACAGTGTAAACGCATTATATCAGAGTGTTTCACACTCAATTTGCATAGGGGTGATAAACCTCTACCTTGGTGTCTTATCAATGTATTCTTTGATAATCAATCAAAAAGAAAGAAAGAACTAAAGCAAATCTCAAATTAAAGAATTTCTGATTAGTTGTACGGGACCTATACTAGTAAGTATTAAGTGCACATAGTATTGGTTAATGCTTTTACAATAAAAGAATTTTGAGAAGTTTGCACTTCTAGTTTTCAACTTTTCTCCAAAACAAGTTTAAGAGATCATAAACTAGAAAAGACTTGCATATATTAATCTGTAACAGAACTTTTCCGGTTGAAAGTTAACAAGGTCCAAGAGGAGCAATGAATCGCCTACATCATCATTGCTCTCAAAGAAGTCAAAAACCATAATGTTGTGGCCTGATACATCATAATAGACATCCTAATCAATTGTCATGACAATCGCACATGTAAGTATAATCAGTTATGACCTCACTAAGAACTGATATATGCCTGAACAGAAGCGCACCCCACACAAACCAGCACAATTGAAAACAAAGTTTCCAACTAAACTCGAGCAAAATGAACAACTAAAACTCAAATTAACTAAAGAACAATCATTGCATCAAATTCCACAACATGTAACGTGAAACTAACTAATGGAAGAGAAGGTACCTTGGTACAATCAGCAACAGCCTTCTTATACTCGCCAACTTCCTTGTAACATGAAGCCCGGCAAGACAAGACCTCCATCACCCCAGCAGTCTCACCCGCTTTCTCCAGCAGAACTTCAGCCCAAGAAAGCCACTTGATTGCATCAGCAAATTGACCTTGCTTGTAATTATCCAACCCTTTAGTTTTCGCCGACGAAGCTGAAACACCAGCAGGTGGTGGCGGGAGCCCTTCAAGCTCAGTGGTACTTCCACCTTCATCTCCAAATCCCCAATCATCTCCACCCGAAAATTCCTGTGTAGCAGAAGATGTGGCGGTTCCAATCCCACCAGCAGCTGGTGCTGATGTGAAAAACATGTCGAACGAATCAGCACCTGCAGGCTGGGCAGGTGTCTGATCCTGAGTGGAAAAACTACTCATTTTTGGAGCCGGAGCCGGATTTGATCCTAGGGGATCAATGTTTGCAGACGACAATGGCGATGCGGATGAATTTGGTTTTGATGCATTCTGAAAATCACCAAAAGCAAAGTCCGAGGAAGCAGTAGATGCAGGTTTAGCAGCTGAATTCAGACCTACACCACTCATAGGTTTCGACCCGAAATCAACCAAAGAACCAAAGGGGTCCTTGTTGGAGCTCATTCCAACTCCAACACCACCACCTGCACCGCCCATACTTCGCATTGAATGACCACCCAAATTCGAGTTCTTCATCGTACCACTATTCCCAATTCCACCGCTGGATGCACTTGTGAAACTTCCAGGGCTCGGCGACGAACCCCAAGCACCACCTCCACTTTTGACAGAATTACTATTAGTTTTAGGCAGCGAATCTGCCATACCTCCCATCGAAAACGAGCTTTTAGCAGGAGGAGCGCTCTTCAAAGGAGCATTGGAACTACTTTTGTTCTGACCCAAAGCAGAGCTCACCAAATCCCCAAACAGATTCGGGTTTTTGTTAACGATTCCAATCCCAGCAGCACTGCTTGAACCGGATGATGCAGGAGCTCCAGAACCCCAACTCTTCCCAAAAATGTCCCCGACCATGGAGGTGGGACCCCCCAACTCGGTCCGAGTCGCGGCGGTGTGACTCGGTGCTGGTTGGTGCGTCCATGAGGGTTTCCCGGGCTGCCAAGACGGCGTCGTTGAGGCGGGTTTGGGTTGCGAAAACGACGATGAAGTGTATGTGTAAGACGGAGGATTGGATTTGTTTTTCTGGTCGTTTAGGGATCGAGGACGATTGGATCCGAGACCCAAGTCGAAATCCAAATTGCTTAAAGAGGCGCCAGATTTTCCGAAATTGGAATTCATATTTGTAGAACTAGAATCTGATCTACGCCCTTTGTATGGAGAACCTGCGACGCCGATGGAAATTGATGTTGCTCGGAGGATGATCGGCGAGCAATGAAGAAGGTGCAGCGCCGAGGAAAGGGGGAAGATGGAGATCAGATCTGTCCAGCGGAGCGTATGACAAGCAATCGCCGAGATTACCAGAAGAGGAACATGAATAACATTTTCTTTTCCCGCTGCACGAGTAAACGGCGTCGTCTGTCTGTGTATGTGAAATGTGAAATAAAAATAAACAAAACCTTTCAATAATATTGGATAAAAATATTTTCAAAAAATGTTAGCAAAAAAAAAATCAAAAAATGACTCTAGGGTTCCAAAATTCTCCTATAACTAGTCATAATCTGCTGCGCGCGACGCATACAATGGACTTGAAGTCAGGTTTAACAAAATATGTTCACGAAGCATGATAGTAGCCAAGCCTTACGGCGGGCAAGTCTACCGATCAAATTATGTGATTTTCAAAACAGTAAATGAGAGATGAGTATAGTGAACTCGTGCATTTACAGGACCATCAAGATAAAGGGACCTTAGATTTGGGGCTTTAATGATTATAAAGAATCTACTTAGCTCTTGCATGAATATTTTCCTTTTTGTTTTAAAGGGGTCTTGCGTGAACAAGTTCTTATGCTAGTTGGTTTTCATTAAGAAATCTATCACAAATATTTTTTTCAGTCGAAGAATGCATGTTTATTGTGCAACCGTAGCTAAGCAAAGTATATTGATTTCATGTTAATTTATAGGCAATAAAAAAAAGGAAAATTAAAAGAAAAGATTAAGCAACATAGGATAAAACTTAAATGTATAACACAAGGAAATGATGCATGTGATTATATGAAGTTTTTTTTCTTTTTTGATAATTAGCGGTCATTCAGACCAAATTTATTCAAAGGAAGAAACAAAGCTTCCAAAGAAGCTACATCAAAGCCCTTCCAAAATTCACCCAACATTAAAAATGGGCAAGTATCAAACGAAAGATTTAAACTCACTTGCCTAACAAAGAGCAACCACAACTTCCCCAACTAGGGGTGTTCATATTTCGGTCCGGACCGGTTAACCTAAAAAACCCGGACCAAAAACCCGGACCGGATGGTCTTCGGTCCAAGTATTTTTATTTTTCGGGTTTTGGTCCGGGTCGGTCTAAACCCAGAAAAACCCGGACCGGAAACCCAATTATTATAAAATTTAAAGTTTTATACCATAAAATTATATTATTATAGCCTAGAAAGATTATTCTATTTCCTAAATCTAATGATTCTTTGAGTCATAAATTGTTATAATATTCACGTAAATGGAAAACAATGATTAAATTTTGGTAAACTTCAATATTATGAATCTTTTTCAATTTATTATTGTCAACTTTTAATATTATATATCATAAATTAGGTCTATTTACAGTACCAAAAAAAATGTGCTTCCTAACAATAGACATACATAATTATTTAATTTGTCTAATTACAAATTTTATCAGAAAAATTTCAAAAAGATCTCAATCGGTCCCAATGATGCAGGTTGATGCAGTCGAATGCTCATCGGGTTGGTCTGGGTTGGGACCGGTTGTTTTCGGTCCGGTCTTTGGTCCAACGTTTTTGCTATTTCAGGTTTCGGTCCGGTCCAGTCCGGTCCGGTTTGGTCCGGGTTTGACCCAATGAACACCCCTATCCCCAACACAAGGGATCAAACACAAAAAGACATTATAATGAGACAAAATTTTCACTGACATATGATAACAATTGTTCCACCTTGTGTTTCATCCACCAGGACCACCACCCAACCTTTTAGCCAGTAATTGTATTGCTTTTTTCTGTAGCTTTTTGTAATGGTTATTACCCACTGGTATCTCTTCCCAAACTTCATTATCTTTTGTAATGGGTATTACCCACTAGATGCTTTCGTTGAATCATACATCTACTCATCTCTTCTTCAATGGTAAAATAGGCTAGTACATCATCATGCATATTCCCCCTTCATCCCCAACCCTACACCCATATCTCTCCAATTCCACAATGATGATATAAATGTGGAACATACCCACTTTCAATACCATTCTTCCTACCAATTAGCACTTATACTCCGTAACTCTCCTTTCCATTTCTCACACCATTTCCCCTACCTCCACTTCACTCTATTTACAGACCTCACCTTGTATCAATAATGGGGAGAAATCCATTTCATCATCATCCTCAATCACACAATTCAGATTTGTGTTTCCTAGTCGTATTGTCAACCACCTATTCGATAAAATGCCTCTAAGAACTTTCTACAAATCCCCCCCCCCCCCCAAGAACTTGCACCTCTGCTTCTCTCAAAACCTCCTTTATGCCACCTCAATCCCTCTCCTGCTCCATCATCCTTCAAACTTCACTGACAGTCCCTCTTAATCTTTTTCTTTTTCATTTGTTTCCTCTCTACTTTCTCAGACCTAATCTCCACCTCTAGTCTCTTTGCAACTTCTTCCACACTACTAAGAAATTTTGCCCCAATGATGTTTCCAAATTATATTGCTTCCAAGGTGCTTAAATCTGTTCCTCTAGATTCAAATGAAACTTTTTGGGTTGTGTTTGAATATGATTCCTTGTCATCAACTTCTACCTCTCTAACCGTTTCTTCTGCTGCTGCTGAGACAATCACATTCTCAAATCCAGGCGGGTGTGACAAATCTGAGTCATTTGTATTTCTCATGGTGGAGCAATTGTTATCATATGTCAGTGAAGATTTTATCTCATTATAGTGTCTTTTTGTGGTGGGGTTTGATCCCTTGTTTTGGGGAAGTTGTGGTTGCTTTTTGTTAGGCAATTGAGTTTAAGTCTTTAGTTTGATACTTGCCCATTTTTAATGTTGGGTGAATTTTGGATGGGCTTTGATGTAACATACTATGTCATGATATCACATATGATTATATCCCCGATATAATCGCCCGAGCTTGATATATGCAGTGACGATGGATCAATTATTCCTTAGGCACTCATGACATTCTATATTGATTCAAATGCTTCCCTAATGTGATCCACTAGGTTGTATAACTTCATAACCCTTGGAGTACACATTAAAGTAGCAACATTGAACTTCGACTTCAGGTCATAGTTCTAAGTCGAAGGGCTCCGTTCCTTTTGTAGATGACAAGATCTACCAGGATCACATAGTGACAAGGGAAAGGAATTTGTTGTAACTCCTAACGGTCGACATAACATAGACAGTATGAATCTGCATCATGGCGTAGCTCCCACTTAACTTGGGCATGTCGCTCATTTATGCCACACGAATATTAAGTCCAAATTTTACTCAAAAATCTTACATAAGTCCTCAGATCAATGCACCTCAGCGTTATCCTTTCACTCATGATCCGACTTTGAGGCTTGTAGTATGAAATCTACTAGTTCATACTTTGACTCAATAACAAGAGTCTCATCTTAGACTTCCTCGGGTGATTTTCAAGAAGAAGCTCGTCTTTTGTACAACATATGTATGAAGATATACAACATAATCTCATCTGTCCGCCACATAGGCGTCATGAAGATCACCCATGTGATAAGGTGGATCCTAAGTCTAGCGACAATTAATGTGCCTACTCATGAATTTATAGAAAGATAAAATATATCATATCCCCAAAAAAATACGCGCGCGTTTGTCATATTAATCCAACATGCTAAACCCTACGCATCGCTAACCCTTCACGTGGGCTTGGAATGCATATCTAGGAATAGGCTTAATCAATGGATCAGCTATCATCTTACCAGTCAATATATACTTGAAGACAACCTCCTTCTTTATGGCGTCATAAACGAAATGGTAACGCCTCTTGATGTGCTTTGACTTTTTGTGGAACTTCAGATTCTTAGCATACTGTATAGCGAATGTATTATCACATAACATCTCTATGGGATCATCAATTCTGGGAGTGATGTTGAGACCCTGGAGAAACCTCCTCATCCACATTGCTTCCTGGGTGGCCGGCGAGGCTACAAACTACATACTCAACTTCTATAGTAGATAATGCGACATAATCCTGCTTTTTACTGCACCATGATATTACTCCTTCACACAAGATGAAAGCATATTCTGAGGTGGACTTAGACTCATCTAAATCACCTCCCCAATCGGCATCCGAGTATCCTCTTAACTTCAAGTCCCTTCCTTGGAAACAGAGGACTAGATTAGACATACCACGAGGGTAGTGTAAGATCTTCTTGACATCTTGCCAATAAGTTGGTCCTGGGTTATGTTGGTAACGACTTACCAATCTAACCGCAAAGCATATGTCAGGCTTTGCACACAAAATGGCATACATCATGCTAGTTATGGCTCTAACATAGGGGACAATACTCAACCTTTCCTTTCCTTCATCTGTGTTACAATGTTGATCAAGACTTAAGCAAATGTCTTTCTCAACAAAAGTGTCAACGGGATTAGAATTGTGCATCCAGAAGCGCTCTAAAACCTTCTCAATGTATGTCCTTTGGCACATACCAAGAAGTCTCTTTGGACGATCCCCGATTATTTCAACACCTAGGACATACCTAGCTTTATCCATGTCCTTCATCTCAAAGATAGAGAAACAACCACTGCTTAGTAGCATCGATAATCTCCATGTTGTTTTTAGCCAAGATTATATCATCGACATATACACATAGTGGTCTTCTAAGACCATAGTGGTCTTCTGAGAAACCATGGTTAAGCCAAAAGAGGTTATGGCTTCATGGAATCTAAAGTACCAAGTCTCAAAAAACTGTTTGAGACCATATCTGGATCGCTTGAGACGACAGACTTTGTCTTCTTGACCTCTCAACACTAAGTCGATAGGTTGGTCCATATATGTCTCCTCCTCAAGGTTATTACTGAGGAAGACAATCTTCACATCCAATCGGAACAAATCCAAGTCCAAATGGGCTACCAAGGCTAGAAGTAGGTGAATCGAGGCAAATTTCACCAGAGGAGAAAATGTATCTTCATAATCCACTCCCTCAATTTGTATGAAGCCTTTTGCCACAAGTCAGACCTTGATCTTTTCAATCGACCCATCTGTCCAGCCCTTAATTTTGAAAACTCACTTGTTTCCTATAAATTTACGCTAGGGAAGGAGGTGAACAAGTTCCCGTACTTGGTTTTTCACCATTGATTCCATCTCATCCTCCATGGTGTCCATCCATTCAGTATGGTTTAGTGAGTTCATAGCCTCCGCATAGGAGGTAAGCTCGTCAAACTCCAATGGAGTGCATTGAAGATTTCTTCTTCGATTTGGACATATCGACGAGGTATTCTTTCACGTTCACTTCTTTAAAGTATAGGACTTCTCTCTTCAGTTTGGTCAGATGCATCTCTCCCCCTTCTCCTTTGAGGTGAGGGATTTTGATCATTGGTAGGAGCGTTCCCACTATCCTCGTGATCCTATCTTAGGGAATGGGGTGTTTCTTCATCCTCAGGTGGGTTGTCTTGACCAAACGTGTTTCCACCATCTACTAGATTTCTCCCAACCTCCCACTCTCTATAAGTGGTGGTGGAATTGAGCCATTCGCGGTGACTTGATGAGTATACAAATTCTCCCCCTATAAATTCTCCCCCTCATCTAGAGATGGTTGAGAGCATTGTTGTACTTCATACAACTAGAAGTCCTTTATAATCTCACCAATATTTGAGAACTCATCCTCAAGAAAGTCAACATTGTGGGAATGTATTTCCTTCATGTCACCATTTAGGTGTTCCCCTTACATTACATGTCATTTGGAATGTTCAGGGTATCCAATAAATATCATCTTAGTAGCTCTTCCACCAAATTTCCCATATTTGTGAGTTGGGTTGTACACATAGCCTATCAAACCCCATCGGCGTAATTGATCTAAGGAGGCTTTCTCCTTTTCCATAATTCATATGGAGTAATAGAGACACTCTTACTTGGCACACGACTAAGGATGTACTTTGCAGTAAGCAATAAATCCCCTCAAAATGTGATTGGTAAGTTTGTTCGTGCCATCATGGACCTAACCATGTCAAGCAATGTTTTATTCATTCGCTCTGCAACACCATTTTGTTGCGATGTGCCAGGAATTGTTTGGTCACTATGTATGCCCTTTTGCTCACAGAATTCCTTGAACGTGTCAAATAGATATTCACGGCCGATTCGAAGGGTATTAACCTTTTCTTTCAACCGTGTTTCAAATTCATTCACAAAGCGTTTGAACACATTCATACCTCATGACAAACACATTTAAGCCAAATGGAGTTGATCGGGCTTAGAATTTCAATTAGTCACGTGGATGATAAAAATCCACCCATCGAACTCATACAAACATAAACTATAATTTTGAGGGTTTTTATATAAGAACAAGAACAAGAAAGAAATCAATAAAGGATATGAACAATTTTATAGAGAATTCACTTTCCAAGTTGAACTAGGGTAATCAAAAATCTTGCGTAGGGATCTTCCACAAGCAAGGAACATTGAATTACCCAATAAATCTCACCAAAGAGTGTAGGATTAACCACTCACTCACAAATAAAAAGATTCACAAGCAATTCTACTCAAAAGGGTTAGCATTTCATTGATTAGGGTTTCACACACTCTTCAATTACAAACTCTCAATGGAAAAGCAAGATGTCATCTAAATCTAAAGTCTAACCTTCACAAAATGAGGCTTACATATATAGGGAGAGGGTTAAAAGAGGTAAAAAGAAAGAAGGTCAAAATGCAAAGAATTAGAGAAAACGAGGATGACACAATCGTGACATGGCATGACACAGTTTGTGTCATGCTTCATATGGGTTGTGTCACCTCTTTTCAGCCCAAAACTTCATCTTTCTTCGTATACAACACGATCGTGTCATGGGCTGACACGAGCGTGACCCCTTGCTGGAGGGGTGGTCATGATTGTGTCATGCCTTGACACGATCGTGTCTTTTGACACAAGTCTTGGCTCCTTTTTGATGTGGATGACATGAGTGTGTCATCCAACGACATGAGTATGTCCTCCTTACCTCCTTTGTTTTCTTCTTTATACTTCTTCGTATGGTCTTCCAACTAGACCCTTGTGCAAGGTGAATGACCATACCGCATCTTAGTTGCCAAAATGACCAAAATGCCCTCAGATTAATCTTCTTTGGATGTGAAATGATCGAAATACCCTTACCCTTGGGTTGATTCTTCTTCCATTAGACACCCAAAATGAGAGTCAAGCTTGATGCGAGCTCTTTATTCATGCTAGAAATTGTTAGATACTCAGGGCGTTGTTAGCAGACAAACAATAATAAAGGGCGAAAAATAATAAAGATTCGACACAAGGAATTAACGTGGAAAAACTCAAACCGGGAAAAAACCACGAATGATGCACTATCAGAGGATTACAACAATGTTTCAGAGATTCCGACCTCCACAATCTCTCACAACCTCCCTAGAGTTACAACCTGAGAACTCAACACTCATAGATGAGCCTCACACAACTCCTTCAAGGACACAGAGATTACAGGTCAGTCTCTTGTGGTATAAGATGAAACACTCTTAATTGCAATACTAATAAACTTAGCACCTAAACTCTATTTATAGTACAAGGCTGACACAATTTTAGGATTAATAGAGTCCCTACAACAAAGGAATTACAAAAAAGAAGTAGAACAAATCAACAACTTGATTCCCACTCAAACTCTTCTACCTTGTTCCCCAAGAGACAGAGACCAACCCAAAATTAGTCTCCACATTCAACCCAATAGAAATCCCAAAGTCAAGGCCCCCTTAAAATACCTGAGAAGGATCCCAATGAGGACCCGAAGCTGCATCGTATGGTCTGGGATTCACCCTGAGGTGAACACCGCCACCCGAGGTGACCAAAACAAACCTCCAAGGACCCGAATCCCCTTTCCCTACAACCCTGTTTGACTTGTTGGGGAGGATAGAGAGACTTTGAGCGTCGGGAACCATAGATGTATCAAAATTGAACCAATACCAATAAGGTTCATACCTCTAAATCTACGTTGATGCTCGACTGAGATGAAGAAAGAGAACTTGTCACCAATAACTCTATCAATAACGACATTGATGCTTGTGTGATTGAGTGAAAGAGGAAGCTCGAGTGACGGACTATAGACAAAGAAAGGATAGAGGAAAGGAAATAGTTTAGGGCTTACTATTGTTTCTGGGCCCAAATTTAGACATATGAGCTTAACTTGTGGCAATAAATTAGAAATACCGCTCAATTTACATCAATTGCAACCAATTTATTTTTTTTATGCCCAATATGATGTGTTTAATCACAAAATTATTTGGTTGCCCCATTTTAAATTATTGAAATAATTATTTTTTTGCCACTCAAAGTATTCTAAGTTTAATGTTCAAAAAATATTTTTCTTCCATTATCTCACTCTTATTATCCATTCAAAGAAGATAATGGAGCATTCTAGCTCCAAAACAACTCTTTCCATTGATTAAATACAGAAAATTTACAACGAAAAAAGTTGCAATATACAATCCGACTTCCAACTTAAGAGATACAATTTTTCTTAGTCCTCTCACTACAACTATCATACCATTGAATCCTTCATGTATGCCTTTAATCTCAACCATATACACAAAAATTCATATATATATATATATATATATATATATATATATATATATATATATATATATATTATCTATATATAACACCTAACCTTTACTTTGAGGAAGCAAACAAAGATGAGTACCCTTTGGCACCAATTTTATGATCCTGATGTAACTGATTCAACTTTGCAAAAACTCCTACCAATGGTGCAGTGTTGTAAGTGCAAGCCTCAGTTTGCATATAATTCCCTCTAGCATCATTAAACTCGTCACGGTAATTAGGACCCCCAACAAGTGCCCCAACCAAGACATTCGGGTTTGGGTATGGTCTCCCATACCAATTGTCATACCCTTGGGTGCACCCAATGAAGGCCTTGTTTTCTCTATATGATACAATTGAAGCCCCTCTATGGTGCACCCTTTTGGGATAGTTAGAGCCATACCCTACCAAGTAGCTCATGTTGTTAGGGTTTGAGCCTAGGATGTAGTCCACCTGTGACTTGGCGAATTCGAGGATTCTGTCAGGGGTTAGGACTCCGTTTGGGCATCGGAGGAGGACGTTTTGGTCACGGAGGAAATCGGAATATATGGTTAGGAGAAAGGTGGCGGAAGAAACGTATTGCATGTTGTTCCATTGTCGGACGTACAAGAGGCCTCCTGGTGTGCGTTGAACGTTGCTGCCATTGTTGTTCTTGTTGAGGCAGGAACAGAGGTAGTATTCTGCCTTTTCTTGGTACTTTTGAAGTACTTCTACATGTTGTTTGTGCTTCTTATTATGGAGCAACTGCAAAGCAACCATATATGGTGTTATTAGCTTTACAAGGAATGGACATATTTTGCAAACTATGATAAAAACTAGAAAACATTGCATTTTCATATACGTCATCCAAACATCTTTCTTTCTTTTCATGACTAAAACACGATGTCAAACTGAAATAAAGGATAAATAAGTACATTTGAGCCGTATTTACGAAAATGTTAGAGCCCACCTCTACAAATTAGAACATATCTATAAATGCAAATATTCTTCTAAATGTTTTAGCGTTTCATTTCAAATTGTAAGTTTGTCCCAAATCCTTGAAAATGGCACTTATGATATAAGTTGTTGGCGGTGTTGCCTTCATAAAGCTCAACTAACAGCATGATCACTACTTTATAAATATTCAAATAGATTTCAATATCAATAAGTTGCATAAAGGACAGAGACCTTAGGCTCAGTTCTTTTATGGAGTAGGTTACAATACAATGTCACATTGCACCGCACTCTTTAACTTCGATCACACTTCACTACACCAATAATCATTACCAATATATCTCTCTACTTTTCTCCAATACTTTTCACATTTTCTCTTCTCATCATTTTCAAATTTTACCGCATTTATTACCACACTGCACCAACCGTATAAAAAAACGGAGTTAAGTCTTGCTGTTGACATTATTAGAATAACAGCAAGCTTACATTGACTACAGGAGGAATGATTTGCAAAGTGAACAAGTAAACATGGAAGTTCAATCAATCAAGCTTAAGTCAGGGAATTAGCAGAAAGCAGCAGTAATTAGCTCCAAGAATGGCGGGGTATTAGTCAAAATCAACAAAAAAAACTGCTGTCGGTTGTCTTCGTTTAAAGTCAACAATTATTCAACTAAAGACTAGTAATTTCACTATTTTGAATTTGAGGAGACAGGAGCCAGAATTTGGTGGGTCCAGTATATTTCTTCATTTAACTTGTTTTCTTCAATTAATTGGGTACCATTATTCACTATTTCAGCACGGTAGTTCCATCGACATATGCATGTGGACTCTCTGCACTTGTATGGTCCATTGTTATAAATCCTTAAGTTTGGTTTAGGCGTTATGATGATGAGTTTTAATTCATTCACTCATGATATGGCGTAAACGACGGCAGTAAGGTCGTGTAGACATTTCGATCTCTGAGACGAGTTTGAAAGCGAGTTTGAAATATTAATATTTTAATTATATTTTTTCTCTCTCCTCCTCCATCTCATTTTTATCAATATATAATCAAATTAATTATATTCTTAAGTGAGATTCATTTACTTTTTTTAATTAATATGAATCAAATTCATTCTCACCATCGGAAAGCTAACTAAATAAAAAGTTAAATTTTGACTCTCTTGATAGGGGTCCACAGATCCCACGTCATACAATTAGTCAAACTCAAACTCACCATTGCGGGTGCTCTTAGCATGGTAGCCACTCCCGTAATTTAACAACTTTTTATTATTGGTTATAAGTTTAAAATCAACATAATGGCCGATATGTTATAAGATGGACTGATGGACTAGATAAAATAAATTAACAGTAATTCTAATGTAAGACCGTCTTACCATAAATTGATTATAAGACATATAATGTTATGATGACTATTTATAAATGCATGTGAGTAACAATTTATTTTGACTGACTCTAATAAAATACGTTTTTTGATAAATTATTAGACACCTTAATGCTAAAAAGTCATTCTAATATCACTTATTAGTCATAAAAAGATTAAAAATGTCACGCTATGAGAAGTCTGTTTCCTACGCTAAAATTTGTGATAAACTAATAATCTAACTTTCCATACCTATTTGAATAAATGATTGGGCATTTACCTAAAGTTACCAAGATTTTAGTAAGGCCTAGTTCTTTTCTGCGGTTGGCAAACTACGGTGTCACAGTCTACCTCAGTTTGCTACAACCCGCCACATTTTACCGCAAATCATTATTTTTCTCCTCTACTTTTAACATTCTCTCTCCTCACCTACCCCACATACCAATAACCTACCACAATTCCACCACACTTCACCCCAGCATTTCGCAAAATACCGCATAAAAGAACAAGGCCTAAATATATCCAATCAACCTCTAAATATTTACTCAAATTTAATTATTCAATTATTTTTATTTATATTCACCTAAGGCCCTATTCTTTTCTGCGGTACCGCAGTTTGCAACAACTCACACATTTAATCACAAATTATTACTTTTCTCTCTCCTCACTTTTCTCCTCTACTTTTTACATTCTCTCTCCTTACTTACCCCACATACCAATAACCTACCACAATTCCACCATACCCATCATAATTCCACCACACCTGACTATACCTTACTGCAAAATAACGCAGAAAACAATAGGGCGCAAATGTATTTATGTTACTTAACACAAATACACAATTCTTGAAATAAGCGGTAAATGCGTGAAAAAAGGAGGGATGAGTGATTCTGATTCATGAAGCACTTTGGGAGCTACAAGTGGAAAAATCAGGAGCACATGCCTCTAGGCTTGTGCTCTGCCCCTTTAACTTTAATTGCAGTTCTGGCACCCCCTCATTAGGGCTTCATAGTTACGACGTCTATACACCTATACCCTATAATATACTATACACCCAACACTTTACTTTATACAAAGTTCAATTCTCACACTCTCACTTTCACATTATTTCTTCAGGTTCAGGTTAGATCGGGTTAAATTCTCACATTCTCACGTTCACATTATTCATACAAAGTTCAATTTTTTATTTGGGTTAAATTGGTTCAACTTAAAATTTAGATGTAAAATTGATGTTCGTTTTACTTGTCTTTTGGATAAGATCCAATCAGATAATTGAAATGAATTTATGGGTCTGTTCTTTGGATTCGTAACTCTTTCCAATACAATTTCAATTCAATCCAAACCTTACACAATTTCCAAAAAAATATTCTCTCTAAAATCACAATCCCCAAAAAATTATCATAACTTATCCAACCAAATCCAATTCAATCCAATCCATCCAAACCTCATTTTATCCAATCCAAATAACAGTGGTCTAAAATTGCTGTTTGACTAGTCCAGTATATAGGCTCAGGCTCAGCATACAGTGAATAGACTGCAGGTTTTATCATTTGGAAATGCACGCCAATGAACAAAGTCCTTTAGGTTAATGCGCAACCTATTTTTAATGTGGTATTGTACTGAGGTCTATATAATTTCATGCCTAAATTGCTCTTTGACCAGTACCAGCATTATTTTTGTATACTACTTCCATTCTTTTTTATCTATTATTTACGATTTTCATTGTTAATTTTTAATTAATAATTTTAATATAAAATTTTTATAAAAAATATAATATTATATTTTTTTAATAATATTTTTCATTATAAATCTAATGACATCAATTTTATACGATAAATAATTTAGGGTTTTTTTATTAGTTTGTTGGAAACCTCCTGTGTGATTTGAGCCACTAGATGAATTGGAAATCCTGAAAAGGGGAAGTTCGAAGCACGTGATCCCATGCATAACCAAGTCAATTCAAGTCACACTCTTGAGTCTTGAGTCTTGACCCCCGTGTCACGTGAGGCGCACGTGACGTAAAGTGTCGGCAGAAATTTGGAGAATCGGGGTCCCCAACCCCTATGCCAATTGCCACGCGAGGCACAATTCAAATGTGTACTCCCTCGGTCACAAATTAATTCTCTCTGAACTTAATTAATTTCTTAGTATATATAATATTTTATTATTCACATTAAGATGTTAAAGGTAAAGCAAAAATTTCTCAATTTTAATTGCGAATTATTGAATCATAAGAGATGATATTTTAAAAGTAGTATTGGACATTCATACGCTATACTATTTTTTGGGGTCCTAATACGCTGTAATATTGGAATTGGTGGCACCTATGCACTGAAAACGAACTCCGACAATAATGATTCATTAGAGATTTTCCGTGCATGTAAACTGACAATAATGACTCATTAGAGATCTTCCGTGCATGTAAACCGGCAAAACTTCATTTGGCAAATTTTTGTGAGATTTTAACTAAATTTACGCCGAATAACTCTAAAATTTGTGTTGACTTAAGTCCGACTTTAAGAAAATAAAAGAGAGCAAAATAACTTGACTCGAACATATAGATTTTAGGATTAACAAACATAGATTCAGTTAAAATAAAAAGGAAAATTGAAAAAAAATAATCCATACTTTGACGTATTGGAAAAAAAAATCCGAACTTATAAGTTTGTTATAGATGAATTGAACTTTAACCCCTATTACTTTTAGCATCCACCACCTATTTAAACTCATCCGAGAAGTAATGTGACAATCCGTGAGTAATATCGTCACAACCATGTCACTTTTTGGACGAATTTAACTAGGTGGTGGATGCTAAAACCAATAGGAATTAAAGTTCAACTCATCCATAACAAAGTTGTAAGTTCGAATTATTTTTTTCCAATACCCACAAAGCATAGATTATTTTTTTTCTAATTTCCCAAATAAAAAAGAATTACAAAGACAAATAAACAAAAACATAGTGATAAATAATTTGAGGAGAATAGAAAGGTACCTGAGTGGCAAGAATTTGGAGGCCGGCAAATTTAACGTCCCAGCTGAATTCAGTGATGGCCCAGCCGATCCCACCAAAGTCATTAGCATTACGAACAGCGTAATTCAGGTACTCCTCCCTGTCGGTGGCCTTGTAAAGCCACAAAGCTCCCCACAACAACTCATCTTTGTATCCACTCACTGACGCATAATAGCTCTTTACCACTTCTAGCTTTTCGTCATATTTCCCTCTGTATTTGTCCCCAAACTCGAATAACTGCATTCCCACACAAGCAAAATAATCGCATTAGGCACCGCTATTTTGTGCGTTGCATTTGCGTTGTATTGTGGTAGACTGCGGTAAGTTGCGGTGAAAATAGTAAAAAGGTAACGGTAATTTGCGGTATGTTGCGGTTAGTTGCGTTAACGCATAAAAGAACGGTGCAGTGTTTTAATGCTTAAAAGACTAATAGTGCGTTTGGTTCTTTATCAGGAAAAGTTTAGAGTGCGTTTATTTAGTCAAAAACTTTGGAAAAATGGTTAATTTTTCCGGGTTGACTTATTTTCCCGATGTTTGGTTGTACATTGATTTTGGGAAAGTTTTTACAAGTGCTCCACCATTTGCAAGATTTTCCTAGGGAAATTTTTCCTTAGGGTTAGGGGAAATATTTCCAATGGAAAACTTTCCATGGAAACTTTTTTCCGAGAAAAATTTTCTTAGAAATCTTACCAAAAGCACCCTTAGTCTCTTACTGGGAAATTTTTCACTGGGAAAGTTTTCCCTAGAAAAATTTTCTCTGAAAAAGAATAATTCACAATGTTTGATTTACATTTGAAAATATGGAAAAGTTTATAGGAAAACTCATTTAAAATGATCAAACTATCCTACATATATTAATTTACAAAATAATTTTTAGGGGCATTTTCGGAAATAAATTAACAAAAATTTTCCATTTCCCATGGGGAAAAACCCTTTTCCAAGCCTTCATGTGGGAAAGTTTTTCTCATACACATTGGAAAAATTGTGGGACCCAGTTCAAATTTTTTTCCCTTCATTTTATAAACAAGCATGATAAAGTTTGATCAGCTTAAAAAAAAAATGACAAACTTTTCCGAAAAATAGTTATAACCAAATGCTTCCTAAACATGGAGTACTGCGTCATCATCCAATATTTTGTCAATTAAAATCATGAAAATTGCAAAGTTAAAGACGTACGAAGCGATGCCCAACTTTACCAGTGACCGAGACATGGATTCTTGTACTACGTATCTTATTACATAATCCTAGAATACTAGCTACTTAGCTAGTGTTGTCTGAAGAGAAAAATTATTATCATTACAACTTTGAACATTGTACGATGCTTTTTCTACTTTATTTGCATTATTTCTTCAAGTATTTAAATTTATTTTGTTAAAGTAATTGCCTTTAGAGGCCTTCTTTCATAAAAACCAACATTATGTTCTCTCACAAATTGAGTTATACATTAGTCAGTATGATTGGCATAATGGCATTAATTGGTCCTGCAATTATTTATGGAAGACAATTTATAATATTTCACTGTCAAATCTTTTAAGATTATGTCACTTGATATTTACTAATTACTACAGCTTGAATGAAACATCCACTGTCAGTACTCAGTATACTGTTTTCATATGTAGTTTATTTGAGTTTATTCTAAGAATGATAAAAAAAAAATAGAATATAGTCTCAAAATTAATTAAGGTTATGTTCTTTTGCAAAGTAAGTGAATTTTATATACTATCTCCACTACTTTATTTATCTTTGCTTACTTAATCTGTCAAATTCATGGATAAAAAACAGTTAGGTGAAAGTTAAATTTTGGTAATTTTTGATCATTTTTAATAACTTTTAGTAAATTCTGGTAACTTTTGACAAATTTACACCAATATATCAAAATTAATTATTTTTTTAAGTTTGATAATTGTTGGTAATTTTTAGTAAATTTTGGTAAATTAGATTTACCTATAAATTTGAGAGGGCCTTAAGTTTACATTACCTATACCTTCCCTACGCTCAAAAAGAACAAGGCCTAAATACTGTCATTAATATTCTAGTAGTTGTAATCTTATGCTGTGTTCTATACTGCGGTATTTTGCGGTGAGGTGTGGTGAAATTGTGGTGGGGTGTGGTGAAATTGTGGTAGGTTATTGGTATGTGGAGTAGGTGAGGAGAGAGAATGTAAAAAGTAGAGGAGAAAAGTGAGGAGAGAGAAAAGTGAAGAAAAAAAAAGTAATGATTTACGGTGAAATGTGGTAGGTTGTGGCAAACTGCGGTACCGTGTGGCACCGCAATTTGCCAACCGCAGTATAAAACACGGCCTTAATGGATATGAAATAAATAGTAGGATTAGACCCCAGCCAGCGTGTATTAAAATAGTATAAATACTATATCCACGTTAGCTTAAACCAGATCTGCTTTTACATTCCTTAAACACTACGAGAAACTGATGTAATGCAGAGTATTATAATAATGATGCAATTAATTAGTGTGTGTTTGTGTGTTATGGTGAACAAATTAGAAAGCAAACTAATCCAAGATTTTGTTAAATTAAGTAGCCCTGCTCCACTTCCACCAGCTATTTGGTATTGGTATATATATAAAGGGCTTGGTAGTTAGTAGTTACTAGTTATCTACTCAATACCACAAACTTTTAATTTATGGTATCATTATCAACGTCAAAATAATGCCACCACTACATCACAAATCTTTCCATCGCTTTCAAACTCTCAAATGACTCAAAAGAGAATCAAAAGATACCAACTTTACCACATTTTGAAATTTTTTTTCAATTACAGGTACATTACATACAGTAGAAACAGTTTAACAATATATGAAGATACATAATGAATGTTTTGCGGGATAACGGTAATTTTCTAGTGATTAAATGATAGTTTTTAACAAAACTTTCATTAAGTGTAGTATTTGGTTGGTAAATTTTATCGAAAAAAGTGGCCAACTTTTGATAATTTTCGCATGCTTCGTAGTGATTATCGTTTAATAGATTAGGATAATTTTATGTGGGGTTAATATTTCAAATTCAAACTCAAATTCAAGAAACAAAATTTCAAGTAAGAAAATTTTGTCCCACGTGTCAAATTTTCATGACTAAAAAACAGTTGGGTAAATATTAAATTTTGATACTTTTGGATAATTTTTGATAAATTTTGTTAACTTTTGACAAATTTATAATAATATATCAAAATTAAATTTTTTTTTCTTGTTTTTCAACTTTGGTGATTTTTGATAATTTTTAACAAAAATTGATAAATTTTTGATAAATTAAAATTACTCGTAAATGTGACATATACTCTAAAAAGCAAATATACCATAATATGCATATAATTATTCGTCCCCTAAAAGTTACTTCCTCTTCCTCTTTCCTCAATATTTGTCATGTTGTAATTTCAACTTAAAATATATATTTTTCTTGATATCTTCATGAATTACCATTTTTTTAAGTATTCCCTAGAACTCTAAAATTGATAATTATATATTTCGGCGCCGTTTTTTTTTGCAGTTAATTTACGGTACGATAAATTGTGGTTCGGTAAGTTGCGTAGATTGCGGTAACTTGCGATGGAAATAGTAAAAAGGTTATGGTAATTTATGGTCAATTGCAGTAGGTTGCGGTAATTTGAGTTGTGGTTAATTGCGTTAACTTAGAGAGTAGCTTTCAGAAAACATGGACCAATTTTTTCTTGATTTAGAAACGAAAAAGAAATAGAAATAAAAGGTGTGATTATAGTTTACCTGTTGAGCATGATGTAGGAGTAAATGAGAGTAATGGGGGTTGATGTTTCTGAAAACGATGGAAGCTGCTGCCATGGCTGCCGCTGTCTCTCCGGCCAGATCCGAACCCGGGTTCGCCTCGTCGATCTTGTACGCTTGCCGTGAAGTCGTCATGTCCTCCGGCCTCTGCCAACAGTAGTGATCTGTGTCCCCATCACCCACCTAAATTCCAACACAACCTACTTTAAATTTGCTAATTCATGTAGAAAATGTTTAAATTTTGAAGCTTATATTTTTTTTACCATCCTCTCATGAGTCATGACAGTTTTGTTACCCATTAGTTAACCCCCTGATCATTGATCAAATAAGACCATCCAAATCAACCAAAATTTAGATGATCCTAGCTAAATGTACCCCATTCAAAAAGTTCCAGTTTGAATGTGGTGGAATTAGACCTGTGAGTGAATCTTTGACCCGACCCAACACCGCCCAGAAATTATGAGTTTTGAACATGATTTCTCAACCCGAACCCGTAAATTAGCTTATGGGTACCAGAAGATAATCGTATTTGTGACTTTTCGTTGAAATTCATGACTATTAAGTTATAACCTGCTATTTCTCTCATTTAGGTTGAAATATTTACAATTACTTATGGGTACCAGAAAATAATCGTATTTTATTATGTATATTATATCAAAAATAATATTTAGAGATAATTTTTATAAATGAAAAGGCGGAAAAAAACCGCAATCGTAATCCGAAATACACCTGACACATATTTGACACATATTTACCCGAACTTGACATTCGACCGACCCGTAAGCCGGGCAGCCTCCGGAATTAACAGGTGTGGGTGGAATGATTGTTAGTGATTATGAAAATGAAGTACCTCGGCCCAAAGGACATGAGGGCTAGTATGAGCCTTGATGAAGTAATCAGTACCCCATTTAATAGCCTCAATAGCATGCTTATACTCATCACCGACATTTCGAATGGATTCCCCGTACTGAATGACTCCCCATGACAACATTGTGACTGTGAATGCCATTGGTAGTCCGAATTTCACATGGTCTCCTGCGTCATAGTACCCTCCTACCAAGTCCACCTGCCAGAAAAAGATATTCAATCGATCGAAAATGCATTTGTGAACAGAGATCCAAAATGCAGTTATGAACAGAGATCGAAAATGTGTGAAAGGAAAGAGATGAAGGAAGGAAGGACGAACGCCTTGTTGGAGGCCGTCGGTGAGGGCGGAGTGGTGGCGCCAGAGGAGGCGCTGGTTGTGCGGGAGGCGGCCGGAGCGCTGTGCTTCGAAGTAGAGGAGGCTCTTCGAGAGAGCGTCGGCGTAGTCGAAATTGAGTGCTGTGGAGGTCGAGATGAGAAGGGAGAAAAGGGCGCCATGGATGAGGAATGCCGCGCTCTTCTTCTTCTTCTCCATTCTCATTCTCTCTCGAGATTGAAAGAAAAAAAGAAAAAGAAGGTTTAGGAGAGGAGGAAGGCGAAACAGACTGGTGCCCTGCCCCCCCCCCCCCCTTTTAAATTGGTTGCCTCCCTCCTTTTCAACTTTGGAAATACGAAAATCTACCCCAAATTACTCCACGCTTATTTTACTCCCTTCATCGATTCTTCTTATTTGTCTGCTTCTCTCCTTTGATTTCTAACGTTTTCAATGCACACTTTCATTTTCATTTTTAACGTAACATAAACATATTCACATGAAACTATTACCTCCGTCCCATATTGTTTGTCCATCCAACTATATTTAAAAGTCCAATGGTCATGGGAAATGGGGTGAAAAATGTGTAATTTACCAAAATTGCCCTTACTTTTCTCATGTGAAGAAAAATAAAAAAGAAACAAAAGAGTATTTATTAGGGGTATAATAGGAATTACAATCATTGGAATTATAAAATGGACAAACATTTTGGGACAAAGGAGTTAGGTAGATGGACAAACAATTTGGGACGGAAGTAGTAATTTTTAATGTACTCCCTCCGTTCCATAATAATTGTCATAATTTTGACTTTTATGATCTTCAATATCACACTTTGATTGATAATTTCTTGCATAATATGTTATTAACAATTGTAATATTATACTTGTATGATAGTATTTTTCGTTACGAGTCTAATAGTGGTAATTTTATATAGCAATTCATTATATATATTGAGAAATTTATGGTCAAAATTTTTAGAGTTTGACTGCACAATTTTCAAATATGACAATTAATATGGAATGAAGGGAGTAACATAAACATATTCACATAAAACTACTTTTTACAATTTTTTGATGATATTAATTTTATATTTTAAAGTACTATATATATAAATATTAAATAATTAGTAAATAAAATTTACAAAAAAATAAATGTAAGTGCCTATTAACGACAAATAGAGAGTATTTTCTCCTTTCCATTTTATATATTGAGTAGATTTAAGCATCAATCGAATGTTGAAAATTCACCTTGAGTTTCTCAATATCTATAATGTTGTATTATATAATCAAAAAAATACTATCGTAAGAGGATAATATTGTAATTTTTTATGAAATATCATCCACAATATTGTCAGTCAAAAATTGACATTGACGATAGTGAAATAATAAATGTATATCAAATAATACAAAAAGGAGGGAGTACTTCATACATATTACAACTCATTAGAGGGGGATTTGGTAAAATTTGAGAAAAAAATATTTTAAATTTGAGTGAAACATTATCCCACGTAAATTTTTTTTGTTGATTAAACACAACCTAACATGAAGATATTTTGTCAACGAGGAAAATTGACCAATTTGTTTCATAATTTCCAACCAAGCACCCCATAATCTCTTAGGCTTGTATTAGGAACTATTTCAAAAAATGCACAAGTTCATATATTTTTAAAACATTTTTAAAAAACTATAAATTGACTCATGCGATGTAGGGTAAATTTTCATTAGCTCATCTAATTTATTTTCAGGAGAAAATAATTTTCAATAATTGATATGCACATTCTTTTTAGGTAGTTCATCCATTGGGAACTTCTCAGTTAAGCGTACTTGGCTATGAGTGGTTTCAGAGTAGACGGGAGATCCATGAGCACTCACATAGCAGGGCAAAGATTTTGGAGTGGATTGAGGCACAACGAGGATATTGTGCGCTTAAGTGATGGTGATTGTAACACCCTGAATATATGGTTAAGTGTGGCTTAAAGAGATTGAAATGACTACTTATATGTTAGATCATCAAGGTGCACCTTCTTTTTTTAGGTAGCTCATCCGTTGAGAACTCCTCAGTTAAGCGTGCTTGGCTGGGACTAGTTTCGGGATCGGTGACCTTATGGGAAGTTTTTTCTAGCATCGTGTGAGTGAGGGCGAAACACGCTGGAAAAACTCATGGTAATTTGTGGGGCCGACCAGTAATCTTTGAAGCAGTTATCGGTAATGTCCGTGATGTGGGAGGGGCAGGGGCGTTACAGCCTTCATGTGAAGTTCTTCACTCCAAAGTGTGCTTGCATTTTCCATAAATCCTTCCAACTACTCATACCTCCTGTAGGTGAAGAACCCGGGGTGGTTTTTGCCCCCTACAGTAAGTGGTAGCCCAATTTCACCTCGTATTCGTCGTTCTTCATGTGCAGCCATATTGGGATGTCGATTGGTTTCTCCGAGCTGATGTACATGGAGAGGATTGCTTCAGCATGATCTGTCTCAAACAGGTTCCTAACTCTCTTCTCATTCCACCAGTCCTCCCTTTGGTTCATGAGTTGTATCACCCTCCAATCCTCCTTGCCTTTCGGTGTCAGGCCTATAAACTGTCTATTGTCAATCGGAATCCACCTATCTTTCTAGATCCCGATCTCCTTTCCACCACCCACCACCCACCCAACTTCTTTACGAGCAAATCTCTCAATGTCAGTAAGCTCTTCCATACATAGCTACCACCATTCCCCTCTTTAGTGTGCTAGAGACTCGTCCGTGGATAGTACCTGGCCTTTAACACCAAGGCCACGAGTGACTCTGGCTTCATGACCAATCTCCACGCCCGTCGTCCTAAAAAAGCAACATTATAATCTTCCATATCTCTAAAACCTACACCTCCCTGTTGTCTCCCTTTGCACATCCTTTCCCATGTCATCCAATGAATTTCACGCGTCTCTTGATCTCCTCCCCACCAAAACGACTCATGAGCCCACGCAACTCATCACAAAGTGTAGATGGCAGCTTGAACGCACTCATACGAGGGTATCACTTGGAGTATTGCTTTTATTAAGATCTCCATGTTGGCTTGCGAGAGCATTCGTTCCTTCCATCCATTTACCTTGCTCCACATTCTGTCCTTCAATTGGCCAAAGGCTGTTTTTTGGACCGTCCCAAACACAGTGGGAGCCCCAAATATTTTATGCATGATTCCATCGCCTTCATCCCCATGGCTTGAAGAATTTGGTGCCTTCTTTCGGTGGTTGTGTTAATGCTAAACATCACCTCGTACTTGCCCGAATTTATTTGTTGGCCGGATATTTATTCAAAGTGCTTCAGTAGCGCCTTGAGCTTGTTTTCTTCCTCCATGCTCGCCTTCATAAAAACCAATTGTCATCGGCAAATAACAAATTTGATATTTCCAGTGCCCGTCGACAAATTTTGATGTCGATAGATCTTCTTGCAAACATCTTCTCCTCACTAGCGCTGATAGGTCCGAGACTAACAAAAAGAGGTACGGCGATAAAGGGTTACCTTGACTCATCCCCCAACTCGGTTTTACCTTTCCCACCACTCTTCTATTTACATTAAAGGAGAAGACCATTGGCTTCACAAACTTCATTACCAGTTGAACCCACTCATCCCTGTCGTAGGCTTTGCACATGTCGAGCTTGGCCGCCGAGCTTCGTTGCCATCTAACACTTCCTTCCCCTCTTGTTGATTTTCATATTATGAAATATTTCATAGGCCACGATAACATTGTCAAAAATCAGTCTTCCCGGTATAAAAGTAGACTTCCTCGCATCAATTAATTTATCTATGTTCTTCTTCAATCGATTTACCACTACCTTTCGAGATTAGCTTGTAAGTGTCGTTACAAAGGCTTATAGGTCTTAGGTCTTTCATTGTTTGGGGTTACTTCATTTTAGGGATCAGCGATACCATCGTGTGGTTCAAAGTGTCAGGCATGTCCCCTCCATTCAGGACAGTCAAAGTTGCGCAACTAATCTCATCTCCCACCATCTCCCAATAGCGCTGAAAAAACAACTCGCACATCCCATCTGGTCCTAGGGACTTCATGGGCCCATTTATTTTAGAGCTAGCTCCACCTCTTGTCTCGTATATTCTTTTAACAATGCTTGTCTATCCTTGTCGGTTACCCTCCCTAGTATGTCCTCCAGCGTCTCCTCACTGGCTTCAAGGACGTTTGAATGGAATATTTAATTGAAATAGTCTGACACCACTTTCTCAACTGCTTTCTGTTCCGTCACTACTGACCCGTTCGGTCCCTCGATCATCTTGATTGTATTTTTCCTTCGTCGTTGGGCCTACCGTTGCATGGAAATATGTCGTATTTCGATCTCCTTCCTTGAGTGTTGTATGATGTGCTTGTTACGCTCAAAAGATCTCATCCAACTTCTCCATCTTCATTAGCTCACTTTCGATCCTTTTGATCGTTTCTCTCTTCCTTGAGCTCTACGGTCGCGTGCACGTGCCCGAAATTTTTTTCCCAAGGTCCTTTGCTTTATCATAAATGCGCCCAAACCTTTACTCGCTCCACTTCTTGAAAACTTTCCGCACTTTGCCAATCTCTATAAGATACCGCTAGGGGGTCCAACTATATTGTGTCATGCGTCATCCACCACTCTTTTAAACTCCTCATCTTGTAACCAGAAGACCTCAAACTTCGGCACCTTTTCCCCAGCCAAGTGCTCATCCTCCTTCTCTTCCGTATCCAATAGTACAGGGAAATGGTCGAACCCCTCCCATAGGATGCATCTCACCCACGCAATCAACCACATTGCATCCCATTCCTCATTTCCCATGAATCGGTCCAACCGTTTCTCAATCTCAATAAAGTCCTCACACTCCCTCTGGTTACTCCACGTGAACTTGTACCCTGACCACCCTAAGTCGCGAAGGTTACAATGTTCCAAGGCGTCCTGGAATTGGTGTACTATGTAAAAATCAAAGCCATCGTCTCCCCTCTTTTCACCGAGGAATAGTAGCAATTGAATTCACCAAAAGTAAGACTTGGTACACCATATTCCGCCTTTAGGAACTTCAACAGCTCCCAAGTCTTTGGCTTCAGCGTTCGTTAAGACCAACTATATACCAAGATGTTCTAAACCATCCACCCTCTCCCCGTACATCAACATCAATGTGATTTTGCGAATAAGGTCAAATTTCCAACTAGACCTTCTCCTTCCACAACATCGTGAGTCCCCCAACCCTCTCAATAGCAGGTACTGTTAGACATCCCCAAAAACCCCATTTCACCCTTACTAGCTCCCATCTCCTACGCATTTCTTTTTATCTCCATCAAGAACACAATGTTTGGGAAGTTGTTCGTACCGGCGTACGTAAGGAGATAATTGCCTCAGGCTTCCCCAACCCCCGCCAGTTCTAACTGCCATCTCTATATCATGGATTCTTCCTCTCTTCTTCTTTTACCTCCACCACAATCAACTGTAGTTCCCCTACCAACTCTTGCTTTTCTGCCCCCTTCATTTTCCTCGTCATACAACTTCCCACATGTTCGCTCTTCTTTTTACCATGCTCATCTATTTTAATCTTCTTCCGGGTAGAAGTTTTTGTCGCCGTCACATACTTCTTCGGGAGGATCGACCATGACGAGCATAACTCCTCTTCTCCTTTTTCCATAGCTCCTTATCCTTCGAATTTCTTTCCGGTTTCCACTCCATTCTCCTTGCCCCCTTGCGGTTGCCCTACTGTCTCCCCCCCTATGGTGTTCCCCGCCTCGTCGTATTCTCTTTTCTTCCTCTACCCTCCATTAGTTTTTCGTATTTGAAAGGTACCCATCGCACACAAGCATTCCCAAATTTGTGATTTCACCCGCAGCCAGGGGTTTGTCAATCTTCACATTTTTTTGAATCATGTTTATGGGTAATTTATTTATTTTCTTTTTCATGAACCCTTTTGATTGTTGGACCATGCTTATGTTGTTTATGGAGAAGAATATGGGGAAGATTATCAAGGGAGAAGAAGAGAGACAAATAAAAAAATAAATCAAAAATAAAATTTTATTATTTGTAACCAATTACATGTCACCAAAGTGATATTTTTGACAGTTTTTATTAAGTTGAGTGATGACGAGTTGATTGAAAAAGTTTCAGTGACGTTTTTGACATTTGGGATAAAATCAGTGACATTTTATTCCAGATGTTCTACAAATGTTATTTGGTATTTTTGTACTTACTAGTTTTTTTTTTCCTCTGGATGTTAGTTAAATTTAACTTGACTTATTAACTTGACTTATTTTTACTTACCTGTTTTCAAACTACATTACCTACCTTAGGCAACCTGGTACACCAAGCGTCCTCGCAAGCAGACATTACTGTCATGACATGTTCCTAATTTTTAGGAAACTTACCATTTCTCGCGATTCCATTCAAGGTTATTCACCAATTATGAAAATTTTATTTTGACATAATTTTTTCAAAAAATACTGATTACTTAAGCGTCAAATACACCATGCTTTTTAATTATCATGGCCACAATACCGCACTTGATTTTAACACTGCCGATGATAATTAAATAATTGCAACTAGGTTTTGAATAATGTATACATTTTAATAATTTTAATTATTTATTTATATTAAAATCAGGTTCCATGTTCTGTATATTTGTCGGTTTTAGCCTTTTAGGTTGCTGATTCTAAGTATTTGGAACTCAAATGTGTTTGACAATTTCAAATTCTGATTCAGAATAATATTCTACTCCCTTCATACCCAAAATAATATTCTATTCCCTTTGTATCGTAATATTTATCTTTTTGTTGACTATCACGGTCTCCAATATCACTATTTAGTTGATAAATTTTTATATAATTTATAAACAATTATAATAATATATTTTTGTGATAATATCTTTCGTTACGAATCTGTGATAATAATTTTATTTCACAAAGTAATATATATATTGAGCAATTTATAGTAAAATTTTATAAATTCGACTATACAACTTTCAAAAAATAAATAATATGAACCCTACCTTTACCCATTTAAATACTACAGAATTTTAAGAACTACCGAGTTCAATTGTGCATTATCAACTATCACGTCGTCTTGTAAGTTTTAACTCCAAAAAACAAAGAATAACTATGTTGTCGTCTCCTTAAGCAGCCAAACCCTAAACCCCTCTCATACGAAGCCCTTGTCTCCCTTTCCTTCTCTCTCTGACAAACATGGCGGCGAGGCCGGAGCTGCTGGCTCCGCCGGAGATTTTCTACGACGAAACTGAAGCTCGCAAATACACTTCTTCTTCTCGTATTATCGACATACAGGTTCCTCATCTTCTCCTTGCTGAATTTCTCTGATTTCTCACTGTTTACTCCAAATATATCGATACACGTTTAAATCACTGTGTTCGTTCCCCAAGAGATTCACCCTTGACAACAATTGATATGCTTTCGAAAGATGTTTGATTATGTGGTGGATTTGGGTGCCTGTTGTTAAAAATTCGTTTTTGGAGCTGCCCATATGAACAGCTTCTGCTGTTAATATTGTCCCCAAATTTGTATTTCTTACGAACTTAATGCCTTTTGAGTTATTTCATTGCTTAGTTGGTTTTTAAGCTCCTGTTGATGGAATTCACAAGCTTTTGGTAGCCATCTTTTGGTGTGCTTTGGTGAAATTCAAGGAAGAAATATTGACACTTGGGGCATACTATTTGGGTTTTGGTTATTGCCTTCTAGAATTTACCTCAGTTGGATTGACTGCGATCATGTTGATTATTGTCCATACATTGACGCTTGGGACATACTATTTGGTGGCTGAGTGTTAGTATGTATGGGATTTTGACCATGTTTGTGATGGCACTTCTGTAGGCTAAGATCTCAGAAAGAGCATTGGAGTTGCTTGCATTGCCTGATGATGGAGTTCCCAGACTGCTCCTTGATATTGGTATATACATGTCTTGGATTCCTGATTTTCCTTTTTGTACATTCTTTTGTTGTAATTTGGACATATATCACAAGAGTTGAAGGTATTTCTTTTAACTAGTTTACTTTGTTATAAATTAAAAGAAGGGAGACACTAAAGATGAAAAACTTGTTTTGCAATTTGTCTCCTATTTGTAAAGTAGTATTATTTCCTCAGTAGGATGGACAACAGTGTACTTAGGCCCAATCTCTTCACCTTTTTTTAGAAGAACAAGTCCTAAACAAGTTCGCAAAAATAAGTTCAGTTGATAAATTCAAATAAGTTCAGTCAATAAGTTCAAATAAGTTATGCAAGAGCTCTGAGAAAAGTTTCAGACATAATTCAGTAAAATAAGTTCGGTTAATGGTAAGTTCAGTCAAAATGTGCTTTTTGGTGAAGTCATTCTGGAGGACATGTCTCTGGAGTAAGAAAATTATCTCGCTGTAGTAATGAACAGCCTTCTCAAGACTACTTATGTATGATGATTCGTTTACTTTTGGTTTCGGGATTAGATATCGTACATCAAATCATAAGCATGCAAGTACCTTCTAGGTTTGTTTTTTCATAGAAGCCAGTGATTCAGGTTGGCAAAAGTCTGCCTGACCCGATAACCTGGAGTATGCTGACTAGAAAAAACTGGGTACAGTCATCATATTTTTTATTCAAATATGAACAATTGGTCATGTCTGAATTTAAATCCGGGTCGCGGGTTTGGGTTTGGGTTGTACGGATTTTAAAGGCAATTCAGGTTTGGTCATATTCAGACAGTCACACATGATCGCTTGTTTTATGGATAATATTGGTCCAAGTTTTCAATAAATCTTTTGGAAAATATTCAGACATTGGGGCTCGGGTCTGGTCACACACAATTTCAGTGAAGATGTCAAGAAATTTTGTCACAAATTCTGACAACTGGGTTGGGATATCATTCATCCTGATCTGGGTCCGGGTTCAGTCATTTTGTCCCAAAATTAGTTATCGAATAGGGTCCGGGTTAGATGATATTGCCTGATGTCTGAATTGTCTGAACCCGAATTTTACTTGGACTAGGCCCACCGGTGATTACATGGTTTCCAACTAGTGCCATACGAGCAAAAGCATCAAAACAACAGCAAATCAGAAGAAGCGTTAGATGTACATGACTTGCATTTTAGTGCTGGAGTATATTAATTGCAGTGCTATGAGACTACTCTATGCAATATGCATGAGTGCTTATTGTCATACTCACTTATGGTTGTACTTGTGTCGCTGTTGGCTTTCCTATCAATACCACTTCGTAAAGTTAAAAGGAAGACTCCATGAACTGGCACATCCTATATGGCCTGTATCTATGATTCAATAAACTGGGTGTTTTGGAAATCAACTTGCTTACTGTGTTTCTTTACTTGTCTAGGATGTGGTTCAGGGCTGAGTGGAGAGACATTGTCGGAGAATGGCCACCACTGGATTGGCTTAGATATTTCACAAGCTATGCTGAGTACGATGATTTTTCTACTCTTGTTGGAAATTTTCTGAAATAGATTGCTATAATGAGTTTTTCCTTTGCTATTATGCATGATCCAGATGTGGCGTTGGAACGCGAGGCTGAGGGTGACCTTCTCGTTGGGGATATGGGCCAGGTAACCTTCCATTATTATTGGCATTATTAACCTTTTTGTTGCGTGATTTGTAGTGCCTAAGTTGGCCTTTTGCCCTTTGAAACTGATTTTTAAGTTGTGGCAACAGAAATTCCTTATTGGCTTGATAATAGGTTGGTTAAGCATGTTCTTGTTTAATGCTGCGTTCTGTTTCATTGTGTGATTGATAGATTTGTTGAAATTTCGTTACAAACTTTTGAACATATTTACCTGTTCCTGTGATCCAGGGGCTTGGCCTTCGTCCCGGGGTTATTGATGGTGCAATCAGTATATCAGCTGTTCAGGTTTTTGGCTTCTGCTTTTTTGTTCTGGGAATAATAATAGTTATTCCCGCTTGTGCAAGTGACCCAATTTGACTTTCTGTTAAGTTGCTAACATTTCCTTCCCTTCTTTGTCGATTGGGTTGGTTATTTATATCATAGTATACTCCCTCCGTTCCATATTAACTGTCGTCTTTGGAAATCGTGCAGTCAATTTTCAAAAATTTTGACCATAAATTTATCAATATATACAATGAGTTGATATATAAGATTACCACCATTAGATTCGTAACGAAAATACTATCATAAAAATATAATAATTACAATTGTTAATAACATATTATGTAAAAAGATTATCAATCAAAGAGTGACATTGGAGACCGTGAAAGTCAAAATTATGACAATTAATATGGAACGGAGGGAGTATATATTAAAAATGGAGACATTATAGTGTACTGTGTCAAGTCACATCAAGGTTCCATGTTAGTAATCTCAGATTCATAGGGGTGCACCTCTTTATAGATGTTTGTGATCACCAAGTATTGCTTGAAATTGTCCAGTTAATTTTGACTTGAGATTAATGGGTCCAGATGCTCATTTCTTGCTTATTCTGTTTTGATTGAGCAGTGGTTATGCAATGCTGACAAGTCTTCTCATGAGCCCCGGTTGAGACTGAAGTATGGTTTCTCATATAAGATGTTTTTTCAGCAATTCGTTTGGCTGCGTGACTTTTTCTTGTCTTTTTTGGGGAGTTGGGGGTGGCATTAGGTTTGTGTGTAATATGCCTGCCTGTTACTGATGAATGTTTTATGTTGATAATAGGGCATTCTTTGGATCGTTATATAGATGCTTAGCAAGAGGGGCAAGAGCAGTCCTTCAGGTGTATCCCCAAAATAATGCTCAGCGGGACCTCATTGTAAGCTCTGCAATGAGGGCTGGATTTGCTGGTGGTGTGGTGGTTGATTATCCCCATAGGTATGTATGTCAAGGAGTGTTGGTTGTGATTTGACTTGGTTAGAATGCAACATGTGGTTCTCTATGGCTTTTCACTCTCTTCTCCATCTTTGCTAATATGAAAATGTTTTACCAATGACAGTTCAAAGAGTCGGAAAGAGTACCTTGTACTTACTTGCGGTCCGCCATCCTTAAGTTCTGCTGTTCCAAAAGCTAAAGGTGAAGATGGACAGAGTTGCTCCGATGACGATAGTTCTGGGGATGAAGATGATGTTGATAGAACGGTTAGTTACCTGTGAAGCTATTCACTTCACACCCCGCCTAGTCATTTTTCTGCACATTTTGAGTATTCCGAGTCTTCTGACGAGTAGATGGATTAAAATTCACGCATCAGTTTGCTTACAGAATAATGAGACCCATATTAATCAATTTTTTTTTAGCTAGGTAGAACTGGCATGATACCTTAAATTAGTTAAATATGTCCAGAAACGGAGACGACTGTATGTGAATACTCTCCCAAGCCTTTCTGGTTTGATCGAACCAATCCATTTGCTGGAGCTTTTACTCTGTGATTTATGAGTTTGCAATTTATTTGAGCCATGCAAATGGTGATCTGGTAAGTGTTTTGTTGTTCTTGTAGGTATCGGTATCAGACAGGCATAGACCCAGAAAGAAGCAAAAGACGGGCAAAAATGTCAAAGGAAAGGATTGGGTAATGAGGAAGAAGGAACAGATGAGAAGAAGGGGCGTTGCTGTTCCCGCAGACACAAAGTACACAGCTCGCAAAAGAAAGGCTCGTTTCTGAGCGTTCTATTTTATCCTCCATGTTTCCTTTCTAATTCAATTTTGGCTTCTGTATTCTTTTAAACCCAGTTTTGTCTGTTGGGCTAGTACACATTTTATAGTGTATCTCGATGTGTGCCTAGCCCGCCCTTTTTTTTAATTACCAAACATTCGAGAGGGATTTTATAGTAATTAAACACTGGTGAAAGTACACATCTTTTGTAGCTAGATCTTTGATCATATCTGGTTCTACACTCATCCATATTCTTTTCTCAAAAGAGATAGGATGAAGATGATCTTGAATGACACAACCCAAGCTATACTTGTTTTCACCCATTATTCTCACATCAAAGATGATCTTGCGAAAATGGGGGGACGCAAATTGGTTGGATCACCCTTAAGGAAAATTTTACATTTTCCTACGCTCGGCAAAGGAGTACGTTCAGGAGGATGTAATTTACGAGCTAGAGTTGGTGGGTTGGACTTAGACTTTTGGACCTTGGGCTAAGCAATGGATTGACCAAAACATGATCTTTGATTTTATTTCCATTTTATTTTCTTTTATTTTTGGGTTGATCCTAAACCCAAAACCCAAACTATGTAGACTTTTGTTGACCCTATCATTTTTATTTCTATTTTATTTTCTTTATTTTTGGGTTGCACATTTTGTTTTAAATTGGGACTTTTTTGAGAGGAAAACGATCAAAGCAATTTTAATCATTATCATTCGAGAAAAGGTACATATCATCCCGGGCCAGAGCGAGAGACGCTTCTGGACTGGACTGTCCTCCAACCAAATTCGTGGACACGAATCATAGGGTTGCAACATAAAATTAGTCAGAGAATTGACAAAAATTTAGTTAAAGCACATTGACTTAGACATTTTGGTAAATTCAAGTCTTGAAAATCACGTTCCAACATAATGGTAAAAAAATATAATTTTTCGAAATTTAACACCAGTCACATGCATTTTCAAGTTTACTCCGTGTTATCTAATTGATCAAAGTAACAACTACTAGAATATAATTTTCCTAGTTTAATCTATCAGTCCTCGAGTGAACAATGAAGAACATCAAAACAACACAAATTTCGTCCTTTTCTAGTGATGCTATGCAGAGCTGCAGAAGAAGAATTCTGGCATATGACAAGAAAGCAATTTATGTGGCTGACAACATCCTTCAATCTGTACCCCAAATGCTCTCAAATCCCAATTCCAGAATCCAACCCTCCAAAAAGCGCGAACACAAGAAAATCCCCGTCTTAAAAAAAGATGGCCATCAGAGTTCAGCTTAACCACACAATTTCCCGGCCAATCTCCGACGCTTCCCACAATTCACGTCGAAATGTCACCGGAATTACCTTCCCTTCCTCATTTCCCAAACACCCTCTTACCCTTCCCAAAACCCACAGACATAACCAAGCTTCTTCCAAGTGGGTGATTAGACTGAGCCTAGGATCAGTAGAAGAGCAAAGCCCCCCAAAATCAACGGTGGATGTTCAACAGTTAGTGGGGTTTTTGTATGAGGACTTGCCCCATCTGTTTGATGATCAGGGGATTGATCGGACGGCGTATGATGAGCGTGTCATGTTCCGAGACCCCATCACTAAGCATGATTCCATTGCTGGGTATCTGTTCAATATCGCCTTCTTGAAGCAAGTCTTTCGTCCTGAGTTCAAGTTGCATTGGGTTAAGCAGGTAAATCTTTGTTTTCCCTTTTGTGGAGCAAAGTTTTAGCAGAAGTCTGAATTTTCAGATGGAATGACTCGTAGTTTTCCAGTGACAACTTTGGTTAATCTACTGAATTTCTCATATATGACTTGAGTTGCTGTAGACAGGGCCATATGAGATAACAACTAGGTGGACTATGGTCATGAGATTTATGCCGTTGCCATGGAAGCCAGAATTGATCTTCACAGGAACATCTGTGATGGGTGTTAACCCACAAAACGGGAAATTCTGCAGCCATGTGGTGAGCCCCATGTTCAATTTCATTCGTTTTGAGGAGAAAATGTATCTATTCAATCAGTAATGTCTTTCTTTCTTGTGCAATTTGTAGGACTATTGGGATTCTATACAAAACAATGACTATTTCTCTCTGGAAGGCTTTTGGGATGTTATCAGACAGGTATTTACACTCTATGTTACTTGGACTTCGGTACGCGTGTCCAAATGTCCATATTGGACATGGATACGAGTGTCGGACTCAACTACTTTTAAGAAAATTTGCACATTTTCATTGTAATTTGAAGTGTCGAGTGTCGTACCCTTGTCCGGATATCGAGGGTCCGACATGGGTACAACATGGAATATGAAGAGTCAGAGTAACATGGTTTACACTTACATGTTTCACATGGACAATTTTCATTTCATGTGGGACTCTTATAATGTGAAACACATTTTTCATTGCAGCTGAGGATTTACAAGACACCAGACTTGGAAACACCCAAATATGAGATACTGAAAAGAGCTGCCGACTACGAGGTGTGCTTCTGTCGACCTGAATAAATTTAGGACAGACTAACATTTTCCAGCTAGCTTGTTTCTTTAACACATTAAATTTTCTCATAACATTGGTAAACAGAATTTTACCTTATGTGATGAAATCTGATTTTATTTTTGTCTCACATATGTAAAATGTAGGTAAGAAGGTATGTACCCTTTATAGTTGTAGAAACTCAGGGTGACAAGCTCTCTGGATCAGCTGGCTTCAACACTGTAGCTGGGTACGTAATTTCTCGTCATGATGGCAATCTATCTGTTCGTCCGCCTAAATTTCTGCCTCAAATAGTCAAATCTAACATACAATAATAGTGTTCTTCTTCTCGTGTAGTTACATATTTGGAAAGAACTCTAAAGAAGAGAAAATACCAATGACCACCCCGGTCTTCACTGAGGCCATCGACACTGATAAAGAATCCAAAGTGGCCATTCAGATAGTCATTCCACAAGACAAGGACCTTAGCAGGTGAGGCATTCACCCCTGGACAAGTTAATGTGTTGTACTATTTATGATTGAGTCAAGGTTTATATGTTTCAACTTTCAACACTACTACATGGGTGTTGCTTCGCTTTGATCCAAGCACTAGGGTTTGCTTGATAATTTTGGTTTGAACTTGATGTGGTTTGTGTTAGTCTGCCCAACCCGAATGAGGAAACAGTGAGGCTGAGGAAGGTAGACGGAGGCATTGCTGCTGCGCTGAAATTTAGTGGAAAACCAACCGAGGATGTTGTGAGGAAGAAGGAGAGGGAGCTTCGTGAGAGTCTAATTAGGGATGGTCTCAGGCCCACAAAAGGGTGTTTGGTAGCTCGCTACAATGATCCAGGTCGAACATGGGATTGGATAATGGTATGTTAATATACGCTGCTTGTCATGCAAATTGTGAAATATTAAGTGTTATATGCTATAGTTTGCGCTAATCTTTTCTGTGTTTTCCGGTGGCTTCATCCGTGCAAATCAAATTGTAGAGGAATGAGGTGCTGATATGGCTCGAGGATTTTAGCTTGGAGTAACAAGGTTCCGGGTATTTGTGTACTATGAGCAGACTCTTTCATAGATTGAGCTCAGAAGTATTCATAGATGCGTGGACCATTGGATATGTGGAACAACAAGCAATCTATTATTTCTGCTGTGCTCCATATGTATGGTGATGAGAAGATCAGAGAAAAAAATACACAGATTTTCGGTTGTACAAGAAGTGAAACATGTATACGCATTCAACTGAACTTTTTATGATTCCAGATTTCCATATTCCTTGTGTCTGTCAGTCTGAGCCGAGAACTTGTAAACAAATTTATACCCCTATTATTATAGGAGCCTGCATCATAAACGGAGTTTGAATCTGTGGGGTGCTATACATTTTACTAGTACCGATCGATACTCCAACCAAATTACAGGGACACAGGCTCCTTGCTGCAACTAAGCAGGTCATCTTTTTCCCTCTTTTTCTTTGCGTGTGTTTGTGTTCGAAAAGGAGGGGGCGGTTGTCTTTCAGGGTTGAGTAATTGGCATTGGAGTGAAAGGTAATCTGAGGGTTGTAGAAGCATTGAAGCTAACAATGCAGTTTTCATTGAGTAACCTTTTGTCCTGTACATGAAATCTCCAACACAGGATGCAGTTGAGATGGTTCTGACGTAGATAGTGTTAAAGAATGGTAATAAAAAAGAGGAACAATGCGCATCCGGGGAATCGAACCCCGGTCAGTACCGTGGGAGGGTACTATGATACCACTACACTAGATGCGCTTCGATGCAAGCAACTCTTCATGCCCGCAAATTTATAACATTACTGTTTATTTATTTATTTATTTATTTATTTGTTTATTTATTTTTTAATTCATGCGTTTAAAGTTCCACCAAAGGTAAAAATTTAATTATATTAGTACTTCGACCCATGTATTGCATGGACAATATTAAAACATGCATCTTGCCAGCATAAAGTTAATACATTTGTAATTTCGCTCATAATATTGGTGCAAAGACGCCTTTTATGAAATGTGTTTTTAATTATAATAATGAAATTCCAATCAATATCATAAAAATCAACCTTTAACTAAAAGTTAGAAAGTAAGACAAATAAGTTGAAATAAGACAAAAAAAATTAAAAAATTAAATCCTTCATATTCATAAAAACTAATATTCGAATATTATAAAACCAAGCGATTAAACACGATCACTAAAAATGTAAAAAGTTAAGATTGATAATATTTACGGATAACAATAGCTAATAAGTTAATTGAATAGATCACATATACTATTGGCTAGCTAATATACTGTTGGCTATCCTACCTCAGTCCTGGGATAATTATGTAACTTCTGTCACATCTTTGGTTAAGAAATATGAGAAATTGAAGTTTGGTAAAATTAGAGATTTTGTACTGAATGAAAGCATCCGTAGGAAAGATTCTAATGTGTCTGGGTCTTCGGGGAGTGCTTTGGCTGTCAGGGGTAGGAGGAACAGTGGGAGCTCGGGTCGAGGTCAGTCTAAATCTAAAGGTAGAAACATGGAGCACATGTTGTATTGAAACTGTTGTGATAAATGTCATTTTTGTAGGGATTGTCCTAAATCTAGAAAAAGCAGTTATAACGACCGTGGCTCAGTAAATTCCGTTGAGGATTTAGGTGATGCCATAACTTTTAGTGTTGACGAGTCAAAAAGGAGTTGGGTGATAGATATGGGTGCATAGTTTCACTTTTCATATAGTAGGGAATCCTTTAGTAATTTTTTGAGTGGGAGGTCTGACAGGGTTAGGCTTGCAAACGGTCGCAACCTAAAAGTGCTGGAAAGAGGTGATATTAATGGTAGTGATTCAATGGCTTTATTTGACAAAGGTAGAGATTATTTTTGTGTTTTACAAGAACTAAAGCCCTTGTATTCCTTGGTCTTGCCTATTTTGAGAATTGTCCCTTTTCATCAGTCTAGTTTTTCTTTCATTGTTCCTTCTGTGTCCCAGAATGAGAATCAAGTTCCACAAACCTCCAAGTTTAAATTTAATGGCTCTTAGAATGGTTGACCGCTCTCAGTCTTTGTTGATAATTTTCCTCAAAATCTAGAGCACTCTAATCTAAAACTTTTGTTCGACGAGTTTGGGGACATTGTGGGTGTCCATATCCCAATTGCAAGATTGGAAGGAAATTTCGGGGAAGATTCAGTTTTGTTCATTTAGAAAAGGCTAGTGAGAGAGCGATTAAAGCTATTAATAGTCGACGTGTGAAATGCTTAGTTTTGGAGGTTGCTTGGCAAAATTTGATAAAAGGTTTGATCCAATTCAACCTCGTTCTCTTGGAGGTGGATGCCTAAGTCTATGCCTGCATCATCCTCCGTTGGGGTCTCCATTGAGGTAGCAGTTGACAACTTTGCAAGTCCAATCATTAATAAGGAGGTTTAGCCTAATCCTGCTAGTATTGTGACAACATTGATGGAGATTCAGACCGTAGCAAAATTATTTCTAATCAAATTCAAGCAAACGACAATCTTTCTATTTTTATTAGTAAGAAGTCATATCTTGAGAATCTTAGTGATCAAGTTGGAGAGTGGTCGGAGTCTCCTAGTTCCTGTTCATGAGGAGATACTTATTAACAATCTTGAAGATGATGTAGATGCTCAATTGCTCATAAGAATGAATCTTTAGTCAATGATAGTTTTGAGTCCACCAAGAGAAGAATTGAATGTTTATGTCACTCTAAGTCGATTGATTCGACCTCTGTAGAAATTCAACAAAATGTTTGCACGGTGGTTGATCTTTGAAATCGTTTGGACTTCATCAAATCACATAACAAAGGGTGTGAAGTGAAGCAAGTTGAAAAAATTTTTAAGGAGAAGAAGCAAGATAACAACCCAATCAAGCCTCCTAATTAAGTTCATTATTGTTGTTCATATTCTTGTCCTTTGCTTAGTTTTCCTATAGCCATTTGTTTTCTTCTAATTATAAAAAAAAGTACAAATAAATTATCCATCGATCCATATTATCAATCAACCCATTACATATATAGTATAACATTTTTTAAAGGACAATATATTCATTTATTAGAGTTGAATTTGATTGTTTATCTAAATAATTGAAGTCACTTGAATCAATATATAGTTAATAAAAGAACTAATTAAGTTTTTATCCCTTGAGTTTTGGAAAAGCAGGATTTTAGCTATAAGATTTTGGAAATAAGGTTTCTTTAAACCAAGTAATAAATACTTCACCTAACCTATTAAAGATTAAACACATCTTTTTCAGATGAAGTCGGTGTTTAAATTAATGTGAACTGATATAAATGTCCTCAATTAATGTGAATCGACAAAAATACCCTAAATTAATGTGAGCTGACAGAAATGTCCTCCATTTAAAAATCCATTTGCACACGTGACAAATTAAACTCACACACCCTGCCTTATTGCTTTCAATCTCTAAGGTTTCATTCTTCGGTTCACACATCCTTGAAATTAAAAGCTCCATTGCTCATCTTCATCGTCTGTGTTCATCCTTATTCTTAGTCGAATTTGAGAATTGAAGAACGGGTACATGTTCAATTCCGTTCGAATTTGTAAAAGCCCTTGTCGTTCAAATTAGGGTTTATCGTTGGTAGGTTCAAACTTTTTACATCCTTCTACATGGGTAATTCCGTCTTTTTATTCAACAATGGAAACTGAACGAGAGGTGGCAAATGTGTTATTTTGTTTGGGGGGAGGGAGGTACATATGTCTTTTCGTACTTTTAATTAGGGTCATTTCAGACTTTTTACACCCTTCGACAAGGGTAATTCCATCTTCCACCGAAAAGGGGATAAAATAAGTGTGGGTTTAAAGTTGAAGTAGGGTAAACTTAATTTCCAGAACCTAAAAAATAAAATTCTATTTTCTCAAAAATTTAAGAAGCCCCGTTCTTTTATGCGGTGGGATCGTTTGCAGTTCCCTACAGCACCGCAAATTTCCATTTTCCACCACAACTTACCATAACTTCTCATTTCCCTTTTTATTAAAAGTGAAAATTTTTCAAATAAAAAAATCAAAACTTTCACTTGATTTTCACCTGCTATTATTTTCAAATTAATATATATCAACCCATGTTACCCATCTTCCATTATTTCCACCACAACTTTCCACATTCCACTACACCGCAACCATACTGGAAAAAAAAGGGGGCCTAAAAACAATAACAACAAATCTCAAAGTTAGGGGGGTTTACTAGAAGTAATCAACATGATTTGAAGATTTGTAGGGTGATTGGAGTGCACAAGGGATCTTCAGCAAAATTGATAAAAGGTGTTATAAATTCTTGTAATAAAGTGGTGATACCTTTGCCTTTGATCCTAAATGCATGGGCCGATGCTAAGCAAGATTATTCTGTTAATTTGAGAGCCAATCTGGGCGCCTCGACTCAATACGTTGAATGGCGTTGGACACAGGAAATTCAATAGTAAATTCTTAATCTGTCGATCCCATGTCTTTGTTCTCTAAAAGATAAGTAAATAATTGTGTTGTGGATCCAATGAGGATATTGGTACTGAATTTTTTGTGTGGATGGTCATACTTTTGATTGTACGAGGTTGGAGTTTATGTGGATTGGTGTTACGTTTAGATCCGTGTTATACATGCATTCAGTAAGGCCCTGATTGGTAACCGGCTGATAACTGATAGTTGATAGCTGATGGCTGTTAGCTGTTAGTTTGTAGTCGTTAGCTGATAGCTGTTTGGATTAACTATTTGACTTTACCTGTTTGTGTTAGAATATAAAATCATTCGTGGGGCTTTAACCATAAGCTTAAGCTTTGGGTTGAGATAGTTCCACATGGTATCAGAGTCAGACCTGAGTAGGAGGTCTCAGGTTCGAATCTCAGCACCCCCCATAATCATTTGCGCAAGGTGAAAGGGACCTTTGCAGCGTCCACGCTTCAAGCCAAATGGCATTCGCGTGAGGGGGCGTGTTAGAATATAAAACCATTCCTGGGGCTTCAACCATCAGCTTAAGCTTTTGGTTGAGATGGTTCCACAGTTTGGGTTAACTGATTGTAGGAACAGTGTTTGGTAAAATATCTTTTTGTGAAAAGCTAATTCAAAAAGTTTCATCAAGTTGGAAACTAGTTAATTGAGTCCAAAAAGTTAAAATAAAAAGCTACTTACCAAACACCTCAAGTAGCTTTTTAACCTTGGTCAAAAAGCTAAAAGCTATCTAAAAAGCTAAAAGCTACTCAAAAAGTTTGGTAGCCAAACATCCCTAAACCACGTAATATATAAGAAGTTTACTACATATTACTCCCTCCGTTCTATATTAATTCTCGTTTTTGAAAATCGTATAGTCAAATTTCAAAATATTTGACCATAAATTTCTCAATATATACAATGGGTTGCGATATAAAATTACCACCATTAAAGTCGTAACGAAAAATACTATCATAAAGGTATAATATTACAATTGTTAATAACATATTATGTAAGAAACTATCAATCAAAGAGTGACATTGGAGACCGTGAAAGTCAAAATTATGACAATTAATATGGAACGGAAGGAGTACATTCATTCCATATTAATTGTCACTTTAAATTATTGATGATTACGATCTCCAATGTCATTTTTTTGATAATTTATTATATAATACTACCTCCATCTCTAAATAATTGTCTATTAGACTGAACTTTGACCGTTGATTACTCATAAATTGCAATGAGCTACAACATGAAACTATCGCCATTAGAAAGATATTATATTAAAAATTACAATGATAATAATTTTATATTGTAACTCATTGTAATTTGTTAGTAATCAACGGATAAAGTTTAGTCTAATGGACAATTATTTAGGGACGGCGGTAGTATTTTATTAACAATTATCAATCTTTTAATACAGAATCAAAGATATATTTTTTAACTATGACAGTTGAAAAAAATTAATTATGATGGATCTCTTTAAATGTATTAAATTTTGTGAAGAACTTGTATTTCAATAAATGAGATTACTTATTATAATTATAAATTTCTCAATATATAAATAGAATTCTGAGAGATTTAGTAGTATTGGTGATAGATGTTACTAAACTGAAAATCAGGGTAAACTATGCAGAGTAAGATGTTGGGAGATTATTTCCCCTTGAAACAACTATTATAACAGTAATTTTAGGGGTGAGTAGGATCGAGATTCCAGTGATTTTTAGAGGTTTCGGTCCCGGTCCCGGTTGTGATCGACATCAAAGTATTGTTCAGGGTCCCGGTCCTAGTTGTGATTGGGAGCAAAAATTTGCTTGCTTTTTGATAACTGCTTTTCATGACTACGTTTTTGGGGATTTTCCTAGTGAATTAGAGATAGTTTTGAGTGTGAACCTTGATTTTATTCCGATTTCCCTATTACACTTGGTGCTGTTGTTTTTGATGCAAATTTGTAGGTTTTGAGGCCAAAACACCAACATTTCCTCAAGATTTGGCAAGAACGAGTTCACCATGGGCCTCCCCTGTTGAAGATCAGACCGTGACATGAATTTGGGACGAAACGGAACAGAACCTAGCCGACCAGTGGCCACCACGGTCTGACCGTGGGGATCGCCACGGACCGTGGTACGGATTGTAATAATCCCTACTTTCACATTTTGTATACCAATAATATCTACTTTGTTTTTGTATTTTAGTGGTTCAAAAAAAAAATAATAATAAAATTGTATTCTGGTGGGACGCTACCGAGTCAAGTGGTAGTGACTCGGTGGTTTGTTGACGCATACCGGTTAGAGTGTGTTTGACCAAAAAATTATTATTTTAGTTGTATTCTAGTGGTCCCATTTAAATTGTTATTATATTCAAGTAGTCTCATTGACATATTTATTATTTTGGTGATCCCATTTCATAGTTAATTTATGGGTTTTTGGCTCAAAATAATCCGAAGTCAGAGGCGAATGGCTAAAAATAATCCAAACTGATTTTTTTGCCGAGAATGTGCCAAACTTTTAACCTATTTACTATGACTAAATCAGAAATGAATTCCTGCGTCATAAAACTAACTCGGGACCTTTAAAAAGTTCAAAAATGCAGTGAGTTAATATCTGATTCAGTCCATTTATATTATTTTCAGTCAAGTATGAACTTTTCAAGAGCGCCAAGTCAGCTTTGTGACGTCAGAATTCGATTCTAGTCTAGTCAGAGCAAATAGGTAAAAAGTTCGTCACATTCTCGGCCAAAAAGTCATTTTGGATTATTTTCAGCTATTCACCTCTGATTTCAGATTTTTTGAGCCAAAAACCTTAATTATATGGTTCGAATTCTTGGTCGAACACACTCTCGCTGGCACACGTCAGCAAACTATTGAGTCACCATCGCTTGACTAGGTGACGCCCCACAAAAATACAATTTTAATTTTTTTTTGAACCGCCAGAATACACAAATAAAGTAGAGATTATTGGCATACAAAAGGTGAAAGTAGGGCTTGTTGGGACGCACCTCATGAACCCCTCAGCGAGGTCATGTTTTACATGCTTGGTCGGGATATGACCAAGATATTTCAGAATTCTAGCTTTTACATCTATTTGCAAGACAATAAGTTTTTGTGATAGGTATTAAGAATTTTATGTTTTATGCTTAGACTTTGCTCAAGAATTGTTCTTTCAAGTCTGAATCTACTTGCCCTTTCGCATTAAAAGATGTCCATTTTGATTCCAGGTTTTCAATTTCGTTTCTGTTCTTCAAAAGTTCCCCGTTCCGAAATGGAGTTTGAACATATGCTAGTTCGCCTCATTATGAACTCAGACGACAGTTCACCAAATTCAGAACTTACCTTTAATTTACTTAGTTATAAACATGTATAAGATCACCTAGTTATGAAACCAACAATTCTCATAGTTATTGAATGTGCACAAGTTCGCTTGGTTAGGGACTTAACACTGATCTGCCTGACTTTGAATATGTGTATTTGTTTGCCTAAGCATTGAATTTTCATTGAATTTTCTTTCTTGTTTCAAATATTCGTTGTTGTTTGTAGTTGTTTCACTTGCTAATAGTGTTTTGCTTTTCGACTTTTCTATACAATCCCTTGTCTATGCCCTTCAGTAGAAAACAAATATAAGTTATGCATGTCATCGAGTCTCACCGCAATTCAAATGCTTGAACAATGAGACAGTATAATTGACTTCGTGAGGAAAAATTGTATTTCTGTTACTTGAAAATCGAAATTCACTCAGCTATACATACACACAGTCGGCGATTACTTTAAGTAACTTTTGTACAAGAAAAATGAAAGCTAAAACAAAAAATGGAGCGACAGGGAGATAACTTGACTACATTAAGATAGTATTTCTTCATGTTGCCGATATTCCAAGTTCTAGGGAGGTCATCGCCTTTGATGGTGGCAAGGCAAAAGGTTTTTGGTGAAGTTCTCCTTTGAGAACGTAGGGTCCACTCGTAATTGGCAGATAGCTTAGCATGGGCGGTTTCTTTCTAAATGAAAACAATTTTCCTTAAACGAGGTCTCCGATTTTTATGGGGCACCTCTTAATTTGCGAGTTATAATCTTAGGTTATTTTGATTTTCACCAAGCTTTATTGAAGATGGTTGTCTCCTAGAACGATTGAAAGCTTGTCTAACAATATACCCAGACATCATACCCAAACATCAAGCTTTATTATACATTGATAAACTTTATTTTCACCAAGCTTTATTGGAGATAACTCCCATAACGCCTTGTTATTATGCTAAACTTGAAATGCTGTTATTTGGTTGATTGTATTTGTGATGGGGAGGATGACATCATACCTAGACATCAAGCAGTAAAACATGCTAAGGTCTACAAAACACACACAAACTTCATATCATACATTGATAAAACGTTGGAGGGGTTTGAACAAGCATTACACAATGAAAAATCCACGCCTTAATTGCACCTGATGGTTACAAGGCACATAAGGTCCTAACAAGACTAAGGCGCGCACCAATTCTACCGACTTGGGGGACAAGTGAGAAAGGGACTTTGCCAGTCTTCTAGAAAACACTAGGGGGCATTGAGGCACCCTACTCAACTAAGATTTATCATTTCTTGCTCCCAAGAAGACCTCAGAGGCGTCACACCTCTTCACTTCTTGTTTAAGGATGAACACCACCTTATCTGTCAAGGATCTCGCAACACCAAATGACTACCTCACAAGGATCCCTCAAAGTTACAACTATGGACAAGGGGCTGGATCTTGAACCTCTCAAATGCCACCCTCAACACCGAAGCTCCTAGACAAGCGTTGTTCTCAATGTTGAAGCTCATAAGCGCCAACTTCAACACCAAAGCCAGGTGACCTCGCTTGGATATCAAAACGCACTTTAACAACCTACTTTAGACAATCCATCATATGGAGGCTACATCAGTTTGAGGGAGGGACAGATGAACATCTCACAAGGTAGAGCAACTAGCTTGACCAACACAAAAGTGTAAAGAAGTGTGTAAAATTGCACAACATTTTGAGAAGACAAACAAAACTCTACGTCCCTTGCCCGATTTGCAGCGAAGAAGAGACGTGAGGAGTTACTGTTTTAGGGAAAACATCACATCTTGATAACTCATAACAATTCAATGCCTAACAGATGAATTCTTTCTCCCAGTTAGGCCGCTAGGGGGGCACTCTCTCGACTTACCTGAGATTATTCATCCTTCTTTATTTGATTCGTTCTCCCAAGGCACCTTCCATTCATGGTCCAACACTCTTACACCCAAAGGTAAGAATTCAAACATCAACCCATATTCCTGTTTATAAATTATATTTACCCGAATTCAACCCTTGGCACACCAAAGGCCAATCTAAAATTTCCCTAAAAATAATCCAATTTCTATTTAGGTGGAACAAAAATTTAAAATAATGTATTTTCTTTTGAACGTTATGTGAGGGAATATATATATTAATCCAATAATATCCAACTAGAACCGAATAATTAAATGTCAACCAACAAATAGGGGCAACTTGTGAAGTTGACAACACCAAAACCGAGGAAAGCTAGAAAATGAAGCAAATGTGCATGTATATAAATTAAATAACATAAGATAAAGACAAACAGCAGACCTAGCAGTTGTACGACGTCAACATACAAAGAAAGTTCAACGATTTCTCCCCACCCCTTCTTTCCTTCTCTTCTACTTCCATACCAAAATCAATCACAACCAGAAACCCAGAATCACATGAAGCATAATTTCGAGTTTCATTGCATCAAAAGGTAGCAAATTGCAGAAAATGGGTAATTTGATAGGTTGTTTAGGAGGGTCCACTAGGAATCCAGAGGTGATTCCTGAAATTCTAACGCCTTCTTCTTCAGGTAAGATCACTCCCCTCCCCAAATTTTGTTGAAAGGAGTTTCATGTTCTGGGTCTTCAGTATCTTTGAATAATCCGTTCATTTTTAACTTTGTAGTTTTGCTTGAGTGGGTGTGTGTTAAATTGCATGAAAATCTGCAGGGATTTCTGGGAGGACAGTGTCAGGGAAAGGGTTTTCAGAGAGCAGTAGTTCAGGAAACAGTGGGTATTCCTTTGGGGATAACCTGAGTATTGCAGAGACATCACCAGGAGGAGGGGAGATATTGGAGAAACCCAACTTGAGGGTGTTCAGTTTTGCTGAGTTAAAGAGTGCCACCAAGAGTTTCAGACCTGAAACAGTGCTGGGTGAAGGTGGGTTTGGGAGGGTTTACAAGGGTTGGATTGATGAGAAAGCTGTTTCACCTTCTTCTGGTAGGAGTAGCTCTAAAATTGCTGTGGCTATCAAGAAATTGAACCCACAGAGTTTGCAAGGTTTTGAAGAATGGCAGGTACACTACATTTAAAATGTCAAGAAAGTTTACCATGTGTGCTAGCACAGTTTGCTGTTTGTTGTTGTTTACTATGTGTGCTAGCACAGTTTGCTGTTTGTTGTTGTTGGGTTCTTTTTCTTGGGCGTTCTTATCATCTCCCTACTCAGTTTGAATTGAACAGATTCAAACTCCTAGTGGTGGTGACACCAAATCAAAAGTGAGTTTAGATGTGATTATGGTAATGGTTGTACTAGCATTCATTTTAGATGAGGATGTACTATGATGTAGTAGTACATCCGAAGAAGACTGCATTAAATACAGTGTCAATGCCTTAGAGGGAAAGACAATAATCTGGTAACTTTGTTTAATTTATGGAAAGCGATGCCAAGATGGTTCAGCTGGTGACATTGTGGGCTTCTAGCATCACAAGTCACAGTCACTATCAGTCTAACACTGTTGGAAGTTCAAACTGTGGTGCCTAGGTAGGCCTGTTATTGCCATGTCCCCATGGGTTCTAAGCCTCTAATCCTCAAGTTCAAAAAAACAGCTGCATTTCAATTCCTCACCCTCAGGAGGAAAAAAAAAATAAGAAAAAAAAGAGGAAAGGAAAGAGGGGTGTCTTTATAGGAATGTTGTCCTGTATACAAGTAAAAGTTGTATTTTGGGCATGAGGTAAACTTTTAGTTGATGGTTGGTTGGTATGAAAAGAGGGGGCAGTTGGTGTTGCCCTACCCTCCATTATGACTTTGGTCTTATCAAATTATGGCTGGGGCCTATGTATATCTCAACATGGAATTTATTAGGAACTTTATGTTTTGCTTGTCAATCTTGGCAACCAAATCCAATCATTGAGCCTTTTCCCCCCCCCCCCCCCTTAAGTGGTTGAAGAAGAGGTAACATCTCAGAAGCATTCTTCAGTAGGTAGAGTTTTTGACACCCATTCTCAATTGCGTTAAAAAGCGAAACTTTCCCCCCGTCCTTTTTAACTAATGTGGTGGAGCTTCTCCCTCTAAAACATCAAACATTCTAAATACATTGACAAAAGGCTACCCCAATTTCAGATGAACACAATGTGGAAATTTAACCATACACGGGGGTTTTTAAATATAAACCAGTCAAGATTAGTTGGTACATCCTGAGACTAGTTTCTATCAGTGTAAATGAAATGTTTTTTCAACATTGTGACACTGACTGTGGTTGACAGCTAATAGCAATGTTCCTGAGGCATGCAAATATCTCAGGCCGTCTTTCCCAATTTAGATTTCAGTTTTTGACCAATTTGGGTCAATATGAGGGAAGAAATACAACCGAACTATCTGACTTGAATTAATGCATTGCTGGGATGAGATTTTTTCCCGTAAACACTTCTGAAATCACCGTCATGGTTAACATCAATTATTGTTTGGGTTTTGGGTTAAACATCAATGTCCAAGGTTCGAGTGTCGGATGCTGTAACCTTAATTTTCTTGCTTAAGGCTATTTTGTTTAAAGTGAACGGTCATATGTAAAAAGATATGTTGGACTTTTGAGCACCTGACTGACTTTGGGCATTATGAAGCGAATATCACAGTCTATTTCTACTTAAAGAAAATGTATTGCCACGGAACCATAGTTGCCGATCCCCTTAACCTTGATAGAAGACCTGTGTAGATCTTGTATCGTATCCCGCTTACAAAGAACAAAAAAAAAGGGTTGCCAATTTGCCATTGCTGACATGCTTCTTTTTTTCCAAATGCAGTCAGAGGTGAACTTCTTGGGGAGGCTTTCTCACCCGAACTTGGTTAAGTTGTTGGGATATTGCTGGGAGGATACAGAACTGCTGCTTGTGTATGAATACTTACCCAAAGGAAGCTTAGAAAACCACCTCTTCAGGAGTAAGTTTCCAAGTGTTGAATTTATTTCTGGTTCTTTTTTTTTTTTTTTTTTTTTCTGATGAGGAAATGTTGAGGTTTGTTGTGAATCACAGGGAACGCAGCCATGGAACCGCTTAGCTGGGATAAGAGGATAAGCATAGCTTTGGGAGTAGCACGGGGCCTCGCCTTTCTTCACAACTCCGAAAAACAAATCATATACAGGGATTTCAAGGCTGCAAATATACTTCTTGACGCGGTATGATCTTCACCACATTTGCTTCCATCTTTTCCTTCTTTTTTGGGCATTACAATACAATAGGGAAAGGAGGAATTGAACCTAGGATCTAATGTACCCAAGACTTCAATCTTAACCACTAGGCGAAGACTTCATTCATATCCGTGAAAGAAAAAATGACTTCATTGGTATGATGGTATCAACATTACTTTTGAGCAGATAAGAAGACACATTGACTAGTGTGGGTCAAATCTAGAGTCTTCACCTTTTAAGTGTGTGTTTCCTTCATTGGAGACTTTTCTTTTGTGGGTTTAGAAAGACTTTGAAAAGAAATACATTACAATTTTCCTGAAACATATTGTTCCAAAACTAAATCATTAGCTCTAATCCCATCAAGGTGAGGATGTAACGGCGTGATGTATTTTATGAAATCTCATACCTGATACCTGAGTTCTTGTTTCTTTGGCTCCTATGTTAGTAAATAAAAAAAAAAAAAATTTCGTACTTTCGTGAGATGCTCAATTTTTGTTTCGTAAGGTCCAGTTCTTTTGTGTGGTTGGTTAAAAAATAACCACATCTAACCACATAATTCTCTTAGCTCACCTTTCTTACTGCCATGCCTTACTAAGAAAAACTGAGGTAAGAGAGTGGTAACCACACCACTCTCTTACCTCACTTTTTCTTTCTTTACCCACACTCCAACTTACCTCACCTACCATTCTTACCACAAACCTAACCACATCTAACCACATTTACAAATTTAACCGTAACACCACTAACCAACCACACAAAAGAACAGGGTTATGAACATGAACCCTATTCTGATTTGGTGGTTTTTCCCCTCCTGACTGGGCACAGAATTACGATGCAAAGCTATCAGACTTTGGGTTGGCTAAACTGGGTCCATCAGCCGGAAACTCTCATGTGACAACCAGAGTTATGGGCACCCATGGCTATGCAGCTCCAGAGTATGTTGCAACAGGTAATGCAGCTTCTAATCGTCACATGCAAGTTATTTGATACTGACAAAAAAAGATTATTGAACGATAACACACTGAACTTTAGGGGTATTGGAGAATAATGTACTGAACTTTTTTTTTGGACTCTAATACACTGAACTTTGAAGGTATTGGACAATAATGCACTCAGAACAATTCCGGTGGTGGTTTACTTGGTGACGGTTCTACTTTGAAGTGTCATTTTTCATGTTTCTTTCCAAAAAAATATATTAGTCATCATGCTTATATGTAATTTCTTACATGGCAAAAATCTTTTCTGAAAAAAAATAGAAAAACGACACCTCAAAGTAGAATTGCCACCGCGTCAACCACCACCGGAATTGTTCTGAGTGCATTATTGTCCAACACCCTCAAAGTTCAGTGTGTTAGAGTCCAAAAAAAAGCTCAGTGTATTATTGTTCAATATCCCTAAAGTTCAGTGTATTATCCTCCAATAATCAGCAAAAAAAACTAGAAACTAGCTAGCTTCATTGGTTTTTACCCCAATAAAAAAGAAGGCGCGAAATGGAGGTAGTTTTAGCAGTAACCGGTGTCCTATGTTCATATGATCAGGGCGGCTATATGTGAAGAGCGACGTGTATGCATTTGGGGTAGTTTTGCTGGAGATGATGACGGGGGTGAGAGCGCTTGATGCAAACCGGCCAAAGGGGCAGCAGAATCTGGTGGAATGGACAAGATCGGGTCTTTCCAACAAGAAAAAACTGCCAAACATAATGGACCAGCGCGTTGATGGCCAGTATTCTCTCACGGCCGCCTTTGAGTTGGCTCGACTCATAGTAAAATGCGTTAACCTCGACCCCAAAGCTCGCCCCTGCATGAACGAGGTGGTTGAGGTACTACAAAAGGTCGAATCTTTGACGGAAAAACCGAAAGAGAGCCGATCAAGCAATGGAAGAACTTCTATGGGTAGTCGTCATCATCAGTTGGGATCTTACCGTCGTTCTCCCTATCATCCTCAGGTAAATCGGAGGCCGGTGAGTGGTTAAGTTTGAGCAAAAGCAGAGGATTTGAGCAATTTTCTCATGATGGTGATCAACTGTTTCTGAGCAATGTAATGGAAACTTGGAGCAGGATTTTCACTTGAATTGTGATCATATGTTGTAACATCTGAAATGCTTGTTTGATTTGGTTTATGTATGTATTTATGTATGTTATGTAAGAGCTACTCCTTAGAAATGATCTCAATGTGATCTACCCAAAGTTTTGTTCTCCTCTCCAGTTTTTGCTAAGTCAACAACTGCTGCTGGTTATTTTATTTTATTTTTTTCCGATTGTTAAATTGGGCATACGTGTAAAATAATACTAATAAAAACCACCTAGAGTTTTGTTTATATATTATATACTCCCTCCTTCTCATATTATCTGTCACTTTAACTAACTTTCTTTTTTCCCATAATATCTGTCATCTTACAATTCCAATAACACATTAATTACTAATTTATCAAATTAACCTTATTAAATATATCTTTTTCTTCAACTTTTCTCTTTTATTCACCATTTTATTCACATTTTTCTCATTTCCAACAATGTAAATTCATGTACATTGGAAGTTTTCTTGGTTTTGTAAATTATGTCTTAAGAGACAAATAATATGGGAAGGAAGGAGTATTTTTTAAACGTTTACGAATGTATTCGGCAACAGAGTTTGAGCAAGATTAATTAGTTTTCAACCAAGTTAAAGCACAAATTGGGGAAAAATATTAATGCTCGTAAGGTAGTATTTGAAATAGTGTTTAAAATCATGTTTAGAGTCGCAACTCTTAAACAATACTTAGGAAAAGCTAATAATATTAGTTTTTAGTCTTTAAAGAGAAATATCTAGTAATTATTGGTCGAAAAATACTTTTTTTTAAAAAAAATATTATATTATATTAGAAAGTTATTTACACCCTTTTACCTAAATTTATCAAATTTACAATTTTCGGTGCTTGTCTTTAACATGAAAATTGTTGAAATAAAATCGTAAATTTGCCCAATTTTTTTGCTTTTGTTTATTGATTGAAGGAGGTTGTTGGTTGTTAGGGGGAGGGGATGAGCCTCTAAACCAGTAGAAGAAATAAAAGAAGCCTAAATACTACTATCATTCACTTTGTATGAAAGCTGCAACGGTCTTTAACATGAAAAACATCCCCTCATAATGTGCTTTTTCGTGACCAACCTTTAATTTTGCGAGTCTCACTCTCAATGAGATTATAAAAGTGGGATTTCCATGGGGGTTCCTATGTTTTAAATAGCTAGGGATATCTATCTATTCATGTAAGTCACATTGCTATGATTTTCTTCTGTTTGTCTCACTTGAATTTTCTTCCTAATATACCTTGAATTTTCCCATGTTTCTACTTGGTTGCCTTTTTCTGTCCCCCACCCCCCCCCCCCAAAAAAAAAAAAACCAATTGCAATTCACTTAGACCCTGTTCTTTTATATGGTGTTTTGCGGTATTGTGTAGTGAAATTGTGGCGAGTATAGTGGAATTGTGGTTGGTTATTGGTAAGTTGTGGTGAGTCTTTTTGTATATATATATATATATAAATATTGTGTTGATAATTGTAAAAAAGTAATTGGAAAAAGTGAATTGAAATATTGTATTGTTTTTGGATGATTAAAAAAATGGTTGAAAAAAATATTATACTGGAAAAAGTGAGTTGAAAAAGTATTGGTTGAAAATTTATATTAAAGATATATAATAAATTTGAAAAAGTAATTTGTGGTGGGTTGTGGTAAATTGTGGTGGAATGGTATGTTGTGATGGGTTGTGACAAAGTGTTGTGGGTTGTGGCACTGCAGATTGCCAGCTGCATAAAAGAACAAAAGAACAGGGCCTTAATGAGGATGTTGTCCATAGATCATGACATCTCCATATTAAATACATATCTTACATTGTCAAGTGTATTTGGAAAGAAACCATGTGGTTTTAGTCAACTTGCAAAATCATGATTTTATTCTTATATTATGAGACTAAATCATATAAAAAGAAAATTTATTTTTGTCTTATACTACAAATAGTTTTATGAATGTTGCATTGAAGGTAGTAGAATCGAAAGTAGAGACCAAGCAAAAGGATCATTATACAGCGCTTAGCATTAACACTAATTCGGGTTTCTAACCCTATTTGGTAACCAACTTATAGCTGGTAGCTATTATTTGTTAGCTTGTAGATATTAGCTGATGACTTTTTAGATGAGCTGTTTGAGTTAGTTGATTGTAGGAAAAAAGCTGGGTATCAAAACACCCCTAAACTCTAAGGAAAGATGAAGTTGAACACCTTGTGACACATTGAATCATATTTGATGCAGATAATGCCAAGACTTGCTAACATTGATGCATTGATGCAGATAATGCACGCCGAAGTCTTTTAAGGAGCAAACACACTAAAATCTTACAGTAAACATGGCAAACCAGTTGTTAGGGACACTATACAATTGGCTTCGGAGGTTGATATTCTATGTGTTGTCAATAGGACCACTCCCAAACCACATTTCCTTCATCATGGATGGAAACAGAAGGTATGCCAGGAAGAAGAAGCTACAAGAAAGGGAAGGATACCGAATCGGATTCTTCTCCCTTATGTCCATACTCAAGTACTGTCATGAGCTTAAGATAAAAAATGTTAGCATATTTGCCTTCAGCATTGACAACTTCAGAAGGCGACCTGAGGAAGTTCAGTATATCATGGATCTAATGCATGAGAAGATCCAAGGTTTGCTCGAGGATGCCAGCTTTGCCAAGAGGTCTTGTATTAGACATTTTTGTTTAAGAAATATGCATTTTTGAATCCTTAATCATAACTGTAAGTAGACCTGGCAGTTTCTGACACGACCCGAACCCGCCCGAAATTTCTGGGTTTTGAACACGATTTTCTGAACTAAACCCGAAGTATACCGAACCCGAAAATTAGCGGGTCAAACCCGACCCGCCCGTTTGACCCGAAAAACTAATTTCTTAAGTTCAACTTTATTAGAATGTGTGATTTTTCTTTGTAATTTTTAACGTTAAACTATAAGCGCAACTTATTTATTTGTTATTTCTTTAATTTAAGTCAAAATAGTTACGATAATCTATCGTTACTAGAAGATAATTATATTTTATTACGTATATTGTACAAAAAGTAGACCTGTCAATTCGGTCGGGCGGGCGAGTTTCGGATCGGTCATATATTGGGTTCGGGTGAATAAGGGTTGGGTGAATTTCGGGTTTGGGAAAATACGGGCGGTGTATTTCGGTTTCGGGTCAACCCAACGGGTTATGATTGCTGCCTTTTCCGGTTTTTCTTTTAAAAAAATGGTCTCTAAATACTGCTTTTTGTACAATATATATAATAAAATATGATTATCTTCTAGTAAAGATAAATTATTGTAACTATTTTAACTTTAATTAGAAAAATAACAAATAAATAAGTTGCGCTTATAGTTTAATATTAAAAATTATAAAGAAAAATCACAAATTCTAATAAAATTGAACTAAAAAAATTAATTTTTTGGGTCAAACGGGCGGGTCGGGTTTGACCCGCTAATTTTCGGGTTTGGTATACTTCGGGTTTAGTTGAAAAAACGTGTTCAAAACCCAGAAATTTCGGGCGGGGTCGGGTCAGAAACTGCCAGGTCCAACAAAAAGTAATATTTAGAGATCATTTTTTAAAAAGAAAAAATGGAAAAAGGTCGCAATCATAACCCGTTGGGCTGACCCGAAACACACCCGACCCGTATTTACCCAAACCCGATATACGACGACCCAAAACCCACCCGCCTGACCGAATTGACAGGTATAACTGTAAGTTTTTGGTTGAGGGTCATTAGGCTTTCTAACAAACTCGAACCCAAATCTTTGTGAATAGGTATGGTGTGAGAGTGTATTTTGTGGGGAACCTGAATCTGTTGAGTGAGAAACTGAGGAAGACAGTGAATATGGCAATGGAAGCGACATCAGATAACAACCAGATAGTTCTGTACGTCTGCTTGGCTTACACGTCAGTACACGAAATACTACACGCCGTGGAAGAGTCATGTCATGAGAAATGGGAGGAGGAAGTATGCCTGAGTGCAAACCCAGAAAATGAGATCAAAGTGAAAGACATAGAGAAGAAAATGTACATGTCAGTGGCACCAGATCCTGACATTATAGTAAGGACATCAGGAGAGACACGCCTCAGTAACTTTGTCCTCTGGCAAACTCAGAGCTGCCTCCTGTATTCCCCTGCTGCACTCTGGCCTGAGCTCGGTTTACGCCATTTGGTCTGGTCTGTTCTCAACTACCAAAGGCATTATCAATACTTGCTCAAGATAAGAAGTTCGTCTTGACAAGATTTTCATGAGAAAAAGGATGTCCTGTGCAATGTTAGACTGTGTTGTTACATCTATTCCCTGCCAAAACCTGAATATCATGAGCTTTTACAATATAGTGGACTATGTTTGTGAGCTAATTAATAAGTTCAATATGGTGAGTTGTTCGTTAGCGAGACTACATTGGGGATTGTTGTTGTTTTTAATATGATGAGCTATTGACATCCTAAGTATTAATATTGATAGGTCCACCCTCAATTCACAACATGAGGTTTGAAATTGCAAGTATGTGATCTAAGCAGCAAGAATGTAGGAAAGAACAAACAACTAAGGCCCTGTTTGGCAACCAGCTGATAGCTGATAGATGTTAGCTGTTAGCTTGTAGCTATTAGCTTATAGCTTTTTGGATTAGCTATTTGACTTTAGCTGTTTGGGTTAGCTTATTACAGGAAAAGTGTTTGGTAAAGTAGCTTTTTGTGAAAAGCTACCTCAAAAAACTTCATCAACTAGCTTTTTGAAAACTAGCTTTTTAGGTCCAAAAAGCTAATATAAAAAGCTACTTACCAAACACCTCAAGTAACTTTTTAACTTTGGTCAAAAAGCTAAAAGCTATCCAAAAAGCTAAAAGCTACCCAAAAAGCTGGGTAACCAAACACCCCCTAAGTTATTATTATAATAGGCAATTCATTTTGGACCAAAAAAATGTGCAAATTCCAGAAAAAAGCCCTGAACACCTTGTTTGTGTGCTTCAAAGGGCACAAGAGTACAACCAAAGTAGGAAGGAACTGAATACTTTAATATGCTTTCTCCATTCCACACTTAGGTGGGTACATTTTACATTACAAAAGAATTTGTTAGCCTTACAAAAACCTCAAGTTTAGCCAGAAGGCATACATATAGATATGGGTGTTACCCCAATAAAAAGCATGAAGTAAAATCAAAACTAAGGACACAAAGAATAAAGAATAAGTAATAGTATACCTAGAGGGAATCCAAAAGAATGAGTGGTATGAAGAAGAGGCTTATTCAGTCTGTAATCCTGGGTGTATAGACCGATTTACAAGAGGTTGATCACCGAGGCCTGTTCAGACGGGGCCGATTGCAAAATGCACGACCATTGGCTCTCACAAAAACTGCAACAGCCATGCTTATGCTTGTCCAGATGATAGTAAGGAGAAGGTGCCAGAAACTGTATGGAGCTGTTCATCCATATAAAATGTATGTAAGCACAGTTGGATGTCTGTTATAAGCAACAACGTATAGTTCCAAAACACACATTGATCCAAAACGAACCGCATAGAAAACTAGCTAGTTACTTAAAGCATGATAAGACTCATATGAGGAAAGCATCAGAGATCTTAGAAAACCTTTTAGCAGAGACATCATTGCAAGAAGGAACCCAATGGAGACCACTGATAGAGCGATACGAAGAGACTGTGGAAAGAAACATCACAAAATGTTATTACAAACTGATTTGGCCAACCATAAAAGGCATTACAAAAATCTGCAGATGGGTCAGTTGAGTAATTTATGTTTATAGAGTGCACTCACAGCTACAGCCTCAAGGCCCTTTCGAGGTGGTGGTGCCATATCGTGACTTGCAGAAAACATGAAATTTCCATGCACTAGATCAATTGCATCCTATGAGCATTCCAAACAGAAGCCACAGATAAGAAACCCGACGAAAATCTAAAGAGATCATGGAAAATCACAAACAGGTCAACTGGCTGCATAATTTGGCTACTTGCAGCAGCATAATCTTCTGAGATTGTCTAGAACAGGACTCCAAATTACGGTGAATTTCAACAATTGAAATTTTCATGGCTATAACAAGTATTATTAGAGGCAATTTTCATTGTGAGTATGACGCATCTGAAGTATAATCAACAGATGAACCAATACATATAGAAGTAATCTCGCCATTTCTATAACGCCCCGACCCCTCACGGGCCCCACAATTCACCACGAGTATTTCAAGTGTGATTCGTCCTCGCTCACACGCTGCTTGAGAAAACTTCCTAGGATGTCACCCATCCTGAGACTACTCCCAGACAAACACGCTTAACTGAGGAGTTCCCAACAGATGAGCTACCATAAAAGAAGTTCACCTTGGTGATATAAGTAATTACTTCAATCCCTTTACCACACTTAACCATATATCCGGGGTGCTACAATTTCCCAGTTTTCTGTTAAAGAAACATGTCACTCTTTCGCTTCCCAATCAACTCTATTTCGCAGATTGCACACAGCTTCATTACATAGAGACTATTTTGGCAGATACAAATGCATAAAAGGAAATTGAAAGATAGAAAGAAATGTGTGAGACCTGTCTTGTACCGTCACGGAAGTTGTTCAGGTAATACCTAGCCATTGCATTCCATCCATCATTGAATATACCTTCCATCGTGCGCTGCCCATATCTATAAAGGAAATTTGCACAAGACTCATTTCAGAGTGACTCAATAATGAAATCAATGTATTGTGCACCAAAGATATAATACCTGAAGGTACACTCACAAACCAAAGACAGATTAGGCCAAAGAATCAAGACCTAGAATGCTAGATTTTAAGCAACAGGTGAAGGTAAAGAGATCATAGACTAATAAATTAAACAACTAAATTAGGTTAGTTTGAGTACAAGTAGTATTAGACTATTAGTGCTTTGTGGATTACCAGTTTACCACAGTTCAGATACATCAGCTGACTACCCTGCTATTTGATTCCAAAGCAATTCTATAATCTTGTTACGCAAAAGTCATGCATAGAATCGCTTCTCATCAATATATATTAGATGCACCTAGAGCATGTGTTCCAGATATTTGCGAGTGAACAATCATATAAATCAGATTGAACTATCATAATAATCAGAATGAACAATCTAATACATATGGATGAACAATTGTAGAATTTGGAGCACATGCTTCGGGAGCACCTAATAAATTGCAATGGAAGGAAAGTTTTACATTGATTTTGACAGGAAAATGCTAGTAAGTTCTTTGCATTAGTCCTCTGACTTTACTCCCAAATTTGAAAGGAAAAATGTGTTGATGACTAGATCAATTAAGTCTTTCATGATGCTTTTCATTCAACTCTTATTGCGTCACTTTTTTAAAAGTGATGAAAAGTAAGTCATTTTTTAAAGTTTTTCTTCCCATCTATTTTCCAGAGACCAAACTTACCCTTATGCTTTAGATAATATTATTCTCTTTTTTTTTTTTTTTATATAGGAAAACAGTGATGTTCAACTAGCACTAAACCAAGTTATGTACAACCAAAAGTTAAACTTTCCACAGAATTTACCACATCAACTTCCCATTATCCCAAAACAAGAGAGACTTGACAAAATTGTCTTTCAATATCTGAAGAGGGATTTCAACCCCCCTCAAAAACCCTTCAGTTACTTTCTTTTCAAATAACCCAAAATATCATATGTAGTATGACCAAAGCCGCCTTCTTCCTGGATTTCCTTGCAATGAAACCCAAAAGACAATGCGATTCTCCTTTTGATTTGTTTAAATTAAAAATTTCATGAATGCAAGTTTGTATTGACTTTTGATGATGAGTTTAATTCAGAGTGAGGCGGATAAAACTACTATGTCATTTGCAATTCATATAAATATTGTTAGTTTACATTTTACAACCCTTCCCCCAAATAAAAACTAAAGTATAGATGAAAGTTAATATATTAAAAAAGAATATATCAATAGACACATCATAATAATTGATACAAATTATACAAATTGGTATAGAGAAATAAGATAAATAATGAACCAATTACATAGAATTTTTAGGAAAATAACTTTCTACAGATGAACTTAATTTGTGTATTTGGCATAAGTCTAATTATTTAGGAATAGCAAATAATGTTGGAATTTTCTTCCCTTATTAGTAGTGGTGATGTATCCACTAAACTGTGTTTAGGGAAGGCCTTTTTATAATACTCCCTCCGTCCCAAATTAATTGACGGAATTGGAGTTTTCACACAAATCAATATATAACTATAATAACTACCAAACATCAATTATATTTGACTTTTCTCTCTCTAATAAATAATGTAAAATAATTGAATTAGGTATTGGGGATATGAAAGTGACAATTATTTTGGGACAAAATAAATTAATTAAAGTGTCAATTAATATGGGACGGAGGGAGTACTAATATCATCATAGTGGAAGAATTTTGGACTCCAATGTCTCGCGGTTTTCCCCTTTGTCTTGGAAGGCTTTCCAAGTAAAAATTGTGTGTCTATATTTGTAATATTATCCCTTCCAATTCAACAACTATCTTTAACTCACACAAAAAACAAAAGAGGTTCTCTTTTCCCAGCAAATAAGGATTAAGGGGCGTTTGATATCAGGGAGCTGAAAGATGGGAATAGGAATATATAAATAGGCAATACAACTCTCATTTTTTTAAAAATGGGAATGGTAAAAAAAAAAATGAGGGATTGGGAATGGGATAGAGACCCCCAACTTCCAATAATCTGTTACCAAGAGGAGATGTGGTAATGCATAGTTGGAATTCATAAGTCATCATAAATACCAATATTATCCTCATATTTAATTAATATTACCAATCCTACCTCACTCTATTTAAATTAATCAATGATACTTTTGTAAAGGGAAATTAGATTTTAATAATCCCTACTTTTACGAATTGTATAGCAATAATCCCTACTTTCATTTTGTATTCTGGTGGTCCAAAAAAAAAAAATTAAAATTGTATTCTGGTGGGACGCCGCCGAGTCAAATGGTAGTGACTCGGTGGTTTCTTTGCGATGTCTGGCGAGTGTGTTTGACCAAGAATTCGGACCACCAGAATATAATCAATAATGAAATAGGACCACCAAAATACAATAAATATGTCAATGAGACTACTAGAATACAATAACAATTTAAATGGGACCACTAGAATACAACTAAAATAATAATTTCTTAGTTAAACACGTTCTCGCCGGTACACGTTAGCAAACCACCGAGTCACCACCAATTGACTCGGCAGCGTCCCATCAGAATACAATTTTAATTTTTTTTGGACCATTAGAATACAAAATGAAAGTAGGGATTATTGCTATACAATTCGTAAAAGTTGGGATTATTAGAATCCAATTTCCCTATATAATGTGCATTTTTTCCCAATCTCACCCTGACTTTGAATTACCATGTAACAACCAAGGAATTTGAGAATTTGGGAATTCATCAATTCATTTTATTCTCATTTCCATTGTGAATTTTCTCATTCTCATTCTCATTCTCATTCTCATTACGATTCCATTCCCAGATACCAAATGGGATGTAAATACATAAGCATGATCAATTAAATTAATTGAAATGAAGGGCATACACGGAATTTCACGTGTATGATGTATCTATGAGAAACATCTAATGTTGGGACAAGCCTTTCTTGCAATAGCTAATTTAACACTAATCTAACAAGCTAATCCAAAAAGAATTACTAACAACTAATGCAAACAACTGACAATTATCAATTGTTCTGTAAAAAAAAAAAAAAAGAAAAACTATTATCAATTGTTTGCCAAAGAGGACCATACTTTTATGATTCAAGACATCTTGCTTCATTAATTACCCAGGAAAAAAAGAGCTGGTGAAGAAAGGGTTGTTAGGAATCTAATTTGTGGTTAACATTCTTATAGAGAACTATACAGGCAATTTGCTTCATTAATTACCTAGAAAAGCAGTGGATCAACCATATCATAGAAGTCTTAATGGTCAAATGGACTAAAGTATCATTAGCAGAAAATAAATAAGATCAACCTACCTTCCTACAAAGAGATTGAATCTTTAATATTTTACTCTGCCTAAGTAATGATCTTGAATGCTTGAAAAACTAAGGCAGGCAATTTGAACCAAAATTATGCATCTCAATATCCCCTAGTAACTATGTGGCATCTAAGCCTCAAATCTAGCTATGTGTTAAGCATGTGGAAATCTTCAGCTGTAGCATTTTAGCCAACTTGTTAGTGAAATTTAATGAGGGAATTAATGTATTACTTATATCAAGGTCCCACATGGATAGAATAATGTAATTCCTAGCTCATGGAGCATATAAATAGGTTTTATTAATTAATGTCCCACATGGACAAAGTAAGTTATATTATAGCTCTTTATAAGTTAAAGAGTTATATGAACTTACAAATAAATAAACCATGCACTAGGCTAACATATGCTTGCACACGCGCGCGCGGTGTGGGCTGTAGGGCGCTGGAGGCACTTTTGGCGCTGGAGGCACTTTTGGCGCTTATTAGACGCACTTGACACTTAGCACGTGAGCTCGGAGCAAAGGAACAAACTATAATAAACCAAGCCTTTTGTTTTCCTTTATAATATTTTCTGATTGTGAGGTGGTTCTTGTGATTATGTCATCAATGATTTCTAAGCTGTTCTTATCCATATCCTGTACAATGGATAGAGATCAGGCAGCCGTGAGGGAGCGATTGATAATTATATATTCGTCAACCCAGAAAGCTTTGTTATATCCTGGAGACACGAATTTGTATGAGGGGTAAATCTTGTCTTAAAGAAAGTGATCACATTCACGCCTCAAAGCATCAATCCCATCTCAGAATTTCTAACATAATTCCCTAAAGGGTCTAGCTAATTTTAGTTAAAATTTCAACAAAGCATAGAATTCATCCTAGTTCTATTACCTATGTGGCCAATCACTGTATTTCTCAACCATAATTTTACATCTACATTATTTGATTTGTCCAACCTTGAATAAACTAAGCATTTACCAAAGAAAGTTCTTCCAAATTGTGAGCATTGTTCAATTTATGAAACTCGTATTGGACCCATAAGTCAATTTTCGGTGCTATCTATAATTTTGTCAACATTATGTGTGCATCAGATACAACTATACAAATTAACTAATTACTTCATCCGTCCCAAATTAATTGACATTTTGGCTAAATTTTGACCGTTAATTATTTATAAATTATAACGAGTTACAAAATGAAATTACCTCAATCGTAATGTTTAGTAAAGTATCTTCCTAATGACAGTACGTAATTTCATATTATAACTCATTGTGATTTGTGAGTAATTTACGGTCAAAATTTTCTACATTATTTGATTTGTCCAACCTTGAATAAACTAAGCATTTACCAAAGAAAGTTCTTCCAAATTGTGAGCATTGTTCAATTTATGAAACTCGTATTGGACCCATAAGTCAATTTTCGGTGCTATCTATAATTTTGTCAACATTATGTGTGCATCAGATACAACTATACAAATTAACTAATTACTCCATCCGTCCCAAATTAATTGACATTTTGGCTAAATTTTGACCGTTAATTATTTATAAATTATAACGAGTTACAAAATGAAATTACCTCAATCGTAATGTTTAGTAAAGTATCTTCCTAATGACAGTACGTAATTTCATATTATAACTCATTGTGATTTGTGAGTAATTTACGGTCAAAATTTTGTTAAAGTGTCAATTAATTTGGGACTGCCGGAGTAGTAAGTTTGTGCAAATGTCAAGGAATACGTACCTGACAAAATCTCCTTTCAAAGCAGGTGTCCCAGTGTACTGAGTACTTATATCATCCCATGATTGGCCCACACTAAAAAGGACAATCAAAAGGTTAATAATAGATAGCGGTGGCAAAAATTCGGGTCCGGGTAAATCCGGGTCGGATAAATTTGGATAATGTCAAAATTCGGACGAGAAATTCATGTCCGGACCCGGACAATTCGGATGAAGCTAAAATCGGGTTCGGACAATAGAAAAAGAGAAATTTTATGTTCGAATATTCGGTCAATTCGGACAATATAAAAATTTGGACGAAAAATTTATGTCCATACCCAATTTTTTCAAGGTCGGACAATTCAGGCAATCCGGGTCGGACAAAATTTTGCCAGCTCTAATAATAGAAGAACAATACTCCAGTCTTGTGTTCATCATTTTGGATGGTAGAAACAATAACATTTTTATGAGTCTTTTAGAATGTCAAAAGTTTATTTTCAAAAGATCATATAACTAATAGTATAGTTGAAACATCCATGTGTCCTACTTACAAACTTTGAAATTCTCATCAAAATTTGGATGGAAGCTGATAGTCTCTTCAGGACCAAAAGCACCAATTCGCCTCAATTGAGATTCTAGGATTTTCCTGCCTATCATACTCTGCACACAAAATTATTAAAAAAAAAAAAATTGGGACTTAATTCAATCACCGTGAGAGCTACGTAAATAGTATATTAAGGCCATGTTCTTTTCTGCGGTTCGCAATTTGCCACAACCCGTCACAAAATACCATTCACCACAATCCACCACAAATTACTTTTTCACAATTACCAATACAATATTTATATATATATACAAAAAACCCACCACAACATACCAACAACCCGCCGCAATTTCACCACACCATACCGCGTCATACCACATAAAAGAACATGGCCTAATTCATACAAACACAGATGACTCAAATTGCTTGGACACGACCATCACATGAAAGGTGGCATACATGCTCCCATTTACCATTGGCATCTACAAGTAATATCAATTGGGAAACCCTTGCATTCTTGCTTAGAGAAGCAAGGAGATAGCTTTCTCATTTTATTTACTGTGAAGAAAAATATATAGAGATGAACAATCAAGAAAGATAGTATGGTTAAGGAAAACTCAAATAGATATTAAAGGGGACACAAGATTTACGTGGAAACCCTAATACGGGAAAAAAACCACGGACGACAGAGAAAATATTCCACTAATAAAAGAAGATATTACAAGAGGAGAATTATATGGACTCTCGTAGACTCTCGCAAATTAGGGATGATTATAGGTGAAGATCTCTCAATACAAGTAAGGATATAGGTTGATAATAACGTATATTTATAGTAGAGCAAAGAAAAGAAAACTAGGTTAAATATTAAAAAAATCTAGAAAAACTAAACAAAAAATGCTCAACCGTTTGCAGAAACGCTGGCAGCGTCATAGTCGACGCTGGCAGCGTTTCATATGTGAGACCTCCTGGTCGTCACGCTGCCAGAGTTCGGGTGAGAGAGGCTAGCGTTTGTTGCGTCCAATTCTTCAATCAAGGAGATTTTGGGCCATAAAATCCAGCATTTACATTGAAGAAAGAAACATGATCCCTATTCTCCATTTTCAACCATACAGATATGCAAACAAATGTCCAATTGGAGCTAATGAGCTTCTATATAGAGTATTCTCATGGAGTCATGGTAGGTGCAGCAATAGAAACAAGACATAGATGAACAGTTGGCAGGAACAATATTCTCACAGATGGAGCAAAATGCATACTCATTTCCGTACTGCTCATAGTATTGTAAGACACACAATTTAAAATGTACTAAAATGCACAGCAAGTCCTATACTCCCTCACAACTATACTACATCATATAGCATATCACTATTTTTATATCTTAGGCCCTATTTGGCAATCAGCTGGTAGCTTTAGTCATGTTAGGTATTGGTAGTATAGTGATAGCTTTTGGATTAATTTGTTTGACTATAGCTGTTTGGGTTAGCTGATTGCAGGAAAAATGTTTGGTAAAGTAGCTTTTTGTGAAAAGCTACCTCAAAAAGCTTCATCAACTAGCTTTTTGAAAACTAGCTTTTTGGGTCCAAAAAGCTACTTACCAAACACCTCAAGTAACTTTTTAACCTTGGTTAAAAAGCTAAAAGCTATCCAAAAAGCTAAAAGCTACCCAAAAAGCTGGTAGCCAAACACTATCTTAATCCTACGTTTTCGTTCGTATCAGCTAATATAATTTTACTTAAAGATCAAATATTCAATTGGAAACTTCTGTTTATTCCAAATTTTACATGCTTTTCTCCCCTTTATTTATGACTTTTTGTTTGTTTTCAATAATTAAATTAGAAATTTTTATTAGGTTTTATTTCATTTTATCATTTTCGTTTTAATTATTAGAAAATGAAACAAAAAATATTAAATGTGAACTGAAAAGAAAAAATAAATAAAACTTGGACCTATTTCCCCTTTCCATGGCCAAACCTTTTCCTCTCCTCCCTCACCTCTCAACCCAGCCTACCCAGCTACGTACCCACGACCTAAATACCCGGTTCACTTTCTACCCGCCTAACCCAAACCCAAACCCGATCACTAAAACCCAAACCCTAACCCACCTACCCGAAAGTGGTTATTGGCGACGTTGTTTGGCCAAATATGATTAGATTTTATATTTGGTAATCAAACTATTGATTTTTGGGGGGAATTGACTTTTGTTATAGCAATGACCTTCAAAATTTTCAATAAATATGATTAGACTTATTTAGTAGAAAATTTTTAGCTTAAGTGATGATAACAATGTAATATGTGAAACAATTTAACTGATGTTTGGATGCTTTGATGGTGGCAATAGTACAAGAGTGTCAATTGTGGATGACACTAAAGATGATGGTGGTTAATGTTTCAATTTGAAAATTTGGAAATGTAGGGCACAAGTTAGATCACTACGGTCGACAACTGGAAGGGGAAAACAGAGAAAAATAAGCATAGTCTGGTAATAGTTAATGCATTTGTTATCTGTTGCCCCTATCGGCCATATGAAAAATTTTGAACACTAATATATTGTACTTTTTGATCTACAAGTAAAATACATGTAAATGTAGTTCCTTTGACTAGATAAAACATCATTGGAATCATTTGTAAATAAACATCGTAAGGAAATGTAATTAAATTAAATTTTTCACTTTACCATTGAGACACCCTTGCATATTTATGAGCAAAAGAACTAGTATGAAAAATATGGGAAAGGGACATGAGGATAATAATTCAGAAAACTAAACAACCACTCCCCCAATCACCACAACCAAATAAATGAAGGGTGAGTTTGGTTGGTCAAATATCCTGGGAAAATGGTCAACTTTCCTGAGTTGACTTATTTTATCCATGTTTGGGAGTAGATTGACCTTGGGAAAAATATTATGGTGGACCCACCATTTCTTTCATTTTCCAATGGAAAATTTCCCTTAGGAGGGCCTAGGGAAATTTTTCCCGAGGAAATTTTTCTCATGGAAGACTTCCCATAAAAAAATTTTATCGGAAAAAGTTTCTCTGGGATTCCTACCAAAAGCTTTCGAAATAAAATGGGAAAAAAAGGAAGCCAACAGAAACCAAACAAGGTGTAATCTAGCTAAATGGGGTGTTTGGTTGAGAGCTTTTTGGGGTAACTTTTAGCTTTTTGGACACTGTTAGCTTTTTTACCAAGGTGAAAAAGCTACTTGAGGTGTCTGGTAACAAGCTTTTCATATTAACTTTTTGGACCCAATAAACTAGTTTTCAAAAAGTTATTTGAGGAAGCTTTTCGAGGTAGCTTTTCACAAAAAGCTAGTTTACCAAACACTTTTCTGCAATCAGCTAACCCAAACAGCTAAAGTCAAACAACTAATCCAAACTGACTACCAATTTACTACTTTGGTTGCCAAACAGAATCATTCGGATAATGGAGCTCAATATCTTTCTTGAATTTTACAGACTATTAAACAAGCCATAAGATCATGAAGCCAACCAATCCCTTACCTGGGTGACATTTGTGCGGTCTAAGCAATCAACACAATTGGTTCTCACAATGCCGCATTGCTCCTCAATCTTTTCACCCTTTTCATTCAGCAAAAGATACCTATCATATAAGATGAATCAATGTCAGATTATAGAAGAAATCAGTGGTTCTAATTTCACAACTTTATTATAATCCAACAAGATATATAGCCTTCAAGATTGATAATCAATAGAAAGTACCTTGAAAGAATTACTTTAATTTCAATCATCCATTCATGAATCATAAAGTAAGGGTAAGTAACATAAATCGGTATCTAGCCACATATAAAACAACTAATGAGAAGTAGCAAATATAGACAAATGAGTAGTAGGAAAAAAAACCATTCGAGAGAGAGAGAGAGATTCCCGATTCTTTTATGTTTAAGGCTTTGAGGTATGGGTTATGTGGGTTGTGACGAATTGCGGTATGTTGTGGCATCACAGTTTGCCAACCGCAGAAAAGAACAGGACCTAGTGGGGTTATAGACAAATGAGTAGTAGGAAAAAAAACCATTAGAGAGAGAGAGAGAGATTCCCGATTCTTTTATGTTTAAGGCTTTGAGGTATGGGTTATGTGGGTTGTGGGGTCTCACTAGGTCCTGTTCTTTTCTGCGGTTGGCAAACTGTGATGCCACAACATACCGCAATTCGTCACAACCCACCACATTTTACCACAAATCATTACTTTTCTCTCTCCTCACTTTTTTCTCTCCTCACTTTTCACCTCTACTTTTTACATTCTCTCTCCTCACCTACCCCATATACCAATAACCCGCCACAATTACACCACAACCCGCCACAATTTCACCCCACCATACCGCAAAAACTTTTTTGGACTCCAAATGTGTTTTAAATGTATTGCATTAGTGAGTTCAACGCTTCAATTCACTCTCCTTTCCATAAGTTAGGAGCACAAGCACAACACAACGACATTATAACCTAGCAACCAACTTGTATCATGCATAATTATTAAAATCCCGATCCGGATCAACGATTCTACGAGTTTACGATCCAAAAATCTTCTATCGATCAACCATTATTAGGATCTTAAAGTAGTTAGGATCGTACGATCCCAGTTTTGCCTAAATATTATACATTAGAATCGCAATACGATTCTACGATTCTGTTATTCGATCCACAATCCTACCGAAATTTGATAATGTTTGTGCACACTATCATCTTTAAAATTTTGTCATACAAATGTAAATTTTGTATTATAGTTATCAACTGATATGCAATTTAACGTATTTCTTCATTATTCGTGAATAAAATTTTAACATTTTAACTATCATGGAACTTTATTTGATATTTTCCTATTGTATTAGAATCTTACGATCCTCGATCAGATTCTATGATTACGATCCTAACTATGCCCATCAATCCTAGCTAGCATCTCGATTCTAACAACCTTGGTATCATGGTCCGAATTTTTTTCCCCTTGAACTGAATAGTTTCTCACCTAAATGATCATAAACAACCTCATACATCACCACCAAGGTCAACAACTACCTTATCTATTTTTCATTGCCTCCACACCCCCACTCATTAATTTGTTTTGAGTTATATCCATGCTAACACCCATCTTGTATGACAATGGAACTCCCTCTTCAACTAAAATTCAGCAGAATCATATTCACATAAAGCTCTTCAATGCTCTGCAAGGAAGTAGTATTCTTTCAACTGCATATTAGTAGAAGCGACAGAGATGGTTGTAGTGTTACACAGAACTAAAGCACAAATAATTAAAGTGAACAATAACATATATATTTTACGTGGGTAGACAACTTCATCATGAATAAGAGGGAGGTAGAACCTGGTCTCATAGGACTAGAACTGAGAAATACTATTCTCACTCAACACTCTCAACCTCACAAATTATAATGGACAAAGATGGGAAGAATAAATTAATTGGAGAATTGAATAGTAATAATCCTTTCTTTTTCACATTTGGACAACAATAATCACTACTATCAATTTGGATTTTGGTGGTCCAAAAAAAAATGAATTGTAGTGGGACATCATCGAGAGTATACCCTAAATATGATAGATTTTGTGTTGCGTTTGATTCAAAACTTAGCATAACACTTTACCATGATTTTTAATGAATTTATGGCGTTTTTCTCAATTTTTTTTCAATTTTTTTACGATTTTTTTATGAATTTTTAACTTTTATTCCTTTTAAAAAATATAATAATTGCTCGGAATCTCAAAAAAATAATTTAAAAATTATTTTAGTAACTACACTTCATTAACTTTCTGAGGGCAGGAATGAAAAAACAAAAACAATATTGGGTAGGAATGAAAAAAATAAAAAGAATTTGGAGGTGGATTTTGGTAGTTGGTACCACTACAATCCAATTTTTTTTAGACCACCAGAATCCAAAAAGAAAATAAGAATTATTGCTATACAATTGATGTAGGAATTATTAGAATCCAGTTTTCCTAAATTAATTTGTGTTAGAAACTAATTGTTTCACAACTGTTAACCCACCACCTCTTAATATGTCATGATGCTCTCATGTGTTTCATCTAAATCTTGGATTTGGATTATCTATTTCTTATTGAACCCATCCTTTTACAATGCAAAGACCCAAAGACATTATCTTAATATTGCAAATCTTGACCCATGGCTTCCATTTATTTAACTTTGTCATGGTTCTTCCCTCTTGATTTGCACCAAAGCCAACCAAATTGATTAGTCCACTGCCAAGACTTTCTACTAGCTACACACCTTCTCTAAATTGGGTACAAGGAGCCATATGACTAAAAATTATGCAACAATTAGATAATGATATTATCATATTAATATGCTTATTTTGGGCCACTTCTAGCATGTTCTCATTAGAGATCATGGCCCAACCACCGTGGATTACTAGAAACTCAATCAACTCTGAACAACAAATTTTTTAGTTTAACAATTATGGACTGTCCATTGCTTTATATTTAGGCACTGTTCTTTTCTGCGGTTGGCAAACTGCGGTGTCACAATTTACCGCAGTTTGTCACAACCTGCCATATTTTACAAGAAATCATTACTTTTCTCTCTCCTCACTTTTCTCCTCTACTTTTTACATCCTCTCTCCTCACTTACCCCACATATCAATAACTCACCACAATTTCACCATATCCGCCACAATTCTACCACACCTTACCACACCATTCCGCAAAATACCGCATAAAAGAACAGGGCTTGTAACTAGGGATGTAGAGTTCAACAAAAATGATGTGATCAGAGTAGACATTCTTAACAACTATAAATGAAAGGTTTCACATTTGACCATTGTAGTTCCAGACTTCCTAGTTCTTACTCCCCTTTTCACCACTGAAACACAGATAGAGGAGGACATGGTGGCATTAATCAACTACAACACTTCACTTAGAACTGAGAAGAGGAAAATAAATTCGAACAGGCAACAATAGAGATAAGTTCTTCCATATCTAACTTATTGTCTGAGTCTCTTCCATCATATAACTTTCACATAAACCTTTGCACATAATATAAGATATATTACATAATCAATTGTAAAAGATAAATCGATCTTCTTTCTAAATTTCTTAAGTCTATGGATAAGTTCTTATTTTATATGTTTGATGTTGGATGAACCAAATGTCACCAATGTAGTCATCATTACGAAATGACATGAATAAGCAAAAAACAATCTTTGTAATTTTGAATGTAACATAGAGTCACAACTAATAAAGTCCTCCCCTCCCGACAGGGCTACAAATTTGCAAATATTGATGCAGAATTTACAGTCTTATGAGGAAAAAATCGGTTAGATGATTCCATTAACAAAACGAATTTACAAAACTACTCTAGGCAGGCTATATATATATATATATATATATATATATATAGGGATATTGGATTCTAATAATCCCTATTATCACAAATTGGATAACAATAATCCCTACTATCATTTTGGATTATGGTGATTCAAAAAAAAAAAAATTGTATTTGAATGGGACGTCGGCAAGTTGAGAGGCGGTGACTCGGTGGTTTTCTGACATGGCACCATGACCATGTGTTTGACCGGGTTGACTTTGATTTTGGGTGTCATATCAAATTAAAAACACATGCCCTATTATTTTTCTTTTTCTTTTTTAATTTAGGTGTCATGTGTTTTTAATTTGATATGACACCCAAAATCAAAGTCGACCCGGTCAAACACATGGTCATGGTGCCATGTCAGAAAACCACTGAGTCACCGCCTCTCAACTCGCCGACGTCCCATTCAAATACAATTTTTTTTTTAAATCACCATAATCCAAAATGATTGTAGGGATTATTGTCATCCAATTTATGATAGTAGAGATTATTAGAATTCAATATCCCTCTATATATATATATAAAAGAAAGATGAGGATCATTTTCTGGAACGTAATTTAAGCAATCACGCCCAAACATCCATACCTATTTTTGTTTAGAAAATCTGAGATTTGATCATACAGAATAGACAGTCGCTCAAAATGGATGTGCCCGCATATCCGATGGAAATCAAAGTGTATGTATCTGCAGCGAGTGCAAAGATTCGGTACAGAACAAGAAAAACCGCAAAATAAAGAAAACTAGAAAAGAATGGTGTATCCACATACCTAATGTCCTCATTAGGTATGTGGATACACCATTCTTTTCTAGTTTTCTTTATTTTGCGTGCTGGAAAGAATGAAAAAAAAAAATAACTTAAGAATTTGTGGGACAAATCATGTATGCATGCTCTATAGCCACATGCAAAATACAAAATTTAAGAGAGTTACTCCCTCCATTCCTTAATAATCGTCACTTTGGAGTTTAGGGAACATTTTAAAAAAATAGTATTGAGAATGATAATTGCATTGGAAATGATAAAAGTAAGAATTAAGTTTCTATTTTAATTATATACTACCTCCGTCCCATATTGTTTGTCCATCCAACTATATTTAAAAGTCCAATGATCATGGGAAATGGGGTGAAAAATGTATAATGTACCAGAATTGCCCTTAGTTTTCTCATGTGAAGAAAAATAAAAAAGAAACAAAAGAGTATTTATTTGGGGTATAATAGGAATTATAATCATTGGAATTATAAAAGGGACAAACATTTTGGGACAAGGGAGTTAGGTAGATGGACAAACAATTTGGGACGGATGTAGTATATAATTGTATTGGAAATTGTTAAAGTAAGAGGTAAATTTGAAAAAAACGTCATTAATGTTACATTGAAATTGTAAAGAGACAGATATTGTGGAAAATAGAAAATTGATGAAAGTGACAAATATTGAAGAATGGAGGGAGTACATAGTAAAGATAGCCATGATTCATATATGTAATTATTTGGAGGAGCATGGTTTCACACCTTATTGACAAGATCAATGGCAATGACTGAACCATATCTTTTCTTTAGGCCCAGAAAATGTCGCTCAGCGATCAAAGGCTGCAGAAAGGATGATAAATGATTCTCATACCATCAAATTTGAGAGTTCTATGAAAAACACTCAATACAACTCACTGCTTCATCTCGTTTCAGAATATCAAATTTTGGCTTATATGTCAAGTCAACAATTTGCTCCCAGAGGAATGGCATTGACCCACGTATCTGCAAGCAATGATATGAAAATACAACATGCTTTAAGTACTTTGATAAATTCCAAGTCAAGGGAAAGATGATAGTGTTTATTCACCCTCTTACGGCTATTTCAGAAGGTAAATAACTTCATGTGCTTAGCATGCTCAATTATTCAAGTATACTTTACTACCACTGTTGTTACTGCTGTTGTTGTTGTTACTATTGCTATTTTATTACCTTTTTCACTGTAGCCGTCGGTTGTTCTCTTAATACATCCATGTTTGTACTGACATTACTAAAAATATGTGTATTACCAACTATTTTTTTTTCAACCAATTTAAAATGGTTGGAAAAACCAACTATTTTAGTAACCATTTGATATTCCAACTATTTTTCAAAAAATTTAGTGGGAAAAATGGTTGGAAATTTCAACCTTGGTTGGAAATTTTTCCTACCATCTTTTTTCCTACTATTTGAAAATGGTTGGATTACCAACTATTTTTCCAACCAATTCCAAATAGTAAGAAAAATGATGGTAGGAAAATTTTCCAACAATTTTAGCCAAATTGTGGTCTAAAACGAAAGGGCACAAAGGTAATGTTTCGATTGTCATAATAACAAGTAGAAGTCATGGATTACCTGTAGAAAGGATGCTGTATAACCATTCAACTGCATAATTTGCTCGGTTTCAACAAAGTTAGCAACATAGCCATCAGAGTCAGCACCTCTTCTCCACAATCTAGTACCTTCAATGAAACCAATAAAATAATTAGTACAACAAATTATGCTCTTTTGCATTAGCCAATTTCCTCCGTCTACACCTCTTCTCAAGACACATAGAACACCTACATTTTAGGTTAAAATTTCTCCTTTTAAATATGTTTTCCATTTGAAGTTTTCGTCAATGGATCAGAATTCAAAATGGTTAGACTGATCAACGTACGTAGACCTGTCGATTCGGTCCGGCGGGCGGGTTTCGGGTCAGTCGTATATCGGGTTCGGATAAATACAGGTCGGGTGTATTTCGGGTTCGAGTAAATACGGGCGGTGTATTTCGGTTTGGGGTCAACCCAACGGGATATGATTGCGACCTTTTCCCATTTTTTTCTTTTAAAAAAATGGTCTCTAAATATTAATTTTTGTACAATATACATAATAAAATATGATTATCTTCTAATAACGATAGATTATTGTAACTATTTTGACTTAAAGTAGAGAAATAACAAATAAATAAGTTGCGCTTATAGTTTAACGTTAAAAATTACAAAGAAAAATATCAAATTCTAATAAAGTTGAACTTAAAAATTAATTTTTCGGGTCAAACGGGCGGGTCTGGTTTGACCCGCTAATTTTCGGGTTCGGTATACTTCGGGTTTAGTTCAGAAAATCGTGTTCAAAACCCAGAAATTTCAGGCGAGTTCGGGTCGGGCCAGAAACTACCAGGTCTAAACGTAGGTGTTTTCATATCTCATTTACACTTTCAACTTATAGTAACTTATTTGCTTTGACTGGCAATAGTGGGTTTGGCAATCTCCTTGCTTGTACAACAAAGATGTTATATGAGTAAGGATTAGAACTTTTGAGTGTGCTATATTATGAGGCATGTAAATAGAAGTTTAAGAAAGGTTAAATTGTCATAAGCTATAAGGCAGGCAGGTACATGTACCATTTACCCGGAAAAAGAAGTAAAGTTGAGAAGTTTTGAAATAGATCATGCCTACCTGTCCTTATTGTGCATCTCCGTGCAATCAAAGTAATATCAATTATATCTTTTCCAATGGCTGCTTGAAAGTGTTGAAAACCTGATGCCCGGTTAAGTTCAACTCAACCAAGAAAAAATATAGATACATGTATTATATCAAAAAAAAAAAATGACTAAAAGGTCCTCATATTTTGTTGTAATTAATTTAAGGGCGCTATATTCTGAAAAATAATTGTGGGATGCCATTATTTTTGCTGGAATTATTTCTGGGGGACATTCTGACATATTTTCCAGCGTGCAAAGCATTAATTGCAGTATTTATTGTTGATTAGGGTTATGTAGCTTTGACCAACTTGAAACATTGAGGCCCTGTTCTTTTCTGCGGTATTTTGCGGTATGGTGTGGTGTGGTGAAATTGTGGTAAGTGCGGTGGAATTGTGGTAGGTTATTGATATGTGCGGTAGGTGAGGAGAGAGAATGTAAAAAGTAGAGGAGAAAAGTGAGGAGAAAGAAACATGAGGACAGAGAAAAGCAATGATTTGTGGTAAAGTGTGGTGAGTTGTGGCAAACTGCGGTATGCTGTGGTACCGCAGTTTACCAACCGCAGAAAAGAACAGGGCCTGAGGCTTGAGATGATCGTTGACTTCAATTAAAATAACCTTAAACACAAAAGTCATTGCTTTTTGTGCGTTTTTGGACCGAAACATAACTCAGAATATCCCAAATAAATAATGCTACTACACAATTATTTGACAAAATATAGGGCTCTTAAAATAAATGCATCAAAATATAGCACACGATTATTCATTTTCTGGATAGTATATCAAATCACATGTTAATCATCTACTTATATATAATAGACATACAATGTGTGTTTCTAGTAAAAGGATACTTCCTTGAACAATAGGAAGCAAGTAAGCATCAAGCTGCAAAACCACAAGAATTATTGATCGTTGATCAAGTCAACTTCCTAAAAAACGTCATTCAAGAAAGAAAGAAATAATAGGAATGATCTAAACCTTGCAGTCAATGAGATCCTCCATCAAATGATTGTTCCACACAAATCTTGGCTCTGTCTGCAGTAATAATAGATAGATGCTCACAATCTGACAATAATACTATAATAGTACAATTGAAAATATGGATGCAATAAACCTCAAGAGAGGCATCAATGTGATTTCAATGTTTAACCAAAATAGATAAAAACAAAAACAAAAAAAAAAAGGTTTTTGGCTGGGAAAAATCCGTACTGAGTCCTTGTGATTGAGAATAATCCAAAGTGACTTTTTGGCTGGTGACAGTCTATACTTATTCATTATTTTCTCGTAGCATCTCAGATTGAAATTCCTGCACTGGAATGTTGATGTGGCAACCGGAGCACGTGTCATTTTAATTAAAAGCATGACACGTCATTTTTTTAAAAATTCTATTTTATCGTTTAACTTACATTATTCACCTTGCACTTACATTATGATGGAAAAACATTAGCAATGAATTAAAAGCATGCCACGTCAATTTTTTTAAATTCTATTTTATCATTTAACGATAAAATAGAATTAAAAAAATTAACATGGCATGCTTTTAATTAAAAGGGCACGTGCTCTAGTTGCCACATCAGCATTCTGGTACCGGAATTTCAATTTGGGATGCTACGAGAAAATAATGAATAAGTATAGACCGCCACCAGCCAAAAAGTCACTTTGGATTATTCTCAGTCACAAAGCCCTCAGTATGGATTTTCCCCAGCCAAAAACCCAAAAAAAAACACAAGCATCAACTTAACGTTTGAAGAATTCATATTGTATAGGTCCATTGTATGAATTTACCCAAGGAACTAACACAAAGGAACCACTTCTTTCATGATACTAAGTAATTGTTTTTTGACACTATGATACTAACTAATGTTATGGTTAAGTTACCTGTTTCCAAAGAGGGAGAGTCTTCGATTCATCTCCTAATTCATGCAATTTCTGCATACTACATAATAAAAGTGTTAGTGGTTCTATAGCTTGTCATGGGTATTCTTTGTTGTTATTGCTCGACTCCAATAGCATCACAAACACATATACAAAATAACCTGTGGTGTTTTATGCGTAGTAAAGTTCCTGTCAACAGATGTACTAATAATCTCACTTTATAATAGTCTGCAGTAGGACTAAGGTACAACAATTCTAATCCCACTTCTAGAATATATAAGCTCATGATTATGAGCATTAGAATACAAGAGTCGCTCCGTATAGGGGACAAAGGAAATACACATAAAGTTTTGGGTTTTTGGCCACAAATAATACGTATTGAGGGGCCTGTGGGCTGTGACTGGGAATAATCTAAAGTGACTTTTCGGTCACTGACAGTCTGTACTTTTTTACTATTTTCTCATGGCAGTCCAGAAGCAATTTCCGGCACCGAAAAGCTGACGTGGCAGCCGGAAAGTATGTTTTTTCACACTCCAGAAAGGAGATTTCCGGTCGCCACGTCAGCTTTCCGGTGCCGGAAATTGATTTTGGACTGCTACGAGAAAATAGTGAAAAAATACAGACTGCTAGTGGCCAAAAAGTCACTTTGGATTATTCCCAGTCACAAGCCCCTCAGTACGGATTATTTGTGGCCAAAAACCCTAAAGTTTTCTCTTCTCAAACGCGGGCAGAGTGTTCAAGCTTGTACTTGAGGGATGCGAAGATTATGGTTAACTGGAGCTTAGTGGCTCAATTTGACATCAATACACTAGACTGAAGGTCAAATCTACCATCCAATAGAGCTTTAGAATGTATTCTACAAGATTAAATGTTATGCCTTTAAATTAAGGAGCATAAGTACAAACTTGAGATCCTTGCAACGATATTTTGAGAATAAAAGTATAGAAGCTCAAAGCCCCTGAATCGAAGTCTATAATGCATCCTAGTTCAGTTATCCAAGGGTCAACATTCATACTTGTTTTTCAAGAGCTCAAAAGTACATCAACCATACTAATGGTTTAAGGACATAAATAGAACCTGTAGTGCTTTTTCCGAATGGTAGAATGCAAACAAAACTTGTTTTCTATTTTTGAAAAGATAGCTCCAACTAATGAGATGTAGGATATAGAATTAAAAATCAAAAAAGTGTGTACTAGAGCTTTGCCTCCATGAACTAGAGCGTGCCTTTCATATACTAAAAGCTCTTTTTCCTACACACTCGAAATGAAAGTTGAAAGAGCCAACAAGCTTGGATCACTTGTGAAAATTGCGAAAACCATGCCAAGAGGTACAATGATGATGGAGGTCCATCTACACCAGCAATGACAGTTGGCACAGCAAAGAAGGAGGAGAGGACTTTCTATCCTGAGGTCCTCAACAGGTCCTTCACCCAATGGGACTTAGCTGGGAATTCAGGAGGGATCAAGTCCTTCCTGCAGCAAGCATGAAGTGTTATAGCAAAAAGGTCCTAGGGGAATTTTGAAGTATTCAAAGGAAGTAAGGTGATAACCCCAGGATCCTGTGCAGAAGGCAGCCTTGGCCTTAGAACTTAAGTCCAGTTGGTGCAATTGGACCTTGGCAGAACCCCAATCTGTGAAATCAGGGTTCAGGTTATCTTAAGGTCTATTACAAGTTGCAACCGCTCAAGGCAATGACATTTGGTGGTTTCCATATGTCCCTAAGGTCATTTACTACTACTGTTCGAGGAGTGCAGGTGACTGATGTCCTTGGGCATTTCCTACAGCATGTTGGTTCATAAAGTGCAGGCAACATCATGCAGTTGGGACAGTGTTAGCATTTTCAACAGTATTGAGGTCATTTGGTCATTTTCCTTTCAATAATCGAATGTCCTTAGTTGCTAATATCACCATCCATTTCAGCAGCCAAGAAGAAGATTATAATACACTTAGTGGAAGCAAGACTAATGCTCCATAAGTAGTTGCTGGCACAAACTGATCCAACCAGCAACATTTATATTTCTTTTGTTATTTTCTTCATATAATCTGGTGTAATTAAGTATTAAACAGCTTTCTTATATATCTTAAGTTAGCTTACCAGTAGATTAGAGGTTTCCTAATGCTTAGGAAAGCCTTAATCAGTTGGTACAGCCAGCTACTTGCTGAAAGTAGCAATATAAGCAGCTCCTATTGTATTTTGCATTCAAACTTTGAGTGAATGAATGAGAAACCAGTCGAGCTTGCTCCTGTGTGTTTGTGAGTGTCTCTAAAAACTCTCCATTGTTTCTACTTGTCTGTAACTAAGCTTTGGCAAGCTTAGAAGGTGTTAAGTAGAGCTCGGTGCATGTTCTGGTGGTGTGGACAGTATCCAGTGCATAGCTGAGTTTGCCCTTGTGCTTTTTGCTGTGATGTAGTCTGTATCAGTGAGAGTCACAGGTTTTCTATCTTCTTTTATTTGTTTTTCGTTCCTTGATGCTATTCCATCCCTAGGAAGAGCTTAGGTTGAACAGAAAACAGGACAGTAAGGTCCTTGATGTAGTCCAAGCCAGTGTACTCTGATTTCCTTTGGTCTGCACATACATCAAATGCAGGTTGGACAATGGGCCAGTTTGTATAGGGTCTAGCAGGACAACCAAATTAGTGGTTGGATCTATGACAGGCTGGCCTGTTTAAACATATTAAAGGGTCGTTAAATGAGCTGAGGTCAACTCATTGACATCTCCAAAATAAGTAATTTTTCATATATTTTGAAGGTTGAATTTGCTTAAATAGTTTAGTAATACTTCACAAGGAATTACATATTTTGTATACACACTATCTTATATATAATACGAAAGCAGGTCGTTTACGACCAAGCCTCTTTTTTCTTAGAAAGTCTGACCTAACCCACTGCTTGAATTGGTTGGTCATATTCCGACCTGACATATTAAGTGGACTGACCCTAGCCTGACCTAACATGGACTTTTGCCTACCCTAAGGAATGATGGTATTGGTTAGAGGGGATCTACATAAACAATGCCATAACTACAATTTTATTTCTCTAGGGCATATCTTACCTGCATTTTGTGCTTTTCATTAACTAGTGTTAATTCTTAAGGGGTTAAAAAGGACCACGTAATTAATGATTAGTAGTTTTAAAATCACTTTAAAATTTATTGGGGTTAGAGATTATTTGTAAAAGATTTGGGCGCTTAAAATTTCTAAAGAACTTTTTAGGCTTTTACTAAACCCATAAATATAAGGATAATTGGATTCTAATAATCCCTACTTTCACCAATTGGACAATGGTGGACCGTACTTTCACTTTGTATTCTGGCGGTCCAAAAAAAAATAAAATTGGATTGTAGTGGGATATTTTCGAGGGAATCATAGATTTTGTATTGCATTTGATTCAAAACTTAGTATAACACTTTAATTGATTTTTAATGAATTTACAGCGTTTCTCCCAAATTTTTTTCATTTTTTTACTATTTTTTACGATTTTTTCACTTTTATTATTTTTAAAAAATCGTAATAATTATTCGGAGTCTCAAAAAATAATTTAAAAAATGTTTTAGAAACTACAATTCATTAACTTTCTAGGGGCAGGAACGAAAAAACAAAAACAATATAGTGTATGAATGAAAAAATAAGAAGAATGTGGAGGTTAATTTGGTACCACTACAATCCAATTTTATTTTTTTTTGGACCACCAGAATACAAAGTGAAAGTATTGTCCACCATTGTTCAATTGGTAAAAGTAGGGATTATTAGAATCCATTTATCCTAAATATATAGGTGTAACTTAAATATCACGATCATTGGACAAGAAAACCGAGAAATAAGAGGCGAAAGAAAAAGGTACCTCAGTGTTAAATTGGCATCATATGAGAAAAATAGACCATGTGTCTTCTCTGCAACATTTAGAATAGCCGCACATTCGGTTTCTATCTTTTTCTGTGCAAATTGATGAGAATGAAGATCCTGAACTTATGTCACTCACAAACTAAGTTGTATGGAATATGGAATTCACTACCACATTTCACCTGCTCTGTTGGGGAAGTCTTAAGAGAAAGGTCACAAGGCAATATCTTCATGGATGAAACTTTAAACACAGGATGCCCCAAGTGAGATCCAATATTTTGATGGTCTGTTATGACAAATAGATATGAACCTACAAGAAGGACGAAGAAACTTGAACAATCAAGAAAATTAGCCTCTTCTTTACCTTTTGGCTTTCTGCAACAAGTCCAATTATCATAACATGCACAAAATGATCCAGCAACTGGTAAGATTCATGCATAACAAAGCTTGCATCACCGTCACAACTAGGGCTGGACGCGGATCGGATAACCGAAAAGCCGGATAGTCAATATCCCGATCCGTGTTTGATCCGTAAATTACGGATAACCGCATTTTTGGTTAACCGGATTGTCGGATTATAAATTTTGTGATCCGTATCCGATCCAAAAGTCACGGTTAACCGAGTTTTTGGATCGGATAACGGATTATCCATGGGGCAGTGGGCAAGACGAGAAACAAAACACAAATACAATGATATTGTATATTTTAAGTGTGAAGACTGAAGAGACGTTGGACTTGGGGGACTAAAGGAGTAAATAGGCCGCCTGGGAATTGTATTGGGAGTAAATACTATGGCGTGCAAAAGTGTAAATAGGAGTACCTTGAAAAAAGTCGGATTTTCGAATATCCGATTCGATATCCGAGATTTTTTACTTTTCGATCCGTATCTGATCCGTGATCCGAAGAAAAATAGCGGATCGGATATCCGATCCAAGAAAAATAAAAAAGTATCCACTAATTATCCATTTTATTGGATCGGATTTTCGGATAATTGGATCGAATCTCGAATTATGGATATTGTGCCCACCCCTAGTCACAACTAAACTACTACCTCCGTCCCAAATTGTTTGTCCATTTACCTAACTCCCTTGTTCCAAAATGTTTGTCCATTTTATAATTTCAATGATTGTAATTCCCACTGTACCCCTAATAAATACTCTTTTGTTTCTTTTTTTATTTTTCTTCACATGACAAAATATAATTGGATGGACAAACAATATGGGACGGAGGTAGTAAGAGTTACAAGGTCAATAATGGAACACTTTAAAAAATCCCATGCCTCAAATGAGATAGAAAGATGAAGAAATTAGCTTGCCTGCCATGAGTTTTAGGACTCCAATCACTCCATAAATAGACAATAACTTCGGTACACGTACCGAGTTGCACTGTGGAAGTTCATCTAGATGGCAAGAAAGATAACTAAAAATATGAATGAGAATTAAAGTGTTCTCAGAAAGCAGGGAAGAACTTGATTTGTCACAAGTAGGGCTGTTCATAGTTTAGTTCGGACCGAAAAAGGGATTGGACCGGACTGGACCGAGGACTGGACTGGACTGGATCGAGGGAAGTTCGATCCAGTCCTCGGTCCAAAAAAATTTGATGTTCGGTCCTCGGTCCAGTCTATGGACCGAATTGAAGGACTGAAGTTACTAAAATTATAGGGTTTCCTTATGTATAGTCCTGTCCGGACTGGACCGAACAAAGTTCGGTCGGTCCAGTCTCGGACCGAAAAAAGTTCGGTCCAGTCCTCGATCCATCTTAGTCCTCTAGTTCAGTCTTCGGTCCAATTCTTCGGTCCAGTCCAATTCGGTCCAGTCCGGACCGATGAACAGCCCTAGTCACAAGGAGAAAAATAAAGAAAACAAACCAACAAGCTTCATAGATCCATCAACTCAGCTGACAACCAAAAATGAGTCATTTGTACCATCTGTGGGCTCAATGACATACTCATTTGCAAATTCCCATAGTCTCATTCTTGTGTACAACTTTTCTCTAGAGCCTGCCTTCTCCATTATTGTGGTATTCCTCTTCATTGCCAACAACAATCACAATTGAAAGGTCATAAAACTATGAATGTTAGTCATCGCACTTTCATCAAATCAAGTTAGCCAAAAGTTCAAAATATAAAACCAAAAAACTGTAAACATTAGGCTATCAAAATGCAAGAAAGGGACCAAATTGGAGAACTATACGAGAGAAGTTCAGCATGTTAGTCTAGTGGGTTACTTAGGGGGTGTTTGGCTACCCAGTTTTTTGGGTAGCTTTTAGCTTTTTGGATAGCTTTTAGCTTTTTGACCAAGGTTAAAAAGCTATTTGAGGTGTTTGGTAAGTAGTTTTTTATATTAGTTTTTTGGACCCAAAAAACTAGTTTTCAAAAAGCTACTTAATGAAGCTTTTTGAAGTAGCTTTTCACAAAAAGCTATTTTACCAAACACTTTTCCTGCAATCAGCTAACCCAAACAGCTAAAGTCAAACAACTAATCCAAAAAACTATCAGCTAACAGCTACAAGCTAACAGCTAACAGTTACCAGCTGGTTGCCAAACAGAGCCTTAACCTACTACTATTTGATTCAAAAATGGAATCAATTGGACTTGGTTGAAGTGATGACCCTTTTTACCCCTTTACGTCAACGCTTGTCCAAGAGAAATTTCACATGGTTACAAACTGATTGCATATTCTATATAGATAGAGAATTAAACTCGCAATGGTAAAGCATGACCTATTAACCTTATACAATGCAAATATAGTTGCTTCAATCTCATATGACATTATCCATTTTGAGAAAAATAGAACAAAAATAACAAAAGAAAAAGAATCAAGCCTAGTGAGTTAACCTCACCTACTGCCACTTGATTTAGATTGGACAAACCACTTTAACATATGTGTAGATGTCTCAGCCCTTAATACAAGCAAGATTAAGGCATCTGCAAAAATTTTCACCATAGTATCTTAGTATAGTTATCAAATTAGAAGTTTTGTTTCCTATATAGCTGTGAAATGAAAGTCAGTGAAAAACAAATCCCGTAGGGTAGGCAACATAGCTATTAGCAAATTATAGGCCCTGTTCGGCAAAATTAGTGTTTTTGATAGCAGATAGCGGTTTATGTAGCGTATAGCAGTTTAAGCAGCGGATAGCGGTTTAAGTAGAGGATAGCAGATGACCGTTCAAATAAGAATTGTGTTCGGTAAATTTAGCGGTTCAATTAACAGATTAATGTGAATTGACATAAAAGGGTATTAATAATTTTCAAAGATAAAATTTACAAAGGGTATTTTTTGACCAAAAAATATGAAACGCTACTCCAAACACTAGACGTTAACTTTATTAGCGTTTCACAAAACGCTTCTTAAAACGCTAAAGGCTCCTCAAAACGCTAGCTTACCGAACGCTAATATTTATGCAATTAGAGTTTTGACTTGGTCAAGACGCTAAACGCTACCTCAAACGCGATTGCTGAACATGGCCATAGTCTCATCGACAATTGCAAAGACAAAATACACATGAACCACTTTAGAGCCATTTTATCATCCCTTTAGACCTCCACTTAACTATCTATCAATGTGTTAGTTAACTTTTAATTCACTGACAATAATCCATTTTCCACTTAAGCAACTCGATAAAGCAGCAGATTGTAAAGCAGTTCCTTCTTTTAGATTTTACAATGTTGAGTTGTCCCACATCGGCCTTTGACATCCATATTGTGGTGTTTATAATGGCTTGGGTGCCTCAACCTCCTAAGCTAACTTTTGGGGTTGAATTGAGCTCAGCGTCTCATGGTGATGGGGGTGTGTTGAGTTGTCCCACATTGGCCTTTGACACCAGTCCAATTCAACCCCAAAAGTTAGCTTAGAAGGTTGAGGCACCCAAGTCATTATAAACACCACAATATGGGTGTCAAAGGCCGATGTGAGACAAATACAAATCTCGTCAGTAATCAGTAGTCACAGAAAACTCCATGGTTAAGTGAAATTGATTTTAGCATAGTCATTAGACGCTAGCAAACTAAATTTGGTAACTAAAACAAATTTCTTTGGAATAGAAAACATAACAATTGCATTCAAGTGACACATCGTATACCAGGTTCACGTATTTCCTAGTGTACTTACGCATCATTTTATAACTCCAATTTGAATTAAACAAATCACAAATCCCATGTAAAAACAAAACTAGTTAACCTAATTCACCTTAATCATCGCAGTTTAGATGCCAAAACCCGATTACAACATCAATGACCTCAACTAGAAATTCAACATAATTTGAACTGACAACATTATCAACAATTGTTAGATCAATGTGAATTATTCACTCAGCGGGATTCAAGTCATTATTTCCCAAAGATTCATCCTTAAGCCAAACTACTCTATGCTGTTAATCACAAAAACGTCACACTAAACAACCCACAAGAATTAATATTTATTTTTTAAAGAAAGGAAATCAATTGCGGAAAAAAAAAAGAGGGGAATCAAGTGAAAAAATGAAATCAATTGCTTTGCTTACCTTTCTCTGTTGTGTAATGTTAGTTAGAGAACAAAAGAAGAAATTGTCGAGTTGCAGAAGAATTGGAGGAAGAGTTAATTATGAGGATAAAACTTGGATGGTGAATTGCTAGCAAACAAATTAAAGGGAAAAAAGGATGAGGGGAAGTAGTGGGGAACATTAGAGGGTTGAAGAACATGTGTCAACATCAAAACTCAATCTCAGCTTCGGAGATGGAGGGAAACTGTGTTCCGTTCGCGTGAAACTCGCTGGTCGTTAAGATTCCTTTTTTATTTGGAAATAAAATATACACATAATCCTAGAGATAGGATTATACTTTAGGAAGTGTATGTTTCCAAAAACAATTACTTAGGAGTATCCTAATTTTTTGTGAAATGTTTTTCCGGTACCCAATTTTTAAAAACTAATTTTGGGGTACCCTAACTTTTAGAATTAGATATAATTAGGTGAATTTCCGGCCAATGATTTGAATTCACCGATGAGTTTTAGGCAGGAAATTGATTAAGTGTTTTTGTGGACGAAAATGTCGTTTGTTTTTGGGGACGAAAATGATTTGAATCAATCGGAGTTTCGCCAGAAATTCACCTAGTAATTTCTAATTCTAAAAGTAAGGGTACCCAAAATTAGTTTTGAAAAGTTAGGGTATTAAAAAATTGTTTATTCAAAAGTTAGGGTACCTCTAAATAATTTTTTGGTATGTTTCAATACTATCGGTATATATATATATATATATATACCCCTAATAATAATAATAATAACAAAATTACTTGTGTGGAGATGAACAGGGCCATGAACAAGTCTTTGGGCTTGGGTTTAGATTTCTCCCCTCCCCCGTGGGTCACTAGGTCCAATTAGAGTACCTTTGAGATAGAGGCTCAGTTTGGATGACCTGAACTTATCCTTGTAAAAAAATGGTGGTGAACCGGTCTCAATAACGACTTAAATGAGCTTGTATTTGCTCCTTATGGGTCTCGAGAAGTTTCCACCGCTCGTCACATTATCCTTGAGACTAGTTCACCATCACTTAAAATAAAAGCATTAATCAATATATTATATATGGATTACATGATGATTATATTAAGCATAATATATGTAATAAAGATAAAATAAATTTAACCTTATGCAAGTAGTAAGCAAGGAGAAAAAGAGGGAAAATAGAGAATAATCTCTGTAGTCTCAATGCGTCTAGGAGATTACAAATTAAGTTTTATGGTTTGATGAAGGTGGCATTTTGTATATAATGGTTTCAGAGTGATTAAAATAATGAAGGATAATGGTAAAAGATAAATATTCAATCCAATTATTATCGATGAAGGGATATATAATCGTGGTTAAACACCATTTGGCTAGGGTTGTGATGAGAAAGGAGAACCAAACGAGTCATATTACATCACTACGTAAATAGCGTAAGTAGCAGGTTACACTATGTCAGTGTAATTTGTATTGGACTCTTAAAGCAAAGATGGAATCAGGAACAAAGTCATGTGCGCTTAATGTAACGGGTAGGTACGTTACACCATGCTTCACATACTTTGTGTGGGATAAGGTGTAGGGAATGAGATTCGAAGAGGAAACTTCCATACCAAGCGTAACTCGCATGTTACGTTACAATACTTTGAATTTTCACGATTTTGGGATTTATTTTGTGGAATGGGTTTTTTGTGAAATTCTCCTTTGCAATGCTATTTGTATAAGCCTAAACTAATCCTAGTAAAATTTAAGTATAAGAATATTTGACTAAATTACAAAATGCGATGTCAAAATCTAATGTCTACTCACGCACATGTGCATGTGTGATTCTAAAGAGGACAAGTAATTATCCTTAAATGTTGGGTAACATATACTCATACCATTTTTTGAGGGTAGGGTTAAGCTGACGATGACCTAATTCAGTAATATTACTTTCGTTCCATATTATCTGTCTTCTTTAGAAATTGCACAGTCAAATTTATAAAATTTTGACTATTAATTTCTAAATATATATATTGATTTCTTAAGCAAAATTACTACCATTATATTCGTAACGAAAAATATTAATAATTCTGCAACTACGAATAAAAAATATTAAATGAAAAATTTTCACTATTGAAGACCATAATATGAAAAAGAGGGAGTACATCAAAGGTGAAACTACTCGGGTTTTTATCTTGTTCAATTCTTGAGCGAGGTACACTAAGGATTTTTCTGTATATATTTTTTTATATATAGGTAAGTAGTCCAACTCATCGGGCTCCTATCTCAGGAGTATAATCTAACAGACCTACAACGGAGGGGTTACAGGAGATGCTAATGGCCCACAGATGGGCCCCACTTCAACTCATAATACTCTCCGAAATGGTAAGGAAGAGATGTCCACAAGATTCACACGCTAGACTCCTAAAGTAGGAGGTGGATCTCTTGCCAATCAGGCTACTAGGCAAAAGTAGGGATGACAACGGGGCGGATCGGGGATGGGGGAGTATACCCCCGTCCCCATCCCCGCTCCCAAAACTCATCCCCATCCCCATCCCCGCTTCGGGGAATGATTCTTGTCCCATCCCCATCCCCGCGGATTCCCCATCCCCAACGAAGATCCAACGGGGATTTTTTAAAACTATCCTAAATTTAACTAAATTTTAATCGGATCCAGTTTTTAATCGAACCCGGTTTTTAACATGTTCAAAATACAACGTAGTTAACTTGTTTAAATAATAATACATCAAAATCAAACAATAATACATCAACAAGTGATAATAAATTGGAAAATTATTACTTTGTCCTTCCCATTAATATATATTAAATTTGAATAAAAGTTATTTGGTAATTTTAACATTCTCGGGGATGGGGATTCGGGGATGGGGACGGGGAATTCACCCCAGCGGTAAAATGGGGACAGGGATGGGGAAAATTTTGTCCCCATCCCTTCCCCGTCCCCGATCAGATTTTGGAAAACCGTCCCCGTCCCCAATAGGGCCTGGCATTTTTCCCCAGAATTGGGCGGGACCCTGACGAGTTCGGGCATTCCCCATACCATTGCCATCCCTAGGCAAAAGGTGATTGGCAAGGATTTTATGTATTAATGTGGGTAATGGCATGTATTTGTACGACGAGCGCATGAGCACGCCTCAGAGTCGAGTCTCTTTCACTGCCCTTTTAAGAAAGACATTTTCTTTTCTTTTGGGCTTTTTTCCCTTTTCGTTTTCCAATTTGCCTTTTTAACTTGTGAGAATTACACCTTCCCAAGCATCCATCTCAGCCCATCTTACATCACAGCCCAACAAATCTCCAAACCAACTGTATAGGGCATGCTACCTACTACCTAGCACTGTTTGACTGAGCCTGAATATCATATGATATGATTGATCATTTATTATTATATATTAATATGTCGATTTTTATATTTTGATATGACTTTAATTAATGGCGATGGACTGGTTTCAAGGATGATCTAAGTGAGTTTGTATTAGTTTCTCATGGGTCCCGGGAAGGTTCCACCGTCTACCGCAATATCCTTAAGACCGACCGACCAATTCACCACCACTTAAATCATGATAAGTATATTAAAATCATTCAATACAAAATCGGTATATTAGTATCTACTCCCTCCGTCCCAAATTAATTGACACTTTGATTAAATTTTGACCGTCAATTATTCACAAATTATAATGAGTTACAATATGAAATTACCTCCATTGTAGTTTTTAGTAAATTATCTTTCTAATAACGGTAATTTCATATTGTAATTCATTGTGATTTGTGAGTAATTAACGGTCAAAATTTTGTCAAAGTGTCAATTAATTTGCGACGGAGGGAGTAATAATAAAAGTGGATATATTATAATCCAATGCCCCAAAAAGTGGGTGTATTACAATCCAAAAATCCTTAAAAAAAAGCCTACTAGAAGATATTCTATATGTTATGAAAACTGTTTTCGGGAACCACATTATTAGAATTTAGGTATCCTACATTTTATACGTATTTATTGTTAGATGATAAAATATATTTTGAAATTATAAAATGCTACCTACAACTATTAACCCAAATACTATAAACTATACCTTTTGAAAAAAGTTTTTGCTGCGTTAAAAATTTTCCCTGGATTATTACCAAAACCCTCTCTGATATGGAACAAAGGGTGCAGTAATTAGGAGACAATAGAGAGAAATTCAAGGACATAATTATTGATGGAAGGGAAGAAGAATAGGAGTAAAGAATAGGGTAGGAGAACATGTGATGTGATTTGAAATGTAAAGAATGACACAACATAAAACATGTGTCATCAATTAATGGAGGATCATTCATACATAGTTACATACAACTATTTAATGGCAGCCCTAGTGTATGACCATGTTGATAATGGAGTTGTGAGGTCACATTTTGTTTGTCAATCCAACTAAGGCCGTGTTCTATTCTGCGGTATTTTGCGGTGAGGTGTGGTGGAATTGTGGTGAGGTGTGGTGGAATTGTGGTGGGTTATTGGTATGTGGGGTAGGTGAGGAGAGAGAATGTAAAAAGTAGAGGAGAAAAGTGAGGAGAGAAAAAAGTAATGATTTGCGGTGAAATGTGGTGGGTTGTGGCAATCACAGATGCAGTGTGGCCACATGATATAGAACACGGCCTAAAATTGGAAAACCAATGCATATTGGAAATGAGGTGAAAAATTTGTAACTTACCCAAATTATCCCTATATTAATTGAAAAAGATAGTTATTGGAATTGTAAAAAGTGATAAATGGATTTATTAATTCAGGGTAAAAAAGGAATGACAGTCGTTGGAATTGTAAATCAGACAAATAAATTAGGACAAAGGAATTAGTTGAAATGACAAACATTTTACCAATCAGTATTAAATGCCCATTTGAATTTTCAATATCGTCTTTTCACGAGCTTCATCTCATACATCAATAGTGCAATTTATAGTCCAACAGATTTCCACACTGCTCCTTCCTTCATATAGTCTTTGCCACTTCTGGCCCTCTTCATAATGTGTTTTAATTTTTATTTTACATTTTGCAACTTTATTTGAAATTTAGGCCCTGTTTGGCAACCAGTTGGTAGTTGTTAGCTGTTAACTTGTAGCTTTAGCTGATAGCTATTTGAATTAGTTGTTGACTTTAGCGGTTTGGGTTAGCTGATTGTAGGAAAAATGTTTGGTAAACTAGTTTTTTGTGAAAAACTACCTCAAAAAGCTTACTCAAGTAACTTTTTGAAAACTAGCTTATTGGATACAAAAAGTTAATATGAAAAACTTGTTACCAAACACCTCAAATAACTTTTTCACCTTGGTCAAAAAGTTAACAGTGTTTAAAAAGTTAAAAGCTACCCCAAAAAGCTCATAATCAAACACCCCTTTAACTTTGAGCACACACGATTCTCTAATTTTAATTACTTATTTTTATTTTTGTAATTCATTATTATTAATTAGCAATGATGATATTATCATAAATACGAAAATAAACTACCGAAATATATGCTATAACCTCCTCTTAATTACATGTATCAAAAATCAAAAGCTCATTTTTTTATTAATTAATTTGAATAAATGTGAGCAAATTGTAGGTTTAGATTTTAAGTTATTGAATTCATTGTTAACAAAGAATGGGATGTTCGATCCCAACCTCACTCCAGTGTTAAATACACTGGAGCTAACTAACAAGATTAAAAGTATAGCAATACCCGTGTCAAATATGAAAGATGAATATTGTCAGGGATTTATTAAGTTCAGTCAATTCTCAACTAAATTAGTTACTTAATTATCTAGAAAAATCAATCAATGTAACAAATTGCAACATAGGCTGATAGGCAGATCTGGAAATTGGATATAATATGAGCCAAAGTTAAGATTTTCATTTAGCAATTATGTCATAGCACAATTCTTATGCCTGAGAATTTATTAAGAAGAGATGTGAACATTGATCATATTTGTTGTTGCGAACAAGAGATAAAATCTAATCAACATCTTTTTTTGGGAGTGTAATACAATTCGTAGAGTTTGGAGATTGGCCCCAAATCATAAGTGGAATAGTCCTTTAAGGCAAGGGTAAGGGAATATGACCCTGTTAGATTTCTTGCAAAAAAAAAAAAATTTAAGAAGAGTGATTGTCCCCAAGAAATAAAGGAAATAGGTTATCTCCTTTGGATGATTTGGAAGAATCGCAGTGAAGTTATTAATAATACAATTTCAATCCCTTGTTCACTATGTTAGAACCCTTCAAGGACCTTGGCAGATCAGGTGAAAGGACCTAAAAAGATCCAAAATCAAGAACCTTGGCAGAGCCAGACTCAAGGACCTTGACGACGTGAACGGTTTTGAATGAAAGTCAAAATTCGAATATTATTGGCATATAACTTGGATATTTTAGAGTGATACTTTCCTGATTGTTTTGACATATTTGTCACATCATACCATGATATCTAAATCAATATATAAATCCAATAATATACTTACTAATTATTGGCATATCTCTCTTGGGAAGATATCAAACCATTTAAGGAAGACTTGATTGTTGCAAGTCCAGCAACTATCACATGGCACTTTGTTTCCAACAAGAAATCAATGAAAAATTGATTTTGTGAAGATCTTCAACAACATCTAGCCAATTCAAGGGTCATTCCAAAGGCTTACAAAGTCCAACGTTCACTTCACCTTTTGGGTATAAATAGAGGACGAAGATAGAGAACAAAATGAGGGAAACACTCCACTCCACGAGAGAGACGCATTGTAATTCCACATCCTTTAGTCTCTTGTATCATGAGATGCTCGATCTGAAAGTATATTCTTGTAATGAGACTTGTAATTGAGTGAGTTGGGAAACTCACTTGGGTAGCTAAGCATTGTAAATGCTTAGTGAGTTGTAGATCAAGGGTGTTGCCTTGATTGAGTTGTAGAGCAAGAGGGACATGCTTTCTTGATTGAGTTTTTGTAAGCTTGCCTTGGAGATACTCAAGAGAGCCGAGATTGAAGACCTTATTGTACTTCTTAAGTGAACAAGAAGTGAAGTGGTTCGAAAGCCTAAGTGTAGAGAAGTTTAGGTCTAGTGACATAGCCCTATAATTTGGAAGGGTGAACATCGGTTATATTCCCGTATATTATCTTCTTTTATTTTCGTTATTTACATTTCGTTTTTATACCTTATATCCTTAGCTATGCCAAGGACCTTGACTAACTTGTATGTTGAGTTTAGTAGTCTTGACTTAATTTTAGTCAACCACCTTAATCAACTCCCTTCAAGGATTCTTTCACACTATTATCAAGGCAAAAAGTGCTTTTGCCAACTAAAATAGTTGAACTTTTATGCCGGTTGACCTTTTCCATGAGGGCAGTTCCCTTGATTTTTTCACCTCATTTTTGTTGTGATGTGGAACACTCCCTCCTATGGTTTTATCAAAATTAAGTTTGATGGTTCCTTACTCTACAAAATTTCTTCTAGTCCCACCAATTTAGTAGCTGGATGAGTAGTTATCTATAGTTAAATTGGTAATCTTATGAGTGCACATGCTTTCAACTTTGGAAATTCGTTGATTCTAGAAGTTGAAGCTAGAGTCCATGGAAAAGGTATCAAGATCGCAATTGAGAGTGATTATATTAACATAATCATTAAAGGTGATAATAAAATGGTCATTAGAGCCATCCAAGGCATTTGGTCTATTATGTGCAAGATATCTTACGTATATAGTTTATTTCATCGGACACTTGATATTGTAATGTTTTTTTTCCAAATAGGTAAATAGTTCAATCTATTGAGCTCCCATCTTAGGGGGTATAATTCAACGGACCTGTAATAGACGGGGAGCGGGGGTGCAATGGCCCAAAACTAGGCCTCACTCCTACCCGCAGGGGCCTCCAAATTGATAAGTAAGAAATGTCTCCTCTATAATTCAAACTCTAAAGAATAGTGATAAAAGGTGGACCTTGTGATTGACACTGGATATTGCGATGTGAAGAAAGTCATTTTCAAATATATGTGCAAGAAAGAAATTCTGCAGCATATTAGATTGGAAAAAACATGTTATTAAAAAAAATTGTAATTCCTCTTAAATCAAGGGCATTTTCTAATATTTAAGAAATAATATAGTTGAACGTTATCTTATAAACAGATACACTTAACATCCCCATCCACTAATGCTTTGAAAGAAACATATTAAGGCCGTGTTCTTTTATGCGGTATTTTACGGAATAGTGTGGTGGGGTGTGGTGGAATTGTGGTAGGTTATTAGTATGTGGGGTAGGTGAGGAGAGAGAATGTAAAAAGTAGAGGAGAAAAGTGAGGAGAGAGAAAATTAATTATTTGCGGTAAAATGCGGTGGGTTGTAGAAAATCACAGAGGACACAGACTTAGACACTATTTTTATTTCCCTTTTGCCACATTTCCCCATAAATAAAGAAATTAAAACACCCAATATATATTTTGACTCACAGAAATGACAACGAAGTTCGTCCAAACTTGAAAGAGCAATTCATGATGAAAAAGAGTGCCCCATCAGAGAAAAAAGAGGGAACGACCATCATGGGTCTGTGCTGAGCTATCTCCCTCCCTCTCTCTCTACCCACTGAATTTTGTGGTGTAAAAGAAAATAAAAATACTAACAAAGGTTTAGGCAGGTTTAGGACATCAAGGTGTCCTGGCCATTTTGGGAAAAAGGTTCATCAGATTACCCTTTTGGTCATAATAGATAGCTCGCCCACAACTTTCATAAACCCAAAAAAAAGTAGTCTGAAAATTAATGTTCATTTTAATTAACTACTAATTAATTAATTAGCATCTTTTTTCCAGTCTTGTATCTGAGTTGAATCATGATTGTTACCACATGATTGATATACTCCATTACTTGTGACTTTTACGGTCTCCAATGTCACTCTTTGATTGATTATTTCTTACATAATATGTTATTAACAATTGCAATATTATACTTTTATGATAATATTTTTCATTACGAATTTAATGGTGGTAATTTTATTTAACAACTCATTGTATATATTAAGAAATTTATGATCAAATTGTTTTTTATTTGACTATACAATTTCCAAAGACGACAGTTAATATGGAACGGAAGGAGTATGTAGCGGTGCATGGAACTCCGTTTTCAATGATAGTTCAAGGCCTTCATTTGATTCAACCACGGACTTTAATTGTTTCTTAATCTAAACACCTCTTCCTACTTAATTACTCCCTCCGTTCCATATTAATTGACACTTTAACTAAATTTTAACTGTTAATTACTCACAAATTATAATGAGTTATAATATGAAATTACCATCATTAGAAAGATATTTTACTAAAAATTACAATGGAGATGATTTCATATTATAACTTATTGTAATTTGTAAATAATTAATGGTCAAAATTTAATCATAATATCAATTAACATAAAACGGATGGAGTACTATATGTTCCACAATATACCCACTCTTATTTGTCTCAATCTCCTTATCCATTAAAAACAAACACAAACTTATCAAAATATTCTATATTCCAATTGTTAGCTTGTTATATCCCCATGAACCTTAAAACACAAATAATATAAATGAAAAAAGTAAAACGTAATTGATACTTTCAAACTAACTAAACTCATACACTCAGACCTCATTCTTTTATACGGTATCGCAAGTTACCGCACCATACCTTACTGCAACTTACCACAATCCAGCATAATCCACCACACCTTTCCGCAAATTATAAACACTTTCAACACTCATTTATTATTTCCACCGCAACTTACCATATCGCAACTTACCGCACCGCAAATTTCACCGCATAAAAGAACGGGAATTTCAAACATCCTCTTATGATTATAGCTTTTATTTTTTAATAAATACTTTCTCAGTTTTATCTATAAATAACTACATACATATTAGAAATTCTAGCTCCGTTCACTTTTCACAAATTTTAATATATTTACCGTATTTTATCCCTTTAACCTTTTCTGCTTAATGTTTACGTACCTTAGTTTTCTAACTTACAGTTAATTTAATTACAAGTATATATACAGAGACAAAAGAAATAGAACAATAGATTGATTATGACCCAAAAGCAGAACATAATTAATTGAGTTTTGGTGCAGTGGATAGTTTAGGTACTCTTGGCGAAACATGTGACATTAAAGTTTGTACACTTGACAAAAAGCACCAACTAAACTCTCTTTCTTTCATTCATTCATATATATATATATACAGAGAGATCGAGTGACAACACCACAACACTACTACCTAGCTAGCTACTGATCGATCACTAGCCTACTAATTAATCACTAATTAATCTGCTAATTAAATACCACTACTACATACTAATTACTTTATGTTATCACCACATCTGCAGTTATTTACAATTAAAAAAGTAATCTCAAAAGTAATCAAAATGATTATGAGGCAGATAGGGCTCCTCTCTTTCCTTCTTGCTAAGCACTTTAAACGACGTCGTACTAAGTGGCTTAGGCACCAAAGGTGGGTTAACAGACCTAATCAACGCCCAATTAACACCCTTGAAGAAACCATGCCTTTTGATCTCATTTGCACCCATCAAGCTTCCCATTCTCTTCTTAGGGTTCTTCACTAAAAGATTGCTTATCAGATCTTGTGCACTTAGTAATTCCTCATATTCCTTGGGGTTGGTCATGGTTATGTTGGGGAATTTGACAGGTTGTTTCAAGATGTTTCTCAGAGTCTTCTCGTTGTTTTCCGCTTTAAAGGGTGTTTTCCCAAACAACATCTCGTAGAGAAACACCCCGAAAGTCCACCAGTCAACCGCACTGCCATGTCCTAGCCCCGAAATGACCTCCGGGGCTAGATACTCGTGGGTCCCAACAAAGGACCTCGAGCGAGCCTCAATGGGCTCGGCTACTAACTCAGTTTCAAACACTACTGACTCGTCGTCACCTTCATCTTCATCGCTACTATTATTGTCACGTTGCCTTATTATGGTGGTGACCTTAGGGGAGGATTTGTTGAGACTTTTGTTGTTGTATTTGGTGGAGAAGCAAGAGAGAATTGGGTGGATAGGAGTGGAGCACCTTGGTGTAATATTGTTGGTGTGAATGGAAGAAGGGAGCTTTTTTTGCTTGAGCAGCTTTGGGACAACGTCGCACTTGAGTGATAGATCGAAGTCAGAGAGCATAATGTGACCATCTTCTCGAACTAACACATTCTCTGGCTTGAGATCCCTGTATATTATTCCCATCATGTGTAGATACTCTAGCGCTAGTAGTGTCTCCGCTGCGTAGAACCTGTTCCATTTTTGCACATCAACATTAGTTACTCCCTCTTCTCTGTTCCTTCTTCTTAACTCATTCATCAAATAAAAGGAAATATACCCGTACCCGTTTTCAAAATCAATACCCTTACTCTTAACCATATTTAGCAGGTTCTGAAAATTAGTACCCTTACCTGTACCCACCGGGTATGCGGGTATAACGGGTACTATTCAGGTATAAATAAAGATTAAATTATATCACCCATTTTATACCCATATGCACATATTTACGGAACGGACTGTATGTACTTCAACGACAATTTTAGGGTCTGTTTGAGTGCGAATGGAGGAATTTGAACGAACCCTAAACTAGCATCTTGATAACAGTGCAAATGGAAAAATGAAGAAGGAAGTGTACTAACTTTAGAATTTAGATGTAGTGCGATAATATTAATATTGGCTTTCATGATTTTTTTTAAAAAATATGGGTTGAAATCGTGAAACAGACTGGACTAACTCCAACTGGACATAGAGTATGGACTACGTACGTTTTTTAAGTGCGGGTCGGGTAACCCGTACATGTACCTGACTCATACCCGCACCCGACCCGTACCCGTATTTTTATAAAAAATAGTACCCATAAACCGTTTTTCCAAGGTCCGGTAGGAACGGGCACCCGCGGGTACGGGTATTATTGACACCCCTAGATACAACTGAGGTTAATTACTTACTTGGCAGAGGAGATGTTAAACCTCCTGGAAGGCTGTCTGAGCCTAAGTGCAAACAAGTCCCCACCAGGACAAAACTCCATGACAAAGCAAGAGTAATGAGAGGCATCAAACTGGGCATACAAAGTAGGCAAGAAAGGGTGGTCAAGCATTCCCAATATTTCCCTTTCCATATCAGCCCTCCCAAGCTTATTCCTCACCGAAAGAGCTTCCCTGTCAACCACTTTCATGGCATACAAACATGCCGGAGCTCCCACAGCAGGGTTCCTGATTTGACAGAGGTAGACATTCCCAATGTCTCCACCTCCGACCCGTTTGAGGATCCGGAAGTGATCCAGCCCGACTTGACAACCCGACAGCTGAGTCCGGAGCCCCTTCATGGCGACCCAACCGGGCTGCTGGGCCTTGTGGGGCTTTGCTGAGGCTGTCGTTGTCGTCGAGCACGACGACAACGACCATGAGCTGCGTTGGCTCTGGCTTGGGGTCCGGTTCAGGGTGTCTGTCATGGTGTTACGTAACCACTGAGAAATTGGTGGGTGAAGAAGTTTGAAGTGGGAAAGACAGAGAATGAGAATGAGAATGAGAATTTGAGTGGTGTTTGGTAAGCATGGGAAGTGAGGAAGAAATCAGCTTGGTTAATTACTAGGAGAGATCCTTTTGTGGGTTCATGACATATATACTAAGTTGATAGAAAAGATATTCTGTGATTTTTCATTTTTTAATGTGGAGGAAAAAGGTAATGGGGTTTAACACTTTGAAAGTTTAAATGATTTTTTTTTTATTATTGAAAACGAAAATAGGCTAAAGAGACAATATTAGTATTGCGAAAAACACAGAGGAAAGTACAGCTAAAGGACAACAACCAACAAGAAGCCATACGACCAAACCAAAGACAAACAGCACAAATAAAAAATAAAAATTAACATTTTCGATCTCTTCGCCCAATTCTCCTTAGGGTGATGACAAGTGTCTTCCCCCAGAACACTGTTTAAATGTCTTCTCCCTTATGAAATCAACACTTATTATCGTTTTTAACCCCAATTTTTTTTACAAATACTATTAATTATCAATTAGAAGAAGCTTGGAATGTGTTGGCTACGCCAACAATTAGAATTGACACCCTAACGAATGAACCATGTCCGTTAGACACATTTTAGACGTCTTTTTGTAAATTTTAAAAAGTATCGATATATGTGTGATTTTATACAATTTATATATATTATTATAGTTATAGAAGTCAATCATATAACTTTTTTACAATTTAATTTACAAATATATAGATTTTCTATAGTGACAAGACACATAATATGTGTCTTGCACAAGGCATTTATCATTTCTCTTAAGTCGCTTCTCAACAGTCACAGGGTCACCATGAATGAGGCCCGGACCACAATCGAACTTAGTCATTCTGCATGCCATGTCCACCAAATGAGTCTGAGGACGCTCTGATGATTCAATATAAAGTGTCCCTTATCATATAAACTATATCCATAAAGTTTAAATGATATAATATAAAGTGGACATGCTTTAAGTAGTAGTTGGGGTTGGGGACATGGCATATTTATCACACAACTGCCGCTTATCATATAAACTATGTGATCTTCTTACCTTCCTATAATTACCTACTTAGCTAAGCCCCTCTCCTAGTGTAACTTTTAGGGTGGTCCTGTTCATTATGGAGTACTTGATGATTAAGTGGCCCTGTTTTATTATGAATTTGTGAGCTAATATGATTTTTACTATGGACAGTGAATCAGTGATATGTATCTTAAATGGGAGATGATACGTGTCTTGGGGTAAGACATTGTTTAAGTATCTTGCTCCTTATGAAATTAATACTTACTATCATTTTTAATCCTAATTTTTTGACAGATATTATTAATTATCAATTATAAGAAATTTGGAATGTGTTGGCTATACCAACAATTAAAATTGACATCCTAGCGAATGAACCTCATCCGTTGGGCATATTTTAGATGCTTTTTTTGTAAATTTTAAAAAATATAGATAAATGTGTGATTTTTATAACATTTATATATATTATTATTGTTATAGAAGCCAATCATGTAATATTTTTCAATTTAATTGACGTATATATATGTTCTATATAATGACAAGACACTTCACATGTATCTTGCCCAAGACATTTATCATTAAGATGATTAATAATCATTTTAAATTTTCTATAATTTGTGATTCTGTCTAATATTTTGTTGACTAGTTGTGAATATTTATCACCCATAATAGCAAAATATTTATTGGCGTAAAAACTAATTCAATCATCATAGGAAATAATTTTTTTATATATAATTTTATACTTTTGAAAATGATAAATGAATAATGATTTTATATAATTTATGAGTGATGACAACTCTTAAAGCAATGAATTGAAACATACATCTCTAACAATTTAAATTTCCATAATTAATATAACTTTTAGGGCAGCTTAAGTGAAATTCTAAATGATTAATAGTCATCTTAATTCAAGACACTTATCATTTCCATTCTAGAATATGTAACTTTTATTTTATATTTCAGGTATTTAAATAAGGAAGCATGTATAGCGATTTCCAGCTTTTGGCAATTACGGTAATTACGGTAATTCCCGCGATGTGTACCGTACATATGGCATGATCAAATCTCATACATCGATTTTATTTATTTTCAAATTCTGAAAAAAGTATACAACATACCGCGACGTGTACCGTACTTGCAACCTATCATATAGTAAACAAATCCCTACCCATTCAACCATGTGTCTTTCACTAATTATTTTTACAATATTTTGGTATTGTATACAACATACCTTGGAATTTAAGTTTCAAAACTCTTCCTCCTTCCGCCATTTACGATGACCCTGATATCCGCCTCCGCAGTTTGACACAACATGACTTCTCACCGCCACTGCCGACCAGTTTTTCAGTACCAATTTTCGAATGACTGGATGTTACCAGTGCTAGAGAACAACGATGTTCTCAAACACCAGTCATGCACATTACGATTTCATTTCGTTTTTTTCCACAACCGGTTTTGGATGGCGTCGAAGGTAGCAGATCGGGAGTGGCTGGTCTCGGGATTGCATCCGAGCGAGGGAGACTTGGCTGCGGGAATATTTCTCACAGTAGTTGTATCTCCGGCAAAAAGTCGCCGTAAACAATGGAGGTCGGTAAATTTGTTTCAATTTTTTTATCCGATATCCATCATAATCTATTAAATATATTAAAACACAAGCTTCTAAGGAAAATCTAAACCTAAAAGAAATAATTTAGAAGGTTTGGTGAATTCCAATGCAATTTCCAAACCTACATAATTTATTATTACATTCATAAATATAATATTAATAAAAATGAAAAAGAAATACCTAAAGTCATTGATAAGTTACCATTATTTAATGCATACACAATTAGAACATTTTAAATTTTTCAAAAAAGAAAAAGAACTACATAAGATCATACATACATAAATAAATTACAAATATCTAATACAAAACTAGCGCAATTTTTACTTTTCGTTTCATTCATTTACTATTATAAGATTATGACCAGAACCTTAAAAATAAAATATAATAATAGATACTAAAGTAAAATTTTCATCAAAAAGCTATAAAATTGTTTCGTATTATTTTTAATAACTATCTTAGAAAATAAAATTTTTGATTGAAACTATTATATATACTTTTAACAATAAAAAAATTAAATTATATGTAAGCTATCAAAACAAGAATAAGAAATTGGAATAAGTATAGATTAAAAAATGGAACAAGAGGTTAAAATCCACGTAATATATAATGGAAAATAATAAAAAAATAGAATCGTCACGTAGTTGTTGCCATAACAATTTTTTCAAAAAACAAGCATCCTTCAATCCTTCTTAAGTCGAAAAATAAAATTAAACTATTTATCTATAATCGTTATGGACATGAAATAAAATAAACTCAAATGATAGTTTATCCATAAAAAATAATATTTTTATAAGACTAGATTAATAATTATTATAAAATTACTCTAGAAAATAAATAACGTAAAATTATTGAAATATTATCCGTGCATTACAAGGGATATTATAGACTAGCTCATAGATAACAAACAACAAGTCATTGAAAAATTTTTTTTTTAATAATTATACACAATTTTCACAATTTAAAAATCAAAATTAATATTTTTTAAAATAAATAAAATCGACGTATGAGATCTGATCATGCCACATGTACGGCATACATTGCGGGAATTATCGTAAATACCGTAATTGCCAAAAGGTGAAAATTACCTTACTTTTTTCGTTTAAATTAATATAAGAAAGTTGCAGAAGCACACACACGGGCTGTCTGTATTTTGGAACTCGAAGTATAGGAAATTTATTTTCCGAATCCTTGGTTTTCAACGTTAATTTTTTGGACCCTAAAATTTATGGGCTGAATAAGAAAGGACCTTATAATTTGTGGGCTAAAAAAAAGGATCGTATACCGTTTTTCTTTTTCTTCCCATGTTTGAATTTTTCTTCAGATTGATACCAAACTTTAGGATTATGGTTAAAACTGTATTGAAGCTACAATACACACCTCTTATTCATGTCGGAGCTGCTTAGAATCCTAAGTACCCTTAGTCCTTATCACTCCTCTTGAAACTATTGTTGCATATGAAAGTGTCAAACTTGATGTACCACTGCCTTGGAGCCTGCTTCAACCCATATAGACTTTGTCAAAGTCTATACACTAAATGCCCCTTCCCTAAAACCTCATATCCCTCATCCATGTACAAATCCTTCTCCAAATTTCCATGCAAGAAGGTTATTTTTACATCCATCTGCTCCAAATGCAAGTTCTCCATTGCAAGTTTGCAACTATACTAAAGATAGTTCTAATAGTGGTTAGCTTAACAAGAGGAGAGAAAATTTTATTATAATCAATGCCTTCCTTCTAAGAAAATCCCTTAACCACTAACCGAAGCTTGTATCTCATGTCACCCTTTAGGCTCATTGTTCATCCTGTAGACCCACTTATTTAACAAAGATTTCTTCATTGCTGGTAACTTGATCAACTCCCAAGTTTTACTATTCTCAAGGTAAGTAATTTCATCATCCATTGCATGTTTTCACTTAGACCGAGTCTCAACTTGCACAACCTCAACATAGGACTTCCGCTTACCAACATTTGTTAGTAACAAGTAATGTAAAGATGGAGAATCTTTGTGTGGTACAATACCTCTTGTAGCTCTTGTTGATCTCCTCATGTTAGATGGCAGTGTTTGTTCATCGTCACCGGAGCGTTCAGTTAGCTCATGTGTTTCGAGATGATATGCAGCCTGATCAATCTGCTTTATAGTTTGTGGAGCTCTCTGTGATCCGTCTATTGCCTATGTTTCCTTCCTAGGCACACATGTCCTAATAGAAAGTTTAACAGGTTCTGGCTCACTCTCCTTGTCTCCCATGATCTTGCCATCCCACAATGTTTACCCAAGACATTTCTCACAAAGACAACACATTCTCATCAAAGACATCACCACAATGGCTCAACACGTTCTTACCATCTCACAATGTGTACCCAAGAGAATCAGTGTCATAACCTACAAAATAACACTTCTTAGACTTTGGGTATAGCTTATCATGCTTCATAGGATCAATCATCGCATATGCAACATAGCCAAAAATGTGAAGAAAGGAATAAACAACTTTCCCACTATTCTAAACGACTTCAAGTATCTTCATGTCTAAAGGAACTAATGGATTCCTCTTAATAAGATAAGCTATTGTGTGTTACTACATGTGCCCACAAGTACTTGGACAACCCATAAACCCTCATGCTTTTGGTTCTCTCATTGAGAGTCATGTTCATCCTCTCTGCAATTCCTTTCCGCCTCAGCGTTTCGAGAACTGTTTTCATCAACCTAATGCCACCGAGAGAATAATACTTCCCGAACTCTTCCTTTTCATACTCTCCTCTATTGTATGTCCTCATACACTTCACCTTCAACCTAGTTTGTGTCTCAACTTGTACTTTTCACTCCAGGAAAACTTCAGACACATCAGATTTATTTTTCAAAAAATAAGCCCATACCTTCCGATTATGATAATCAATGAAGGTGTCATAGTAATGAGTACCACTAGGGGTGGGCATAACAGGTTAACCGCATATGCGGTTAACCGTATTTGAGGTTTTTGGATTATGAAAGCCTAAACCGCACAGAGCTTGGATACGGTTTCCCAATCGGACCGTAATATGCGGTTAACCGCTTTTGAAATCTGAAAACCTAAACCAAACCTCGAAACCGCAATTTAGAAGCGGCGTCGGTTAACGACTTTTAAAATCTGAAAATTTACCCGGTTAACATACACGGTTTATGATTAACCGATTTCCTGAAAATTTACAATAACATTTATGCAAATAAATGCAATCATATGACTAATAAATTCATATTTCGATACTGACGATACGCATGCGCCGGCACACCGGCCGCCAATACTTGCTGCCCAGTCCGGCAATCTGTTGGCCCTGCCTTTGAAAAAACTGTGAATGTCAAATGACCAACAAGTCATCAACCAAACGTCCAAGTTTCCACACTTCCACACAAGTTTTTTTTTCAACTTAATTGAGAGCGGTTAACCGCGGTTAACCGTTTCATGAAAATCCAAAACCTAAACCTCAACCACTCATAGCGGTTTGGTTAACCTAAACCACTTTTATGCAAAAATCAATTCGGTTAACCGCATTTTGCGGTTTGGTTTATGCGGTTTTGCGGTTCAATTTGCGGTTTAGGTTTATGGTGCCCATCCCTAAGCACCACCCATGAATTTGGCTGGTGCAGGCCCCCACACATCAGAATGCACCAACTCAAGCTTCTCATGCTTTGGTTCTCAACCAGTCTTGCCGAAACTGACCCTCTTTTGCCTACCATAGATGCAACTTTCACAAAGCTCCATGTCTAAAGTTTTAAGTTTCCCTAAGACACTCTTTTGAGCCAAAATCTTCCTGCACTTCTCACGCATATGTCTAAGCTTGCAATGCCATAAACTAGAATAAGGAGAATCATTGACATTAGAGATAAGGTTAGTGTTGTCATGTAATGCTCCGGCCCCTCCCAGACTGCGAACACTATCAATAACTGCTTTAAGGATCGCTGACTGACCACAAATGCCACCACAAGTCTTTCCAGAGTGCTTTGTCCTCACTCACATGCTTCCTGCGGAAATTTCCCAGGAGGTTACACATTCTGAAACTACTCCCAACCAAATACGCTTAACTCAGGAGTTCGCAACGGATGAACCACTTTAACAGAAAGGTGCAGCTTGGTGTCATAAGTAATTACTTCAAACCTCTTAAGTCACACTTTAACCTTATATTCGGGGTGTTGCAATATAGTTTTATATTTTGGCAAAACGTATAATTATATGTGGAGAGACAAAATAATGAAAATATATTTCTCATTTCTACTAAATAAATTTACTAAAATTACATGCAATGTAGATCTACTTTCCTAGGTATCAAATCGGTTAAGCCTTAATTCAAATTTGAAATTATAACAATGATGTTGATGAATAAAAAGAATCCAGAGAGAGGGAGGAGGGGCTTAACACTTAACAACACATAGCATCTTCTGAGTAGAAGACGGTCAATTGGGTTTGTCCCTTGTGCTAAAAGTCGTAACACTGGTTTCCAAAGAATGTCTTCCCTTTTGCCCAATTAAAATCCACAATTTAAAAAGTTATCATATTGTGTATATAAATAAATAAACAAAGAAAAGAAAAGACAGGATCCAAAGTAAACCTCCTCCTCGAAGAAAGAGCATATGATGGATGGATGGACCATATCTTAGAAATCCCTCAACAATTATATAATTATATACTCTCTCTATCCCAAATTAATTAATATTTTGACTAAATTTTAACCATTAATTATTCACAAATTATAATGAGTTGCGATATGAAATTATGTCATTAGAAAGATATTTTACTAAAAATTACAATGAAAGTAATTTCATATTGTAACTCATTATAATTTGTAAATAATTAACGATCAAAATTTAGTCAAAGTGTCAATTAATTTGGGACTGAGGGAGTATTAACATACCTTTTTTACATGTTAAAATATCTCCTACAGACTAGTATACAGAGTTCTTCAAAAACATTATACATATTACTTCCTCAGTTTTATATTAATTATTATTTAAAAAATTATGTAGTTAAATATTAAAATTTTTTATCATAAATTTTTTAATATATACAATAATTTGTTATATAAAAGTATTAATATTACATTCGTAATAAAAAAACTATCCTAAAAATATAATATTATAATTGCTACCATTGATATTTAACATGTTATAATTAATTAGCAATGATATATCAATAGTAATTTATATTTTCAATAAATTTTCTGATATAGGCGCAATGTATATTTAAGACACCGTTCTTTTGTGCATTAACGCAATTAAGTGCAACGCAAATTACAACAACTTACCGCAATCTACCGCAACTCATTACAAATTATCATTACCTTTTTACTATTTCCACCGCAAGTTATCATAATCTACCGTAATTTACCGAACCGCAACTTACTGCACCGTAAATTAACCACATAAAAACGGTGCCCAAATGAAGTATTATTTATGTCATCGACAAGAGCTTAGAGGATTCTTATAATCTTCATCAAATGCCACCTATCGACTCAAAATGGAATGAAACCCACCCCACAAAGTAAAGTGTAATATGAAATGTAAACAAAAAAATATAAATCTCTTTAATCATGATCTTTATGTTTCTTTCACATTAAACAAATTTTTTTTAAAAAAATATTAGAATTAGAGGTGGGATTGAACATAGGGTGGTTTTAGATTCCACTAAAGAAGAGAGCTAAACCTAGGGCACATGAAGCACTCGTGTCCCATTTATATGCACCTCTTTCTATTATCTTACTCTACCCTTACCACAAAGTAATACTATAGTATTTAATTTAATAAAGATTTGGCATGCCTTTTGGTGCGTGGGTTAGTAAATATACCCTTTGAGATCGACTTTTTGTATATGCTTCTTGCTCATTCTCATGCATGTGTGAACCCATTAGACTTTTCAATGCATGGATTCTCTCAATATAAAAATTAAGATAAATATATAAAAATTAAGATAATATATGATGAGTATTTAAATTTTGGGGGTTTTGAGATTTGTGGCAAGAGATTTGCCACCAGTTAGTTTTCCCCAAATAGATGATCATCTTATCATGCCTCTCTTTTCAAAAGTAACTTTTGTTTGATCATCTATCTCATCCCAGATTGGATGATCAATTAAACTCTATAGTTATTTATGTCTTAATTAGTACTCCCTCTATTTCATAGTATTTGTGTCCTAATTGTGCAGTTAAATTAAAAAAATTTGTGTATAAATTACATAATATATATAATAATTTATCAAATAAAATTATTATCATTAGGTTTGTAACGAAAAATACTATTATATAAAAAATAATCAATTAAAGAATGATATTTAAGACCATAGCAGTCGGCTAAAGAATAAATAATACGAAACAGAAAGGGAATGTTGATAGCAAATGTAGGTTATTTATGCACTTGTACTCTCCCAAGTAGCTAGTTACTTTATCATGATGTACTAGGAATGGGTGCATTGTTACCGGTGCTTTACATTTGCGAACTAAATATTATTATTGATCATTTGTAATTCAAGATGATTTCAAATTTATTGGGAATTTTTGCAAACAAAATTGACACAATTTATCATCATTATGACTATGAGTATATCAATATTTGGTAAAATTTTAAAAGTAAAGGTTTGCTAACAATATTTGGTATAGTTCATGATGAATTTTGTTTTCCTCAAATTTTTGTGAACAGAATTCATTGTTTTTCATTGATCATCCAGCTAAATTCTATTATGAGAGCATCGCTTAGCAACGGGGATTGACCATCAATAATTTTAGTAATTTTAGCATTATTCAATATGGATCATGATAACCATCTTGACTCAAGATGGTTCTTAACCATCTTCAATTGTTCATATTTCACATTTTTGTAACTTTTATTAATATTTTCTTGAATAATTATATATATTCATCAATTATAATAATATAATACTTATTAGCTAGGTGAAAAAATATAATTATAGTCTAATTTTATCAATAATAGTAGAAAATCCACATTTTATACATAGTTTTATATTTATGAAATAAATATAAATAAATAATTATTTTTAAATTATTTATAAGTTATAGTGACCCTAAAAATAATAAAACGTATCTTTAGAATGATTTAAATACACTTACATTTCACTTTATTAGTGATTTAAAAGAAATGCAAGATGGTTAAGAGCCATCTTATGTCAAGATGTTTATCATTTTCGATTCAAAGTATTTACAGTTCGTAGCTCGATCGGGATCTCAAAATATCAATTTCTTTTTGGCTTTTGATAGCATTATAATATAATTAGTATTTTAGTGTTCGTAAGCAACTACTAATTAAGACATTATGAATTATATTTTATTGTCATGTGAAAGGATAATTAGGGGAAAATAACATGCATATTGTAGATAAATTGGAAGTAAACAGAGATGACAGAAATTATGATGAAATTTAGGAAAGAATAAAAATAGCGAAGACAAACACCAAAATACGTGGGAAACCCAAGAATTGGGAGAAAAATCCACAGTCGGTGGCAACCAGAAAATAATCCACTATGAGACAGGAATAGTACAAAGCGATCACAATCACAGTGTGTGATTTGATCCGCAATAGAGATTACAGATAAATCTCAAACACTCAACTCACACTCTCCAATAGTATAGGATCACAATAGAGATAACTCTCAAAGCACTGATCACCACAAGAGATGCATAAAAACCTTCAACAACTAGGGTATTTATAGGAGGAATACCCTTGGTGCCCATGCAACCAAAACTAAAATATTTGGAAAGTCCAACATGCTAATTATTCACTATCCTATATCATGTATCAAATATTAATATATTTGATTTCTTGAGCCACATCTAACAATCTTAGATTAAGAAATCAAGCACCTTGTCCGTCGCTGCAAACATGCCCCTCGACAAGGACGATACCTTGAAGGGATCTCAATTTCAATGAACACCTACTAAGTTTAAGCATATGCTCAAACTTATGATAGGTAGTGGTGTGGTTAACATGTCTACATGATTCTTATAACTATAGACTTTCTTCACCACAACCTTCCCTACAACATGTGTATCTCTGATGAAGTGATACCTGAAGGTAATACGTTTGGTCTTTAAATAGTGAGTGTCATTCTTCATAAGATGGATGACACATACACTCTAGCTATCTGAATACACCACAAGCTCACCATGTGGCACGCTAAGCTCCATGACCAAATCCCTCAACCAAGTGGCCTGCTTCACTCCTTCAATAGCAGCGATGTACTCAACCTCAATAGTTGAAAGAGCTGCTATAGACTGAAGTGAAGCCTTCCAGGATAGTGCACCTCCAGACAAAGTGAGCAAGTATCTTGAAATTGATCTCCTCCTATCTAGATCTTCAACCAAAATCAGCATCCACAAAGCCTGTAACATTAGACATTACAACACTATTTCTATCATACAAGATGCCCTTCTCAAGGGTTCCCTTCACATAACGAAGGATACACTTCACTCCTTCCCAATGCTCATTCCTGGGATTCTGCATGTATATACTCACCACACTAGTTGCATGTGACAAGTCAGATTTAGTGCACACCATAACATACATCAAAATGCCAACTATACTAGCATAGGGAACATTAGGCATCTTCCTAATATCCAATTTAGTTTTAGGACAACCCTCACTAGATAATTTGAAATGCACAACTAAGGGAGTAGAAATTTCCTTACAATTTGGCATGTGGAACATGTCAAATACCTTTTCCAGATACCTCTTTTGAGACAGGAACAATTTCCCTACCTTTCTATTTCTCTATATCTCCATCCCTAGAATCTTCTTTGCTACTCAAAGAACTTTCATCTCAAACTCCTGGCTGAGTTGAGACTTCAACTTCTCAATCAAAGACATGCCCTTGGATGATATCAACAGGTCATCAACGTACAAGAGTAAGTATATAAAAGACCCATTCTCAAATTTCCTGAAGTACACACAGTTGTCAAATTGGCTCCTTGTGTACCCCTGTCCAATCATAAAGGTGTCAAACCTTTTGTCCCACTACCTGGGTGCCTGTTTAAGCCCATACAAGACTTTTTCAATCTACACGCTTGTCCCTTCTTATTAGGGACAATAAATCCCTCTAGTTGCCTCATGTAGATCACTCCCTCCAACTCACCATGAAGGAACATTGTCTTCACATCAAGTTGCTCTAACTCCAAATCAAATAAAGCAACAAAGGCAAGCAAGGTACGAATTGATGTATGTTGCACAACAGGAAAAAAAATACCTCATTGTAGTCAATTCCCTCCTTTGGTTGTAAACCTCTAATCACCAATCTGGCTTTCCACCTTACACTCTCAACACCAGAGGTACCTTCCTTTCTTTTATACACCCACTTGGCAGTAAAGGCTCATCACCCTTTAGGCAACAGTGCAACACAGATAGCTCCCATGTTTGGGGATTTTGTTTTTTTAATTACAGACTCTTCATCTCTTCCTGCATAGCTTCTATCCAGTTTGAGGCACTTGAACAAGAGATGGCCTTCCTGTAGGTAGAAGGTTTAACACCTTTAGGAGTCTCTTCTGCAACATTCAATGCATAAGCTATCATAGTATCATCTTCCTTAATGTATCGAGTTAGTCTCCTAATCTCCCTCTTGGGACGATCTCTAGCTATGAAATGATCTTCCTCCACTTGAGGAACATCAACAACATTCTCAGTCTCCTCAACTTGAGATGTCTTTGGAATAGTATCAGCACCTTGTTCCTTTCTGCAGGTCTCAGTAGCTCTACCTTGAGCTCCAATCTACTCCACCTCGAACTCTACTCTCTTAGCAGCCTTTTTCTGATTTCCTGCATCATTAGAAGCAATAGAAGACTCATTCCAGATAACATAGTAGTTTTATTAAAGCTTACATCTCTAGATTGAATAACCTTCTTTATGTCTCAACACCATACTCTGTATCCCTTAGACTCAGCCCAATAACCTAAAAAGATGCATTTAATACCTCTAGGGACAACTTTCCCTCATTCACATGGGCATACAATCATACACAAGACATTAAACAATTCTTAAAACAAAATAATTAACTAGATTACCTGACCATACTTTCTCTCAAATTCGGAACTCAATCGAGGAGTGAGGTAAACTATTTAGTACGTTGGTAACAAGCAGTAGCAATGGCCTCTGTCCAAATGGACATGCTTTTCCAAAGCCCTACATTGGAGAACATGCAATGAGCTTTCTCTAACAGCGTCTTGTTGATTCTCTTAGCTACACCATTTTGCTGAGGTTTACCCACCAAAGTTTACGTTCCGTGTCTAGTGATATTATGATCCTCACAAAACTCAGTAAATTCTAAATCAATAAACTCCAAACCATTGTCTGTCCTGAGTTTCTTTATCTTCCTACCTGTTTGGTTCTCCGCCAAAGTTTTGAACTTCTTAAAGTGTGATAATGTCTCATTCTCATGTCGCTGGAAATTAACATAGGTCTTCCTCGAGAAGTTATCTACGGATATCAACATATAACGCTTGCCATCCATTGATGGCACTCTAGCAGGTCTCCACAAGTATGAATGAATGGAATCAGGACCCCTGTTGTTGTATGCTTAGCTTTGGAGAAACTAGCCTTCTTCTGTTTCTCATAAACAGAGTGGTCACAAAACTAGTTTTCCAACTGGTGCACTCCTAAAGCAACCCTTCTTACTCAGAATTGACATTTTCTTATCTCCCATGTGGCCCATTCTCATATACTACAATTTCGTGTTGTCGGCCCTATCAAAGTTAGAAACTGTTGTTGCAGATCCTATCACTGTAGATCCTGGCAGGATGTAGAGACTCCCTTGTCTGATTCCCTTCATCAGTACTATGGTGCCCCTGCTTACCTTCAGGACACCATCGTCACCAGTATACCTGCAACTGTTAGTCTTAAGAGTGCCCAAAGATATATATCAAATCACGAGTCATACTAGGAATATGATGAACCTTGGTCAAGGTTCTGATAACACCATTGTGAGTTCTAATCTTGACACTACCAATTCCTGCAACCTTGCATGTAGTGTCATTACCTATCATAACAACACTAGGGTCAATAACCTCATAAGAATCAAACCAGTACCCATGAGGATACATGTGCTAGGTACCTCCAAAAAACAGTTTTTTGAGCTTGTGAAGGAAATAGTGAAAGTCACATTAAAACTTTTCCATTTATTAAATAAAACCAATCGTATAAAAATTTGTTAGTTTATCAATTTGAAAAAGACAAATGTTCCTTGCTCCAAAAATCTCCTATAGCAAAGACTATATGTGACTAGAAATTTAACCATATAAACCTTTCCAACATGAAGATAAAGCTCACGAAAACTAGGTTAGAAGATCTTAAAATATATTTCTTTTATGGTCTGCTTGGGAGGAGGGTAAGGGGTGTTAAGGGGAGAGGGGTTAAGGAAGGTACTTACCCCTCCTTACGAGGGCTGTTCATCGGTTTAAAACCGAACCAAACCGAGCCAAAGCGAATAAATCGAAAACCGAATAAGGGGTAAAGTCCAAACCGAAAACCGAACCGAATAAAGTTGGTTCGGTTCGGTGTTCGATTTATTCGGTTTCGAACCGAAAAATGCACACTTTTTATGGTTTTTTCACCGGAACCGAATAAATCGAAAACCAAATAAGGCCTAAAGTCCAAACCGAAAACCGAACCGAATAAAAATCGGTTCAGTTTGGACCGGTTCAATTCGGTTCGGTTTTCTGTTTATTCAGTTCAAAACCGAATAATGCACACCTCTACTCCTTACCCCTGCTTGGGAAGGGAGTAAGAGAGGGTAATGGAGAGTAAAGGGGAGTGAGATTTACCCCCCTTTACCCCGTCTAACTCTTATTTTTCTTACACCCCAATTCGGGATGTAAGGAAGAATTTCATTAAATTATTACATAAAATAAAAAATGACCATATTACCCTTAACCCTAATTGAATCATAACACACACATCCATCTCTCTCCAATTCTCTCTCTCTCTCTTTCTCTCTCTCTCTCTCTCTCTATGTATGAGTGTAATACCTTATCATTTTATTAGATATATATAATATTAAAGGACAAATATATCAATTAAATAGTTACTCTTATGAACTTTTTTAATTGAGTTACAAACACTCTCATACTCTTACTCTCCATTACTCTTATGAACTTGTACCCACCTTCGGACTCCTTTCCCAAACGGACCCTTAGTATGCTGTCAAGTGCCAACGTAACATGTTTCATTACATCATTTTATATTATTATTTATAAAGTAGTGACCCGTATATAAATTCCTTTTCTGGTCAACATCTATAATACTAGAAACATATAGACCCACATGATCACTTACAAGATGCAAATTAGAAATGTTTTGCTTTTTATTGACATGAAAAATATTAAAATGGAAATTTATAATAATTTTATACATTATTAACTTTATTAACACTCCCTAGACTAATTACTTAGCACATAAATCTGATTTGCCGAAATGAGATTCGGACAAATTATAAAGGTCAACTAATTAGAAGCAATGATTTACACATAAGCTTCACCCGTGCAAAATACAAAGAATGGTGGATTTGCATATATTGAAGGATAGGAATGAGAAGATTAAGAATGAAAAGGGGGGATGTCACAGTTTGAAATTTGTCCAAAGTTCATGGTTTGATCAATTGAGGTGATATCTCCCCATTTGTAGTGCAGGATCTTATCATCTCTTCACTTTTGGTAGCATTTTCTGGCAGCACACCCAGCAATATTTGCAGTACAAACAGGAGAAGAATGCAACACATGTTTTGGATTTTGCTTGCATTCCTCCATCACTATTCTGTCCAAACCCATACACATCCTCCACTACTGAAATCAACCATTCTAATTTTATTAAGATACGTATTATATGTAATGTTGTATGCATATATGATATCTCATATTTATGGAATGCAGCTTCTTATGTACTATTTATAAGTCAGAATACGATAAACTAAGTCCCATTTATAATCCAACATCATGTCCATATGTACGTTCGTTAAACCTCTCGTTTAAAGTGGATTGTCCATATATTAAGGTCTTGTTCGTTGGTTAGCTTATTTTCAGGTTTGGATGGATCAGTCAGGATAAGTTATGATTGTTTTTTGGGGAATTGTGTGTTTAGAAGTAAACGTTTTTTTGGGAAATTGTGTTAGGTTTAATTTAGATAAATTTGGATAAGTTGAGAGAGTTATATCCAACCTACCAAAAAAACATGGCCAAAGCTCTCTTTCCAAACTTAAATTCTTCAGCCACGACATGACTCATCATATGGTAATTTCACAACTTCACACATATTTATGTGATCATAAAATTAAAGATACTTACTAATTTGTAATTATGGCCGATGCATCGTCCCCTTTCTATGAAACATAACAATAAAGTGAAATCATAGGTTAGAGTATAAAATTATCAATGGATTTTCAATAATAATTAAATTAAAGTTAAATTTTTGATTGAGATGATTTCACATAAAATTAAATCCAAGCTGAGTGAAACATCTCACCAACCTCCATATTTATTTGCACGAAGTTAAGGTCTTTGCAGCATCGATGATTCAAATCTAAAGAATATTTATTTAATAGAGCAATTAAAATATAAACCATAATTAAACGCTCAACTATAGACTAGGGTGTGTCAAATTTATGGTTAAAAAAAAGTTGAATAAAAGTTAAATTTTGGTTACTTTTGATAAATTTTTGATGACTTTTGATAAATTTTGGTAACGTTTTTGACAAATTTATGCTAATATATCAAAACTATTTTTTTTTAACTTTGCTAATTTTTGATAAATTTTGATAAATTTTATAAATTTAAGAAAAAACTAGTAAACATTAATAAAATGAAGTTACCTATAAATTTGACCGTTCCTTACATTTTTAATTGAAATGGTATATACTCAAACTCAATCACTCATATTATAATATCAATCCAGCCATAGAAAGTGAATTACAGATATCAAATACGTGTGATTATTTAATTAAAAATGAAACATATGCTAGACATGAGAGAATGACCCCAATCCTTGTTTGTTGTTCTCAACAGTTTGTGCATGCATTCCAGTTTCCACTCTTATCATGCACTGACCAGCCAGAAGAAAAAAAGTTACCCAGAACCCCTGACAAGGCCACTACATCAATTTAATATTTCAAACCCCCATAGCCTTCATTTTAATTATTCACCATTTCCTTTCCATTTAGGTGAAAATAATTAATTTTGAAAAAGAAAAAGTAGTTATTCCTAGCTCTATGATCATGTATATGGAAACTGGTGAGCAGTAGAGTAATAATAAAAAAGATAGGCATGAACTTCAGTGAAAGTAAAGGGAGTATTGCTGTGGCAGAGAAAGACATGATCCCAGTACACATAGATAATAGATAGATAGATAGATGGTGATGAATGATACTGAGGAAACTGCAAGCATCTAATCCTGTTTGGTGTCCACTCTTTGGATGCATTGTATTATGGGCAGCTCCAAATTATGGGGTCCAATTTCCACTCATGTCTTTCCTCATTTCAACACATTATTCTTTTTTTTATTATTACCTTAAATGACCATAAGTATCTTTTTTTAAAATAAAATCACAACAGACTTAATTTAAATAATTCATAGAATTTGCATATTATAATACTAATGCAGTTTGAGTGAAACTTAAAATCTCAATTATTGGACCACCAACGTTTTTTGTTATTAAGATTTAATCCTAATTAGTAAGAACTCATTGATTATGATTCATTATTTTTCTTTTAATTTTTTTTGTCCTCTTGATTGGGATGGATGCATGGGCTCTGAAAACTAGCACTCATATATAAGAGTACGTTAGCCAAAATTACTACTCCCTCTTTCCCATATTATCTGTCACTTTAACTAACTTTCTTTTTTCACATAATATCTGTTATCTTACAATTTCAATAACATATTAATTACTAATTTATCAAATTAACCTTATTAAATCATCTTTTTCTTCAACTTTTCTCTTTTATTCACCATTTTTCTTTATTATTCACCATTTTATTCACATTTTTCCCATTTCCAACAATGCAAATTAATGTGAATTGGAAGTTTTATTGGTTTTGTAAATTATGTTTTAAGAGACAAATAATATGGGAAGGAGGGAGCACTAAATATATTGTAATACCCCAGATATATAATTAAAGTGTGGCTTAAAATAATTGAAATGACTATTTATATCACCAAAGTGCATTTTTTTTATGGTAGCTCATCCATTGGGAGTAGTCTCATGATGGATGACCTCCTGGGAAGTTTCCTAGGCAACGTGTGAGCGAAGACAAAACACGCTGGAAAGACTCATGGTGATTTGTGGGGTCAGTCAGCGATCCTTGAAAAAATTATGGGTAATGTCCACGACCCGGGAGGGGCCAGAGTGTTACATATATTTTGCCCTAGCACATTTATTAGAGCTGATGTTATATTACCTTAGATTAACACTTCGTATGAGGTTAATATCATTTTTTCTTTTGCAAATTCTAGTATGAAAATGCTCTTCATGTAAAATTAACATGAGATATTAGACTGTCACAATGACCTTTTTAACATTTTATTATGACTAATATGTCATATTAAAACTACCTTTTAATATGAATGTGACTAATAATTTATTAAGAGGTGACTTTTATCAAAATCACACCATACAAATTAGTCATCCCTATATTCATTAAAAGCCTCTACAAAATTGTACATCTCACAATAAATTATGACAAGAGGTTTTCAAATCAGGCTTGATGATTTTTTTTTTCACCGGCTATTGTAATAATTTATCAATTGCAAGTTCGTTTGATGAGGAGAAAAATAGTGAAACTTGAAACCTTACACTTATGTTTCATTAGGTTGTGTAATTCTTTAGGTTATGTTTAGTGACCATTGTCAAGTATGGAACTTAAAATTGTTGTGTGGTGTGAAGTCTAGTAGATATTGGGGCTCAATGTTCAAAGTATGAAAATATTGGTGACTCTTTAGAGCAATCCCAGCAACGTAGGGGGAAAGTTGAGCTCTCACATTGTGAGTGGTTGGATTGGAAAGAGAAAAAAAAATGTCACAGGCTTATTCCCATGGTATGGGTGAGAGATAAGTTGTCACATGGGAGGGGAAATGGACGAGAGAGATAGGAAGGGAAGAAAGAATAAGAGAGATCGAGAAAGAGAGAGAGAAAAAAAGAGGAGAGAGGATGTTACACTCATGGTTCCACTCTCATGTGAGATACTCTCATTATTTTTCCACTATTTTTCCACTTTATTGTCAATGCTCTTAACTCTTAATGCTACTAGTCTTACTGAATCTTGGATTGTCTACTCTGGTGATTCCTTTCATGCTTCTCCCAATAGAAATTGTTTTATAATTTTAAGAGTGAAAAGTTTGGCAAGGTGTGACTTATTGATGATAAGTGTTTTGAAATAATAGTGCCTTGAGGCGATATGAATATTAAGACTTCTTGTATATAAGGGTTTTGGAAGGTGGAAGATGTGTCATGCATTTCTAGGTTAAAAGAAATTTGATCTCGATGAATCAACTTGATGACATAGGATGTTAAACAAAATTTGGGAATGACAGCTGGAAGGTTGTCAATGCTGGAATTGTAGTTGGAAAAGGGGTTGAAATCTAGTACCTTATATTTTATTAAGGATTGCATTGGCATAATTGCTAATGTGAATAATGCTTCTAGTACAAGTTCATGACACTATAGGCTTGGTTACATGAGCGAAATCAAAATTGAAGAGTTGAATTCAAAATAAGCGTTGCTATGTTCAAATCTGTGGACATGGAGCCTTGTGAAAGTTAACTCTATGAAAATCATAAGATAATTTACTTCACAAAATCTAGTTGGAAACTAAAGTTAAAGAAACTTAGTTAACTCTCATGTATGGAGTCCTACACCTCCTTAGTCCATGGATGGTGGTCATTATTGAGTCACTTTCATTGATGATCAAAGTGGCAATATATTGGTTTATTTTCTAAAAAACTGAATCAGATGTGTTTGATGTTTTCTTAAAGTGAACATGAGCGATTGAAAATCAAACCAACTTGAATGTGAAGTGCTTAAGGACCTACTATAGAGGAGAGTATGATAAGCAAGAATTTAGGAAGTATTGTGCTCAGAATGCCACTAAACTAATAAAAATCATTTTGGGAACACCAAGAAATAATGGAGTAGAGACAATGAATAGAGTGCTCAATTAGAGAGCTAAGAGCATGCAAATTCATGATGGGTTCCTAAGTATTTGTTGGAAGATATTGTCAATACAATCGCTTAATTACCTAATAAACATAAATCCTTATGTTCACTTAGGCAAGAGGTTGGTTACTAAAACAATTTTAGAGTTGTATGAAAATTGATTTCTCATTTCATTGTATTTTAGCGGTGTTGAACACGGTATGCATTCTTGGTACTAACATATGTGATAAGTTAAACCGGTCGAACAGTGTTATTTTGTTGGGTATAGAATGATTTTCTTGGTATTATAGGATTTTATGGAGTTGTTAAGACATTAAGATGTTATCTTTGATGAAAATGTGTTGTACTAAAATAGGTTAACATCAAGTAGCTCTATGATAAGGAGATAGTGGGAGCCAATGAGAGTGACATTTGAACTTGTTGAAGTCCCCATGGAAACTAGGAAACATGTGACGGAGATAAAGGAAATAAGTGAGTCGCAATCGCTTAAAATTGAAGAACAAGAATTGTCTGAGAGTTCTACTAATAAAGAGCCCATAACACCTCCAATATTAACAAGGTTAGCGAGATCAACTAAAGGCAATGCACCTAATCCATATTCAACTTCTTCGCATTATTTTTTATTGACGAATACCATGGAGCTAGAGTTGTGCTCCAAATCTATACAAGTGGATGCATAGTCCAAGTAGGATCATACGATGGATGATCATACTGTCTCCATAGAGAACAATAAAACTGATAGTTAACCAAGTTAGCGACCGGTATGAAACTCTTGTTGAATAAATTTGTCTTTAGCAATAAGAATGACCAGAGTGGTGATTTGAGATATAAGGCTTAGATTGTGGTTAAGAGATTTTCACAAAAAGATGATCTTGACAACACCAGAATATTTTCCTCTGTGGCTAAGAGATTTTCATAAATAAAAAAAAAAAGATTTTGCAATGGGAGTTGTGGCTTCGTTTATGGAAAATCCTAAAAGGAAAATTGTGAAGTTGTTAAGTGGCTTTTGAGGTATTTGAAAGGTATTTCTAAATGTTGCTTTAATTTGATGGAACTAACTTTGAATTGAAAGGTTATATGGATACAGACTTGAGTGGTAGCTATGACACAAGCAAGAGGACAATAAGTCTTGTGTTCGTTCTTGGTGGCTCGGCTATCAAGACTTCATAAAAAGTGTTTAGCAATGTCTACAATGAATTCTGAATATATACCTTTGTTTGATGTAAACAAGGAACATGATATGGTGTTAGGAAAGTGTCCTAAAATCACTCAGTTTCTTGATCCCACAATTATTTGTTTCCTAATTGTATTAGGATATTAATTAGGTTTCCTTATTGTGTTAGGTTTCCTAATTGTATTAGATTCTAAATCTAATTGGAGTGGGAGTCAAGGTAGGTTTATAGGGAGTTTTCCCTATAAATAGTGAGTCTTGTCCACCTTGTTTTGTGTGGCCAATTTCGGGGGCACCTCCTGTGGGAGGAGGTGTATTCAGATATTCTGAGATTTCGTATTCCCATTGGTGAGAGAAGTTGTGAAAGTTTATGTGAGTTGTTATACTCTCTTTCTGTTGATTTCGGGGTGAGATCGTTCGTTGTGATCTCTACCAATAGTGGCTTCGTTTGAGGTTGTGCTGCCCGTGGTTTTTTCCCGATTTGGGTTTCCACGTAAAAATCTTTGTGTCCCCCTTTAATCTTGCACTTATGTATTTTTCTCGATATCCAGTATTCATCTTATTTTTCCGCTTCCGTTGATTACGTCGTTCTTATTAAAAACCCTAACAAGTGGTATCAGAGCCATGGTGGTTCAAATTTTGTGGATTTAGGGTTCATGTAAGGGTTTCAGTTATGAGAAGACTACATTCCGAAATTTCGGGCCATGGTTGTTCGAATTTCGTGGAGTTGGGGTTCATGTAAGGGTTTCGGTTATGAGAAGACTACATTCAGAAAATTCGCTTGGGGATATCGAGAATTCGTTGGCAAGATCAGATGTAGGAGTTGTGAAGATTTCTGAAGAATCCAGTTTGTGACCGTTTCAGCGGGTTGTCTACCCATCGCAGTTCTACCTTTTAGAGGTTCGTTGGCGATGAAGAAATTTTGGATCTGAAGATTTCTGTTGGATCCAGTTTGTGACCGTTCAGCGGTTTGGCTACCCATCGCAGTTCTACCTTTCAGAGGTTCGTTGGCGATGAAGAAATTATAGATCCTTCGTTGATTTTAGTCCAAAGTGGAGATTGTTAGGAAAGTGTCCTAAAATCACTCAGTTTCTTGATCCCACAATTATTTGTTTCCTAATTGTATTAGGATATTAATTAGGTTTCCTTATTGTGTTAGGTTTCCTAATTGTATTAGATTCTAAATCTAATTGGAGTGGGAGTCAAGGTAGGTTTATAGGGAGTTTTCCCTATAAATAGTGAGTCTTGTCCACCTTGTTTTGTGTGGCCAATTTCGGGGGCACCTCCTGTGGGAGGAGGTGTATTCAGATATTCTGAGATTTCGTATTCCCATTGGTGAGAGAAGTTGTGAAAGTTTATGTGAGTTGTTATACTCTCTTTCTGTTGATCTCGGGGTGAGATCGTTCGTTGTGATCTCTACCAATAGTGGATTCGTTTGAGGTTGTGCTGCCCGTGGTTTTTTCCCGATTTGGGTTTCCATGTAAAAATCTTTGTGTCCCCCTTTAATCTTGCACTTATGTATTTTTCTCGATATCCAGTATTCATCTTATTTTTCCGCTTCCACTGATTACGTCGTTCTTATTAAAAACCCTAACATATGGCTAAAGGATTTCCTTGAAATGCTTTATTAAAACCAAGATGAGGTTCTTTATTATGACATTTAAAGTGCAATACAATAGACTAAGAACTCAGTTTTACACTTAAGAACAAAGCATGTTTGAATAATGTTCTGTTTCATTTGAAGCTTAGTGGAAAAGGGTGAAGGGAGGCTCGAGAAAATCTCACGTAGCAAAAATTTGGCAAACATGTTGAGAAAGGGATTTGTCATTGGACAGTTAAGGTAGTACAAAGCCTTAGTAGGTCTCCATGAATAATAATGATATTGGCCGATGCACAGGAGGATTCATGTTGATAATTGATAACGATTGAAATTAGTCTCCAAGTGGAAGATTGTTCTATTGTGTGGAGCCCAATGGATCTGAGCTTGATGTTCAAAATGAAGGCCTAGTCAAGTATTGTGTTGTCAAAGGGCAACAGTGGTTGTACATGGGCAATGAGGGCGACACAGACCTTATTGAAAGCCAAATGAGTCGTGTTGGCTGATAGAAATCAAGCAAGAAAACGATGGAGCAACTAAACTCAAACCTGGTTGTATCGCACACGACCTATCTCCATACAATATGGGTTGTGTTGTCGGTTAACTTTCGAGTGATTTGACCTAATTTTTGCAGTTTATGTTAGATATCCTTGGTGCAGAAGGCATGAAATCGTAACCGTTGAGGGATTAAGAGAGAATCCTCAAAACTCATACACAAATTTTGTTGTTGTGATCTTCAAAAATCCCAATGGATGGATTCATGGTCTTTTTCCCACTTGGATTTTCTTTTCCACACTAAACCCATGTGTTCTCGATATAGTTTTCTACAACATACGTCATTATTATTTGTTCTTGCCATAGTAAATCTCTAATTTCTAATAAAAAAAGGTCACAAGTGTTGTTAAGTAATTGTTCACGAATTATAACTCAAAACAGTTTGTTTCCTATGTATGATTTCATAATAGTAAAAGTTATAAGTTTTATCTTTTATAATTGCAGTATTATATTTATATAATTCAATTAGATAAGCTTCTCAAATTAATTAGTTTTAAGTAATATAGTTAATTTTGACATAAAAAAACGGTAGTATACTCGTACAATTTAATCTGGATATATAGATATTAATATAAGTGTGCGTCTCCCACTTATATTAGACACCTATAGGATTCACTAAGGATTCACTAGATAAGTTTAGGTCTTATTCATACACGCACATCTAAAATCTTCAACTTTGAACTATACATATATATGTTAGACACTTTTATCCGATTAATTAATTATTCTTTTCTAAAGATTATTTTACTAGAAAACTTCCGATAAAAAGATCAAAATTCCTAAATAACATCATGTGTATGTTTTAATGTAAAAAAATGAAATTTTCAGAGAGGAATATCAAACAATGTACATGAAGAAGACGACAAAAAATTCATGATTTTCATTCGTACCATTCGAACAATATAAATTTCAAATTATATCTATTGACATAAGATGCTTTTGTTCCATTGATAATAATCCAAGCCAAGGAATAAAAACAAATTAAAGCAAGCATAGGCTTCCCCTATTAGCAATGTGAGGACTAAAGCAAAATCAAAAGATGTTGTATCCATTCACATGAAAATAATCTAAGTGTACGTAAATCAAAGTAATCTCTATGTGTAGGTGGTTGGGAACATTAAAAAGACGAAGAAAAGATTGATGATTGATCACCATAACCCTATGAAAATTCACTATAGTGATCCACATCCACAAAACTACTGTAAATTTATGCTCAATTATACAAGGCTATAAGCTATCGATGTGAAATGCTTTTGTTAAGTTTCGAAGACAACAAACTAAGTCTACATCTATAGTCTCTTTATGTACGTATTTAGCTAGATATTAATTGCCAAATCTAATGAAGCATAGTTTTGGACCTTACTCTTTATTTTATTACTTTCTACTATTTTTAAAGCAAATTAATGACATAAAAATTGATGTCACTAAGATAATAAAGGTTGAGTGAAGGACGTTAAGTGATGATTCCTTAGTTTTCTGTTTGCAAATTATAGTATAAGATGTTCTCATGTTAAGATCAATTATTTCTTACTAGTTTTGATTTGCATGTAGAATGTGTAAGAACTTAAAAAGTATGAATAAACTTACTTTCTGGTCGCCACGTCAACTTTTCGGTGTCGGAAATTGATTTTGGACTGCTATGAAAAAATAATGAAAAAGTATAGACTGTCAGTGGTTGAAAAGTAACTTTGGATACTGATTGAATGACAATTTTGTAAATTCGTCCAATTTGAATACTTAGGGGGTGTTTGGGAACCAACTGTTGGCTTTTTGGTACATTTTTTTGTTAAATTGTTTGACTTTTTAATGTTTTGTTAAATTGTTTTTGTTGGCTGTTTGTGTCAAAAGTGTTTGGTAGAGTTAGCTGTTTGTAGTATGACTTTTTTGTTTGATTTCCAATTATACCCTCAGCTTTATCTTCAGTATTTTTTTTAACATTATGATTTTTTTAATTCATTTTTAGGTTTTTCCTCCATATTTCCAGTATTTTTTTATTGATAGTCTTTTTCCCATCGAATTTGTATGTTCAACAAATAATCATTAAAATTTGGAATTTGTATTAATATACTAATAACTTAACTTGTTCATTGATTGCCAAATTTTCTTGTGTAAGACTAAAATTTTTATCCCAATTTACTTTTACAATTAATGTTGATATTTTATAAATTTTTATCCCAACTCTACTTTTGACATTTGTATTAATTGCAAAGATATTTTTATTTGTACATCTTAGATACCAACATGGTAATCTATATTATAAATAACCAAAATAATTTGGATAGTTATTTTGGTGGAGGATGGAAGAAAAATTAAAAAAACAACCTTAAATAATTTGAATGACAATTTTTGTAATTTTTATGAAGTGTGTGGTCAAAATGGTAATTTACATCCCAAAAAGCCAAAAGCCATTTACAAAAAGCTACTCTTTGTAGCTTTTTACAAAATGGCTTTTTGGGAGTAAAAAGCCGCTTTAATCAGCCAAACCGCCAAATGCTCCAAATTGGCTTTTTGAATGGTCAAACAGCCAAATGCCCCCCAAAAAATCATTTTCTTTAAAAAGTCATCCAAAAAGTCAAACACCAAACACTCCCTTATTCTGGGCACAATTTTATTCACTTATTTTACTTTAAATTTTATTGCCTACTAACCCTAAAACATAACGTCCTTTCAGTCTTCCAGAAGTTCGCTACTTTGACCTCTCTCTTACTCTTGTGAAGATATAAGCAAGCTCATGGCTGTGCTTGTAGCTAGGTGGTTAAGAGCTTTCAAGGTTCAAATATTACATCACCAAGATTCAAGAATTCAAGAATCAGTTTTATCTAATTATTATCTTTGATCAATGTTGTATAAATAGCTCCTCTTATTTCTCTCTTAGAGACAGATCTGTGTATGTGTATTTCATTCACAAAAATATCAATATCATTCCCTTATTTCACATGGTATCAGAGCTCATTGGCTCGATCCCTTTCCCTTTCCCCTACTGATCAGATTTTGATCAGAATTAAATCATAATTGATCTCTCAGTTCCTGATTCTGATTGATCTTCTATCTACCTATGGCTACCTCCTCTACAACTGGAGAGACAACAGCTCAACCTATTGAAGATTACAACAACGACCCTTTATACCTGCATCCTTCAGAACATCTTGGAGTTCCTTTAACAAATCTGAAGTTTAATGGCTCAAACTTTCAAAAATGGAGCAAATCAGTCAAGATGGCCCTCAAGATTAAGGTCAAGACAGGCTTCATTGATGGAATGTGTGCAAAACCAGCAGAGAATGCTTCAACTTTTCAACTATGGATTAAGTGTGACTCAATGGTTGTAAGTTGGCTGTTGAACTCTATGATTGTTGAATTATCTGATGCATTCATCTATGTGAATTATGCCCAAAATCTCTTGGAAGATATAACTGAACGCTTTGGACAATCAAATGGGCCCTTGATGTTTCAGTTAGAAAAAGAAATTAATGACTCGTATCAAAATGATGATTCAGTTGTTGTATACTTCACAAAGCTAAAGAAGCTTTGGTTGAACTAGCTGACATATCTGAAACTCCTGTTTGTACTTGCAACCGGGTCTGTCCTTCCATCAAACATACGTATGATATTGATCAAAAGAAAAAGCTAATGCAGTTCTTGCTCCATCTGAATGATCAATATGATAATATGAAGGGGCAGATCTTGATGACTGATCCTTTGCCCACTGTTAACAAGGCCTATAGTTTGATTCAGAGAATAGAAAGACAGAAGCAAATTACATCTAGCATTAGCCATAACAATGACTTTGCAGCTGCTATTAAGAGAAACCAGGAGAATGATCTTGGTTCAAGCTCTCTAGGAAGAAATAATAACAAGAACAAAGAAACAAAGAATAACAAAGGGAGAAGGTTCTACAACTACTGCAAGAAAACTGGGCACACAGAAGATCAATGGTTCCTTCTTGTAGGATACCCTGATTGGTACAAGGGACCAAGAGACAACAAGCAAAGGGACAATCACAAGCTGGCTGCCAATGCTCTGAAAACTGATGATGGTCAAGAAACTCTTCTGGACACTAATGATGAAGACAGGACATAAATTCTTTTATCAAAATTTGACAGCAATTTCTTACATGCTCTTGCACAAGAAGTTGCCAAAATCAACAAAGGAAAGAATCCAGCTGGAAAAGCTCTATCTCAGTTCACTGGTAATGCACAGTTTGCAGGTACTATTATCAGTAATAAAGATCAGATAAAAGGAAACCCTTGGATAATAGATACTGGAGCCACAGATCACATGACCTTTGAATTATCTTTATTACATGACATTCAAACCTTATCTAAACCAGTCCAAGTCATCCTTCCAGATGGATCTCTAAAAAGGATCACAACTGTTGGTAATGTAACTATAAACAAACAGATAGTTTTGAGAGGAGTCTTGTTTGTTCTAGAATTTAAATATAACCTCTTATCTGTCATTAAATTAATCAAAGATCACCAATTATCTCTGCATTTTTATCCTGACTTTTGTTGTTTTCAGGATCTTTCAACTGAGAAAACCATTGCCAAGATACCCCTTGCTGATGGATTATTCAAGATCACTCCTTCTTCTAGACAGTCTTAGGATCCCTCTCTAAGTTTCACTAGTTTTACATCTATTAGTGAAACTTTGATTCATACCTTGCACAATAGACTAGGACATGCATCAGTTTCTAAGATGATACACATTCCTGATTGTAAAAACACTTCTGTTTCAGATTTTTTTTGTGAAACTTGTGTATTAGCTAAAGCTCACAGATTGCCTTTTCAAAGAAGCCTTACACATTCTACTTCTGTGTTTGATCTAATACATATTGATCTATGGGGACCTTACAAGATGCCAAATATTGATGGTTCCACTTATTTTTTGACCTTTGTAGATGATTACTCAAGAAATACTTAGACCCATTTGCTGTCAAACAAAACTAAGGTCTCAAGTATTATTCAAAAAAATTTCAATATGGTTCAAACCCAATTTGGATCCAAAGTTTCTATGGTCAGAACTGATAATGGGACAGAATTTGTTAATAGCACTTGTCAGTAGCTATTTTCTAATCTAGGCATTGTGCATCAAAAATCTGTTCCATATACTCCTCAACAAAATGGCATAGTTGAGAGAAAACACAAGCATTTGCTTGACACAGCAAGAGCCTTAAGAATTCATGTTGCCCTACCTAAGAAATTTTGGGGTGAATGTGTCCTAGCCTCAACACATATAATCAACATGTTACCTATGGCTAAATTAGACTGGAAAAGTCCCTATGAGGTTCTCCATGGTTCAAAACCAGATCTAAATGGTCTAAGAACCGTTGGCTCTCTTTGTTTTGCTACTGATTTAAACAACAAAGACAAATTAGAACCCAAAGCTACCAAATGCATACTATTAGGTAACACTTTTGGTCACAAAGGATATAAACTGTTTGATTTACAATCAAAAAGAATTTTTATTCTAGAGATGTCATTTTTAAGGAGGATACTTTTCCTTTTAAAGAAAATGTGAATTCCTTGCAAAATGACTCCAATATTTTTTATTCTTATGTTTCAGAAGAAAGCAGTAACTCTTATTATCAACCAAATCAAACTAACACTTCTTCTCCTACTTTTTCTAATACTCCTGAACAGATTGATGACACTAATCATGATCTTGTTCTTGTGCTTGATCCTCAGACAGATGATATTATTAGCACAAACAATATTGCTTGTTCAGAACCTTCTGAAACACATTTTGATAATCCTAGCACAGCTCCTCAAGATCAGCCCCATCTCATAAAGTCATCAAGAATAAGAAAACCCCCATCATGGCTCAAGGACTATAGTCAACAAGTCAGAAAGCATACACCTCTCCTAATCTGTCTCATACTCAGTCACAGAGTTTTTTCACTCATATCAATCATCCTCTTTTTTCTTCTAATGATCTTTCTCATTTATCTCAAGAGTTTGTGACTTCACTGTGTGATAAATACTTATGAACCTAATACATATGTTCAGGCAGTGAAACACCCAGAATGGAGAGCAGTTATGGACAAAGAGTTGTGTGCTCTAGAAACAAATGGAACTTGGGTCCTAACTGATCTACCTCCAGATAAGAAAGCTCTTACTTCAAAATGGGTTTATAAAGTCAAATATAAACCTGATGGCACAATTGAGAGATACAAAGCTGATCATTAGAGGTTTCCTACAAGTAAAAGACAAAGATTACAAATATACTTTCTCACCTGTAGCTAAACTTGGAACTGTCAGGATTTTTATTGCCTTAGCCACTATGAAAGGATGGAATCTCCATCAATTAGACATTAATAATGCCTTTTTACATGGGTTTATTGATGAAGATGCATATATGTTACCTCCTCAAGGATACACTAAGGCAACATCAGGTCAAGTATGTAAATTAGTTAGGTCTCTTTATGGCTTAAAGCAAGCCTCGAGACAATGGAACATAGAGCTTACCAAGTTTCTTTGTGGCAAAAGGTTTTCATCAATCCAAGAATTATTATTACCTCTATCAAAAACACTAATCATGGGTTTATCTATGTTTTGGTTTATGTAGATGACTTGCTGGTTACTGGAGATGACATTGAAGGCATCAAGCAACTGAAGGATTCTTTACATTAAACATTCACCATAAAGGATCTTGGCTTAGCTAGATTTTTTTCTTGGCATTGAGATTGTAAGATCTAAAGAAGGAACTTTTTTGAATTAGAGAAAATTCATCTCTGATATTCTATCTAATGCTGGACTAACAGCCTGCAAACCAGCTAGATTTCCCATCCCAACTAATATCAAATTATCACTTGACACAGGCACACCCTTGACAGATCCTTCTACATACAGAAGAATAATTGAGAGACTTCTATATTTACCTCTCACCAGGCCAGATATTAGCTATGCTGTTCAACATTCTCTCAGTTTCTCCAGCAACCTACAAATCGACATATGGATGTTGCTATGCATGTCTTAAGATACTTAACGGGAAGTATTCACAAAGGATTATTTTATCCTGCCAATAGCTCTTTTCATATATCTGCTTACATAGATGCTGACTGGGGCACTTGTCTTTTTTCTGCTTGATCTTTAACAGGTTATTGTGTTTTCCTTGGGACATCCTTAATCTCTTGGAAAACCAAAAAACAGAAGACAACGTCTAAATCAACAGCAGAGGCAGAATATAGGGCAATGTCCACTGCCACATCAGAACTAAAGTGGGTGGCTCAAGTCTTGGTTGATCTTCATATCCCTCTACATCTTCCCATAACCATGTATTGTGACAATAAGGCAGCACAACATATTGCAGCAAATCCTGTTTTTCATGAGCATACCAAGCACATCGTATAGATTGTCATTACATTAGGGACAAAGTCCAAGAGGGATTCATTCAGACCTCTCATGTTTCCAGTGCCAACCAACTAGTAGATGTAATGACAAAACCTCTTGGAGAAATTCAGCATAACTTGTTATGTTCAAGGCTTGGATTGCTTGAAGTTCCTCCTAGTCCACCTTGAGAGGGGGGGGGGGGACTGTGAACATAGTTATTAAAATCCCGATCCTGATTTACGATCCTACGATTTTATGGTCCAGAATCGTCGATACAATTCTATAATTTACACATGATCTATGATCCTACATGGGCTAAATTCTGATCCTAACTGCCCCATAGTTTCGAGTTAGGATCCCGATTTTAAAAACCTTGGTTGTGAAGATATAAGCAAGCTTGTGGTTGTGCTTGTAGCTAGGTGGTTAAGAGCTTTCAAGGTTCAAAGATTACATCACCAAGATTCAAGAATTCAAGAATCAGTTTTAGCTAATTATTATCTTTTATCAATGTAGTATAAATAGCTCATCTTATTTCTCTCTTAGAAACAGATCTGTGTATGTGTATTTTATTCACATAAATATCAATATCATTCCCTTATTTCACAACTCTTCATCGGCCCTAGAGGTTGTGGACTTATGGATTGTTCGACGGAGGTTTCCGGCCAATTTTGAGACTTTTCCGGTAAGATTTTACTATTCACTTGATTAATTATGTTTGGTAGTTGCGGGTATTGTTAGCTGGTGATGATTTGATTTACATCTGGAATGAAGGGTGAGTGAAAGGGTAACTATTTGTTCTCTCGGAGATCTTCAGTCGCCCTTTCTAAGACTTGGATTTGGGTGGTCGTGAATCGTTCCAACATTTCATCTTGTCGCGGTGAGATTTTGATTTCTTTTATTTGAAATTGATCTTTCCTTTATTTGGATTCAATTGATTTATGCACAAATTCATATTGATTTGGTTCATATTTGCCTTTTGATGGTGGTATTCGTCTACTTAAATGTTACGTCTCAGTGTCACCTGCCTCTGGTGCATCAGATGAATTATTCAGGTAAATTTCGTATCTTCGCAAGGACATTGCATTTTACCAACATTTCCAATCGTTTGTCTTGTCATATTTGAAACCTTGGTGCCCATCCGTGTTGCTTCATATGTACAAGTTCTGTACTTATAGAAGTTACTTCACATAAAAGTTATTTGCAGTATGACAAGAAGTATATACTAGAGTGAATGTTTACTAGTCAACTCTTGGATATGCCAAGGAAGGATCTAAAGACAAAATGTCCCATGTTACAGATAGTTCTCTTAAATCCAAATTCATGGTGTTGAGTTGAGTGTTGCTCAGAGGATTCCGTAGTGCACCTTGCTATTAAGGTGCATTTTTCACACGACAGTGGGCCAGTGGCACTATCGATTATAATCTAAGGTTAGTTTCCTCCAAATTCTACAATGATTTCCTTAGTGCTTGAGACAGTTATTGCTCTCTATAGTAATGTATAAACAGAATCAGTGCATATTTGTGTTTTGTGGGTTTTTTAATTATTGTAATGTAGTTGCAGTCATTAATTACACTTTTTGCTTCAATTAATTACCAAAAAAGAATCCAGTTACCCTTATTATCATTAGAAAAACTTCTACTTTGATAGTTTGGAATTTGGATCAAGATCTGCTCATTACTGGAACTAGGAAAATATGTTACAACCATTCACCACATGCTGGTTTTGATCAAGGTCTAGTCAGCTCTATATCAGGCACCTGCACGGTTTTTGTGTGTTTTCCAGGGGGTTGATTTATGAAGCAATGATAGTCGGATCTACAGGTGGTCGAGATTCATGGAGGACGGGATTATGAGCCTAATTTTCCAAACATTTTTGGGTATTTTGTTTTGCATTTTTGTAATTATAAAGTTTTTTAAATTTGATTTTGAGGGATTTCAGCAAATTATTCAAAAAAAAAAGTATTTAAAATGAACACAAATTTCTCAAAATTATATATTTTTATTTTTTTATAAATTTTGGTAAATTTCGGTAAATTTAGGTTATTATTTACCGTGGGCCATTTACCTTCTAAGGCCCTGTCAAATTCATGGGTAAATGCAATTTACCCAAATTTACCAGTTTTTACTTAAATTTATCAAAATTTACCAAAACTTACCAAAAATTACCAAACTCAAAAAAATAAAAAAATTTAATTTTGACATATTGGCATCAATTTGCCAAAAGTTATCAGAATTTACCAAAAGTTACTAAAAATTACCAAAAATTACCAAAATTTAACTTTTACCCAACTACTTTTTACCCATAAATTTGACAGGGCCTAAGAATAATGGAAAATAATGAGACCCACCACAAAACTTCCTCATTCTTATTTTACCAAAAAATGACTTTGAGGTACCTATCTTTTTGTGAAAATGATTTCTAGGACCCCATATTTTAAAAACTAATTTTGAAGTCCCTTTCTTTATGTGCTAATAATTATCAGGACCCACTATTTTAATAAAAACCTATTAAAAGGGGTTGTAACTTTTTATATTTATAGAAAAGGGTTTAAAACAAGGACCTTTTATGCAAAAATATAATTTTTTTTGAGATTTATATTAAAATAGGTTAAAATAAGTACTCTTAACTCTTTATGATAATTTTAATGGTATTAGTTATCACAATCTACTACTTATACCTCAAAAATTGTATTTTCTATGGTTATAGACTCACCGTGCTTAGGAAAAAAAAATAAACTTAACTAGAGAATTTCAACTGATATCTTAACGTAGTTGTATTGGACCGTCAAATTATTAACGTTATCATAAACAAGTATAATTTTTGAGATATAATAAGTAGTTGATTATAATAACTAATTCCATTAAAGTTATCATAAAGAGTTAAGAGTGTTTAATTTAACCTGTTTTAATAAAAATTTCAAAAAATCATATTTTGCATAAAAGGTCCTTATTTTAAACCCTTTTCTATAAGTATAAAAAGTTACAATCCCTTTTAATAAGTTTTTATTAAAATAGTGGGTCCCGATAATTATTAGCACATAAAGAAAGGGACTTCAAAATTAGTTTTCAAAATATGGGGTCCTAGAAATCATTTTCACAAAAAAGATAGGTACCTACAAGTCATTTTTTGTATTTTACAATCAAATATGAGAAATTTGAAATAATGCTGCTTAAACCATTTTCCACTATGTAAACCGTTATTTATTATCTAAATCGCTGATTTCATCGAACATACCTTAATTAATTTTTATTCCAATTTAAGTTAGAAAAATAATTTTCTCTTTCCCAAATATCCAAATTCTCCCAATAATATTATCATCATGATTTTTATTTTGTTTATTGTTTTGGAAAAAACCTATCATGGAGCATAATTCCGTATATGCCCTTAATTTTCACCCTCTGCCAAGTCCCCAATACAGGGCAAAATGGTAACTCCGGTAGCTCCAATATAATTAGTCTTCACCTTTTCGTACTTTTCTTCATATTCTTCTACCCTGACCTTCTGCTGAAGAAAATTTTCCGATCTACCAAAACCTGAATTCCAGCGCAGATTGTTGTTGTTTATCGACAATTCCCCCCTCCTCTGATGTGCTCTTCATCTTCTCTATATCTATCTCTCTGATTGTTCTTCAGTTTGCCCGCATTAATCCATGTATGTTTCAATCTCTCTCTGCTAATCGTTACTAATTGGTTTATTTAGTTGCTTCTTCTACTGCTGAATATCTCAAACTTGCTGTTTTATGGCGAGTTCTTCTGTAATTTGCTTCAGTGTGCTGCATCTTTAGCAGCTGACCAGTCGGATGATTTGCTACATGTTATTCGTTTACTTGATTGACTGTTTTCATGCTAAATTTGATGGAAGTATTAGTTGGATATCCCTTGTTTCGAGTTGGACATTGATATGCGCTTTGAGTTGGTGTAGTTTGAACGATCTTCTTTGAAATTCAGGTGTTTGACTATTGGGGGTGATAATTCCATTTCAATTGGGCTTTGAAGTTACATTTTTTTTTTGTTTTTTGTGCAGAAAAGGATATGAAAGAGGATAGAAAAGTTGCTGCTGATAACGGGCCACCTCTAATTTTAGACATTGAAGACTTTAAGGTAAAGACTTAACTCAGAAAGTTATTGATCTTTTGCAGATGGAGAATATACGCAGGGATTCTGGAGATACTAGGTCTTTTAAGTAGTTTTGGTGTTTTAGCCGTTGCACTTCATTGCATTTCATTGTTCCCTTTTGGAGGATAGTAATTGTTTATGGTTGAAAAAGACTGGATTATGAAGTGTAATTGCTTGCTTTCTTTAGGGGGAGTTTTCATTTGATGCATTGTTTGGGAATTTGGTGAATGAACTGCTACCATCTTACCAAAATGATGATGCGGATGGCGGTGAAGGTAACGACGTATTAGCAAATGGGAGTTTGCGGATTCCCTTAGATGCTTCAAAAGCAACACAAGGAGTTGCCGTGCCTTTGTTCCCAGAAGTGGATCCACTGTTGGCACTCTTCAAGGATTCTTGTAAAGAGTTAATTGATCTCCGCCAACAGGTATTATTGTTGGTTTGGGAACCGTCATTGACTGATTTTATTAGAATTTTCTGTATCCTGAGAGATAGGTCTCATGTTTTTCACTTGATTGTGATGGCTGGAAATGGAGGTTGATGAAAGGCTCAACAGTCTTAAAAAAGAGGTATCTGCTCAAGACGCCAAACATCGGAAAACACTTGCCGAGGTTAGTTTGCGAAGTGTATCTAATCTTCTTTGGGAGTTTAACCTTGTTGTTAAGATATCATCTTATTATGTTTTCCCTTATAAAAGAAAACGGCAGTAACAATAGTCACCAGGGTCCTTATGTGCCCATGTTTAGACTCTGTCACTGAGAATGAGATATGTAAAGATTGAGGATTTGATGTTATTATGTTCATCGCCCTCCTCTTTTACTGTGTGGCTAAGTCCAAAGTTCATTATCCATGTGAAGTTTGATGTTATTCGAAGTAAATTTGCAAATTAGTCTGTTCTGTTATGTGAAGCTTGCTGGAATAACACTTATGAAACTCGGTTGGATCCTGGAGAGCGAAAAGAACAGCATTTACTTCACTTCTTTCTTGCTTGGGTTGGGAAAGTTTTATATTGAACAAGTTTAGTACAATGATGTGTTGATGAGTTATTGAACTGCAGCTGGAAAAAGGTGTGGATGGGCTATTTGATAGCTTTGCGAGGCTGGATTCTCGCATATCAAGTGTTGGACAGACTGCAGCTAAAATTGGAGACCATCTTCAGGTGATATGGATCCCCTTAAAAAAACTTGTTTTGCATTGATTTATGCAGATAATGTACTTCGAAGTTAATAAGGTAGTTAACCGTATGTTACCATACCATCTATGCTTCTTTTTTTCATTTTTTTTGGTGACCCTGCATTGGATCCATTATCATCATTGCCTTCTTCTTCTTGTTCTTCTTCCATCATCATCATCATCATCATCATCATCATCATCATCATCATCATCATCATCATCATCATCTTCGTCATGATCATCATAATCATCATCATTTGTAATTGTTGAGTATGCTTAATTTATACGACATGGTTTATTAATATGTGTTATGTCTCTTGTTGTCAGAGTGCTGATGCTCAGCGGGAAACTGCTGTTCAAACAATAGATCTTATAAAGGTATTATCAGTTGCTTCTAGTTTGATAATGATTCTGTCCACTCTGGCCTAATGAAATCATTCTTTTCTGTTTAAAATTGACAGTATCTGATGGAATTCAACAGCACTCCTGGAGACCTCATGGAACTTTCAGCTCTGTTTTCTGATGATAGTCGTGTCGCTGAAGCAGCTTCAATTGCACAGAAATTACGTAAGAGGCCATGCTTATCACATAAAAATAAGCTAGCTTATAGAAGTTGTATCATGCTGTTCCTTTTTTCTGATGAGTTCATTATTAAAGATGCCTAGTTACCATCTTTGTCAAAAAAGTTAAATTGGAATTCATGAAGGATTATCAATGTGCGTTCCTAATAATCTGTCATACTATTTGTCACAGGGTCATTTGCTGAGGAAGATATAGGAAGAAAAGGGATAGGACAGCCAACAACGGGCATTGCCACTGCCAGCAGAGGATTGGAAGTGGCTGTTGCTAATCTTCAAGAGTATTGCAATGGTGGGTATTCTGTTCCATCAATGACATTTGGTTATAGTTACCCATGCAAATAAGAATTGAGGATCTTGGTAATGAACTGGTCTAGTGGTTAAAAGTGGGAGATAGTCTGTATCGCTATAATGTTGAGTTACACATTATGTACTACAAAAAAATAATTGTAGAGTTACACATACATGGTCAATCTAAATTACTATACTCATTTTCTGATGAATACATGAAGATTCATATGTTAGTTTCGCATGGTTGAAATTCATATACATAAGTATTTGAATATTTTCTCTGTCCGGGACACATGATAAAACTATTTGCCTTTGGGACATGATTTTTCTTAATAATGACTTATTTAGAATTGAGATCTTTATACTCTGCCAACATAGAGGTTCTCTTGGTTCCTTATACATAGTGATTTTGCATGTTTTGGCTTTTGTTGGGATGCTGATATTTTTCTATCAACCTTCTTTTTCCCCTACATCTAGAATTGGAGAATAGATTACTACAAAGATTTGATGCAGCATCACAGAGAAGAGAATTGTCAACCATGGCAGAATGTGCCAAAATATTGGCCCAGGTAATCTTATGTACTTTTTGGATCTGTAAATGTGTTTTTTTGCCTTCACCCTTGGGAGTTGTATTGCTTGCGTGCTGTGCACTGCCTTAATGAAATAAGACATCTGGATAAGCTGTTCACTTGATTTGGAGATATTTTATTAGTACATGCTTGGATTATCTTCATTATATGTTGTGTTGCTCATTGTTTTGATGAAGACACTCATTTGTCAGATTTGCATCATTTGGTGAGCTAGTGCTTTGTTTGTATGATGTACTCCTCATAGCTTGCTTCCTAAATATTCAAGCTGTCAAGAGCTAGTTTCTGGGCAACACTTGGTCTGTATCAGTCGTTTTGATGGGTGTGGCTTTGCAACTATTAAGAGTATGTGTTGCTAGTCACTTGGAGATCATGAGAGACTCTCTGGAATAACATTATTGGTAAAGGCTTTTATTGGTTTATTTGGGAGGAAATTTGTTTTCCTAACAATGAAGGTGGTCTTGGTATCAGGGTCTTGGTATTTAGAATGAAGCTTCAAACTCCAAGTAGCTTTGGAGGTTTTCTAAGGAGGACTGTGTATAATGGAAGAATGTGATCAAAGCAAAATATAAAGTTATATATTTTTGGTTGGAGTAAGAACTGAGAAGAGCTCCTGTGCTTACAGGGTGTGCTCATGGGGTTGGCTAGCTGTTGGAAATCTATCTCTTGTGCATTTTTAGGTGAAGAATGGTGCTTATGTATTGTTTTGGCATGGTATGCTGTGTGGAGAGCTACCTGTCAAATGCCAATTCATTTATATGTTTTTAGAATGATTTGTTTTTCATGATTCAACTCTGCTAATTGGTGACAATACTCATTGGGATTTGACTCTGTGACGAGTCTTATTGATTGTGAAGAGAAGTTTTTTTTCTAGGCATTGCTTGTTGAGGGGCAGTTTTGTCTCATGGTTACAACGAGTTGATTTGGCCTCATGACTTGAAGGGGTTGTTTATTGTAGGAATTTTGCACTACATCTTTTTGGGCTCTTCATGGATTGGAAACCCCTTTTACGTCCATTTGGAGTTTGAAGGCACCCATTGAAAGCTTGTTTTTTTTAATGGGTCACTAAGAGGTAAGATTCCTACAAAGGACATGATTAAAAGAAGTTCTAGCAGCTTTAGTAGGTGTTCAATGTGTTTTGAAGAGGAAGAATTAGGGGATCATCTTCTTTGCCTTATCAGTTGGGTCCAACTATCTAGTGTGAGGAATGTGTTGGTGGCTTTGAGGAGAGTGGCAAAATATGTTGGGTCCATGGAGTTTGGAATTTGGTCCTTCCGCTACTTGGCAGGCTATGTGGAAGGGGAGACAAACTGATAAATTTTGATGGGGGAGCATTGTCTGTCCCTTAATGATTTCAATCTCAAATCGTTAATGATGTTGTATAGTTGGAATGTGTTACTTATGGGCCATAGTAATTTGAATGTTGTTGCTAACATCATGGTTGAGAGCTTGAGGGAGTAACCGGATGCATAACAGCTTTGTATTTGCCTCTTTTGTACACGGTCAACATCTCCTTTGTGTCATATCATTACATTCTTTCCTTAGTTATCCAAACCCCAAAAAAAAAAAAATGTTAACAGAACATGTGTGGTTGATATACTAGAAAATATTTTAGGATTCAGATAGCCAAATTGCCTACCATCTAATGTGAGTATATGACAGATGTGTTGTCTATGTCCAACTGTCCAGGGACCTTTTTTTTTTTTTTTCCTGATAGGAAAAAGATATGTACAACCAAAAAGCAAACGGAGGGATTTTGGAAAATAGCTCTTTTGGCTTTTTTAGTGGGTTGCTCGAAAGGATAGAAATCAATGGCCTTTTAAGGACAGAGATGTCTTTTCAAGATTTCAAGCTCTTGTTTGCATTTTGTTGAGCGTATTGGAAGCTTAAGGACATATTGTTTTGTCTCAACCCCCTTTTGTACATGAGTGACATGCTTTTCGTGTCCAACCAATGCATCCCTTGACAGAATTACTTAAGAAAAAAGGAAAGAATATCTATCATGCTAGAGATGTCAATTATTGAACACAACATTTGACGTTAAATGAGAATCTTTGTAGCATAAAGGATGGAGTGCTCATTCGTTTCTGTTCTATTGTGTTTCACTGAGTGTTGTGTCTGTTTATGATGTGAATCATTCCAAAAGTAATAATTTGATTGACTTTCAAAGCAGTGACTCATTGACGATCTTTTGAGCAGTTTAACCGGGGCAGCAGCGCCATGCAACATTACGTAGCAACACGTCCAATGTTTATTGATGTGGAGGTTATGAATGCAGACAATAGGTTGGTTCTTGGTGAGCAGGGTTCACGAGCAAGTCCAAGCGATGTTGCTCGTGGGCTTTCCTCACTATACAAGGAGATAGCAGGTTTGACATTTTACCCTTGACACTTTTTTTTTTGGATAGAAAAAGTATAGATATATTAATAATTGGAAGAACAGATCAGATACTTGGGAAACATCCTACAAAGTTATGCACAACCAAAATATAGACTATCCACAAAATCTATTACATCAAAAGAGGAAGAGCTAAACTTCTAACTCAAAAGAAGGGATATTTGATAAAATTGCCTTTCAAGCACTAGAGAGGAGTTCAACCCCCTCAAAAATCCTTTTGTTAATCAGTTGAGGTATTACCAAGGTGCTCTTCTTCTTTGGTTTCCTACCAAAGACATCCTCCCAAGCAAGAACATGACTTCTAATTAATAGAAATTACCCAAGCAACACCTAGGCACCCAAAGGCTAAATCCCAAAGAGGCCTAGCAAAGGAACAATGTAGCAATAAATGATTCGGCAATTCAGGACCCCCCCCCCCCCCCCCCACGGCGACACATCAAACACATATTAACCAAAATTCTCCCCCTATTTTGTAAATTAGCACAAGTGAGGATTCTCCCAAGCAAAGAACACAACCGTTTAAGGGGGCAAAGCCTTCCAAATAATGGAGGAAGGGAAAATGACATGCTTGTTTGAATGTATACAATAAAGGAGGGAGGGGTTCCTTTAACATTTTGACCAAAATACTGGAAGTTTGACTTGTCACATCTTAAGATTTGTGGTATATCTGTTGTCTCTGATCCTTTTTTCTTGAAATTTTCACAGACACTGTAAGAAAAGAATCTGCTACAATAATGGCTGTATTCCCTTCTCCAAATGAAGTTATGGCAATCCTGGTTCAGGTACTGTATCTCTCTCTCTCTCTCTCTCTCTCTCTCTCTCTCTCTTTCTCTGAGGAACATATCTGCTGGCGAACCCTTTCACTGAGGATGAACTTCGTGCAGAGAGTACTGGAACAGAGAGTTACGGCCATTTTGGACAAGCTGTTGGAGAAACCATTGCTCATGAATCCGCCACCTATAGAAGAGGGTGGCATCTTGGGAGTAAGTTCTCATTGCATTGTCTGGTTGGACATCTGTGTTGATGCCAATCCCATTGCTTCTGGAAGATATAATCACGGTTCTTGAATATTGCTGCAGTACCTCCGAATGTTGGCTGTAGCATATGAGAAAACGCAGGAACTTGCAAGGGACCTTCGTGCAGTTGGCTGTGGGGATTTGGATGTTGAAGGTAATGACTTTCCTTTGTTTATTCTGTTGATCGTGACAGAGTGTCCGAGATGACAACTGGTAGTCGAGACCATTGTTGATACTTGGGTGCCCTGTCTCTTTGCCAGTAAAGTAAGGCCTTGTAGAGTGATTCTCTCTATATGCTATTGTAGATTTTTCTTAGTATTGCAACGGTACGGGATTGTAAGGCCCTGTAGAGTGATAGAGTTATCCTTTGCCTTGGTAATAGTCAGTTCATGTCTGGACTTTGTGTGTTTTGACTTGATTGTTCTGGACATATTAGTGATATAATACTAGATCGGGTATGTGTGGAACTAAGAACAATTATGTAAACAACGATGAGTATGCGGATTTTGAAAGATTTCTTATGAGAATGTCTCCCTGCCTTTTTTTTCCTGTCCTTTTTTGCATAACCTGGTGCGTGCTTCTAGTTTTTGTAATCGATGGTGCTGGTTGTCTGAGAAAGGCACCCCCCCCCCCCAACATGTACACACTTTTTTTTTTGGGGGGGGGGGGGATATCAATGATTGATTTATAAGAAGTTACTGATACTACTATGGTACCAAATTGAGGTAATTCCTGGTCATCTAGATGAAACACAGTAAAAGATTATCCTCTTGACTTTCAATGGGTAAGAATGTAAGATATCCAGATTGTAGGCTATGAGTTCCTACTTTTTCAACTCACATGGCAATAGAGAAATTTGTCGTTTTCATTACTTGAGCTCAGATGGCATCACACAAGCATAAATGTATCTGGCTTTTCAAAAAGTTAAGGATTGATAAATCGGTCATTTCATGTTTCAGGTCTAACAGAATCTTTATTTTCTATTCACAAAGAAGATTATCGTGAGCAAGAGCAAGCCTCACTTACACAGCTATACCAAGCAAAGGTTGGTCTTTGTACTCCCTTTCTTGCCCAATGTATTGCATCAGATTACTATTGTAGTTATGTCTGAAAAGCCATGCTGTTGCTGCATCTGTGCTCCGCAACGAAGATGGAAGAATTACGTGCTGAAACTCTGTCCGATTTGAGTGGAACTGGAAGCATTGGACGATCTAAGGGAGCCTCTATTGCAGCTTCTCAGCAGCAGATATCTGTTACTGTGGTGACCGAGTTTGTGCGCTGGAATGAGGAAGCAATATCTAGGTGCAATTTATTTTCTTCACAGGTGAGTCCTGTTCCTTGCTTTACTCACCTTTTTCTTATTCCTTCTCCGCAGTCCATCTTTTGATTTCTTTATTATCCCATCTAACTGCGCGTGCTTGCCTGTCTTCAACATTTAGCTTTCTTGGTGCTTTGAGTTTTAACTGTGTATAGGCTATATGTGGAGGTAGAATGATGATTAGTAATGTTTTCTTTCGCAACATCTGAGCCCTGTGAATGTATTTTCAGTGTACTCCCTGCTTCCCAATTTATCTCCTGCTTTGATTTTGGTGCAATTCTAACATTAAATCCCTTGACCATTAATTTCTCAACATATATAGTGATCTATTATATGAAACTATTAGGAATATTGGATTACAATACTGCATACTTTGGGCCATTGGACAATAATTATCTGTGCTTTAGAATTGTACTACAATTCTGCAATGAGTCCTACTTTGCACCCTTTGGATTATAGTGGACAACCACTTGTAATAATATCTAGTTTAGGGATTAGGGATTATTATACAGTCAATTTTCTAAGTTAGGAATTATTGTAACGCAAGAGTGCAAAATAGGTATTGCTGTGGTATAAGTTTAAAGAAGAGATTATCTATAAATATATTAAAGTACAACTTGCTGCGGTAATTCCTTAGCTAAATGAAAGAATTTGGTAGGTTTGGTTACTCCTAAGCTAACTCCAAATTATGCAATTTATTATAAATCATAAATACCATTGAAAAAATATTTACATTTAACTTACTGTCATGAATATCTCATATGTAATCTATTATGGCCATGAAACTAAATAAAAAAATATTAAATATGTTTGAAGCATTGAAAAATAAACTAATTAAATAGAATTTTCTACCGAATCTACTCAATATATTTGGATAACAAAGGATGAATTTATATAATTTAATTATACAATACTTACAATTATAACAAAATTTAAAGGTTAATAATCTTAAACTTTGAAGAATAAATATATTATTCAAGATTTTCTATGACTATCTTCAGATATAATCATATTTTTTTTGGTAAACTAAAACTCAATTTATATAATTTGATCACACATATTTTCACAATTATTACTGAGTTTAATTACTAATTATCAACTCGGCATCATGCAGGTGGGTCAACACTAGGTATTATACAATGGCCCAAAGTATAGATTATTGTAATCCAATAATCTAATCTATTACCATTAGATTTGTAATAAAAATTACTATCATAGGAATGCAACTTCATAATTTTTGGTAAAATATTATACGAGGAATGATTGGCCAAAGGACATTAGGAACCGTGAAACGATTAATGATCCACAGATAAAATGGGAAGGAGGGAGTGTATATCTTTTTTATCTTCATGTATCAGTGATTGTATGAATGACTGTCTAATTTAGTCTTATAGGGTAATACTAATACAGGGAATTTGCCTTTTTCTTAAAAGGAATGAATGGGATTGGATGTTATAGCTGAACCTCTAAACCTCAGAGCTTGGGGTGCAGCATAGTTGCTGTCTCATTACTGGCTTTCTCCTTGTGCACTATGCAATTCATTTATTTGTCAATATATCCCGTATCTTCTAATTCACTGTTGGAAGCCTGTTCTACGTCATAACTGCTTGTTGGCAGATATTGATTTATATTTTTTCCTGTATGGTAATGTGCAGCCCGCTATTCTCGCTTCCAATGTTAGAGCTATTTTCACCTGTCTCCTGGATCAAGTAAGTAGCCGGTTCTCATTCTCATTTCTACTTTTAGCTGTTGATTGGGTTGCTGAACACCGTGTTGCTTGGTTGCACATACTCAGGTTAGTCGATACATCACCGAAGGGCTTGACAGGGCACGGGAAGGCCTGACTGAAGCGGCAGCTCTCCGTGAAAGATTTGTGCTGGGAACAAACATTAGCAGAAGAGTGGCAGCAGCTGCTGCTTCCGCGGTACTAATTTCTCGACTTGCTTTTGGGACATTCATTCCCAACATAGATCTTATAAGAAAACGGAGAATGTTATCATAAAAGGCAACTTTTATACATATATTGAAGGATCTCATTGCTAAGTCTTCAATCCTGATGTCTCTAGGCTGAAGCAGCAGCTGCCGCTGGTGAAAGCAGTTTCAAATCCTTCATGGTTGCCGTGCAACGTTGTGGTAGTAGTGTAGCATTAGTCCAGCAAGTATGTTGAAAACTGTGCCTCCAGCTTTATACACCTGTCACCTTGATTTTTTGCGTGAAATGTTTCTCAAGGCTAACCCTTATCTGCAGTATTTTGCCAATTCCATATCTCGGCTTTTGTTGCCTGTGGATGGAGCTCATGCTGCTTCATGTGAAGAAATGGCTGCAGCTATGTCTAAGGCAGAGGCTGCTGCTTATAAAGGACTTCAGCAATGCATTGACACTGTGATAGCTGAGGTCTGGAATTGATGTAACCATTTCAGCTAGAACAATTGATTTAAGGGATGATATATGCGTTATGCTCACTTAGATTTGTGTTCCTTTTGAGTCTCATTCCTTTAATATGTATTAAGTTCCACCCATTGCCAATGTATCAAAGGGATTTGATTTTGCAATGATCAGTATTTTATTTTGGTCGTATTTATTATGTTACTTTGTTCCTTTGCAGGTGGAAAGATTACTGTCAGCTGAGCAGAAAGTTACTGATTACCGCTCGCCTGATGATGGGATTGTTCCTGATCATAGGCCTACAACTGCATGTACTAGGTAAAACATTGCTAGCTGTGCTTAGCCGTTGCCATCCATTTGATGTTTTCCTTGTATTACTTATGGTTGTGGGTGTTTGGGGTACTGAAGGGACTCGATGTTGCTATTTCGAATAGCTGCCAAATATTTTTTTCCGGGATGTGGTTCTTGAGTTGTGAATTTGACAGTTACAGCAATTAGCATGATGATATCAGATATGTTGCGAATTTTTTTAAGAAAATTTAACTCAACCAAGACAGTGGAGAACTTTGTATTAATTTGGCATCGAACAAATATAATGATAAAATTAGTACTAATATCTACATGCCAAATATATGCACAAAATACATGGAATTACATGATACAACATCAACACAAATAAGAATAGAGAGAATAAGATATAGGGTTTAGAAGTAGCCTAGGTCGACGTGTGCGAGAACACTCTCTTTAGAGAAGAAACGCCCCCACTGCACCAGTAAGAAACTTCAAATGCATTCTCCCAAGACTAGACAACCCGTTAGTCCTCTTTGGATGTAGCAACAGAGAACTCCGAACCAATAGACACCCAATGCTCAAAATATTAATTTTGTATGTACACAATAAAATGTAAGTTGTAATTAGTTATTTAGTTCTCTCAAAGTAGTGACCTAAGGTGACACTAATGAGTCACACTACACCATCCTCCAAATACCCACAACCCTTTAAAGATGCAAAAACATCAAACCTACCATGGCTAACAACGAACTAAAGAAAAGGATGATGGAGAGTTTGTTGATGTGGCCTAAGAGTAAGGCTGAAATCAAGGAAATTGACTCCCAACCAAAACTCCATAATCAGCTTCAATTTAGCATTAAACCACCCGGTCAATAACCACCAAATAAAAGAGCGAAAAGTTAGGCAAAATAGTTACCCTCTCACCACAGAAACCCCCAGTTAAAAATAAGGCTAACAATCTTTATTTCAATAATAAGACCAAGTTAAATAAAAGGGAGGAAATAAATAAAAAGAAGAGTTGGAAATAATATATAATTTCATAGGATACGACTGAGTGAGCCCGAAGGGTGGTACCTAGCCAAAAGTTACTACCGATTATATTGGTGGGCATAAAACAATATTAATAATTTAAAAGATTAATTTTTAATCATCCTATCAAGAAACGATTAATTTTAAATCACAAAATTTTACAACAAAATATATTCTCTAACGCTTTTTTTACGAGTTTCTTTATTTGTGATTGTCTTGCAGAGTTGTGACATATCTCTCCCGTGTGCTTGAGCCAGCTTTCACATCATTGGAGGGTCTCAATAAGCAGGCATTTCTTACTGAACTGGTACAGAAACTCATGACTCCTATTATTGTGCAACTTTAGAATTGCAGAGAGTGCGATGATGTGGGGTTTATCCTTCATGCATCCCGATAGATTGTCTGAGAACCTAATATCAGTGAAACTAAGGGACGGATCTATTTTGAACCTTGTGGTGAGACGATATCTTCAGTGGCCTGTTCTAATTTCTGGGATCCATTTTTATGAACTCAACTTGCTTGTTACTCTAGTACTGGATCAACCAATGACATATAATATGGACTTTGCTTCTTGACACTACCTGAAATGTTGTCAAATTTTAGTTAATTCTCATTTTTTTTAAGAACCACCGTGCCGATGGGCCTTTCTTGTCATGTATTCTATTTGTTTTTCTGGAAGCCAGTGTTGAAACTGCCATGATACCCTACCACCCCCCAACCCCAAGGATGTAGTAAGCAAAAATTGAACAGAGGACCTAACCTTGCTTTGTATAATTCAATAACCAAATGTTCGTTGATATTCATCTCAGGTTCTGTGTCTGCCCATTTCATTGTGTAATTTGTATTTGTAATTTCTTGGAGATAGGGAAAAAGAAGTCATAAATGCAGAGAAGTCTTCTATGAAAATATTACATAGACTACACTGTTATTCACTCTTTAAGTCCAGCTCAAGAGAATATCCTGGAAGATTCCTGCAAAATAAATTCTACGATTCAAAGTAATTACTGGATTTACTGCTCTCCACAATGATGATGAGAGTGTCTGATCGTTGGAAATTCGAACATGATGCATCTCATCAAAGCAGAGTTGCACACTGCCAATGCATTTAATCCTCCTGTAGTCATCAAAACCTTTGAACTTATGCTTGAGTAGAGCCTTTATAAAATCCCATGGACTAATCCAATGTCCCCAAGATGTTTCTAATGGCGTGTTCAAAAAGCTGAAAATGGGAACAATCTACAATGCTACTTTCATGTTCTCGGTGTTCACATGGTGGCACACTTATCTGAGCCAATCAAGTCCTCTCCTTGAAGTTGTGTCTTTACGGTGGTGTGAATAATTTGTGTTGTCATATGTAATTTAACTGGAGTGTATTTTCTCAGGGTAACCGTCTGCATAAACTGCTGCTCAACCATTGGCAGAAGTTCACTTTTAATCCCAGGTGACTCTCCACATATTACCTATTATCACTCATCTTTATTTTTTCTTCTCCTTTTTGTAATATTTAAATAAAGACTGAAACTGCTTTTGTCTGTATAATTAATTAATTTTGACTTCAGTATGGTGCCAGCGTACTGTGGCCAATTCAATTGGCTCAATTAGAGTCCTCATCAGAGTGCATATGGAATCATCTTATATAAGCTGGTCCAACACAGTCCTTGAACACTGAAATATGTCTGAAATTGGCATCACAGTTTTATGAAGTAATAGTCATTACTCAGTGTGAATTGAGAGAATTAACTTTGTGTATGTTCTTACTGTTCAATTCGAGGATTCACCTTGGATTGGCAGCATAAATTTCCAATTGAATGGGCAGATATGTAAATGATATGCTTAGTGACGTCTTGTTGCTAAACCAGTTCATAGCAAAGTTTCTTCAGGATTTGTGTGATGATGGGGAAAAACTAACTCGAAGTATGAACCCTATTATGGTCTGTTTCTATTAGACCTGGCAATTTCTGACCTGACCCGAACCCGTCCGAAATATCTGGTTTTTGGACACGATTTTTTCTACTAAACCCAAAAATTAGCGGGTTAAACCCGACCCGCCCATTTGACCCGAAAAATTAACTTTTTAAGTTCAACTTTATTAAAGGGTTTTTGGCTCAAAATAATCGGAAGTCAGAGTTGAATGGCTGAAAATAATCCGAAATATGTGCTGGCATTTGTGCATGTGAAAATAGGGGTCAAGTTCTTCATTTGTATTCTCTGGGAAGTTGCTTTAACAGAAAATGTACTCACATGTCATCACATTTCAAGTGAATTTCTGAGGGTGATTTGCTAGCCATATATTTTATTTATTACCAATGCTGCCTACATGCTTTCAAATTTGATTACTTTCCTTGCATTGTTTTGTTAACAATATTCCCATGGTTGAGCGGCTTTCTTTTGCAACTGTTCTCAGTTTTCACGTGACTTAGTGGCCTTTCTTGTTTGTTGTTTCCAGTGGAGGTCTGCGGTTAAAACGTGACATAACTGAATATGGTGAATTTCTCCGTAGCTTCCATGCCCCTTCTATTGATGAAAAATTTGAAGCGCTAGGAATGTAAGTTGCATTGATTTCGAAAAAAGTTAGTTATTTTGCCAAAAATTTGTTGTGACTAACAAACATCATTTTCTAGCTTGGCGAATGTTTTCATTGTCGCTCCTGAAAGTCTCTCCACCTTATTTGAGGGAACTCCAAGTATCCGAAAAGATGCACAGAGGTATGATATTTGCTACAGTCAATTCTTTCTTTTGATGGCTTGAATGATGGATAGTTCGATTACGGGCCTTTTTCTTCATTTCTCCAGTCATCACCACTTTCCTGTTTTCTAACTTCCACCAAACAAAAAAAAAAAAAAGAAGATTTAGAGAAAGAAAGGACTTGTTACATTATACAAGCAGCGTTGTCTCACCCCCCCCCCCCCCCCCAAATTTAAGATTTATGCGACATTCCCAACTGGCTTTACTCACATGTATCTCCAGAGCAAAAATCCATTCTCTGGAGCCGCTCTTACACAGTAGGCAGGGTTTGCGGTTGTTGGTAGCATTTTGGACTGCAAAGAAGCTAGGTTCATTTTACCCTAAATTAAAAGACCATTGATTTCCTATTAGTAAACAAAAAGAAGCGGAGGATGGTTCAGAACACATACAAACTCGGCTTCGGCGTTTGTGCAGATACATATATGTGCTCTAATTGATATAATACTCATACTTAATATTTATATATACGTACATAGATGGACGTGTGGATGCACGCCCATGTGCATTGTTTTTCATCTAGATTTGAAATAGGGGGCATACATGTCAATTAGCCATCTCACCTTCCCAGCCACCAACCCTCAAACCTAAATAACCAATTGACACTAGAAGGAATAGGTGACACTGAGGTCTCCAACCATAAATCCTGCTGGTGACCTACTCGTAGCCATCATTCCTGATGATCACTGATGCCATTCTTTCATCTCTCCTTCCTCTTCCCAAGTGGTGAGATTATCTCCCTGTCCCTGCCTCTGCCCCTGCCTTGTTGCTTTGTTGGTGGTCTGCCTCCCTTTGCTTGCAATCCCACTCCTACCCAAATGCCTCAAGAACCATCATTCTTGGGGTGGCCATGGCACCCTTGATATAAAAATTAGTTGTGGGGCATCGAAAGGGATTTAGAGGTCATTGGGTTGAGAGGGGCGCGATAAAGAAGGGGTTAGTCGAGTGAGCATATATAAGTGTCAGGGCAGAGAGGTTGAGGGAGGGGTTCGGGGCATCCTGGCAGCGTAGCACTGGTTTCAATTGGAGCGTGTAAACCAGCCAATATAAAATAATTTTGGAAAAATTTCCCAAGGAAAACTTTTTGCTAGGAAAATTTTCGTGGGATTCTACCGACACTCTTAATTGTGGATCCCAATAGAGAATATGTCGTCTAGGGCCTGGCTATTGCATTAAGGTGGGCAACACTTTGGCCTTCAGGATATTTTAATTTTATTTTACTTTTTTTGGTTTGTGCGTGGGGTTGGGTGGGACGGGGTTAGGGGGCTCCAAACCAAAGCCATTTTTCTATCCAGGGGGTTGGTGCTCGTGCTCAAGATTGGACACCTATGGCCTCTTTCAAGGAAACTCACTATGAGCATCTAAGCTAAGCGGTCATGTTCAAAATTAGTAATATGTTGGCAGGGATGGAGGGAGTTTGTACTGCGATGGACTTAGCCACTACCACTGTTGTTCGGTGGAGTAGTAAGTTATTGGTTAGGACTTTAGGAGGAACAAAGCGGGGAAGGGGACTATATATGAGGGGATTGTTGCCTCTGACTATCACTCTTTGTTTTGTTGTTCTAGGTTACAAAGTACTAGTAATGCATTAGATCTTTGTTTTCATGGTTGAGTAAACATAATGTTTTCTCATTTTTGTGCTGAGTTGTTTACTTTTGATTCTCAAATGTCAGATTTATTGAGCTTCGGGATGACTACAAGTCTGCAAAACTAGCAACAAAGCTCAGCTCATTGTGGCAGAGCCTTGGTTGATTTGAGCTTGAGGTTGCTGAACTGACGTCAGTTGTTGAACAAACAATCTAATTTTGGAATGGTGTTGAACAAGATGCAAGAATGGGACTTTGTGCCGGTGGCTTTTGAGCTCAGTTCCCTCAAGTTTATTGGCTTAGAACTTGGAAGTGCTTCATCTACTAGACTAATTTGATAGCTAAGCAGTGTATAAAATTTGGAGTCTGTTCCTGTGTTGATTAGGGTTTTTGATTTTTCCATGTTGTAAATCTATGTACCGGTTATTTGATTGTTACTCTAGGTTAAAGGTTTTGGGGACTTTGGCAGTCCCTATTTATTGGAAGAGAAGAGAGTTTGTTGTTAGTAAGTGGCAAGAGATTCGGTTTTGAAGATGGTCCTATTACCATACACAAGTTTATTATTGCAGATCTCATGGAATTTGAGTGTCAAAAGCTTTCTGAGATGTTTCACTTGTCATCAGATATGTTGAGGGGGACGATGATTATAATACTTCTATTATAGTTCAAAAAAAATATGAAATATGTTTATACTAAAAGAAAGAAAAGAATGATCCAGTAATAAAGTATAAATTGTGTAGTTTATTTGTATATAACCATGTTCATCAATGTATTACTTTAATTATGCAAGCATGATATATATTAAATAAATTAATCACTTTTTATTTCAATTCCTTCACTTTAATCAACAAATTTTAGATTACTGTCAATTAATACACTTAAATCAATATATTACAAGTTCATAAAATTGATATTTATTGGTCTATCATTACTATTTTTAGTTTTTATAATTATTTGCTAGAGTAATATCTATATTTGTCAAAGTATTTGACAATGAGTAAGGAAAAAAAGATGGAGTCAAACTAAAATGTAATTGAAGAGCTTAATGTATAAGTGAGATGCAAATAAATATGTGAAATTAGAAAAAAGAATTAAATATTAGACAAAAACAAGGGAAAATATATACAAAACATTGCATTAATATGTTGCTCTAGGTCAAGAAAAGGGAAAATGGATAAAAACATATGTTTGAGTGTTGAACCCCAAATCATTTGATTATAATACCAAGCCCCTACCACTTGCTCTACAATCAAGGTATACAACTACTTGTTGACAATGCATTAAACCATTTCAAGTCCGGAATTGCCCCTCCTTATCCTAAGGTAGCTCCGTCAATGCCTGTCATAAATATTGCCCAATTCAGGAGAATTTATTTACACATTTAGACGTTCTTTTATCCAGGACAATAGAAATGATGCACATATGCTAATAAAACACAAAACTAGTTATTAATTATTATTAGACAATAAACTATTTTATGTTTCTTGATTACTCTAAACGATTGATGTATGTGCAGTTTAATAAGAATCAGAGTGCACTGAGTTGGACAACATCAATAATACTACTGGACCTTGCTGGTTCAACTTAAGCTTCTCCTAGGGATGGAAAAGCATCAAGGAACCAAAGACAAACAAGGAAATAAAGATAGACTTGTGAATTCTTACTGCTATAGAACACACAAGGGTAACACTCAGCTCACACAAATGGATATAGACCACACCACCATAAGCATGAATTGAGCTCTATTGTTACCTGCTAAGCTTGCCAAAACTTAGTTATAGTCAAGAGAAAAGAGACTTGTTAGGTACTCACAAACAAAGAGAAACAAAGCTCCACCATTCATATAAACTCAAATAATGAAAATGGTTTACAGAAGCTAAGCTATTTATGCTGCTTTAAGCTAGCAGCTGACTGTTACTCGAGCTAATGAGGTTTCCTGATGCTGAAGAAATCTCTAATTAGCCACTTAATTACATAATTACATATTAGTCAGCTGCTTAAGACTAATATTACATGTAATTACATAGTTTAGAACCAAATGAAGACAACAAAATGAAAACTTGTGCTGGCAGATCTTGATTGGTCCACCTCCTGCTTCAGCATGCATTTAACCCTTTTACTTGATCATATTAGTTACTTAGATGCTGAGCTGCTGTAAATAATTGTTACTGAGGTAAAAATCGAGCCTGAATAAGAAATGGTCAAAAGACCTTGATGAAACAGAAAATTCCTTAGCCAATTTCAACTTGCTCTACCAGCTTCCTGCCTGGGTTCAGTTGCTTGTAGAAAATGCACGGCGATCTCAATAGGATGCACTCCTTGAGCTTAAGTAGTAGAAACATCAAGGAACACATGGAGATTAGTAACTTTCATTATCCTATACTACACATCTTGCAACAAACCTTAGGAACCCTACCTTAATAGGTTAGGGTTCTGCCAAAACTCAGCTGACAAACTGAGTATTTGTTCTAAGGCCAAGATGCTCCTCAACACCTGATCCTAGCGTGATCAAACACTTCTCTCCTAGTAACGCAAAACTTCCCTAAGACCTATCTCCTTCTCACTGCTGTTGAAGGAAGGACTTAATCCCTCCTAAAATTCTAGCAAGAATAATTTCAGCTATAAACCAGTCAGTATTATTATTAGAAATAAATAAACACTCAGTGATGATTTAGACTAAAATTATGAAAAAATTAAAACAGTGTAAACAGAAGAGCAACATGGTCCATGTTGCATCTTAGCGTGTTGAGGTGACACGACCTGTGTTGGGCCTGAAGAAAAACGTTTGTACTTCTATCCACCATCATGGTCCTTGTCGCCGATGACACAAGCCACAATGGTCCATTTTCTAACGAAATGACTTGTGTTGACATCCCCGATCAACCGTAAGCTTATATTTATGATTTTCAAGCTTGTACACAATCTTATGATCTCGAAATTCTTCCATAATCCCGTGTCATTTCAAGAGTATAAAAAACTTGAAATTTCTTGAGAACAATTAGGTAGGAATATACCATCCATTTAAGGGATCATCTAGAGAACTTGAACACTCGAGAAATCAAGGAGTTAATGTCTCATAATAGTGTCTTTCAACTTGAACTTTCACTTAGTACATGCAACTTCAATTAACCAGAATGTGTTATTAAACGAGTATTTGAACTATACATTCTTATTGATTAACTAGACACATATCACACATACAACTCAACCCTTATTCCAGAGAAATTGATAGTATATAAACTAATCACGTGTCCATACCCTTTATAAAAACAATAAAGTTCAGGCCAAGACTATTTGAAGCCGCCACACTTTGCATTCTTATATAAATAGACTTAGCATCTCCTGTAATCAAGCCCTAAACCAAAGCGTATTAATGAATCACAAGCCTAAACTTCTTCAACATTACAGACAACCCCACTTCACCTCAGGATGGATCAAAGAACTAGTGTTTCTAATTGTCTCATAATTTTGTCAATCATTGAACTCAAGACTTGTCCATCTATGTCAAGTGTGAGTTGGAGCTTCGTTGTTGATAGTTTCATGAATGGGTTTCACTCGCATCCCGGTTATTAAGGACTACTCGATACACATGTACCTTTCCATGAGCTTGTAACAGCCAAAAACACCACCATCACTCAATTTTATGGTTTTGATTGGTTGAGTTGTATTGATATTTGGGGGAGGAGAGAGTGTAGAGAAAAGGTGTGAAAAAAGTGATCCCAGTCCAATAAGTTTTTAGAAACATATGACACCTCCCAGCAATTGTTTGATAAAACATAGGACTATTTCTGTCTTTTTATATATACATCATCGGAATTCAGTCTAAATAGTCGGAAAATCACACAGCAACCAATTCTTTGAAGATGTGGTCCACTGGTCCGTTCGAGTGTATTAAAAAATGTGATTCCCCTTTAGTTATTTATTAGAAATGTGTGACACCTTCCATCAATTTTTTTGTGATGCTAATGCTCTTTTAATTAATGACATTTCCCATTTTCACTTGGCAAAATTCAATTTGCGATTATTAATAGAAAAAAAAATCAAATGCAGATATATTTCTATTTCCAAAGGCGCAATCATTATCAATTTATCATTACTCCTAATGGAGTGCAAAATTGCAATAGCAAGTTTTCAATTAATTTTGCCCATTGCTAAAATTAAAATTAAACAGGGGGTGATACATGTGTTGTCTTTTTCAAATGTCTTACCCTTCGTCTAATCCATATTTTTATAAAACGTTCGCACTAATTTTTTAAAGGGCTTTTTTAATAATAAGTATTAATACTCAATTATAATAGGGATATTGGATGACAATATACTAATCTTTGGCGATATTGGATTGTAATATACCGACTTTTATTATTGGACAACAATATCTCTGACCTTTATACTTAGGTGAGATTATTATACCAACAGTGACTAAGGGGTGGTGACGGGTTAAGTGGTCTTAATTTTGACGTGACAAACAGAGGGAAAATAAACGACCCTTGCCCAATAACCTTGTTAACCTCTCCATTTTTCTTTCTAACCCACGTTAAAAAAAATGGCCTTAACACAGTGACTAACGGGGTGGTGAACCAGTCTTCGTACTGACGTGAAACACAACCAACCAATGTTTTGTAATGTGGGTTAGTGAGAAAAACTAAGGTGTTAATGAGGTTATTGGTTTGGGACAATTTTTTTCCCTTTGCCAGCTATGTTAGCGCGCATGCAGACCAGTTCACCAACCCCCTTAGTTACTATTGGTATAATAATGTCACCCAAGTATAAAGGTCAGAGATATTGTTGTCCAATAGTAAAGGTTGGTATATTATAATCCAACACCCGCAAAGGTTGGTATATTATCATCCAAAAACTCTTTACAATAAAGTTTAGATGCATTGGTTATGCAAATGAGCACAATTGATACTAAAATCGGATCTACCTCATTCGTTAAATATATTTTAGGTGTTTTTTTAAAATTTTAAAAATAATCAATAAAAGTATAGTTTTATGTAATTTATATGTGATATTTTAAATATAGAATCCAATCATATCATTTTTTTCTATCTAATATATGATAATATAGTTTTAATAATACGGTAAAACACTTAAACCAGTATTCTGGAACGGTGGAGGAAGAATTGTGGGACGGTGGAAGAAAAACCGGAGAGAGAGAGAGAGAGTGAGGGGCGAAAGTGAAATGAGGAGGCGCAACAGCCTGGTAGAGAAACCCTAAACTGGAGGCAATTACTAAATGACGAACGTATCCTTGGTTACTGTAAAGTGATTTTAACTTTTATAAGGGTATAGATATGATAATATAGTTTTAATAATACGGTAAAACACTCAAAATGTATTACCCCAAGACTATCATTTTTTATTAAACAAAATCATCAATAGTAGAAAACTAGAGGAAACTTCGATAATCTATTTGTGCGAAGAAGCAAGAACCAACAAAACACAAAAGATATAAAGAAAAAGGAAAAAAAGAAAACCCCCGAAGGCAGTCATCGCTACAAAATCTGGGGACCCTCCCCTCTCCCCTGATCACACGTACCATTATTTAGGCGGTTGTTGCTTCTGTCTCTACTCTCTTTCAATTCCAACCGCCATCGCCTCCACCATGAAACACCCTTCTCCTATAACTCCCCGCATACCTCCCTCCAAGAAACTTAAGCTCGTGTGCAGCTTCAATGGCAGATTTCGCCGCCGTCCGGAAGACAACAAGCTCCGCTACACTGGCGGCGTGACACGGATCATTTCAGTCGACCCTTCTACGCTTACTTATTCAAAGCTTCGTTTGACTATTGCCCAAGTGTTTAAACCCGAATTCCCTGGTTTCTCTCTCAAGTACCAGTTGCCTGGTTCAGATGCTGATTGCCCACTTGTTCTAGTTGCGTCCGATGATGATGTTAAGTGCATGGTTGAGGAGTTTGAGAGTTTTGAATCTTACGGTAAGCCCTCTAGACTCTGGCTTTATGTTTGTAATGGTAGCGATGAATATGATGTTTTCTACGATGAAGATAATGCTAAGAAACATGATGGGAATATTGTAGCGGGCGTGGATCATGATCGTCATGATGAATTGGTTTCTGGGTTTGGGGTTTTGAAGTTGAATCTGGGGTTTAGAGAAGAAAAAATAATGCGTTCTGCAAAGGGTGATTCTGGTGGTAACAGATTATGGAAGGGTTTTGTGAGTAGAAACGGAGTGAATGGGAGAAGGGTTAGTGACAATTCGTTGAGAAAAAAGGTTTTAAAGCAGCAATTATTGTTGGCTAAGAAACAGGTTAAACAGTGTGGTGACCCAGCTTTGAATTTAGGTACTGAACCGAATGATGATTGCCCTCTGATGGATTTGGGACCTGATGCAAAAGCAGGGGATGATCTGGATTCAAATGGAAAGTTACCCAGTGAATCAAAAATCGTAGATGATAACCTGGTTGAGGTAAAGAACCCTCCTATGGAGTCTTCAATGGTGAATTCTGGTCAGGGATTGGTTGTTGATTCTGTAATGAAACAGGAGTTAGGGTTTAGTGAGGGGTTACCGTCCCAATATTTGAATATGGAGAATAATATATTGCCATCTTTCGAAGAGTGCGATGCATTTAATTCTCAATTGTCATGTGAAAATCAAGCTGCTGGAAAACCAGAAATGCAGAAATCTTTCCATCAAGGTCTTCGGACACGCCATCGTTGGAGTATTGACAACACTCAGTTTGGTTTAAAGGATGTAAAGACTTCTAGGGTTGTTCATTCCAGCTATGACAGGATTCATCGCTTGTTTAAGTTGCGTGGGAATGTAGCAGCTTCTGCTAGGATCTATCCTGGACTTGGGGCTTGTACAACCATCTCGAAGCAGGGTCACAGCACCGTGGGACTTAACCATCCAAGTTTTTCAAGGCCCCCTTCCTGTCAGCGTGAACACGTCTCAGTTGAGGCGAGGAGATTGATTAGTGCGACCTGGAATGACCGAGCATCTGCTAGGCTGAACAGGGCGACTATCAAAAAACATGGCCTATTGCATCATGGTGTTAATATCCATTCGCCCCAAGTTAAGGGTGATGGTGTGATTGATTTTAGTGTTGAATCTAGAGGAGATAGAGATGCTGCTCACTACGAGGAGCAACTTACCAAAGCAACCATCAAGGGTCAATCGCGCTCCTATGATGCCAACTTTAGTGTGATGAATATGGGTTCTCAAAATGTGGAACAAGTCGCCTCTGGAGTTATTTGTAATGCCAAGAATCCCAATGGAAAAATCATGCATATGGAGGGGATTTCTGAATCAACGGATATTGACCATAACGGTTGCCATCCGATACCAGATATGGCTGCATGTTCTGTCGATGTTTCCTCGTATAACCCTTCTCTAGAAAATTCTCTTGCAAGCGGAGAAGTCTCCGCATTAAGGATGGCTCATTTGAAACTTCTAGACCTGACTGTTGAAGAAAAGGTAGCTACGGAAAATAGAATATGCAATGACAACTCATTGCTCTCTATCAATGACACTATGGCAGAAGCACCGGAAGAAGAGATGCAGGATCATACTCGTAAAACACTGATCGTCAATGACAATGTATGTGCCGTTTGGACTTTGGATTACGTAATGTTTTCTAGCAACTATCGAAATTGGAAAGTGTCGGTAATTTGGAAAATTTTTTCGCTTTCTTTCCAAGATTGGCTAATGTATCTGTCTTCTGTAGTGGGACACAAGCAGAAGTCACAAGACGTTTAGTGTACTTAATGGGATGCCGGGCAACTTGGCGTCATTTTACAGCCACCTAGCTACTGATCAAAAGCTTCAGGTTATTTCTAATGAATTTCTTTGCACATTTTCTTGTCTTTTTCCACCTTTTTTTTGGTGTCAAATTCGAAGACAAAAAAAAGTGCTTGTTAATTTTGTGCATGTTGTATTCTAATCATTCAATTATTACAATGCAGCTAATCAAAGGCTCTGATCTTGAGTACATCAAGGAACTTGGTTCAGGGAATTATGGAACTGTTTACTATGGAAAATGGAAAGGTTCTGATGTCGCCATAAAGAAAATTAAAGCTACTTGTTTTAGGGATTATTCAAAGGATGATGATCGATTGGTAATTACCGAAAATTCTACTTGCTTTGTCTCTGTTAATTCTTGCTATGCAGTGTATCCTCTGATACTGTTGAGTATCATGAACCACCACCTATATTACCTGCATCTAGTTCCTTGTTGAGTCAAGTAATTTTAGTACAATCTACTGTGCCCCCCCCCCCCCCCCCCCTTCTTTTTTTTTTTGGGGTTAAACAGACTGTATTTGACTTAAGGTTATGTGCTTGTGGGGAGATTATTAGTGATTCCCTCTTTCAAGCTGTTTCGTGGTCTGTTCTGTGTGATCACTAAACTACTTGTATTGACTTCTGATTTCATGAACTTAACAAGTTTCCAATCCTGTTTTAGGTTGCTGACTTCTGGAAAGAAGCAGATAAACTCGGTCAGCTTCATCATCCTAATATTATTGCGTTTTACGGAGTTGTTTCTGAAGGGCCTATTACAAATTTGGCAACAGTGACTGAATACATGATTAATGGCTCTCTGAAACAAGTTCTACAGAGGAAAGACCGGTATGGAAATCATTCATATTGCATTTAGTGGCCCATGTTATAATATATCAGCTCTCTTTGTAGAAAGCATTGTAATTTTTTCCCCTCAGGTCTTTGCCCTCTGCTAACCCTCTTCTGCTTAAGTTTGTGATGTTACATAAGTGAAGAGAGAGCAGCTAAAATCAGCTGTGGTCTTGAGCTTTGTAAGTTTGTGGTAGAAAGCTAGAGAAAGTCATGAATAGTTCTAATTAAATATGTTGTGTTCCTTAGTTGCTATGCACGAAAGTGTTGAGTACAATTTTAAGGAACGACTGAAACTTGTCCTGAACTCTTAGGGAGGGGAACTGGAGAAACAGCTCATCTTACTAAATAACTAAAACATTAAAGCAAGATTTATGAACAAAGGTTTTCTAATCTTCTATCTGTCAGATAAGGAAATCGAATATATGCTAGATAAGGGTTGGATACACTTCCCACGGATGATTAGTATTGACGATACTGAAATCAACATGATTATATTCCTTAATTTTGATGTCGTATTACATGCTATGACTATGAGTGGCTTTCTCTTGAACAAATCGACAATCCTAGGTGGTGATGTTCAGTTGAATTTTTCTGATGACTTGGAGCTGAATAAAATTTACAAAGTGCACTGATCTTTTAGAGTAGCATCATAGCTCATTCATCATTCACCTTTTATACACTGTTATATAGTAGTTTGAGAGAGCTATATATTGACTAGCTGGATTTTGTGTTGTGTAGAACAATAGATCGCAGGAAGCGACTTATTATAGCCATGGATGCAGCATTTGGCATACAGTATTTACATGAGAAAAACATTGTCCACTTTGATCTCAAATCTCATAATCTCCTAGTGAATATGAGGGACCCCCGGCGCCCTGTGTGCAAGGTGTGCATCTGATGGCCCTCTAACTTGAGTGTTTTATGTTTCATTCTTATCACTGTTTGTGGCTCTATGAAATTAGAATTATGTGACTAGCTAATACTTTATTCAGTTATTTGCTTGAACATATCAAAATTTTAACTTAAATGGTATTATTTTATACCCTAGATTGGAGACTTGGGTTTATCAAAAATAAAACAGAGGACACTGGTTTCTGGAGGGGTCCGAGGAACAATACCATGGATGGCTCCGGAGCTGCTAAGTACTGCTACCAACCTTGTCACGGAGAAGGTACTGTATTGAGTTTTATTGAAGACATAGGATTACTAGTTCCGTATTTGGTTAATGGCTTGGTAATTACTTGCGTGATTCTTTTGTTTAGGTCGACGTGTACTCCTTTGGAATTGTAATGTGGGAGCTGCTGACTGGGGAGGAACCTTATGCTGACATGCGTTCTCAGGAAATTCTAGGTAAGTGGCCACTTTGATTAGATGTTACAGATTGAACACAAACTTTTATCCTGTGTTAAGAAGGGCAGCCTGCTGATGTGAGCTGAAGTAAACCACAATGGTTGCAATGCAACTTTGGACTTGTTCTGTACATGGCGTTAACATTTTCCCTGCTTAGTCCGACCTAATAGATCATTGTAAAGTTACTAAAACTGATGATTACAAGTTGTCTTACCTAGACTGTGTAAACTGGGTGTAAGGTTGTTCCCCCCCCCCCCCCCTGCTCCGATTGCATAGGAAAAACCATAGAATATGGAAACACACATGTGACCCCAAGAATATCAATTAGAATTGGTTTTTGTTTGGTAATTCGAACTCTTTTTCAATATTAATTGTCATCATTGAACTCGACATGTGAACATGGTACGTACATATATACATGACCCCGTTAATGTTATATCAGAAAAAGGATGCGACTTTGCGAAAAATGGCTGATCACTTCCTTATCACCAATTACAACCACTTCTCCGATATAGTACAAGTACAACTAAGTTTTTAGTGTTATTCAGAGTAGTGGAAAGTGTATCTCAGTATATCCAACAGGCGACTAGCATCCAAATATCCTTTGTTGTAGTCTGATGGAGTTCCTTAGGACTAGTAGTGAGTGATCCTTGTGTATAACATGGCTGAATAGGTGGTTTTCGGCCATTGGCATTAGGTTCCTCTGTTTGCGATACAATCCGTACTTGTCTGGTTACTTGTTCCCATATTCAGTTCTGTGGAGTATTCTTATATTTTTTCTTACTGCCCGAAAATTGATGAGCATTTCATACCTTGTTTTGATAAATGTATCGATGTTGTCAGGCGGAATAATGAAAGGGACATTGAGGCCTGAAATCCCGCACTGGTGTGAGCCAGCATGGAGATCGCTGATGGAGAGGTGCTGGTCATCTGATCCCAAGTCACGCCCGTCGTTCTCTGAGGTGGCAAAAGAGCTGCGCAGCATGTCAGCAGATATGAATATCAAGTAACCCACACACAATGTTTCCTTTCTGTAAATATCCGACGATGAAGGTTAAACACAGGACACCAGGGATGCAGCTGCTGCCGTCCGGTGTCTTTTTTCAATTGTTTTCTGTATGTAAAAGTTTCTCAGCCTTGTTGTCACCTGCAATGCAAAGCGATGCAGGGTAAAAAAGAACCAAACCAATACTTCGAAATCCTGCCCATGCGAAATTGAACCTTGGTGGACTAATCATGTGTTCGATAAATAAATGGCTGTGTTCTATCTAAATGAATAAATGAAGGGTCGTGTGATCATTAATAGAGGGAGCTGTAGGCCAAGCCTGATTTATGACTGTTTACTATTAGTGCCCTGCACTGCAGGCTGCGCCTCGAGATGCCAAACTTTGCCGTTAAGGCATTTTGGTTATCTTAGGATGCGTTTGGTTGGTCAATAACTCTGGGGAAATGGTCAATTTTCTCGGGTTGACTTATTTTCTTCATGTTTGGATGGGAGTAGACTTCGGGAAAGTTTTCACGATGGGCCCACCATTTTCTCCATTTTCCTGGGGAAAATTTCCCTTAGGGAGGGCTAAGGGAAATTTTTCCCAGGGAAATCTTTCCCATGGAAAACTTCCCGTGGGAAATTTTCCCGGGAAAAATTTCCCTAGGGTTCGTACCAAACACTCCCTTAATCATTGAGAATTACAAGTATCTTACTCGCTCTGTTTTCCTTTCCAAAATGAATGTTCCGTTGCCTTTACGTTTTTTCGAGGCGACATTTTGATGGATGATTTATGCCTTAAGAAGATTGGGATGGATCTTACCTTGATATTTGGCTCAAACTGAACTTTCTTCTGTGAACAAGGAAAGATTCAGTAAGTGACAGTTCCAATATGAGGGCGAGCTGGGAAGATTGGGCTTGATGGAGGTAACAGTGCATGTTAATGCTCAATTCAGATTGATGACTATAGTTTGTTCATCTAAATTTTTACCCATCAATGTGTAAAGCCCCCGGCCCTTTACGGGCCGCGGACAATACCAATAATTGCTTTAAGGATGTGAAGCACGCTTAACTGAAGAGTTCCCAACGGATGAGTTACCATAAAAGAAAGTGCACCTTGGTGATCTAAGTAGTCATTTCAATCCCTTTAAGCCACTTTTAATCATATATATGGAGTGTTACACAATGATTATTTCCTTTCACTTGTAGTAAGATAATTATGGTTAGTGTACGTTGTGCGGGGCAGTGTGCATGTAATTTAGATGAAAACTGCGAGTCCTCAGCGTCAATTATGCTATGTCATGCTAATGTCTGAGGATTGTTGCTGGATTCACTGTCAACGACACCCCAAGTGCCTGAACCCCTTCTCACTAAGTTTACATGGGTTTTATAAGAACGTTTCCTTCAACTTTTACGAATAAAAAAAATCAACTTCATTGATCTATATAGTTTCTCTAGTTTGTTGTAGGCCATATTTTATGGCATACTTAATGGGCAAATATGGATGGTACAATTATAGTATAAATACTATTATTTTAATAGGTGGTTGGATATAGATATTTTAATGGATGATACAATTTCAGCTGTAATTCCCTTGGGTGTTCAAGTTCTACTTGTCTCAAAGAAGGAGTTATTACATTCACAATCCATCAAAATCCCTTGTTGTGGAAGTACAAGATCCTAGAGAAGAAGAAGAACTTCAAAGAGTAAGGAAGATCATTCAGCTAACCCCTTTGAGTAGTTTGATTCTCTCTTGTATATCTCTTATCACTTTCGTAGTTTAGAGTAATATAGTTTTATTTTCTTTCATTGTGAACCGTTTATGCCAGATTATATCTAAATTATATGTTAAGTTGATTTGTAATTAATGCAAATGAAGTTGTTTCATATATGATTACATGTTAAGCTGACTTATTTCTCTCTTAAGTGCTTATAATTGTTTTCATGAATGTCTGACCAGTTACTAGTTCATGACCTAGACACTAGATGATGTAGTGAAAGAGGAAGTCTAATGTCATAACTATAAGTTAGAATCTTGATAAGTACCTTTCACAAAAGTGGTTGAATTAATCTTCGGATAATGATATAAAGTTCTCCAATCGAAAGTTGGAAGGATAAGTAAGGAACTTGTAAGTCAAGGCTCAGATTAAATGTGTCGCCGTTGTGGAGTTGCCTTAGACATTCTTGACTGTTCTTCTAATTGTAATCTGAGTCGCCAAAAATGATATCAGGGTTTCGTAAGAAATATCTCCTTTCTCTATAGCAAGGATCCATCTTGGTACTTCATCTTTTACTTTTTAAATTCTTAGGTCTTGTAATAACCCGCCCTAAACCATAGCTATTACAGTATCTTAAACTTGTTTAATTAGTTTTAATTGATTATTTAATTAATTTGTACCTTGCAGTTAGCTAACGGTGACAGGTTTTGGCGGAATGGCGAAGCGGTCAGTTTACCGGTCAAACTTTTTACCGAGCTCGTTATATTTTATTTCGGACCTTAAATTACAATTATTTTAGGTTCTACAATTTTATTTTAAAGTCAGTTTATTTATAGATTAATTTCCGTATCGAAACGATTTTATTTTCGGGTTACCGATTTACCGTCTTTTTAAAACCGATTAAATTTATTATAGTTCCAAAGTATATATGTAATACCCATGTTATGTTTTATTAGTAATATTAGTATTTTTATAAGTGGAGTATTAGTGTTATAATTGCAACATTTATTAATGTTTTAATTAGGCTAATTAAAGGGAGTGATATATATGCAAGTGGGGGAGCTTAGGGGTCATTTTGTATTCAAAATTAGACAACTCTCTCACCTCACTCTCTCTCTCTCTCTTGCTGAGCCACGCCCAGCCCCCTCTGCCGCCATTCCCGCCGGCGCCGGCCAAAATCCGGCGAGATTCCGGCCACTTTTCCGGCACCACTTTGAAGCTCTCACTCCCCTCTTCATCCTAGTCCATTTTATTCATCTTTTCAAGTGGTATTTCTCAAGTTTATCTCTCCTCCATTGTTATGAATTTTGAAGCTTTTGATGTTATAGTTTTATCATGATGTTTTTATGCTAATTACTACCTTCTTTCATGAATTTAGAGTACAAATTTGTTGTAGTTGATTTTAGTGAGTAAAGCTATGTTTTTGGTTCAAGTTCATGTGAAATGTGTTGAGGTTTATGTGAATTATTGAAGGGGATGATGTTCTATAGTCATGCATTTTGGATTGGAAGAGATATTTGAGTTAAACTTTCTGTTTTGTAGAGATAATAAACTATTCTTGAGTTGTTTGGATGAATTACATGAAGTTGTGAAGAAAAACCATGTTATTTGTGGTGTAGTTTAAGTACAAATGTATGTGAGTGGTTGCATGTGAATTATACAAGTATGGATGCTAATTTTAGAGGTAAAAATTCTGGAAAATAGTGAGGTTATGCATAGATTACATTGGGTGTATATTTGGTATAAAGTTTGGATGAAAACAAGCATGCTTGAAGGCTAAATTCTGTCCAGAACCTACTGCCCATTTTATGATTTTTATAGAGGATGCTAAAATTAGTTTCGAGCCCAGAATTTAGTGTAAAAAGGTAGTCTAAGATGTTAGTAAACACCGAGCTTTGGAATTTCGAGTTTTCGATTTGTATAACTCAAGTTAGAGCCAAAACCGTAAAACCGCGCAATTACACACGAATTTTGGGGTCAGTGTATTGTTGTGTGTTTTTCGACCAAATGAAGTTTGATTCTGGAAAAGTGTTCAACATAAGAGTTTTAGAGGACTTGACGGGCTTTCCGAAAACGTATGGTATGTCTTAAACCGATGTCGGGAGAGTAAGTTATAGGACCCGGAAACAGAGCTGAAAAACTGGAAATTCTGGGTAATTGCATAAGTACATTAAGGGGTTAAATGTGGTTATAAAGGTCTTATAAGTGGGTTTAAGAGTGGATAATCTAAGGACTATAGTATTTGTGATATACTTGTTAAGTGGGAACCTTAGAGCTCGATGTTGAAGGACCCCGAGACCTTGAAACTATTTTACCGTTTTACCGTTTTAATTTACCGAATCTTCGTAATTCTACTTAGAAGTTTTTTATTGTACTTCGAAGTTTTAAAGCTTCTTTTGTAATTTGAAAGTTTATATTTTACAAGTATTCCTTGATTCATAAAGCCCTCATAAGTTAAAGCATTTATCAAAGCCTCTTGATTTTATCTCAAACATTCGAAAAACCCCGTTATTATTATTGTCGGTAATTTACTGCTACTGTCCGGGGCTCTTTTCGAGCCTTTCTCATTCTTTTTAGCCTCTGGCCCGGCCATCAAACTTGTAGAGCATATTTTTCCCTTTCCGAAAAGTACGCATAGCGAAATCCGAGTTCTATAGCCCGAGTTACGATCAAAATATCATTGTCTTTAAAACCTGAAATTCCTATACGTTTTATTGCGAAACTTTATTGCAGGTTCTACGCCTCACCTTTTCATAGCTCCTATTTTAATACCGAACTCTATTATTATAGCTCAAAGTCTGCCGACCCAAGCCATTCCCACCGAGATCGCGACGGACGGCTCACTCGCCAGTGCACGCAAATTGTCCGCCTTTTATGATCTAAGTCATATTCATGGTTCATTCGATTTATGCCATGTCAAGTTTTATGGTTTACAATGTCTTTATGTTTAACGATGGACCCGCATTCTATGCTTATATTTACTGATTATGTTTTTAGCACTCTGATCGAGTGCCTTGACTGCAAGGTCGCATCGCTTAGATCAATCATTCCAAGTTTAGATCAACTTGGGTATACGCGTGAGGTGCTTGACCGATCGTAAGGGTTCCACCTACTTTATATCTTCATTGATTTATGTTTACGCATATGTTTATGTTCATGTCATGCAAGTACTATTTTGACCCCTTCCCGCTTTCAAAATGAATTTAAATGCGGCACCAAAACCGTTTTGAACGGTTTACGTCTTTGGAGGTTTACGATCTTGAGTGTTTCCCCACTCACTTTTGCGATGTTTTAATGTTTTGTTTTAGGCGTCCGAGCTCCCGGATAAAGGCGAGGTTACAGAGTGAGTCGTCGCACTGGTAGTTCCTAAAGCGACCGATGGTCAGAATCAAGGTTACTCAAGGTCACAAAAGAACACTTGTTTGTGGAAAGTCTATATGATATGTTTAATTAAAGGTTGTATAATGTAGTGGTACTTCGGTTTAACTTGATTGTGTTGTATGGAGTTAAGTACGGTTTTATTGTGGTTTTGTGTTTTGCCTTGTCCCGAGTGGGGTCGGCGGTAATGCCTCGACCTAAGGTGTTCCGCTGCGCTAATCATAGGTTTGGGATTCTAAAGTATAGTCCTAATCTTGTGATTAAGGTTGGGGCGTTACAGGTCTTCTTTAATGATGATCCTCAAGGGTTACTCACTGACGTGGCAAAGTGAGCCTCAAAGATTGAATCATCTTTAATGGTGATCCTTAAGAATCTCTTTTTGAAGAAAAAAAGTGACATTTTGGATTAGTGAATAGAATAATTTGGTAAGGCAAACATCGAGCAAATGATTAAATAGAAGTAAAACAAGATGACTACTATATATCGAGAAAAATGAATGTCAGATTTAAACGGGACAAGGATTTAATATGGAAAACGAATCAGAACAAAACCACGGGCGGCATAAGTACAAGCTAATCGACTAATGGTATAGACTACAATAAACATCACCTTGAGGTATACACAAAGAGAATATAACAGCTCACACAAACTCTCGCAAATTCTCCCACGAACAGGAATAAGAAAATTATTGAATAACTAAATTTCTCCTTTGAGATATGCCCCGAAATTGGTTGCACCAAACAAGTGAACAAAACCTTCCGCAATCTAAAAATAATATCAAAACTATTATCTCAAAGTAATTGTGACCAAGTGATTGGTGATTTTAGGATGCTTTCTTAGCACAATGCTCAAGGATCACTCACTTACGTGAAAAAATGAGTCTTAAATATTGATGTTGGTTTAAAGTATCACTTTGCATAGGTTTTCATTTTTTTTTATTATGAAATATGATGACCCATTTTGCTCTGGCCACCTTAAATCCTAGGTACATTTTGGGCAACTCCCAGTAGGAGATCAAAAAGTCTTGAGTTTAAATGGTCCCGGCATGAAAAATAACCAATAGGAGATCAAAAGGGTCTTGAGTAGGAGATCAGAGTGTCTTGCTTGCTAGAAGCCTTGTCACAGGCATGACTAACCTTCACATAGGCGTGATGTCCAACTGCTTTGCCTTCATCGTCAATGTGTTGGTCAGAGGCGTGACGCCTTTGGTCACGATCGTGACCGTCCAAATTGTTGCTCGTCGTTTTGGGTCAGACATTGACACAAGCCTCCACGGGTATGACTCTCAGTTGGGGTCGTTACCCCTTCCGCAAGACAAAGGGGATCGTGGTCGTGACATCCCATGTCACACCCGTAACACTCCTAACTTCAGCTTAATTTCGTAAGGTTTTCCCCTCCACCATAAATACAAACCTTATGTCATTTTGTGAGACAACTTATGTTAATGACTATGATGATGATTAATGAAATCATTGGGTATTTGAAAACCCTTCCTCATAATCTCTAGTCTTGCTTTATCCATAGATCATGGTGGTGCTATTGGAGTCATCTCTTTATGGGTTGATTGGTGTCACCATCAACTTTGGTGAGATTTCTTGGCTATTCAAGGGTAGTTGCTGGTGGTCTTCCTTTTTGCAACCTCTTTTGAGAACATAGATATATCACTCTAGTAAACATTCTTTATAAGTGATCATATACTTATGTTACTTTTGTTGATTGTTATATTGTTTTAGCTAGTAAACATAAAAAGTCCACAAATATTTTATAAGATTGATGAGTTCTATGATTGAGTATTTGTAAGCCCTAGGTTGTTAGTTGGTCCTAGGTCTAAATCTACCATTGTGATTACTTTGCTATCCCCACAAGGTTCATATGAAGGGCTAAGGTCATCTTTCCCTTGGCCCAATATGATATGTATCGTTTTATTAGTGAACTCAAATAATTCACCCTTAAAGCTTTTTCAGCAAAAAAAAAAAAAATTGTATTTGACAAATTATTATTGGTTGGAGTTTATCCCTTTCCTTAAACATTATACCATTTTTTAAATCCATACTATTCTAATCTAATCTTAAACATTACCTTCCCTGTGGATATCATTATTCTCTAATCTATACTTTCAATATGATCACATGGATCATGACAGTTTTATCTATGAAAGATAATTAAAATTAAATCAATTACAGTCTTTAATAAATTCGATTTTTGTCCATGTATTTCACTGGTCAGAATAACACTATTGCTGATTTGATCGACTACCACGGGTGCTGCTCTTTTAGAGCATATGCAATGCGGAACTTTATCAGCAGAATTCTTACACTCTCTCCAAGTTGTCACCCTCTCTCTCCTGCTTTTTCTTCATTCTGCAGTGTTCCAGAACTCATTGGAATGAAGAAAAAGCAGGAGAGAGAGGGTGACAACTGGGAGAGAAAGTGTAAGAATTCCACTGATGAAGTTCCGCATTGTATATGCTCTCAAGTCTCCTCCATCTTTTACACCCTAAAAGTAAAAATTAAAAAGATAAAAGATAAAAATAAAAACATGGTGGACCCCAGGTTTTTGATAGGTCGATCGATTGTCATCTCACATGCTAGTAGTAGTAGCACTTTCATTCTCTCCTGAAAATGTACGAAAATTGGTGTTTCTATTTTAACTATTTATGCGAATATTATCTTGGTATATTCCATCATCTATGAAATATTATTAGTAAATTTTGTGAGTCCCACTAAATGAAGAAAAAAGATTAATTGTAAGGATTTCGATCAATCAAAAGATAAATAAATTATAAATACTGAATTAAATTATTTTGGTCCAAATATAAGTATATTTATTTTGACAATATAATAATACTCCCTCCGTCCCAAAATTTGTCTCATTTGATTCAATCAATACAAAAATAGATAAATTATAAATATTGAATTAAATTATTTTATTCCAAATATAAGTATATTTATTTTGGCAATATAATAATACTCTCTCCGTCCAAAAATTTGTCCCATTTGATTTGGCATCCATTTTAAGGAAAATTAACAAATTAATCTCAATTAACAATAAAATACTAACAATACCTTTAGTTTTAAATTCAAAACTATTATTTGTATTTTTCCCTCTCATATTTAAATACTTTTAAAATTCAAATTAAGGGTATTTTAGTAATTTCAATAAAATAAAAGTTTCTATTTTAGGAAAATGGACATAATTTTGGGACATCAAAAAAAATAATAGTAGACAAATAATTTGGGACGGAAGGAGTAATAATAATAATAATAATAATAATAATAATAATAATAATAATAATAATAATAATAATAATAATCAATATAAGATTAATAGTAAGGTTTGTAGGTCTCAATAAATGGAGAGAATATATTAATTGTAGAGATTTCGACCAATCAAGAGATAGATAAATGTTGAATTAAGTTATTTAGGCAATATAATAATAATAATAATAATAGTAATTTATATAATGTTAATAGTAAAGTTTGTGAGTCCCGCTAAATGGAGAAAGGAAATTAATTGTAGGAATTTCGACCAATCAAAATATAGATAAATATTGAATTAAATTATTTTTGTCTATTAAAATAACTATTTTTCCTACAACGTACATTACACGGGGATAAGACTAATTCCTGATAAAAATTGACATTTCATTATAATCACACTCCTTAGACCTTAATATCTATGACCACATACCGTCAGATGTAAATCAAAGACTGTGATTTGCTTTTCTCATCTTCTTAGTTTCTACCCAAACTATCCTCCTATTGGATCCGTTATATATATATATATATATATATATATATATATATATATATATATATACATATATATATATATATATATATATACACTCGCTCCATTCTTCAATATATAGTATTCTTTCATTGATAATTTCTTATATAATATTTATTAAAAATGACAATATTATATTTTTAGACTAATATTTTTCGTTACGAATTTAATGATAATAATTTCTATATAACAAGTTATTGTAGATATTGAAAATTTTATGGTCAAAATTTTAAAGTTTGATTATACCATTTTTTAAGATGACAATTAATATAGAATAAAGGGAATGTATATGGACAGGTGTATATATAATCGTGTATGCCCGTATATTTATGTATGCCCGTATATATAATCAAAAGATAGATAAACAAAGGGAATATTTTTGTATCATTTTTGAAGATGTATTATTTATCACTTCAATCAACTTTTTTCATAGTATTTGTTATTTTAAAGTGCAAATGACATATTTTTACTTATTTTAAACATGTTTTTTTAGAGTGGTAGGATGAGGTTAGATTTGGTATAGAAAGAATGTAAATTATTGTATGCTCCTGGAGCATGTGCTCCAAGAGATGACATGGCGCCATGTCAGATTTTTTTTTTTAAAAAAAAAAATCAGCGGTCGGTTATGAAGTCAATCGGTTATCAACTTCAAGATGTTCATACTGCATTGTTCACTGAGTTCAATTGAATTGTTCACCGACTTCAACTGAATGGTTTACTGACTTCAACTGAATTGTTCATTGAGAAATCTGCAATCTCATGCAACTCATGTTCATCTTTGCTTCATTTTTTTAATCGATCAGTGGGAGTTATTAGTTATTTTATTATTGTTCATCAAGTCTACTTGAATTGTTCATCGAGTATATTTTTGTTGTTCGTCGAGTCTAACTGAATTGTTCATTAGATATATCAGATTGTTCACTGGTAAAAAAGGTGAATGTTCACTTATAAATTGTCATATGTAGGTTATTATAGCTGTACACTATCATGTTCAATATTGCTTACAAGTTTATGACAAGCATGCTAGTTTTTGCTTAAATACAATCTGGACATGGTTGAAAATCAAACATAAATTGTATAACAATCGTAATATATAAGATGAACAATGAATACATATAAAGTGAACAATAAAAAAATATTTGGTGAACAATCTAAAATTCTAAACGTATTAGTGAATGATACATAGTAAATAATGGAAATATTTATAATGAACAACTACTAACTATCTGATGAACAAAACTTCATGAACCAGTGAATAAGGCTCCATAAACCAGGGAACAATCTAAATGTATTAGTGAACGATACATAGTAAACAATGGAAATATTTATAAAGAACAACTACTAACTATCTGATGAACAAAACTTCATGAACCCGTGAACAAGGCTCCATAAACCAGTGAACAATCTAAACGTATTAGTGAACGATACATAGTAAACAATGGAAATATTTATAATGAACAACTACTATCTGATGAACAAAACTTCATGAACCAGTGATCAAGGCTCCATAAACCAGTGAACAAAGCTCCATGAAATCACTTGATAACTTGTCTTTTGATCTTCATCCTTCACTATTGTCCATTTATCCTCAATTACGTAATGGATGGAGGAGGTTGGCCTACCTTTGGAAGTCCGTTGGATAGCGACCATGAGGACGACGGTAGATTTTGACGGCCAAAATATAGTACTAAATTTGGTGTCCTTATCGTTAATTCAAACAAAATCAACATATACAACCACGTTTGAATGTAATCCTAACCCTAATCCCTGAAAATTGAGGACAAGTGAATCGATCACATCCACAAATCGATGAATTAAATTTGTTCTTCGGGAAGAGAGAGAAGAGGAGAAATTAGGGCATACCGTGAAAGAAAAACAAGCCTAGGATGAAGATTGAAGGAGAGTTTGGCGATGGTATTTACTGCTGCTACCATTGACATTTTCCCAATTGCTATAGAATTACTAGAGAGAGAGAGAGGGGAGGGGGGAGAGGAAGGACGGAAGCATCAATCTAGCTTATGAAGGTGAAGAACGTGGGTGGTTGCGGTTATTGAAATTTTTTTTAATATAAAAATAAAAATATTAAACCCAAATGCCAACCTGGATGCCACATAGGATGTGGAGCATGTACTCCAAGAGCATGTAATACATATTGTAGAAAGAAAAGGAAACAAAAGGAAAAGTAATGATAAAATTTGTGGTAGGTAACAAGGTAAATTAGTGGTGAGATAGAGATATTTTATTATTAAAATGTTAACTTTGATTTAAATATTTTTTAAAAATCAGGTAAAGTAAGATAATGTTAAGTAAGGATAAATGTTATTTACCATTTTACGTAATGAGACCTTAATTATTTACCCATCTTTTTTTATATTTTTTTAATTCTTGCCCTGCTATTCTATTTCCAAAACAATTTTCAAACACATTGTAATTACCTAAGATCAGAGTTGGCAAAATTTTGTTCGATCCGAATTACCAGAATTTTCCAACTTGGAAAAAACAAGGTCTGCATACAGATTTTTCGTCCGAATATTGATATTGACCGAATATTCGTATATAAAATTTCTCTTTTTTCTATTGTTGGAACCCAATATTAACTTCGTCCAAATTACCCAACCCGGTTCAACCCGAAATAAAACCGGGTTCGAACATGATTTTTTACGTCCAAATTTGTCACCAAAACCCGAATTTTTTACAACGCTACCCAACATATATTTGGAGAAATTAGTCGTTTGGTAACAAAAGTGTACGAAGGTAAAAGAAGACTTGACAACTGACATTGAGTTCATGGTTTGGTCGTTTTAAGTAAACACTTAAGCAAGGGTTTGCGAGAGAGAAAGAGATCTCACGACTCACATGCATCCTGAATTGAGTCGATCCATCATGTTTTTGTGCCTCACGACCTACCTATAGCTTAGCTTAGGTACCCAAATTTGTGGGAATTGCTAATTTCTGCGTGACAAGATTGGGGTATACCCATAGTTATTAAAATCCCGATCCTGATTTATGATCCTACGATTTTATGGTCCAAAATTCTCGATACGATTCTACTATTTACACATGATCTACGATCCTACATGGGCTAATTTTCAATCCTAACTTCCTCATAATTTCGAGTTAGGATCTCAATTTTAACAACCTTGAGTATACCCTGCTTAGCTTCAGTCTTTGGACCCTTTGGAAATTGAGGCATCCAGCAGGACTAGTAGTCACTGCTATAGTATGGAGTATCAAAGTTAGAGTGAGAGTATCAAAGTTAGAGTATGCTCATAATAATGACTTGTTAATTCTTATATATGTTCACTACTTGCTGCTTTTCATGTGCCAATGTCACAGCTACGATTAGGGAAGTGGAGTGGGGTACTGTTACCATCTCATAATATATAAACATTCTCCTTTCGCTTTCTATGCCTTGCGTTGTTTGCTATCACTACTATAAACATCTCTTTGTTTATTTAGCATAAATATCACTATAAATATAATGGCTGATTGCATTTTGGACCCTAATGTATGAGGTAATTAATTTTCTAAATTTTTGGTTTTGAACGTTAATTTTTTGGACCATATAATTAATTTGTAGGTTGAATAAAAAATGACATTAAAATTTATGGGTTGAAAATAAGGCTTGTGTCCCATTCTTAATTTTTTCTGCACATATTGGAATTTCTCTCCCGATCGGCGCTAAAGTTGGTCTAATTAACTCCGATATGAATAAGAGATGTGAATTATAACTTCAATACCAGTTTTAATCTTAGTCCTGAAGTTTGAAACAAACCAGGAGAGAAATTCCAACATGGGAAAGAAAAAAAAACAATATATGGACTTCTTTCTTCAGCCCACAAACTTTAAGATTTTTTTTTATTCAGCCCATAAACATTAGAATCCAAAAAATTAACAATAAAATTAAGGGTTCAAAAAATTAATTATCCTATTCTTTAAGGTCAAAATGCAAAAAACTTTTCTTTCCTCTCTCAATTAGATGGAGCTTATCATGTTGAGGTATAGAGAAGATAATCTTGTAGTAGTACGTACAATATTGAGTGATCTAACTTTGGGAATATGAATTTCATTTCAATTACTTTGAACTTTGAAGTAGGCAGCTAGCTAGGTCAGGTAGTAGCATTAACCAAAGGATGGTTAGAATTGTAGGATTACTGATGGCCCTTGGTAGTTGATAATGGGAGCACAGAGTGAATACAAAGTCTCGTAAAAAGAGGTGAAAGTGGAGACTGCACATTAGTACATGACTACATGACATAACTTGCTTTGTTTTTGGCAGTAAGAAGAATCAAATGGTACATTGTTTGAAAGGAAGAGACAGGTGACTGCCCAGGAGTTACTTACTGGAGGCCATCATACTCTGAATTGAAAGTTGAAACCCCATTTATAGCTGTCAAAAATTCAGGTTCGGGTAAATTTGGATCGAACAAATTCGGATAATGTAAAAATTTGGACGAGAAATTCATGTCCGAACTAGGTTTTATTTCGGGTTGAACCAGATCAGACAATTCGAACGAAGCAATAATCGGGTTCGAACAATAAAAAAAAGAGAAATTTTATATTCGATTATTCGGTCAAATATCAAAATTCGAACGAAAAATCTATGTTCAAACCCGGTTTTTCCAGGTCGGACAATTCAGATAATTTGGGTCTCACTAAATTTTGACATTACTACCCATTTACATTGCCATAAAGCTTGGAACAACATACATGACTTGTCAATTCCCATGCTCTCTCCTACCAGCTTTTCCAGACTTTATTTACTGCATTTCCTTTCAGATTCAACCATGCTTGTTGCAAGAAAACTAGGGTTTGGATCAATTGGATGCTTGCTTTAATTTTTAGACATATGTACGTACTTAAACTAGGGGTACTCTCCCCCCTTTTTTCCGGCAAAGGAGTAATGAAACCATCTTGTATGTGATTATATCTAATTGAACTTAAAATCGTACGTTACACTTTATTTTATTTTGGAAAGAAAAATTATTAGGACAAAATTTATAATAGTTGCCAATTATGAATTTATGATAACTACCACAATGAAAACAAATTTCATTCATATATTTGTCAATTTTTATCTTCACTGTTCATTTTTTTTCTATTTAGAACAACATTATAAAATATATTTTCTTAATTAAAATTTTATGAAATTTTTTAAAAATTAAATATTGTGACTCTAAGTTTTAGCCTAATAAGCAAACATATTTTTGAAAAATATTTATTTTAAATTTTTTTAAAATAACCTAAAATTAGATATATATTTTATAAGTCTATGTTAAATAAAAAAAATTAATGGTCAAAATAAAACTTCATATATATACAAGTAAGATTTGATAGAATTTGTTTCGGCCTCAATAAATTTCTTAAATCAGGATACTTATTAACCATCATGAATTACATTTAACTTGTATTTATGTGTGCTTAAATCACTAAAATGTATATTTCATTAGCCCCAGAGATGTTAAAATGTATATAAAACTTATTTTCATAGTTTCCTTATAAAATAGAATTACATGCAAGATATACATTATATATATACGAGTGTGCGCGTGCGTGTGTGTGAGACTGTGTGTATCGTTTTCCAAAAAAATAAATGTATGTATGTGTGTGTGTGAAGAAAATTGATCACATGAGCATGTGAGCATGAATAGACATAAAGTATTATATCTGAGGACGTTAAATATTGGTTTAGGGGAGATTTAGTTTGCCTGGTGAACATCAATATACACACACACACATATACTCCTAGGTCGCGGACATTATCGATAACAGTTTCGGGATCAATGACTGATCCCACAAATCAGCACGGATCTTTTCAGCACGTTTTGTCATCAATCACACGCTACATGGGAAAACTTCCCAAGAGGTCATCCATCTTGAGACTACTCCAAGTCAAACATACTTTTTAACTGGGGAGTTTCCAACGGATAAAGTTCCTAAAAGGAAGGTACATATTGGTGATATAAGTAGTCATTTCAATCCATTAAAGTCACATTCAACCATATATCCAGGGTGTCAAACACACATATACACTTCTCCTGCTTGCTATTTGTTTGAGGTTAGTATGTTTTATTTTCAATTCGAGCATGGAATGCTGATAGAACATTTGTATAAAATGTAATTCTTTTATTCTTACTCTTTATTTTTCTTTCTATTCTACATGCATCACAGCTAACTTGATGAAATATGTTTATTCTTCTTCCTCCTGTTCCTTAATTTTCCTTAATTTCAGTAGAGATCGTTGCTCGAACGGGTAGATCAGGGGTACCGTATTTCACAGATTTGTAACCCTACCCTTGAACCTAATATGTGGTTCAGAGGCTTGAGTTATCTTTTAGTTTACTAGTTTCTTTTAAAACTGATTGACGACTCTTTAATTAATTTAATTTGGATAATTGCATTCTTGAATTTATGCATAATAATTCATGCAATTGGTAATTTAAAAGAGAAATGGGGACAATTAATTGGAAATTAAATTATGACCTATTGGATCGGGAAATCCAATAGCGTAAGCGGTCGGTTACACTTAGAGCTGTTCGACGGGTTGAGGACCCGCCAGACCCGAAAAATTTGATTCGTTGTAAATTAATTGCAATTGATTTGAGTCAGACTCGGTGGCGGTTCGCTGGAAAAATCAACATGACAAGGTTGATTCATTGTAAATTAATATTCAAGATTGGTTCGTTTTTTCAAAGGACTCCCAAAGGTTGGTTTATTAGATTCCAATTTCCCTTTGGATTTTGAAAACCTAAACCGAAACTGCATTATGCGGTTAACCGCTTTTGAAATTTGAAAACCTAAACCAAACCTCGAAACCGCAATTTGGAAAAAGTTAATCGCATTTAAAATCAAGAAACTTAAACCAAACCGAAATTTACAAGGTTCGATCTGCATTCATAATTAGCACTTAATTAGCTTAAAATCAAGAAAATTAAACCAGACCCTAAAAACAAAGTAATGACAAATTAAAAGGCAAGTTCCAACTTCCCAGTTATAGTTAGCACTTAGTTAGCTGCTAGTTAGCAATTCATAATTTCATATAATTATAGTTAGCACTTAGTTAGCAATTCCCCCTCTCTGTTTCGCTTTTCCTATAGTATACATTCATGATTCATCCATCCATTCATTGACAAGCATAACGTTTGAGAGATATGGTGGGCAAAATGTGGGTTTTTTCCCGCTTAAAATTTCTATATAATTAAAAAAATACATTCACAAATTTTAATTGAAGTTATGCACGCACAGTCGGTCACACTCATAGAAGACAGCCAGACTCAGTAGGTTTTTTTTCTTTAAAGGTTAAAACCGGTTAACTCCGGTTAACCGTTTTTGAGAAATCCTAAACCTAAACCTAAACCGGTAAAAGCGGTTTGGTTAACCTAAACCGCTTTTACATAAAAAGCAATTCGGTTAACCGCTTTTACCGGTTTGGTTTTACCGGTTTTGCTGTTCAAGTTTCGGTTTAGGTTTGAGATGACCACCCCTAGCCTTGATTGAGTTGTAGATCAAGGTTGTTACCTTGATTGAGTTTTTTGTAAGCTTGCCTTAGAGGTACACAAAGGAGTCGAGATTGAAGACCTCGGTGTACTTCTTAAGTAAACAAGAAGTGAAGTGGTTCGAAGCCTAAGTGAAGAGAAGCTTAATGATGTAGCCCTATTTGGAAGAATGAGCATTGACTAAATTTTCATGTATTATCTTCTTTTATTTTCGTCATTTACATATTATTTTTATCTCTTATTCTTGGCTATGCCAAATACCTTGACTGACTTGTCTGTTGAGTTTTGTAATCTTGACTTAATTTTAGCCAACAATCTCAATCAACCTCCTTCAAGGGTTCTTTCAAAACTTATTGTTGCAGGTGTTTTAACATGTTCCGAAAGCTAAATGCAAAAGGTGAGACTTGGTGGCATGGAAAGAAACGTGAGAAGGAGATAGATACATGTAAAAATAACTCATACACCCTTTAAAATGCAACCAATTCAGCGCATATCGTATTTTAAAACTCAATTTTAGAATGTGAGTCTCATTACGTTGGTTACTTCATCTTCCCCCACTATGAATTTCTTATATGTAGCCATCAGAAGCTAATTAGGCCTCAAAGATTTAATGGAAGACGATTTCGGGAGATAGAGCTAGGTAAAAATATCAAGGAATGCCAAAGATTACGCATGGGAATTGAGATAGATCATGTTAGGATTCTCAGAGCGTAGTTAGCAGACAAACAATAATAAGGGCGGAAAATAAATAAAGATTCGACACAAGGAATTAACGTGGAAAAACCCAAACCGGGGAAAAACCACGAACGATGCACTATCAGAGGATTACAACAGTGTTTCAGAGATTCCCAGACCTCCACAATCTCTCACAACCTCCCTAGAGTTACAACCTGAGAACTCAACACTCACAGATGAGCCTCACACAACTCCCTCAGGGACACAGAGATTACAGGTCAATCTCTTGTGGTATAAGATGAAACACTCTCAATTGCTATACAAATAAACCTAGCATCTAGGCTCTATTTATAGTACAAGGCTGACACAATTTTAGGATTAATAGAGTCCCTACAGCAAACGAATTACAAAAAAGAAGTGGAACAAATCAACAATCTGATTCCCACTCAAACTCTTCTACCTTGCTCCCCAAGAGACAGAGACCAACCCAAAATTGGTCTCCACATTCAACCCAACAATCTCCCACTTGGAGACCAATTGTAAACGCAGCCTTCGTCGATTATCATCAATCACCACTTCAATACCTCGTGGAATCCTTTAGTGCATCCATCTCGATCTTGTTCAGCAAAGATCAACAGAGGTCCCAGTTGACCTCGCATCAACTCCTCTTTTAGCAACAAGCTCCCACTTGAACTGATCACGCCTCTGCAACTTCGACATACGCATCATCGTCAACAACTTAGGGGAATTTTGGATTGGGATTTTACCTCGTGTTGAACTTGTCGAATTCCTGTGCAGGTTAGATGCGTTTTTCGGCTGACCATCCGTTCCCGTAGCCTCGACCGGAAACCTCCTCGTTTCTGGTACCCTTCTCTCATCAGAGAAGCTAACACGCCTTTGACGAGCATGAACCAGCATGTTAGAGTTATCAATGACAGAATATAGCTTCCCCTCTTTCATGCCATTTGCAATTATCAGAGATCCTTTCGTTACCCTCCAATGACCATCTTCAAATCTCGTCGTGAACCCCTCCTCATCCAGTTGACTCACATATACAAGGTTCTTGGTCAGACCCGGGACATACCGAACATTCTTCAACCTCCAAGTTCCACCCTTAGAAGTTTTAATGTTCACATCACCTCTTCCTAGCACCTTTAGGTTGTGACCGTTTGCAAGCCTAACCCTGCCAAACCTCCCACTCACAAAATTACTAAAGGCCTCCTTGCTAGACGAAGAGTGAAACGAAGCACCCGAATCTATCACCCAACCCCCTTCTGACTTGTTAACACTAACAGTTAGGGCATCACCAAAATCCTCAACAGAATATACTGAGTCCTGGTCATTATGGCTGCTCTTCTTGGGTTTGGGACAATCCCTACGAAAATGACCTCTATCACCACAGTTCCAACACAACACTTGCTCCATGTTTCGACCTCTAGATTTTGATCGACCCCGACCCGAACTCCCACTATTTCTCCTACCCCTGACAGTCAAAGCATCCCCCGAAGACCCAGACACATCGGAATCTTTCCTGCGAATACTTTCATTCAGGACAAAGTCTCTAATTTCCCCAAACTTCAATTTCTCATCCTTCTTAGTTGAAGAAGTTACAGAAGTCACGAAATTTTCCCAAGACTTAGGTAGGGTAGCCAATAGTATGTTAGCGTTCATCTCATCGTCGAAATTAAATCCCACAGAGGTTAACTTTGATAGTATTATATTCAACTCATTCATACTATCATGCATATCACCAGACTCTTGCATCTTAAATTCAAACAAACGACGTAACACATATACCTTGTTCACCGCCGAAGGTTTCTCATATGTGTTTTGCAAGGCCTCGAGCAGGTCTTTCGTCGTTCCGAGCTTCGACGTTGAAAGCCACGTTCGAGCTAGCGTCGGCTGGCCGTCTTGAATGCACGACCATCAAGCTCTTCCCAATCCTTCGCTCCATCTCTTTTGGCTTATCACCCATCGCAAGATGCAACTTTTTGGCGGAGCACATCCTCAACGCGCATCCTCCACCATGCGTAGTCTTTCCCATCGACTCGAATCTTCACAATAGCGCCCGCCATTGCTTCTCGATCTGCAGATCAACCACGCTCCAACCAAAGCTCGATACCACTTGTTAGGATTCTCGCGTAGTTAGCGAACAAACAATAATAAGGGCGAAAAATAAATAAAGATTCGACACAAGGAATTAACGTGGAAAAACCCAAACCGGGAAAAAACCACGAACGATGCACTATCAGAGGATTACAACAGTGTTTCAGAGATTCTCAGACCTCCACAATCTCTCACAACCTCCCTAGAGTTACAACCTGAGAACTCAACACTCACAGATGAGCCTCACACAACTCCCTCAGGGACACAGAGATTACAGGTCAATCTCTTGTGGTATAAGATGAAACACTTTCAATTGCTATACAAATAAACCTAGCATCTAGGCTCTATTTATAGTACAAGGCTGACACAATTTTAGGATTAATAGAGTCCCTACAGCAAACGAATTACAAAAAAGAAGTGGAACAAATCAACAATCTGATTCCCACTCAAACTCAAAATTGGTCCCCAAGAGACAGAGACCAACCCAAAATTGGTCTCCACATTCAACCCAACAGATCAACATTGCAGGCTATGATACAATTGGATCCAATTCTAAAAATACGATTGGTTAATCAATCAATGAATAACAAAGGGGGTGTTTGGCTAATAGTTTTTTGGGGTAGCTTTTAGCTTTTTGGACACTGTTAGCTTTTTGACCAAGGTGAAAAAGCTACTTGAGGTGTTTGGTAACAAGTTTTTCATATTAGATTTTTGGACCTAATAAGCTAGTTTTCTAAAAGCTATTTGAGGAAGCTTTTTGAGACAACTTTTCACAAAAAGCTAGTTTACCAAACACCTTTTTTGCAATCAGCTAACCCAAACAGCTAAAGTCAATCAGCTAACTTAAACAACTATCAACTAACAGCTACAAGCTAACAGCTACCAGCTGATTGCCAGACAAGGCCAAAATGATTCAACTCCAACAAACTCTAGGGATGAGCTAATAAAGTGAGAGAGCAAGCAATAGTTTGAGTGATAGAGTGATATTACTATGATTTGCTAATGGATTTGGGGTAGAGTACGCTCATAACATATATAGCTTTATTATTCTAGGTCAATTAATATTACTAAGGTTTGCTTATGGATTTGGCATACATCCTTTTGACCTTTATAAAGCATATATTATTATTTTGGGTGTCCGAATGATGTTAAGACTCCAAATATTTTAGTTTGAGTATAAATGAATATATTTAGTAAATTTACATATAACCGTCTCACTACAAATTTATTGTTAAATGCGTAGATTTGTGATGATTTATTATGAATATTGCAATAATTAATGATTTAGGTGAAATAATTATGATAAATGTTACCTTTTTGATAAATTATCAATGACATTCCAATTAAAATGTCACTCTATAAAAAAAAATCCGTTTCACGGTTGTATAAGACAGGTTGATTGGATCCAATTCAAAAGTAGAATTGTTAAATATTGCTCCCTTCATTCCTCAATATGTGTCACTTTAGCTATTTTTTTTTATTTTTTATAATACTTGTCACTTTACAATTCCAATTCATTATTGATGACAATTTCCTAAATTTACCTCTTACTTTCATCATTACCAATACAAATATTTAACCAAAATATAAATTTATCTACTACTTTTATCATTTCCAATGCAATTATCATTTTTAGGCTCCGTTCTTTTGTGCGTTACGATTAGTTGCGGTAGATTGCATTAAGTTGCGGTGGAAATAGTTAAAAAATAATGGTAATTTGTGTTATGTTACGGTATGTTGTGGTAGGTTGCGTTGCATTTAGTTGCGTTAACGCACAAAAGAACGGGACTTTAATATTATTTTCTTAAAATCTTCACAAAACTCAAATATGACAATTATTGAGGAAATGATGGAGTATATTTGATGACGATCAAATATCAAATTGTGGTACTACCTCCTTCCCAAATTAAGTGTCACTTTAGACATAATTTAAAAAACCAAAAAAACTTCCAATCTTCATTCATTTATCTCATTGGAAATGTAAAAATATTGAATAAAATGGTGAATAAAAAAGAAAAATGGAAGAAAAAGAAGTAATTAATAAGGTTCACATGATACATTAGTAATTAACATGTTATTGGAATTACAAAGTGACAGATATTATGGGAAAAAAGAAAGTTAGTTAAAGTGACAGATAATATGGGAAGGAGGGAGTATATCCTACGAAGGGAATTAAGGCGATGAAACTGATGTTTTATTACCTGTAATGAACTGCTATTAATTATTAAGTCAACAAATGCAGAAGGAAATCGCAGTATGACTGTGAACACACTAAAGTATCCGTCGGATAATGAGATTACCCATTGTAGCGTGGCATGCATTGAAGAAGTTAATAGCTTTTAGGCTGGATATGAACGATTGGCATGACAAATAATTGTGGGTGTGAGTGTGAGAGTTAAGGCAAAGAAAGGACCATTAGGTGGTGTGGTTGCTAGAGGACACATTCAAGGGAAAACCAAGTGCCCCTCTTTCCCTTTTCCCCCTGCTTGTCCCCGCTCTTTTGGGAATTTCCTCTCTCTACTCTCTTTCTCTCTCTAGTCTTTCTGTCCTCTCTTCCGTGCAGACTGCAGACTGCACACCCGATCAGACCATTTGTATAGCGCACCCTTGCTGCTCCCTCATTTGGGCACTGTGAAATTTCAAACCTTCTGGTAAGAAATTTCACACCCCCCCTACCCAGAAACTGCACGGTATCAATATCATTCAACTGGGTTTGATTGATTTTCAGATGGGCAAAGATGATAAGGAGTTGGAATCAACTTCTGGTAAAAATGCTGGTTTTGAGACCCAAGTTGTGTTGAATGTGTATGACCTCACCCCTATTAATCACTACACCTACTGGTTCGGTTTTGGGATTTTTCACTCCGGCATTGAAGGTTATTTATTTTTCTGGATCTTTTATAATCCTTCTTTCATTGACTGATTGAGAGTTGTATGTGCAATTGTTGATAGATATGGCTGATTTTTAGCGTTGATTGTGATATTTAATGTTTTCTTGGTGGGTATGATGTTGTTGGGTTGTGGGTTGACTTGTTTCTACCTGATTTGTATCGGAGATTTCTGGGTTTTCGAAACATTATTGCTTTCATTTTTAGTTTCAAGACGATTTGTGTAGTTTGAGACTTGGGTAGTGCCCAAATGATGATAATATGTTAGTTGCAGAATTGTGACCCCTTCATGTAGTCGTTTGGCTGGAATGTCTCTAGAAATAACACGACGAGGATAGAGGTTACTTTCAGGGCTAGGATTGTTGTAGCATTGTTTTATGCTTTAGTTTTCTGGTAGGAAGTGTCTCTATCACGTTGAGGTTGTGTAGCTGAATTACTGGGTGTTAGAGGATCTCTTTTTCCTAGTTTTACTAGGAGAATTTATGGTGTTTGTGAAGTAGTTGATTGGAGAAGAAGAAAGTTGGAATAAGAAAGGCAGCACCAGTAAAGGAGTATCTTTGCTTTTGAAAATCTTGTCTAGGAGATATTTGCCTCTATGGTCATCTTTAATAGCAACTTTCTCATAGGAACTCTCTCCTTTTCCTTTCTTGCCATGGCCATGGGAATGCATGTGGGTGTTGATTGTGATATTATGGCAATTTAAACCACTCCTTTACATAGTGGACCAGGTCATCTTGCATTTGCCTTTAGGATGTATACACAAGTTTGGAGAGACACAAGACACTTACACAAGTGCTTACTTAATGAACGTTACGTTAGGAGGATGACTGATTGGAGCGTCATGTTAGGACGATGACTGATTGGATTTATGACATGGGACAGTTTATGCCCCTTTTTTCATGCCGATGATCTCAACCGTACTTTTAGCATCACGGAAGACCGGACTGACAGAAAATTCTTTGATACTGGCAGACATGATCACATGATGATGCATATGTTATGATGGATTGCAACGAATCCTGTTGGGTATGCTATGCGTAAAGGATGAGAAAAGCATCATTAAAGTTGCCCGAGGAAAGTAGAGGGCTTTAATTTCGTCGAGTGTCTTTAAATAGGTGCACATTCATCTTTCACAAGTAAGGGTGTGGCTTACTAGCAAAGATGTGAGGTGGAACATGTGTGCTAGGATAGGAATAAGGAAACTAGGGCCAGCTTATGGACAAACTCAGGAACTTATCCACATTGCCAAACTTCCAGTAAATCAAGGTTCAGCTCCTGACCTTTTCCTTTCAATTCCTTTAGTTTCTTGTTTCCTCCCTTTGTTGTAGTACCTTGAAAAGTTATTCAGGATGGTTCGGTAAGAGATATGAAATTCACTGCCCTTTGGGTTTGGAGAGAAGACAACCTTCGGAATCTAGATTAATGTTATGCACGCTTAGTATATGTGTTTGATTTGTTTTCTTGTTGTGTTATTCTTTGCATTTTTCGCCTACTTTCTGTTGGTGGATTGATGGTTATGACAGTATTGAATATTGATGATCCGTGAGTATATGATGTCATCATTGGTTGTGCAAGCGCTTTCAACACTTAAGTGGGTATTCTTGATCCTTTGCTGCTGTAGCCTGTAGGCCCACAGCAAAATGTTGTGGTACGAAAGCTTTTTCAATCATATGTCCTCATGTAGGCCAGAAAAAGGTCTCTTGTTGCCTTGAGTGCCCACTCCATGCTTTGCGAGGAAATCACACTCTGTCGTTTAACAGTGGATGTCTTTCCTTGATCCAAATTAATCATGGTTATATCCTTATTTAATCTAAATAAATAAAGGGTTCATGCTTCATAATTCAGTCACTCTGTGCGCCCAATTTTGACAGTTGGAGTTCATTATACAAGAATAATCATGAATTTGTACTGATAGCATATTATGCGGTCCTGTTCTTCTGGAGCATTGTTCTGAAACTTCTAGGGTGAAATTTGCTGAGAACTATCTCTAATGCCCTGTGCAAGTTATGCCCCCTATTCCAGCTAAGACTCATGGCCTGCATGTAACAGCTCCTACTGATATCATCGTCCATTTCAGATCTTTATGAAAGTTGATTTATGTTTCAAATTATAATGCATCATAAGTCTTGTGATAACATTTCTAGATGTGAACTTGGGTGCCATAGTTTTAGATTCAATTGGCAACTGAAGCTTTGAGATACAGTGGTAGACATTTTACTGAGGGAAAAATATTGTTGGTTTCTTGAGATCACAAGTTCTCTATCTTCTAACAAGAATAAACATTTGTATATGATTGTGCTGTTTTGCAAAGTCTTGGATGCTTTTTATTGCTTTTTTGACTGCAATGTTTTTCTAATTTTGATTGGTTTTTACTCTTTTCATGCTTTAAGACATCTTTGAACAAGATCTCATGTTGCTTTTTTTTTCCTCTTCTTTTTTGCAACTCTTGAAAGCAGTCCATGGTATGGAGTATGGATTTGGAGCTCATGATTTCCCGGTTAGTGGTGTTTTTGAAGTGGAACCCAAGAGCTGTCCCGGTTTCGTGTACAGATGTTCTATCTCACTTGGTCGTACAAATATGCCCCCTTCAGAGTTTCGAGAGTTCATTGAGAGTGTGGCGTCTGAGTATCATGGGGATACCTACCATCTCATCACTAAAAACTGCAACCATTTCACCGATGACATTGCCCATAGACTGACAGGTAGAAGGATCCCTGGATGGGTCAACAGACTAGCCCGGACAGGTATACTCTACATTCACCTCATGTGCAAATTATTGAACTTATTATTGTGTTATGTGCTATGCTGTATGTTGAAATTAGTTGCTTAATGATCTGTCTTTATTGACTATTTGCAACTGTCATGATTATTACTTCATATTTATGTTCAAATCTTAGCTGTCAGGAAACTAGTGTTTATGGTTTTGTTGATTTGAGCAGTATGATTGTTTCTCTTCAACTGTTTAATTTTTTTATTAAACCTCGTTTTGTTCGTTTTGTTTGTCCCCTCATACAAATCCTGAGAACTGATGTCAGTTTTGATCCTAGGGTAGTACTTAATATTTGGAACTTGTTTGGAGAAGGGCAAACATAGTTGGCAATTTGCTGTTAATGATGTATGGATTTCATTATTCTCTGTAACAATGACAACCAATAAGCCTTGACCAATAGGTTGATGTAGAGATTCTATTACTCTCAATTTGACACAGACATCGGTGTAGAGGTTCCCTATTCATGGATAACCAGACCGTGACATGAAGTCTAAATTTTCAGAAGAGAGAACTTATTTAAATGCTACTGCTAAATTCCATTGCATAACCAATCCATACAAGTTAGTTACAGACTTACAGTATCACTCATTGGCACAACAATTACAAATTTACACTATTCTATGGGTCTCGTGGTAAACTCTTAGATATGCTACATCTGAGATGTCTTGTTGGTCGTCGTGGTTAATACAGTCAAAGATGTCATAATCTTATGACTTTCGAAAACATAGGTAATCATGTGTGGTCATGGTTTAACTGACTTCATTGTTGGACTGTTTCAGGTGCTTTATGTAGTTGCCTTCTTCCTGAAAGTCTACAAGTAACAACGGTCAAGCAGTTGCCAGAGTACCATGAATGCATAGGTGGGTGTTTGTTTTCATTGCTTAACTTAAGAGTTTTTTTTTAAAGTTACAAAAATGTTGATGCTTCAGCTAACGGTTTTAAATATGTTTAGAAGAAGATGGGGCGGAATCATCCTCAATAGACAGTCATCAAGACCACACCGAAAGTGATGATTTTGAGCCAGACAAGGCTCTACTCTCGCAAACGTCAGGAAACTCCGATGTTTCCTTTATCAGGGAAACCGAACAAAGATGAAGAACCATTAAGAAAAAGAAAAAGTAGCTGGTCCCATGAACCCTGGAAAGATCTACAACATTGAATGATCGTGTTTTTTGTCAAGAGCTCCAGATTGGGTTCATCTTCATCATTGTTTTCCTTTTCCGAATCGGAAAAGATGGTTTCTCTAAAGCTGCTCTCTACAGGTTCTGTCAATTTTAATTTCTGCCTTTATAGATATATATGCTATTAGTTAAGTTAGTTGAATCAGCTCTGTACTGCGACATTTAGTTCTCAAGTCAGTTTGTTTAATTTTCTTAGGGTGCCTTCTAGTTTATCCCCCCACCCCAACTTATTCTGAAGATACTGTTGGCTGGAAATGAAGAAATCTTGTGTTTGGATATGTGCATTTGAAGTTTGGTTTCCAGATACCAGTCCCTTAGTCTGATGCCATTGTGCCAAAAGTTCATGTTTCTGCAGATCACCAATGCTAGTTGGTTGCATTGAGTTGATGGCAGCAAACACATTTCGTGCCAAAAGTTTCTTTCATTGATTGATACTCGCGCAAAAATGTGGATCTGATCATTGTTTTTGAATAATTTACCTCCAATGGTTTCCTTGATTAGTACGTTAATGTGCTAAAGAACTCCAAACCATTCCATTGCGATCCCAACCAGGATAAGATCATAAGCTTTTGGATAGATCTAAAAGGCAATGAACATTACACTTCAAAACAATCAAAGAAGACATTTTGATTGCAACATATTACTTGAAAAGAACTCCCCATGGACACTCTCAGCTGTCAACATGTAGAAAGGTGCTCAAGTCTGTCATTTGTTGGTATGTGGTGAGCTTTTGGATTTCATTTCTGATGATTGCTCTTTTTCATTTGATTTGGGACCTTCCACCATCTGTAACATTGTTAAAAAATACAGTTTGCCGAAATTTAAAACCATTGCCATACATTTTTAAAGTTCTGATTATTATTGTTCAATTGTTTAAAGTACATATTATTAGAATCTAATTTTCCTTTTTTATTTTGAAAAAAATGAATCACATTTTTTGTTTTCCTAGAGAAACACTCCTTTAAAGTTTAAACTAAACTAAATTTGGCCTGATCTTTCACAATGTAAACTAGCCATACCCCAATTGTATCCACTTTTACTTTAGTCTACTTTCTTTTTTTATATGCGGTTGGTTGGTTCTGGTTCCACACTGCACCACAACTTTCCATATTCCAGCACAATCCATCACAATCCACTACAACCGACCACAGTCTACCAACTCATTTACAATTATTTACACTACAACATTCCACAATCCACCACAACCTTCCCCAACCCACCACAATTTTCAAATTTCCACCGCACCGCAACCAACCGTATAAAAGAACGGGGCCTAACTTAGAGTAAATTATATTTACCGTACCTAACATTTGTGGTAATAGTTTTTACACATCCGACATTTGTGAAATAATTTTCACCTTACCTGACATTAAGTGTTCATAAATTTAAACATTCTAAGATATTTTATAATTGATTTTTGTTGGCTTTTCCAGCGTAACATTAAAAAGATAAATATGAATTGACTTTTTTACCCTTGATGAACAATATGGGAATGATGAACAATATGTGTATGGAAGGAATTTATCTTGAATTTAATATGTACGATTTATGGGAAGAACTCATGTTTACTTTGGTTTTACTTAGCTTGCTAAGAGACTATCCCAAGACTATATGTATTCGTAATAAACAAGATGAAGTAAGTAAACCCTCGCTCGATCACTTATTGCTTGCCCAGTTAATAGATAACATAAAAATTAGGGTTTTTGGCCACAAATAATCCGTATTGAGGGGTTTGTGACTAGGAATAATCCAAAGTGACTTTTCGACCACTGGCAGTCTGTGCTTTTTCTCTATTTTCTCATAGCAGTCCAGAAACAATTTCCGACACCAAAATGCTGACGTGATGACCGAAAATTTCTTTTTTGAAGTATGAATAAACATACTTTTCGAAGACGATATGTATTTGTAATAAACTAGATGAAGTAAGTAAACCCTCGCTCGATCACTCATTGCTTACCCAGTTAATAGATAACATAAAAATTATCATGGTTAAAGCAATACCTATATGTGGGATCCCGGGACTATGATCGATTATCAAGTAGTGCGGATTACCCTCTTGTCCCCTTTTAGGCTTAGGCCCATTATGTAGAACCCAACCCTTGACCTCGTAGGAGTAACAATGAGAGCCTTGAGCATTGAAGAGTCAATTCATAAGGGAAGACACCTGTCCTACCCCATCGTAAATCTTTGTCCATTCTGAGAAACTCGGGTTATTTGCTCGACGAAGTAACTATGATAGCTAGGTCCATGGTGAGTCATCGATGGAAGATCCCTCTTTGTCAACCTCAATCATCTAAGGCTCATCCTGTGAAACACGAGGCACGACTCAACCCATGCATACTAAGACCCTTATATGTGATGCCCTTAACAAAAAAATAATAATAACTATAATAATAGCAACATGTTGTTACATGCTGCTTCAAATCTAAGAGTTAATTTGCACTGCGTTTTATTAGCAGTCTCTTTACAATTTTGAAAAATCGAAAAATAAATAAAGAACATTTTCTACTAGTGATGAGAGATCAAATTTCTTTTTTGTCTCATTTTTCTATAACCAAACGAACCCCTAATGTATATCATTGTTTTTATGATGTAAGAGAGCAAATCTGGAAGACCCATGAAAACATGTTATAAGAAACTAATCTTGAAATTTAAAGGAAATACAATATATAAATACATGCAACAAAAGTAAAATATCAGTTTTTTTAATCAAAATAAAACGACTTCATTGATTACATGCTGAATGGTGATTAATGAAAATCGTAATTGAACAATAATTGTAAATCTAAAAAGTAGATATGAAATCCAACTTTGAAACAACTAATACAAATTTTACTGACGTCAAACTCAGACATTATTACAACCTTGTCATAAATTTTCTTCAATAACGATGCATCTTTACCGTTAACGGGGAACCACACAATCTGTGCTACAGTGACTTTCAATCTTCATTAGGGGAGAACACTATTTGTTGGAGTAATTTTGGAATGGTTAACCAGTTGTTTCAATTATGAAAACCATGAATCGGAACCGTAGCTGGATATCCATTTACCGATTTTTTTGGTTCGGTTATTGCTTCACCATGGTTAATCGATTAAATATATATAGATTAATAAGTGAAAATATTCTTAAAAACAAAACAAAAAACTTGATAGCCTCTTAGTAGCACAACAATGGCAGAACTTGAACGCTTGAATACAAATTAGAAACTTTGTAGAAGGACTCTCCCCACCCTTCTTACATGCGTTTATTAATTTTCCTTTTGAATTGTTTGCCAAATTTAAGAGAATTTGTGTTTGTCCTCTAATCTTATTAGTTTTTGGCATCTTAATGAGTTAAAATACTATTTTGTTATGTTGATTATGCTTATATGAATAAGTATGTTATATAAAGAAACATGTGTTGATTTCAAAAAAAGAAACATATATGTGTTGAACACTGTTCATAAGGGACCCTACTATGAATCAATTCAAGAAATTGTATAAAATAATAAATTCATGAAATTTCAAAAATAAAAATTTATTTTAAAAAACAAAAATGATTATCGTTTTGATTTTGGTTAGCCACCGGTTTCAAAATTCTAGAAGCATACTAGATAATCTATCGGTTTGTAGACTCGGTTAACCATTTTTTTTCTTAGTTTGATTTTTTCGGTTTTTGGTTTGGTTCGACTGATTCAACGTTTAATTTATCGGTTTCGGTTTATTTTATTTTTTGCTCGCCTCTAATCTTTATTCAATGTTAGAGTTATATCGAGAAAATTAATTTGCGGAAGCGGAAAATAAGATGACTACTTGATATCGAGAAAAATAAATGAGTGCAAGATAAAGGGGACACAAAGATTTTTATATGGAAACCCAAATCGGGAAAAAACCACGGGCGGCACAACCTCAAACAAATCCACTATTGGTAGAGATTACAACGAACGATCTCACCCCGAGATCAACAGAAAGAGAGTATAACAACTCACATAAACTCTCACAACTTCTCTCACCAATGGGAATACGAAATCTCAGAATATCTGAATACACCTCCTCCCACAGGAGATGCCCCCGAAATTGGCCACACAAAACAAGGCGAACAAGACCCACTATTTATAGGGAAAACTCCCTATAAACCTACCTTGACTCCCACTCCAATTAGATTTAGAATCTAATACAATTAGGAAACCTAACATAATAAGGAAACCTAAATAATATCCTAATACAATTAGGAAACAAATAATTGTGGGATCAAGAGACTGAGTGATTTTAGGACACTTTCCTAACAATCTCCACCTTGGACTAAAATCAACGAAAGATCCAAAATTTCTTCATCGCCAACGAACCTCTGAAAGGTAGAACTGCGATGGGTAGTCAAACCGCTGAACGGTCACAAACTGGATCCAACAGAAATCTTCAGATCCAAAATTTCTTCATCACCAACGAACCTCTAAAAGGTAGAACTGCAATGGATAGACAAACCACTGAGCGGTCACAAACTGGATCCTTCAGAAATCTTCACAACCCCCACATATGATCTTGCCAATGAATTATCGATATCAACAAACGAATTTTCTGAATGTAGTCTTCTCATAACCGAAGCTCTTACATGAACCCTAAATCCACGAAATTTGAACCACCACGGCTCTGATACCACTTGTTAGAGTTATATCGAGAAAATTAATTTGCGGAAGCGGAAAATAAGATGACTACTTGATATCGAGAAAAATATCCTAATACAATTAGGAAACAAATAATTGTGGCATCAAGAGACTGAGTGATTTTAGGACACTTTCCTAACATTCAACATATTAGATCATGCTAATAGAATGAAACTTTCTTAGAGAGGCTAAAAATCTCATATAGGGATTATTATGTATGAAGGCCCAAACTTTTTTTATAAATAACTTATAATAAACAAACTAACGATTAGAAGTTAATTAAATCAAGGCTTACCATCAAGAAGATGGATTGATGGTAGCCAGGAAAAACGACCGTGCTCCCGGGAGTTGGGTGCATTGTGCGCCCAACTCTCTTATGTTTTTATTTTTTTTCTTTTTCCTTTTCTTGTTTTTAATGAGTCTTTTTTTTTAACTCAAATTAATTTAAAATTTTGGTTCAATTGATTTATATCTTTTATTTATTTATTTATTTATTAAATTTTTTTTGAAGTTTCATAACAATTTTTTTGTGTTTTGTAATTATTTTCTTTATTTTATTGAATGCTCGTGAACTTGAATTAGAATGTTATAAACCTAAATTTGAATATTCATAAACCTAAAATAAAATACTCATAAATTTAAACTAGACTGCTCCCTAAGATGAATGATCGTAAACTTGAACTAGAATGTTCATAAAACTAAACATGAATATTCATAAACTAGAACTAGAATGCTCATAATAGTAAATTAGAATGTTCATAAATTTGAATAGGAATGCTCATAAATTTAAACTTAATTGCTCATAAACCTAAACTTGAATTCTCATAAATATAAATTTGAATGCTCATAAACCTAAACCTGAATGTTCATAAACCAGAACTAAAATGCTCATAATCGTAAATTAGCTAGAATGTTCATTAACTTGAACAAGAATGCTCATAAACTTAAACTTGATTACTCATAAACCTAAATCTGAATGCTCATAAACCAGAACTAGAATGCTCATAATCGTAAATTAGAATGTTTATAAACTTGAATAAGAATGTTCATAAACTTAAACTTGATTGCTCATAAACTTAAACTTGAATGCTCATATACCTAAACTTAAATGTTCATATACTTGAACTAGAATGCTCATCAAACTAAATATGAATGCTCATAAAATAATTATTGATAGATTAAAAAAAAAAGAAAAGAAATTGACCAGGGCTCATGGAGCATCATGAGCCCGGGCTCATGATCTAACCGCCCGATGGTAGCCCCTCCAAAATAGTGGAGACTAGGGCTTTTTGAGAGAAAAAAATATGAGTTGATTTTCCTTTAAAGAAAAGTAAAATATCATAAGTAAATCTGAAAGTGATAATATTTTTCCCTGACATATTTTGAACTAAATTCATAGTACTTTACTAATAAATATACCAAAATAATAACAAACATATCATTATAGACACAATATTTAAACAAGTACTATAGATTGTCGACTTTCACAGAGTTATATCACCAAATTCAAATCAATATTTCATGCATGCAAGTATAAAATTATTTGAATAACACAATATCCTTATAAACTATGACATGTATGAACATATTTTAAAATGCATCCGAACAAATAATCAATTAATCTGAAAATATTAGCTTAATTAATTAGATGCCTAAATCGAAAAATAAAAAAATGAATATGGTCAAGTATTGGAGAAGGTTGAATATATATATATATATATATATATATATATATATATACCAAGAACAAAATTGTAAACAGTTAAAAATCCACTTCTACAAGCTATTCTTAGGAAGATTGGCAACTTGGCATGCTAAGCAATTTCTTTCCCCAGAAATAAATTATTTGACATTTTCATTGATAAAAACAACATGCATGGCTCATGAAACTAATTAATCACACCCATTTTCAGCCTTGAGAAATTTTCCTCTTTGCTCTCTGGGAAGATCAAATTATTTCTCCCAAATTCAGGTTTTTTCTTCACCATTTTTGTTTTTATCTTTTTCTTGTTTTCATTTTTTATTTCAAGCATCATTACCCAACTTCAGTTCATTATGCTTTGCAGTTTAATTTATGATTGTTGCTACTATTAATTTTATCTTATTTTCATTGCATTGTCCCAACTGTTAATTTTCAAGTTTGAAACTTTTTGTTTATCTTTAGTTTCAGTTTGTTGCAGATTATTAAGTTTTGGGTTTTTATTTCAATATTTTTTTGCCATTCTTATTTTGAGGTAAAAAAAGATAGCCTACAACCTTACTTCTTTTACTGACGGTACCATGTATTAAAAACTTAATGTGATCTTCGATCACTTTGTTAAAATCCTTTTCTTTGGATTTTCTATGTTAATAGTTGAAAAAAAAGAGGGGGATTATGTAGAAGTCTTCTAATTTGATCTATATATTTTAATTTCTCTTTTCCTTGTTTGGACCAACATCAAAATTTGCAATTTATCACAATCGATCAGTTACATACTCTATCTGTAATTGTAATGATGCACGCAAATTCTAGTATAAGACCGTTTCACGTAAACTTATTGTGAGACAGACAACTCAGAGGGTGATATTTTAAATATGTTACTATGGCTAATTAGTGACATTAGAATTACTTTTTGATACGAATGTGACTAATAATTCATCAAGGAGTGACTTTTATTAGAGTCATCCCACACAAATTATTAGTCACCCCTATATTCAAAAATAGTCATCGAAATATTATACGTCTTACGATAAATTTATGGTGAGACGGTCTTATATAAGAATTATTGAATGATGCATATATGATTGTTCAAAATCACTAAAAGATTATATTAGCTCTATAATTTGAACATTATTTAGTGGTATGTTTGGATTTTGGGGGTGGTTTAGTCCTTGATCTTTGTCATATGCAAATCATTTAGACCTTGCCCTCCTTCAGTGGATGTTGTTGGGGATTGGGTCCCTGGTGATGTTGTTGAGGTGTTCCATAACTATTCTTGGAAGATGGCCACAGTTCTCATGGTGTCAGGGTGGACTCATCTTTTAGTTAGGCTTCTTGGATCTACAATTGAATTGAAGGCGCATAAATATGATGTTCGTGCCAGACTTTGTTGGCAAGATGGTGAATGGACTATGATTGGAAAGGTAATCACTCTTTGTTATTCTTTAGATTCTTCTTTGAGGATATGCAATTTTTATGTAGGCTTTATTTAAGGTAGATTCTCTTTGAGTGTTTGAATTGCTTATGAATATCGTCTCGCATTTTGTACCAACTTTATTTCATTGTCACTGTTAGAGTATAAAACAATTCCTGGGGGCTTCAACCATCAGCTTAAGCATTTGGTTGAGATTTGAGATGGTTCCACATGGTATCAGAGCCAGACCTGAGCAAGAGGTCTCAGGTTGAATCTCAGCGCACCCCCAATATTCCTGGGGCTTCAAGCCCAAAGGGCATTTGCGTGAGGGGGCGTGTTAGAGTATAAATTCATTCCTGGGGCTTCAACCATCAGCTTAAGCTTTTGGTCGAGTTGGTTCCACCGTCACAGTGCAGTTCTTCCATCCTTGCTATTATAGTGTGATGTTCTAGAATATTTGCTTATTCTGTTAGGGGAGGGGGGGTTTCTTCTCTTTTTGTGTATGTATGGGTGCCTCATTAGAGAGGGGGAGGGGGCTTTATACAACACAAATAGCTACCTTCATGACATTCAGTTATAACTTACTTTATCTCTTTGAAAAATATCAAATAGGCTCTACAATCTATACTGCATGGGATTGCCCCTGATCTGCTTGCATCTTGTTGTAGTTATCATATAAATCAATATAGTTAATCATATTGTTTTTAGTGTAGGTGTCCAATATGTATGAAGATACAAGGTTCAGGGTACCATCATCTCAAAGGAAAACAGACACTATTGACGGTCAACGTGGTACAGGTGATTTTGTTTCTTTGGGAAATACCAATGTTGATGATGAATCTCAACGCATTCCTAATAGAGCTCTAAAAAGAAAGTCATATGAAGGCCATTACCAGATTGTTGATGATGAATCTCAACGCATTCCTAAAAGTTAATTGGTTTTAGGTAGATGCTTGTTTATGGAGGATTGTTTACCATTGGGATTTTGTTGTATTGAGAGCATTAAGCCTAATCTTATTGGATCATATAGTTACCTTTTGTTTGATAAGAATTTAAACCAGTTGTATTTTTCTCAATCTATTTGTAAAGCATTGTGACAAGCATGTCAGTGGTGTTAGTTGAAGGAATGTAACCACATACTAAGTATCAGCAGTGTATGTGTTTGTTACTATGAACATTGGCATCTTTGGGGCTTCCAATGTAATCTCTATTGTGACATTTTCAGTTTTTCACTCATGGTAACTGGTATCATGCTTTTAGTTTGAGATATGAAAAAGCAAATTCATGGATGTTAGTAAAGTGTTCTAAAATCATCAAATCTCTTGATCCTGCAATTATTTGTTTCCTAATTGTATTAGGATATTATTTAAGTTTCCTTATTATGTTGGGTTTCCTAATTGTATTAGATTTTAAATCTAATTGGAGTGGAAGTCAAGTTAGGTTTATAGGGAGTTTTTCCTATAAATAGGGTTCAGTATTCTCCACTTTATTTCATGGCCCGGCGTGCGGCGCATGGCGCACGACACTTGGCGTCGTCGAGTACGGCGAACAATGATCGAGTTATAGAGAGTCAGATAGGGAGAAAATATTGAGAGGGAAAAAGGTCTCACCAATATTTTCGATCCCAATTGTATCCCGAGAGAGAAAGATTGTGAGTTGTGAGTGAGAGAGATTGTGATAGTAATCTCCTCTGTTATGGATCGCATCACACCCTGTGATAGTGATCAGATTGTACTCCTCCTTTCTCATAGTGGATTGTTTTCTGGCTGTCGCCGTCCATGGGTTTTTCTCCGAGTTCTTCGGTTTCCCACGTAAACCTTGTGGTTGTGTTCTTTTATCGCTCTTAATATTTTGTTCCTGAATTTTGTCGTAATTTCCGTTATCTCAATTCGATTTATTTCGCTTCCGCTGTTACCTTGCTACTATATTTTCTCTAACAATGGATGAGATTGACCAAAAAAATTTTCTTCAATTGTGCTTCCGTGAGAATATGTCTCAGCTAAATCTTGAAGTTTAGCGACCTTTTATGTGATGGGATGAAAAGGTCGTCATTAACTTTAATTAAGTGTACTTTCCCATCCCAAAATGATTTGATTTGCCACAAGTTAAGTGCCTCAACAAATTAATTAGTCAAAATTTTGTTCATTTGGATTATAATCTTCATTCAGGCATAAAAGGAAACATTTATCATTCAATATTTCAATGTTGTAATTAGTAATGCAGTGTTGGCACAAAACCTTTTTCTTCTTACTATTTATTACAACTCTTATCCTCTGTTTGTGGAGTTGTCATTCATGTTTCTTCTCATGATTTAGTCCATAGCATTGTACTCGCAATGATACTCACATTATCTTTTGCAGAATAACTCAATTCTCGAATGTTGGTGTAAGTGTTGATGATCCTGAAAGCAAATATATATTGTAAGTATCTGAACATGATTGATCATATCTTTGTGTAGCTGCCAATAATTGTTTGATGTTGTATATGATCTTTGTTTATTATTTGGATCTGAAATGCTTTATAATTTTCAAGTTGCATTATTAGCAGGGTGGCTGCAACTTCAGTTTAAATTTGGTTAGTTTGGATATGAAATGCTTGATGTATTTGGAATAGAAGCAATACCCGAAATCCGAATTAATCATATTTTCATAATCAACCTCTCTTTCGGATTGTTCAAAATGCATTGTGTGCCCTTATTTTGTAATTAAGCTTGGAGTTTAAACCAAAAACTTTGATTTTTCTATTTTTTTTTTTTACAATGGTAAGTCGGGCCACCCACTAGGCCCCCTATCTCAGGGAAAGTCCAATGGGTCCACCAGCCCATGGGGAGAAGAGGAAACCAGGCATGTACGCCTGTTGCTGCTCCCAGGAATCGATCCCAAGACCTGTGGTATATCAAAGTGCAGCTAGTACCACTTGAGCTTGCTTATATGGAATGGAAAGATATCTACATGCACACCTAAGTTGGAATCTGCCTTGTGTCTAAACCAACTACTTGTCATGTATTATATCTAAATACATAATAATTATCAAGAAAAACAAGGACATAAAATGGTTGGCAACAAAAATAAGGATCATCAAATCAACTTTGATCAAGAATGGAACCACAAAGTTGGAGAATGTAGCAATTAGATGGAAGACTTGAAGGGACCCTTTGTATTCACCATATTCGTCTCCTTTACGTTGTTGTAACTTGTAAGCGTTCAAACTGGCCTTTGATTATTCAAGGAAAGTTTTATGCCAATGTATGTAGAAATGTCCTCCACTATAGGTTATATTTACACTTATTTACCATTTCACCCTTGAATACAATAATAATAACAAACAGTTTACCTTGTAGCTTATATTTACACTTGAATCTACTATTTTGCCCTCCAATAAATAACTAAGGATACTAGCATCAATTGAAAATTAGATTAGTAGACTTATCAACTCGGATGGATTTGTTGAATACAACGTGTGTATATTTAGTTATGGCCAATAGTAGTCATGTGTATTTCAAGTTTGGGCAATATTGACATTGAAAATACGAGTCGTGTATACCTAAATCAAGTAAACATTGATAAGTTTGATAGTATGAAAACTTGGGCTCTGATCTTTTAGAATGTAAGATGTTGGAGGGTGAGAAAGGTGGAATAAATTAAATGGTTAAATCATATCAGTCACATCATTTAAATTATATGAATTTTTGAATATATATATATATATATATATATATATATATATATATATATATATAACTTTTAATGTTTAGTGAGGCATTATGAGTAAGACAAATTATATCAATCAAATTATTTATTAAATATATAAATTTTAAAATAAATATGATATAACTTATATAGGCCCTGTTCTTTTATGAGGTATCTCGCGGTATGGCGCGGTATGGTGTGGTGAAATTGTGGTGGGTTGTGGTGTAATTGTGGCGGGTTATTGGTATGTGGGTTAGGTGAGGAGAGAGAATGTAAAAAGTAGATGAGAAAAGTGAGGAGAGAGAAAAGTAGTGATTTGTGGTAAAGTATGGTGGGTTGTGGCAAATTGCGGTATGCTGTGGCACCGCAGTTTGCCAATCGCAGAAAAGAACAGGGCCATAATATAGGCAACATAATATTAACAGTATGAAAACAAAAAGTTAGGATAAAGTAAATATGGGTGGGATAGAGAAAATAAATTCATCCTAAACATAGTGTTAAATTTCACCATAATTTGGCGAAACTAAAGAGAAGAGGGAGAGAGATTTGAGAAATGATATTATTAATGAATCTCAACTCAAGAGATACAAGGGGGAGAGGTAGGTTATATATAACCAACCTCCCTAACAAACCAGGAAACAAGATAAAAGAAAACAAAGAAATAAAATTGTGAACAAATTGGAAATACAAGATTTACTATTCCTAACACCCCCCTCAAATTGGAGGGTGTCAAAACTCCAATTTGCCAACAATGGAAATCTTGAACTTTAACTCCAACAACTTCCTCGCCATCACCACAACTCGTAACAGGTGAAATGGACGTAAACACGGAAGAACTTCGTGGAGTCAAATGACGAAAGAAAGAGAGAAAGATAGATTGCCGAACTTTTCCAGGTATTGAAATTGTCTCCGGTGAATACAATGGCCTAATAGAGATTCCTGGTTGATCGGACGAGAGAACGAAGAGAGGATCACACTACAGCAGAGACAGTCGCGAATTTGTAGCAGAACTGCCTTGGCCCAGTTACAGTTTCCGAGCTGAAAAATCATACTCTTCTGTTTCTTGATCCGGTACCTCCGCTTCCTGACTAAAATGCCAGCCAAAAATACTCCAAGAACCAAAGAACAGAATTACGATGGCTAAATCAACCCTCTTCCCCCGTGTTTTTTTGAACCGGGTCGAGGATTCTCACGGGGCACATCAACAACAGAATCACTGTGAAGAGTTTTTATGTGCTCTCTCAGGCAAAACGTCGAACACTTGGAGTACAAAGCTATCAACGTCACCCAAGTCACTAATTCACCATTGCATACCATACCAGATGACATCATCAACTCACTGAACCTCACCCAGTCAACTCCATCTCTCAAGTTCCGTTTGAAATCGATCCCGTTGTCTCTCAGCAACTCCATAGAGTCCGGCGCGTTCCGATCTCGCCCAGGGTCAAACTCTCGGAAGTTGAATTGCCATACGAATCCGAACTCCTTCTTGGACCCAAGATAAGGCAAATTCCCCTCGGAATCAGTCAAAGTGAAACCGAGTTGAATCATCTCCAAAGCATCGACATTCTGCTTCTGAATCGAGTAGTTCTGCTCCGGCGACATGTTGAAATGCGACGTATCACCGGACACTCGCCGGTAGAGCACGCCGGGAAATTCAGTATCCATCGAGACAAAAGGGGAATCGTCGATGCCCATGTCGACAGCACAACCGCAAAGATTGTGAAGCCTATCCCGGATCTGACGACGTAGCGGCGGATTGAAGGGAACGATCGAGAGTGATGAAGAACAGGCCAGAAGTAGTAGCAATTGATGGCCCAAGCCATGGAAGAAGCAAGAACCCAAACTTGCAGTACCTTCGAGCGTAAGTCTCCGATTCTTCCTCGGAGAGACCCAACGGACCGTCGATCGTCGGCGACGAGGTACTTGTCGTGACGGACTCGCATTCGTACAGTCTTGGCGTTGTCCAAAACCTCCATCACAACAATTGATGATATGATGATGATGATCGACGATGTAAAGAGGATGATGAATTGAGGATCAATTGGGAATGAACAAATGTGGAATTGGGGATTAGCGATTGTGGAAATTAGGGTTAATAAATTGAATGTTAGAAGAATTTGATTTGGTAATGGCGAGTACCAGAGAAGAGGGAGCACTCGCCCACAATGAAAATGGGAGAAGAAGAAGTGAATCAGGGGAAGAGGAAGAAGAAGGAAACGGACGGCAGGAAACAAGCCCGCTCTGATACCATGTTAAATTTCACCGTAATTTGCTGAAACTAAAGAGAAGAGGGAGAGAGATTTGAGAAATGATATTATTGATGAATCTCAACTCAAGAGATATAAGGGGGAGAGGTAGGTTATATATAACCAACCTCCCTAATAAACCAGGAAACAAGATAAAAGAAAACAAAGAAATAAAATTGTGAACAAATTGGAAATACAAGATTTACTATTCCTAACACATAGCCTTGGCCTGTTCGGGGCCAGATAACCGGTTCTAGTAATTAATTAATCTAATAGCTATGAACATTTCCCAATTTTTCTACTGTTTGGAGTTGATTAACAATCTCAATACTTTAAAAGAATTGTCCATTTGAAATAACTTGATAATTCATCTATAGCTGGACGTAAAGCAAAACATTGATTTCATAAGGGCAAAGTAAACATGACCAACGAAACACACGAGTCTCAATATCACTATTCTCCCTTAATCTGACCTAAACTTACTTGAAAAAAGTACTCCACCCCCACAAACCTTACTAACTACAATTGACAGAAGTTGAGGAGAGAGCATTGACGTAATTCCCACAGCACACCCAACATTCTCAGGGTACATCATCGTCGTCGTCAGACAATCATTTGTTATCTGCATCAGCTAGCTCTGCTTCATGTCTGCAGTTCAACATGACAACAGGCAATCAACAAATGCATCTCTTGCACAATTTCAGTTCAAAACACATGGACTACAATACAAACATGGCAGAAAAAAACGACTTACAGTCGTTGTCTGTTGATGTCAATTTGCACTTCAGGTGGAGCAAGTGGAACATCATCTGTGAGGAACGTATCAGGCTCCCTATATAATTTTACCCAGATGCGTATGAGTATCAGATGCATATGGACATGAATTTCTAGGGCAGGGTAACAGTACTAGAAGATAACTAGAAATTACCCAAGAAGGCTACTTGCAAGGTACAAAAAGGGTATCTCAAAGTTGTAGTTGCTCTTTGCAGATATCTCACAATACTGCAGATTTTTCTTCCTGTGAAATGTAAGTTGTTTCACCTTTAGTTGCCTATCCTTATCAACCTTGTTCCCGCAAAGAACGATGGGGATGTCATCACAGACACTGATTGGACACAAAGTTGAGCAGGATCAGAATAGTTCAAGACTGCCTATAACAGCAAGTCAGAGTTTAAGACACACCGAACAAGAGCAGCATGCCACTTTGGAACATTCATGTATGTCAACGGTGAAGAGACATCGAACATTATAATGCCACACTTCGCATGTATGCTGCCACAGTTCATCAAATAATAAGGTTTTAGCGGCAGAAACAATCCGGTTCATGATATAATCAAAGTATCATCTTTGGCATCCGCCTACTGAAAATGACCCAATTAGCATATGGATAAGAAAGAGGCCATTACATAACACAGTTCATTCTCCGAACTGCGAACAAACTAGATTACTTTGCTTAATTTCTATTCAGGAAATCATAACAATTACCCTTCAGAAGTGATGTAGATACAACAACAAATGACACTATTGACAGCAAGTAACTGCATATACAGGAAGATCTTACTCATGCACATTAAAAATCCAGTGGCATTGACGACAAATACAACTGCCTTGACAAGGATGTTAGGCAACTTACCAATAGTTATCTCTGAGACCTTCAACTTTCTCCTGGCCAGCAGTACCCCGACCAACAGAATCCCAACAATTAAATCTGATTTTCCCACAGTTTGTTTGGAAATCCAAAGGACGAACTTCTACACCAATTGTTGCTGGAGAAAAAGGGTAAGCATGAATCTCACTTAAAAGGGGCTACATCCCCAAATACAACTGAAAAGAATACATATATAGAAACAAACTTACAATCCTTTATCTTCTCGAGCTCCCCAGTAAGATGTCTCTTTACAAAAGTAGTTTTTCCTACAGCAGCAATGAAATTTTAGGGCAATATTTCATCCTTAAAAGTGGGTTTCGATATGAGAGGCATCCTTAAAAGTGGGTTTCAATATGAGAGGCATCCTTAAAAGTGGGTTCCAAGAACCCAGAACTTGAGCTTTCAAGCATGGCCCCACCATTGTAATCCAAATTCAAGTAATCTAGGATACTTGTGATTATTCTATTGATTATTATAACATACAATTAGAACCAATAAAGTAACATGGCCAAGGAAGCTTTAATTTAGTTTATTCAGTGCCCATCGAAAAGGGTGCTTCAACTTACAGTTAATCAAGAATTGAGCCTTCATTGGTGAGATAACGTGTGTAATAGATCATGCATGCTATAGTAATGTCGCCATCAACAACTACACAAAACAGTCTCTTGACAGCATAATCCAAGTAAAGAATGATACAATACATGGTTTCACCAGACAGTAGTTGTAACTTGTAATAAGTTAAAAGGCTGCATGATTCTGGATATGGTTTCCAGACGAATCACCTTGCTTTGTCAACAACACTCAAATGGGTAGATTGAAGAAGGGTAATCCATGTATAAGACATCCATATTTACCCTCTTTTTGTCCTGATCCAGAGTTCAAAAGGCACGTAGAGATAATCAGTTGTCTATGGTAGTTAATTAGCATCCATTTTGAGTCATCTTCTTAAATTATCGTGAGATTCTTTTTCTTTCCATCTCCAACCCCCTCCTTTTCTTTTCTTTTAAACCAAGTTCTTGGTTCTTTTTTTTTTCCTTTTTTAATTCGTTATGGTTGCAAAAAACGCTACCTAACATCATGTATATGTTGGAGGGGAAATGAGGGTTTACAGAATCACAGTATAACACTCAGTCACTGAAAACATCCACATGGAACTTGCAAATGAACCCAGCAGCATAACTAGACGAAATTTTGAAGAAGCACAACAAAACCATAACAATGGTGATGGGGAAACAAGGACGTACAGGCTTAAGCCACAAGACTGCACAACTAGCGACGACATCTATCTGTAAGCAGAAAATAAGAGAGGAAAAGCAAAAGGGAAGAGCATAATAGGGGTACCTACCAGTTCCACCATCGCCGAGGATGACAAGCTTGTAGCTGCCATTGTCAACAGTCCGCTGACTTGGCAAAGCCTGCAAAACCCAGAAAAAGATAGTGAAAACCAAACCCTAACCGAGGAGAGAGAAAAGAAAAAGGAAGGAAACAAGCATGAAAAGGAGGGAGGGATGGAGGTAGAAACAAAGATACCATGGAATTTCGCCTGAGATTCAACGAGGTTGTCACGTTGAGAATTGGGAGTGATGGCGAAATGAGGGGGGTTTTGGGTGGTTATGTCCTATACTCCTATTTATTTATGGAATTAAAAAACTTTTAAAAAAAAAAAGAGGAAAGAGAATCAGAAATTGATGGTAGAAAGATATTTAGACTTGATTTTGACGGGTCGATGGATCGCCTGCGTTTGTCAGATGCGGCTTCATCAATTGGACTGGGCTTACCACAATTTTGGGCTCTGGGCTTTCATTGCTTCCCTCTCAACAGGCAAAGGTTATTGACCATGAAGGATGGCCCAAAAGACAAATTGACCATGGGGGATATTAGGATTATGAAGTCCCAATTTATGAGAGACAAAGGGATCCAACGGGGCTGATGTGGCATGTCATGTGGATAGTCAAGTTTTATTCGATTTGTTTCAATTGTTCTACCCACTCAATCTTTAATTGACACATAGAATATCCACAAAGCGAATCATGGTTAACCTTTAAAGATATCCATGGATATCTATAGAGGCAAACACAGTTTGCCTTATATAATATCCAGAAAAGATACCCCGTGCTCACACTTTCTCTCTCTTCTTTTTATTCATCATCTTTCTTCTTTTCTTTAAACTTTCTCATGCATCTTAAAGTTTCAGTGCCAAATTTAACATTTAATGTAATTGGAAACCCAAAATTGAGTTAGATGTTTTGTTCAGTTGGTGATTTCGAGTAAATTTAACCTTAAAATGTCTGAGATTGTTGGTAAAAAAAAATTGAATAACTTGTATACAATAAGAAGAGTTGGAGGCCAGAAGAAAAAGAATCAATGCTCCAAGGAAATAACATGTTCATCCAATCAGACATTATACCAGTGAAATTATAAATTACACAATCTTCTTCCACCCACATTAATAGGTTATCGTGATAAATTTGATCAAATTTAAAATATTAAGTGGCGATTTTAAATTAAAAAAAATTTTGAATAACAATTTCAATCAACAATAAAAATTGGATGGCATAGTGTGATGCACTCTGAAAAGCTCACCTTCTACCCATACAAAGAGGATGCAGGTTAAAATAACAATTTGAAAATGGTTGAATCAAATTCTAAGACTAAAACTTTGAGGATACAAATCTAGATATGTTTCATCACATTTAACCATGTTCTTTTGTGCAGTCAGTCGAGTGCAGTGATGGTACGGTGCAGTGAAATCATTGAAAAATGTGTTGAACTGTGATGAGTTGTGGTAGGTAGTCTAGATGAGGAAAGAGAATGTGAAAATTAGAAGAGAAAAATGAGGAGATATATTAGTAACGAATATGATAAAGTGTGGTGAAATATGAAAGAATATTGAATAGTATAGTGACTTATTATACCACATCGACACCATATAAAATAACAGACCCGAAAGCGAGTTGACAAATGACAAACTAAACTTCAAATCTATCCCCCTCCCTTCTAGATTCGGATTTCGGATGATTTACCCCTGTAGTATCTATAGCATGAGAAGCTTTACATTTGTATCCCCATTACCCACAAGTGTGCCACCTTGATTTTGAGTGGATAAGGTTTCAAACTTGTTCATTTTTCACTTGTACATGCATTTTAACCAACAAATTAAAAGGAAATTGAGGAAAGGCCACCTAGCAATTTAGCATAAGCTGTTTGGATAAAATAGCCCCAAATGTTAATTGACCTTCAGGAGAAATCCTAGCCGTCCGCTTGGTAGAATCATAAATAGACTCAAACATAGCAGTTGCCCCATCCATAGTTATTAAAATCTCCATCTTGATTTACGATCCTACGATTTTATGGTCCAAAATCCTCGTTACGATTCTACAACTTACACACGATCCACGATCCTACATGGGCTAATTTCCAATCCTAACTTCCCCATAATTTCGAGTTAGGATCCCGATTTTAACAACTTTGGCCCCATCTTACAAGTATTCATCATTCATTCATTCACGTCTTTCCTTCCCGGTTTTATTTACGTCAACGTCTACCTTCAAAAAAAGTCCATACTCATCCTTCTGGTCCATTGATTACAACATGCACCATCATTTGAATACAACCAAAGTTACAATAGCTAGACATAGTCATGGATCTCGACATAAAAGTTAGGATTGTCTATTTAATACTACATCTATTCCAAAATGTCTGTGATTTGACTAAGATTTTAACGTTGATTATTCACAAATTACAATATAAAGTTACGGTCATTATAATGTTTACTAAGGTATCTTTCTAATGACAGTAATTTCATATCGTAACTCATTGTAATTTGTGAATAATCAATAGTCAAAATTTAATTAGATGACAAGATATTTTGGGATAGAGGTAGTAATAGTTAGCATTATATATATTTGATAGAGATAATCTCCCGAATGTATAATACATTATTTAATTTTTTTTTATAGATAGTTGGATTGTTGTATTAATTTAGACATCTTTTATAATATTTTAGGTTATTTTTTTAGGGTGTTCACTTAACATAAATATGCAATATTCTCTCAATGTATAATGAGTCATTTAAATTATTTTTTCTGGACTTTGGGTGTCCCTGAACACTGCTAAACCTTATACAAATCCGTCTGGGTAGGCATTTGGTAAAATTATAGAAAAATTGTTTAGAAAAAAGAGTTTATTTTACGGAAAAGACCATTTTAAAACAAAAGAAGAGTAATTTACCATTTTTTTCTTGGATTTTAAAATTCTAGGAAGATATATATAAAAAATTATATATAGTATTTGATGGAATCATGGAAACCATAATTTTTTTAAATAAATATTTTTATTGATTGTTAAAACCATCTTTTGATTTTCATTGGGCAAATTCTTTTAAGGTTTCTTAATTCTTATGCTAGAGATATTTTGACAATTTCAATACATAATAATTTTCATTTTAATAATGCAAACTTTTTCGTTACCCCTACCAAATTCTGTCCAAACAATATTATAAAATTTAAAACCCCACATAAAAGTAACAAATGATAACTAAAGGTTAAAGAAAAAAGTCACCCCATAGAGATTGGGCAACAATCACAACGTTGTGACGGTAGATTAGGTTAATCCGAATAAAATAACCCCAATAATTCAACTTTGCTTGCTTAGCAGAATAATCCAATTCAGCAGGTTGATACTTGATACCACCACTAAGCTAAACCATTTCATTAGATTCTAACATACTTTGCCCACAGATTTTCAGCATTTATTATACTCCTTCCGCCCCATTTATTTGTCATTATGTTGGTTATTAGGGTCTTCAAAGTTACTCCCTCTCTTCTAGAATGGGAATTACTGACTTGACACGATTACCGATCTGAATCATACACGATATTAAGCAGGTTTAGGTAGAAAGTTTCAACTCGTTTAATTAAATGAGTCGACACGGTAAACCCGTTTAATTAAATGGGTTAGGTTCAGGTCAGGATCTTCGACACGAAAAACACCTACTTAACCCGTCTAATTCGGTATGTTAAATGGGTCAAGTTTTTTGCTCGAAAATTGTTACCCAATTATACCTTTTATCAATAAACTTAAGTGAAAGTTACAGTTAATACTCTTTGAAATATATGTAAGACTTTAATTTTTAACTTATATTTATCTTTGACTAAGAATTAAAAGACATCTCCTTATGTATAACTCGAATTATATTACCATGCAACTTGTTGAATATAATATGTCATTATTTCGATCCCACAATGAGTTATTGTTTAAATGGGTAAATTAGTAATTATATTCTAACAAGTTTACTTAAATGGGTAAACAGGTCAAAATAAGGTTAACCCGTTTAAAATTTAAACGGTAAACGGTTTCAATCTCCTACTCGTTTAATAAAGGGGTTAGGTTCAGGTCGGAGGATTATGAACCCGTTTAAGTTTGACACGAACAAGAACACGACTCGACCTTACCTATTAACCAGCTCTACTCTCTTCCATATTATATGTCCTTTTGTTGACTGTCACGGTCTTTAATGTCATTCTTTGATTGATAATATTTTAAATAATATTTTATTAACAACTATAATATTATATTTTTATAGTAGTACTTTTCGTTATGAATCTAATGACAGTAGTTTATTTAACAAATCGTCATATATATTGAGAAATTTATAGTCAAAATATTATAAGTTTGACTATACAATTTTCAAAAATAACAAATAATATGGAATTGAGATAGTATTTTTATTGATAATTTTTAATATAACATTTATTTACAGTTGAAATATTATACTTTTAGAATAGTTATAATAACCTTTTAACAAATCACTGTATGCCCCTAAAAAAACAAATCACTGAACATATCAAAAATCTATGGTTGATTTTTTTAATGTAATTATATAATTTTTAAAAAAGATAAATAATATGAAATGAAGGTACTACTTCCGCCTGAAAATATTTGTTTTATAACTAATTTTAAAAACTATCATTCTTCTTTACCCTTGATTAATAAATTTATTTATTATTTTTTACAATTCTAATAACTATTGTTTTCAATTAAAATAGGTATAATTTCGATAAATTACAAATTTTTCATCCCAATTTCTAATATATATTATTCTTTTTAAGTTCCATATTAATTGACACTTTGACTAAATTTTAAACATTAATTATTGATAAATTAATATGAATTACAATATAAAATTACCTTAATTATAATTTTTAATAAATTATCTTACTAATGATGATAATTTCATATTATAACTTATCATAAATTCTAAAAAAATTACTAGTCAAAATGTCAATTGAAACGAACAAGTAACACAAAGTGACAAATAAAAACCAGGATAACAGTAGAAAACCAAAATAGGAGTGCTACATTAAGATTAATTACAGCATGAAAATCCACCTAATTTTGTCCGCATTCATTACATCACCATCACCGTTCCCAAAAAACTTGCCGGATCCAGTTTCAAAGTGTCCAAAAATAGCGGAAATTAACTTCATAACACCTCAAAAAAAAGGGGAAAAAAACACTAAAAAAGGATAGAAGATGGATTAACGGTGAACTAGGCGGAGCGACGGCGGAAGTCAGTGGCGAGCCGGGCGGCGATGGCGGAGTGATACATCACTTCATGAAACGTTTCCGTCTCCATCGTCATCATCCTCAGCCTCCTCGCCTTCTCCTCCGTGAAGCATCCCGGCCTGAACTTCGCCTTCTTCTCCATCTTCATCATCGATTCATCTTTGATCTCTTCGTTGTTGTTGGAATCAATGTAGTCAGCTTCGGAAGACCACCCGAACAGCGGGCTCCACCAGCTGGATGCGCCACCGTTCGCGGCGGCGACGACGGTGGATCTCCGGCGGAGGTTGTCGCTGCTCCGGGGAATAGAGGCTGTGACTCCGATAGGTTGGATGGGGAGGAGGTTGGTCGCCATTGTTGAGAGCTTGAGCTGGTTAGAGAGTGTGAGAAATGAAGAGTTGTTGATTTGATTTTGATTTGATTTGGATTTGGAGGTGATTAGTGAGGAAAGTAAGGGGCATATTTAAAGCAACGAGGGAGCAGGGAAGGAGGATGAGGATAAGATCATGGACACGTGTCGGTAATACCGTCAAATAGAGTAGGGTTTGAGTGGGGACCATATCAGCCTTTCTCACTCACTTTATGACCGGTTACTGGGTCCGGTTTTCTCGTGAAGCTAGGATGGATGGAAGACTGACGCTGGACGGTGATGCCCTCCAGGAAGAGAGGATATTTACGATGGTGTGCCACTCGTTTATGGTTCAATAGTTTGACTCCTTTGACATTTTCTGGGTATCCTTTTACACGGTTATGGAAATATATTTTTTTTTGTTTTTCATAATTTAAAAATGTTGGGTCGTGTAAATCCAAGTCAGGGCCACGTCTCACAAGTTGGGCCTGAGCCTGACCGTTGCTCAAAAACGAGTATTGCAGGTCGCCATTACGGCATTACCTTCACGTTTCGCTAAAGGTTGCTTTACTCAATTTTATTTTTTATTTTCTTTCTTTTAAGAAAAATAAATAATTACTCCATTTTCTTTGTTTATTTTCAATTATTTTTAAAGATTTTTGAAGCTCCGTTCTTTTATGCGGTGCGGTTGGTTGTAGTGTGGTGAAATTTGAAAAAGTTGGTGAGTTGTAGTGAAAGTTGGGATAAGTGGAGTAAGTTAAGAGAGAAAATATGAAAAATAAAGCAGAAAAGTGAGGATAGAGAAAAATAAAAAGATATATTGGTAATGATTGTGGTGTAGCGTGTGAAGTGTAGTGGAAAATTAAAGAGTGTGGTGCGGTGTGATAACACACAGCAACCTACCGCATAAAAAAAATGGGGCCTGAATGTTAATCTATTCAACCATAGACCAAAAACAATAGCAATCCAAATTGTTTTGGAATAGAAATGATAGTTCACTCCTTCTATATCACCTTTCATTTCTAATTTTTGTAACTCATCCATTCATTCTACAATTATTATTAGGTTTTTCACGTTAAAATATTTATTTATGAACCATATTATATGTAAACAGTTTTTTTATTTTAATTCAAAAAATATCTAATGACCCTGATTTAAAACATTCCTTTTAGGGGAAAAAAAAAGATTTTAGCATTCTTATATAATGCAGAAATCCCAACCAAAGAAGCTACTTTACTACACTGAAACTTCTCTCGATAGAAAGGTGTATAAGCCCACTCCATCATTCCCAGTGTTACACCTGCTCTTAGATGTATTGGGTGTATTATATTCACCTTAATTTGAACTCAAAATATACCTATCTGTTAGGATTTTCAGGGCGTAGTTAGCAAACAAACAATAATAAAGGCGGAAAAATAAATAAAGATTCGACACAAAGAACTAACGTGGAAAAACCCAGACCGGGAAAAAACCACGAACGATGCACTATCAGAGGATTACAACTGTTTGCATTCCCCTCCACAATCTCTCACAACCTTCCTAGAGTTACAACCTGAGAACTCAACACTCACAGTTGAGCCTCACACAACTCCCTCAAGGACACAGAGATTACAGGTCAATCTCTTGTGGTATTAGATGAAACACTCTCAATTGCTATATAAATAAACCTAGCACCTATGTTCTATTTATAGTACAAGGCTGACACAATTTTAGGATTAATAAAATCCCTACAGCAAAGGAATTACAAAAAGGAAGTGGAACAAATCAACAACTTGATTCCCACTCAAACTCTTTTACCTTGTTCCCCAAAAGATAGAGACCAACCCAAAATTGGTCTCCACATTCAACCCAACACTATCCTTTCATGTTATTTATTATTTGATTACTTCTATGTCAATATTCACTGAAGCGATAGTGCACTCGATAAAAAGGTCAAAGGTGTATAAGCTCACATTTTTTTAGAATATTGGTAAGTAGTTTCTCGCATAAAACACATATCTAGCAATGCCTTATGTGAAGGTAGGTATGGGAGAAGGAAAGGAGAACAAGGAGGTCAGTAGGAAGGAAATTCACTCATGACTCTAGCATGAATTGATATAATCAAAATGTATGTATTTTTTGGTATACAAACAATCAATATAGTCAAATTGTATGTATACAAGTGTCCAATAATACAAGTCTTATGATGTCAAATATTTCCAAAGTTGAGTACATAAGTGTCTCAAACTCCTATTTTCAAAGATATTATCATTCTTTTTCTTCTGTAATGTGTATTTTTTCCAAAAAAAATTCTTGTCGTATTTTAAATGTAGAAGTTGGAATGTTAAATATATGCTTTATGTATTATGATCCCTTTTTTTACCGGATAAATGAAAAGATAACAACACAAGCAACTAATTTATCATTCTTTCAAGAAATTGACCTAGCGCATCATTACGAAGAATGCTAGAAAGATACGGAGGGAGACTATGATCCCAAACAACTAGCTCACTCCTACGTAGCTAACTAATTTGCTGCTGAGATGACTTCTCTAAAACCGTGAAACATAGAAATAGTGGGACATTTTCCAACAAACGTAAAATATCCTTGACAATGAAATTTATTTGCTAAGATGTTTAGATTTTCCCTTTAATTGCCTAGATTATAATGAGATTATCGCCCTAAATAAGAAGTCTTGAAATATCCATGTTGATTGCCTTAGATCGTCCAAGTTGAAGTGCTAGAGCCTCTACAACTAGAATTGGCTTGATCTTAATTTTGGTTGTCTTTGCTTGTTGTACTCTATCTAAGTAGTCTCTAATCAAGAATGCCCATGCTACTCCATTATGGTGCGAAGATCCATCACGGTTGAGCTTCACAAAACCCATAACCTTAGTTTTTGTTTAACTGTTATGTCGTCTCCTGTGTTGATTGTCGTTCAGTTGTTTTGTAGTATTCAAAGTGAATTGTCTACAACCCTTGCATTCAGCAAATGTCCTTCTTTTGAGAAAAAATCGCATATGGATAATTTACAGTAGTTTAATAATTAGTGAATCAATTCCTTACAAAAACAGCTCACTCCTACACTCCATTCAAGTCAAAGTCGAAAGTCGAATCAAGTCAACTCTCCACACATGCCCGAGCCTTCAAGCCCATCCTCTCCACATAGGTGAATAGACCGCCATACCTAGCTGTAACGGGAAAATACCCCCCTCCCCCACACACACGCACACACATCCTTGGCATAAATCACAATCAATCATCTTTGGTGGGACATCTAACGAAATTTTGGAGATATGACTCTCTCTTTACTCTCTCACTAAAACTCTTCCTACTATTTGAGTTTCGATTAAGCAATCAGGGCTCTCGGGTAGTACACCCTCTCTAACTTGAGTGTAGGAAGGGATCCCCTTGGTTTGTCAATGGGACCTTTTTTTTGCAAGAAGGAGGCGTGTCCAACTAGAAGAAAATGCACACCAAGTTGTTGCCTGGAGCCGCCAACCGCCTTCTCCGTCAACCGAGCAGCGTCATACACTACAACATGGGAACCAAAGCATGACCGTTTTTAACGGTCAAAAAGGGTCATGAACGGTCGTTCCAGGAGGTGCACGGCCATTCAATAGCAACTGTTCACTTCACTCACCTCTGAATAGTCGCTTAGCCAAAGGCGCGACCGTTGAATGAACAGTCGCAAATTAGCAACTGTTCATGAACGGTCGCAAGTTCTAAACAGTCACAACAAATTAGTGATCGTTCAGTAAACGATCTCCACTTAGTGAGAAACACAAATTAAACTCAATTACATTCGAATCAAACCATGAACACTTTAATCACCAAAATCAACACTCATAATCGAACCCATAAACAGATCGAGAAAGAGAAGAAAAGATATATGCATTAAACTTAACCTAGATGCGAAATCAAGAGACTTGAAATAAGCCCAGACAATAGCTTTTAAATTGAATCAAAGGTTTGAATAACAAGACTCAAGACATAAACTTGCAATTACAGGTGAAAATCGACATGAATAAAACCTAAATCTAACTCTAACCTAAAAATTAAAAACCCTAAATTTGAGATCTGTCGGTTGTCACCTCCGCACCGTCCACCCCCTTGTTTCAGTGTTTCTCTTTGCTTTTATACCCGGATCGCACCTTCGATCTTCGATTTTCAGCCTTTGATCTTCTCTTTGTATTGAATGGTAGAGGTTGTGCTTGAAATGGAGATGACTCACTGCTTTTAGAGGTTTCCTTGGTCGATATGCAACCAAATAAAAGGTGAAGGAGAGATGTAGATGAAAGACGGGTGATGAAATGAGATGGAGATTGGAGGTTGAGATGAGAATTGAGAGAGGGAATCACCAAAGGGTTGACGGGTGGGGCGTTTGAGTTGGGTTTCTGATTTTCAAATGGAGTTGTCGATAATGACAACTGTGCGATCGTTCAGTGAACTGTCTCTAGTTAGCCATCGTTGAGTTATCCACCGTTAACTAAATGGTCGCTACTTAGCGACGGTTCAGTGAACGATCTCTACATAGTAACCGTTAAGTTAGCTACCGTTAACTAACGGTCCCTATTTAGCAACTGTTTAGTGAACGGTCTCCATTTAGCGACCTTTCATGAACAGACTCTAACAAACAGTCCCGCGCCTATTTTTTGTGACCATCAACTTATTGGTTGCTAGTGACGGTCGTGTTTCAGCTGCCATGTTGTAGTGGCGGTGCCTCGCTTGGTTCACCCAGAGCCGTCTGTCCTCCGTGATCTGACTCGTTCTCCAGGGGTACCTCTCATCCAAAGTCCATCCACTCGCATCAAAATTAAACCCAAAGCATACAACACAACTCACAAGATCTATACCTCACATCAGCCCGCACTCTTGCTTATTATTATTATTATTATTATTATTATTATTATTATTAGATAGAGAAACTATAGAGAAATTAGAGAGTGAAATTGTGAGGGTCAAGAGCGATATTGGAAATTATTAAGAAAAGTGGGCGACAATAGTAGGGGGAGCGACGAATAGTATTCGGGATAATTTAATTTCATCCTTAAGTTCCCCTTATCTACATGTTGCAACTTTCTTATTGTCATGATCATAATGCATTATCATAATGGTTGATAAGTCATTTTGTTGATGTATATAGATGATTGGCTGAGACATTTGATATTATAAGTAGTGTAACTTTTGATTATTCAACTAACACATATGTTGATGTATATAATTGCAACTTACTTATTCAACTAACATACAAAAAGACAGTCATTTTTATGCATGGATTTGCTTAGATCTTTTTGGGGCTCTCTTTTGATCTATGTGTAACAAAATCATTGGTAATTTGGTTTAATCAAGTGTGATGACTCGTGAGGTTATGGGCATCATCTTAGCTCTAATTAATCATCCCAAGAAAAAAGGAATGGTTGAAAATAAGTGAAGTACAGAAATGAAATATGGAGCACAAGAGATCCACAAAACAGGCTGCAAAATGCAAGCCCAGAATGAGACAAAAACATCAAGGCTTTCATGTGAACTTTCAAAAATTGGGTTAGATTCATCCCATTTCTACTCTTGATTTGGACTGCCTCTAAATTACAACAACAAAAAGAGAAAAAACTTTAAAAAAATAGATTTTTTTTGGCTAACCCCACCCAAAAAAAAACAGAAAAAGGAAAAAGGGGGAAGAAGGGATGAAAGGGTCATATGCGGGGCACGTGTTTAGCGTTCACAGATTTTATTTTATTTTATTTTTCCTTAGAAAATAACCGTTATTCTTTTGATGAGTTATTTCAAGTTAAAATAGTTAGGTTTGGATAGGTTATGATAAGTTATGATGCTTTTTTGAGGAATTGTGTTTTTAAAGTGAATGCTTTTTTGGGAAATTGTGTTAAATTGAGATAAGTTAGAAGAAATTAGAACAAATTAGAAGAGTTAGAACCAACCTAACAAATACATACATATATGATAGAATATTAGAATGCACAAATTGTCAATAGTCGTTGTCAAAAATGATGGCCAGAAGTTGAAGACACCACTTGTATTATGAAAGTTCCACGTAGTAATTAGTTGGATGATTTAACTTGATTCATAATCAAAGGTTTATGCTTGATTTGTGAACTTAGAGTGTGCAACTCTGAATTGTTACGTGTGAGTTGAAAATTATAACACTACTGCCAAATTTATCAAAAATGTCAAATTGGTAGTCATTTTACTAATGCATAATTAAGCTGAGTGTGTACGTACGTATATGATATTTATTCATGAATCGTATATATGCATCAAGTGTGGTCCTAACTTGGAAGATTGATACCTCTCCTTATGCCTCTCTCTCGTTTATTCTTTTTGCCTATCTTTGTATCGTGCTCAGTTTAGGCCTTGTTAAAAAATGATTCACATAGCGGATATCGGTTTAAGTTGTGGATAGTAGATGACTGTTCATGAAGAAACATAATTAGAAGAAAAAGACATTGGAAGAAGTAAATTATTCTCTCTGATTTCTTGTTCTTGAAAAAATGTGAAAGAGACTCTATTGATAAATAGGCGGTGAGCCCTAATATATATGCTATAGAGGAAGAATCCTTGTAAAACACATTCAAAAACTTATATTCCTATCACAATTAGAAAATGATTATTAGCATAAACACAAAAGGACTTAATACTCGCCCTTAAGTTGGAGCATGGAGGTTGATAATGCCCAACTTGGACACCAAATACTAGAACTGGTCTCTGCCAAGAGTTTTTGTGAAAATATCTGCAGGTTGGTGGTGGTGTTTATCTTGAATAGAAGAAGTTATCCGTCTTCAACTTTCTCCCGTACAAATTGACAATCAATCTTTATATGTTTAGTTCACTCATGATAAACTGGATTAGTAGCCCGCCCCCAAATGTGTCTGCTGCTTTTGAAACTGAAGTGCTCGCTGGGGTTGGTCTCCAATATTTATCTGTCCTTCTCCTATGTTGCTGCCCTTTAACACCCACATCAGAATTCCCAAATTTTATACCCTTTTTCTTGTTTTTTTTCCTTTGGATTGTTGGGAACAAAGAAAGCATTGTCTTCAAGCTCGAAAAATTCGAGAGTCTCCTTGAATGAAAATGAAGTCTTAGCATTGCGATAAAGTCCCTCTATCTCTCCCTCAAATCCCCTGAATTGACAGACGTGTTAGAATTCCAAGCCCATAAGCCTTGCTACAACATTAGGAGTGGTTGAACCATCTACAATCTTGAAAAACTCGTGTAGTTTTCTAATCTCAATTGGGTCGGAGGGGTGGTTAGGGAGGGTCTTTGAACAGACGATTCTACTTAGAAATTCTGTCATGGTTGAATAATATTAACGGGTGCACTTAGTGTCAAACCATGATTACAACTTTAATAATTCATAAGTTTACTCAATGACAAACCATTGCTACTGTTTGAATAAACTATGACAAATTTTTGTTGATATAAGCGTGGGCAAGTGATGGACAAAAAACAAAAAAATTTAAAAATAGTCATTTCACATTAGCTTTGGTGGTCTCCACATGTTAATTTAGGACCTTATTATCGTTCTGATCCTTCATAGTCAAATTTTATTCTTGGTCATCCCTTAAACTCAATAGGGTTATTGATTCTAAAGGATGGCCCAAGAAGCAAATTGATCATAAAGGACTATGAGGACAATAAAGTCCCAAATTATAAAATATGTGGGGACCATTAAAGCTGATGTAGCATGATTTTTTTTAAAAAGATTATTTTTTTAAAAAAAAATTCAAGATAGCTCAGGAAAAAATAATTTAAAAATTTTTTTTGTAAAAAAAATCATACCACATCATCTTTATTGATCCCCATATGTTTTACAATTTGGGTCCTCATTATCCTCGCAGTCCTTATAATCAAATTTGCTTCTAGACCATCTTTAGAGTAAATAACCCAACTCAATAACCCGGCAAGTATGGGGCCTTTTAAAAGGAATGAGCTCCTAAGCCCATCCTTAAATTAACCCAAGTCCATGTTTGTTTTGTCCGTAACAAGAAAGTTGGCATCTGTGCTCCACTATTGAGAAATAATTAAAAAAAGTGGGACCAAAAAGTGATGGTCCTCTGAGCTCAGCCCACATGTTAATGATGAGTCAAGGGAGCCCCGGCCCGTTATCCTTCCACTGCCAGGAGCGGGAGGTATTCGCTGCTCTGTGAAGCCAGCCTGGCGCGGTGCCCTCCACTTTAGGGACTGTTTGGGCCAGGCCTTCACCCAACCCATGTAGCCCAACTCTGAGCTTGGAACGGGCAAGCCAGTAATCTGCAACCCTTGACCCTACCATGTGCATCTGGATCAAGTCCAATCACTTTATTGCCCTCACTCGAGTTACAAGCTGACGTTACCCAGCTCGGCGATATCATGTCATTTATACCGGTATTATAAATTCTTTATTTGCATCGTCATTTCTCGATGTGGGACTTTCTGAACACCCCCCCTCCTTTTTTTCCCTCTCCAACCAAAAGAAAAAAGGAAAAAGAGTCCTGGCATTTAACGAATGATGAAACATGGATGCAACTTTCGGAAAACAAAAAGGAAAATCTTGTGATTGCTGGTGATCTATATATTCTGGTATGTTGATCAGAATATTTTATGGGGTATGAAATGCTAAATGCCTAATGATGTATGCATATATGGTCAGCTTGGAACGAGCGAGAGCTCCCTGGACGTCGTATAAAAAATAAACAGAAGCATATGTAAAATGGGTCAGTAAATGTATAGTGGTGGTTGGTAGGTTAAGAGGTCTTATTATGTATACAAACAGGTCTGTAATATCACATCCATGATGCTATGAATGTGAACTGTCTGATGATGATTACATGACCAGACACTGATCCTGTGTCTGCCATGTAGAAGCTCAAAGAACAGTTGAGCAAGCACTCATATGTTAGCTTGCCTGTCAACGCCTTCATACAATTGTGAATTAATCTGTGTAAGAAAATGGCCATTTTTTGTGAATCAAAACACAACCCTTGGTGCGATGGGCTGATGGCAATGGTGGCCTAAAATGCAAATAGATGCTCTTTTGTTATTGTTTTCTTCTTACCATAACATACAGTGGAGAGCAGAGGGGTGAACCTTAGATTTTATATGCTCAATGGATTGGGCTCAACTTTAATCACTGGCTAGAATTTCGATGTTGGATTCCATCAAGTTGGTTTTGTTAAGAGCAGTTATATGACTTGAGTTTCATGTAGAAACTCCAATGCTTATTATCTCTGGTTTTGTACAGTTTGCTATTGTGATGTCAGGATACAGTCTAACCTGGCTTTGCTGTTTCAGTGATATGTCATTATGTATGAGTATATGACTGCACTTATGGAGGTTAGTGAAGGACAACATCCATGCAGAAGAACTGGAGGTGCTCACTCAACAATGTATCTTTAGACATGAAAAATAGAAACAAGTCAAAAGACTTGTCCAACGCTTGCTATTTAATGGGTCCGTATATGCGCAGATGCTTTAGATTCCCCCAAGAGGCATCGTGAAAACAAAACCATGATGGTCCGATTAAGATCAGCTTACATGGCAGCACTGGATGCATCATTCCTTACCATTTTATGACAGCAAATTTAGTGGCCTCCTCTTTAGGATTGGCTTGAGCCAAGCAACGCACTGAACTAAATCAGGCCAAATCTCAGAGTCGAACAGGCCGGCTGAATCGCAAGCCACAAGGCTACTTGTAAGTTGTGTTATGGGTCTGTTGGTTGGTTGCAAAATGGCAACTGTACTTTAATGGCTAGATGCAGTTCTGCTAGTTATCCTAAGGAAATATGGTGTCAGTCTGATAAAGCTCAAAAAGAATGCAGAAACAGAAATGGTTTAATGTCTAATGTATGTCATTCGTCGTTATTGTTCTGCCCTTTTTCTTCTCTATGCATCCTCCCTCTTTAGTTCTGTAATACTCTGACTTACATAAGTTCCTCCTCTTGAACATCAGACCCTTGAATATTCTCTCTTGTGGACATCATTCACGAAGCGCATAATATTAAGGCAACAAATTGAGAATTGATTGGCCTGGGTTAAAGGCCATTGAGGGGCTTATTTGTATGTTGGTGCGGCCAGGTTTAGGCCACCATGATTATCTTTTTGTGAGATTCACAGCTTTACAGCTGCATAAGCAGTTAGCCCGCAGATTGTCTATCTGTCCATTTATAATGAGAAATTTGAAGCTGATTTCCTGCTGAGAAAATAAAGTGTAAAGCACAATGTATTGTACATTCATCTTTATTTGTAATTTTGTAGCTGTATACATTGTACAAAATTGGGAAACTCAGCAATGAAAATGTACTTCTTGATCCTAGCAGTGTGGCTAGAATGACGCACTTTCTAACACAAAATTGTCAGGATTTGAGAGCAGAATTCAGGTCTCTAACTGCATTTTTTCTTTGTATGAGAGTCAAAACCATCAAAAGTCTTGTTGATCCTGCCTGTAAAGAATTAATAGTGACCGAGTTGCAGAGTAGTCCACAACTGCTCGTATTCTTAAACAATCAACTTCAGAGTTGACAGCTATAAACTATAAAATTAAGAGGAAAAAAAAGAACTTCAGCATCTTCTGCAGAACCAATCAAAGCCTTGCTGTCATAGTAACTTGAGCGCCTTGAGTCGTTCCTCATGTTCTGGCTCCAGTTTAGGCGGTGTATAGCAACCATGCAGATCCTCTACAACATATTCCTGAAAGACAGATTCAAGCGTTGTAAGTCACTCACAACGTTACATGCTGAATATTCTGTCATGTATTTTCTCAGTATAAGGTTAACGACATGTTCACGTTATGGGCAACTGTAGAAGTTAATTTGAGGAGACTTTTCAGCTCTAGACTTCAGTGGACAGAAGCAAATGGTTCCACTAAACTTGCATCTACTTTCAATATTATGTAGTGGTAGTAGACAATCAATATTTTCTTGAAAGAAATTTAGGGTCCAACAGAAAGTCCAGCACGATCAACAACGACTAGCAACCTTTGTCAAAGAAGCCATCTATCACAATTCAACAGATGGAAGCGAAATAGCTATGAACAAGTAGAGATGGATGTAAAACATAAACAGTAGCAACCTTTGTGAGCTCCCTCTTGGTGAGGATATGATAGTGTCTTTGCCATATCCTCTGGATAGCCATAGTAGCAGCTAGGAAACTGTAAGCTATCCCAAGAATAGCAAAGATCACCACAAAAACGATGACAAGTGCCAAGCATGCTTCCACTGATGCAGGAAAAGTACCCCATCCATAGAAGCAGTTTTGGCACCCAGCTGCCATCCGCGAATCGTTGCTATTCATGGAAAAGCAGTTAAGTACCAGCCCGCAAAATCCAAGCAGCACAAGGAACATTAATACACCTGCCAATGTCATAAAAGAAGATGATGAGGAAACAATTATAACTGCAAGTGATCATAATACTGTACTAATATCAAAAGAAGCAAACTAATATACAGGATAAGTTTTCAGTAATATACAAGTTTTATTGCCAGCTTGGAGAATTAAGAGTATCAAAACAATGAAAACATACAACAAAATGCAGGCCTTTTCGTATCAATTCCCCCCCCCCCCCCCCCTCCAATGCCATGCTTACCAAAACTATGAATCAATGTGTAATTGGTCACATTGTTGATCCTCATACATGAACATGAGTATGGACACCCGGCACTTCATTTTGGGGAAAAAAAATGCTCTTTTTGAAAAACACACCGAGTTAGAGAGAACAACTGTGTAGGACTCTCGACTGTTATAAAACATGTGATATCTTTTTAGCAGGGGAAATTCAAAATCTGTCAATTTTTCTTTCATCTTCAGAACTATAACTGTTATAGTGATTTTACATGTCTTCTTATATTTCCAGGAATGCCCAGAGTACTTGTACATTAACTTTGTAATATGAGCCAAAGATCTCAATTTCTATCGAAATCTTGTCAAAGCTCGTGCATACTATGCTAGCCACATCAAGAGTCGACAAATACCTATACACCCCCAACACTAATCCAATCACTCCCCTGGATGATCCCAGCTTCCTAGGCTCTTTCAAATTAAGAATCTTGCCTAAAATTTTGCAACTCTGTCCACAAAAATATACAATAAGCCTTGAAGTATTAAACTATCAAATTCATGAATGCTATCTTGACCGCAAGCTGAATAACAGTAAGGTTTTTTTTTTCAGCCCTGCAGTAGCCCTTGAAACCTCCATTCAAGCATGGGACTCGACTACATTTCTAAGCAATATTCCCTTCGAAAGTTTTACGAACACTTCTATGCATAATCAAGTGTCGCTGTCAGGAGAATGAGGTACCTTGAAAATGTTACCTTTCGTCATTGAATATTGCCTTAAGCACTGATAATATGTCAGTTGTTTATATCTCTAAATGTTAGAGCCATACATAATGAAACAGTAGGCTTTTCCACCTCGTTGTTACAGTCTTTCATCTCATGCCTTTCATCAATTTGATTGCACTAAATTTTTTCACCCATGAGGGTGCAGTAAAAATGTCCAGAAGTTCTATGGTTGCAGTACCCAATGAAGTGTATCACATTAACTCGAGTTATACAAATTAAAGCAAAAATGCTATAAGGAACCTTCTTTTGCTTGCTTAATTTTTTAGATTGAAGATGCCTGAAAGGAAGCATCTGAAGTAAACACCCTAGAAAACAATGAACATGAAACAAGTTTACCTATGCAGTAGTAGAATGGTATTGGATGCTTTGACAGTATTCGGTCCCAGTCATCACTAAATGAATTCCTGAAAGACCCATCTCTATCCAGAAGATATGCTAAGCCTCCCATTGCAGCAATTACCTAAATATATAATCTCTGTTAAAAAGGACGTCTATTGGAGAAACAAGGAGAATGGTACTACTTAACAGCAAATAATACCCATTATTCTTATTTGTTAAATTTTGGTCCATAAATTAACCACACAGTATTTACATATGTGACTCATTATGCAATTGAAGACCTGGACTGGTTTGCATTCTTATACAACCAAGGCAAATAAAAGTAGGAAATAATCCAGTTTGATGATACGTTGAACATGGCTGGCGGCACTGGTTTGATTGGGATCAAAGGCCATAAAGTTTGGCATCAAAACATCATGAGATGACTAAAGAATAGAAGAATTTTCTCTCCAATTCCTCATGGTAGGGCCATATCAACCTTACACAATAATCTTAAGGCTTTCTAACAGAAGCAATCATACTGTTATCAACACATTAACAGATCGTTTCTGTACAGAACGAGGATAACATAAGTTGTATCATGAGCGCAATACAGATTTTTCCCAAGAATTGCAATAACTGGATCAAATTGCAGACAGAATACACACAATAGAGGCATATCAGCATATGAAATGGTTTTCCCCCAATTTTATCAACATCAAAGTATTTTCAAGGGAAGAATATGGAAGCTATACTTACAGTTTGTACAGCCAAAAATACAAGGAGAATGTCCCTTGCAACAAAAATCCTGAATTTGAATGTACGCCACGCATTGTCTTCAAACAATTGGGCACGGAGATGAAATTGTGCTTTGCAAGTTGTGCAATGCGAAAATGCAAATCCTTCCTACACAAAATCATAGATCATAGAAGAAATCATCTCAGCATATAACCAAGGCATCATATACATAGATGACAACATCTCAAGAATGATAACTTGCCTTTACAGAACGCCACTGGTCAAGGCATGAGCGATGAACAAACTGTTGGGTTCCTTTGCACATGCACGGTGAAATCAATTTGTCCCCTAAAAATCAATCAAAGGCATGGACAATTCTTGAAAAACCAGAGAATGGAAAAGAAAAAAGGGACGTGGTGTAAACAGGTATTACTAAAACCATGGGACTCACAGCATAAACAACGCAAACATCAACCATGGCAGCAACAAATTCATACATGAGATGTTTGGAAAGTGAACTAGTTTACTATGTGATTAAGCTAAAGGTACCACTATGAACACTACTGAACCCATTACAAAAACTAAGAATCATAAACATGAATGTTATAGCAGTTAATCCAGGATCCATTCATCTATGATAGTCTACTCGTACTAGATTTCACTTATTTAAAGCACAACAAAAACATAATCACTCCATCGGCTATGTATAATGATCGATATGTTGATCAACGTTTATAGGAAAATAGGATCGTAAAAGTACTTCAGGCCTTTGGATTTTGATAAACCGAACTTTAAAATTGTATGACAATAACCGAAGTTGTGAATATGTTGGACTACAGTGCACCCCCACTGAGTTGGGTGAAACCAAAGTATGACAGATTGAAGTCTCATAGCCCTAACATTTCATAAGTTGGAGTTTAGTACATCATAGTATGACAAATTTGATTGCAGTAGCCAGTAGTTCAACAGTTAAACCATTAGATTGTGGTACACCAAACTATGATAATCCACCCAGTTTGTTTCACCAAAGTCTGTGGCAGTGCCCTGCAGTCCAATAGTTTCACAATTTATCTTATTATGATACAGTTCTAGAGTTAGGCTTACCACAATTCCAAGGCCTAAAGTATCGTGCACTACGATCTGATTTTCCATGTTTATATGATTGAATACAAGGCCATTTTGTTGAAATAAATGACTAGTTTCCCTATTTTTGGTTAGGTTTGTGTAGGGGCTCTTTTCTTTGAGTGAGTAGACGGAGAATCTGAATTGAATGCAAGGGTCAAAATCATTGGGTGGGATGATTGAAATGGAAGAGGAAAGAATCAAAAGAGCATGATTTTATTTCCTTTGGAGTTTCACCACTTATATTTTTAAAAATATTCAAGTAAATTTCTTTGCAAATTAAAATAGTAATTTTCTCTAAACCACTTGAAAAATAGGACCAAACTAAATCAAACTTAGTTCACATGCCAATAAATATCACATAAGGTCAAGTAAGCTTCATGCACTTCCATGCATGGGGGAAGACTGCTTACATCTTGACCACCACCTCAAACCTCGTGTTAGCAGGACTATACTGAGGTATGATGTTGTTAAATAAGTTATATATGACTTCCCATAATAAAAATGTGATTACTTGTATGGGCCAAAGTAGGTTATTTAAGGACCTAACAATAATAAAAAAGGAACTCAATTTGCTTTTCTTCTCCCCTCTCCCCCACCTCCAAAAAGGTCTCTTTTGTCTTTTCCTGTGAACTTCTATATATATTATAGTAGTTCCCAACTTCCCATCGTGCGTTGCACTGGGGATTTGATCAAAAAGAAGGCTAGGGCTTATAATTATTTTCTAATGTCAGTTCAACTATGATTGGGAAATTACTTCAAACATGATCAACTGAGGTTACATTATTATCATTTGATCAATTGTGTTAATTGGCTAATAATCATCATGTCCTACAAATATAATCAAAGAAAAACGAAACACACTTTTCTACTGTTCTGCAAAGAAAAATTGGTGTCTCTATGTGTCTCTAGAGCAGCATGTATTTTGCAAATTTCTCTTACTATGGCATATTTTTAGCTTAAGCTTGAAAATGGACTTAAATTGACACAAAGAATAATCAATAGCTCACCAAAGACTAAATACCATGCACAAAATTACATGACAAATCAAAGTTGAAAACATTACCATCATCAGCATCGGTTTCAAGACAAATGCGGCAACAAGGAGCAGAAGCAGCTTCAAGATCATCATCATCACCATGATCGTCCTTCTTATGATCACCATCATCATCATCATCCTGAACTATCTCTGTGTACCCGGCAACACCCGATTTCAAAATTCCTACCGAAGAAGATGAAGCAGGATTTTCATGGAGAACAATCCCATCACCATCAACATCTTGATCGTCCTTCTCAGACTTACTAATCAAAGGATCGGTATCACCATCATCTATGTTCCTCGAACCAGAGGACATTTCCTCCATTTGCAACTCCTTCATCTTCAACGCTTTTTCGCCCTAGTTTCAAACCCAGAAAAACCTACGCATCAATTCAACAAGACCCAAAAAAAAAACTGGTATACCTAATTAAATTGGCATACTAGAATTGCCAATTCGAATGCTTTTTCGACAAAAGACTGAAAATTGAACGATCCAGAATGGGGATTTGATGAAAAGGGCGAGTTTTTTAGGTCATTACGAAGCGTTTGGCGGAGGGATTGCTGTGATGAATGACCCGGGAATTGGCATACCCGGGGGGAAGCAAAGAGAAAGAAAGTTAATTCCTTTTTCTGTTGTGGCAGTTGATTTTAGGTTTTAGTAAATCCAAATCAAATCAAATCAAATAATAAAAAGAGGATTGACAATTGTAGTTGAAATTTTCGGTTGTTGATTAAACAAAGGTCAGTCGAGAGAGAGAGGAGGAGTTGTTTTTAGAGTTTGGCGGGAACACCCGTGGCCGTGGCCCCCACACCGGAGTTGAAGAGTTGCTTAGTTTCTAGGGATTCTGTTTGGGCTTTCTGATTTATTCGGACTTCTGGTCAACAGTTTCTGGCCCAATTCAAGGCAAACAATGAAAAGCAAATCTTTATCTACTGCCTCCACCCTAAATAAGTATCACTTTGATTAAATTTTGATCATTAATTACTCACAAATTATAATATGAAACTACCATTATTAGAAAGATATTGTACTAAAATTGCAATAGCGTTAGTTTATACTGCAACACTAACTCATTATGATTTGTGAGTAATCAACAATCAAAGTTTAGTCGAATTGACACTTATTTAGAGACGGAGATAGTAGTATAATAAATCCGTGGGATGTTTGGGAATATTAAAATATGGATACTTCTATAATAAAGAAGGATGATTGAATTATAATATATCGAATTTTGGAGTATTGAACAAATGTACTGTATTATTCTTTTAGACTTTAATGTACCTTGAGAATGAGGTTCTAGTAACAACGGCTCATTAGAGATCTTCCTTGTAAACCAAAGGAAAATGATTTGACAAATTTTGTGAAATTTGAACTAAATATATGCAAAGTAATGCTAACATCCAAATGTTTAAATTAAATCATTTCCTCTTCATTTTTTTTTATAGTCAGACTTAAGTTAAACAAATCAAAACAGAAGAGCACTAATTAAATAGTCAAATTCAAAGTAGCATAAATTCATAAATCAGGCCAAAATTGGTTTCTTTGGCCCTGTTTTTTTTATACAGTAGCACACCACATGATACTGCACTACTCAACATTCCACCACACTTTACCACAAATTATTACTTTTCTCTCTCCTCACTTACCCCATCTACCACAACTTTCACCACAACTTACCACAACTCACCACACTTCACCATACTGCAACGCACCGCACCGCAACGGTACTGTATAAAAGAACAGGGCCTTTATCCATTATGCAAGAGTAGTCATACCATAGTGCTTGGTTAAAGCATTTATTGTAAAAATAACGGGGAAAAGAAACCTTTCTTCTCTCTTCGTTCAAACATGGTCGCTGACGTACTGTCTTGAAGTATCTATCTAAGTCTACAACGGTGTTATATATTTAAAATAATAATCAATATTCATTATAAAAATCATTAAATTTATCAATATTGCAAAATTCATCAATATTCTTTACATTTAACAATTTTTTATACAAATTTATCACGTCAAAAATTAACCTATTTTAATACATGTGGTGGACTTATGGTATAATTGCCCCCTTCAAACCGCGTGACCGACACCTGCGACGCCATGCTGCTGCTTCCGGTTCACACCTGCGCTAGCCGTTTTTTTTTTTTTTTTTTTTCCTAAACCCATAGCCATGCTGCTGCAAATGCTCTGAGGGTGCATGGCCAAGGGTGGTCTGCAAAATTTCCATTCCATCAAGGCAGAGAGCAGCTTCACTTTCTAGGTGGTTACTCATAGATGTTTGTTGTATTGAGTTGTCAGTGCTTAAATCTATCCGTCTTGCAATATGTTGAAGCACAAAAATAATCAAGGTATGGATGGGTTGATGTAAAGTTGGATACGTTTGGGTAAACTTAAAAAAATTGATAGAAAGAAAGGATAACTTGAGTTGGGTTAGATAAAGTGAGTAATAACACACCAAAACAATATAATACTAATGCATTGCGCTGGCAACGATTCGGTCCGGGTAAGTTCGGGTCAGACAAATTTGAACAATATCGAAATTCGGACGAGAAATTCATGTCCGGACCCGGTTTTATTTCGGGTCGGACAATTCGGACTAAGCTAAAATCGGGTTGGGACAATAGAAAAACAGAAATTTTATGTCCGAATATTCGGTCAATATCAAAATTCGGACGAAAAATCTAAGTCCAAACCCGATTTTTTCCGGGTCGGACAAATTTTTGCCAGCTATAGCATTAAGGTCCTTTGAGGTCAGTTCTCCCTTAAGTCCAAGAGAACAAGGTAATGTAATACTAATGCATTGAGGTATCTACATCCAAATTCTGTATAACAGTCAACACCTATAGATATAATTTTACCAAGTCGTGCAAGTCTTTTGTAAACCAATCAAATCATGAATGAAAGAAATATGCAATGGAAGGTAACCTATAAAATGTTGCCACTTATGTATGTCTATCTGCAATATAAATTTGTATTAAGTTTGTTTCATTCAGGATACCGTATGGTCCATATATATAAATCACGAGCTCTCAAACTCTAAAATGGTGGAAGCTTATTCATATTAATCATCTGCCATTTACTCAAGATACAATGAAGTGATTAAATCAAAAAAAGAAGAAAAAATACTAGGGAATTTTTCAATATGCAGAGCTTAATCATTAACAATTTCAAGGGATAACAGGGAGTGTGGCACAGCTGAATAACATGCTTTTGATGTAATATCATGCCTCAGAAGCCTGCGCATTTCTAGACAGCAGTTCATTTTAGCCTCTGTGAATCTTAGCTCATGTAATAACAACAACAACCATTGTGCCTCCTTCATGATCCTGTCATTTCCCCAGAATTATAATTTGAAGAATCAGGCAGTCAGCAATATCCTTTGCTATGGGAGTTTGGTTTGTTTTGCAGCCTGCCTTGAAATCACTAACAAATTGGAACTGATACCTTAATGTACTGATTAACAAATGAACACTAATGAATATTGGTGAGGACGAATGAGAATCTGAGATTGCAAGAAGCCAAGAACAAGCTAGGAGAAAGAAAGAGTAGTGAGATTGCACATAGCTGTAGTGATATTATGGTTCCATCTATTTGTTGGAAATACTCACTTTGAGTTGATTAACGTGTAGGGTCCATATGGATAGGGCAGCACAGATTCATTATAGTTTACCTTACAAGAACATGAAATTTTGCTGAAAATGTAGACATGAATATTGCAACGACCCAACACCAATACAGTAGACACCACCTAAACAAGCAGGGTTCCAACACATCAAGATTGCAACTTGGTACATCAGAATAATTCAGCAGCAAAATTACCACACATTTAGCTACATTTCTCTTGCTTATGCTAGAACCAGCACCCAGAAACTAAGCCACAACAGAGATGCAAGGGGAAAACAATGGCATTAACCAAGTAGAAACCATGAATCATTTACCTTACATGCCATTCATCCTATGCAAGACAGTGATAAGACCTTGAGTACCCAGCTTCCCATCTCCATTAGCAACCATCCCAGAAAAGAGCTGCTTAGTTAAGGCAGCACCAGGCAATGCAACTACCTCTTCATCTTTGTCCCCTGATACAAAATTAACTCCCATACCCATATCCTTCACCATATACTCAGCAAACCCACCTGGCCTAAAATCCCTATCAATCATCCTTAGCCCAAAAAGCTCCATAACTTTGGAACCAGCTGCCCCACCTCCAACTGCCTCCATCCATTGCTTCTCATCCAATCCTGCCTTGCTTGCAAACACCAAACCTTCACTCAACCCAAGCAAATTGGCACCCACCACAATCTGATTAGCTATCTTACAGCTCTGCCCACTTCCTGGCATATCCATATGAGTCACCTTATTACCCATAATCCCAAACAATGTCGACAACCAACTCACAACCTCCTTATCTCCTCCAGCAAAGATAGACAACTTCCCATCTCTGGCACCAATATCACCCCCAGAAACAGGAGCATCAACCGCCCAACAACCCTTTTCACGGGCAGCCGTGAAAATCTCCTTGGCTAAATCAGGGTGGCTACTGGTGTGATCCACCAAGACCCCATTGGAGCTCAACCCAGATAGAACTCCATCGTCTTTGGTTAAGACAATTTGTCGAACATCTTGTGGGTGTCCCAACATGGTGAAGACGACATCGGAAGATCTGGCGACTTCAGCAGGGGAGTCGGCAAGATGGGCACCCAGAGAGACAAGGGGCTCGGCTTTGGAAGGATTGCGAGCATAGATTGTGAGAGAGTAGCCTGCAGAAAGAAGACGGGAAGCCATGGCTGCACCCATCACGCCTATGCCTATCCATCCGATTCGGGTGCTTGATGGGGTAATTGGGGAAGGATATGGAGCCATGTTTTACTTGATTTCACAGTGAAGATTAGAGAGAGATGTTGACTACAGCATTGCCGATCAAGAGTCGCCAACCAGGCACCAAAAGTGTCCCAGTTCCTTGATTTTTGTTTTTGGACAACAAGTACTGCCTCGGTTTTTTTTTTTTTTTTTTTTTTGGAAATTGTACCGTCATATACTGACTTGTAAGAGGTGTCGAATAGCAATGTATCGACCTTCACTTTTGGAAAGTAATATCATTGACCTTTATAGTTTGGTGATATTAATGTACTTTCAAGGATTTTCTGGGCAGCAAACTGGTTGACGGTTTGACCTGGCAAGCGGTGCAAAAAAAAAAAAACCAGTGCCATTTTTAGGTATTTTTAGGGAGTTAATTACATTTACCGTACCTGACATATGCGGTAATAATTTTTGCACACCTGACATCTGGGAAATAATTTCCACCCTACCTGACATTTAGTGAAAGTGATTTTTAGCGTTAGAATCCGGTAACTTGTCATCGAAAATGGAAAATACAATAATACCCCTATATCAATATGTAAAATTACGATGTTGCCCTTTAATTTGAGAAAGAAAAGACTATGTTGGAAAGTAGAAGACAGGCATGGTGGTTTGGAAAGGGTTAGGTTTTTATTTTCTGTATGGGAGGGGGGCCGGGGAGAGGAATAAGAGGAATCAGCGTAGTAGTTGGGTTTTAAAATGCCATAACAATTAATACTAAGGGTACAAAAGTCATTTCACATTTAATTGAAAGTCAAAGGAAATAATAACAAGGGTATAAAGATCACTTCATATTTATTTTTTTACAGTTCACCGGAAAACTAAAGTCAATGAAAAATCAATTATAGCATACCTGAGGGGCTTTAAATTTATGACCACTTAAATGTCAGGTAGGGTGAAAATTATTTCTCAAATGTTGGGTGTGAAAAAATTATTACCACAAAAGTCAGGTAGGGTAAATGTAATTAGGGGTGTTGAGTGTTTGTATTCGATATTTTTAGGATTAGGGGTTAGTTTTGTTGTTAATTTTTAGGGTGTAAATCCTTGAAGGTACATTAATGTCACCAAAGTGAAGGTCGGTATATTGTTATTCAACACCCCTAAAGGTCGGTATATTACCGTACAATGTCCCTTTTTTTTAATATGTCATTTATGATTTATAGTGTTAATATTTAATCAATAATTTTTAATATAAAATTTTTATTAAAAAATATAATATTGTAATTGTTTAATAGTACTTTTTGTTACAAATATAATGACATCAATTTTGTATAATAAATCATTATACAAATTAAGATATTAACGTTCAAAGTTTTTAACAAAATTTATTAGGCAACTGATAAATAAAAACGGAGGGAGAAGTACTTATTATAAAATTTTTACACCAATTTTTTAATAGATATTATTAATTATTAATTATTAATTATAAAAAATTCAGAATGTGTTGGTTATGCTAACCGTTACAGTAACATCCTAATCCAATGAATTTCAGCTAATAGGTATATTTTAAGCACGTTTTTAAAATCTTAAGAATTACTGATAAAAATACAATTTTATATAATTTATGTGTAATATTATATTTATAAAAGTCAATAATGTCACTTTTTTTAATTTAATATGTAAATATATGAGTTTTATATTAAGATAAGACATCAAAGTGGTGTTTTACCTAAAACTCATATCATTTTTGTTTTTTTAAATTAGAAAAAGACAGCATGTTCACTGTCTTTGTAAAAAGTTTTTTTTATATCTACTTAATCATAATACCAAATATGCATACATACTTCTCGGTTTCCAAATTTATTCCCCTTGAACCAGGTGTACTTCAGGCCCATGAAACCCAAATCAATGGGATTATAATTGTTTATCTAGCTGGAAAACTTTTCACATCTTTGGGATATCCCATGATCAGCATTATTTCGTTCCATCAGGGATGTTGTCTCGTTGAAGTCCCCACAAGGAGTCATAGGGAAATGAGCCTTTCCCTTAGATCATGTAGTTGGAACCAAATCGAATCTCTAGTATGCTTTTGGGGGCTGACATATACGGTACATCATTGTGAGATTCCAATCCACCATCTTGCAAACTTTAACATCTAAGGAAATGTGCTAGTTAGTTAGCTCTAGCACATTTACCGAACAGTTGTGGTCATCTCAGAGAATCCAAATCCTCCCTTAAACCACAAGCTTCAACTCTAAATCAATTCTTGAAGCCTAGTTTGCGACACTCCTGATCTAGGGTGACCCCCTCTAATGTGAGTTTCAATGAGGGTAACGATATGTTGATAGTGAGTTTTCATGTGCTCCCGAAAAGTTGTGACAAACTCTTTGTTCTCTGCTTCATGAACATTCCCAACAAAATAGTGAAACTCAAAGACATAAACTCGACCACCAACATGATTATTGACTCAATTATTGAGTTTGCTCGTCATTAAAAAAAAAACACTGACAAAAAAACGGCCCAAAGCCTTTAAAAATCCATGACACTTGGGGCATCTTTACTTAAAGCACCCTTCTTTTCATTAGTTCGAGGCTAAGAACTACTGGCTGTAAAGCCATTTCCTCCTCTATCCTCCTTTGTGTATCTCTTATCTTGTCCCTATAAGGGAGGTCTTGCTGTGGAAACACCCTTTTTATTTCCTTTACCTCCCCCCCCCCTCCATTGCTAATCGGGGTTTGAGGTCCCTTCTATCCAAGAGTGACTCCATAGTTCATGACAATCTCAATCTCATTCCTTGATGCCATAGGTGTTCTAGGTCCCGAGGTAATTAGTCCCTTTCCTTTGGTGACAATTCACCACTTCATTGTTACCTCTTTGGGCATTTCTACCCTGCTATGGGGAAATCCCGCCATGAGAATATTTTCCTTCCCTACTCCTATAATCTCCACCTCAAAAAGGGTTTCTACTCCGACTTAGTTGCTAGTTGGATTTCCCCCTACACTTATAGCCTCCTTTTCCAACCCACAACTTTTTCAATAGGATGTTTCTATACCAAAACTGGTTCCTGCTCATGCTTCTCTTCCATGTTCTCTAAGACATCGAATTGGATCTCGATCTTTGCATTCCTTTTACCAGGTTAGTGGCCACCACTTGGCATGGGTTACCCTCCTTCTCCTTCCCTCTAGTTTCGATCCCACCATGTGTCTCCCCATTTCTTCTAGGAGTCTGCTCCACTGACTATTGTTTGCCATTCGTTTTTGCTGATTAGCCTTGGCTCTTTTTCCTAATAGGTTTTTTTCACCTTCATTCAACCACCATATGGCTCACTTTCTTCAGGGGATTCGGTTATAGCCCCACTTGGTTTCTCAGTAGTCGTTAATGGGGGTTTTCTTTAGACACACCTCTTCCCTATGGCCTTACGCTTTTTATAGCGAAATCAAATCATTTTCAAATCCTCATATAGATCCAATAGGTTCTGCCATACAAACAAAACTTAGGGGGCAATGACTTCTTGAGGCCTACCTCCGAACAAAGCCTAGTAAACTTATGTTGAAAGTAAACTGACCCCTTTCAAAATTAGCAGTCATTTCATCAAGATGAATGACCTTGTCTATTTTTGCCCCCATTTTGTAGTAGGAAATCCTGATTAAAGTATCTAACACTTAGCTTTTGGATTTTGACCCACATAGCTAAACTAGATAATGTATCTCCGTTAGGGTTGAAATTTGGCGCCCATCTGCTAATCACAAGATGATTATCACTTATCATTCGAGACCCATCCTACAAGACATGTTCATAGTCATCTAAGCAGGAAATTGCGCAACATTGTAGCCATTGCCGATATCTATGAAAGCAAATTCATCCTGAGCTGCCCATTTATTCCTCTGAATTTTCATAAGACACACAAAGCCCACCCCTTTGTCAAACAGATGCATAGTAAGTGCATGTCCCTAGGGGGCTTGCAATTGACACTTCTCTTCAACCGTCAAAGTGATAGTGGGACATAGAGGATCATCCTCCTCGGGGCTCTTAGAATCATCCAAGACTAAGTCATCATACAAACTTATAATATTCCATGAGGCATTCCTATTCATATTATAACCCAAATTCAAATTATTCATACGTAAAGCAAAACTATAAGAAGCTTGACTTGGTTGTGCACATGGCTTCGAATGGTTTTGTTGTTCTCAGGTGGCCGCTCTACTCTTCGACTACTCACTCTCTTCAGTCATGGTAATGTCTTCCACCTAAAGAAGTTCACCATTGCCCCTCGCTATGCACGCATCAAACCTCCTCTTCTGGCCCTTGAGCGCATGATTTTTTAGCTCCAACTCAACCATTGATCGATCTTCAATCACCACTGCAGTTTTGGCTGGTGGTGCAGCTCTTCCGGAAGCTTAGGCAATGACTGTTGAAAATCCATGGAAACCACGGCGCGGATGGCTTAGGCGGCAACTTATATTCTTCTTGTATATGATCATTGAAGCACTTATCAATTAAATTCTTTTAACTTATTAGCTTCATAATAGTTTAAAATTTAGAACCATTTTATCTATTGACTTGACTTAAATAAAGTCAAAAGCATTTAACATATCTAAAATGTTTAAGGTAACTCATTTTAATATAAATTCTACTCTACATTAATATATAGACTTTGAATTTAAATTTTATACATAACTCACCAAAACTTTTGTCACTAATACACCGTTGTCTAGTACTTGAACTTCGATAATTAATTATTGTTATATACTTTAAAGTAAAATACTAGAAACTAAATTTCTTATAATAACCTCTTCCTAGAAACAAGCTCTAGAGAGCATATAGTATATATTGATTCAAAATTAGGATTAAAAATAGGAAGTGAAATATTTTGCATTGTTAAACAAAAAAAGAAACGAGATGTTGTGAAGCAGAGCTAACAAAATTTTGTCTGACCCAAAATATCAAAATTGTCTGACCTGGAAAAAAACCGGGTCTAAATATAGATTTTTCGTCTAAATGTTGATATTGACCGAATATTTAGACATAAAATTTCTCTTTTTTTATTGTTCGAACCATAGTTATTAAAATCCCGATCCTGGTTTACGATCCCTGATCCAAAATTCTCGATACGATTCTACTATCTACACACGATCCACGATCCTACCTTGGTAAATTCCGATCCTAACTATCTCATGGATTTGAGTTAGGATCCCGATTTTAACAACCTTGGTTTGAACCCGATTTTAGTTTCGTTCAAATTGTCCGACCCGAAATAAAACTGAGTCCAGACATGAACTTTTCGTCCGCATTTTGACATTGACCGAATTTGTCCGACCCCAATCTACCCGGACCCGAACTTTTGACAGGGCTAAGTGAAAAATTCCAAGGATGCCCTAAAATGAATGACAGTGGGCTGGGCTGCACATAGAGGGGGGCACAAACGTTGATCCTCCCACGTACGTTTTGATCGGATGAAGGATTGACTTGGTCCGGGAATGGAGGAAGTTTGACAAATCCAGTATCTCCCTATAAAATGGCACATCAAGTGCATACACCGTTTCTTTGCGCCTAGCCCTTGGGGGTTTCTATAGAGAGAGAGGGAAGTAGAAAAAAAAAATTTAGTAGTATTCAGAGTTAGGTGCTCTCTTTGCTCCATAACGCTTCATCCTATTTATTCTCTATCCAATCCAATTCTCTCTCCTTAGAAAATAAACTTTCTCCTTCGATTTGATCCCTTTTTTTTCTTAGGGTTACAGCCTACAGGGGGGGGGGGGTGAGGAATTTCTGAAGCTTCGTCTTTCCATAATCAAAAACCAGCAAAAAACTTTACCCACTTGCTGAATTGTTGTCGATCTTCCCACCTGCGTCAAATTTTATCTCTAAATCTAACATTTTGTAAGAACAACTTATATACATTTCGCAAATCATTAGCCCCCTTTTGATTTCGTCTAGTTTTAGTCGTGTAGGCTTTCTAGGGTTCTTCTTCAATCGATACTGGAAAGTACAAATTACTAGTTGCCAAAAAATAGTGGGTTTTAATTGGATTGGTTGATTTTCTTCTATCTGGGTTTTGGTAAATTTTTAGTTTTCTGGGCAAACGCCAGGTTTTGAATTTGGGATCAATATGGACAAGAAAAGGGTTGCCGTACCCCTTGTTTGCCATGGACATTCTCGACCTGTGGTGGATCTGTTTTACAGTCCAATTACACCTGATGGGTTCTTTCTCATGAGTGCTAGCAAGGGTATGTGTTTCAACTCTGAGTCATTTGATATTTCTGTATGTGGGTCTGTCACTTCTAAGTCAATTATCAAAATTTGGGTAATGCCTTATCTTATTTGTCTGATTCTATTACTTATTAGATGATTTTTGATGATTGGGAATATACAATGAGAGAAGGGTTTGAGCTTGCATTGTTGATGGTTTTAGTTTACACTTTGTGTAAGTTTAGGGTAACTGATCGTGGACCTTTATTGCGTTGACAATTTATGTATCTTTGAATTTTCTCTTTGCTATCTGGGTGGTTGTTCATTGTCAGCCTGCAAAGTTTAACTACCTTAGTATTACTTTACCAGAGTGAACTGTTATGTGTTCTTCCTGGAGAACTATATAGCTCTTGTTGGGAAGGAATGCCCATTTTATTTTATCTGTTGCTATCTGGGGAGAATTGAAGGTTTGTTGGAAAAATACTGAGAAATTTGTATATTTGGAAATTCTATGAAAAATGATGGGTATGGAACTGAATGCCCTGGATGTTTGGTTAGAGAATTAGCAAATGTAGACTGGGAATGTGGTTTTCATTTGTTTCATGAGGCCACTTTTCTGTCTTATTGTAAGTACTTCATGGAAGGCAATATTTGTGCTTGATTTGATGTTTGAGTAATTAGCCTGGTATCCCCTATTTCCTATATGCCCTTTTTCAATAAATACGTAAAAATAGAAATATTTCTGTTCGTTGATGATCTTAGGACTGTGCTTCGTGCAGATTCTAACCCAATGCTTAGAAATGGGGAGACTGGAGATTGGATTGGAACTTTTGAGGGCCATAAAGGTGCCGTATGGAGTTGTTGCCTTGACCGAAATGCTCTATTTGCAGCAACTGCTTCTGCAGACTTCTCAGCGTATGTCTACTTTCCTTTTAGGCCCAAACAGTTGTTTGCGTTTGATTGCATATCTGAATGGTGTTTATGGATGGTTTGCTGTTGCCATTTATGTGTACTATTCTGCTGCTTTTGGAATGAAGATGATATCATTCATTTTGTTTTGGGAGGGGGGGGGGTGGGAGTTGAAGTCCGTGTGTTGTTTTGGAGATCATGCATCTTGAACTTTTTTTCTACTAGGATAGTTGGCTATAACATGGTTCTTGGATACTTAAAACAATCCATGAACATACTAAACTCCAAGATCAAATAGATGCCTCTTGGCTCTCCTAGGTCATATGGAAATCTTTTGTCCCTGTGAAAATTTCTTTTCTATTTGGGAAATGACTTGTGGAAATATTTTGACATGTGAGAATTGCTAAAATGGGGGAGAATTTGGTTGATAGGTGTTTATGTGCAAGGGTTGCTTTACTGTCACTACGCTAGGTATCTTTGGAATTCAGCCTTTGGTCGCCTAGGGGTTTCTTGGGTTGTTTCTAATTCGGTTAGGAACCATATTCTTGCTTGGGAGGGTCTCTTTGGGAGGAAATAGAGAAAGAATGCCATGGTTGTACCCCATGTGATTTTTCAAAGTATTTGAAGAGAAAGGAGTTAAGTCCACTACAACACTTAGAAAGAAAATTTCATCAAGACTTTAGTTTTGGAATAGTGGGATGTTTAGCTCTTCCTCTTTTTTATGGTCGACTTTGTGAATTGCCTTTATTTTGGATGTACATAATTTTTGTAGGATGCCAGCTTTGTTTTTAATCTTTTTGATCTTAGTTATTTGTAATGTATTCTCTTGTCAAAAGAGCAAAAAAAAAAAAAAGAAAAAAAAAGAAAAAAGTAGACTAAACCCCTTTTAATAGCCATGCCCACAAATTGCTTTTGTGTGTGATCAATGTCTCCATTTAGGAGTGACAAAGTTTAGAACAGTACTATAAAGAGCAACTTCCCTAGCGAATACCCCTTCAAGTGAAGGTATACAGAGGTTCTTGAGGTTCAAGCCGTTATTAAATCTTACGCGTGTGTTCTTTTGGAGATAGATTTAGGTTGGATAAATTTTGGTAAATATTGGCTGGAAAATTATTAGAAAAGAGTGTAAAATGTGAAAAAAGTTGGATAATTTAGGTCATGTGTATTATGAATATTTGTCATATATATTTTTTTTTCAAAATTTGGCATGTTTTTCCAATACTTTGCCCACCAATATTTACCAAAATTTATCTAACCTAAATCTATCCCTCAAAAAATATTTTTTTAAAACCTTGAAGCAGTTCAAACATTCATTTGATCATGTACATTTTCTTTTTGGTGGCTAGTGTATCGCCTAGACATCCAAGGCATTCTAGCATCTAAAACCAAAACCAAAACCAAAACCAATACTCTGAAATCCTGCCAGGCGGGGTATGGAGGGGTACCCCTACATTTGCAATTTAAAGAGACGGCTTCCAATTAACCCAAGATTTAGAAATCAATCGCTACCTACTACTCTATGGAAAAGAAGCAGATGAAGTTTAATGAAGCATTAAGAGGAGATGAATCCTGAATAATTTGTCTATTTTCTTTCCTTCCATGCGAGCCACCAAATGGGTGGAGGAATTAAATTCCAGACACCATAAGCCCAACCTTTCATCATCCCTCTTCCAAGTCACCACACTTCACAATACTCACTTGAACCCTATAAATCCCCGTCAATAATTAAGCCAAGTTCCAAAGTGATGAAGTCCATGAACAATGGATCAATAAATGATGCACATACTCTTCTCCTCAAATGGAATACCTTCTGGGATCGTTGAAACTTCTATGTCGGTGTAGTCTTCCTTTGATACCTTCCGTTTGGTGGTTGCCAAGCAAATTAGCAATCTTTCCGGGGAGCCTTAGAATTCTAAATAGAATTAGCAGGAAACTCCGCTCCATTGTGGTGCTCCATTGTGGTGAGAAACAAGAGCATTGCAAAAGCTCCTACCAGTGAAAGGCTTTCTAGAATCACGTGGCTACACAATGTCATCATCACCCTCCTGCAATACCATTGTCCCAACACATAAAGTTCCCAACCAATAAAGCCAACAAACTAATTGTAATGAATAAAGTCACCACAACGCATTACAAGTCGGTGAATAGTTGCCTCTTTGATCCTGGACATCCTTTGAAGTACCATGGATTGCTCTTTAAATGAACTATTGCCACGCCAAACATCATTCCAAAAGAAGACCCTATAGCCACTTTTGACCTCAGAATGCAATACGGATTTATAATGTTCTATGCTTGCAGAAATGGACTTCTAGCAACCAACTCCATGAGAACAAGACAACTTTACCATTAGGCATCATCTTCTTTATTAAACTTCCCCAACTACTTGAATTTTAAAGCTTCGTCATTGCACAGAGAGGTCTAATGCCAAGATCTTCTTGTATCTTAGAACGAAATTTATCTTCATAATTGACTGAATGAAAATCAATATTCAAATCTTTGTACCAAAGAAAATATCTCATGGTCTATAAATGACTCGCAATTATGGCAGGAATAGTTAGAAGAGGCATATAATAAATGGGTAGTACAAAGAGGTCTTCAATAAGGCGAGATGTCCCCCTCTCGATAGGAGCTTAGATTTCCATCTTGCCAATCTGTTTTTGAATCTCTCCACTATCAGATCCTGACACAACTATGCTCGTATTAGATGCCCCAAGGAGAAGTCCCAAATTGTAAGTAGAGTAATAATCAACTCCACACCCAAAAAACTGATGCTATTCTTGAATTTGAGGAATCTTTCCAGTTGGGATGAGCACTAATTTTGTGAGGTTTACCCGTAGACCTGACATAGCTTCAAAGAGTAGTAGAATGCATCTCAAGTAACCCAATTGTAGTTGGGTTTACAAAATAATAGTGTATTGCTGTTTCAGCAAGCAGATGAGAGACCGAAAAATCTCCATTACTGGGATTTCCCATGAGATGTCCTTCTAAGCAACTCACTTCCAAGACTATTGACCAGTTTGCCAAAGGTCTCCATCACCAAAACGAGAAGAAATGGTGACATAGGATCCCTTGCTTTACCTCGCTAGAATTTTGAAAAAAACCTGATGCTTCACCGATCACCATCAACCATCACCGAAAACCTCACACTGGAAATCTAAAAATATGCCCAATCTTGCCACTTTTGAGGAAAGCCCATCTTTCCAAGAATGATCTGGAGAAAGCTCCAAGAGACATGGTCATGTGCCTTCTCAATATCAAGTTTGCATGGAATGCCATGTTGTCCTGATTTGACAGCCTCTTGGGAATTATTAGCTATTACAGCAAAAAGTATGGGGCATTCTATTTGTATACACGTTTACCTTGTTAAGTCCAGATTTCAGAAGATATTTTTAATTTAAGACCTCTGGCCATTTGTTCTCAGTTGCAGAGGGAATATGTTCTTCTATTGTTGCTTGCTTTATTTAGTACAAATCTCACCTGGTATAAACAAGTTTGGTATGATGAATCAGTGATGCAGACTAACTTTTCTGTGTTCTCTTGTGTCAGTTGTGTGACTTGTAACTACTGCCTTCGCCTTTGGCAGTTGGTACCCTCTAACATTTGTATTTATTGCTGGTACTGTAATTATCTGTCAGATTCATGCTTTTACCCTGTTGGATTGCATGAGAAGAACTGCAAGATACATATGTGTAATTTCTGCTGAGAAAAAGTTATGGTTTTATACCAAGGAAATATGGATTCTGTACTTCTTCATAAACAAAATTTTGATGCTATACTTGTTAACAAGACACCCCTTTTCTCCCAAGGCTTCGCTACCCAAAATTACTGACTTTATTATATCATTATTTGCTGATCAATAGTATTTCATTAGTGTTGGTACTTACGCAGCAATGGTTTGCCCAAATGCAGGAAAATTTGGGATGCCATAACAGGGGATGTGAAGCATTCATTTGACCACAAGCATATTGTTCGGGCATGTTCTTTTTCAGAGGTAGACTCATGAAACTTGTTTCTTAGAAATGTAAACCTTTTTACAAAGGCAGTCCAGCAAAGCCATGCGGTTTATTAGTAAGAAGGGTGAATGCAACTTACACAAGAAGACACCTGCGGATAAAATTCTCCTCTTCATTTCTCCTCGATTAGGAATGTACTTGAGCTTCGTAAGGGGTATCTAAAGGATTATTTGTAGCATATTTTCTAATAGCAAATATGGTAAAGCAACTAGGGAAGCTTCAATGCACTATTTGCATGCTTGTGTTCCTTCCTTAAAGCCGCATTTGCTTTTGTAAGTTTGTTTGGCTAATACGTGATATGAGGTTTTTGTTCTTTTGCCAACATCCATAGGGAGAGCATATTGCTAGGAACAAGCACAAATCACATTTTGAACCTTTAAGAAAGGGTTGTTAGCGAGACTAGACAATACAGAAATCGAGTCAATCTGAAAGTGCATGACACAGATGTCTGCAATAGTATCTGCGTTTAAAGATTAGGAGTTTGTGTTGTGTTGATTTATTTTCAATTCTTTTAGCCATATTCTTCTTCACTTGATTAGAATTTTGGGTTGATCCAGAAACTGCCAAGCATTTTCAAAATAAAAAATAAAAAAATAAAAGTTTCATTATTTTAAGTGTGTCAAATTTTGCCATACTTGTTTTGCTGAGTCATTAATGTCTGTTGATTTACACAAAATGTTTGAAGCATGTAATTTTTTATTAGAATCTGCCTTTTGGATTGGCTACTTTGAGCTATCTTTGCTTCACTTTAGTGCCCTTCTTGTACTGAAGATTCTCATTGGCTTTTTTGGGGTATAATCTTCGTTGTGGCTATCTATACTTTCCAAACTGTTTCTTGTTTGTGAACTTGGATGCAGGACACACACCTACTTTTAACAGGTGGAATGGAAAAAATCCTACGTATTTATGACCTGAACCGTCCTGATGCTCCTCCGAGAGAAGTGGACAAATCTCCTGGCTCAGTCAGAACAGTTGCATGGCTTCATAGTGATCAAACTATATTGAGTTCTTGCACTGACATGGGTGGAGTTAGGTATGGTGCTTACAATCTGTCTGACACTAAATAGTGCTTTGTTTTTCAGTAATTTAAGTTAATGTTCGGTAATTTCCAGTTCATCTTATTTATCAAAAGAATGGATGATGAAAGAGCTATGCATTATACTATTGACTTGGTTGTTTGTCCCTCACTCTCTCTGCCTCCTGGGCTGCTTGTACTACTTGGCTTAAGGGCAACCTTTATTTACAATTTTAATGGGAGTGTTCATGGGTAGAGGATGTAGGATGGTTGGCGAGCAATTCCTACATCGAGAAATTCTCAAACTCACAAATATTCGTTCAATTTGATAATATTTAGGAGAATCAGATTCTAGTAATCCCAGCTTTTGGCAATTGCACGATAATAATCCCCTACTATATTTTTATACATCAACGGTCCAAAAAAAATTGTATTTTTTGGACTATGCCGATTTTATACCTTAAATATCGTATTCGTGGATTTTGACTTGGATTAGCTTGACAACTATTGTGAATGTATAAGTCATGCCAATCTGGGCATATTATCCTCTCTGATACTGCTATGATGCGGGGAGTTACTTCTCCTGCTCCCTGTCCCTCTGTCTTAATAAATTTATCAACTATAGGGATAGAGTTTTGGAGGACTAATTAAATGCAATGTCTCTTGTTTAATTTGTTGGATTTGTAACGAAGCAAAGCCACCTTAAAAAAAATTGGGCCCTCCATGACAGAAAGATGTGATTCCTTTTATAGTATGAGTGTTAGAATTCAAGCATAACCTTGTGGAAGTGTTTACCCACAGAGTGGTAGGTATTTTTTTGGCATATTTTAATCTCCTCTACTTCTGACCATGAACCTAGCTGGGGGACTAGGAGGTGGATACGAACAAGGGGTTGTAACGAAGAGGAAATCAGTACACAACAGGTAGCTCTTTGTAGAGGAAATCAAGTATTTTCTTGGTTCTTGCTGGTATCCATTGAAAATGGCAGTCTCCACGAAAGTGGATTCTATAAGCTTCACGATGTTTCTAATTTGATCTTGATAATTTGGGCATCCAATACTAGTGACAGGACTGAATATTGTCCCCCTTTTCTCCCTATTTTATAACCTTCTTTTTTTTTTTTTTTTAGGGGTGGGGGGGGTATTCTTTTTTCTCGGGAGAAATGTGTAGTTGGTTGAAAGTGGGGATTAGTCCACAGAATTGGTGTCCTAGCCCTCGGCTGGTGAATGAGATATATTAAGTTGATGTATTGTCCGTGTGCAGACTATGGGATGTGAGAACTGGCCAGATAGTTCGAACACTCGAAACAAAGTCATCTGTTACTAGTGCTGAAGTGAGTCAAGACGGACGCTATATCACCACCTGTGATGGGACCAGCGTCAAATTTTGGGATGCCAATCAGTAAGCTCTTCATCTCATTAATCTTTTTAGATCATTCTTCCATTCATGTCTGTTTGGTTGAGTATGATTCTTTGTATGCAGCTTTGGACTTGTCAAGAGCTATGACATGCCGTGCCAAGTGGAATCAGCGTCTTTGGAGCCTAAATATGGAAATAAGTTTGTTGCTGGAGGAGAAGACATGTGGGTTCGTGTATTTGATTTTCACACTGGTCAAGAGATAGGTATGTACTTCGCAATACTTTTCAATCTCCTTTTCACAATATGCCAAATGGGATGCTACATATTGCACTGTCCCTTCACGGCAAACATGTAGAGAAGATCTTCCATAGGCTGGAATAAGCAAACCTGGTTTTGACCGTAACATGTCTATTTCAACGTAGTTGATTGTTTGTTGGCCCAATCTAAGGTTTTAGCTCAGATTGAAACAACGTTTTGACTCTCTCCCCGTTCCCTTTCTCTTGGGGGATGGTGGAAATATAGATTTAGCAAAGAATCAGATGACATCAGTATCATCATGAATCAAGCTGATTAGTGATGTATCCTTGATATTGGTGCAGCATGCAACAAGGGTCACCACGGTCCAGTCCACTGTGTGCGTTTCTCTCCTGGAGGCGAATCATATGCTTCAGGATCAGAGGATGGAACCATCAGGATATGGCAGACTGGCCCGTTGACAAATGAAGAAAATGAAACTTCTGCTTCAGCCGCTGCTGCTTCCAGGGGTAAAGTCAAAGCTTCTGCTGCTGCAGACGAGGTTTCCCAAAAGATTGAAGGCTTGCAAATAGCAGCTGCTGATGAGGCCAAGCCCAAGCAAGAAGTAGGAAATGCCTGAGTGAAAAGTTATTGCCTTTTTTCCTTTTGCTTTTCATCCTGGGATTGTCCATTTTCTTCCTATTAGAACAAGTATTAACCCCCAGAAATGCTTGGAACAAAGTTAGATGTTTTTGTAACACTTTTGGATTACTTCAATTTCGGATGGAGCTTTTGATCCTCATATTCTCGCCTTCTTTGGAACGGGTCTAAATCATAGTTTGTGACATTGCTTTGGTTCGGTCTTAGGCGATTGGGTTGGGTTTGCTTGATTCAGGCATGGCTGCTTGAATTTGTTTATTATTTACATGAATGTGTGTGTTTCTCTCTTTCAGAAAGTCTCTTAGCTCATTCAGCCAACTTGGCCACACATAACTAGGGGGAATCATTCTTTGCGCATTTTGTACAACTAGTTTAACACGGGTTATGCATGGGTGTATAGTTAAAAAAAATAAAAATAGATCTTGTATATGGCCATTAGATCTATCCTAGTGGTTACATTTTATTTTATTTTTTTTGGGATAGTGATGCTCTTTGTGAGCACATTGTCAAGATTTGTTGGATCTAATTTGAAGCTTGTGTTATCTCTTTTCTTTGGCTCGCTACATTCTGCTTGTACCTGTAAAGGGGTTTAATGAATGAGGTACTGACCTCGTTCTTTTATGCGTTAACGCACTCAAACACAACGCAACTTATCACAACCCTACCGCAACATAACGCAAGTTACCATTACTTTTTACTATTTCCACCGTCACTTAACGCAAACACAACGCAACGCACAAAAGAACGGGGCCTTATAAATAAATAAGGCCATAATTTTTTTTAATGGAAAATCGGGATTTGTACAATAAAATAGCTTGACTGGCTATAACTATATATATAAATGTTTTCCAAAACCAAATTCAAACAAATGCATCGACCCAGGGCTTATCAAAATACTAGAAATAAATAGAAGACATTGTTATGTTACATGGAAAAAAAAAAAAAAAAACCTCAGGCTTGAGGGAGTAAAAACTACAACCTGTTTGTGTATGATCTTCAGCGAACACTTTTACCAACACCGGTCAAAGTCACAATACAAGCGCATTACACATAACTTGGTTTGCACCAAGACCTAAGCTATTCAATGTGTTCCTGCATGCTCCCTCTGTCCCTTTATGATTGTCAAAATAACCAACTTTACAAGTCCAATGCTTATTGGAAATATAGCAAAAAGTTTGTTCAAAGACAAATATATCTTTCCACTAATTTTGATGCAAAGAGAGGAATAAAGGAAAATTTTAAAAGGTAAATAAAATTCAAATTCATTAATTAAGGGTAATTTGGATATTTTAATTACTGAAATTGTAAAATTGACAAATAAAAAAGGACAAAGTAATTAGAAAAATTGACACTCATTAAGGGACGGAGGGAGTAGAAAACAAAAATACTTATTATGCCATTGTGAAGGCTCAACAAGGTACTCTCGCCAATGTCTCAGCTTCTAACCTAAGCTAAATGTGATGTACAATACAAAACTACTATATCTATCAATGTGAAGGCTCAAATCCCTAACTTCCTCCTTGATAAATCGGTGCTCTTACCAATTGAACTACAATCTTAGTGAACTAAGGTGTACAATATTCATATCCATTCTTTTTATTTGATTGAAATCATTTCTAGTTAAAATTTTGGGTTTGAATTGGGTGTCTGATACCCATATATGAATATGCACTTTAGTAAGAATTACATAAATTACTCATAAATTATCCTTATTTTATGAGAGAATCCATATGTGAAAATTTTCAAGCATAAATAAGTTACTCATAGTTATTCCTTATTTTAAAATTAAGAGCATAACTTTTCCTTATTTCAAGATATATTGTTGGTCGCTAATTCTAGTATATATTTTTTAAAAAAAGATAGGTCATGGAATCGTTATATTGCCCCTACTATGTTGCGAATACATAAATACATTTAACCAAAGGGTAATTGACCAAGATAGATGATCCGAAAACACATTTGACATTTAAGGATGTGAAGGACCAAGAGGTCCTAATTTGTAATAAAAAATGGAAGATTAATTATTTATTTATTTTTTTGTTTCAATTGCCTAGTACCACCACCCACCATCATCTATTTCAGTTTCCCACCCCCACCACCACCGAACGTCCGCCCATCACCCCGACGCCGGAAACCATCTTGGACCCCTCCTAGCACCGGCAACCGACGCCCAGGCCATCCATTTTCCTCTGCCCCAACCCCCTAACCTTTCAAACTTCGGTACGTCTTTCCTGGATGTCTACAAGTGAAACCATGGTTGCCCTTTGTAAATATACATGGATATCAATAAAGGCAAATATGATTTCTCTTGCAGACATCCATGAAGACACGCTAGAGTGGTTTTGAGGGACTCAGATGTGAGTGATAGAGATGGTGGTTGCCGAGAAAATCAAACCTATATTCAGAAAATAACAAACCAAAATCAAACCCAGATTCAATACTTACTATCATCATTATTATTATTACAGTGTTGTTCTTGTTATTATTATTATTATTATTATTATTATTATTATTATTATTATTATTATTATTATTATTATTATTATTACAGCTATGGCACCAACTTAGGCCCTGTTTTTTTATACGGTTGGTGCGATATGGTAATGGTACGGTGCGGTGAAATTTGAAAAAGTGTGGTGAAGTGCGGTGAGAGTTGTGGTAAGTAGGGTAGGTGAAAAGAGAATGCGGAAAATAGAGGAGAAAAATGAGGATAGAGAAAAGTGAAAAGATATATTGGTAATAATTGTGGTGTGATATGATAAAGTGTGGTATAAATTAAAGAGTACAGTACGGTGCGGTACCGCACTGCAACCTACCGCATAAAAAAACATTGTCTTTAATGAATATATTATTGCTTCTGCATTCACAATAGGATGATTAATCGTGAGGTATTTGGCCAAACGACATTCCTAATATCTTCATTCCATTCATACTTTATATTGAAGATCCATTCATACGATAATCGGCCATATAAAGTGGAAAGTGGAAACACGTTATGTCATGCTGAACACGTTCTTATATGCTAAACTTTATTTATTTATTATTACCTTTGTTATTAAACTGATAACTATCTTTATTTTTTTTTGGGAAATTCCAAATGGTAGGCACCAACTATTGCCTATTCCAAGTGGTGAACACTCTTTTTATATATTTCAAATGGTAGGCTTAATTATCAAACAATTCCATACCGTAGGCATTATTTAACTTACCGTTAGAATATAAAAAAGAAAAAGAAAAATAAAAATTAATGTTTGCTCCCATCTGTTGACGCTCAAACTGGAAAAAACTCAACCCTCTCATCTCCTCCCCTGAATTCTTATGTGGTCTACTCCCATCTCCGACGCAGGTGGTGGCCGCCGTTCGACAGCAGCACCTCCAATAATGAAATTCCTTCCTTTATTATCCAACGATCTTGGTCACAGTGTTGATGCTGATGCCCTTCAAACAGTGAAATTATTAATGATAGTTGGAGAGTTGGGGATATTAAAGATGGTTGAATAAAATTTGAATTGTGCTTTGTTTGATGGAAAGCCAAAGGAATCAAGGATGAGAAACTCAGAGAGCGGGGAATCAGAATTCAATTGGGAAATGTTGAGAAAAAGCTCCAGGTCGCACCTCCACAGATATGGTGGAGCGTTGAATGTTGTGGTGTAAATAATTATAAGTGAGTTGATATATTTTAAATTGTAAAATATAAATTTTATTAAAAAAATAAATTAAAATTGAAAAGATAGATTGTGGCGGGAATATGGAAAGTTGTGACGCGGTGTGAAACCGCAACCAACCAGAAACATAAAAGAACCGGGCTGAGTTGAAGCATTAACTGAATTGAGTTTAATCTTTAAAAAAATACCTTTTATTACTCAGGATCAAACAAATCTTTGTATAATGCAACTTAGGGGTTGTTCAATAACACTATTTGAAGTAAGATTAGTTTTTTGACCCAATTAAAATATTAAATATATTAGATATTAGTATTCTTTTCCTGTGGTTGATTAGCAGTAGTTACGGTTAAATTTGTAAAATGTGGTTAAAGTAGTTAAGTTGATGGTAAGAATGACGAGTGTGATAAGTTTATATGTGGGTGGAAAAGAAAAAGTGATGTAAAAAAGTAGTGTGATGATTTTAATATTCTTCTTAGAAGGGTATGAAAGTAAAAAAAAGAAAAGTTTCAGTTTCGTTAATTTTGAATTGTCATTTAAAAGCAAAACATACTTCACATAAATTCAGAGTCTGAAATTCTCACTTAAAAGCAGCACAATACTATATTTTAGAGTTATTATTAGCACCTGTCTCCGCTGAAGATCATCAAGACCTTTTAAAACTTACCCCAATACATTCCTTTTTTTTTTTTTTGTTGTTACAATAATTTGAATGGTTCAACATCATCCAGCCAAAAGGCCCCTTAATCCAGCCACGAGATGCTTGTGGAAAGTTGAACAGAGGACAAATTGAACTTTAAAAAAGAAAAATCTTTCCAGATGTATGTTTGAGTTTGGCACATAATTATATTTTGGCCTTTGCTGCCAAACTGGTCTGATTCTGATGCCTCAGTCAGGGCCACATGCCTGACAGCCTCACATGCTGCTTATTAACCTCACATACACACCAAACACTTCCCAGCAATCCCTACCTTGTCTAACATCACACATGAGCTGCCCCTTTAGTAAGAATGTAAGATCACCTTCTTTGTTATGAGAAGATCATCTCTAAGATAAATTCAATCACTTAATCGGAGTCGTAGATGAGCATAAGAAATTCAGGGTCTAAGGATAAGAGAATATGATACAAACTAGGTCTGTCGAAAGAATACATCATCAGAAGGTATCTTTAACACCATCAAACTGGTAAAAACTACAAGCTTCACTGTTAAATAGACATCAAGTTTGCAGTAAAACATTGGCTATCCTGCATTAAAATGGCAAGTCTCTTCCGCTCCCGAGAAAACATCTGAAAATTTTGCTCCACCATCTTTCCTAACCATTCACACCTTGTTCTCCTTTACTGATACAATAGCAGCCTGAAATGACACAATCTGGTATCCTAGAATTGAGAAACCAAGGGGACATTGACTGGGAACTTGTCAATTTCGTCCATCCATGGGTTCTTCTCCTTGGCAGGGTTGATGGTTCTGAGAGCCTTCCACACGGCGCTGTTACACTTGAAACCGGACCCAAATGCAATCTGCCAAACTCGGTCTCCTCTCCTCATCCTTCCCTTGGCTTCTGAATACGCCAATTCGTACCACAGAGAGCTACTTGAGGTGTTTCCGAATCGATAGAGGGTCATTCTTGATGGCTCCATATGCCACTCGCTCAGCTGCAAGTTCTTCTCCAACTCATCGAGTACAGCCCTTCCCCCGGCATGGATGCAGAAATGCTCAAATGCCAGCTTGAAGTCGGGGATGTAGGGCTTGATCTTCATTTTCAATAACTTCTTCCCGATCAGGGTGGCCAAGAAGAGTAATTGCTCAGACATTGGAAGAACAAGTGGCCCCAGTGTGGTAATGTTAGTCTTCAATGCATCACCAGCCACTGCCATCAATTCTTTGGATAGGGAAACACCGATTTTGCCGTTGGGGTCCTCTTGTTGATACACACACGAAAAGCACTTGTCGTCAGAACCCTTGTGGGTCCTCACGGTGTGAACCAGCTGGTACTTGGATCTCCACCTGTCGGATCTTTTGTTCGAGAGGAGAATGGCGGCTGCGCCCATTCTAAACAGGCAGTTGGGAAGAAGCATGGAGCGCTCGTTACCAAGGTACCAATTCAAAGTGATGTTCTCAGTGCTGACAACCAAGGCGTACGAGTTTGGATGAACTTGGAGGAGTTGCCTAGCAAGATCAACAGAAATGACACCAGCACTACATCCCATTCCTCCTAGATTGTAACTCACAATGTTCCCTCGAAGCTTGTAATGGTTGACAATCATGGCAGAGAGGGAAGGGGTGGGGTTGAACAAACTACAATTCACAACCAAAATCCCAATGTCCTTAGGTTTCACATTTGTCTTGGCTAGAAGCTCATCAATGGCACTAAACATCACTTCCTCAGCCTCCTTCCTAGCAAATTCCATAGATGGGTTCGGAGGCGAGTTGTGAAGAGCCTCGGGTAGGTAGGTATCCTCCCCAAGACCAGACCTCTCAAGGATTTTCCTCTGGAAAGCAAGGATATCATCAGAAAACACACCAGCAGCCTTTGACTTCTCCATGAAGTAGGGCCTTGGGCACTTCAGGGATTCATTAGGTTTGTAGCATGAGAAGTTGACAAGGTAAACAGGGCGAGGTCGGGTCATAAAGTAGAGAGTGGACAAAAACACAATCAGGGTTGAGCAAATGATCACAGAAATCAGGTTGTATTGGAGGTGCTCCCAAAGCAAATAAATGTCCTGAACTGAGAATGTGGAGAGTTGGGCAGCCAATATGACCAGGAAAGGAGACAAGAAGAGGTACATGCCATGGGTTATAAGGTAATGGTAGCCAAGCTTGACATACTTCAGCCTAACAGACTGCTTGAAATCAGGAAGCTTTCTTGAACTTGAAGTTGATGGTGTTGGGGTTGATGTTGATGATGATGATGCTGGTGGGATCAAAGGTTTTTCCTCAGCCATTGATTCTTTCCCTCTTCCTTCCTGTTGGAAAATGACATGATTGAATAAGAATGAAGAATCAATGCAATTATGCAACAAAGGCTGTAATTATGATCTCAATCATCATGGTTTATGTGCATATTTATGTTCAAAAGTGAAACAATACCAACATCCAACAGTTCACCATACTAATAATGATGGAGCACCCTTCTCCAACAAGCAAATTATACATCATCAAATCATGATTCACTTTGCAACAAAAATATTTATTACTGTAGTGAATATCATGAGGTAACTTATGACTTCTGAGTAAACTTTATCTTTTGTTAAAGAAAAAAAAAGAAAAATGTTTTCTGCCCTCCTGCCATATCCCAGATTCTTTCAACCCCAAGACCCTCAACGTCATAACTTAAGATTCAACACCATAAACCAACCATTGAAGCTTTACTCCAAATTCCAACATATTATCATATTTTCTCAAAACGTTGACATTACATCACACCAGTTCAAGATTTAACACAGATAATGACACAAAAATAAACTCAATCAAAGAACCCAAACCAACCCATCTCGATTAAACATTCAAAAAACCAAAATCAACCCACAGATTGACCCCATTATTTAAACGAAATAACCGAAAACCCAGATCGAAAACTAACCTGAGAAATTCAAGGGCAAAGATCCCACAAAATCGAACCCAGATCGAAGGAAAGATTCGCGAGACGGCCCCCCTGAATCGAACAAGGGGGGAAGGGGGAATACGGACCAAATTGAATAGAATTGACTTTGAAAAATGAAAGAAACTAAATATAGGCGAAGACCCACTAAGATGAAAACTAGAATGTGTGTGGTATATATAGTATAATGAGGGGAGAAGAGTTGGAAGAAGACCCAGAAATGAAGAAGCTGGCAACAGGGCGAGAGACTTACGAGTTTCTCGGAATATTTATTGAGGCTGGGTTGGCTTGAGTTGCTAGAGAGAGAGAGAGAGAGAGAGAGAGAGAGAGAGAGAGAGGGGGGGAGTTGGGGGAGAGACAGATACAGCGAGGCGGCGCCCACCCGATTTGAATTGATTGACGGGTCGTCTGGGTTCAATTGAACTCAAGGCGAGGGGATTAACTGTGTTCTGCTTTATCAACGGTTTGATTTTGTGTGATGTATGTAAATATGTTCGTATGTAATTATAATCGCTGTGGGCTAGTTGCTAGCCGTTGTTAGGTCAAGTAGTATGATTTTAATTATTTTATTGTATTTTTTAAAAGGGTATGAGACGTCAATAATACTAATTTTGGGAATATTGGGCACTAATGATACAAATTATTTTTTTGGACACTGACAGTATCAAATATCGACATATTTTCCACCAACAGTACACCACCGATTCGGCCACCGATTCGGTATGGCTTTGACTCATGGTAAAATAATATAAGTCCATAATGTGTGACGTGGAAGGTGAAGCTTGGGTAGAAAATGTTGACGACAACACTAATTTGTCTTCAACGTGACACGTTATGGAGCCACGTCATCTTTCCGATGGGTTAAAACCATAACAACTCGACGGTATACTGTTGGGGGAAAATAGGTCAATAGTTGGTACCACTAGTGTCCAAGAAAATAGTTTGTATTATTAGTATCCAATATCCCCAAAGTTGATATTATTGACGTCCAAAAATCCATTTTAAAATCATATTATTGTAATCCCTCCATACTAAACATCAATTTTCTGTTTGATGTCTAGTGTTGAATTCATGTGGATCTAAAATGATTTGAATTTATGCTAGCAAAAATTCAAGTTCGTATAGATTTGGGTTGGTCAAATTTAGACGATAAATTGATGTTCGACCGTATTTTTCTTAGACTATAAAATCCGGACGGAGCTAAATTTAAGTCATAATCTGGTTTGGATAATAGAAAAAAAAAGAGATATTGTGTCCGAATATTCGGTAAAATAAATCAATGACAAAATCAAATTTGGATCAAACAAAATTTTTTTTTCCGAATCGGCAAAATTCAGATATTCGAATCAGATTAAAGTTTGTCAATGCTGATTTGAATATAGTACCTTTGTTCTATATTATTTGTCATTTTTAGAAATTATGCAGTCAAACTCAAAAAATTTTGACCATAAATTTGTCAATATATATAATGATTTGTTCAATAAAGTTACTGATTTGTTACATTAGAAATCGTTCAATCAACAAAAAGACAAATAATATGGATCGATCAGAGTAAGTTTTTAAGAGTGCTAGTATAGAAGTCATTCAGCTACTAAAAAGAAATGTTGTTCGTGTTCAGCGTTTAACAACTTCAGAAACATGTGAGTCAAAGTTGGAAGCTTCCTTGATTCATATTTGTGGGTTTCTTCCTATCATTGAAAATTAGGCTGTTTCTTATGTGACATGAGATAAATTTATTTTCCTTTATCCTATTTTTTTAATTTTATCTCATTTTTTGATTATTATATTATATTATATTATATTTATTTTATATAATATATATTTAAAAATTCATATATTTTAATGATGTGAACATATTCGTTATCTCACATCATAAAAGCACAATGTCTAAAGGCATTTTCTCAAAGTGACTTGTGCAAGCTTTCTCATTTGATCATTTGAGCGTTATATAAAGATTAACTATTTCTGTTTTACAGAAGGAAAAACTCTTAACTATTTTACTTTCATGTTACTTGTTCGCTTAAAGCGCCATTCTTTTATGCAACTGGTTAGTTGTGGTTCTATACTGCACCATAATTTTTTTAATTTCCACCACAACCCACCACAATCTACAATTTCAATTTTTATTTATCTTTTTATTAAAAGTTATACCAACCCACTTACAATTACTTCCATCATAACCTTCGACATGCCATCACAACTTTCCACAATCCACCACAATTTTAAAATTTCCACCACATCGCACCGCAACCAACCGAAAAAGAACGAGGCCTAATTAGTTGCTTCCCATTTATTCGGTTATTGTTCTGGGCTTTCAACTTAGCTCAAGTAGTCAAATCTGGCCCGACACTACTTGGTGATTACCCTTAGACCCCGTTCATTTATACGGTTGCATGGTTGCGGTGTGGTAATGGTGCGGTGCGGTGGAATTTGAAAAAGTGTGGTGAATTGTTGTGAGTTGTGGTGAATTTTGGTGAGAATTATGGTAAACATGGTAGGTAGGGATTGCAATAGGCAGGGTCTGGGGCGGGTCCAGTAGGACTGAACCCAGACCCGCCAAATTTTTTTCGACCCAGACCCGCACCCGAGACCTGGTGGGTCCCAAACATTTGGACCCGGACTCGCTGAGTCCGCGGGTCTATGGGTCCTTAGCGGGTCCTTATTGGATCTGGTGTATAATGAGACCAAGGATGATCAAATTATACAAAAGCTAAGGATCTTTAACATGGTTCTTTAAGTTTGTATGAATGAATGAATGAAACGAATGAAATGGATGAATGGATGGATGAAATGGACGAACGAATGAATGGAAATGAATGTGGAAATGATTGGGATGTAAGTTTCTTTGAATGATAGAATGATATTCAAATGATTCTTGAGATTGAAACAAAACAAGATCAATGAAATACAAAGAGAAACTTACGAATGAATGATGAACTTTGATTGAAACTTGATATTGGCGAGAAGGATCTTGGAAGGATATAGTCACACCACCTTCAAGAACTCTTCAATTCTACCTATCACCACCAAGGATGCCAACTCAAGGCTAGAAGTAGTCGATTCTCCCTCAAGAGAAACAAAACTAGCACAAAAGCTAGAGAGAAAACAACAACATGTTGAATTTGATTTGTATTGAATTATTGAATAATGTGTGATTACAAGGCACCCAAGGGGTCTATTTATACTAATTGAGGGACCCCCTTGGCGTGTAAAAATCAAGAAAAGGGGTGCATCTAGCTTACATCATCTAATACAAGTATGACAACATAAAGAAACAAATGTACATAAGCTAGATTAAAACAATGATAACTTGCTCTATTCTTGTCCAAATTCAAAGATTCAAAAGCCATTGTGAAGCTCCTTTGATGTAGATCATTTGATGCTAGGATGACTTTCACAACATCTTCATGGATCTTGAGTTATTGAGCAAATTACCAAACCACCCTTGATGAAGCTAGTTGGACGTTTGATTAGCATGAGTGATTGAAGCTCCTTTTGTATAAAATCAATCATTTGGCTCCCATGATGTATATTTGGGACCAAATCTACATTAGGATCCAACACTCATATATATTTTTTACTAGATTTATCAATTTATCGGGTTAATTTTATACGTGCGTAATTGTATAATAATGACTATTCTATTTAAATACACAAATTTTCAACACAATAAAAACATCTAATTCATTGTACGAGGCTATGAGCAAAATTCAATATAAAAACATTACAAAAATCATCCACACATCAACTCTAAGAGTGCAACAATACAACTTAAAGTATATATAAAAAAAAACACACAAAGTTCATGATTATCGCATTATACAACTCTAAGAATACAAATACACTAGGGTTTATATATATATATATATATATATATATATATATATATATATATATATAATATGACAGGTCCATGGGTCCGTGCCTGGACCCGGACCCGTTAAATTTTTAATGGACCCAGACCTGCCCCGAACCCGATGGGTCCAAAAATTTTGGACCCAGACCCGCCTAAATGGGGCGGGTCCGAGCGGGTATGAGGCGGGTTCAAGACCATCGCCATCCCTAATGGTAGGTGAGGAAAGAGAATGTGAAAATTAGAGGAGAAAAGTGAGGAGAGAGAAAAAAGAAGAGATATATTGGTGATGATTGTTGTATGGTGAAGTGTGGTAGAAATTAAAGAGTTGCGGTACAGTGTGATACCTCACTGCAATTTACCGCATAAAAGAATGAGACCTTAAGAAATAAAACCTAGTATATTAAGCAAAAGATATATTTAAATGGACTGTAAGGGTGCTATTGGCCAACTAGGAATGACAACAGGGTGGGTCGGGGACGGGGGATATACTCTCTGTGCCCGCCAGCTCCCCGCCCCTATCCCCATCCCCGTTCCCGTGCTCGTCGCCATCCCCGTTGTGGGTGGGGAAAATGACCCCGTCCTTATCCTCGTGGGTTTTCCGCTCCCAATGCGTATCCAACGGGGATTTAAATTATTGCTTTATTTTTTTATATTAAATTTTGCACTGGCAACAAGGTGGGTCGGGGACGAGAGATATACTCCTTGTACCCGCCAGCTCCCTCTCCCTATCCCCATCCCCGTTCCCGTGCTCGTCCCCATCCCTGCTGTGGGTGGGGAAATTGGTCTCGTCCTTATCCTCGTGGGTTTCCTGCTTCCAATGCGTATCCAACGGGGATTTAAATTATTGCTTTGTTTTTTTTATATTAGATTTTGCACTGATTATATCTTCTAACTTGTTCGCTTAGTAGCATTAGTATGCAAAAGCCTCAAGTTCGTGGAATCAAATTGGGTTCTTCTACTCCATCAAAAATTAAAGAATTTCAGTCGCTCAGTAGTATTAGATATCAAATTCGAATAAACATATTAGCACTTTTTCTTACATTACTTTGCCATTAACTATAAACGTACCCTTCAAATTATGAATATGACATTAATAATTTATGAGTAAATATTTAAATTTAATGTATAGCAGGGACGAGTATGTGCCTATGGTGGGCAGGTTATTTTCTCCAACGGGTAAGTGGGGTCCCCTCATGAGTATTTAATATCCGTCCTCAAACCCGTCCCCGTCCCCATTATATTGAGTGCGGGGATTTTTCTCTAGAGTAAAATCAGCCCCAAGCGGAGATGAGAATTTCCCACCATAGTAAATCGATGTGAGGAAAGAGGAATGGTTGAGTTTCAAGGTAAAAAGGTGAACCAAGTATGTGAATTAGATTTGATAGATGCATGTATTTGTCTCTTGAATATATGGCTGAGTTTCTCAAAGAATATAAGATGGTGAGTCAATAAATGTCATCTCTTAATCATGAGTCACGCATGGTGTTAAGAAGGACATTTGTAGTTCATATATATTTTTCCTAATAAGTTCAAAATGAAACATGAAAATGATAATAATATATACTATTTCTCGTATTTATGCTTATTGAGGAATAAAATATAAAGTAATTATTTTTAAGGGTGAAAAGTTTAGCATATAACTAGCCACAAATTTCTAACATGCATACAATTAATGAATATTAGATTTTTGTCAAGAATGTCACATCTCCTAATGAGTAGTGCCAATTGTGTGTTGCCTAATAAGAAGGGCAGCCAAAATAGATAGATCACTGTCTAGATCTCTCAGCAAAGGTTCAATGCACAGATGCTAAAGAACATTTGGGTAATCAAAGTGACAGTAAATACGAGATTAGAATGGGTAGTCCATCATAACTGTAGAAATTAAATGTGGTGTGTGATAAATTTGGTTGCCAGCTTCTAGAAAGTACTACTTAGGCAAGAGGACATGGGCACACATGCCACTGAGATAGATGCCAGCCACATACTTGTCCAACTTTACTCTTACCTGAATTCATTGGTTAGGTTTTGTATGGACAGCCTTAGCAGACCTAATTTACTGTACTTCCCAAGTCAACACCCAAGAGAGATAGTGACTCGGGTGGGGACGGGGCAGTGACAGATCTAAGTCTTTTGATCATGGGTGATCAATATATTGATATATTCATCTGACACATAAAATCTATAATATTTATCCCAAACTATATCAAATCACTATTTTTTTTTTTACTGGTGGTCGTAGCCACCCAAGGACTAACTTGGGATAAGCCACTAGGGCGGGGGCTATGCAATTGTGGTACCTTAATCGTGCTAGCCGGGCTTGGATAAAATTGGAATTTAACTGGAGTGTGTAGAAATTGATCAAGCCAATCATAAATCCGTGAAATTAAACCTAAGATTGGCAAGAGAGTGTTTGACTAACAACTTTTGGAGTAATTTTAGCTTTTGATGCTGTTAACTTTTCGAACCATGTCGAAAAGATACTTAAGCGTTTGATAAACGATTTTTCACATTAATTCTTTGGATTTAATAAACTAGTTTTCAAAAAATTATTTAAAGAAACTTTTTGAGGTAGTTTTTCACAAGCAACTATTTTACTCAATATTTTCTCTGCGATTAGCTTAGTCAAACAGTTAAAGTCAAATAACTAATCTAAACAGCTACCAACTACCAACTGGTTGTTAAACATAGCCTTTATAAGGCCTCGTTATTTTATACGGTACCGCGCGGTGTGGTACCGCATTAAACCATACTACTCAATATTCTATCACACTTCACCACACTCCACCACATTTTGGCCCTGTTTGGCAACCAGCTGATAGCTGGTAGCTGGTAGGTGTTAGCTTGTAGCTGTTAGCTGATAGTTTTTTGGATTAGTTGTTCGACTTTAGTTGTTTGGTTAGCTGATTGCAGAAAAAGTGTTTGATAAAGTAGCTTTTTGTGAAATGCTACATCAAAAAGTTTCATCAACTAGCTTTTTGAAAACTAGCTTTTTGGGTCCAAAAAGCTAATATAAAATGTTACTTACCAAACACCTCAAGTAGCTTTTTAACCTTGGTCAAAAAGCTAAAAGCTATCTAAAAAGTTAAAAGCTATCCAAAAACTGGGTAGCCAAACATCCGCTTTACCAAAATCATTACCAAAATATTTTCTTACTTTTCTCTCTTCTCATTTTTCTCATCTACTTTTTACATTCTCTCTCCTCACCTACCACACCTGCCACAACTTCCACCACAACTTACCACAGCCCACCACACTTCACCATACTTTTTCAAATTCCACCGCACCGCACCGAAGCGGTACCTTATAAAAGAATGGGGCCTAAAGTCGACAAAAAAATTTGGTTAACTAAGTGTCTGTTTGGCCTAGTTTTTGAGCTTCTGGAGTTAAAAAGCACAAACTAGGCCAAACGGTCTGTTTTTTAGAAGCTAATAATTATTTTCCAAAAACAGTTTTGGCCAAAAATAGCTCCAAAAATAGAAACAGTAAATTGCTGCTTATGCTTCTTATAAACTAATCACTACTCAATCTGTGACATTCTTTAGTGATTAGTTTCCATAATTTCAAATAAATATTATGATTCTTATAAAGATATCATTTAAATATTTAAATAATATGTTATTTAGAACCTTTAATATTATGTCAAACATTTTTTATTATCTAATTCTTTTATGAATATGATATTTAGTAAATGTTCTATACATAAATATTTAATTTAAAGAATTGCATAGTTAAGATCATATATAATTATAATAATAATTTTTATTACTATAACAACAACTATACGATTATAATTATTCTTAAAATTATGATAATCTGTCTAAAAATTAATAAAAGATAAAAATGTATATAATCATATGATAATTTTACTCCAGAAAAACACATAATAATTTTTAAAAGTTAGGCTAAACAATTAAATTTAGTAAAAGCACTATATTGTAAGTTAGGCCAAACACTTTAATTTAGTAAAATCACTTATGTCATAAATTAGGTCAAACACTTAAATACTTCTCCAAAAATAGCTTTTATAAAAATTATTTGTAAGAAGCAAAAACACCCTTTTAGAAATTAGATCAAACAAGCACTAAATCAAGGAACTAACGAGCTGTCTGTTTTAATTAGCTCATTATTTTCGAACAAAAGATTGATTGAATCGAACTGATTCATATTTGCTATATTTTAGTAATTTTTTTGAGCTAAAAAGTCCTAAATTATTCATTTATTTTGCTGCTAATTTTATTTTTCTAAGTGCCACTAAGTTGGACTAACAAGAATATATAGTCAATGGGCCAAGTTTTTAGCCCACTGCTACTTACTACTTTCGTCACCACTAGTGTCTAGTGTTACGGGGTCAGGAGGCCATTACTTTCTCTAAAAGTCATTTGGGTTATTGAACTTCAACGATGATCCATGAAATTATTAATGGATTATAAAATTTCAAACACATTATTATGAGGTTCCAATCTGTGAGTAATATCAATTATTATTTTCTTAATATTTTTTTTACATGCACTAAGTATTAGACCTGACAATCGGATGTGTCGGATCGAATTCGGATCGGATGACTTCGGGTTCGGGATTGTTCGGATCATTCGTGCTCTGCCTCGGATCGGATTTGGTTCGGGCATAGTTCAGATTCGGTTTAACTCCGGATTGATCTTGACCGGGTCGGATCGGGTTTGGGTCGAGTTTGACTGGATCGTGCTCTTCGGGTGAGAGTCGGTTGAAACTTTTCCCGAGTTGGGTTGAGTCGGGTTTGTTCAAATTCAAATCGGGTTAATTCGGTTGCTTGCTTTCGAATGAATCCAAGGTTGTATCTACATTCTGGTAGGATTGCTTTCGGGACAGATAATTTCCATCTAAATTTAACGGTGAATAATTTCCCACTAAACTCCACTTAGAAATTATTTTAATTATTTGTAGCTTTGAGTACTCAATTTCCATCTAAATTTCCAAGAAAATTATACCACTAAAAAGATTGAAAAGCCTCTCCATACTTCCTTTAATTTAACATATAATAAAAATCCCACCAAAATAAATATTTTAAATTATCGAACTCCCTCCAACCTAAATTTCTTAAACTTTTAAACAACAGTCACCAATAATAATTTCATTTTCCTCTCTACCAACTTTTCTTAAACTTGAACTAATTCAAATTTGGAGGGAATTGCTAGTTAGAATTTTAGCGAGGAGGGAAATTAGTGGGTGCCAAAAATTTAATTAGAAATTTTGTTTCTCTCCTAAGGCTAAAATTTAATTAGAATTTTTGTTTCCCTCCTAAATCGGGTTGGTTCTAATTCGGTTCGGCTGTAGGTTAGTTCTAGTGTGTCTCGAATCGGGTAAAATTCAGTTCTGATGCGTCTCAGGTCGGATTAAATTCGGTTCGAACGACTTTCGGATGCGGGCTTATTCGGGTTTAGCATGACTCGGATTGGGTTCGGACCATTTCATATTATTTCGGATGCTTTCCTTGTTCGGTTACCTTCGCGTTTTAGATCGGTTCGGTTTCGGATCGGATTTGATCCGGGTTTCGTATGAAGACCGGGTCCCGACATTCGGATGCGGATCGGGTTCGAATTCGGGCGGATCGGATTTCGGGTTTCGGATAAGGATTGCCAAGTCTACTAAGTATGAAACCTTTCTGAAAATCACTCAAAATATACAAAATAAAATTATTAAAAAAAATTAAAATTGATATTTCTTACAAACAGGAACCTCATAATGTTAATTGGAACTTATGGTCTATTTGGTTTTGGCCTCTTGAGATCAATAACCCAAGACATTTTGATAAGGTGTACACTCGCGTATATAAATTACTCTCAATTTCCTCTTTCAATGTGAGATATTTTTCTTTTGCCCCAGCCGGGATGTTCTCCCTCAACCAATCATGTGACACAATGTATTAGGAGCTCCTGAGCGACTAAGAATTTATTCAGGGTAACTCTAATAATAGTCATTCCTCGATAAATTACTGATCACATTTATATTAAAAAGTTATTCTAATATGACTTATTAGTCACACTCACAGTAAAATATTAATGTTGGGTATAGTGTCCTAATTTAATTCAAAATCAAGTTTAGAAATTATTAATTATTTCCTTTTTCTGATTGATATTGCTTAGTCTTTAGGTAGGATGATTTCAGCAGAATGACTATTCTAGGACAAATAGGCTTGTTATAAGTACTATAATATTCAATGTAATATAGTGTGACCAAATTATGTGCCTCTAAGGCACCTTCATATATAAGATCTCCTTTTAAGATCTCTGAGGATAATGGAACAATAAACCAAGTAATTAACTTAATCACTATGTTGGTTCCATCACCATAATGGAAAAATGTAAAGATTGGTAATTTGTTAAGGTATATTATTTGTAAAAGAGAACTTTGACTAATATACTTTAATGTAAAGATTGATAATATACTTTGTTTTATGTACATGCATAATCCTCTGACTTAAAATTATTGGTAACAGTAAATTAACCTTTGACCGAACCGAAAAACTACAGTTATGACTCTTGGAGGAAAAAAGGTCTAGCTAACCAATCTAAAAAACCCGAACTGAATCCCTCCCCTATTCAAAATCATCAGTCTTGTGGTGCTGGCGTGGTTGTCAACGACGTTCCCCTCAAGGATGGCCCCGTTGTGTTTGGTTTACCATCTAATGAGAAGCGTCTTTACTCCCTTTTTGTTGACATTTTGCCTATCAACTTGGGACGCTCGAGGCTTAGGAGCTTATTTAGCAAATTTGGCGTTGTTATTGATGCATACATCCCTGCTAAAGTTGGAAAAATGGTAGAAAATTTGGTTTTGTGCGATATGCGAATAAGGATGAGGGGAGTAAGGCCATTAAAAGGATGAACCTTAGAACGGTCGATCACTGTAAGCTTTTTGTTTCTTGGGCAAAATTCAATAAAAAGCTAGCTGTTGGATCTACTACTACTGCAAAAGTTAGCCTGAAGTGGATCCCGAAGAAGAATATTGGTGGAGATCTTTTGTCGAATTCTTTGCATATCTCGTCCCCTGGTGACGCTAACAATGAGATGAGGACCTGTGGAAAGGATGACAAGGTTGTGCCCAACTCTCTCGAGGAGTCCGACTGTGATGGGTCTGGGGATGCATCAAGTAGAACCATTACGGATCCTATTAGTGTTGATTTGGATAGTAACAAGCATGGAAACAAGTTGACTTACAAGAATGCTCTTTTGAGTGGTCCCAGAACCGATCGGGTGGATCTTAAGGATGAGGAGCTGAGAACGCACTCTCAGCATCTTGGTTGAATCCGTTGATGACGGGGCTGAGCGTGACTTACTTGCTGATCTTGAGGATTCTATAATTGAGGCTTCAAAGAGTAAAGCTAAGGGTAAGAGAAAACAAAACATGTTGATGAAGTTTAAGTGGCAGCTTGTTAGAGAAGCAACGTCTAAAGCTGGTCGTGGCCAAAAGGATAATCAGAAAGTTAAGGTGGCCAGACGTGAGAACAACTTGGAAGTTGATAGTCTTGATGATATTGAGGCAAGGATTGAGCGTATGGTTGAGACAATTAGCAAAGATATTGTAACGCCCCAACCTTAATCACAAGATTAAGACTATACTTAGAATCCCAAACCTGTGATTAGCGCAGCGGAACACCTTAGGTCGAGGCATTACCGCCGTCCCTACTCGGGACAAGGCAACAACCCAAAAGAACATCATTAAAACAAATAAACATTACATGTTATACTTCCAAAACATAATTTCATACTTTAAACAACCATTAAAGAGAACAACTACAACACTTCTTCCATAGACATGGGTACTTCAGACACGCGACTCCCAAGTCGACCAGGATACCTCACCCACGACTACCTTGCTTGTAACACGTGATTACCCCTGCTTGCCTTTGCCTTTACTTTGGGTGCTCGGACCCCCCTAAAACAAAACATTAAAACATTGCGAAAAGTGAGTGGGGAAACACTCAGTACGTAAACCTCCAACACGTCAAACCGTTTGAAAACGGTTTTAGTGCCGGCATTTAAATTCATTTTGAAAACGGGAAAGGGGATATAAAACACTAACTTGAAATGACATGAGCATAAACATATACATGAGTAAAATAACTTGAATTCATAAAGAAAGAACCTGTCACATGAACTTAGAAGTAAATACATAAACTTAAGAGTTTTGGGTCCCCTTTAGATCGATGCAAAGCATCTCGCGACGCACGCCCAAACCGACCGAGTTTGGATGGGCGATCGCTATGCAATCGACATCGCCAGGTCTAGGACACTCTGATCAGGAGCATCTAAAACATAAAAGGCTAGCACTTCTCGTAACTAGCTAGAACATAGAACATAGAAACCATAAAATGGGACCGCTTAAAACCATGAATAACATAAAAGCATAGATTAGCATAAATCGTAATCATAAAGGAGCAATAATCATAAAAGCATAACTTAGCATAAATCAGAACCATTTAGCATAAACCATAAACATTTATCATAAACCGTAAACATTTAACAAAACCCGTAAACCTTTAACCTAAACCGTAAACTTTTAACATAAACCATAAACCTTTAGCATAAACCGTAAACATTTAACATAAATCGTAAACATAAAGTATAAATCGTAAACATAAAGCATAAATCGTAAATATAAAGCATAAATCGTAAACATAAGGGAGCGAAGAGTTGGACAATTCGCGTACCTTGAACGTGTGGACTGCTCGGGGGTGATCTCGGCCGGGGAATGGCTCGGGTCGAGGCTGAACTTTGAGCTTAAAATGATAGAGTTCGGTATTAGAATAGAAGCTATGAAAAGGTGAGGGCATAGGGCCTCACAATAGAGTTTTGGAAATAAATTGTATAAAAATTTCAGGTTTTTATGACAATAGTATTTTGGTCGTAATTCGGGCTATAGAACTCGGATTTCGCTATGCGAGTACTTTTCGGAAAGGGAAAAATACACTCTACAAGTTTGTTGGCCGGCCAGAGGCTAAAAAGGATGAGAAGGGCTCGGAAAAAGCTCCGGACAGCAACAGTGAAATACGGAAATATACTCTTATGTGCGGTTTTGTCGTTTAGACCAAATCAATAGAACTTTGTAATTTCCTTTAAACTCAAAGGAGCTCTATGACTTAAAGAATACTTGTAAAATATAGACCTTAAATTTCTCAAAGAGACTTTAAAACTCTAAAGTAAAATGAACTCATTTCCTTAAATTTATGAGTTTTCGGTAAATTAAAACGGTAAACGTAGAATAGTTTAAAAGATCTCGGGGTTCCTTAAAACCTTTAAAACCGAGTTCCATGGTTCCTACTTATGGAATATATCATAAAAGTCATATGACTTAAGTTATACACTCCTAAAACCCATTATAAATCCAATATAATCACATTTGATCCCTTAGAATACTTAGGTACTTACCCAGAAAATTCAGTTTTGCAGCTCAGTTTCCGGGTCCTATAACTTACTCTCCCGTCATCGGTTTAAGGCATACCATACATTTTTGGAAAGCTTGAAACGTCTCCTACAACTCTTATGTTGAACACTTTCTCAAACTCCAACTCCATATGGACGGAAAATGCCCAACAAAACACTGACTCCAAATTCGTATATAAAAACATACCTTTACGGTTTTGGCTCTAACTTGAGCTATACAAATCGAAAACCCGAAATTCCAAAGCCCGGTGTTTACTAACATTCTTGGCTACATTTTTACACCATATTCTGGGCTCAAAACTAATTTTAACGTCTCCCATAAAAATCACATTTTGGGCAGAATGTTTAGGGTCAGATTTTGCCCTCATGCATAGTTTACTTGCATCCAACCTTTACACTAATGAAACACCTATTGCACTATACCCAATTCCTCATAAATTTCCAGAAGTTAAGCCTCTAACATTAGCATCCATACTTGTAAAATTCACATGCACAATATCAAACTACATGCACTTAAACTACACTACCATTAACATCCTTTTCATCACAATTTTCATGTAAACCATCCAAACAACTCAAGAATACTCACTAATCTTTATCAAAACAGAAAGTGTAACTCAAAAGTTCTTCCAATCCAACATGCATGACTATAGATCATCATCATCTTCAATAATTCACAAGAACCTCAACATCTTTCACACAAACTTGAACCAAAATACCTAGCTTTACTCACTAAAATCAACTACCACAATTTGTACTCTAAATTCATGAAAAAGAGTAGTAATTTAATACAAAAACATCATGGTAAAACTATAATATCAAAACCTTCAAAATTCATAACAATGGAGAAAGAGAAAACTAGAGATATACCACTTGAAAAGATGAATAAAATGGACTAGGATGAAGAGGGAAGTGGGAGCTTCTTGTGGGTGCCGGAAAAGTGACCGGAATCTCGCCGGAAAAAGGCCGGCGCCGGCGAAACAGTGGAGGGGGCTGGGGTTGCTGCTGCTCGGCGTGAAGAAGGAGAAAGGGGGCTGAGTTGTTGTGAAAGATTTGGACTAAAATGACTCCTAGGCTCCCCCTTACTAATATATAATACTCCCCCTTTAAACCAAAAATAAAAACACTACTAATCATTGCAATTATAACACTAATACTCTCATATTAACAATACTAATATTATGGATAAAAAGAATAAAATTGGTAATACACTACCACTTTAGGTTGTAATAAATTTAATCGGGTTAAAAAGACGGTAAATCGGTAACCCGAAAATAAATTCGTTTCGTTGCGGAAAATTAATTTATAAATAAACCGACTTTAAAATAAAGTCATAGAACCTACAATAATTATACAATAAGGTCCAAAATATACTGTAACAAAATTCGATTAAGAATTTTGATCGGTAAAATTTGCCGCTTCGCCATTCCTCCGAGACCTGTCACCATTAGCTAACCACAAGGTACAAAGTATTTAATTAACAAATTATAACTAATTAAAATAGATTAACTACTGTAATACGTATGATTTAGGGCGGGGTATTACAGATATAGGCGTGCGATTCCCCGATGATCCACCAAACTGAAGTTTTTTATTTTTAAGAGCGTGTTTGAGTTGTGGTGGTTTTTGGCAGTCGTTGGTGCGGCCATCCTTGCTGTGTTTTTTATTTAGCAATGTAGGATGTATCTTTTTATCTAGCGTTGGTTGGTTGCTGTTCTCTTTGCGGTTTGCTGTATTGTGTAATCTCTTGAGCCTTTTGGCTATCCATAATAAAAAAAAAAAACCCCGAACTGAACCAGTGTGCAGGGGAGTTGCTCGCAAATGTCTAGATGAAGCCACGCTGAAATAGTTTTATACTTGTTGAGAAAGTTAAGAGACATGTGGAACAGTGGAAGAGGCTTAGATTAGTACTAATGGGGCTTAGCAACATAAGTGTAGTTTATCTTCACAGGAATCAAGCTTCCAAGTTCCAACACACCCGGTTTTTTTTGTGCGACAATCTGGATGCAGTGAATTATATGGTATGACAATGTTGTGAAAAGTGTGGTATGATATGGTAAGATATATTAAAATTTATGGTAAGAATGATTGATGTGGTAAATAATGAGAGAGAATGTAAATAATAGGGGAGAATAATGAGATAAAATAAATATGAGGAGAGAGAAAATTATGATTGTTGTAGTAAAGTGTAGAATAATATGCGCAAATTCTAGTATAAGACCGTCTCATGGTAACTTATTGTAAGACAGTCTCCTCACAGGGTGACATTTTTAATATTTTGCTATGACTAATAAGTATTATTAGAATGGCTTTTTAATACAAAGGTGACTAATAATTTTTCAAAAGGTGACTTTTATTAGAGTCATCCAAAATAAATTATTAGTCACCCTGATATTAATAAATAGTCATTACAATGTTATACGTCTTACGATAAATTTATGGTGAGACGGTCTTACATAAGAATTACTGAATGATATGATATGGTATGAATCGTAAGTGTAAAAAATGTGGTAAGTGCGGTGTGGAACCGCCCCAAAGAACCGGGCACAAATCTAATTATGCTAATACTACTTTTGTCCCAAAATATTTGTCATTTAACTAAATTTTGACAATTAATTATTCATAAATTACATTGAGTTACAATATGAAAGTATTACCATTAAAAAAATATATTAGTAAAAATTAGAATGAAGGTAATTTCATATAGTAACTAATTGTAATTTGAAAATAATCAACGATCAAAATTTAGTTAAATGACGAACATTTTAGAAACAAACATTTTCTACTAAACAACTTTCAAAGTTGTTCGAATAACGAAATAGCCTGGCATTCACCCTCCCTCAGAAAAGGATTGGGATGAGTCCTGAAACAAAATGGAAGGATAACAGAGTAGCATGCCCAACCAGGACTTGGGCTACCAGCACTTCAAATGGAGTTTAGTGCAGTGAAAAATGGCATGGAAAGGGCCATTGAGAAAAGATTGTTCAATATAGTGATCAACACTGATTCCATGAAGGTAGTTCGTCTTCAAGGGACAAATGTTGAGTCCGCCTTTATGTGACAATATTCTTTACTATTGCAGTTCTTTATTACGTTCTTTTAATTTCTGCAAGATTAGGAAAGTACTTAGGTCCGAAGTTTAGGAAACCCATACTCTAACATAGAGTGCCTGAAGAAAAGCTCTTCCTTAACAGTCTTTATTACTGTACTATGACTCTATTACCCAAAAATATAGAGTGATGATAAGTGTTTTGCCGCAAGACACTTCTCCCCAAGACACTTCTTAAATGTCTTGTTTCCTATGAAATTAGTACTTATTATCGTTTTTAATCCTAATTTTTTTGACAGCTATCATTTATTATCGATTATAAAAAACTTGGAATGTTGTTGGTTACGCCAACAAGTAAAATTGACACCCTAACGAGTGAACCCTATCCGTTAGACATATTTTAGACTTTTTTTGCAAATTTTTAAAAATATAGATAAAAGTGTGGTTTTATATCATTTATATATATTATTATAGTTATAGAAGTCAATCATATAATTTTTTTAAAATTTAATTTACAAATATATATATTTTATACAATGATAAGACACTTAATATATATCTTGTCCAAGACATTTATAATTTTCGATATAAAAAAAGTTGGGCCAGTCTTAGATGACCGAAAGACGGACAATAAATAAATCAACCAACAAAACCAGTCTTCCGTACTACTCTGAGCTCTCATTTGATCGTACTCTGCTCCATTTACTCCGCCGTGTGATCTCCGACACATTTTACTCTTCAGAGGCCCCCTAACTATCTTTAATCTCCCTCAAATATGTCGGCAGTTTCAAGAAACGACGCACTCCATGTCTATTTTCTGTGATACGACGTCGTCATGCATTCTGTTTTTTATTTTTGATTTTTTTATAGTAGTAGATTGAAATTCATCGGCCATAAAAAATCTTCTTACTTTCCCATTTGGTCTCACTCTGCTCCTCTCTCTGCATCAGAAGCCAGAGATTTTGGGATGTTGCCCATGCCATTTTCGATTTTACAGGTTTATTTTATCTTCTCTCCCTTTCTTAATTCAGCTTGAAGAAATGTTGCCAAAACTTTTGAACATCCCATTCCGAGATTACATTTCATCATATGTTAATCAAGCTCTGCCCAGTGCCCATTAGTCTATACTACACTCATTTTGCTGGAGAATTCTCATCTGGGTCCTTGAAATTCTCATTAAATTTGTGAACTTTACCCCAAAAAGAAAAAACCCAAAATGGTCCAGGGTAAGTTGGAGGTTTCCAAGCAAAAATATGCAACAAGTACCCTTGTGATTGGGTATGCCCTTTGTTCAAGCTTACTAGCTGTGATAAACAAGTATGCCATCACAGTATTCAACTACCCTGGTTTACTAACTGCATTGCAGTACTTTACCTCTGCTTTTGGGGTTTGGGTTTTGGGGAAATTAGGGTTGTTGCATCATGATCCCTTCACATTTGAAAATGCCAAGAAATTCATGCCTGCTGCTGTGGTATTCTACCTTGCAATCTTCACAAACACTAACCTTCTTCGGCATGCCAATGTCGACACTTTCATTGTCTTCCGATCATGTACTCCTCTCTTGGTTGCTCTTGCTGATACTATATTTAGAAAGCAGCCATTGCCCTCTAAGCTTACTTTCATGGCTCTGTTAATCATCTTAGGAGGTGCTGTTGGGTATGTTGCGACAGATTCTGCTTTTTCATTGACTGCTTATTCATGGGCATTTGTGTATTTGGTGATTATCACTACTGAGATGGTTTACATCAAGCATATGGTGACTAATCTTGGTCTGAACACTTGGGGTTTTGTGTTGTACAACAATCTATTGTCCTTGATAATGGCACCCTTGTTCTGGTTCATCACAGGGGAGTATAGAGATGTTTTCAAGGCCATGTCGTTGAATTCTGGGGATTGGTTTGATTCCGCTGTTGTATCTGCTGTTGGATTGTCCTGTGTGTTTGGGTTGGCTATCAGCTTTTTCGGGTTCGCTACTAGGAAGGCGATTTCTGCTACTGCATTCACAGTTACTGGTGTAGTTAACAAGTTTCTTACGGTTGCAATCAATGTGTTGATTTGGGATAAGCATGCTAGTCCAATCGGGTTGGTTTGTCTGATGCTTACGATTGTTGGTGGAGTGTTTTATCAGCAGTCGGTTACTCGTGCTGGAACTGCTCCATTGCAGCGCGACTCTGCTCAGTCGAAGGACATCGACACTGAGAAAGGCAAGACTTCTGGGGCATGATGCTCCTTTGTTGATAGAGGTAGAAGATGACTGTCTATGCATACTAAAATTATGAAGCAGAACATATTCTTGTGTGGCTAGATTTTGTTATCTTGTTTTGAAGAATAGCTTGTTCTAGTTCAGATGTGACTGTTCTAGTCTAGCAGTAGATGTATGTTGGCCGTAGGCAGCCATTAGGAGATCGATGTTAGAACTTATGACTTTAGAAGCATGCGCCTAATATCCTGATGATATAGCAATTGAAAAAAAAAACATGCTGATATAGTAGAGTTGTATATATGATCATGAACCTTGAGATTCTGAGGAATCTTTCAGGAAAAATGTTATCAAGAATGAGTGTTGCAAAAATCCGTTTAGATTTTAAGTTGATAGTTGAATGTCTAAGAATGATTTTTATTTTTTATACTTTGATAATTCCTATAGCCCACATGAATGAGACAAGACCTTTATTGGTCAAAGTTTTCCGTAATTTATAGGGTTTTTGGATAAAACTATGATAACCATTTTGACTCAAGATCTTAAATTATTCATATTTTACATTTTTGTAACTTTTATTAATATTTTTTTAATAATTATATATATTTATCAATTATAATAATATAATACTTATTAGCTAGGTAAAAAAAATATAATAATAGCCTAATTTTATCAATCATAGTAGAAAATCTACATTTTATATATAGTTTTATATTTATGAAATAAATATAAATAAATAATTATTTTTAAATTATTTATAAGTTGTAGTAACCCCGAAAATAACGAAATATACCTTTAGAATGATTTAAATACATTTACATTTCACCTTATTAGTGATTTAGAATAAATGCAAGATGGTTAAGAGTCATCTTATGTCAAGATGTTTATCATTTTCGTTTTGGATATATATTATTATATAAGGTTTCCGTGATTATTTTTTTACCTCATTTTTGAAATTTGTCATTTTTAGTACTTGACTTTTGAAACCCTATTATTTATAACTTTGTGGGTAACTATTTGTAAGTTTTTTAGACCCCATACTTTGGTGAAAGGCATTATAAAAGTAGGTTTTTTATTTGAAATTTAATTTTTTATATTATTTTTTATCCAATTTCCAATATACCTAAACACCAAAGCTGTTGTTGTGGAATGATCCATGTCATTGTATCTGTTTGAAGGTACTTTCGAAGTTGGTGAAGTATTGTTGCTGAGTGCTTATGTTCAACTTTGCAATTAAGATGATCAGACTTCTTAGATTTTGCTGGATTGTAATGTATCTCATCCATGGGTAATGGAATTCATTGTGGTACCTTAATAATAATACATTCATCATATGTCATAAACTTTTAAAAATGTTGACACGTAAAACAGATTACTTGCAAGTAAGTATTAAGTACTCCTAGTTTTTTTCATTATTCTGACTTTGTTTATTTTGTATTGTTTCAAATTAGTAAGTTCTTTTTTGGAAAAGGATTATTGGAAGATAATACACTGAACTTTAGGGGTATTGGACAATAATGCACTGAACTTTTTTCTTGGACTCTAATACACTGAACTTTGAGGGTATTGGACAATAATGCACTCAGAACAATTCAACTGGTGGTTGACGCGGTGGTTGTCCCACTTTGGGTATCGTTTTTCTATTTTTTTCCAAAAAAAATATATTAGTCATCCTGCTTATGTGTACTTTCTTGCACGGAAAAAGTTTTTTCTGAAAAAAATAGAAAAACGACACCTCAAAATAGGACAGCCACCACGTCAACCACCAGCTGAATTGGTCTGAGTGCGTTATTGTCCAATACCCTCAAAGTTCAGTGTATTAGAGTCCAAGAAAAAAGTTCAGTGCATTATTGTCCAATAACCCTAAAGTTCAGTGTATTATCATCCAATAATCCTTTGGAAAAAAAAAGTGGTTATATATTAGACATTGTGTAATTTTAATAGGTGTAACAGGTTTTGGAATTTGAGTAAAATTGTGAAATTTGAGATAATTTATATTATTTGTGTTGTTTGTATATGGAAATAATAGATGCAAAAGGTTTAAATCATGAGAGTTTCCTGATTAATTTTCCGATACCACTAGGAGAAAAGGTTGCTCCCGGTCATAACTGGAATCAGAATTAGAAGCAAAAGTTTGCTTTCGGTCAAAATTGGGACCAGGAGTAGAACCTCCAAAAATAATAGGGATCCCAGTGCTACCCACCCCTAGTTATTATGCACGGTCGGTCGCCATTGCCTTATTCCTATCCATCAAGCATGCTAATGGATCAAGTACGTAAGTCTAGTTTTCTCACTATGTAATAACCCCTTCACAAGACAGTTCATATGTGCACTGATACAAGGCTTAGTCAGTAGGTGAACTACACGAAATGGATTAAGCTTAGGGTGCGTTTGGTAAGATTCCTAGGAAATTTTTTCCCGGGGAAAAGTTTCCCTGGAAAGTTTTTCATTGGAAATATTTCTCCGGGAAAAATTTCCCTTAAACCCCCAAGGGAAATTTTCCCTAGGAAAACCTTGCAAATGGTGGGTCCCTTGTAAAAACTTTCCCGAGGTCAATGTACAACCAAACGTGGGGAAAATAAGTCAACTCGGGAAAATTGACCATTTCCCTAAGGTTTTTAACTAAACAAACGTACTCTTAGTATTGTTGGAAAAAAGAGGGAATAGGATTAGAATTTTCTTAGATAAAGTGAGTCGAAGACGTACAGAGACACCCTAATTGAGAGTTTGAGACTGTCCAATTCAATTATCAGAAAGTGGGGGGGGGGGGGGGGGATTGAAGAGGGCCATGCGGTTGTGCGAGGGGAGGAGGGAGTGTTTGGATAGCAATGTCATCGATAGGGTTGGTAAAGTATGAATACAACATGGATATGAGAGGCAAATGACTAGTTTATCCACATTAATGAGAGCGACCACCGCGGACGACTGTCCGCGAGTGACAATGGCAGAAGTATGATTTTCTGGGCGTCGTTCTTCAGCCCCTTCCAGTTAGTGTTTTGTATTTTCATTTTCTTTTTTTTTTCTATTTCTAACGACAGTTGATGACAAGCCTACGGAATGAAATTGTTTGTCAATTAAGCGTACCATTTGAAATATGTAAAAAAAAATGTTGACAACTTGGAATAGACAATAGTTGGTACCTACCATTTGAAATTTCCCTAATATTAATCATCTGTAATTCATATACAAATAATATTAATCAAATAATTGACTATATATATATATATATATATATATATATATATATTATATATAACCCAACGGATATTAGCTCAGCGGTTTGAGCACTTTGGCAGAGGGGTGACCACCTTAAACCTAAACTTCAACCGTAAAACCGGTAAAATCAAACCGATAAAAGCGGTTAACCGAATTACTTTTTGTGTAAAAGCGGTTTAGGTTAACCAAACCACTTTGATCGGTTTAGGTTTAGGTTTTGTATTTCTTTAAAACGGTTAACCGCGGTTAACCAGTTTAGGTGTTGAATTTGTTTATTCACCCTATCCCGGTTTGTCAGAAACTTGGAATTTATGGACTAAGTATGTAATGTCTTGATGTTGGTTGATGGATATTCACAATTTCAATTTTCAAAGGTAGGGGCAAGTAGCGGAGTATCGAGATGTGAATTTATTAGCAATATGGTTACATTTACTTCCATAAATGTTATTGTAAATTTCCATTTAAGCATAAACCGTGTATAGAATGCGGTTAACCATGTAAATTTCAGTTTGGTTTAGGTTTCTTGATTTTAAATGCAGTTAACCGCTTCCAAATGGCGGTTTCGGTTTGGTTTAGGTTTCCAAATTTCAAAAGTGGTTAACCGCATAATGCACTTTAGGTTTAGGTTTTCAAAATCCAAAAACCTCAAAAGCAGTTAACCGCATTGCACCTCATCCTCCAGGGTATTGCGTCCTGCTGGATATCCGGACTCACATGTTCCATCTGCGTGGGTAGCAGATGTGGCACGTGGGATTTGCCACCGGAGGTTTGAGCGCCTTCCCTGATGGTATAGCGTCCCGATGGTGGATTTCTTCTCACGAAAATTCAAATATATATATATATATATATATATATATATATATATATATATATATATATATGATTTTGAGTCCATATTGGAGAATTGGTATTTTATGATTTCTCTCTTTATTAAACTTCTTATCATAGTATTCTTTTTAGTATTTAATTTTGTTAACTATATTAATACGTTGTTTGGATTAGTATAACGCCCTGGCCTCTGCCAAGTCGCAGATATTAATTTATAATTCAAGGATTGTTGCACTTATATACCAATAATTGCTTCAAAAATAGCTGGCTAGCTTTACAAATCACCACGAATCTTTTCAGCATGGTTAGTCCTTGCTCACACGTTGTCTGGGAAAATTTTCCAGGAGGTCACACATCCTGAGAGTGTTGAGACTACTTCCGGGCAAGCACGCTTAACTGACGAGTTCCCAACGGATGAATTACTATGGAAAAAAAAGTGCACCTTGGTAATATAAGTAGTCGTTTCAATCATTTTAAGCCACACTTAATCATATACATGGGGTGTTACAATTAGATATAACTTATGTTAATATTCATTGATATTTTCTTAATTTGCATTTTCTTAATGAACGGGTGAAAGGGTAATAACGCAAAAATGATAGTGAACGACACAACAAGAATGAGTAAATGAGTGAAATAAACAAAAAGTGCCATTCTCGGAGCTGTTGTTGGCTAACTTCCATAAAACCCACCTTCATTAAGGCCTTAGGGTACCTTAATGGCTCAATGAGGCACCTACATTTATTCCTTGTTGGAATTTGGCCCATTTTTAGTATCATTGGGCTGCCTTTGAACAGGCTTTGGGTCAAGGGCAAGGATTAGGTGTGCATAATGGGCCTTTTCAAGCCGAATGCAATTTTGACTAGATAACCTGAATAGATTGAACATGGATCAATTATATTTTAATTTACGCTAAATATGATAAATATGAGCCGAATGTATTTAAAATTTGGATAAATATGAGTCTAGATACATATTGAAGTGGTACAGCGATGATGCCGTAGAAAGGTATTTTGTTTGAAGTGATGATATGTGTCTTGGGGCTAGACACTGTTTAAGTGTCTTGCTCCTTATGAAATTAATACTTATTATCATTTTTAATCTTAATTTTTTTGACATATATTATTATTTATCAATTATAAGAAGCTTGGAATGTGTTGGCTGCGCCAACAATTAAAATTGACACCCTAACGAATGAACCTCATCCGTTGGGTATATTTTAGATTCTTTTTTTCCAAAATTTTAAAAAATATCGATAAAAGTGTAATTTTATACCTGGAATAATCCTAGGGGGGTGTGGATAGATTTTGTTATAGAGTTATGTACTTCTAAACACAAGGACGTTAATAGCACTTGATTAACTGAATAATATTTCTTTATTAGATAAACATATAGATACAATAGAAATAGAGGATGTTAGGGAACTCATCAAAATCAGGACAGTAAGGTCCTTGATGACTGCTTACAAGGATAGAAACTAAGATTCAGTTTTGTTGAGGGGCCTCACAGACAAGGCTTGTGATGAGGGGCCTCACAAATGAGGCAGAGAGGAGGGGCCTCACTGATGAGGCAGAGAAGAACATTATATATTACAATGGATATCAAACTCACAAAGCCTTAGTGCTTCAAGGCTCTGCTACACAACACCTCACCAACATATTTGGCTACATCACTCACCAAGATCCTTGGTTACACCTCAACAGAAGTACCTTACAGGCTACATAATACACCAAGGACTCATTGGCTACATTCAGAAATCTCACGAGATTTACTACACTCGATTACTTGCTTGGAATCGACTAAATTGCACAAGGAGCTGTTGGAGGTATTTATAGTCGAGGTCTTCAATCAGCAACGGTCTCCTCTTGATTCTTTCTTTCCTTTTTTGATTGATCTTTGATCCTTTCCATATTCGCTTTGATCTTCTATCTTTGCTTCTTTGGAAACTTCATTCTTATCATATAAATCAAGATCTACAAGGATACACATCATAATCAATATATATTATCTTGGAGAATATTCTGATAATAAACCAGAGTGTTCTGGAGACTTCTCTTATTTGTCCTTTCAAACAAAATCTTTGCGCTGAGAATATTGTTCTTGCTGGAGGTCCTCAATGGTGAACATGCGGAGGTCCTTAGAGCAGAGGTGGGTTTCTTCAATACCATTTATATATATTATTATAGTTATAAAGACCAATTATGTAATTTTTTTCAATTTAATTGATAAACATACATGTTTTATACAAAGATAAGACACTTAATAAATGTCTTGTTGTAACACCCAAAACCCTTAACCACAAGATTAACTTAACCCATCAATTAAACCTGTGATTAGCGCAGCGGAAAAGACAAGTATTGAGGCATTACCGCCGTCCCCACTCGGGACAAGGCACACGAACCACCAAACTATACATGAATCACCCAAATGAACGCTACACTTAAACCCATACATAAACAATCACCAAAAACATATATATTAAGCTTTATACATCCATCAAAGAAATATATATATATTAAACTTCCTCCCATATGAATCAATCTCTGGCACCAAGAAGACCACCGATGTCGGCCAAAACCGCCCTTTAAGACTACCTTGGTCGGGTAAACTCCTACTTTTGCTTATCCTTGCCTTTAACTTGAGAGCTCGGACCGCCTAAAATAAATCATTAAAACAACGCAAAGTGAGTGGGGAAACACTCAGTACGTAAACCTCCAACACGTCAAATCGTTCGAAAACGGTTTTAGTGCCGACATTTAAATTCAATTTAAAAACGGGGAAAGGGATAAACAAGAATAAAATAACTTGATTCATCAACGTAAAAGGTAAAGTACATGAAAGGTAAGATAGGTACTAAAACATAGGTATTTGGTCTCTTACGATCGATGCAATGCATCTCACACACGCGCATGCCCAAACCGATCGAAGTTTGGATTGGGTGACTGCCGAGCAGTCGACACTGGCCAGGTCTGGACACTCTGATCAGGAGTATCATACATAAAAAGAGAGCTAGCACCTATAAGTAACTAGCACAAAGAAAACATAAAATGGGACATTTTAAAACCGTAACATAAACATTAAAGCACAACTTAAAATAACCATGAAAACATTAAATGATAATAAGGAGCGAAAAGTTGGACAATTCGCGTACCTTGGGTAGTAGAAAGATCTAGCGACGTGCCTCGAGCTTGGGACGGTTTGGGCGACTTGGAAACTATAATAAGAGCATAAGAAAATTGAGAGCTTTAATAAAGTCCTTGAAATTTACAAGCTAGGATGAAAGTAATTAAAACTTGATAACTTAAAAGGGATGAGAAAATAGAAATTTCAGTTTTTGGATAAATCGACGATTTGATGATAACTTGAGCTAGGAAACTCGGATTTTTGCAAAAGAGTACTTTTCGGAAAGGGAAAATCACGCCCTACAACTTTGTCAACTGGCCCGAAGGCTAAAAATGAAAGGAAGGGCTCGGAAAAAGGCCCGGACAGAAGCAGAGCACTTGAAATTAATCATGCGGCTTGGAAATTTAGGCGAAACTTATGGCGAAATTTGAATAGGATCAAAGAAAGCTTGTGATGTATAAAGCATCCTTAACAACCAGCTTAAAAGAGCATAGAATTGGAGTCCTTGAAGGCTTAAGAAGAGAAGATGTTCGGTCATCGAAGACATGAAAGAAACGTTGTCAAGCGACGGAAATTAGATAAGGACATGAGTGAAATTTGGAACGTTTACGAACCGATGACCGGTGATTTGAAAACATAGAAGGAATGGTCCTTGGACTATTTAGACACCGAGGAAACCCATAAACTTGTTAGGAAGTCAAGGTACCACTTAGCCATCAACGCCAGTTAAACGAACTCAAAACCTAATCACTTTACCCCATGGTTTGCTAGTATTTCCATAAACCTTTAGGAAGTAATCCCAAACAGTAAAATAGCTTAAATCAACTTTGAAAACCTACTCAATCCATCTTAACAATGACACAAAGGTCTACATCTCATTAAAGCCTCCTAGGAGATCAAAAAGCAACCTTAAAGTTAGAATTAACCATTAAAATTCTGGGCAGCGACTTTGCTGACGGCCCTCCTTCTTAGCCTCATATCTCACTCACCCAATATCGTATGAATGCAAACTTTATGTTTCCGGAAAGCTTGAAGAACGACCTAAAACTTTTATGTTTATCACTAAAGCCAATAAAGTCTCCAAATGGACGAAAACTTAGCAAGAAGTTACTGACTCAGAAAACGTATATAATTGCACCCTTTCACGGTTTTGCTCGTATTTCGGGCTATACATATCGGATTCTCGAAATTCCAAAGCCTAGAGTTAGATAATCACTTGGGAAATCATTTCCAGTAAAAATCCAGGCAAAATTCACATTTTTCATCCTCTGTAAAAATCAGATTCCCAAATAGAAACTTTAATGCCCTTAATCCCACTTCTAATGTTTGTTTAAGCTTCTAAATCATACCAATTCACAACCAAACTTCAAATTAGCTAACATTCATCATATTTCCAGAAATGAACATTCAAAACTTACTCAAATAACATCATAAATCTTACATGCAACCATGGATTAAATCATGCTACTTGAAACAATGCTTGTACTAGCATTCCTTCCCCAAAATTCTCACCAATTCATATCATTTAAGCACAAAATCACATAATTAACATAATCAATACTTATAATCAGTCTCAAAATTCAATATTCCTTCAACAAACTCACATGCACAAAGATAAAATCATCATCCACCATAAATCTATCAAGAACTCTTCAAGAACACCCAAAATTTACATGCATTCAACCCAAAACTTAAACCCTAATTAACCTAACTTAACCACAACATAAATTCATGCTTAGAAATCATAAAAGAGATGAAAAACTTCAAGAATCACACAAATTAGAAGTGAAAATCAGATTTGAAACATAAAGAATAAAGTTAGGGTTTGAGATTATACCACTTGGAGAAGAAATTGAAGGAGAAAACAAGAGAGAGGAGGAAGAGGGGTGCTCGGCCACCTCTGGGCCGCCGGCTGGTCGCCGGCCGGTCGCCGGAAAACGCCCGGACAGGGGGGGCGTGGCTGGCTGGAGAAGAGAGGAGGAGGGAGGAGAGGAGTGAAGAGTGTGATGGTATTGTGATAAAAATCTGAAAATGAAAAGGAAGAATACCCCCTAATGTAAATAGATATATGGAGAATACTCCCCTTAAATAATTAACTTTCTAGATTGGAAATTAACTTAAACAATTTAGTATTATAAACTAGCTAGGTAAAATAATTGGTGTTGACTAAATAAAATTAATGAACATAAACTTGGTAAAATAATTTAGTATATGATTAAATAAGATTACTTGGAAATAAATTGGGTAAAATTAACTAGTATTAAACCACATAAAATAAATTGGTAGGATAACACTAATAAAATAAATTGGGCGATAAAATACACTTAGGAAGGTTGGATAACATAAATCATAATTGAAACGGAAATTAAAATTAATATAACCTTCTTCGGTTACAAGCGTAAAATTGAGAATGATAAAATGAATTATACAACTTATCGTAAAAGTATTCATAAACTCGTAATAATAATTATAACTTTAAAGTCTAGATAACATAAAATCAACCCGTTTAATCATCGCCTTGCTCGAGACCTGTCGCGCATAAAAATAAATAATAATAATAATAACAGTAATAACCATATTAACGTAAAAGAAAGAAAATTTTGAACAACGTAATTTCGTTAATCACTGGGATTAAGGCCTTAATTAATACGGGTTTAGGGCGGGTCGTTACACTTGTCCAAGACATTTATCATTTTCGTTTTGTTATATGCGTAGAGAGATAAATATTGGCTATCCGATTCATCATTTAAGAAGCAAATTTAGACCTGAAAAATATTTTGGTGGTTTTTTTAAAGAAAAACAATCAAACTAACAATTGATACATAAAAACTTGAGTGGGGAATTAGTAAAAGATGTTACCAAGAGTTTCAAAACAAGGTGACGATGGATTTATTGACTTTGTAAATGTCTTTAGGGGATCGAATTGGTCATAGAACTGACTGTAGCTTATACCTCGAAGCCCAAAGCTGGCCGAATTTCTTTCTCCCCATACTCTCGTGACTGACTCTCATCTTCCTAACCTGTTTGCCTCCGTTCTTTTATGCAGTACCACAAGTTACCGCATCGTAATTTACCGCAACTTATCACAAATTACAATCTTAGTAAAAATATTTCAACACCCATTTATTATTTCCACCGCAACTCACCGCAACTTACCACACCACAACTTACTGCACAACAAATTCACCGCATAAAAGAACGGAACCTTAAACGTTATTCTCAAGCTTTAGGTACACTATCTTAACTCTAAAGTAATACAATGTCTAATCTCTCTTTAGTGGCCTCGCATTAAGCAAAAGTCAACAAAACACCCTACAATCAATTATCCAAGATTCCCCGACATAACTTATAAATGATTTTACACATAACTACCACTCCCCCTCCCCCTACCACAATGGGAAGGGGGTTAAGCTTAGTTACTAATCATGCCAATTAAAACACAAACATAGCTAAAACAATACATAATATATTTAAAGATCATAAACATCAAAGCCATCCTATAGTTTTTTGAGAAAATAATAGGAATGACAATCAATTATTCAAATTCTAATATGATTGTTTTTAGCAGGGACCAAGCTTGGAGTGAAAGAATGGTTGGAATAATGCAGTGCAATCTTGCTGAGCTACCGATCACCTATTTAGGCTTTCCTTTGGTGTACCGGAAAGCGGCATGGAAACCAGTGGTTCAAAAAATCTAGTCAAGGCTGCACTGTCTTTCAAAAGAGGGGAGACTTGTTTTGATCAAGGCTAGCTATTCTCAACAAACTTAATTTATTTTATGTGATTTTCATAATTGTGTTGTAATAAAGTATCAATTAATTATTTATAGTGATTAAACTCTTCAAAAAAATAAATTATAAATCAAATATTGGAAGTTGAAGGCACTTCAATTTTGAAGGTTAATTTTGATTAAAAAAAATTTGGAGTTTCATTTGCTGCATAAGAGTGCAATATGCCAACTTATTAGATATGTATGTCTTGTTTTTATATAATTAATAGATGATATTTATGCCAATCATTTTAACTATTAATTATAACGGGTTTAACATTTGTTGCTATGTCAACAAATACAAATAATAGGTTAATATGATCAATCATATCCAATAGGCACACTTTAAATACTCATTTTCGATAAATTAAAAAAATTATCAATAAACTATGATTTTATACAGTTAAAATGTAGTATTATATTTATAAAATTCTATCATATATTTTTTTAGAATTTAATAATATATTAATGTCAATTTTTACGTAAAGGCAAACTCATATTTTTTTTTTCCATAGTTGAAAATTTTTGGGAGAATAGGATTTTCAATTTTCCATTAATTGACATTATTTGTAACCGTTTTGAGTTAGTTGGCGGGTTTTTCATTAATCATATGAACGTCCCCAATCCGAAATGGATATGACATAACAGTTTAACAAAATATTAATAATTGACTGGTTTGTGTCTCAGGCACAAGTTATAACATCTGACATGTTGAAGATATAGACACCTTATGATAATTGATAGCTGTTAATTAATATGACTAGATCATGTACCTTCCTCTACCTCTATTAATGGACAAGTTGAGATTTCAAAGGTTTAATACATATTACATGTACTTAGAACACGTGTTCCGGGTATGTATGAGTGAACGACAGATAGATATAAGTGAATAACAGGTATGTATGAGTAAATAATTATACTATTAAGAGTGAACAATTATACTATTTGAAGCACATGTTCTAGGAATATGTAACAAATTGCACAACCAACACCTATTGTCTCTCCCTTCCTCATCGCGCATTCACAATTAACAAAGCAGTGCAACTTGTTGATAATGCTCTGCTAATTACTCTCAATACACATATGGGAGAGATTTTATTTTTACCAAGAATTGTACCTTGGTAGAGAATATAATAGGACAATGGTATACACATTTTGAATTGTCCATATTTTATATTTTATAAATTTTTAATAATATTTTCTCTATTAATCATATATATATTATCAACTATAAGAGCACGTATAATACTTATTAGTTAGGTCAAAAAATATAAATAATAGCCTAATTTGATCAATCATAGTAGAAAATACACATTTTATACACATTTTTATATTTATGAAAAAATATAAATAAATAATTATTTTTATGTTGTTTATAAGTTGTAATAACCCTCAAAGCAATGAAATATACCTCTATAATAATTTAAATATGTTTACATTATTAAACTTTATGAGTGATTTAGATGAAATACAAGATGATTATTATTAACCATCTTACATCAAAATATTTATCATTTTACATAAAAAGAAAAAAAAAACGCATGGACGAATATCAGTGCACATCATATTACACATGCATGGATGAATATCAGTATATCACTGATTTTGTTGTCACTGCTGGCCAAAATAGTACCTTCATAAGTTGTATTAAAGACGTGTATCAGCTTCTCATGTCTTATGTAGTTTCACCACTTCTGCTTCAACTGGAATTGAAATAAAATTACGAACACTCATTTTACTTAAAAAGACGTCTTAAATTATATAGTTGGGCCGTTTTTAAAAATATTTATTGTGAGAAGACAATTCAATAAAACCCAACTTATTTTGACACAATAATTTTCAGCTAGGAAGGACGTACTTTAGGAGATTAATTATGAATCTTAAAATTATATAGTTGGACTGTTTTTAAAAGACCGTGATATGAGTTTTGCCCCAAGATATTTTTCAAGTGTAAAAAGTGTCTTTTCCTTTTCCAAATTAGTATTTTTAATGATTTTGGACACTAACTTTTTTAATAGTAAGTATTAGTGATCAATTATAAGATGCTTTACCTGCGTTCGATACGCCAATGAGTACAAATGATACTCTTATCGAATTAACCCAGTTCATTAGATATATTTTAGGCAATTTTCAAAATATAAAAAATAATGGATAATAATATAATTATAGAACTCAATCACATCATTTTATTTCAACTTATTATATACTAATATAGTTTTAATGATAGAGTAAGACACATAAAATATATCTTGCCCAGGACTCTGTTGAGTATAAAACCATTCTTGGGGCTTCAACCATCAGCTTAAACTTTTGGTTGAGATGGTTCCACATGGTATCAGAGCCAGACCAATAAATAAGAGGTCTTAGGTTTGAATCTCAGCACCGCCCATATGTAATTGCGCAAGGTAAAGAGAGTCTTTGTAGCATCCACGCTTCAAGCCCAAAGGGCATTCGCGTGAGGGGGCGTGTTGAGTATAAAACCATTCCTGGGGCTTCAACCATCAGCTTAAGCTTTTGGTTGAGATGGTTCCACATACTCCTATCATTTTCATTCTTAAAAATATTTATTGTGAGAAGACAATACAATAAAACCCAACTTATTTTGACACATTCATTTTCAGCTAGGAAGAACGTACTTTAGGAGATTAATTACGAATCATAATCACATACGTACAATGACAAGATTTGGGCGTTGGAGTGGTGAGAGATGGTGAGGGTCCCTAGTAAAGCCAATGCATGGAAAAGTAAAAGCCATTGTTGGGACGTTGGACCCATTTCTTTAAATTTTTTACACACTGTCTCACGTATGCTTTAGCACCAATATAGGCATTTCTTTCTAGTAAGTTCTCATGTACAACACCCTACTGATAGCCCCTTAGAATGGAAGTTTTCGTTTAAAGAGCATTGATAAAATTGTACCATAGTCTAGTGAGTTGACTGTGCAAGCATATTGTGTAATGTATGGAGCATGCATGCCACTAGCTTATTGAAAATCGGGCATGAGGTGTGCTTCTTCACCCATCAAGTATGAATCAATGCCCTCCATACTTGGGAAACTAGCTACTTTGATTTGGTCCATTCAATGGAACAGGAATAATCATACCATGTGCCAACTACTATGAACTTCCTCTCCCTTATTTACTGTACGAATGGAAAAGCACAAGGGAGATTTGTATTCAGGCCAGCAGTTACTAAGAGAAATCTGAATCCAATAAAAAGCATCGATTTCAACAAGAGGAAGACATGATTTAACTGTTTTAACTTGAAAACATTATGAACTTGTTTGGCAACTAGTATGCAGTAGTAATTTGGATTAATTTGTTTGGCAATAACGTTTGGGGTAGCGTTTAACGTTTAGACCAAGTCAAAACTCTAATTGCATAAATATTAGCGTTCGGTAAGCTAGCGTTTTGAGAAGCATTTAGCGTTTTAAGGAACGTTTTGTGAAACGCTAATAAAGTTAACGTTTAGCGTTTGGAGTAGCGTTTCATATTTTTCGGTCAAAAATAACCCTTTGTAAATTTTATTGTGGAAATTATTGATACATTTTTATGTCAATTCACATTAATCTGTTAATTGTACCGCTAAATTTACCGAACACAGTTCTTATTTAAACAGTTATCCGCTATGCGCTACTTAAATCGCTATCTGCTGCTTAAACCGCTATATGTTATATAAACCACTATCCGCTATCTAAAACGCTAATTTCGCCGAACAGGGCCTTTAGCTGTTTTGGTTAGCGGATTGTAAGAAAAATGTTTGGTAAAGTAGCTTTTTGTGAAAAGTTAACTCAAAAAGTTTCATCAAGTAGCTTTTTGGAAACTAGTTTATTGGGTCCAAAAAGCTAAAATAAAAAGCTACTTACCAAACACCTCAAATAGCTTTTTAACCTTGGTCAAAAAGCTAAAAGTTATCCAAAAAGCTAAAAGCTACCCAAAAAGCTGGGCAGCCAAACACCCCCTATATTTTCTAGTTTCAGTGTGGTAGATTGACATTATTTTGATCATATGATATACATTTGAGTCATGTTTATTAAATTGGTCAACTTCAATTGATGCGTTTTCCTACCCTAATTTATTGTTAACAAGTAATCACATGTCTTTTGTGGCAAATTATTATTTAAATGTCTTGCTTTTCATGAAATTAATAATATTTATTAATTAATAATACTATTAATATTAATTATAAGAAGCTTGAAGTACATTGGTGATGCCAACCAACAATTATTATAGATTAAATTAGGATCATGCCTGATAAGTTGAAATTGAGAGAGAGATTTAGAAGAGAGAATCATAGATAGAGAGAGAAATTTTCCTTTTCTTATTACTCTGATTTCGTGTGTTAGCAAAGCAGGGAAAAGAATATATATATAAAGTGGGAGATAGGCTTGCAGTCCCTAATCATAGAGAAACACAGGTTGTCAACAACCCAAAAAATATCTGCTAACCACCTTAACATTCCCCTTCAAGTTATGAGTTGGAAGAGATTGACAACTCCCGACTTGGACATGAGGTATTGATACTGAGAAGTGGTGACAACTTTAGTAAAAAAGTTCAGCAACTTGTTCAATGGAGGGAATGTAAGCTAGGGGCTTGATCTAGCCAGCTTCGAGTGTGTCACGATCATAATGACAATGCACCTCGATTTGCATCGTTCGTTCTTAAAAAATAGGATTGGTAACGATGTGAAGCACGACTTGATTGTCACAGAACAAAGTGATCAATTTAAGATTTCCAACCTGAAGAACTCTGAGAAGAGAAATCAACCAAGTAATTTCACAACAAGTGACATCCGTGGCTCAGTATTCAGCTACGCAAGAGGAATGATAGGCCGCAAGTGCACGGGTGAAATTGTAGCATAAATCAAGGTCGTTCCCACAGGGACTTTTCCTTTCAACGCACTGAACTAGCCTCCTAGTTGATCGCTAAGCCGATCGGGTTTTTGTTTTGAATCAACTAAATCTAACTCTAATTACAATCAAGGTCTAAACAAACGAATATTCACTAAACTATTCTGATTTAATCAAGGTAAAAAGGCGTTCAGGGGATGAAACCTAAGTCAAATAACGAATCAACGATGTGGATTGAACTTTCATTTCATTAATTTGCACAATCAAGGTTCGATAATCGCATAGAATACTTATGATGAGATTTTGCCACTAGAGCGAATTGCCAAGACTAACCAAGCACCTACTTTCGTGGTTATTTCGATTTAGTCAAGGTTAAAGATCTAATTATCTCAAGAACCCTAGTTAAAACTTCTATGTCTAGATAATTTTAACTAGTTTAATCTAAGTTTTCGGGTAATCAAACTTCTCCTTTCGGTACTTCATTCAACAACCTATTAACATGCAATTGGTGATCAAGCAAAAGCAATAACAATTCAATTCAAAGACCAAATAGATTGAAACAAACTAAATTCATGATAATTCAATCCAACAAAGTCAATTCATCAAGCAACTTCAAAGGTTCATCCCCTAAACTAAAAAGAACTACTCACTATTCATGTTTAAAACTACAAAGCAATTGAAATCTATTCTAGAAAGCATATGAAAATCTATGAGAGAATGAGAAAATAAACCCAAGTGAAGAACAAACTTGCTAGGAATCAACAATGGAGGACTTTTGCTCCTCCACTTCAAAGTATGTTCGAGTTGCTCTTCAATCTTCAATCTTCTCTCAATCTTCAATGATGGAATGGAATATGGATGATGAATGATATGATTAGGGAATGAAAATGGATGATGATGGATGATGATTCCCCCCTCCTCCTCGGCCGAAAATCAGCATAATATAGGCAAATATCAACTCAAAACCGCCGAAAATAAAAAGACAGGAGAGACACGGACCGTGCTAGGGTAAGCACGGACCGTGCCCCATGTGACACGGACCGTGCTCCCTGTGACACGGACCGTGTCAGCTCACTGCTCATATTATCTCACTCTCTGGCCATAGACACGACCCGTGCTCTTCCTGGGGGCACCCGTGTCACTGCTTTTTCGAGCCTAGGAGTACTTTGGGCCATTGTTTGGGCCTTGGGTGATCCAACACCTCACTTCTTGGTCCTTTAAGCTCATAACTTGGATCTACACTTGCTTTTTGGGCTCGGTTTACATCGATTCTTCACAAATTCCCTACAAAACTCACCAAACTCCAAACCAAGTGTAATATGGGAAATTCGGGTATAAAATAACATAATCAAATCAAATATTCCCCAAATTCTCATCAAAACAACCAAGTTCTCATATATACAAGAAGCACTTATCAAAATCCCCCATGCTTAGTCCTTGCTTGTCCCTAAGCAAGTCCAAACTAAAAAGAAAAGGCAAAGAAAGAAAATGAAAGAAAATAAAAGAAAACGGGACAAAAAGACTCAAAGAACTCAAAGCAAAAATAAAAAGACTCAAAAATAAAAATTAACAAAAACGAAAATTTTTATTTAATTACAACTCCTCAGGATGACATCGATAGGAAATTCAATCAACTCAACCTAATCTAAAGTACAACCCAAGAGTGAAAAAGAAGCCAATTTACACAAGTAAATGAAGACAAATTATTCAAGAATGGTACTCATCAAGTTCAACCAATCACCCTTAATCACCGAATGAGATAAGAAGGCACATGTTAAGCATGAAACTAGGTAAGAATGAAGAGCAAACTCACTTTCCGGGAATGTGGAAACACTCCTCTCATGTGTTTAAATATGAAAAATCATTTAAACTTCGCTCAAACATTCAAACGAAAGCCACAACCAACCACGTACTTGCTAAGAATCTCAACTCTCCACCGCGATTTGCAAAGCAACAATGACAATCAGGAGGACTTTCAAGGGTTGTAACGAGGCTAGGGTTAAGGGTAAGGAGTGGATAATATTTGGGAATTGTGGAGCTAAAAGCCAAAGCTTGAAATTATTCCACACCAATTCAACATACATTCACTCTCACCACTTATAATCAATCCAAATCAACCCCACAATCAATTGGAAACTCGCCTCAAAACTAAACAAAAGAAACCAAAAGTCAAACACTTTATTCTCTTTTTCTTTTCATTTTTTCCGGAATTCTCCGATTTTTCTTTTTTTTTTTTGAATACTTTTTCTATTTTTTCTGTTTTTTTTTTCTTGTTTTCTTCGATACAAACACACACACTTACAAACAGCACACTTATATACAAATTACTAGGCAAGTTTCCAATTCCAACCAACAACCTCAATGTACACAATTGGGGAATCAAATTAATATTTACAACTCAAACAAATCCCCATCACAAGCCAAACCACAAAAGTAACCACAATCAACCCAACTTCATACTCAAAACATTTCAAGCTATGACTTAAGGGTAGGAATTATATAATTGGTCAGGGCTTATAATGTTGGTTCAAGAAAAGAAATAGTCAAGGCAAGAAGGGGCTAACTATGGATATTCTGATGTAAACGGGTGGCCAAGGCTTGCGGGTTCAATTCCTAATGCCTCTGTCATCTTGTCAATGTACAATGCATGGCGATTTCAAGGAGATGCAAAGCAAATGAAGGAGGATGCCACAATGGTGAGTCACTCATGGAAATAAGACCAATAAAAATGATTAGTCTTTTCTTTTAGGCTTATGTGGACTCACGGGTAGCGCTCAACAATCATTACCTAGTTTAAAAAGATATGCATATGCACAACTCACTCTTACAATAGAAACAAAGGCAATTGATCTTACTATCCTAGCACAATTCTCACAACAATTAGCTTCACAACTCAAGTCAATTCACAGGCTTTCACAAACGGCCTATACAGGATCAAATCAAGTCAAAAGAAAACTATCACGCCAAATCTTATATCAAACAGTTTTTTTTTTAATTTTCTGATTTTTTTCAATTTTTTTTAAAAACTTTTTACAAGCCTCAAAATGAAAATAAGAAAATAAGAAAACGAACTACGAAAAGAGGAAATTAAAACTACAAGCAAATCTAGAAAACAAAGAAAATAAAAATAAAACAAAAGAAAAAGACTCAAAACAAGTTAAAAATCAAAAATAAAAACGACTCAAAACACACATATCCACAAAAAGTTTACACAAATCCCCCCATGCTTGAATCGAGCATTGTCCGCACTGCGAAACATCACCCGAGAAGCAAAGGAAGAAAACACAAATCTAGAAGAATCAAATATAAAAAGAAGAAAAATAAGGAAAAATTTTAGAAAATCCTAAAAAAAAAAATTAAATAAATAAAATAAAATAAAATGAAAATAAAATCGAAAAAGCTTGGGTTGCCTCCCAAGAAGCGCTCGTTTAATGTCCTAAGCTGGACAAGGTACCTCTCAACCCGGTGAATAGTCCATAACTCCATAGCCAAGGGCTTTTGGAGCTTCACATTGCATAGTACCTCCAAACATCTTCAAATTGACCCCACAGCTTGGGTCAAACTCATCACCTCCTTCAAAAATGGAGGGATCTCCATCATCAACCCTGAAAATCTCATCCAATGTACCCTTGTTAATAGCATAAGGCACGTTCTTGATGATGTTAGGTGGGAGCAAAATTTCTTTTATTCCCACCCTTGCATCGCCAAGTTCATGGCCTTTATCAATAAATAAACCACAAGAATTTTCAACAGAATGGTCACGAGATTTCTCAAGCTTTTCACTCTCCAGTACATGCACACACTCATCTTTCTTTTCACAAATCATACCATCAACATTCTTATCCTTCTCACCAAACACATCAACACCAAAACAAGGGGAAACGCCACGTGGCAAAACATCACGGAATAAATCAAACTCAAGTTCATGTTCCCCTATCCTAAACTTCATCTTTCCACATTGTACATCTATGACACACCCTACGGTAGCAAGAAAGGTCTCCCAAAATGATTTGGTGCACGGAATCTTCGGGCATATCAAGGATGACAAAATCAATCGGCACATAGCAATCACCCACCTTAAGGGCAAAATCCTCCAAAATACCCTTAGGGTACTTGATAGAACGATCCGCCATTTGCAATGACATGGTAGTTGGTCTCAACTCTCCTAGGTTCAACCGTTCATACAAAGAATAGGGCATTAAGCTTACACTAGAACCCACATCACACAAAGCTCGGTCAACGGTTAAGCTACCTAGGCCACATGGAATACTAAAGCTTCCCGGGTCCTTAAGCTTAGGAGTAAGCTTGTTAAGAACCACGGAACTACATTCTTCAGTCAAAGCGACTTCCTCAATTTCATCAATTTTCCTCTTTTTAGAGAGGATTTCTTTCAAAAACTTTGCATACAAAGGCATTTGAGATAAAACATCCAAAAACGGCACATTCACATTCAATTGCTTTAACATATTAAAGAACTTGCCGAATTTTGCATCAAATTTAGCCTTAGCATATCTTTGAGGGAAGGGTAACGGTGGTTTGTAAACTCTAGGTGGAGATGAAGGTCGGGTTTCGGTGTTCTCTTTTGAATGCTCACTCTCAAGGTCTTTCTCTCTTTCAAAACCAACAACATTCTCACTAGGCCTCTCAACCTCTTTCTCAACCACAACTCCCCCATGCTTGGCATTTGGCACGCTAGGTCCCTCATATTGTGTCCTACTCCTCAAAACAATGGCATTACATTGTTCCTTAGGGTTAGGTTCGGGCTTTCCGGGAAGCATTCCCGGAGGGGTAGTGGAGGTACCAGCTTGAATGGCAATTTGATTCTCAAGCATTTGAGTGTGGGTGCTCATAAGTTCAACTTTAGTAGCTAAGGCCTTAATCACCTCATCTTGTCTTTGTTGATGCTCAAGTTGCTGTTGTTGATGATGTTGTTGAGACAACATCAAAGCTTGTATCATAGCCTCTAGGTTAGGCTTTTGGGGAGCTTGTGGTGGAGGTGCTTGGGGTTGTCTTTGTCCTTGGGGTTGACCCATTTGGTTATTGTTCCGGTAAGAAAAGTTCGGGTGGAACCTAAAGCCGGGATTGTAAGTATTGGAAAAAGGGTCAAAGTTTTGCCTATTAGAAGGGTTACCAACATAGTTAACCACTTCGGTCGATTCATTGCTAACCAACCCACTAGGACAATTCAAGGTCTCATGCTTATAAGATTGACACGACGCACATGGAAGGGGGGGCATTCACATTCAACATATCCATCTTCTTAGTCATGACATCCAACTTAGCATTCAACATAGAAATAGCATCAACTTCATACTTACCTCCCGTCCTCTTGGAACGGGGCTTTGACCACTGGTAGCTATTGATCGCCATCTCCTCAATCAAAGTTTGGAGTTCCGCCACTGTCTTGGACATGATGTTGTCTCCCGCCGCTGCCAAGATGTTGGCCCTCAAGTTGTCATCCACCCCGTTGTAGAAGGCTTGTATCGGGACCCATGGTTCTAAACCATGGTGGGGGCATTGACGTAAGAGGTCCTTGAACCTCTCCCATGCTTCATAGAGGGACTCATCCGACTCTTGGACAAATGTTGAGATTTGATTCCGGAGGCTCGTCAACTTGCTAGGAGGAAAGTACTTCGCCAAGAACAAGCTAGCAAGTTGGTCAAAAGTAGTGATGGCAGAGCTTGATGGAAGAGCATCCAACCACTCCCAAGCCCTCCCTTCAAGTGAGAAGGGAAACAATCGCAGCTTGATTGCATCGGGCGTTGCACCATTTGCCTTAAAGGTCTCACATGCTTGGTTGAATAGGCGAAGGTACTGGTTGGGATCTTCATTGGGGAGGCCATGGAATGGGTTGGCTTTCACCAAATTGATGAGTGAACTCCTCAGCTCGAAATCGTCAGAGGCCACTCTTGGAGGATTAATGGCGGAGGGTTGATTTGTGACATTTGGCATCACATAGGAGCCAAGCGTGATTCTAGGCCCTCCACCGCCGTCACCGCCGGACATGGTGTTCTTTCGCTTGGAGTTCTCTTCTTGTCTTCTCTGGGCGTGCTCTAACTTTTGCTTCTTTCGCCGGGAGCGAAAGGTTCTTTCGATTTCGGGATCAAGCTCAAAGAGTGGAGCTTTTTGCATGCACGTGGAGTAAACCTCGCAAGACAAAAACAAAAACAACAAGGAAAATCAAAACAGAAAATAAAGACTTAGGCAACCTTAGGGTATTCGTTCAGTGGCTGGCTAGGGACAAAGTCCCCGGCAACGGCGCCAAAAACTTGATAGGGCGCAAGTGCACGGGTGAAATTGTAGCATAAATCAAGGTCGTTCCCACAGGGACTTTTCCTTTCAACGCACTGAACTAGCCTCCTAGTTGATCGCTAAGCCGATCGGGTTTTTGTTTTGAATCACTACAAGGAATCATGCCAGTAGCTACACCATTTTACCTACACCTCCTTCAAGTGTAGAAGCAAAAACATGAGTTTCCCATGTTAGCTACATTTAATAGGTGTATCAATTGTTTGGTACACCTAAAAGGTGTAGCTATTTACATAAAGTAATATTCTTTTTGTTTGCTACACTTGCAAAGTAAGTAAAATCCTAATTATAGATTTTATTTTTCATTTGGCACGCAAGTTTAGTTGTTTGGGAGGGAAAAAGGAAATTTTTTGGATTGTTTTTTGAATTTGTCCAATTACTTTGGAGGCAACGATGAAGGAAAATTGGTAAATATTAGCAAATTATTATATTCAATTATTTGTTAATTGGAACCTACTAGATATACAACTATTGATTTATTTTTATAATCAAATTATAATCTTTTTAATATGTGTTTTTATTTTCTAATACAAAAGTTATAATATATTATTATGAAAGTGTTGACTGTTGAGTTATTAAAGAGAAATGCCAATTTGATTTTATCTAATGTCATATTTGATATATTGAACCACAAATTAAGGGGTAAATTATTACATAGTCGAGCATTAATATTGGTAAAATTTAGTTTGATCCGAATATTTGAATTTTTCCAATGCAAAACATCGAGTTTCGTATGAGTTGAACTTAATTTTGACATTAATCGAATGCGGACACAATATTTATCTAGAGTTTTTATTGTTTGAATCCGATTTGACCCGAATTTAGTTCTATTCGAATTGTTCGACCCGATTTGACATGAAAAAACTGGTCCATAAACACAAATTTCTCATCCGAATTTGACCAACTTGAATTTTCAAAAGTAATCCTAAGTCTAAGAAATATCCATAAATTCTTTTTGTTTTTTTAATCCATTTCTTCCTTAAGTTTCAACATTTTTGTTGCATAGTCCTAGCTAAGAGTATCCATAAATTATTTTTTATTCCTATCATGATAAATAGTGGTGGCAACTTGACCTGTCACTTCGGGCGGGCGGATCCATTTCAGGTCAAATGTATATCGAGGTCAGGTAAATACATGTTGGGTGTATTCGAGTTCGAATAAATACGGATTCAGTGTATTCTGGTTTCTGTCAGTTTTACAGGTCATGACCCCCTTTTTTCTCAATCACTTACGACGAATAAAATTGTTGTAATTAGTCGAAGATACTTACGTAATGTACTATTCCATTCCAAGTTTCTACCACCACTGTATTTCAATGAATCCTATATATCGTATTTTCGATGAGCCCACAAGATAGATCATCGCTTTTGAACGACCGCCAACTCTCCTATCAAAAAATTCGATTGAGAAATCAAACTCGGATATTCAGATAAGACAAAATTTTGACAACGCTAAATTACCCAATTTTATTCAGGCCAAAAAAATATGAGACTCGAGCAGATTTTTACAACTATATATATATATATATATACATATATATATATATATATATATAATCTGCCTTCAAAAAAACAAATTTTGTAAATAATTTTGGATTTTGAGAAAATGTAAACAAATTTTGTAAATAATTTTGGAAGTTGGCGGGTAAGGAAAAATAATCCTGCTTAATGGAAAACAATAAGGATTTTATTTGGTAATTGAAACTATTGCCTTCAAACGCTGGTTTTGGTTTCTGGTTTCCTCTGAAGAACGAAGTAGCTAGGGCTGGTTTCACTTGTGTTCGTGTTAAATCGCGATAATTGATAACCGACCAGCGCCGTCATTCCTCCGGCCGGAGTCGACATCACTCCGGCCACCTTATCCGCCAAATCCGACATTAATCTGGCCGACGTCGATACTAAAACCCTAGCTACTGTCCTCCCTAATTTCTGGTGAGTTAATTCGATAAATAGGTTGGTTTACATTTTTCATAATCTCTCAATGTTCTTGTGATTGCTGTCCGAATCGGTTTAAAAGGATGCATCATCATGCAGACTCCCTGTCTTCTCGTGGCTGCTCATTCGTCGTTTCTCCGGTCACCTACTTTGCAGCCTAGCCCTAACTCTACATTCTGGTAAGGTTTTCTTTTAGTTATAATTTGTAAATTTACAATGCCTTGTTTCTGGGTTGTGGGTATTTATACTGCCTTATAAATTTTCATCCTATTTTCCTTGGTATTTCTTCTCTCTTTTGGGAGTATCTGGCCTTTGGTGTTGCTCCTTCAACTTTAGGAAAAAGCTTCAGTTAGGATTTCAAGTTGTTTGAGTGTTTCCTTTTGGTTGATTGGTGCTGTAAGATGATGAAGTAATAGTCTGTAGTGGGCTCTGGGTCATCAAATCTTGGTCTTTGGTCAGAATTGGGGTCTTAATCTGATGACGAAAGCTTGATATATATATGAGAGTCATCCTAAGCCTATAAGAGTTTAGGGAGAGCTCCTCTGCAAGTTTAAAGCAAACGAACATGTAGATAAGTGGAATTAAGCGACCTACTGGGTTTAAAAGTTCCAAACATGTATGAATTGCTAATTTGAGTGACTAGATAGGTCATGCCGCATGCTAGGATTTCCCAGGTAGGCCTTGGAATCATTAATTGATACCGGGTGTAGCTCAAGTAGGCTGCTCATCATTTATAGACCAAGTGATGAAATGACGAACCAAAGTTGTGGTCTTTCTCTGTATTTTTGTTTCAAAAAGCGTACTTTTTATCATCATACCATCATCATCTCCTTTGCTTTGATACTCATTTATTTCTTGATAAATAGATCAAGTTTGAGAATGCACATATGACTTGTGCACATGGACACCAGAAACATCAACATACAAATATATACACTCATATATTTATCATATACAAAACTTTACAAGCCCTTCTTCCCTAACTAGACTCATGCAAAGGGAGTTTAAGCTGTTTTAGAACCTTGTGTTTGCTTTCTTTGCAGGGGGTCGTTCTCTGTAATTGTGTGGTGACTCTGTTGATGTGGGCTCTTTTGGGGAAAAGTTTGGCTTGAATCAGTTGAAATGTTGACAGTAGTAGGAAATGGTTGAGCTTTGAGTTTGGTGGGGCTGTTGGCAACTCTTGGAAGTGAATGGTGGCTCACCTTTCTGAGTGCCTTATGATTGAACTTGCTACAAATCAAGTTCTCACTGGTGGGATTCATTCAGACTAAGTGTCCTGTCTTGCACTAGCTTAGGTTGGTTTTGGGTTGTATATGATGTAGCACCTGCATAATCCATGGTAAGAAAATTTTGTTTTCCTACTGCTTTAGTCAGAAGTAAAACCCAAAGATAGTAAGTTATCCCTACTTTACCATTAAATTGTTTGATTTGGTGCACATTTAAAGAAAAACTTAGTACTCTGTATGACTAGCAGATAATTGGACATGCCAAACAAAGCTAACTTGATACTGTACATTTCAGTAGGAACTTGGGATGGAATACTTAGCAAGGGGGTTCAATCTTGGGGAATGCAAAATAGTAACTAACTTGAAGTTTATTTGGGTGAACCTTTGAGTTTTGCTTGCATGTGTATCTTCCCACCTTTGATTAAGGAAGGCCAGGGAATGCAAAATAGTATACAACAAAAAAGAGCCCTCTGTCTTTGTTTGCAGACACTAGTGAGCTGTCTCTTTCTTTAATATTAATATCATCCTAGTTATACATTGTTACATATATGGTGTCATTATATTACTTACTAAATTTGTACTCTACTGCTTAATCGTATTTTGTTTATCACCCCAATTAATTTAAGTATTATATTTATTTATTTACCTAATTTGAAAAGACAAGTGTTCACTGGGAATTGAGATGAAAAAATTTTAATTTACCCATAATACTCCTACTTTAATTGAAAGTAATAGTTGTTGAAATTGTAAAAAATGAAAAATGAAATTATTAATTATGGGTTAAATTGTAAATACAAAAAAAATTAGGTAAAATAAGAAATATTTTAGAACAGAGGTAGTACTATGAAATTGAAGTTAATAGTTGTTCAATTGTAAATAGTGATAAATAAATTTATTAATAAGGGATAAAAAAGAAATGATAATTATTGAAGTTGTAAAAGTAACAAATAAAGTGAGACAAAAGAGTTGGTTATTGTGACAAATAGTAACTAAGCTCAAGTTACTATTATAGTAAAAAAACATATCTTATAAAAAGTGTCTTTGTACCAATGTTATGTATGATATTACGAATGTGTTTAACTTTATTATGATAATATGTGTATTTTAACATTGTCCTGCGCAATGTATGGGTCTAAGTACTAGTTTCTTATATTAACATAATGTTGGTATTTAACTCCATAGGAAAGTTTCAGTCCTAATTCTGGCGCAATGGATAAAAGTTGGATAATTGCACCCATTCATAGTCAGGTGTATAAAGAAGGTGCCAAAACCTTTATGAATTTTGCTAGTCAAAGAGCGACCCAAGGAATAATTGCGTGTCCGTGTATAAGATGTTGTAATGAGAAACGATGGCCTTGTGATGTTGTTCATGGTCATATCTTAAAATATGGGTTTTTACATGGCTATACCATTTGGATATTTCATGGGGAAAAGTTGATACACACTGATGCTAATGATGACACTAACTTTGAAACATTAATGCCACAACTTTCTGAGGCTAATATGGATGCCGTTCTCAAATTATGCATGATATAAGAGGGTTGCTTCAGGATATTGGGGGGTATGCTTCTGGTGTATATCTTGGTGAACAAACAAGTCACAGTAGAGAAATGGGTGAAGGAAGTGGATGTAATGAAGAACATGAGGATAAAGATGGTGATGGGATTGAGTGCAATGTTAATTGCGATTCTCAACCAGAATCACAACAACCTCCTCTACCAAATATCGGTGGTGCTCGATATCAGAAGCTGTTAGATGAAAGTGAGGAAATGCTTTATGATGGGTGCAAATATTCAAAGTTGGCCTTTAAGTTACAGTTGTATCATCTTAAATGTCTAGGAGGTATATCTAACAAGATTTTCACCATGTTGTTGGAATTCTTGAAGGACGTTTTTCCCTTTTTGACATCACTTCCATCCTCAACTGATGAGTTTAAGAAGTTAACTAATGAGCTAGGTCTTGGCTATGAAAAAATTCATGCATGCCCTAATGATTGTATGATTTATTGGGGTCCAACAGCTAATGAGCAGTCTTGCAAGGTTTGTGGTTCATCTCGATATAAACCTCCAGACAAAGGCAGGGTAAATGTAGAAAATGAGGAGGTTGACATAGAAACAGACATATCTATGCCAGCAATGTCTGACTCTAATAGAAAGTGTAAGCCTAAGGCTGCAAAAGTGTTGCGCTACTTCCCCTTAATTCCTAGATTAAAAAGGATATATTCATGTGCAAAAATGGCTGAAGATATGAGATGGCACCACACTGGGCACTCAAAAGATGGCAAATTAAGGCATCCAGTAGATGGTTTAGCATGGAAGCATTTTGATGAAAACAATAAAGGGTTTGCCTCAGATCCTCGTAATGTTAGGCTCGGCCTTGCTACTGATGGATTTAACCCTTTTCGTACGATGAGTACTACTTATAGTACTTGGCCTGTGGTGTTAATTTTATATAACTTGCCTCCATGGATGTGCATGAAGCAACCGTATTTGATTTTGTCGATGATCATTCCTGGTGAAAAAAGTCCAGGAAATGACATAGATATATATTTACAGCCTTTGGTGCATGAGTTGAAGGAGTTGTGGGAGGGGGTGATGGTCTATGATGCTTTTGCAAAAGAGTACTTCAAGTTGCAAGTTGCTCTTCATTCTACAATCACAGATTTTCCTGCTTATGCAAACTTATCTGGGTGGAGCACGAAGGGCCGTACAGCTTGTCCATCTTGTACAACTTCGACTCATTCTGTTTGGTTAAAGCATGGAAGAAAGTTTTCTTATATGGGTCATCGAAGATGGCTAGCTCGCAATCATCCTTATCGAAAGCGAAAGGAATTGTTTGATGGTACTAATGAATTTAGAGGCCCTCCACAACCACCAAGTGGATGTGAGATATACGATTTGTTGAAGGATGTTCCATTCAAATATGGAAAGTCATCTAAAACCTCGAATAAGAGGCCAAGGGAGGATGAGGGCGTGGAAGAGGACATGGATGAGGAGGAAGATATTGATGGGGAACCAGTTTTTTGGAAGAAAAGGAGCATATTTTTTGATTTGCCTTATTGGAGATTCAATTTGCTTAGACATAGTCTTGATGTGATGCATATTGAAAATAATGTATGTGGGAACTTAGTGGGAACTTTGTTGAATATTGATGGAAAATGTAAAGACAATGATAAGACAAGGAAGGATCTAGCAGAAATGGGTATAAGGAATGAACTTCATCTTGTACCTCGTCCTAACAAAAAGCCATACATGCCCCCTGCTTGTTATACATTGTCAAATGGCGAGAAAGATATATTTCTACAAGTGGTGAAAAATCTAAAAGTTCCTGATGGGTATGCATCAAATATTTCTAGGGGCGTAAATTTGAAAGACCGCAAGCTAATGAATCTAAAGAGCCATGATGGTCATATTCTCATGCAAGATTTATTGCCAATTATATGTAGAGCATCATTGCATGCTCCAACACACACTAAGTTGGTGAAGGTGATAGATGATTTGTGCTCTTTCTTTAAGGCAATATGTGGGAAAGTTCTTGATCTTGATGAACTAGATGAATTACAGAATCGTATTGTGAGGACTCTATGTGATTTGGAGACATTATTCCCCCCAAGCTTTTTCACCATCATGGTTCACTTGGTCATTCATTTGACTGCAGAAGCTAAGCTTGGAGGCCCAGTTGTGTATCGATGGATGTATCCTATTGAGAGGTATGAATTTGATGATTCTATAAATTGATTCAAAAATAGACTTATTTTTAAGCTAACACTATTATATGATAGGTTTCTTGTTCGCCTCAAACAATACGTTCGAAATAGGGCTCAACCTGAGGGTTCAATGGCAGAAGAGTACATAGCTGATGAATGTCTAACATTTTGCTCAAGATATTTCAAGGGTGTTGAGACTCGGTTAAATCGTGTTTCAAGGAACGATGATACTATTGCAAATAAGGATAAATACTTGTCTAATTCAGGAGGTCGATTCCAAGGAGCGGTTGAGCATGATCGACTTGATGAATTGTCACTTGCCCAAGCACATCGTTATGTGTTATTGAATTGTGATAAGATGAACCCTTACGTAGAGTGAGTATAACTAGTTTGACAAGCTTATTTAATTAGTAAATTGGCTTTAGTTTGTGATTGACTTGTTTAACTTTTTAGAAAGTTCTTGGACCATAAGCGATCTCATCATCAGGGACGAGTTACAAGTCGATTGGAGAGTAAGTGGATAGTAGAGGAACTCATTCATTGGCTACGTCAAGAGGTTTGGGACTAGCTAAACTGTCTTTTTTTTTAATTAGTACATTGGTTATTTTCGCTAAGTGCATTGAATAAAACTACAGGTATTGAACACGGAAATAGAAGATGAAGTTAAAGCCATTATTAGAGGGCCTAGCACCCGTGTCAAAAAATACAAGATCTTTACCATTAATGGCTTCAAATTTCATTCTAATGAACTTCTAAGGCGTACCCAAAATTCTGGTATAGTTGTAGAAGTTAATGGACAGAATGGTAAATTTGAAAATTATTATGGTGAACTCATTGGCATATATGAGTTGGATTTTTACGGCATATGGAAAGCTGTGCTTTTTAGATGCAAATGGGTGAATATCAGGTCCTCTAGAGGTTTGAAGGTAGACAAGTTTGGACATACTCTCGTCAATTTCTCTAATCCCATCCATACAGGTGAAAACTTGAAGGATGATCCATTTGTATACTCTTCTCAAGTGAAACAAGTGTTCTATGTGGATGATGGTAAAGATAGTAATTGGAAGTATGTTGTTATGACAAAACCAAGAGACTTGTATGACATGGGTGAATGTGAAAATGATGATGACGGTGAAACTTATACTCAATGTGAGGTTACAAGACCAAGGATTGGTGAATTTCAACAAGGTGAATTTGATATAAATAGTGGTAGCTGGCGCAGGATGGACGTCCAAGAAGAGGACGATGATTGACAACAAGGGAAAAGTCACCTTTTAGTGCTATCTTATTGTTGTTATTTTGTTTTTGTCATTAGGAGCAAACATTAAAGAAAATAATTTTTTTTTGGGTTTTTGTTGGATTTATTGGTTTTAATAGTATAAAATGTTTTCTTTTGTCTTTTAGTTTTTTAATTACTGTGTACAAGTTGTGAATGCCTTGTATTTAGATTAGGAATATAATATATATTATCTATCATGACTATAAACTATTCGGAGCAGGTAGGTATAAGCCCTTCTTCTTCTATATTATTTCTTTGCAGTTTAAACATTTGTTATTAACTCGAGCTCATGCGTATGATATTTTTTTTGTTTTTTTCCTTATAATGCAGATTTTCGGCAAATTCAACAAAAATGTTTAAAAGTAGAAAGAAGAAGCAAGAAGTTGCACGTGTACCTTCTCAGGAGAGTTCTTCAAAAGCTCCAGGTTCCTTAGAATCAAACCCTCTAGTGTCACCATCTTGCTCTCCTTTTATGGAAACTTTGCCATACATGCCTAGTTTTGCTTCTACTGTTCCACCTCAAGACAAAAGGATGGACTTTCCGATTGTCAATCAAGATCGATCTTCTTCTCCATCATGTAATTCTCATTTGCCGCATTCATCACCTCTCCCATCATCGCAACCGTCATCATTTGACAGCTCATTGCAGCCTGTTGGTTCTCGTTATATCCGACAATCCTCAGTTTCTACATCCCAATCTGAATCCTTAAGTGATAAAGATGATGAAGGATATGCAGATGATGATTGTGAGCCAAATTCAGGCGGAAATCCTACAAAAACATCTGAGGCTTCCGAAAAAGAAGTACAAATCATTGGTGAGTTGTAGTTTCTCTTTTAAATTATTACCTTTTCCTCCTTATAATCTACTTCAAGACCTGGTGAATATAATCCTATGCTCTATGGACATTTGTTGCCTTTCCATCATTTGTGACAGTGACCTTCAATGATAACATGAAGGCCATGCATGTGACTCTGGAAGCCATGAAATGCTAATTTTGTTATGTTTCGAGTCAACTACAACTCAATTTAGGTTAATTTAATTTCTTTTTTTCTTATTTTGTAAATTTTTTTTATTGCTCATAAGTCTAACACTTTTCAGATGCACAAGGAAACGTAAAGAAGAAGAAAGGTTTCAAGTCAAAGGACATATATGACTTACGAGACGGTGAGAGAATCGTGGTGGAAGTAAATGAGGCCGGGCAACCAATTGGAGATTCTCGAAGTGCTTTGAGTAGATGGATGACTTCGTTACTCAATGAACCAAATCTTTGCCCGATTGATGCTAAAGATTTCAAGGAGGTGAAAGATAATTACATCATTGAATTACTAAGAGTTTTACGGGTATGTTTACTATTGATAATTACTTTCATTTGATTAAGTATAATGACATGTTCATAATTAATGTTATTTGTTTTATTAAACAGTTAAAGTTTTTGATTCCCACACGATTTGAAGTAGACAAAGCTCTCACAAAGATTTTTGCGGAGAAATTTCGAAGCTTGAGACGCAAGAGGAATTTGGAATTATTCAAACGAGTTGATGGTATCCTAAGAACTAAATTGAAGGGAGTATTGGAAGCTGCTGGAGTGTGCGGTGAAGATTTGAAGAAATTGATAGAGACCGCTCAATTTGGGGAGGAGGAAATAGAGGAAGAGCTTGACAAAATGACAACTCCAAAAGAGTTCAACAACATTCAATGGACAAAGTATAAGAACTACCTCAAATCTGATGAATATAAGGTAACAAACTCATCTACTTTGATCTCTTCTACAGTTTCCTAGTAAAAGATACTTGTATTTGGAATGAATATGTGACGATACACTCTAGGAATGAATAGGTTGTAAAAAGAGGTGGTATACTAATCCATGTATATAGAATCTGGAAGGCCAGAAGGTTGGATTAAGTTTTGAGAGATTATGGTGGAGAGTGGAGTAAAATGTGCTATATTGAGAAAGCCACCAAGATCTGTATCTTCATTGTTGTTTTAGTTGGTGTTATTGGCCTTGTTCTGGGTTTTAGCTTGATTGTAAAAAAATTGTAATCAAGTAACGTCTTCAACTATAATATGTTGAATATAAATAGTATTTGCCCCTTATTTATATTTCATGTATGTTTTCTGCTAATGTTGTAATAGAAATTCTCGCAAAATGGGAAGGAAGCACGTTCTTGCAAGACTCACATGCACACAACAGGGACAATGAGTTTCGCACAACGTCGTGCCAAATTTGTAAAAGCTCTCTGCTCTATACAATATATAAAATACAAAAACATTTCTTTTTTGCCGAGATTTATGTTTTTACTTTTTCTTATGAATGTGTGGTATAGGAAAAGCTGAACAAGAGGCAGCCTGGATATGTTGAGTTTTTTGAATTAACTTATCAGAAGAAAGACGGGTCATTTGTCGAATCTGAAACAACAAATTTTATGGTACGTCAAATCCTTCTTACTTTGAAAAATTGTAAAATAAACAAGATAATACAATGAGGTATGTTTGATATTTACTATTGAGATATATATACTTTGAAAAATTTGGCAAATTGCTTGATGTCTAACTTGGGATGCATTGTGATTCCCCAAAGAATAACCTTCCAAGATGGGTATGTCTGAATAATTGCTTGATTTACTTACACTTGTTAATGTAATATACTAATTGGATATTTTTGTTGGCTTTACGCAGACCAAGGCTAAGGGGATGATGGAAACTCTTAAGTCTGCTGGAAAAACTCCTGAACAAATTGACAATGAGGTATGGAAGGAGCTCATGGGTGAGGATACTCCAGGGGTTGCGCGGGGTTATGGCACAGGAGTTACAAAATCTCAAGTGAAACGTCTACGTTCAAATTCGGTGACATCGGAGAAACAATATTTAGATCCAAAGGTTCAAATCCTTGAGGAAACGGTTCATCAGCAACAACAGATGTTGACAAACACAATGCATATTCTTGCCGATTTACAACGTCAACTTCAAGTAACCCAACATATGATGCGAAATTGTGTTTGTGGAAGAAATGCCAATCCAGGAAATATAGTTCCGACTCAACTATTTACTGGCGAAGTTTATCGACCACAGGTTTGTATCTTTTCCATTTCTAAATTAGTTTCTTCGCCAATTTACTTAAGATATCCTTCCTATAAGCTTGCTCTCTATGTGTGTGTATATATCCTTCCTATAATGCATAATTTTGATTGCTTTAGACATAAGAAGTAGTATTTGATATCTACTTTCTCGTGTGTCCTTTTCAGCTTCCCAATCCAGGCGATCAAAATCGAGATGAACCCTCTCAAAGTGACAACAATGATCAAGCCATCTAAGGGAGAGTGCGAAATGATGAACTATGTTTTAACTTTTAATTAATTGTAGGATTGATCTTTTTTGTATCGTACAATGTTAGTAGTATGACAACTCACTGTTATTTTACTTTGGATCAAATTAAACTATATTTAAATTCGAACAATATGTAATGTCATCATCTATATGCACCTTTCTTCTATATATCGTAATTATTTTGCTACTTAATTTTCGTAGCATTATCAATAGATTTTGTTATTATATATATATATATATATATAGCAGGAGCAACAACAATAATAATAATTAATAATAATAATAATAATAGAATTATATCAAATAGCTACACCTGATACATGTAACAAATTTTAATTTAAAATAATTTACATTGTGAGAAGGCCACGGGACATTATATCAAATAGCTACACCTCTAACATGTAGCTAAATTACCTACACCTGCCACATGTAGCTAAATTACCTACATGGCCTCACATGTAGCTAAATTTAGTCACACTCAAAATTCCTACACCTCCTAAAGGTGTAGGAATGATTTTATTCCTACACCTCTAAATGTAGAAATATTATCAAATAAATGTAGCTACTGGCATGATTCCTTGTAGTGAATCAACTAAATCTAACTCTAATTACAATCAAGGTCTAAACAAACGAATATTCACTAAACTATTCTGATTTAATCAAGGTAAAAAGGCGTTCAGGGGATGAAACCTAAGTCAAATAACGAATCAACGATGTGGATTGAACTTTCATTTCATTAATTTGCACAATCAAGGTTCGATAATCGCATAGAATACTTCGCAATGAGATTTTGCCACTAGAGCGAATTGCCAAGACTAACCAAGCACCTACTTTCGTGGTTATTTCGATTTAGTCAAGGTTAAAGATCTAATTATCTCAAGAACCCTAGTTAAAACTTCTATGTCTAGATAATTTTAACTAGTTTAATCTAAGTTTTCGGGTAATCAAACTTCTCCTTTCGGTACTTCATTCAACAACCTATTAACATGCAATTGGTGATCAAGCAAAAGCAATAACAATTCAATTCAAAGACCAAATAGATTGAAACAAACTAAATTCATGATAATTCAATCCAACAAAGTCAATTCATCAAGCAACTTCAAAGGTTCATCCCCTAAACTAAAAAGAACTACTCACTATTCATGTTTAAAACTACAAAGCAATTGAAATCTATTCTAGAAAGCATATGAAAATCTATGAGAGAATGAGAAAATAAACCCAAGTGAAGAACAAACTTGCTAGGAATCAACAATGGAGGACTTTTGCTCCTCCACTTCAAAGTATGTTCGAGTTGCTCTTCAATCTTCAATCTTCTCTCAATCTTCAATGATGGAATGGAATATGGATGATGAATGATATGATTAGGGAATGAAAATGGATGATGATGGATGATGATTCCCCCCTCCTCCTCGGCCGAAAATCAGCATAATATAGGCAAATATCAACTCAAAACCTAGAAAATAAAAGGCGGAGACACGCTAGGGTAGACACGGACCGTGCTTTATGTGACACGGACCGTGCTCCCTGTGACACGGACCGTGTCAGCTCACTGCTCATATTATCTCACTCTCTGGCCATAGACACGACCCGTGCTCTTCCTGGGGGCACCCGTGTCACTGCTTTTTCGAGCCTAGGAGTACTTTGGGCCATTGTTTGGGCCTTGGGTGATCCAACACCTCACTTCTTGGTCCTTTAAGCTCATAACTTGGATCTACACTTGCTTTTTGGGCTCGGTTTACATCGATTCTTCACAAATTCCCTACAAAACTCACCAAACTCCAAACCAAGTGTAATATGGGAAATTCGGGTATAAAATAACATAATCAAATCAAATATTCCCCAAATTCTCATCAAAACAACCAAGTTCTCATATATACAAGAAGCACTTATCAAAATCCCCCATGCTTAGTCCTTCCTTGTCCCTAAGCAAGTCCAAACTAAAAAGAAAAGGCAAAGAAAGAAAATGAAAGAAAATAAAAGAAAACGGGACAAAAAGACTCAAAGAACTCAAAGCAAAAATAAAAAGACTCAAAAGTAAAAATTAACAAAAACGAAAATTTTTATTTAATTACAACTCCTCAGGATGACATCGATTGGACATTCAATCAACTCAACCTAATCTAAAGTACAACCCAAGAGTGAAAAAGAAGCCAATTTACACAAGTAAATGAAGACAAATTATTCAAGAATGGTACTCATCAAGTTCAACCAATCACCCTTAATCACCGAATGAGATAAGAAGGCACATGTTAAGCATGAAACTAGGTAAGAATGAAGAGCAAACTCACTTTCCAGGAATGTGGAAACACTCCTCTCATGTGTTTAAATATGAAAAATCATTGAAACTTCGCTCAAACACTCAAACGAAAGCCACAACCAACCACGTACTTGCTAAGAATCTCAACTCTGCACCGCGATTTGCAAAGCAACAATGACAATCAGGAGGACTTTCAAGGGTTGTAACGGGGCTAGGGTTAAGGGTAAGGAGTGGATAATATTTGGGAATTGTGGAGCTAAAAGCCAAAGCTTGAAATTATTCCACACCAATTCAACATACATTCACTCTCACCACTTATAATCAATCCAAATCAACCCCACAATCAATTGGAAACTCGCCTCAAAACTAAACAAAAGAAACCAAAAGTCAAACACTTTATTCTCTTTTTCTTTTCATTTTTTCCGGAATTCTCCGATTTTTCTTTTTTTTTTGAATACTTTTTCTATTTTTTCTGTTTTTTTTCTTGTTTTCTTCGATACAAACACACACACTTACAAACAACACACTTATATACAAATTACTAGGCAAGTTTCCAATTCCAACCAACAACCTCAATATACACAATTGGGGAATCAAATTAATATTTACAACTCAAACCAATCCCCATCACAAACCAAACCACAAAAGTAACCACAATCAACCCAACTTCATACTCAAAACATTTCAAGCTATGACTTAAGGGTAGGAATTATATAATTGGTCAGGGCTTATAATGTTGGTTCAAGAAAAGAAATAGTCAAGGCAAGAAGGGGCTAACTATGGATATTCTGATGTAAACGGGTGGCCAAGGCTTGCGGGTTCAATTCCTAATGCCTCTGTCATCTTGTCAATGTACAATGCATGGCGATTTCAAGGAGATGCAAAGCAAATGAAGGAGGATGCCACAATGGTGAGTCACTCATGGAAATAAGACCAATAAAAATGATTAGTCTTTTCTTTTAGGCTTATGTGGACTCACGGGTAGCGCTCAACAATCATTACCTAGTTTAAAAAGATATGCATATGCACAACTCACTCTTACAATAGAAACAAAGGCAATCGGTCTTACTATCCTAGCACAATTCTCACAACAATTAGCTTCACAACTCAAGCCAATTCACAGTCTTTCACAAACGGCCTATACAGGATCAAATCAAGTCAAAAGAAAACTATCACGCCAAATCTTATATCAAACAGTTTTTTTTTTTTAATTTTCTGATTTTTTTCAATTTTTTTAAAAACTTTTTACAAGCCTCAAAATGAAAATAAGAAAATAAGAAAACGAAAACGAACTACGAAAAGAGGAAATTAAAACTACAAGCAAATCTAGAAAACAAAGAAAATAAAAATAAAACAAAAGAAAAAGACTCAAAACAAGTTAAAAATCAAAAATAAAAACGACTCAAAACACAATATGCAAGGAGTTGGGGATACCTAGCAAAATGCAGTATCCAAAAGTAGATTTGGAGCCATGGCATAGCTAGCTCAATCAGAATCACAATATGCAAGGAGTTGGGGATGGGATGACTTGGAAAAGCAAATACCTTGACCAGTAGAGAACTTAATATAGCGGACAACATGCAAAGTAGCTTGCCAATGATGATATGTAGGACTTTGCGTAAATTGGCTGAAGAGTTGAAGGGTCCCATTGGAAAGGGAGTTAGAAAGGAAGCTAGGAGTTCATAAGAGACTTTCTCCCCCCCCCCCCACCTACTCTCTCTCTACTCTATGAACAATACTTCTCTCTCTACTCTATATCTCTACTCTCTCTCTCTCTCTCTCTCTCTCTCTCTCTCTCTCATGAGAGAGAGAGAGAGAGAGAAAGAGCGAAGGATGTGTGTGTAGTTATGATTCAATTAGGGTTAAGGGTAATATGATCATTTTCTATTTTATGTATGTAATAATTCAATTAAACACTTATTTACACCTCAAATTGGAGTGTTAGAAAAGTAAGAGTTAGAGGGGTAAAGGAGGGTAAATCACACTCCACCTTACTCCCCTCTACCCCCTCTCACACCCTTCCCAAGCAGGAGTATGGAGGAGTAATACCCTTCTTAACTCCCCCTAACCCCTCCTAACTCTACTCCCAAGAGTTTTGCTAACATGAGGGATATGAGGTTCCAAGGAAGGAACACCTAGTGTGTAGACTTTGAAAAAGTCTATATGGGTTGAAGAAGGCTCCTAGACAGTGGTACATTAAGTTTGACACATTCATGTGCAACAACGATTCAAGAGGAGTGATAAGGATCAGTGTTGTAATTACAAGAGTTTTGCTAACTCTTACATTATTTGCTTCTCTATGTGGATGATATGTTGATTGCAGGAGTTGATAAAAAGCAATTTACGAGAGGATGTCTGAAGAATTTGAGATGAAGGATTTGGGTGTTGCAAATGAAATTCTTGGCATGAGGATCACTAGAGATAGGGATAATGGTGTGTTGAAGTTGTCTCAGGAAAATTACATTAAGAAGTTGCTAGAAAGGCTCAGTATATCTGATGCTAAACCTGGGACCAAGGAGGAGAGGGAGTGCATGGCTAGAGTTCCTTTTGCTTCAACAGTTGGGAGCTAAATGTATGCCATGGTCTACACTAGACCGGATATTGCCTTTGCAGTGGGAGGGGTGTCTCACTTCATGTCTAATCTTGGGAAATCACTCTGGGATCCTGTAAAATGGTTGTTGAGATATTTGAAACGTTCCTCTTATTATATCTTATGTTAGGTGGAACTAACCTTGATCAGAAAGGTAATTTAGATTTTGATTTAAGTGGAGATTATGATATGAGCAAGAGTACAACAAGTTATGTGTTTACTCTTGGTGGCTTGACAATTAGCTGGATGTCAAGACTACAGAAGTGTATGGCTATGTCTACAACAGAGTCACAATATACTACCCTAATTGAGGCAGACAAGGAGATGATATGGCTACATGATTTCTTAGAGGTGCTTGATCATGGACATGATAGTGTTCTTCATTGTGACTGCTAGCATGCCATTGAACTGACAAAGAATCCAGTGTTACACTCAAGAACGAAGCACATTAGGAGAAGCTATCACTTCATTCGAAACTTGGGGAAAGGGGTGAAGTGAAACTCTAGAAGATCACAAATAGCAAGAATATAGCAGACATGATGATTAAGCCAGTGGGTGTTCGGAAATTGAGGCTCTGTATGACCTCAGTAGGCCTCTCTAACTGATAAAGAGGTCGCACTAGGGCAACTTGTGTCGATAAGTTGAGGATTCCAGAGCCATTGGTCTCCAAGTGGGAGATTGTTGTGTGTGGAGTCCAATGGAAGCATGGCTCGGTGTGTAATGGAGTGAGATGTGTCAAGAAGCCCATGAAGGTGTAGATGGGCTGTATGAAAAAAAATATGGTGCCCAACATGTGGCGGCCGTTTAGGTCAGTTATTGTGACGTGTGTTTGATCTAAACTGGTCCTAGCCGCTATTAATATCTGGAGAAGAGTTTTCATTAAAATTACAAACACACTGAGAGAAAACACAACACTTGACAGAGACTGTTCATCTACGTTAAAAGAAAGTGAGATTGAATTAAGGAAATCTCTCGTATCTTGTAATCTTCATCGATTCTAGTGCATAGGTTTCGTGGTTTTATTTTTTCCCACTTTGGGTTTTTTCCACGTTAAAAATTTTGATGTTTTTTTAATATTTTTTCTACACTTATTTCTTATTGTTTGTGGTTGTTTGAGTACTGTACAATCCTATCATAACTTGTATATGAATTTGAATTCAAAATATCAGATTTATTCTGTCCAAATGTAGATTCAAGTTATTTTCCTTGGTTTCTCTTTCGTTTTTCGACCGTTGCATTATGAGATTCTCTCATCATTGAATAAGCCATGTTTAAATCCAATTACAGCTTATACATTTTGCTATGTCTATTAGTTTATCTTACTTCCAACTTATTAAATATATTTTAGAGCACATGATTATGCATATTGCTTTCATTTAATTTGCCATATATTTTACTTTCTCAATGGATCAATTAAAATATAATGTCAACAAATCTTTTTAGATTTTATATCCCCTAAACTCCTTTCTTCAATTCTTTTTTCGTTATTAATACTTTTTATTGTCATGTGTATAAAGCTAGAGGTTAGAGAAAATAAAACATGATGAAATTTAAGTGACAACTTGTGACAGAAGCAACTTGTAAAGTTGATTGTGGCCAAAAGGATGGTCAGAAGGTTAGGATGGCTAGGCGTGCGAACAACTTAGAAGTAAACAGTCTTGATGATATTGATGCTAAGATAGATTGAATGACTGCAATTATTGACAATGATATAGGCGTGCGAGTCATCGATGATCCATCAAACTGAAGTTATTAATATTTTATCAGCGTAATTGAGTTGTGATGGTCTTTGGCTGTCGCGGGTGCGAACGTCCTTGTTGTTCTATTTATGTTTAGCACTGTTCGGATGTAACTTTTTTCTTTTGGAACTAGTTCTTCGTTGTTTTATTATGCGGTTTGCGTTATTCCATAAACTTTCAAGTCTTTTAACTTTTAATAATCGAAAAAATAAAGATTTAATTTCTATCCTTGATGGAATATATAGTTAAAGGGTCATTTTCAAGTAACATCGGAGCATTGATTACAGAGTCCCCATGAAACAAAGGTAGAAGCACGAAGTCACAATCATCGTTTGCTAGTTGCATGAATGCATGCTAATTCTGAACTTAATTAATAATTAAGGAAATTTGAAACGAGGTTCAAAACTTGTTTGATCAGGTATTATATATATTCAACATCATAGCTGTACACTGTAGCTGTTGCAGCCAGAGCTTTGCCTGCCTCTAGGGACCAAGAGATGCTCAGATGAATCCTCATTTGTATCTGTGTATTACTCTTCTCATGTGACCTTTTGCCCTGCCAACTTTTCTTTAATTAGGATACAATATTTTGTTCTTATGTTATACTCATTGACTTCTTCTTCCTACTTAATTAGTGTTATGATTCCATCTCCCAACTGGACATTTATGTTTTCTTCTGATACCAGTAATTCAACATTATCCATGTTAAGTAATTTGTAGTAATTAATATATTGCTTAGTTGGACACGAGTTTCATCTAAGGGTGCATTTGGTTGGTCAAAAGCCCCGGGAAATGGTCAATTTTTCGATGTTGACTTATTTTCACCATATTTGGATGTAACTTGACTTTGGGAAAAAAAAAATTTATCGGTGCCTACCATTTCCTACATTTCCTACATTTTCCTATGGAAAATTTCTCAGACTAAAGAAAATTTTTCCTAAGGAGATCTTTCCTATGAAATTTTTTTCCATAGGATTCCTACTAAACGCTCCATAAATGTCTCTTGTATGTATTTCTTCATAAATTAAATATGTGCTGTAATTGTTCTTTTTTCCTCATTGCCATGCTTACCTCTTTTTCCCTTGGTACTCTATAGCTAATTCCTCCCTAAGTTGTTATGTATACTTTCCCTCCATTTTGGCACTACTAACTTTATACATTTAGATTATTTTTGAATTTAAAGCACCCACGAGGTTTGTTGCATTGTGTAATTCCGCTCAAACTAATGTGAAAGAATGAATGAGAGACATGCAACTATCTCACGAGGTTTGTTGCATTGTGTAACTTATCAATTTTTTTTTTTGTTGAAATGTTTTTTTTGACACGAATGAGTAAATATATTAATTTAAGGAACTAAACACAAAAAGGGCAACTTAACTAATATAGTCATGTAAAAAAAACCTAATATTGTCATGGATTCGCAAAGAAAAGTCCATGATGACAGCCTTGGTGATGAATAATTTTAAGATGTTTTAGTTTAGTGTAAAATTAATGTTATTGTGCATTAAATTTATATAATAATATATAGTTAAATTGTGTAAGTAATGAGTGTAATACGATTTATAAATTAGATAAAACTATATCTGTATTTCTTTCTTAACGTTTACGAGAAGAATAAAAAATAGATAGTAGGGATGAAATTGATTTGATTAAATGTGATTTATATTTATTGACAAGGTCTATAATATTAACTTATTGCTAATAATAACTAATCAAAAATATAGTTATTAAACATTTAGATGCCAAAAATCATACTAAGTGTTAATTTAACTGGTAGGATTCATAGAATTTACAACTGTTTGATTGAGGGACTTTTCAAGGAAAGTTGGTTAACTTTTTCATGTTGCCCCTGCTTTTATATGTATAGTTACAAAATATGGATGAGAATGTTTAATGGTGGGTTCCAATATTTTTAGATGTGAAAATGTTTGTCATGGGAGGAGGGAGTTGGGAATATTTTTTTTCATGAGAAAGAAATATTTATAATCAAACTTTCTAAAGTACTCCTAACAAATATTTTATAAACTTGTAAAGAAAGCTAATTTAGACATTTAAAACAAACATTTCCATAATTTCAAAGAGTGATGATACGTGTCTTGGATCAAGACACTGCTTAAGACACCGTTCTTTTATGCAATACCGCAACTTACCGCACCGTAATTTACTTCAATATACCGCAATCAACCGAAATTTACCACAATCTACTATTTACCTTTTTATATATCAAACCCATTTATTATTTTCCACTGCAACTTACCGCAACCCACCACAACTCACCGCACCGTAACTCACCACACCGTAATTCTACCGTATAAAAGAACGGTGCCTAAGTCGATCTCTTACTCTTTAAAATTAATATTTACTGTCATTTTTAATCTCAATTTTTTTGACAATTACTATATATTAATTATCAGTTAGGAGAAACTAAGAATGTGTTAAGAAATATACTCATTTCCAGTAAAACGATTTTTGAAAAAATTCATACAAAATTTTAGAAAATATTTTCTTTGAAAACAACCAAACTCACTATAAATTATGAACAAAGCGAGGTTTCATTAGTGTGTTGTCGTTTTTATTAATGTCTTTAGAAACGTCATTATCGCATAGAATTGTATATGTGACAATATCTGGACAACTCGACCAATCTATAGCTGAATAGTTAACCTCAAATTAAACAGACGCAACCCCACCATTATTACCAAAATGATAAATATATTAATAATCATCTTGTATTTATTAAATATATATATTTATATTCATTATAAAGGTATGTTTGATCATTATTTTGAGGATTATTACAATTTATAAACAATATTAAAATAATTATTTATTGATATTTTTTTATAAATGTATGTAAAACTATGCATAAAATATACATTTCTCACAATGATTAATAAAATTAGGCTATTATTTATATTTTTTGACTTAACTAATAAATATTATTCTCTTATTATTGATAAATATAATTATTAAAAAATTATTATTAAAAATTATAAAAATATGAAACATGAATAATTTAAAATAATTATTAAACATTTTACATCAAGATATATATCATTGTAATACCCATTATAAGTAGAGTCTGATCTATATTTATTTTCACTTTTCAGCATAATACTTTACACCCGGCACCACAAAAAGTCCAATGTTTGCCATACTTGTTTTTGCCATGAAAAATTATTATGAAGTTTTTTTAGGTCTGCTCTGGGTACTGCCACTGCCAGTTGCTTTCAAGCTAGTAGTAGTAGTAGGTAACTCCATTACAATTTACGTACTATAACTATACATAGCGCTAATCCTACACTATGCCATTCTTCATACACCCTCACTCTCCTTCCTTACTCATCTCTCTCTCTCTCTCTCTCACCAAAACCCAAACATGGACAGTAGCTTACCCGGCAGTAATCGGGCCACCAATCCGGAGCTCCATGAGCAAGTGACCCATCAGTTTCAAGGTTCATCTCCAAGGGTTGATACAATCACGCCCGAACCAACCAGTCAGGCAGGTGCGGGTCCTGGTTCGTATCCCAATCCAGACCCGTCCCATTGCCATCCGGGTTCTGCTTCGGGAACCCACCAAAATGCTCAACTCCACCCAGTAGCGTACGACAACGAGGAGATTTCTGGGATTAAACTCGTATACACTTTGCTCTCCTGTGCAGAGGCTATCCAATGTGGGCAGCTGCAATTAGCTTCGGCATTAATTTACAACATGAACAATGTCCTCCTGCCATGTCTTAACACCAGCAGTGGCATTGGTAAAATCGCTGGCTACTTCATCCATGCAGTTACGCAAAGATTGAACCACGTATCTGACATACCTGGTTCATCCTTGGATTCCCTTCTTTTGTACAAGCATTTCTATCAAGCATGTCCGTACATCAAATTTGGTCACTTCACAGCCAACCAAGTAATTCTGGAGGCTTTTAAGGGGTGTGATTGTGTCCACATTGTTGACTTGTGTCCACTTGATGGGTTACAGTGGACAACTCTGATCGAAGCCTTGGCTTTTCGAACAGGTGGGCCGCCATCCGTGAGATTGACGGGAGTTGGGCTGAGCAGTGAAAATGGGCTGAACTCTCTTCATGAGATCGGGAAGTATTTGTCTGAGTTAGCCCGATCGATGAATGTTCGGTTTGAATTCCGGGCTGTAGTTGCTCCACGGCTTGACGAAATCAAGCCGTGGAAGGTCCGGACAAACCCGAACGAAGCCTTAGCCGTGAACTCTATTTTGCAACTCCACCGGGTAATCGGGTCGGGTATTAACCCGGTTCTAAACTGGATCCGGAACCTCAACCCCAAAGTCGTCACCATAGTAGAGCAAGAGGCGAACCACAACCAGACCAACTTCTTGGGCCGGTTCACAGAAGCGTTATGTTATTACTCGACAATGTTGGACTCCATAGAAGCTTGTCAGCTTCAGCCCTACAAAACACTAGCTGAGCTGTCCTTAGCAAGAGAGATATCCAACATTGTGGCCTGTGAAGACACGGCTCGAACCGAAAGACACGAGCCGTTTGCCGTATGGAAGGCTCGAATGGTTGGAGCCGGGTTCAGACAGGTGAGTTTGGGGGAGAATTTGTTGAAGGAAGCAAGCATGCTAGTTTCCTTGTTCTCAGCTGAGGGGCATTATGTGGAGCTGACCGAAGGCAGCTTGAAGCTCGGCTGGCATAGCCGGCCTCTCATTGCGGCTTCGGCTTGGCAAGTAGAAGAACAATTGAAGAGATCAAAAGCAATTGTTCAAGATGGCTCATCTTCTTCTACTTCACCTCCTTAGTTAAGTTTAAGTAGTAAATCACTAGGGAGTAGGGATACATTTAGTTAGCCAGGAAATCGTTACTAATGTAATTAACTAATTCGTCGAATGTAGTATGATAGGAGTGTCATTTACACCATGCACTAACAATTGTATTTTACAATTTGGAATACGAGGGTCATTTATTTTTGTGAATGGCAAATTTGACAAAAAATTGCTGAGGGGTGCCACAGATCTTTTTTAACTGACTCGCGGGTCACAACTTTTTTTTAATGCATTCCCGGGTGACATTAAACTTACTTAAGTGGTTGGGGGGTGATTATCCGATACTTTTTTGCCGGAAAAAAAAGAAAAGTCTTATTTACCCTTGAAAATTGAGTGAAGTGACCATTTTACCCTCAATTTGTTAGCTGAAAAACAATACCTCAGGCCAACTTTCTCCTCATCATCATCAACATCATCATTGCTCACTCTTCACTCAACCCCAATTAAATTCATTTGCTTCTCTCTTGACCAACACTAAACTCAACTTCATCTTCATCTTCCAAGCGCCCCCGCAATCAACCGACTCCTCCTCCTCCTCCTCCGCCGCCGCCCTACTGAGGTTTTTGTCATTTTTGTGGTCTGTGGATAAGCAAAGCTAGGATGAGTTGTCATACTTCCGACCTCGAAATTGGTCTATAGGCAACAACAAAGCAGACCCAGTAGACAAACAAAGAAGAAGAAGAAGAAGAAGAAGAAGAGGGAGAAATTGAAGGAAAAATGGATGTGTGAATGTTTGATAAACATATCAATTTCATAAATTTCCCTAGTGGGTATATTGAGTTTTTGGTAAATACATGAAATTTCATAGTTTCCCGAGTGGGTATATTGGAATTTCTGTTTGTTTGTCTTGAATCATGAAATAGTTACTTGAAGTTGATAAATTTGAGTAAGGGTATGTTGATATTGATTTCTTTTGCTATTCTGGACATGTCTCTTTACTCCCTTTCCCTTCATCTCTTTCAATCAGCCCCCTTAACTAAAGAATCATTTCTCCATCTTTCTTTTCCTTTGAATGAAGAAATCCAAATAACTGCAATAATTTCAAACCCAAAAAATTGAAATACTCGGGTTCGAAAAATTGAAATGTATGAGCTAAGGAATTGGATGAGAAACTTCATACTCGGGTTCAAGAGATTGATGGGCTCAAAAAACTTCTATCTGATTCACAAAGGAAGTATGTAGAAGCTAAAGAGAAAGCCCGAGCAGAGAAAAATCTAAGAGATAGAGACGATGTTGTATCGAGGATGGAGGAGCAAAACTTGTGTATGCAAGACCGGTTCAAGTGGAAGAAAGAGCAGTTTGGAAAACTTGTGTATGAAGATGGCCTTTGCAGCTTGCTTCAGCACCTTGCTTGGCTTACAGTTCGGCCGCTTCAATTATGGAGGAAGAAGATGAAGAAAAGAGAAAAAGAGAGATGAATGGCATATTTAGTTAAATTAGAGAGAAAACTAAGGGCATTTTCGTCATTTTCAACGTATCTCGTCGGATTTCAGCCAAAACAACCGGAATGTCACCCCCCAGCCACTTAAGTAAGTTTAATGTCACCCGGGAATGCATTAAAAAAAAGTGGTGACCCGCGAGTCAGTTAAAAAAAAATCTATGGCACCCCTCAACAATTTTTTGCAAATTTGATAACATCTTTTTTCCCCAACTCGTTGTTTCATGTTAGTGATGAGTAGGATTTATCATATATATAGGTGGACACATACTATTACAATTGCACAATGTTACCCTGTAGCGTAACTCAATGATAAAACAAATTAAAGTCATAAAATAAAATAACTATTAAGTGAACATATTTATAATTTGTAGTAAGTCATTTAGAAATTGATAATACTAATATTTGTTGTTGTGTTAAAGAATCAATGATAGATGATGATATAATAATAATAGGTTATAATTAATAGTAGAGTTATGTTATGTCATGTCTTCTTGTGGTACATGTGTATATTTAATTATAGAGTTGTGAGATGTGTCTTGCTATCCTTTTAAGTATAACTATGTTATGTTATATCTTGTTATCTTATCATACATGTTTATAATTACTTACCACTAAATATTTGCACGTTTCTGCGTAGTTAATTAAAAAATACTCAAGCGTTGACCGGACTATAATCGAAGTACCCATGTATGTTAATTTGAAACCCTTGTCTGATCTCCACCAGGGCCTCACCCTATTCTGAGAAAACAAAAACATTTCCCCGCCCACAATGGAGACGGGGACGAGGACAAGGATGGGACAAGTTTGTAATCCTCCGGATGGGACGGGATAGGGATGATGACAAAATTTTCTCCATCCTCGTTTTGTTACTAGAAAAATTAACCCACCATCATCCCCATCCCCGTTCCATGCATTTTGATATTGGAAAAACTACCCGTCATGCATCCCCATCCTCGATTCCTATCAAAATACATACTTAGACTTCATACATCAAATTTATGTATGTAATATCAAGCATAGATTTGTCTCTAACTGTAATTTGTCACTCTCATTCCCTCATATCCCAGTTTTGGTTCCACTTTCATCTTCGTTAGGTTTGAGTACCCGACGGAGATGGGGATCGATGGGAAAAGTCACCCCTTCCCTCCTCCTCGGCGTAGTGGGTAACTAGACGAGGATGGGGATGATTGCGAAGTGCGAGATAGAAACGGCGAATATACCCCTGTACTCGATCCAATGTTAATTCATTAAAATCTTTTAAAGGTTCATCGTCAAACCCACAATTGGTGGAATAACAGTTTTAAAGGAAGGGAATGGGACTCAATATACTCAGAAATGTTCACTTTGTTGAACGCATCAGAAAGTACCGAGATATTGGACTTTGAATTGATTGTAACCGATCCAGACTTAATGATAGACGCATTAGCACTTGAGTTGGACTAAGCTTTTGAAGACTCTCCTAAGTCAAGTTGTTGGATCAAACTGGGTTTCGAACCTCTGATGAAAGTTTCAAGTTGCATGTTAGTTGGGATAATACTGGTGACTTATAGTACAACTTGGCATGCCACCTTTCGTAGTAAGATAGAAAAGGTTCATCCTCGCCCTGACGAATTGCCATCACATTGGATAAAGTCACCTTATCCTTATACACCTTGCTATATAGATCTATAAACGTCTTACACAAAGTACACGATTCTCATCGAGTCTATAAGAGAAGAGTGTAGTACCTGTCCAAAGCTTAAGTAGGCGGTTCAAAATCGATGAACTGATCGGCGTATGCGAGCATTTGGCGTACTATGTTTATGAAGTCGTCGAGTTGAGCTTTGATCCCTTGCATAACAAGATCTTCTTGGAGATTTATTGCAGATTGGTCTTTATTTGAACCAACGGGAGGGGAGTTATTGGAGGTGGTAGCTCAAGTGTGAGGTTGTCTATCTCATGGACGACCCCTCCTTATTGTGATAATCTCCCTTATTTTGGCTTTACCCTTATCTTCCTTGGAGAAATGTGGATGGGTAGAAGTTTCAGGACTGTCTTCCTCATTACCACCGATACTGACATGAACAATAACGCGCTAAAAAGCCTCTAAAACCCCATTCAAAGTATCCTGTTGTTATTCTATCCGCTGATTTTGTTGTTCAATGAGTTATTGTTGCCCAACGGTATGCTCTTCAACCTTATTTTCTTGTTGTAGAGTAGCAAAGGTAATTGACCCTTCCATCTTGTTGAACCTCTCTTCCAAGTACTTAGCCAAGACTGCGTTGAGCTGGTTGTTGTTGTTGTCGTTGTTGTTTTCGGTCATGTTGAATTTCAGTGAGCAGGATGCTCTACGATTAGGAAGCGGAGGAACAAAGTCCAGATTTTGGATGATGCATTCAGATAGTACTATAATCCAACCCTCCTATTGATCACCTATTATGTTTAATTTGTATAAGAACAATGTTGAAACTCAAGGATTTGACCTTGACATTAAACATAAAGAAAAAATTATCTGATGCATGCATGTTCTATTTGATCTATATGGTATTTCCTAGAAGTGCAAGACACCTATATGCTGACTAAGAAAAGACTCACCCATGACATGGGTTTGCATGTCCTAAATACTCTACATGATCTTAAGACAGACAACAACACTCTTTACAACAAGGCATTATAAAGTGCCGAATAAAGTTTAAAATAGCGAAATTGACATAAATTGAAAAGCTTAAGTGATTGTTTCTCTATTTGAATGGGCTTAAACAACAAGCCGACCATTTTAAGAAGAATCCGTCACTTGAACTTATGTTAACTCAAGTTGCACTGGCTATTATACGGGCTATAATAATGCTTGGCACACTGACTATATAACCCTTAATTAAACACACTTTTTGTAACTCAACATATTTTGTTTATACTCGTGGAAAGTGGATGTTGTAAAGGACTAGATAAAGCCAACACCAGCTGAGTTAAAATAAACTCATTAATCCAATTATTAAGTCCACTGTGGATGGGCTTACCAACGGGCTAACCATGGACTTTTTAGACTTAATAACTGAGTTTACATATTGATTTTCTCTACCTTGTGACTATTATATAGGCTAGAACAATACTCACTAACTTTGTTTAACTATTAGTCAATTTTCTTTGAACCCTTATTAAGAGAATATTGAAAAGGCCAAATAAAATCATCAAAGCTAAGTTATAATGGATCGAAAAACAAGGATAATTAACCTTCTGACATAGATTGGCCTAACAACCAGGCTGACCACGTACAAATTTCAATGTAAGTTACCGCGCTTATACACTCATTTCTTCTCAAACCCAATGATTGTTATGCGGACTAACACATTATCCCTAAATTAAATCTGACTCTATCGATGACTCTAAAATAAAAGAAACACATATTTGCACATATCATACAACATGATAGGGTATCCTAAACTAGAGCTCTAAGTACAGAAGGGTTTATTAGCTAGATAAAGGCACTCGATGCATTATCCTTGTAAAAGTGTTACAATTCAAATGTATGAGATTGCTCTTAGAAGCTTGAACGGAGACTACTTGGAGTGATGCATGAGTGGATGTGGTGAGTAAGACTTAAAATAGTGTAATTAAATGCACCATTCCAAGTATAGCTGCATGGGTTAAGTTTTTGGGTTAATCCTAAGCAGTCGTTTTGAGTGCTCCCATGCCAATAAATGGCGTAGCCTGGTATATGCAATGCATTATGCCTAAGAGTGAACGATTAAAAGATGTATGATTAAACTTTATTTTTCCTTCCAAAAAATTGAAACACACTGAACTTTTTTATATTATACCCTCTTATTAAAAAAGCAATCCCCAGTGGAGTTGCAAAAATTCTGTGAACATCCCCGGGGCTACCAGAGTACCAGTCCATCAACCTACCTCGAGATTCATCCTTGAACCGAACGAGTCATGGAGATTTCACCGCTTTGATTAGTTTTCGTTTCCGTTTTGCTTTAGGATGGAATTTTAAACCTTTTGCTGGTTTTTTAGTTTTTTTATAAGAAAATATTTTGGAATTATTTTGCACATTTTATGAATAGTTTAATTGTAAAATTATCCTTTCTTTCCCAAGAACACTTTGAGATTATTTGAACCAAATCCAATGAGAGAGCAACCACTTGCTCTTTTTTTCCTCAAATTTGATTGTTCTGTTTTCATAGTGCGAGGGCTCGGAGAAAGACAATTTAAGGGTGCGTTTGGTTGGTCAAATATTCCGAGAAAATGGTCAATTTTTCTGAGTTCACTTATTTTCCCCATGTTTGGGAGTAGATTGACCTCGGGAAAAATATTACGGTGGGCCCACTTTTCTTTCATTTTCCTAGGGAAAATTTCCCTTAAGGGGGCCTAAGGGAAATTTTTCCCGGGGAAATCTTTCCCATGGAAGACTTCCCATGGAAAATTTTTCCCGGAAAAAATTTCCTTGGGATTCCTACCAAACGCTCTCTAAGCAATTTCAACTATTTAAAAACTAGTTTTTTCTCCCATTCTTCTGAATGGGGCCTACTTAGGTGTGGCAGTAGAAAAATTAATATATGGTACAGTAGATATAAATGACAAAAGTCTGATAAAAGAATATAGTACTCCCTGAGTTTTTTTTTTATTTATCATTTACGGTTTTCAGTGTCAATATTTAATCAATAATTTCTAATATAAATTTTTTATAAAAAATATTATATTATATTTTTTAATAGTATTTTTCATTAATCTAATGACATCAATTTTTTTATGATGAATCATTATACAAATTAAGATATTAACAGTCAAATTTTTTAACACAATTTTCTAGACGACAGATAAATAAAACCGGAGATAGTAGATGTTATATATGGGTCTAATAACATAAGAATTTATAATGAAATAGAAACGTACTCAAGTGAAAAGTAGTGAGATGAAATGAAAACAACCACACTAAGTTCTTTTATGCGGAATTTTGCGGAATGGTGTGATGAGGTGTGGTGGAATTGTGGTGGGTGTGGTGCAATTGTGGTAGGTTATTGGAATTGTGAGAGAAAAAAGTAATGATTTGCGGTAAAATGTGATGGGTTGTGGCAAACTACGGTGGCACCGAAGTTTGCCAACTGCAGAAAAGAACAGAGCCTAAAATGTCAGTTTGAGCGAGGAAACATGAAATAAAAAGTCTAGATACTCCGTCTGTTTTTATTTATATGTCGCCTAGAAAATTGTGTTAAAAATTTTGACCGTTAATATTTTAATTTTTATAATAATGATTTATCATACAAAATTGATATCATTGGATTTGTAATAAAAAAATACAGTTAAAAATGAATAATAATATATTTTCTTATAAAAATTTTATATTATAAATTATTTATTAAAGATTGACACTGAAAATCGTAAATGACAGATGAAAAAGAAGGGAGGGAGTATATCTTAGGCACTATTGTCTTAATTGTAAAAGCCAATAAAATCTAAAATAGAAATTGTAGATTCACTCGCCCTAGAATTTATAACTCATGTAACTGCCCTCTTTATTTTTTTTTTATCAAAGGCTAAGATCTCTTGTTGAAAGAAAATCAATAGTTTAAATTGTCTATTGAATGAGTGTCGTGAATTGAAGGCAGGAAGGTATGCGGTTAACAATCATTTGACAATTTATGATTTTTTTTTGGAATTTTGAACTGCCATTCTTCTAACCCCATTTTTTTTTGAGCATTTTATGAATTTTTGGATAATTATTTTGTTTGAACAGTTCACATTCTTTTATGAGAAAGATCAACGATTGTCGTTGCTCAGTTTATGAGATTGTAAGGATGGAGGAATGCAAAAAATCTACAACATGTGGAAGTTATCATTTTGTAATTTGTAATATAGATAAATATAGATATATATATTACATTCCTAAAGTTGTATTAAACTCCTTGTAAGACCATTACTCACAAGAAACAAGCTTCAGGTTTTCGAAAACCATGGTCTAGGCTATAGGAATAACACCTTCGTTTTGAAAAGAGTCACCACTCAACTTTTTAAGGAAAAATATGAGAAAACTTAAAAAAGAAGAGACTCCGCCTATGAACCAAATTACCTAGTTTGAGGGTAAGGTTTTTTTTACTCGAAAGGTAATGTCCTTTGAGTCTACCTCTCAGTTATGGAAACACTCTACTAAATGTTTAAAGTGTGTTTTAATAAAATTTGGAAGGGAAAGAAAGTAAAAGATTACATTTCAAATCATTCAAACATAAATATAAAATGAAATAAATGAATGAATGAACATATTATATTATTGCATAAATCAAAAGAATGATTACATGAAGGATAAAGACATGAAATTGTACCTAGACTGAGAGGAGCTGACACCCTTTGCCTTGCCTCGAACGCTCTTTATCTTCAAATATCAAGTGACAAGTATTGGTGTTTTTGTGGTATTTTTGTTGGTTGTTTGGTGGAAGAAATAATTGTTGCGATTCACCCATGAGTAAATGTCCCACATCGTAAAAGTAAAGAGAAAGCACATGGTATATAAGTAAAGTGGGTTACTCTTCTTAACACCAATTGGTTTTAAGATGGAACCTCACTTAACTTGTGTACCATAGGCCTTGATTGAAGTGGGCTCCCCTCTTGGATCTCCCCAACAAGTGGTATCAGAGCCGATGGTTCGTTCGGCTGGGCGCGTGCAAGGTGCGGGAAGATCACCGTGGACAGGAGCAGGGACCATAGCGCGTGCGCGGCTGGATCTCCTGAATGCTCAGAGTGGTGGCATGAGACTCGGGTGGAGTAGGGTGCGGCACTGTGGAGTAAGGTGTGGCTGGGACTCTTGAGATAGAGTGGTGGCATGAGACTCAGGTGGAGTAGGGTGTGGCTCTGTAGAGTAAGGTGCGGCTATGATGGGCTCCTGATGGTGACTTGAAACCTTTGGCAAAAAGAGGCTTCCTCATGTGTGAAGGGGGAGATTGTTGGGATTCACCCATGAGTAAATGTCCCACATCGAAAAAGTAAAGAGAAAGCACATGGTATATAAGTAAAGTGGGTTATTCCTCTTAACACCAATTGGTTTTAAGATGAAACCTCACTTAACTTGTATACCATGAGCCTTGATTGAAGTGTGCCTTAATTTGTGGTATTTTTGTGGGTTGTTTGGTGGAAGGAATAACAAATGAGGTAAATGGGCCTAGGATGATATGTGTTTAGGTGAGAAGATAGTAGGATAAGATTTGCTGGCCAAACTGTCATAGCCCAATAAGTCTTCATGCATCTTCCTTTTTCTTATATTAGTAATTGCTATCACTATCAATATTCTTGCACATCAACCCAGTTTGTTTTATCTGACCTCCATTCTTATATTATCAATATTTTTTTTATCATAGTTTCATCTCCATATTTATTATAATTTCATCCCTATATTTCCACATACATTATTGTACATATCAATAATTAGGTATTACTGCATGCATTACCTATCCTTTTGGTTGCCAAACAAAAAAACTGGGCATAAAAGGAGATAGTTTCATCCCTATGTTTATCATAGCTTCATCTAGAGATAACAAAATTATGTCCGATCCGAATTACCCGATTCGTCCGACCCGAAAAATCGGGTTCGGACACAGATTTTTCGTCCGAATTTTGATATTGTCCGAATTGACAGAATATTCAGACATAAAATTTTTCTTTTTTCTATTGTCCGAACCCAATTTTAGTTTCGTCCGAATTGTCCGACCCGGTTCGACCCGAAATAAAACTGGGTCCGGACATAAATTTCTCGTCCGAATTTTGGCATTGTCCGAATTTGTCCGACCCAAATTTACCTGGACCCGATTTTTTGCCAGCACTAGTTTCATCGATCCTTACATTTTCAACATACACTATTGTATATGCTCTTAGTATGTTATGGTTGAGGAGGAAAGTTGTTATCCCATTTAAAAATTTATATTATGCACGGGTAGTCTATGTTAGGATCACGTCATGCCTCCAATAATTCTCATCAAATTTTTACCTTAATTCTCGGGAAATAAAAAATTAAATTTATTATATTATTTCTTTATTTCATGATATTATTTATGATTCACTATATTATAGATTATTTTTACGTATATTTATACTTTAGTTGTCTTTTTTATTATTAAATTTATACTTTTATGATTAAATCTATTATATAATTTATATCGTACATTGCACGTATGTACATTTAGATTATAGTTAATTTTTCATTAATTAATATCAACTTTTTTTAATACATCCATGCATCACACGGGTTTAACATTAGTATTAACTAATAGATATATTAAACGAAAGAGATTTACATTGCAACAGTTAGTAAAAACAAATATGATAGTTAAATTATAATGCTATTAATTGGTCAATAGGGGGAGAATAATAAGACAAAACAGTGAGGTACAATTTGTACTAATGTTTTCAAAATGCGATTTGTGAAAATCTGTCCAGGACACAATCAAGTGGGCACATTGAGCTGTCAATGTAGAAGCTTTTATTAACAAGGAGTAAATTAAGAGGGTAGGGGTTAGCAATGTAAGAGTACCTCTCATTGTTTTCCTAAAGGATGGCATGCCAAATATGGAAACTTGATTTGGTTGGTGTCAATTACACACCATTCTTCTGAAGGCAACCTGTAAGCAAACACTGCAACGAAAATTATTGTATAGACCTGCGGGTCCTTGAATTGGCTCCCAGCACCGGCTATTGCTCGTGGTTCTTGTTTTAAGATTTTCATATATATATTTCTTTACAAGTCCATCAAAGATTTTTTATTTATTCTCATAGTTTTTCACTTTTCCTTAAATTTATTTATTTTTAGTTAGTTTGCTAGCTACCCACTTTTTAAATGTCTATTATGATATTCTTTTTCCTGTTGAACATTTTATTATATTGTAGTTAATTCAAATTTAGGTTTAATTATCATTTTTATTATATGAAAAATCGTTACTCCTTCGTCCCTTAATATAAGTCGTTGTGGGATGCGTGCTGTCAAATTTTATATATTTTGACCGGTAATTATTCAATATTTATAATGATTTAAAATATAAAATTGACATCGTTAGATTTTTCGTCAAAAACATTTTCTTATGAATATAATTTTGTAATATTTTAAAATATACTTTGTTAGAAATTAAATGTAAAAGAATTGCATTGGAGACCATGAAAAGTCAAACATGAAAATTATATACTTATTTGGGACGGAGAGATTAGTATGTATTATAGTTAATTATCGCGTAATAAGAGAATATTTGATGCACAAACATATAATATTAGTATGTAATAGTTCAATATTACCATACACACTAAAAATAATACGTAAAAAAATATATATTAATGTGCAAAGAAGCCTACGCGAGTGTACAAATAAGTTCGTGTTGATGTGTGTAGGAGTTTATGCTAGTAGTGTGCAACGATCTATTTGCAAAGAAATTTGGATTGGTGTGTAAAGGAATTTATGCTAGTTAAAAATTAGTCTGTATTGGTGTGCAAATGAGACTAGAGTAGTGTGTAAATAAGTCTTTGTTAGTGTGCACAAAAGTCTATATATAGCTTTTTGTTGTGCAGAACTTATATATTTAGCGTGCATAAATATATAGTTTTTGGTGTGCAAAACTTATATGTTGGTTAATGGTGTGTAAAACTTATATATTTGGCGTGCAAATATATAGTTTTTAGTGTGCAAAATTTATATATTAGTTTATGTTGTGTAAGACTTATATATTTGGCGTGCAAATATATTGTTTTTTGGCGTGCAGAACTTATATATTTGACGTGCAAATATATAATTTTTGGTGTTCAAAACTTATAGATTACTTTTGGTGTGTAAAACTTAATTATATATTTGGCGTGCAAATATATAGTTTTTTGGTGTGCAGAAAATATATAGTTTTTGGTGTGCAAAATTTATATATTAGTTTATGGTGTGTAAAACTTATATATTTGACGTGCAAATATATAGTTTTTTTGGTGTGCAGAAATTATATATTTGGTGTGCAAATATATAGTTTTTGGTGTGCAAAACTTACATATTAGTTAATGCTGTGTAAAACTTATATATTTGGCGTGCAGATATATAGTTTTTTGGTGTGCGGAACTTATATATTTGGTGTGTAAATATATAATTTTTCGTGTGCAAATCTTATATATTTGGTGTGCAAATATATAGTTTTTGGTGTGCAAAACTTATAAGTAAAAAAAATTATGAAAATTCAAACAATAAAATAGATCAATTATGAAAATCCCAAAAAAAAAAAAACAAGGGTTCACAAGAAAAAAAAACTAAACACTAGTATATAATTTGTTTACTAAAAATTTTTTTGGGTGTAATAGATCAATTATGAAAATCTAAAAAATAAAATACATCAATTATGAAAATCCAAAACAAAAGGGGTCACAAAAAAAAAACACTGAACACTAGCATATTATTTGTTTACTAAAAAAAAAATTCGGGTGTAATAGATCAATTATGAAAATTCAAAAAATAAAAAAGATCAATTATGAAAATCCAAAAAAAAAAAACAAGGTATCACAAAAGAATTTCGGGTATAATAGATCAATTGATCAATTATGAAAATTCAAAAAAATATATATATAGTTTTTTGGTGTGCAGAAAATATATAGTTTTTGGTGTGCAAAATTTATATATTAGTTTATGGTGTGTAAAACTTATATATTTGACGTGCAAATATATAGTTTTTTTGGTGTGCAGAAATTATATATTTGGTGTGCAAATATATAGTTTTTGGTGTGCAAAACTTATATATTAGTTTATGTTGTGTAAAACTTATATATTTGGCGTGTAGATATATAGTTTTTTGGTGTGCGGAACTTATATATTTGGTGTGTAAATATATAATTTTTCGTGTGCAAATCTTATATATTTGGTGTGCAAATATATAGTTTTTGGTGTGCAAAACTTATAAGTAAAAAAAATTATGAAAATTTAAATAATAAAATAGATCAATTATGAAAATCCCAAAAAAAAAACAAGGGTTCACAAAAAAAAAAAAATTGAACATTAGCATATAATTTGTTTACTAAAATTTTTTTTGGGTGTAATAGATCAATTATGAAAATCTAAAAAATAAAATAAATCAATTATGAAAATCCAAAAAAAAAACAAGGGTTCACAAAAAAAAAACACTGAACACTAGCATATTATTAAAATTTATTAAAATTGTAGAAAACAAATTTATTAAAATTTTTTGAAAAGATTGCAAGAAAAATAAGTTGGTGGAAAAAAATTGCAAAAGTCAGAAAGTATGCTTAGGAAGCTTCGAACCCGCGACCATTGACACACATACCAACAGCCCTACCACTCAGCCAATGGTAGACAAATAATATCTTTCTGATGGGTCAGTATTTATTCGTTTGGAGAGTAGCGGACGTACAGCGGAGGTCCTTTTGTTGGGCTTTTGGGTTGGGCTGATTTCTATGCGGTCCTGGTAGGTGTTTTGTGGACCTGCAGGTCTCTTGTATAAGGACTGACACTGCAATATTAGTTGGGTTGGGGTCAGGATGCATGGCATTGTCAAAACCACAGCACATTGTGTGCAGTGCAGTGATACAGATTAATTACAGAATCAGGCTCAGGCTTTAGAGGTGTCTGTATGTAGCACATTGTGTGAAGTCCTTTTGCTTATATTACTCTTCTGATTAAACAATACTCTCCAATTTCTCTGCTCTATTTTGGTTTGACCATGTTTGTATTTTCTTAGACCACCTAGTACAATCTGTTGGGAAGCAAAGTTAAGTAGGTGTAGTAGTTTGAAATCTGATAAACGTGAGGGCACTCAGAGTGTTTGAAACAGTATTACCTAACTAATTTTTGTCGAACATTTTAGTTTGAAATAGTTTGTCACAATAAATTGTAAACTAAATTGGAGTAGGAAAAACTAAAATCGTAAAGTCCCTTTTCTAAAACAGTTTATAACGAGGCAAAGGGTTGGTGAGTAGGAAAAACTAAAATTGTAAATTTGTTATTAATATTGTTGTTGTTATTGTTATTGTTTGTCGTATATAAATTGTATTTTATTTATACTTGTTAATGTTTTTCTAATGTTAGAAAATAGTATTTTATAAAGTGTTTAAATAACTTGAGTTTGTTTTTGTAGGTTCAGTTAGAGGAATTTGGCGATGATAATGTTGATTATTCACCATTTTTTGCTACTGACCAAATGTTTGATTCACTTTATGCAGTACATGAGTGGGCTGCCGAAATAGCTCAGGGTATCGGGCTTACGTTAGTACGAGCTATCCACCAGAGAAAAGATACAGACAACCCACTAGGGTTTATCTAAAATATTGGAGGTACGGTAAGTACCGCTGTACCGGGGTAGATTGGATGATTCGGATGTAGCCGCTCGTCGAGATACGTCGACGAAGTCCTGCCAATGCAAATGTATCATTGTAGCGTGGACTTGTACAAAAGATTCATGGCGTGTTCGTGTGTGCGAGGGAGACCGAGGGAAGCACAACCATCAATTCATCGTCTACGAGGAGGGGCAACGTCACGGACACCCTTTGACATCCAATATGAAAGACCATGCCCGGAAAATGACAAACATCGGGTGTACTCCGGCTACGATACACACATCACTCGAGTAGAAGTTCCCAAGTTGTAATTCCAACGTAAAGCAAATTTACAACGAGCGGTCAATGATACGGAGTGATGATATGGACAATAGGACACAGGCCCAACACTGTCTCCACTCGGCGAAACATAACGGCTACCAGTTGTTAATTTACAGATTACGACGAAGACGACAATCTACTACATATGTTTTTATGTCACTCGTACTCGTTGAAGTTCCTTTGTACATATCCGCATGTTATTCTCATTGACAATACGTATCAGACGAACAAGGCGAAGTGGCCCTTGTGTGGGCTAGTCGGTGTTACTCCGACAAACAACTTCCTCGCCGAGTACTTTTTTATGAAGGACGAAAAGATGGAGTCATATGAATGGTTGTTGGGAAGATTACATGACTTGTTGGGTCTCACGGTGAGTCCAGGTGTGCTCGTGACAGACTGAGAGGAAGGGTTCTCAAGTGCGATTAGTTGAGTTTTCGCGGGTGTTCCTCAACTTTTATGCGTATGACATATTGGGAATGATGTGAAGAACAAAGTGAATACCCTTATTGGAGAGGGAAGAAGACCGAGTACGAGCTACACTTTAGACACAGTTATTCGAACAACATCGTCTATACCAAGACACTTGATGAGTTCAATTTGAAATGGATGACACTCAAACATGCATGGATTGGCAAAAATGGTCGTGCTGTGGAACATGTGAATGGTATCGGGATGAAATACAAGGAGAAATTTGTTTGTCGTTTCACCAACAAGGTCCCCCACATGGGGAACACCGCGACTAGCTTCCAGAGTCGAGAGCCAACATTCATCACTCAAATATTATATAGGTAGCGGTACAGGAACCTTCCATCGGGTGTTCTTGAGGGTTCATCAACATCTCAAGAACCAGCATACTGAGATTCAGAGGGCGTTCGAGCAGTTTAGAAGCACGCACAAACTATCGAGGAGTTCACGGCTGCTCATGCATCTTCACAGGCATGTGTCTCATCACGCCATGAGCCTCATGACCAAGGAGTACAATCATTTGGTGGCGACCAAGAGCAGTCTGTATACGATCACAAGATTTGGAAAACTCACAACCTTCTTTATGCATGTTCTATATTCAACATTCTTGAGAAGCGAGACAAATTGTTTTAGGTGCATTATTGTCCAACACCTCCAAAGTACACTATATTATTGTCCAGAAAAACAGTTCAATGCATTATTGTCGAACACCCTCAAAGTACAGTGTATTAGCGTCCAATAACCCTTTTCTCTATGATATTTTGATCCATGTGTAGTATTTTCGCTTTTATTACTTGACACTTAAAATTTGATGAAATAGCACTTTTACCCGGTCAAAACGCTAAAGGTTAACCCAGACGCTATTGTCAAACTGAGCCTAAATTTTTGGCAATTTTAGAAATAGCTAATACAAATTGGAAGTAATATAAAGAAAGATGATAATAATATGGTATGTGAGACACTTTTATTTAGAAATAACAACCCTGTAAAAACCCACCATTGTACAAATTAAATTTCACAAAGATGAAATTTAATATTTATTATGATAATATAAAAACTTAGCCGTGAGCAATACAATAATTAATGCGAATAACACAAATTGATCTTTTAAACCTAATTTGAAGTTTTGAACTAAAACCACCCGAGTTTCATTTCTAGATATTGACTTATATTGACTTGTATTCTTTTACGAGACCATAGAGACATCGACCATTTTTGTTTGGTGTCAAATACCAGATGGAATGATCTAGCGATAAGCAGCTAGATGCGCGTAATATGCAGGAGGCACTGCGTTAAAGTACATTTCACTGTTAATTGCTGTCAAAATAACTGTCATTCATAATCGATATTTGTGAATTCCTACTTGGAAAATAAGGAAGTGTTGTTTGTTCATACCTACGGAGACAGATCTGGTGCACCGAGCATATGTGTAACAGAGGTTGTTTGTCAGAGACTGAATCTCATCTGCTGTAAAATTGTTATCATCCCAGATAACATGATAGTGCGCTGGGCGGCTTGTTCCCTGTCAACTAATAGTCATGTAATGAATTTATCTTAAATTTCAGAAACTATGGCTTAACATAAAACACTTGCAGTTGCTGGCACGAAAATTCAGACCTGAATCCCAGCATGACTGCATAGGTAAAAGTCGAAGTCAGTGGGGTGACATATTTTTGAATCTACAACAGTTCCTGCAAGTTAAAATTTTCGGTTAACTTAGACCATCATAAAAAAATGTAGCGTCGAACATATATTGAAGCATAATTTTACATAGCTCACCCCATGACCCAGCACATTTACAGGAGAAGAAGTTTGCAAAAGAAGAATATAACACTACGCAAGGTAAAGAAGAGCGGAGCAATACCAGGCAATATGTTTCCACTCTTATCGGTGCTTTTCTTATCATTATGGTTGTTTGGAAATAGTCTGGTGTGGTTGCGCTTTTGGACTATAACAAAAGTAACTGGAGGTTGATAACCGGCTTCCAGTGACGCACATGCCTTTCAGATAAAAGCAACAAAACGTAGGAGTGAATGAGATATTCACGTGTTAGCCATGAAAAATGCAAGAATTTTCAGCGATTCACATATTCACCTTCCTAATAGCATTAAGTTCGTGTAGCAGAACTTGGTGGAATTGCCCATCACTAACACCATCCCTGCATTGCAGTATATTTAGTCTCCAAAGGTTTGGACCGGACCAAGGATGTGTGGGAAAGATAGAGGTAAAGGCTAAGCACCTGTAAAATATAATTCTCAGTGGCTTTTTTCCTGTGGCCTTCTTGAATGAAAGCAAAAGCTCTCTGCAACAGCACAGAATTAACAAGTAAAATGGTTATACAAAGAGGGATGTTCATATTAGTACAAATTCGGTCCTTCAAAGTAATAAAAGAATTTGGTTTCAATAGTTTTGCAAATAACAGACCTGACCATTCCTCCATGGACAGTACCCTTTTCTGGGTCTTGCCATGTTTTGAACAAATCGTTAATGATCTCCTGTCTGTGAGTCTGTGCAGAGACCATCCCCGCATACTTTGTAACTTCTGGCCAGTCTTGAGATGCTACCACCTGTAAAATGATGGCAAAGGTTAGTCAGAAGACAGGACTACTTTGAAGGTGTGATTATTCAACTGAGTTTGACAGCCATGGCTTTCCATACAGCGGCAATTGATGGGCTCGAGTCTTCTCCACTATCGGGGTGGGTAACATCAGCTCCGAATATTATAGTGGGGATGTCGCTGACCATTGGGATTCTCAAATTTATGGCATCCATCAGGACCGTGTTTCTTCCTCCCATCTGAAGATGTGTGAATCATCACTCATTTATGGAATTCAGAAAACGATTTGGATGTATGGAGGCTAATCTAGGTAGAGGGCCATTTGTTGATAGCATATGCTTACCTTTACATTTATTTTGAGTGAAAGATTTGCTAGGTATTGCCGGGAAACCTTCAAGATGTATTTGGTCAGGCAGCATTGTGAAATCAATCCTAAATCTGTCTCGCAAATGCGCTTCAAATCACCTGTATGGACAATTACTACATGTCAGTAATCTGACACTGGTTTATGTTCATTCTAGTACAACTCTTCATTTTATCTTATACGCATCAAGAACTTCACATTGTAACTTTAAAATAAACAATCCACATTCAGAAGCTGGCCTCGTTCTATATGTGGATATATTATGAGTACTCCGACACTCCTACATCATTGGGATAGGATTAGAAAACGCATTCCATATGAGTAATGATCTAACAGTTTCAAATGACATCCTTACAACTGTATGGAAAATTGTCAACAGAATACGAACCCCTGATACTGAAATAGACATTGCAGCGACCTAAACAAACACGGTAATGAAAGGAAAGGATGATGTATATACCATAAAGTGAGCCGTTACTGTCAGGGAGAATTGCAATAACTAACTCCAATTCCTTCCCCTCGAGCTTATCTGTGGCGGTGTTGAATACATATCTCAAGGCCTTCTTAACCTGTTCTGGTCTTGCATAATGGATGGGAATCACAGGCTCAGGGTTGAATTCCTGATAGTATAGTCAGATAAATTAGTTCATGATCCTTTCCTAGCATCCTAAATGACTAGTAACAGGAAATTAAAATTGTGCATTATTAAGTTTTACCATGCCAGAAGCTTGACACATTTGGACCAACTGGCGACAGAATCCCTGTGCGGCGCTCTCTTGTACACTTCTTGAGAAATTGATGCAAGCCCAGTTGTGAACTGTACTTCCATTGATTACTTTCTGTGTCCAGTTAACAGTATTTTGTGTCAGTTGAGTAGTTGTGTTGAGCATAAAAGGATCATAATGTAAACAACAATCACTATATACCTTGTTTATCATATTCCACTGACCAAGCTGTGGCAAGTGCTGTTTCTCCTTCCCAGCATCATTGTATTTCAGCTATAATTTCCAAAATACTTTCAACTCTTGTTTAGTAATTGTGTCTAAATGCATTAGAGAAAATAAAAGAATTAAGGATGGACTGAGGACAAACCCATACCCAGGGAGGAGGAAGAACTCGAGCTTCAACTGTGGCAAGCTTATCGTCAATGGATATACCAAACTCTTGTGCAAGTGAGTCTTCATTGTAGGCATTCCGATGCACAGTCTGCAAGAAATTTCAGAAATATACAACAATCAAGCAATCATGAGTCATGACAGTGAACAAGAGGAGAAAGCTTGCTAAAACCATTAAAACAAAGAATGAAACATATTGTGGACCTGCAAAATATCAGCCTCTTGTTCGCAAGGGCGTTTACAAGTAACTTTTAGCAAGGAAACTATCTGCTTCTCATTCAATCTCTTTGTGTGTCTCTGCCCTTCAACTATCTTGCAAGCCTGGTAAAAGTTGGTGATTTATGGTTAGTGGGAATCATCATTAAGATCAAGCTGAAATGCACAGTTTTGATGGAACATACCTCCATGGGCAAATAATTCACCTTTTTTGTACTCCCTACTTGAAGACATGGGAGATGAGCATACTTGATGGTAAATCCATAAGTCTCTTGGAAGTATTCAGTCACTGACTTCATGTTCATTTGCTCATCAACGGGGAAACTAGTGCAAAAAATGTGCGTGAAATTAAAGACTAATCAAAAGCAGCAAAAAGAGTACATAAGCTGAACACAATAAGAAAATCTGAAATGTGTGAGTACATTAGCTCTCTAGTTGGCCGTGCTGATAGTCCTGAAATTCGATATTTCCTCCGTAAATCTCCTCTATGAGTAACCTCAACTTTGACACCTCTAAGCGCTTTCTTGACCTGAAAGTTTAATCATACACTACAATTATGGTTTATAGTCATGAATATTAAGAAACATAAAGCTCTGAGACCTCAAGAGCAGACCTTAACAGAATCTGCATCAGAAATCGGTCTCAAACGCACATCTTTGCCCAAGATTTGAGCTACAAAGTCCACGACAGGGAGGGGTTCGATGAATGCAGCTGCTGACATATCTATGTAACAGAAAGAAGACATCACAAGTTTGAGTACAATTACAATCTGACTAATGAAACAGTTGTTCAGGGTAACAAGATACACTCACCAATGTTCAAAGCCAATCCCATTTGTGTGGGCCTTACACTCTGGTAAAACCCGCGCCATGACTGCAGACCGCCACCAAGATGGTGAGGTCTTTGAATGTCAGGCGAGTAGAATAATCTTCCAACAGATGAGTACCTTCAAATTCAAACAATTTATTTGAAAATTAAGGCATGCAAGATGACTATATATTATTTCATACTATATGCCCAGAATTCAAATTATGAGTTGCGTACCTCTTTGCCGCCAGTTCTCTCAAGACGGTGTCAATAATCGTGAGTGTTTCATGAGGTGTGTTAACCTGTTTTCCTGCAAGAAGCTCCTGTAATTCTTGCACTCTAGCATAGCCCACAAACTCAATTTTCACCTTGAATTCATTTTCACTAATCCAGAAAACAGCAATTTAATTAGTAGCAGGACTTCTACAAACTACCATTTAAAAGATTCAAAAAAAATTGAGTTACTTTTTTGGATCACACTCTTCAAACTCATTGATCAATGTAACCACAAATTCTTTCGACATGAAAGGCAGCAAACCAGCAGTGTAGAGATTCATCTTTCCATCATAAACAGGAAGCCTTGCTCCCAGATCATTTTCTGTGTGAAGTCTCACCAACTGAGCCATGATAGCTTTATTCAACTTGCTGGAGTTAACTTCAGGGATTATCTTAACCTGATACAATCACCCATCATCACATTAGGCATGCTAAGAAGCTGATATATCTTTAAGTAATCATTGATAAGCCAACAAAATGTAGGAAAACTCACACTGTAATGACAAAAGTCCCGTTTGGATAACTCAGCCAGGAAATAATTTGCCTTGACAATACATTTACTACCCAATTGACCCAATCCTGGGCGCTGCTTGAACACAATGCTCTTGTTCGAAGCCGGGTTTTGATCAACATGCAACTGATCATGCTCTTTGGTTTGGATGACTTTACTTTTTCTCCTTCCTCTTCTTCTCTTGGGATTTTTGGGAGCATTCCCATCTGTCTCTCCAGAACCCTTAGAATATTGGGGTTTTGCTTGCTCGATGACTAATCTATCAGGTTTCTTGGAAATGATATGCTTCTCTTCTGGGTCTTTCAATTGCCCATTCAGCATCTTAGCCAGTGTTCTGAAATCACAAGTTTGTAGTTCTTTAGTTTAATAAATCTGAGACAATGTGGTAGAGATTTAGTTTGAAATGCATATATAGTTGAGTACTAGGCAGAAACTACTAGTAGGTAAGTAACTAAATATAGTTGGATTGAAGAAAGGTACAGTGATTTGATATACAATACATTTAGTAAGGTTTAAATTCACCAACATGATGCAGCTCAATCTTCAAACATGCAACTTAAAAATGCAGCAAAAACATCAGATGAGCGTAACTGTATTTTCTGAAGTTTCATAGAGGCTGAAAATCAGCTTAACATGATGTAAAAACCCAGAGACACATGCAAGCATACAAAACATGCAAAATGGCACTATGAAAGTGTTTGCTTCAATTTTCACCTATAATGAGCGACAGGTTACCAACTTTAACGGGTTTCTGCTCAAAAAAACTCTGAATAATCTTGGAAGGTCCTAAATTTTCTTGTCCCGGAAGATGACCCTATGACAGTAACAATTAAAAATTTCAAACTGTTTTGTCTTGTTCTTATTTTCTCATACTAGTAATAACAATAACAGTAATAATAATAATATTATAATATTATTATTATTATTAACATATATCGTCATCAACATCATTGTTGTGGTTGTTAGTATATGTTCCGTACAATTGAAAATTAGAATATGTAGACTATACCAATCCTATGATTTTATGAAGTATGAACAACATCATCAATCCCAGCAACAGTTGTAAACTAAAGACCGTACCAAATTTCAAGCCCTGTTCGTTTCTGCGGTCGGCAAACAGCGGTGTCAAAGCCTACCGCAATTTGCCACAACCCACTACAAAATGTCATTCTACCACAATTCACCACAACCCACCACAAATTACTTTTTCACAATTACCAATACAATATTTATATATATATATATACAAAAAAACTCACCATAACATACCAATAACCCGCCACAAATACACTACAACCCGCCACAATTTCACGGTATCATACCACGCCATAGTGGAGAATAGGGAATGTATTAAAAAAGGGGAGGACAAGCTTTTCCATAGGGATTGCCAAAGTAGGCAAAGAGAATCTAAAAAGCATTCCAAGACCCAATGAATGAAAATGGAGAGTAGAGATGGGATGGGTAGACAGAGGGTAAAGAAGATAAGCGCACTCTTGATTTACTTTACAGGACAGAATTTGTAAGTTAGCTGAAGAAGGGAGTTTCTTTAAGGGTTTTCCTTTTAGGAGTTGATTTATGCAGGGAACACAACAAAGGAAAGAACTTTAGCTCCTCCCAAAGAAGCTTGTCTTGTTTTACTGTGACATAACACAAGAAAACAATACAGAAAATTGGGGAGCGTGATGGGGTTGGCAAAAGGGTATGTGTATGTATATAGGTTGAGTAGCCGAGTGGGAGAGCTCAATGCTAATTAAGTGGTGGTAGCCTTGTGATTTGTGACAATAGTAGACGTGAATTGATATTGATACTATACTGGTATTTTCTTTTTGGGTGATGATAAGTGTCTTGTCCCGAAAACTGTTTAAATGTCTTATTCCTTATGAAATCAATACTTATTATCGTTTTTAACTTCAATTTTTTTGACAAATACTATTAATTATTAATTATAAGAAACTTGGAATGTGTTGGCTACGCCAACAATTAAAATTGACACCCTAACGAATGAACCCCATCCGTTGGGCATATTTTAGACGTCTTTTTGTAAATTTTAAAAAATATCGATAAATGTGTGATTTTATTCAATTTATATATATTATTATAGTTATAGAAGTCAATCATATAACTTTTTTCCAATTTAATTTACAAATATATAGATTTTCTACAGTGACAAGACACATAATATGTGTCTTTCACAAGACTTTTATCATTTTCCTTTTTTTTCTGCGTCAAATTGAGTGCGGTAAATGGTAGGGTATGGTATGGTAATTTGTGGAAAATGTAGTATGGTATGGTAAAAATTTTGGTAAGAATGATTGATGTGATAGATAAAGAGAGACAATGTGAAAAGTAGATGAGAAAAGTGAGGTGAAACAAAAAAAAAAAAAAAGAGAGAGAGAAAGTTATAATTGTTGTGGTAAAGTGTGGAATGATATAATATAATATGGTATGGAAGGATTTTAGTAATTATAAAAAAATAAGGCATATAGGTGCAGTATGGAACCGCACCAAAAAAACGGGGCCTAAAAGTTCCATTGGTATTATTGGCCAATGGCCAATGTCTATGCCGGCCCCCACCCTCAGCCATGTACAAGCCTACAAGGTTCCATTCTTTGAGTTTGTAGAAATTGCTTGCCAATAATCATGCGATAATCACATATTGGTAACTACGTCATCCGTTACGTGTAAATTGATATCTTTGACAATTGTGCAGTCAAATTTAAAGAAGTTTTACCATAAAATTTTCAGTATATGCAATGAATTATTACATAAAGTTACACCATTAAATTTATAACGAAAAATATGATCATGTATAAAATTATGATATTGTAATTATTAATAAAATATCATATAAAAAATTATCAATCAAACAATGATATTTTAGACTGTGATAGACTGACAATCAACAAAGTGACAATTAATATGGAACGAAAGGAGTAGTATTTTTTTAGTTATAATTTTTTTGGATAACTGCTTTGCAATATGTGTTAGTTTGGGTTAATTTTTGTATGAACCTATTTAGAGGAGTAATTTCTTTTAGCATTAAAGCATCAATACATATTACATGTATCTAGAGTATGTGCTCCGTGTAAGTATAAGTAGGTATGAGTGAACAATTATGTTATTGAGAGTGAACAATGAGTAGGTATGAGTGAATAATTATACTATTGAGAATGAACAATGACCATATTTGGAGCACATCCTCCAAGAGCATGTAATAAATTGCATTAAAACATCATTTGAGCATTAATAATAGCGTGAATATTCCTTTTATTTCTCTCATTAATAACTAATTGCAAGTTACCAATGAGCTAGTAGCTCACTCGGCATCATTGTAACATTCCATCTTGGAGGTTATGGGATCGATTCTCATGACTTACAAGTCTCCTTGTCTGGAGATGAATAGAGTCATGAACCAAGTCTTTAGGGTTGGGCTTAGGTTTCCCCCTCCCCATCCCAGAAGCTCACAATAGCCACAATGGATAGCAACCATAGCCTCTATAGCTCGCTTGTTGGTCATAGGTTTAGGATGTGATTAGAGAGAGAGATAGAGAGAGAGAAGAGAGTTAGAGAGAGAGAAAGAGGAAGAGAGAAAATGCGAGAGAAGGAAGAGAGAGAAAAAAGTTGGAGAGAAGACAGTTAGAGAGAGAGAGAGAGAGAGAAGAGAAGAGAGTTAAACAGAAAATGCGAGGGGGGGGGGGAGAGAGAGAGAGAGAGAGAGAGAGATAATCGAGAGAGCTGCAAGAGATCAATGAGAGAAATGTTGACGTTAGTTCCAAAAAAAATTTGTTAATTTTCCTCGCATTTTTTATGGGAAACTTTTTTGTTCTTTCTTACCCCAAATTTTCCATGCAGTTTTCCAACTATTTCATTTCCATTACTTTTTCTTCAATCCATACAAAGGAAACATTCTCATTTTTCAAATTATATTTTTCTATATTTTTTTCCTAGATCCAAATAGATCTTTAATATCCACTTATAATTTTCCTTCTTGTTCATTGATTGGAAGTCAAGATAAACATAGCACTGCGTCTGCGATAAGATGTTAAAACACCTTACCCTATTCCAACCTAAATATGTAGAATCAACTTGCGCCATACCTCCTATGGTTACGTAGGCTCGATATGATTCATAAAGGTTGAAATGGTCAATTTTCCTAAGTTTATTTGTTTCCCTCAGATACGGATGAAGGTTTACCTTGGAAAAAAAGTTTAGAGGGCGCCCTCAATTTCCTGTATTTTCCTGCGGAAAATTATCCTTAGGTGGGGTTAAGGAAAAATTTTCCCTGGGAAATCTTTCACATGAAAAACTTCCATGAAAATTTTTTCATGGGGAATTTTTTTTTTTTTTTGGGTTACTACCAACGCTTCCTAAATTGTAAGGGCACCCATGACAGTGTGTTTGAATTTGACTAATTAGATGAGGTGGAATCTATGGACACCTATTTTTATCCTTTATTTAGTTAGCTTTTTAATAGTGAGCTTGAGTTTAACTCATATTAATTTTAAAAAAAAGGAATCCTATTGAATAATATAATTAATTCTGTTATATTGATAAAAAATGAGGTGGAGGAGGAAAGAAAAAAATATGATTAAAATATTAGTGTGAAACTCGTTTTCAAACTCGTCTCGCGAGACTGACGGCGAAAGTTTCATTCTCACCAAAATTATATCCTACACAACCTCATTCTATTCTCATTTCATGTCAGGTTAGCAATATTGCGATAACCCTCCTTTGGTCAACATCGGCCCAACATTTTTGAGCTCCACGCCCCCTCCCCCAAAAAACAAAAAGAAAAAAGAAAAAAATCTTACGTCCAACAAAGATGACAGGAATTAAATTAGAAAATGGAGCTTATAGAAGATAGAGGAATCTACAAACCCATGGGCCACGACACTATATTAAGCACCATTTATGTATGTTGCTGCCTCAGCTTATCTTTCCATGAAACAGCCTTATGATTCACGTGAAATTACAATATTCTTCCTATAACGACTTACATATATATATACGCAGCTGAATTACTGAAATAATTTCAGGCATTCATGTAAATTATGACTTACATATTTGTACTACTTTCTGAAGTAGTGAAGTTGGGCAGTCTTTGATATTTTCACTTTAATCATATATATGTGTGAACAAGAGTAGGCTACTAGGCTGCTTCACCCACCTCCCCTCCTCTTTTTTTAAGGATTATTGGACGTCAATAATACCATACAACTTTGGGGGTATTGGAGACAAATAATATAAACTATTTTTTTGGACACTAGCAGTATCAACTATTGACCTATTTTCCTCCAATAGTACATTGCCGAGTTGTTATGATTTTAACTCATCGGAAAGATGACGTGCTCCATAATGTGTGACATGGAACATATGTTAGTGTCCACGTCAATATTTTCTACCCAAGCCCCGCCTTCCACGTCACATATTATGAAGCGACGTCATCTTTCTGATGAGTTAAAACCATAACAACTTGGTGGTGTACTGTTGCAGCGAAATAGGTCGATAGTTGGTACTGCTAGCTAGTGTCCATGAAAATAGTTTGTATTATTAGTCTCCAATACCTCCAAAGTTGGTATTATTGACATCCAATAATCCTTTTTGTAATGTCAAACAAAACCAAAAGGAACTCGATGAAGGATGAAAATGTAAATAGAACAGGAAAAATGAAACTGGAAAGATGAAAAGAGGGTAACATACCTTGTTCCCTATTCTGAGCTGAGAGGAGGTAAGTGAAGGCAGCAAGCTTAAGAGAGCAGACAGCAAGTAGTAGTACTGAAACAAAGTGACTCAAGCAGCAGGGTTAGGGTTATAATATAGTGATGTTCAAACTTTGAATTTCTCAGAAATGCTAATTAAAAATTGGGTTTTCATGTTCCAGTTAATGGAGGTATGTATCAAATCTAAAAAATGCTGGTAAAATTAGATATTACATCTATTAATTAAATGGTCGGTCAGTGAAAATGGTTTGCTTTATTATTATTATATCCTGGAGAGAACTCAGAATTGAAGCACATAGTTATGAGGGTTGGCTTTAGATAAAGAAGCTTACTTTAACAGACACAGCTTTTGTAAAGGATCATAAAGGTCGTGCAATTGAATTGAATGCATAAAAACTAGAAAACACACATCATCTTTTCATAATCTTGGGAAACTGTAAAAGTAGAATGACTGAATGATTAAAAATCCACAAAATCTGAAAGAGACGGCCGGTGGATGAAAAGACTAGAAGTGATTTTAGTGAAACTAAATTAATTTTTATGCACTTCAATAAAGCTCAACCCGTAACATGCATGCTATTTTTCCCAGGTTCCCCAATCCCCTTCCACCAGGGGTGCGTTTGGTTGGTCAATAACTCCGGAAAAATTGTCAATTTTTTCGGGTTGACTTATTTTCCCCATGTTTGAATGCGGGTTGACTTCGTGAAAGTTTTCACGATGAACCCACCATTTTCTCCATTTTCTAGGGAAAATTTCCCTTAGGGAGGGGGGGCTAAGGGTAATTTTTCCCAGGGAAATCTTCCCATGGGAAATTTTTCTTGGGGAAAATTTCTCTAGGGTTCCTATCAAACTCTCCCTATGTGGTAAAAAATACTCACTCCTATGATAGTTGCTATTTTAGCTAAAATTCTAAAAATTAATAAACCAAAATGATAAGCGTCTTGATTTAAGGTGGTTAATAACCATATTGAATTTCACCAAAATCACTTTAGAAATTTAATATAAGGATATTTAAATCATTGTAAAGGTATGTTTCATTATTTTGATGGCTATTACAACTTATAAACTATATAAAAATATTTATTTATTTATATTTTTTCATAAATATAAAACTATTCATAAAATGTAAATTTTCTGCTATGGTTGACTATGATTTATATTTGTTGACCTAGTAATAAATGTTCCTACTCTTATAGGTGATAAATATATATAATTACTTGAGAAAATATTATTAATAGTTACAAAAATATGAATTATAGACAATTCAAGATAATTATTAATTATTTTGACTTAATACACGTATCATTGTCATATATAATTAGTTAAAATGTTAATACAAATTCTAACATAGGACCATCTCACGTAAATTTGTCGTGAGATGGACTCTTTATAGGGTGATCCTTTTAATATTTTACTATGACTAATAAGTGAAATTAGAATAACTTTTTCATATAAATGTGGCTAATAATTAATTAAGGGGTGACTTTTATTAGAGTCAACCTAAATAAATTATTAGCCACTCCTATATTCCTAAATGGTCACCATAATAATATATGTCTTATGATAAATTTATAGTGAGACGGTCTTACATAAGAATTACTGTTAGTTAAATATTATGTTGTATAGAAAGTTACGAAACATTAGTAATAAATTATTTTTATATCTTTCTAATTTATCTCTTACTTTAACCAAAAATTTGTATATATGACATTTATAAATCCAACCTTGTCTTTTTTTAATTTAATATTTAATTAGTTCCCTTAACCTTTGGAACTAATTTAATTTCGCAATTTTTGGTGAATTTAGCAACTTTGTCGCTGTAGGTATGATTTATTTTGAAATTTATTTGCTAAATCTGTTGTCATTTCACCAAATAAATTTCATCTCTCAAATCATATATATATGCACCCAAAAAGTTGCTAAATTTATTGGAAAAGTTGCTAAGTTAGTTTGGTTCAAAATGACAGGGGAGGTAAATACTAAATATGATCTAAAAATACTAGGGTTCGATTTATAACGATCATAAATTTTGAGGGAACCAAGTGCAAATTTCACAGAGACTATCTTTGTGTCAAAATAAATTAAATAAAAAGAAGTTAGTTGAAAAAATGAATTTTTCGATTCCAATCCTGGGGACGATGTGGATATGACAAACTAATTTGAATACGAGAAACGGACCTTAGCATTTTGTACTCGATGAACAATTACTTAACTTCCTATTAGATTGATGATTTTCTTCAATTTTAACTCGTCAAAAAAGTGACCTAACAAAGGTGATTGTTTATGTAAACTACATAATAGGTAAAAAGTAAAGAAAAAGAACTTGATCACCACCACAACTCTCTTTTTCAACGAATTGAATTTGAGGAAAGTTTATTCAATCTAATAAGATGTTAAGTATGGTCATCGAGTACAGAAAGTAAAAGTGACAAGTTCGTCATATCCAAGTTGTCCCAAAAATTGGATTATTTATTTCTAAAAATCGTAAAAAAAAATAAATTATGTTGATCAAAATTATAAAGCAACAAATATTGTGAAACAAAAAATGTTGGTTAAATGATAACTATTGTGGAACCCATGGAGTGCTTACTCTAGGTTAGGAGTGTTGGTATATAATAAACAACAAATGTTGTGTTTTTGCCCATCTTATGCTATATCATTCGAAAATGAAAGGAGTGTAGAATGTAAAATTTGTCAACCAATCAAGAGTCGCCATGTGAGAATTAGAGTAATTTTAATTGGATCAATTACAGGTTTATTGCCAAATTAATTAAATGGTGGCTAATGTTTTTCGGTCAGTTAAATTGCGTCATCTATCAAAGGTGACATGTCAAATAAATATTTATCCCATTTATTTCAAAGGAGTTAATATGGATCTAAGCGCCAGCCCAAGTTCTATATAAATGGGGACCTCCCTCTTTCAATTGGGGGTGGAGTTCTAAACATCCAGAGAATACTCGCATACTGTATCTCTCGAAGATGACAAGTATGACAAAGCCAAGGCTCGTGTCATTCATTGGTAGGAGATCAAATTGCTTCATCTTGATCGGGATGAAGTTTCTATGACACTCGATCAAGATCACACTCATGCAGGACCAAACTAACTCAAGACTCGTTGAAGTTAATTCGAGGAGATCGAAACTGAGGAGTTACATTTTTATTTTGTAACAAATACACATAGATTGTACCCAAAATTCTTTGGAATTAATACAATTATATTTGTTCACTAAGTTTTTGTCTTTATTTATTTTAGACGAGATATTTGTGGTTACAAAGTCTGACACACTCGGTGGGACATCTCTGCATCTCATCTCTTTCTTCAAGAACGAATTTTATAAGCACATGCTTGTGTATCCCACCTCCTATTCTTTTAATTCATCTTTCTTAGGAATTTATCCATCATTTACATATTTTAGGGTCACTTGTCATCCCATAATCAGTTAATAAATTCAAAGCATAAAGATCCTTTTAACTTTGAAGTTGTTTATGGACAGTAGCTCATCCAGAAATCAGGTCAACTTACCGAATTTTTTCTCACTCAGTACTTAATATTTCCGAGACGTACTATAGACACCAGGATTTTTACTTAGTTTAATATGTATTTGATGTACTTTTATAGTATTTTATGTTCTTTATTTTTAGCAATATGAAAAATGAAGGACAGGAAGTCAAGCCATGTCTACCAGCTGTGTCCCAAAAAAAAAAACCCCCATAAACGGCATAAAAAAAACCCATGAAAACCCTAGCCATGCAAAAAGCCATGATAAAGCACATAGAGTACCTGATGGCCGCGAGGCCATCGATGAAGTCCATTGTTAGAAACTCATCCCTTACTCCACAGCCTAAACACTGTCCATAGTCAGAGTTCCATCACGATGTTGTTGACCACAAGGACCACCCGATGGTATGTCTTTCCTGCCAATTCCACTGTCCAAACAACATCACAAGTTTATTGGTGACCACGCGACCGTTCATTGACATCCAAGACTACTATGTAATTTTGGTGTTCAAGCATAAACGAATGCATGCATGGGAAACACTATAAATAGTGCACCTTTCTACCTTAGCAAAACACGACAACACCTCACAAAATCCTCTTCTTTCTTTCTAACCATTCTTCATCATTCTCTCATTATCATCGTCATCTTATTCTTTCATCTTATTCTTCTTTTCTTACCAATCAAACCCCTCATTCTCATTAGCCAAACATAGTGTATTTTACATTTTGGACCCTGAAGTATAGGGTAATTAATTTTTTGGTCCCTTGATTTTCATTGTTAATTTTGTGAACCCTAAAGCTTATAAGCTGAATAAAAGAAAGGACCTTAAAGTTGGTTGGCTAAGAAAAAGGCACGTGTACCGTTTTTCTTTTTCTTCCCACGTTTGAATTACCCTTCCAATTGACGTCAACTTCAAGACTAAAGTTAAAACTGATATTGTAACTATAATACACATATTTTATTCATTTTGGAACTACTTAAATCCCGGGTACTTAGGAGTCTAAATAACTTTGACATTAATGAGATAGGTGTATTATAGTTTCAATATCAGCTTTAACCTTAGTCCTGAAGTTTGGCGCCAATTGGGAGATAAATTCAAACATTGAAGCAAAAAAAGAACAGGATAGAGGCATTTTTTTTTTAATTCAAAACTTTAAGGTTCTTTTTTTATTGAGCCAACAAACTTTAGGGTCCAAAAAATTAACGATAAAACCAATGATTCAGAAAATTAATTACCCTATACTTCAGGGTCTAAAATGTAAACAACCCGCCAAACATACTCCACTTCACTTACTCACTCCATCCTTACTTACTTCATCTTTTATCCCTTTCACAACAAACAACAAAAAAATCACAAAAGCATCCCAAAACTACCAAAAAAACCATCCATTCTAGTCACTTGAAGATTGAAGACAAAGGGCATTAGAGGTTAGGCAAAAGTTCCCGATCCTTCTTAGTTTAGGTATAGTTTCATCTCTATTCTTTTCATGTAATCATTCTTTCTTTGTGTAATATTATAACATAGTCATGCTTCTTTCTTTAAAATGTATGATTGAATGATTTTATGATGTAGCCTTTCATTTTGTGTGTCGTCCAAACCTTATAAAAACACACTTTACAATTTTTAGTAGAGTCTTTCCCTATGTGAGAGGTGGACTCGAATGTCTTTATCTTTTGAGTTCGTAACTTTACCCTCAAATTTGGTAATATGGTTTGTAGGTGGAGTCTGTTTCTATGGTTTTCTTGATTTTTCCTCTAAAAAGTTAGGTGATGACTCTTTCAAAATAAAAGCATCATTCTTATTGCCCAGACAATAGTTTTCAAACCTTTAAAGCTTGTTTTTGTGAGTATTGGTCTTACAACGAGTTTAATGCAACTTTAGGAATGTAATGTATGTTTTTAAATAGTCGAAATTGCCTAAATTGTCTTTTTCCGAGCCAATGCACTTTGAAAATAGGATAATCAAATTTGAGGAGGGAAGAACTAGTGGTTGCTCTCTCTCTTTGGATTTGGTTCAAATATCTTCAAAGTGTTCTTGGTAAAGGACAGGTGGTTTTACAATTAAATACAAAATTATTCCTAAAAATCTTTCAAAATGTATAGCACAAGCAAAGTGTAATACCCCAGATATATGGTTAAATGTCACTTAAAGGGATCGAAATGACTACTTATATCACCAAGGTGCACCTTCTTTTATGGTAGCTCATCTGTTGGGAACTCCTCAGTTAAACGTGCTTGGCTGGGAGTAGTCTCAGGATGGGTAACCATCTGGGAAGTTTTCACAGGCAGCGTGTGAGTGGGGACGAAGCACGCTGGAAAGACTCGTGGTGATTTGTGGGCCCAGTTAGCGATCCTTAAAGCAGTTATCGGTGGTAATGTTCACGGCCTAGGAAGGGCCGGGGCGTTACACATGGTATCAGAGCCGACCCGTGATCGTGAGCTGCGCCCGTGGACGGGAGATCCATGCGCAGTTACCTAGCGGGCCAAAGATTCTGGAGTGGATTGTGGCACAACGAGGATGTTGTGCGCTTAAGTAGGGGTGGTTGTAATACCGTATATATATGGTTAAGTATTGCTTAAAGGGATCGAAATGACTACTTATATCACCAAGGTGCACTTTATTTTATGGTAGCTCATCTGTTGGGATTTCCTCAGTTAAACGTGCTTGGCTGGGAGTAGTCTCAAGATAGATGACCTCTTGGGAAGCTTTCCCAGGAAGCGTGTGAGCGAGAATGAAGCACGCTGGAAAGACTCGCGGTGATTTGTGGGGCCAATCAGCGATACTTAAAGTAGTTATCGGTAATGTCCGCGGCCCGGCAGGAGCCGTGGCGTTACACAAAGTCCCAAAATTTCCAACCGGAAAACAAAACAGGGAAACAAAAGCTACAAGCCAAGGACATTGCTCATGCATACGTCAAGGCCCTCAACAACGGTTTAGCTGTGAAAGGAAAAATTGACACAAAAAAGGGAAGTTATCTGAAAACTCTAATCTCATCCCATCTTTGCGTGATTGACTCAAACTCATTTAGGGATGGCAATGGGGCGGGGAATCCCCGAACCCGTCAGGGCCCCGCCCTGCTATGGGGAAAAATCCCCGCCCGCATTGGGGATGGGGACGGGGACGGGAACGATTTTCTAAAATCCGCTCGGGGATGGGGACAAAATTTTCCCCATCCCCGTCCCATTTTCCCCGCCGGGGTGAATTCCCCGAATCCCCATTCCCGAAAATGTTAAAATTAACAAATAATCTTTATTCAAATTTAATATATATATTAATGGGTAGGGCAAAGTAATAATTTTCCAATTTATCCTCACTTGTTGATCTATTATTGTTTGATTTCAATGTATTATTACTTGAGCAAGTTAAATACGTTGTATTTTGAACATGTTAAAAACTGGGTCTGGTTAAAAACTGGATCCGATTAAAATTTAGTTAAATTTAGGATAGTTTTAAAAAATCCCCATTGGGGATGGGGAATCCGCGGGGATGGGGATAGGGCAAGAATCATTCCCCGAAGTGGGGATGGGGACGGGGATGGGGATGAGTTTTGGGAGCGGGGATGGGGACGGGGGTATACTCCCCCATCCCCGATCCGCCCCGTTGCCATCCCTAAACTCATTGTGATCTTGCCTTCCGTACAGGATAAAAGGTCAACCAAGGAAAAGGAAAGAAATTCTTGAAACAAGGAAAGAAGCGTATCAGATCAAGGCAAGAATTTGGAAAACAACAACATTTGGAAGGAAGGCTTGAAGGAGGATTTCAACGGATCTCAAAACTCACTATAAAAACGTTGCATGTACAACATGCTGGCTGAATAATCATCAATTAGAAGGAAGAAATCGAAGAGTACGAAATCATTGAGGATTTTTGAGAGTAGTCTCCAAAGAGACATGTGTTCAATCTTTTGTAGCCAAAGGTGTTTGGTGAGCTGTGATGTAGAAGAACCTCTAGAGAACTAGGTTCTGTGAGGTGTTGTAAGCACCCAACTGAGTTGGTGCAATTCTCTGAAAACTTCTGTGTGCCAATATGTCAGGCACTCCCTTTGTTGTAGTTGCATCAAGGACCTTTGTCCCTTGTGCAATGAGTTTGTTTTATTGTTCTTTTCCCTTAAGTGTAATGTCCGTAATGTTATTTCAGTAAAAGAAAAGTTATTTTGATTATATTTTGTGTTGTTTCTTGATGAAAGTTACGAAACCCTAACACCCTTATTGCAAGTCTGCAGAAAAAACCAATATTCACCTTCTTTAGGGTTCTTTCAAAGTATATAAGTATACATGAATTAATTTCTACCAAATGCGACTGAATCTAACGAATAGCAGTTAAATTAATTTATATTTTATTCGAGGCTTCATACATTGAAAAGAAAGTGGAAGAGTAGAAATATCACACCTTACATTTAAAAGAATAATACATAAGTTGATATAACATAAACTAAGTGGGTGATGTATAAGCAAATGCTACCATATGAAGGCCAACAAAAGCAAATGGGAATAAAGATCCCACAATCATTTATATCCAAAATTTGCAACAATCAACCCCAAGAATCATTGCTAATATTAGTAAAAATTCTCTTAGATTTGGACCATAATTTGATATACATTGCAAGTAAAACCATGGATGCTTAGCTCCTTTATGTCTCCATCCATATTCTACCTATCTAATAGGTCGTGGTAACTGAAAACATGAATGCTGAATGGTCTAAACCTCCACTACCCTAAAAGATTTTAATGGACCCTTGGCCATATTAAATCTTGGGAGCATGATATGTTAATATTAGGAATATCAACATTTTATCTCCTTTGAATATTGGAATTGACAAGACACCTAAATAATTGAGTTCAATATTGATTTAGCATCATTGGTTGATTGATCAAAAATCAGTACGTACACAATGTTTGTTGTGTTTTCATTATGTGTACTCGTTTTGATTTGAATTTAAAATTATCCTAATACAAGTATATTGAATATGGAACATTAATTAATGTTTTGTGTGCTGATTGATTTAACAAATAAATTTTACCCAATTTCATTTTGTGAAAAATACGGTTGATACTTCTCATAAATCTCAGGGGTAGATTGCAACCATATTATGCGTTAGATTTACTTATCTCATAATTATATATGAAGAAAATTTTGTTTGAAAGGACAAATTAGATTGTGCCTTGTTGAGCAAAGATTGAAGATTCCAAAGCAACAAAGATTGAAGATCAACACAAATTTGGAAAGAATCAACAATGTCGTTGGAAGAGAAGATATATTCATTGCTAATCAATTTTCACGACCTATAAAAAGGGTCTGCCCTCCTCTTCGAAGATTAGTCGATTCCAAGCAAGTTTATGAGTTTATGAGTTTGAGAATGAAATAATGTTTATGAGTTTGCCTAGAATGTTTATGAGATTTTACAAACTTTCCCTAGAGTCTCATTAGAAAAATGTTAGTGAGTTTGAGAATGAAGTAATGGGTCTCACATAAAACTTTCTCATTTATTTGTCCCAATCAAACATGATAAATTTTGTCCACGTGAGAAATTTCACTAACTTTTTTGGAAAAGTTTGGAAGCTAAATGCTCCCTTAATAAAGATGCGGTGCAACGTAATGAAATATTTTTTTATTCGTATGATTTGTAAAATGTAAATACTCCGTAATAAATTCTTCAGAACACAGCACAATTTCTTCTTTTGCTTTTTCTGAATGAGTAGTTTTAGCAAGACAAGGGAAGGATGCTAGATAGAACCATACATGCTATTAAAAGAAAATAAGGATAAGAAAACATGCGATGAGCCAAAGTACAAAATAAAGTCACCAACCCACCACTAACATACAATAAGATAAGTTCTTCCCTCGGAATTCTTTTAATTTACTAACGTTCGCAATTCATCTTTTTACTTGTAAGTATTTTGTTATGAGTGCTTTTATGTGTGTGTGTGACGCAGTACTTTCCAATTAAAAGGTAGGGATGTTTTCTGTCTGGTATTCCCTCTTAAATGGAGTTCGACTTGTCTATTTTTTAATTTGATTTTGGTCTAAGATTAATCGTGTCAACAAGAACTAAAATTACAAAGAGAAATGATAAATGTCTTGTGCAAGACACATGTTATGTGTCTTGTCATTATAGAAAATCTATATATTTGTAAATTAAATTGGAAAAAAGCTACATGATTAACTTATATAACTATAATAATATATATAAATTGTATAAAATCACACATTTATCGATATTTTTTAAAATTTACAAAATGACGTCTAAAATATGTCCAACGGATAGGGTTCATTCGTTAGGGTGTCAATTTTAATTGTTGGCGTAGCCAACACATTCCAAGTTTCTTATAATTGATAATTAATAGTATTTGTCAAAAAAATTGGGGTTAAAAACGATAATAAATATTGATTTCATCAGGGAGAAGATATTTAAACAGTGTCTTGGGGCAAGACACTTATCATCACAAATTGGATTAAAAAAAAAAACTAACTTAAATATATACTATTACTAATTTAAACACTAATCACCATAGCGAAAAATGAAGACAAAAAATAACTATTATTACTAACTAACAATCAATTAATTGAAACCTAATTAAAGAAAATAATTAGATTTTAAAAGCAACGATCACCCTAAATAATCTTCAATCAAAACAAAGGCACCTAGCGTAGTAATAAACACACAAAAATAACTAATCACTAAAAATTATTTAAAGTTCAAATGAAATATAAAAGAGAACACCCTATAGGTTGCTAAATAGGGTGTTTGATAAAAATAATATTTTGTATCAAACCAACACTTCAAAACAAGGTTAGTAACACCAAATATACAAAGTAAATTATAAATTCTGACTATAAAGAGGGACTATACAAGTTATACAAAAAATTAGTCGGAGGTACCCTAACTTTTGATGAAATGTTTTCAGGTACCCCAACTTTTCAAAACTCATTTTGGGGTACCTTAATTTTTTGGGTTAGAAATTATTAGGTGCTTTTTCGGTGATCAATTTGGTTAAGTGACCGAAATACCCTTGTTCTTCCATTTTTTAAGAAATACCCTTAAAGAAGAACAAGGGTATTTCAGTCACTTAACCAAATTGATCACCGAAAAAGCACCTAATAATTTCTAACCCAAAAAATTAGGGTACCTCAAAATGAGTTTTGAAAAGTTAGAGTACCGAAAAATAGATTCCCCAAATATTGAGGTACCTCCGAATAATTTTTTGCAAGTTATATGTTTTCAATGTTCGCCCTACTAAGGATGGTTATATCATCAGCTTAAGTATCTCTCAACATAGGATTTTAACCACACTAACTTTTATTCACCTAAGAGTACAATGTTAATGCCAGTTTGACCTGCACCATAACCCGGATTTAATGGCGGATCAAGGATTTAGTGTGAATGGTGTCAGAAATAATTTGCTTCAAACAATAAAATTGATCATCACATAGTAAAAAATAAAATTGAGGTCGATATTCTAACTACCTCGTTAAAGTATCCCTCCATCTTCAGAAAATAAAATTATAAACATCGACAGTTTCAGGAAACATGCCTCACAAATCTAATTCAAACACTTAAGAACCTCAACAATTTCACATAAATAGTACATAATTCAATTTATAAGTTTACAAACGATACTTTAACAAAATTTTCTTATTCACATAAAAACTTAATAAGTATTAGAGTCCTTTTGTCATTATGCTAGGAGACTTTTTCTAATTGCAATAGAAATCTAAGTCCATGAATGTGTTTTCACTAGGAGTCTTCTTTTTATCGTATTAAAGTCCTTTTGCGTTTACGCTAGGAAACCTTTTCTAATTGTAATAGGAATCTAAATCTTTGAATGTATTTTACTAGGAGCCTTCTTTTTAGCGTATTAACGCTTATAGCCAATGTATAAACAGGGTTTCTTTCACATCTTTTCAATGACAAGAAATCCGAGAGTTATTTGGATTCAATGGACGATGAGAAACCGAGAAATAATTCAAGACCTCGGTGATTGATTTGATAGTGGCACTTCTACTCACATGATTGGAGAGGCAACAATATTAAAAGATATTGAGAATATTCAACATATGGTAGTTGATTTATCCAATGGTGCGAAAACAGTTGCTGACAAGCAAGAAAACATTTCTCTGACAGACAAATTACAGTTGCATCAAACACTTTTTGTTCCCTCTTTAAATTGCAACCTTATCTCTGTTTATCGTTTATGTAAGGATTTAAATCACATAGTCACATTTGATGAAAATTATTGTATTGTGTAGGACGACAAATTGAGGATTCTAATTGATACATGCAAACAGTGTGACGGGGTCTACTTCTAAAATGACCATCAGGGAGGTACCAAAGTTGATGTTGTGCGTACTGGAAGTCGATCTATGATATCAAAGATTGGGGCATCCTTCAAAGAAAATATTACATCTTCTTGATAAATCCTTTCAAGGTACCGGTTTAGCTATGGATGTGATGATGCTTGTGAAATTTGTTTTAGGGCAAAACAAACTAGGAACCCTTTTGTTGTTAGTGAAAATAAAGCTAAAGGCTTGTTTGATATCATTCACATTGACATATGGGGTCCATATGGAGTTTCTATCTCGTGTGATGCACATTATTTTCTTACTATTGTGGATGAAGTGTTTGGGTCTATTTGATGACAAGAAAGAGTGAAACCGCAAAACACTTGAAAAGTTTTATAGTAATGGTGCAAATTCAAGTCAGGAGAAGCATTAATGTAATAAGAAGTGACAACGGTTTAGAGTTTAAGTCAAGAACCATGAAAGAATTTTATGCTGAAAGGGGGATTTTGTAGCAAACTAGCTATGTAGGGACACCTAAGCAAAATGGTAGAGTTGAGAGAAAACATAAACATATCTTAAATGTTTCTCGAGCCCTGTGTTTTCAAGCCAACCTACCAATAGATTTTTGGGGTGAATGTGTTAAAACAACAGCCTACTTGATAAACCGAACACCGAGCAAATTGCTGAAAGGGAAAGTGAGTTGATGTTTGGCGCAAAACCTAACTATGGTCACATTAAGGTATTTGGATGTTTGTGTTATGCTCAAACTAGAACAACCAAAAATTTGCCCCTCGTAGCTGCAAGTGTATTTTTGTTGGATACCTTCTTGAAAGAAAAGGTTGGACTTTATATGATCTTGAGAATTATGAATTCTTTACAAGTAGGACATGAAATTCTTTGAAGAGACTTTTCCTTTTAATGGAACACCCACTCAAGACCAAGACAAAAATCCAAGGGTGCCTATTTGGAGTGAAAACAAATTGTTTGAAGATGATGTAGGTAACCCACCAATATGCAAAAATGATTTGGCCCAATCTGAAAAATCGACCAACAAAATAGATCAGGGTGGAAAAAAATGTTGTTGATCCAGTGTCGGACTTAGAGGGAGATGTACCACACGGGCTTACACCAGGAATTTCAGAAAGTTATGAACAACTTGATGGAGGTGGTTTTGTATTTGTACTCGAATCTAGGCCCAGACAAGAAGAAAATCAAGGAGTAGACCAGGTTGTTGACAACATGCAACCCTCTTCCTCACAACATCAACTGGATTTAGCAGAAAATTATCTTAACCAAGCTCAACAATATCAGCTCATTGCCCTAGATACAAGGCGATCTGAACAGATCAGACGTTCGATGACCAAGCTGAATGATTACATTTGCTACAACGCCAAAAGGTATATAATTATGTGAGTTATATCCCCATGTATCCCCAGGTACGCCCTATCGTCCTTTTCATCATTATGTGAGTTATATAATTTTTTCTCCTTCACATAAAAATTATTTGACAAGAATTATGAAGGTCGGTGAGCCTAGATTTTTCCATGAAGTCGCCAAAGATAGTATGTGGCGAGATGCTATGGCCGAAGAAGTACAAGCTTTACACAAAACTGGTACTTGAGATATTGTTGATCTTCTTGCTGGAAAGAAACTGATTGGATGTAAATAGGTCTATCGAGTCAAATACAATGCAGATGGATCCATTCAAAGATACAAGGCTAGACTAGTCATTCGCAGAGATCTTCTGGAAGAAGGTATCAATTACAATGAAACTTTTGCACCAGTTGCTAAGACGACAAATGTTCGGTGTTTTCTTTCTGTTGCTATCGCTAAAGGCTGGGTTCTACACCAATTAGATGTGAACGTCTTTTTACATGGTGATCTTGATGAAAAGGTGTACATGAAATTGCTGCTAGGTTATACAACCTCTACACAAAACAAAGTGTGCAGACTAAGAAAGTCACTATATAGATTAAAGCAAGCACCTAGACAATAGTTTGCAAAGCTGTCCTCGAAGCTCCGTAAGTACGGATTTGTGAAATCCTATGTCAAATATTCCTTATTCACGTATCAAAAGGAAGGAATTTTTATGGCACTTGTCAGTTTTTGACACGTATCAAAACAAAGGAGTTTGTGTATATGTCGAATATTGCTTTATGTTAATTTTTGACATTAAGATAGAAAATGTAAGAGAGAAAGACATATTAGTTATTTAATTAATATTATTGTTTTATCAGTTTCCATGCAACATAATAGTACCTAGCTAACTGATTTTTTTTTTATTTTTGAAATTTTAACTAAATAACAACAATTATGGGATAGATGGAGTAAATAAAACTCTAAAAGATGAGGTTTGGTTTTTTCAGAGGTCATTTACGCATTAGATCTATTCAAAATATCTTACACATGCAAGTAATATATGAACAAAATTAAACTTGCTAGAAAAATTAAAAAAAATAAGAATAACCCCAAAGGGAGTAAAAGACAACAGCACTGGAAATTAGTGAATGCATTGACCAGTACTATAAATAGAGAAAATTTGTCCACTGTTTATTATTGTTACAGTTTGCTCCATTTGTTTTTCCTTTTTGCAGTGATTAGGCTCATTTTTCGCTAGTGACATGGGCTTAGTATTCTTGCTTGCTTCACTAGCTATAAAACCATATTGAGGCAACTGCTACTCAGTACTCTCTCTCTCTCTCTCTAGAGGGTGAGTCTTCTAAAGTGCATGGAAAAGAACAGTCAGTGAAGAGAAAGAAAGTCACAGAAATGGAGCAAGTGAGAGGAAGAGAAGAAGAAGAAGAAGAGCATAATAACAGTGGTTTTCATGTATTGGCTGTGGATGATAGCAGCATTGACAGAATGATATTACAAAAGCTTCTCACCCTCTTCTCCTACAATGGTATGTATCATATAAACAACACAACCCCACCCCCCCAAACCTACATATATATTATGCAATTTATTAGGTGCACCTGGAGTATGTACGTGCTCCAGATACTGCGATTGTTCACTCACATATATTAAGGTGTTCACCTTGATTATCATCATTTTTCACTCGCAAATATCTAGAGCACATGTTCCGAGTGCATATAATATATATTGATATGGTAAGCTATGCTGATCTGTAGCTAAGTTTCCAGTCAAAAATACTTGAAGTATGTGCTCCAGATACTGTGATTGTTCACTCACATATATTAAGTGGTTCACTTTGATTATTATGATTATTAACTTGCAAATATCTAGAGCACATGCTCCGAATGCATATAATATATATTGATATATATATGGTAAGCTATCTTGATATGTAGGTAAGTTTCCGGTCAAAAATATCATTTGAAAAGCTCTTGATTTATCCTTGATCAACCATACAAAAACAATTACAACTACTTGAAATGACCTAAATTTCCTATATATTTAGCCTTCTGCCAAGGCTAGAACTAACATAGTACCAGAATGAGTTTACATTAACCCAGGTTTAATACTTTAATTGCTGTAATTTGATGTTAAATTTGGGTTGAGAAAGGTAATAAGTAGGGGATAATTACTAACAATGGTGAATTGTGTGAAATGGCATGGCAGTGACGTGTGTGGAGTCAGGAGACAAGGCGTTGGAGTATCTGGGTTTGGTAGATCACACCCCACATATTCAAAGTCAAGAGATTGACGATGGTCAACACAAGGATTCTACCATTCGTCATTCTCCATCCCCATCTGATCTTCCTGATAACAAACATGTCGGTCCTCAGACTCTTGTTGTTTACAGCTTATTTTACCGTCTTTATATCATCTCAATATTTGAGTTAAAAGTTTTTCTTTTCTTCTGTGGTTGATGGACCATATGGTACATACTGCATAAAAAAATTAGTTCTCAATAATAAAATAAAGTTGAACATGATATCATTACATTGTACGCAAATTTGTGTTTAATTTGATGGCATTTCATATATATCAAACTATATTAAAAAATAGTGAAGATTTTGATTATATTTTTATAATCATCTAGTTTAAATTGAATTGACACGGGATAGAAGCTTGGAAGGACAGTACTATATATATATGCTCAGAGATCATTTATCTGAATGCTACTTAACCAACCATAACCTATCAAACATAGGGGTTATTTGAATTTTGTACCCCAAAGTATAAGGGTATTTATATTCTGGACCCTTGGTTTTCATTATTTATTTTTAGGACCCTATAATTTATGGTTGAATAAAAATGGACCTTAAAGTTTGTAGTTTGAAAAAAAAGGCCCATGTACTGTTTTTTTTGTTTTCCGTTAAAATTGATATTGAAGCTATAATACACCTCTTTTATTCATGTCAAAACAAATTAGACCCTGAAGTACCCAGTGTCTACGTAGTTCCGGCATGAATGAGTGAGAATGGTCTAATTAGCTCCGGCATGAATAAGAGAGGTGTATTACAACTTCAATATTAGTTTTAACCTTAGTGCTGAAGTTTGACGCTAATCGGGAGATAAATTCAAACATGGGAAGAAAAAGAAAAACAGTACACGAGCCTTTTTCTTCAAACTACAAACTTTAGGGTCCTTTTCTATTCAACCATAAACTTTAGGGTCCTAAAAATAAACAATGAAAACTAAGGGTCCAAAATATAAATACCCCTATACTTCGGGGTCCAAAATGCAAAAAACCCTAAAACATAGTATGTAACGTTGGTGCAGTATTTGTTAGCATATAGTTTCTTCTGCCACGTTCAAGTTTACAGATTATAGGCACCTCTTAGACCTCGCGTTAACAAAATACTACATAGAGTTTTGAACATTTAAAAAATATAATTGAGTTGCCATATAAGAGTGTATTTTAGTTTAGAGGATGATATAAAGTTTATTCATTTCTCCTTCAAATTAAGGATTACACAAACTTAGGGTCAAACTCAGGCTCGCAATTGTTTTGTGGGCTAAAGTGTAAGGATGATTAAACTCTCTCAATGAAAGTGAAAGAAAGAGCTACTAATAGTTTGATAATCTTGCTTTACCAAGAGTTTGGCATAGTTACCAAGCATAACCTAAGCCACTTGATCAAGAATGAGAGTTCCTTGAAGTGTTTTTCTTGATCAAGATTATAATTTTTGGGAAACTTTGTTCGAATTGTACGTCTCTTCTAACTCGTTACTGCTATTTCCAGTTGGAACTGCTCACATTACATACAGGCACAGCTACTTACAATTGCTTATATATATGTAACTCTTACAGAAACAACTTCATATATACATTTGCTTACAAATATACATAATGTGGTGGTAAGCAACTGATGATTTGGTTTCCAATTATTATTTAAAAAATTTACAGGGTCAAAGAGCAGGGGTGAATTTGATCATGACAGATTACTCCATGCCGGGAATGAATGGCTATGATCTGCTTAAACGAATCAAGGTTCAATCCTCCGCCTATTTTCTTCTTTTTTCTTTAAGAATTTCATTTACGAAGAACTAACGAGAGTTAACAAGAATGTAAACTGGGTGGAATGACAGAGATCATTCTGGAAAGATGTTCCGGTGGTTGTCATGTCGTCGGAGAATGTACCTTCAAGAATTCACATGTCAGTCATTTCTACTCTTCCCATGCTTTCTACATTCACCACTATTTTCTTCTTATTCTTTTGAATAAAACACCCTAATTCCAATTCTCCATGCCTGGCATATTCCATAAATTAGTTTAGTTGACAACGCAGATGCCTTAGTTGGGTAGAACTTTGCTTATACATGTAGGTTGTATTCTTTCATTTATGAATCGTTGCATAAACTAACTATACACGAAGAAACTTTTTGTCCTTCATGACTAATCTGTAGGTTCCACCACATTGCTTAAAGTGTGGCGTAATGTTTCGTAGTGAATCACAGGGTTGTTTGCATTTTGGACCTCGAAATATAGGGTAATTTATTTTCTGAATGCTTGGTTTTCAAAGTTAATTTTTTGGACACTAAAGTTTATGGAATGAATTAAAAAGACCTTAAAGTTTGTGCCCTGAAAAAAAGGTTTGTGTCCCATTTTTTTCTTTCCATGTTTAAATCTTTTTCTTGATTAGCGTCAAATTTAAGGACTAAGGTTAAAATTTATATTGACCCAATAATACATCCCTTTTATTAATATTGGAGCTACATAGACGCAGGGTACTAAGTTGCTCAGACATGAATAAGAGATGTGAATTATAACTTCAATATCAATTTTAACGTAATCGGAGGACAAATTCAAACAAGGAAAAAAACAGAAAACGGTACAAGGATCTTTGTTTTCAGTCCACAAACTTTATGGTCCTTTCATATTCATCCCATAAACTTTAAGATATAAAAAATTAACGTTAAAAACCAAGGGTCCAGAAAATTAATTACTCTACACTTCCGGATCCAAAATGCAAAAATATGTATACTTTTGGTTGAATCATATATATCTTTTTGATGGACTGTTACAGTTCTCTTTAACTAGCAACAAATTGATGAATGTAGTATATTAGACAGTAATGTCACTAAAAATACAATGACTGTGGCAAAATGGTTCAGGTGTATGGAAGGAGGAGCAGATGGGTTCCTACTAAAACCATTGACATCGTCAGACTTATCAAAACTGCTGCCTATTATACTTAAATCTGCAACTGCAACAACTGCATCTGGAGCTGCAAGCAGTAGTAATTTGAAGGTTAACGACGGCACTAATCATGATTACCAGCACATTGTAATTGAAGACACCGGAGTAACGGAAGTTGATGATGCATGAAATGTTCGGTAGAATTCCACATCTTAGTGGATTCACTTCTGCTTAAATCTTACGCCCATGACTTTAGTTTTTTCTTGAGAGGAAGGGGACGATGTAGACTTTGATTTGGGTACAATCTTACCAGAAAACCTACACCTAATTGAAGAGGGAGTGGAGTTCTTTGTAATTGAATAACTTGCACATTTTGCGGCTTAACTTTTAAATTAGTAATTGATAGTTTCGTGAATTAGCCCCTTTCCGCACTAACTCCTGAAACCCTAGTTTAATTAAGGAAAATGATAAAAGTCTTGTGCAAGACACATATTTATGTGTCTTGTCACTATAGAAAATCTATATATATATAAATTAAATTGGAAAAAAGTTAAATGATTGACTTCTATAACTATAATTGTTGGGTTGAATGTGGAGACCAATTTTGGGTTGGTCTCTGTCTCTTGGGGAGCAAGGTAGAAGAGTTTGAGTGGGAATCAGATTGTTGATTTGTTCCACTTCTTTTTTTGTAATTCCTTTGCTGTAGGGACTCTATTAATCCTAAAATTGTGTCAGCCTTGTACTATAAATAGAGCCTAGGTGCTAGGTTTATTTGTACAGTAATTGAGAGTGTTTCATCTTATACCACAAGAGATTGACCTGTAATCTCTGTGTCCCTGAGGGAGTTGTGTGAGGCTCATCTGTGAGTGTTGAGTTCTCAGGTTGTAACTCTAGGGAGGTTGTGAGAGATTGTGGAGGTCTGGGAATCTCTGAAACATTGTTGTAATCATCTGATAGTGCATCGTTCGTGGTTTTTTCCCGGTTTGGGTTTTTCCACGTTAATTCCTTTTGTCGAATCTTTATTTATTTTTCGCCCTTATTATTTTTTGTCTGCTAACTACGCCCTGAGAATCCTAACAAGTGGTATCAGAGCTTTGGTTGGAGCGTGGTTGATCTGTAGACTGAGAAGCAATGGCGGGCGCTATTGTGAAGATTCCAGAATTCGATGGGAAAGACTACGCATGGTGGAGGATGCGCGTTGAGGATGTGCTCTGCCAGCAAAGGTTGCATCTTGCGATGGGTGATAAGCCAAAAGAGATGGAATGTATGATTGGGAAGAGCTTGATGGTCGTGCATTCAAGACGGCCAGCCGACGCTAGCTCGGAACGTGGCTTTCAACGTCAAAGATCAGAAAACGACAAAAGACCTGCTCGAGGCCTTGCAAAACACATATGAGAAACCTTCGACGGTGAACAAGGTATATGTGTTACGTCGTTTGTTTGAATTTAAGATGCAAGAGTATGGTGATATGCATGATAGTATGAATGAGTTGAATATAATGCTATCAAAGTTAACCTCTGTGGGATTTAATTTCGACGATGAGATGAATGCTAACATACTATTGGCTACCCTACCTAAGTCTTGGGAAAATTTCGTGACTTCTGTAACTTCTTCAACTAAGAAGGGTGAGAAACTGAAGTTTGGGGAAATTAGAGACTTTGTCCTGAATGAAAGTATTCGTATGAAAGATTAGATGTGTCCAGTCTTGAGGAATGCTTTGGTATTAGGGGTAAGAGGAATAGTGGGAGTTCGGCCGGTCGATCAAAATCTAGAGGTCGAAACATGGAGCAAGTGTTGTGTTGGGCTGTGGTGATAGAGGTCATTTTCGTAGGGATTGTCCCAAACCTAAGAAGAGCACCATAATGACCAGGACTCAGATATTCTGTGAGGATTTTGGTGATGCCCTAACTGCTTGTGTTGACAAGTTAGAAGGGGTTGGGTGATAGATTCGGTGCTTCGTTTCACTCTTCGTCTAGCAAGGAGGCCTTTAGCAATTTTGTGAGTGGGAGGTTTGGCAGGGTTAGGCTTGCAAACGGTCACAACCTAAAGGTGCTAGGAAGAGGTGATGTGAACATTAAAACTTCTAACGGTGGAACTTGGAGGTTGAAAAATGTTCGGTATGTCCCGGGTCTGACCAAGAACCTTGTATCTGTGAGTCAACTGGATGAGGAGGGGTTCACGACGAGATTTGAAGATGGTCATTGGAGGGTAACGAAAGGATCTCTGATAATTGCAAATGGCAGGAAAGAGGAAGTCAGATTGTCATTGATAACTCTAATATGCCGGTTCATGCTCGTCAAAGGCGTGTTAGCTTCTCTGATGAGAGAAGGGTACCAGAAATGAGGAGGTTTCCGGTCGAGGCTATGGGAACGGATGGTCAGCCGAGGATCGCATCTAACCTGCACGAGAATGCGACAAGTTCAACACGAGGTAAAATCCCAATCCAAAATTCCCCTAAGTTGTTGACGATGATGCGTATGTCGAAGTTGCAGGGGCGTGATCAGTTCAAGTGGGAGCCTGTTGCTAAAAGAGGAGTTGATGGGAGGTCAACTGGGACCTCTGTTGATCTTTGCTGAATAAGATTGAGATGGATGCACTAAAGGATTCGAGGAGGTGTTGAAGTGGTGATTGATGATAATCGACGAAGGTTGCGTTTACAATTGGTCTCCAAGTGGGAGATTGTTGGGTTGAATGTGGAGACCAATTTTGGGTTGGTCTCTCGGGGGAGCAAGGTAGAAGAGTTTGAGTGGGAATCAGATTGTTGATTTGTTCCACTTCTTTTTTTGTAATTCCTTTGCTGTAGGGACCCTATTAATCCTAAAATTGTGTCAGCCTTGTACTATAAATAGAGCCTAGGTGCTAGGTTTATTTGTACAGCAATTGAGAGTGTACGTTTCATCTTATACCACAAGAGATTGACCTGTAATCTCTGTGTCCCTGAGGGAGTTGTGTGAGGCTCATCTGTGAGTGTTGAGTTCTCAGGTTGTAATTCTATGGAGGTTGTGAGAGATTGTTGAGGTCTGGGAATCTCTGAAACACTGTTGTAATCCTCTGATAGTGCATCGTTCGTGGTTTTTTCCCGGTTTGGGTTTTTCCACGTTAATTCCTTGTGTCGAATCTTTATTTATTTTTCGCCCTTATTATTGTTTGTCTGCTAACTACGCCCTGAGAATCCTAACAATAATAATATATATAAATTGTATAAAATCACACATTTATTGATATTAAAAAAATTTACAAAAAGACGTCTAAAATATGCGCAACGGATGGGGTTCATTCGTTAGGATGTCAATTTTAATTGTTGGCGTAGCCAACACATTCCAAGCTTCTTATAATTGATAATTAATAGTATTTGTCAAAAAAATTGGGGTTAAAAATGATAATAAGTATTGATTTCATAAGGGACAAGACGGGCAAGACACTTATCATCACTCTTTAATTAATTTCTTTTTTTTTCTTTTTTTGCATTGATAAGTCGGACCATTTACTAAATGATGGCCCACAAGGAGTTTCCCAAGGGCACCAAACAATCCCCAACAAGGAAATTATGGTTAAAAAGGATCGAACCCTGGTGGGGAGGATAAACCTCCAACCCTCCTACCACTTGAGCTACAAGTTTAGTGGCATTAAAAAAAAAAAAAAAAAAACTAATATGAGGGCTAGAATAAGACATATCTTATATGAGGGCTGGAATAAGATATATCTTAAGTGTCTTCTTTTAATATAGAAATTATATAATTATATAAAATTAAAAATAAATAATGTGATTGATTTCCAAAACTGGAATATCACATATAAAATTGTGTAAATATTTTTATCCATAATTTTTCAATTTTACGAAAAAAATGGCTAAAATATGTCTTAACGGTTGATGCTTATTCGATTAGGATATCACTTATAATAATTGGCGTAACTAGTGAATTCTAAGCTTCGTATAATTGATGATTAATAATATGAATTGACAAATTTGTATTACAAACCATTGTATGTAACTAATAATTTTATAAAAAGTAAGATATAAAATTTATGTCTTCCTTCAAGACATGAAGCATGGTAAGAATCCCACGGAATTATTTCCCGGAGAAAAATTCTTTCAGGAAGTTTTCTCTGAGAAAAATTTCCTTGAGAAACTATATTTTATAGTGTTTGGTTTACATCCTCCAATTCTAAGAAAATTTTCACAGTGTTCGGTTGAAAATTGTTACTTTCTTTAGAAAAAATGTTTAGAATTTCTAAATTAATACCCTTATTATTTCTTGTAACTTTCTTAGTTTGTGTAGGGGTATTTCAGAAATTTGTCTTTATCAGATTTCTCAACAAGCTCTATGAAAATTTCCCTTACCCCTCCCTTCATAAAGTTTTCTCTGGGGAAATATGGGAAATTGTGTGTCCATTATAAACTTTTCCCCAAAGCCTAAACCCAAATAAAAATGGGAAAAATTAGTCAACTTGGAAAAGTTCAATTTCCCCAAGGTTTTACATCAACCAAACGCTATCTAAAAAATTCTCCATTCCCCCACGTCACCAACAAATGAAGAATGACCAGAACGTGAACAAATCCAAACAAATACAATAATAACAAAAGGCAAACAAAAAAACAAATGCAAAACACAGAAATATAAATGATTTTTACAAAGTATTGGTACATATTTGGATATGATTTGAAATAGATTAGATGACTCAAATATCATAGGAAACCTTAATGATTTTGGCAACAAAGATGTTCCTTGACTTTGATAAAAATATGTATCAGCTAATTGAAACTTGAAGTTCGAATAGTATTGTGCTTTTGACTTAGAGGGATGACCTAATTGACAAGTTAATCCATGAGGATCAACGGGGTGCTTAGGACATCACAAGCCTAGCTTATGGACCAATCTCGAGATTTTCAAAAGCCTTAGGGAAATATGGTCTTGGATCGAAGGAGCCTTGTGAACCAGCTAATTTTCCATACTCAAGCCCAAAAAATCACCTATGAAGACAAGAATTGAGCTATTAGGGTACAATGTAAAGCAGGAGAAGCCAAGTAGGGGTTGAGATCCAGCCTAGGGGTATTTTGGTCACTGGATAAGGGTCGGGATGGAAGACAAAGCGAAGAAGACCAACCTAGGAAGATACGGGAAAAAAGGCCAAGGAAAGGAACATAAACTAGGGAGGCGTTGGCTGCGCCTAGTCCGATGCTGGTCATGCCTCACAAATTTCATATGTCTCAATTCCTTGTTTGAGGCACGGCCGGTGCCTCATACATTTTCTGTAGATTTCGCGAGTTTCCTCCCATTTTTTTGTTACATTTCTTCCCCTTTTCCCCCTCCCCTCTTTTTGTATTCAACTGTTGAACATTTAAACACTTTCAAGAAATAAATCTTGTTGGGTATTTGAAATCCTCCTCAAATCTTCCTCTACTTTATTCATTAATTGTCATGATTGAGAGTTGTTCCTTTAGGGATTAGTTGGTGTTTCTTTATGTTAATCTTGGTGAAGTCTCTTAGGTCTCTCATTAGCTTGTTAGTGGTTCTCCTTTAAGCGTCCATAAAAAGCTTGAGTTCAAGGTGATGAGCAATATCCTTGTTCATATCTTCTTTGTTCTTGTTGTTGTTTTTGTTGTTGGTGCTCAAACTCACTAGAAATTGGTGTTCTTGAGTTTTAATGGAGGGATTCCCTAAACCGTAGCTTAGTTGTTAATCCTAGGGCTTGAATCTTGGTGTTTTCTATTCGATTCCGAATCATTTGGTATTAGATCCAGGATTAGGACTCATGTTTATGGTGAAAGTTATACAAAATTTTAAGGGTTGTTGTCCTTGAAGTTTTGACTATGTTCTTGTTGATTTTGGATGCAAAATTGATGCTTGATGATTGGTATTGGTCCCTTGATGTGTTAGAAGTGTTGGAATGTGATTTATATCATTTGGGTCCAAGTATTTATTGAGTACTGAGTTGATTTGTAAAGGTGTTCATGCATAGAAGTTTTTTCCTCTATTTTGGAAAATTGGTGTTTGTTAGCATGTTGGTTGAGTTCTCTTGCGCAATTTGGTGCTTAAGTGGTTGTTATACATTTCTTGTTGATGTTGGCAGTAATTTGTTGAGAAATTGCATTGTTTGGAGTTGATTTGGGCTTCAAATTGGAGTGCATTGGGAGTAAGTTTAGAGAACTGAAAATATTGGGGTTTGGTAATTATTCATGCTATTTCCACACATGTTGGTGATTGAATTGGTTGTTTTGGGTTGTTATTGAATTGAGGTGCTTGAAAATTCTTGTGATATTTAAGGTTGATTTGTGTAGATAACTTGGTGTATGACTCCTTATTTGTTAGGTGATTCCTTGGTGTTGTTCATCGCCTTAGAGTCCACCCTTACACGATTGTTATTGTCATTCCCCTTGCCGGCAATACCCCGATTTCCTCCCATAAAAATTAGCCTCTCTAAACTCCACAAAATTCCCTTACCCATAAAGAACTCGAAGCCTCATCCATTCAACTTTCTTTAGCCTATCAAATCCCTAAACTCCTCAAAATGCCTTTTTGTTGAGTTAAAACGACGGAAGAGAAAGTTCCCTCTCTCACCCTATTCTCCCACCTGAACCTACCATGGATCAACTCATGCAACAAATGCGTGACATATAAGGAGGTTCATGTTCAATGAACACTTTGTCTTTAATGGTGTAGATGCTCTTCAACACCAAGAAAAACCACTTAGGTTGGAAGTGGCTCTTTCACCTCTACATCACGAGGTTAACATCGTTCCTCATACAGGTGAAGTGGCTCCTCTCCAATGAGGTCCTCAACAATGCCCTTTTATATGGGCAAACCTCTTCCTTTCAAACGACAACGTTCCCCTCCCATCAGTGCTCCCTCTTTTCCCGATCAATCCCTTCGACCTCCCTGATGACTCCGCGGTCGTCCTATCTTTGACAAAGATGGTTAGGAGTTGGTTCAGATGATGCTTCCTACTACAAGGGTCCCCACACAGGTAGGTTCCAAGTCGAGTTACGTGACCTTTAGGTTGAGCCTCATACCTTTAACGGTAATTCGAATCTCGATGTGTTCCTTGATTGAGTGCATGCCATGGAGAATAATTTTGAACTCATGGATTATGACGAAAGGGAGCAATACAAGGTGAATGCACTCCAACTCACCAAGTATGCATCCCTATGGCTTGAGAACTAGAAGAAACAAAGGGTGAAAGATCGCAAGTGAAAAATCCAAACTTGACCGAAGCGCGAAAAGTACTTGGTGAAGAGGTTTGTGCCCACTCATTACATGCAAGACCTCTGCAACAAGTTGTTCACTTTCAAGCAGGGCCACACAAGTTTTGGAGAATAAATACAAGAGTTTGAGTTGGTCTTGTTGCGGTGTGATGTTCAAGAATCATGAAAGCAAGAAATGGCGAGGTTTCTTGCTGGCCTAGATTACAAGATCACATCAAAAGTGAAACACTATGAGTGTCATTCTATTAACATCCTCTAGAAGCTTGCAACCCTCGTAGTAGAGAGAAAAAGGAAGTCAAAGGGTATTTCTACACCCTCCACCCGTGAGCATAAAGGAAATGAATCTCCTTTTTCTAAGGAGTCTCGTTGCCTTCGGAGCACCAAGTTTACAAAAGGGAATTTTCGCCTCCTAAGGATCCTTCAAGGAAGAAGGAAGAAAGAAAATTCTTCAAATGCCACAGATATAATCACTACCAATCTGAATGCCCCACGAAAAGGGTGATGTCCCTTCGAGAGGTTGAGGAGATTGATAAACAGGTCGAAGAAGTGCTCAAAGAACAAGAAGTTGAGAATCCCGAAGCATGTGAGGAAAATCTCGAAGTCCAACCTGAGGAAGGAGAGTTGATTGTCTTGAGGAGAGCACTTCATTACCCTAAAGCTCCTCTTCATAACGACCAAAGGAGGTGATTGTACGTACCTTAGCTTCTAAAAAATTTCTCATTTCCCCTCTTTACCCTTCACCCCCGATCCAAAAGCCCCCTCTTGATTTGTCCATCTTTGATTATGGCTACACCTTCGAGTTTTGTGCGAGTTGGGTGGCTCCCAAATTTCTATTTGATGGAGTGAGGGACAATCACCCTGTTGATCAAGATTGGGGTGTTCGACGCTCTTATGATAACTACATCGTAGAGTTCAACAAGTTCATGAGTAGACGAGCTAACCGGGATTGCCGCTTTGAGTCCCTTCTCCCTCGTATCCTCAAGAATTGTTATGCCTTCAAGAAGGGAGGGGTGGTGAGCATCGAGGTAGTACGACTTTTGGGAGATTTCGACTATGAGGGTCCAATATTTTTCGTGATTGTTTCTAACGCCTAGGATTTAAGGGCAAATCCTCTCTAACCCGGAGAGTCTGATCCATAAGGATCAAGGGGATGTTTAGGGTATCACAAGCCTAATGGACTAATCCCAAGATTTTCAAAGGCCTTGGGGAATTATGGTTTCAGATCGAAGGACCCTTGTGGTAAACCAACTAATTTTCCATACTTAAGCCTGGAAAATCACCCATGAAGACGAGCTCCTATTAGGGTATAATGCCAAGTTGGAGAAGCGAAGTCAAGGTCGACATCTAGCTTAGAGGCATTTTGGTCATTGAATAAAGAAGGCCTTGGGGAATTATGGTTTCAGATCGAAGGACCCTTGTGGTGAACCAACTAATTTTCCATACTTAAGCCTGGAAAACCACCCATGAAGACGAGCTCCTATTAGGGTATAATGCCAAGTTGGAGAAGCGAAGTCAAGGTCGACATCTAGCTTAGAGGCATTTTGGTCATTGAATAAGGGTTGGGATAAAAGACCAAGCGAAGAAGACCAAGTGAAGAAGAAACGGGAAAAGGGCCTAAGGAAAGGAAGAGAAATAGGGATGGTGTTGGTCGCACTTAGATTGGCGCTGGCCGCTCCTAGTTCGCCACTGGCCGCGCCTCACGAATTTCCTTCGTCTCCATTCCCTGCATGAGATGCTGGCCGCGCCTCACGAATTTTCATCATGCAAATCTTGGTGAAGTCTCTTGGGTCTCTCCTTGGCTTGTTGGTGGTCTCTTTTAAGCATCCATAGAAGGCTTGAGTTCAAGGTGGTAACTGGTAAGCAAACTATATTCTTGTTCATATCTTCTTTGTTCTTGTTCTTGTTTTTGTTGTTGATGCATCAAAACCCTAAAAATTAGTGTTGTTCTTGAGTTCTAATGGTAGGTTTCCCTAAACCCTAGTTTTGTTAATCCCGAGACTTAAATTCGTGGTGTTTACTATTCAATTATGGATCACAAGTGAACCACAAAATACTAAGGCATACTATGATGTTCCATTTTACTTACAAAAACCCAATAGTGTGCCTCGTGCTCCCTCCTATTCAAAAATACAATAATCTTTGTCAGAAAAAGAAAAATGGTTGGCCAAACTTACTAAGACAACAACAAAAAAAAAAAAAAAATGATTTTGTTCCCCTTAAAGCTACCTTGTTCTCCCAATTTGATTAATTTCTATCTTGAACTTTGTGCTTCGAGGATAATGCAACAAAATCGTAAATTTATTTTCGTAACTCGAAGTTAAAAGGCAACAAAAAATGGCTTTGGACAACTAATTTTATTGTTTACCAAAATATTGTCCTTGTGACATGACAACAATCAACCATAGCTCCCTTCACTTTGATAAAAGTATAGATTTATAATTTATTTTCGAAAAATACATTGTTAGAATTTGATTGTTAATGTCTTATATTGGGGATGCTAACAAATTTAAAAATGATAAATAATAATTTTTTTAAAGGCCAATATTAAAAAATTGAGGTTGTAATAAATACGCTTTTAGGTATGAGCCATTCTCGGTTTGCTTTCACCTTCTCTTTATCCACTTGGATTCCTTCTCTTGATAAGTCATACCCAAGGCATACAACTTTGAACGTGAGGAATTGATTCTTCTCCAAGTCTCCATATAGCTTCTCATGCTCCATCATGATCATGACTAACTCCAAGTGATTCATTCCATAGGCCGAATTGTGATGTAGCATAGATCCTTTAACAAGATCTACTTGGTGTTGAAACTCTTGATTTGGTGGCAGCCTTTGATGACACTCTTGTATGATGATATCTTTAGGGAACATATGAGAGAAACGTTCCACAAGAGATTTCAAGAGTGAACGAACATTTGATGAGGCCGTTTTGCTTCCGTCCAACTGTACAAGAATAAGAATCTTTTGCTTTCCAAATTCATGATACTCATTGTCCATAAGTGTCACAATGTTGCTCTTATTCTCTTTTGGCCGTGTGGTATAAGATGGAAGTAGAGATGTCTCTTGATGCATGATATTCCTATCAAGCAACTTTGGTCTTTCCAACAAAGTATGACAAGTATCCATAAAAGTAATATCACACCATAATGAATTTCTACAATTCTTGTAAATGGAAAGACTTACTAAACTTCTTGGATCCTCGTGAATGTTTTTGTCATGGCTTAGCCATTGTGATGTATAATGGGATCAAAGAGACCTCACTATACACGAAAATCAGGATCTTTATGAACAAAGATAAGAATCTTCCTCTCTAAGTTCTTATAAGATCAAACGAAAGATTGAAAACAAGATAGAAATCAAAAAGATTCAAATGGAATGTACCAACAATGATTGAGATGAACGAATGATAGAATTTGATATGGCTTGAGAACTCTCTAAGATATAGACGCACCACTTCAAGAAGATCTTCAACTCTTCCTATCACCAACCAAGCTAGCCGAGCAAGGAATAGAAGAAGAGATTTGGACGATTCTCCTAAGGAAAGAATCGGTTCTAGCAAATGCTAGAGAGAACACAAAAGCATGTAGCCTTTAGATGTTTAGTTTGTATTATTTGTGAATGATTGAATGATTGTTACAAAGGTCTCCCAAAGGGTCTATTTATAGTACCCTAGGACCCCTTAGGCGTGTACATCATCAAGAATACAATGATTTCTAACTTACATCATCTATTACAAGTATGACATCATAAAAGACTCCAACGTGCATATAACAACTTGGTGTAAGCAGCCCATAAGAAATTCGGTTACGCTTTTTTGGGCTTATTGCAGTTTGGGTCAAGCACGTTCAGGCTTGGCCATTAGATCGAAATGTTAACGATGAAATTTAGCTCCAATCTAGTTTGAGTTTAGGCCTAACACACTCATAGACACCACAAACTAAATTAAGATCATGTAGTTGTGAATAAGAATCATTGCCTTCTGCTTTTGAGGGTAAGAAACTGAGAATTAATAAATTCTTTAGCATGAATATGTTTATGATTAAATTATGGAAATTTTCAGTAAGAATTCTTTGTGATGAAGATAATTTCAAATTGTAGCTTATTGTAATTTATGAGTAGTCAGTAGTCAAAACTTAGTCAAATTGACAAATATATTTAATCTGATGTAGTAGCTTTAACTAGTACCAATGCTAATATATTATTAATTTCATGGAAATTCCACATTTATAGAACTTTTTACCGTAAAATACTTTCATTCACAAGAAGTTTGTGATTTAAAAAAAATATCAAATATTCCGTGAATTAAAATCAATTATCAGCTAAGAAATTATATGACAAACATCTTAATTAATAATTTACTTTTTTTAGTTTTTTTAACTCGTTCTCCTAATTTGTGTCCTTTTCGTATAATTTGTTTCATATTTCTCCAAATCATCATCAAATATGGATGAAAAATTATCTTTGCCAGAAGAATTAATGATTGAAGTTGTATTGAGATTATCCATAAAAGCTCTTTTACGATTTAGAAGCATTTGCAAAGTTTGGCAGTCTTTAATCGAGAATCCAACCTTTAACACTCGTTATTCTTCAATTTGTCATGCAAGCAACAAAAATAAACTCCTTTGGTTTCATAGGGTACCAAAAGACAAGAAATACGTCCTCTCATTGATTGATTGTGAAACCGCAGAAAAAATTACAGATTTGGAATTTCCTTCATTTCTCAATGAAGAGGCAAATGATACGGACAAGTTGGCCGCAGTTATCAGCATCTTAGGACCAGTGAATGGTATTTATTGCTTATGCCAAAGAGTACGTGATACATGGAGTTGTAACCTTATCCTTTGGAACCCTACAACTAGAGAATGTAAGCACATATTTCCTCCTGTTGTATTCCCCCTTTCCTTCGAATTCTTCACTAGTAAATGGCAATATCATTGGTGCTATCAGATGCTCTCACCAAGGGGCATACATCTAGGGTTTGGTTACGATAATAAGGTGAAAGATTTCAAAGTGGTTGCTATGTGCCATTGGGAAGTTCGTGAAGGTTATAATGATGATAGCTGGCATGTTAGGGTGTATAATCTCTCCATCGATTCATGGAGTACAGTTCACTATTTTAAAACTGAAGTGTCATCATTTTATGATGGAATGCGTACCTTCTTTTATCTTTCTTCTTACCCTGACTTTGGTCAATGTTATTTGAATGGCGTACTTCATTGGCAAGTTCATGGTTCATATGAAATCCTTGCATTTGATATCTGCACTGAGTGTTTTCATGCAATAAAAGGACCTCCTCTTCCTTCAGGTTACCATCCATGCGCAAGTACTTGGGTTTACAAGGATAGTCTTGCCATGGCTTTTACTGACTTGGAAGATAATCAGTATCCATGCGGTGCATTTGTATGGACGATGATGGAATATGGCTTAGAAGATTCGTGGACAATGTTATACTGTTATGGTCCTATTTCTGGGTTGACATTTGTTGGCATTCCAAATGACAATCAAATTTTCTTTTGTAACCCTGATGGCCAACTAATCTCATTCAACTTAGAAGATAAAGAAACCCAAGAATTTGGTGTATATGGAACATGTGATCGGGATTTGTTTCTTAACATCCATGGAGGGGAAGGGTTGGTAAGATATGAAGAAACCTTTGTAACATTAAAGCCAATTTATTATGGACAATAAGATCGATGTTTATTAATTTTCATGTGAAATACTTTTAGAGGAATACTCCTTCCCATTTTAACTATTAATTTGATTTATATATCAACAAAACTTTGAAAATTTTGTTCATTAATTTCTGAACATATACAATATTCTAACATATAAAAAGTATTATCATTAGGAGTGTCATTCTCACTCTATCACCATATATGGATTTTATACCATGTTCGCTTCATCCTTCTTCTGAAACTTTCCTACCATGAGCTCCCACTTTCCACAACAATGATCCATGAATCCCACTAGCTCCAACTCTTCCACCTCGACCACGCCTTTTTGCGTTGCGCCCACCTGTCTCAACCGAGTCAGGAGGAAGGTCCACTCGATCAAAATAGTTAGTATCTTCACAGTCGACCTTCCCAGAATGTTTGCAGATTGGTCTACGTAGGGTTCCTTATACGTTAATTATTTTAGCTCGATTATCAGAATTCATAAGCACTCTCTTGTCGTTTTTTGCTTATTGAACCATATTTATCTAAAGAGAGTAATAGGCGAGCACTAGAATTTGAGACTGATGAATATAGTAACTTTCATCATCCAAACCCATTAGGAATTGATGCACCTTGTCATCCTCTTTATGTTTAATGACATTGTCGAATGTAGTAACTTATTGCTAGAGGATTTGTAAGGGAGAACATGAACCCTTGCTCCACTCCATCCCTATTGGTTCCGATGAAGGATGGAACTTATGGCATGTGAGTCGACAATAAAGCTATTGGCAATATCCCTATCAAATATTCATATCGAATACGTACTGAGCCTTGAGGATATGCTATCTGTATTGCATGGTTCTCGTATTTTTTCCAAGATTGACTAACATAGCAGATATCACCTAATCCAATTGTAGAAGGGAGATGAATGGAAGATGAACTTTAAAACAAAAGTGAACTATACGAATCGCTAGTGATGCCATTTGTGTTATCAAATGCTCCAAGCTCCTTTACACGGCTAATGAATGACATTATATGACCATTCATTAGTAAGTTTGTGGCTATGTATTTAGATGACATTTTGGTGCACTCGAGGAGTAAGTGTGAGCATCTTATGAATTTGAAGTTGGTCTTCAAAATCCTATGGCAGTATAAACTTTTTGGCAAGCTTTAGAAATGCGATTTTTTTCACTCCTTAAATTACCTTTTTAGGTTACATTGTCTCGGGACATATAGTATCTATGGATCCGTCCAAGGTAGAAGCTATGTGGCCATGCGTCATCCTACCGCTCTCACCGAGCTTACGAGTTTCCATGGATTTGATTCATTCTACTAGAGATTTATCTTGGATTTTACCACTCTCATCGTACCTATCATCGAGTTCATAAAGAAATGCCCATTTGAGTAGACTAAGTTGGCACATGAAGTTTTTGAGACGTTGAATGTAAGTTGTGTGAAACGCCGACATTAGCCCTCGTGGACATGTCTGTTTAGTCCCATTTTAGGGGCTAAATACCACTCGTTCACGCCAAAGTCTATTGCCGTTCCCTAATAAAATGGTTATTTATTACGTGTTTTGTGACTTTTTAGGCTTTGAGTTTGGAGAATAATAAAAGGGGGCGAAGATGCAGAAAAAGGCGATAACTCGGTCATCCCGAGATCTTTGGAGCTGATTTGATGCCGTGGTGAAGACCCGGGAATCAAGGGAGACCAGCCGTGCATAAAGGAGAGGGATTTCGGGCCAAAAGGCTAAGTATGGGGGCAACCAGGCGCGTAGCGTTCGCTACGATAGCTCGTCCCCATAGATGGAGATCACCAAGAGCGTGGCGGTCGCACGCTGTCGTAGCGATCGTTACGAGCCCAGGCAGAGGGTTCTGCCCAAGGCCGTAGCGGTCGCTTCCCTCTCTTAGCGATCGCTACGATGTATCCCCAATTTTCCAAGTTTTCCTGCTGATTGTCGTAGCGTACGCTACGCCATCCGTAGCGTTCGCTACGGTTGCGTGACTGGTCGCGACGTGGGCGTGCGACGCCCGTGTCGAAACGAATCGCCTGCTCGGGTCGTCATTACGCGGGTGACCTGGTTCGTTCAACGGCGGCGCCATTTTGTGTACAGTGTTGCGGTGTAAATTGTCGAACTCGGGAGCTCGTGGCCTAAATTCTCGTATTTCGTTTGGTTTTAGCCTTGAATCAAGAAATAAATCACGAGCAAAGAACACTTTGATTATAACAAAATTGAAACTAGAAAGACGATTAACTAGGTGATAAATAGACAAAGAGAGGTTCGGGGTTTTAGACACTTACAGAATCTTTGATCAAGAAGTTTTCATGACTAAAGCACATAAAGTTGGATTCATCTATGGAACAACGCGAAAAGGGCCACAATGAATCTCCTCCGAGGAAGATTCATATTTACTACCCTATGTCCACCATGGACCATCGGGTTGAGAATTGCGTTAATTCCTAGTTAAGTCTACACTTACCCTCGCAAGTGTAGACCTAACTATCCACTCTAGGCTTCCCATTGAGTGTATAACGATTCAAAGAGCTCGGACCTTGAACCGCCACCCCAATGAGAAGACACTAGGTGAAATAGACTCCTTCAACTAAAACACACTTTAATCAATAAACACCTTAGCCAAAACCCATTAAGGCCTTAATCACCCCCTCACCTCAAGGAAGATTAGCCTCTAGACATGGTGGAGAAATTAGCAACACACAACCAATAAAACCCTAGCATGATTCTACTCAAAGGATGGATAATAAAACTAACCACTACGATTAACAACATAAAACTACACTAAACACAAGCAACAAAACATTTGAAAACATTAAAGTGAGGAGAAAAGAGATTATACCTAAAATTGATGAGCAATAAATGGGCAATAAATGAAGAGCAATAATTATTCCCAAATGATGAAGAGCAACTTGCCTTGATTGAAGAATATGATTAACCAACAAAGTAGAAATTAATCCCCACAAAGCTAATCCTAAAACTTTTGAAAGGTAAAAGATGTCAAAAGAAAGAACATTAATCTCCATTTCAAAAGCTCTCTTCAAAATGACAAGTCGAGCTAATTAAAACAAAGGGAAGAAGGGCCAAAACACGATGCGTTTTGGCGAAAAATAGCAGAAATAAGGTCGTAGCGAACGCCACGACCTCGTCGCGTTCGCTACGACCCGAACAGCGATTCGTTTCAAGACTGGCGTCCGCTACGCCCCACGTCGCGACAGTCACTCATCCGTAGCGACGCTACGAGGGCGAGCTAACGCCACGACCATCGCAGGAAAACTTGGAAAATTGGGGTTTCATCGTAGCGGCGCTATGAGAGGGTAGCGACGCTACGCCTGGGCGTAACCCTCTGCCGGGCTCAGAACGATCGCTACGACAGCGAGCGACCGCCACGCTCTTGGTGATCTCCATCTATGGGACGTAGCGACGCCACAGCTATCGTGAGCGAACGCCACGCTACCGTTGCCCCCATACTTAGCCTTTTGGCCCGAAATCCCTCTCCTTTATGCACGGCTGGTCTCCCTTGATTCCCGGGTCTTCACCACGGCATCAAATCAGCTCCAAAGATCTCGGGATGACCGAGTTATCGCCTTTTTCTGCATCTTCGCCCCCTTTTATTATTCTCCAAACTCAAAGCCTAAAAAGTCACAAAACACGTAATAAATAACCATTTTATTAGGGAACGGCAATAGACTTTGGCGTGAACGAGTGGTATTTAGCCCCTAAAATGGGACTAAACAATGTCCATGGTATTCGAAGTTGATTGCGATGCGAGTGAAGTTGGCAACGGGGCCATTTTGATGCAAAATCAGTTGCCCATTGCTTATTTCAGTGAGAATCTAAATGGTTCAAGAAATAAATATTCAACCTACAACAAGGAATTTTACGCTTTGGTCCATGCTCTCAACCATTGGTCTCATTATTTGAGGCCTAACCAATTTATACTCTATAGTTAGGACATATTAAAATATTTAAATGAGCAGCTCAAACTTAATTCCAGACACGTTAAGTCAGTTGAGTTCCTTCAAAGCTTTAATGTCATAGCCAAACATAAGATGGGGAGCGTGAATGTAGTGACAACTTTTCTTTCAAAGTGGCATGCATTGTTATTTGTAGTGGAAGCTCAGGTCCTTGGCTTCCAAATTAATAAAGAGCTACCAAGCAGATGTAGCTTGCATCCCTTATGTTCATGGACATAGTGGTCCTTATGTGCTTTAAAATGGGTTCCTTTTTAAGGGGAACAAGTTATACATTCCTAAGTGCTTATTGCGGAAGTTATTAGTGAAAGAAGTTTATAGTGGTGACCTAGCATGACATTTTGGCATCAATAAGGTCATTGACATGCTACAAAAACATTTCTTTTCACCTAAAATGGGTGAAAACTGGCATGCATTTATTGCGAAGTGTGCTACTTGTCACCAAGCGAAGAGCCAATTCCACCAAGAGTTCCACACTCCTCTCCCATCCCTAATGATCCTTCGGAAGATTTGAGCATTGATTTCATGATTTCCCTTCCACAGGCTTCGAAAGGTCGGCAAGGATTCGATCTTGGTCATTGTTGATCGATTTTCGAAGATGGCGTACGTATTTAATTACTTTCGAGAACAGTGGTGATGCTACTCATATTGCCCGCTCCTCTCTTTTTTAAAGAGACGATTGTGAAGCTTCATGGTATTCCTAGAATCATTGTCTCAAACGAGGATACCAAGTTTCATAGCCATTTGCGGAGATCACTGTGGAAGTTATTGGGGACTAAGCTACTCTTTAGCACTTCTTACCATCCCTAAACCTATGGAAAAATGAAGTTGAATAACCAAACCCTGTCTACATATCTTCGGGGTTTAGTTAGAAAACGCTTGAGGGATTGGGTTGTTAGATTATGTCATGCTGGATTTTCTTACAACTAAACTCCCTCTTTTGCTATCAGACATTCACCATTTGAAGTTTATTATAGAGTAAATCTTGTCACTCCTCTTAAACACCTTTCACTTCCATTGTAGTTGAAAGTGAGTATTGAGGCGAGAAGTAACAAGCATTAGAGAAGAAACCAATTAGAATGGAAGCAGCATCAGATATGATTATGTCATTCTGGCACATGGTTGTGCCCCTCAGAAATCGACCGAGGAAGAATAGAATTCCATGAGGATACAATCGTAACCTCCCTTCCATGGAGGTGGTCATGATCCAGTCATGGAAAGACACGTTCGTGCCATTCATCACAAGAGTTGGCCATTGCGTAAGGTATGGGATATGGTTGTGTCGACCATCGACACAATCATGACCCACTATCCAGTGGGGTTGGCACGATCGTGTAATGGCACGACACGCTCGTGTCACATGTGGTTTCAGTAACTTTCGTTTTTGTTATGTAATTACCCATGTACCCCACTCAATGTCAAGTTGTATCCCCTTACGCTAGGATTCATATCTAGATTAGATCTTAGCCTTAGAATGTAATTGTTTTGGTTATTTTTGACCCTTGATGTTGGTTCTTTCCTTAAGGAAGAATCAAATACTTTTGCCTTAATCAAGGAATCTAGGACAAATGAATTAACTTTTAGCTGATTATAGAAATGGTATTTTTGAGATCAATCTCAACCCTCTTGGTAGGTGCTCCGCAAGTGTACAGGTGCAATGTAGTATCAAGGTCGTCTCTTAGGGACTTGTGTCAACCACACACTAAACTAATTCACTACAAAGGATGGTAGGTCGTCCAAAGTGTTTGTGAATAAGAAATTTAATAAAGAAAATAAGAAAAGCTATAACCTTTAAGAATTCTAACAGGTAATATAAAGAGTTTAGGGAGTCCACTCTAGTTAATCAATCGATTAGGAGATAATTCCATTATAAGGTAATATTGATAGCTTTGGGGTCTATAATCTTTCTAAAGCCTATCACAACAATCTTTCGATCCAGGTGAGTTGCAGTGACTAAACTAAACACTTATTCTCATGACTATTTATTTCAATCAAAGATATGAACCGATTATAACACGACCTTAATCATGAACCCATTATTTCTAACTGTTTTCTATGCCTATTCATTCTTCATTTTTCGAATTCAAAATAACAATCTTTTGACTCGATATTAAGAATCTAAACCAAGTAAAAGATGGCCAATCAATTACTATGACATACGTAACACGAAGGTTAAACAAATGTATTAAAACCTAAAACCGGAATCACACACCATAAATCAGTCAAGAAACATTGAGTTTATCCCTTAAACGAGGGATTTAACTACTCATGATAATAGAATAGGAAAACAAATACGAAATATGAATGGTGAACCATAATAAAAATAGAAAATAATCCGAACATCCGAGTCGTCAAATTCGATCTCTTCTTGTCACTCGATTCAATCTCCTTCTCCTTGTCTTCTATTCTTAATCTAACTAGAACGGATCCCCAAGGGAAAAAAAACAAAGAAAACCTAATACTAAACGGCGTGAATAATAATTGATGAATAATGAATGATAGATGTCGAAGGTTTTATTCATCCCCGAAGGGTGAGAACTAGCGAAAACCCTAAACTCAATTATCCTGATATGATGTGGCGGACTTCTTTTTATAGGCGGTGGCAGAAACACTGGAGACCGGGGGGGAACATTCGCTGCCCGCGGCTCACGTTACGAACTCTACGCGGCGCGCCGCTGGTAGATTCGATTGCCACCGGGTGTCTACGTGGCTAAGCGCGAAGTTGTGTTGGGCCTTTGGATGTGGTACTCGCCATGCATGCCTGGGAGGTCTTCTTTATTCTTTCGCTTCCGGGTGAATGGTAGGTTGTTAGCGGTGCAGCAGCCGCTGCTAGCGTTTGTGTGCTGCTGTTCTTACACTATTAAAAAAGCTCTTTTGCAAACAAGGCTTATCTGTTCGTAAAAGTCCAATATCTGTTGGTAAAAAGTTTTACCAACAGATAATTATCTGTCACTAGCCTGTTGGAAATAAACCTGATTGTAAAAGTATTACCAACAGATATTGTAATCTGTTGGTATTGCTAACTAATGCCAACAGTTATATTCTGTTGGTGCTGGGAATTTTATACCAACAGTTAATATCTGTCGGGGATAAGTAACATATACCGACATCTTTAAATGTTGGTAAAATTATGACCCGCACACTTTGATGGAGACCATCATGAAGAACAACAAGCTACAGCACAGGGAGGAGACCATGTTGATTCACTAAACTAAGCAGCTAAGGAAGCATCTCCAGCAGAAACAACATGCTTCCTAAATTCAGTAGAAGCAGCATGTCACTCAGCAATTCAGCTATCCAACAAGAAGTTCACAACATTTTCAGCAGCCACCAATCCATCACCAGCATCCATCCAAGCTTGCTACACACTTGTGAGACAAGTCTTGGCACCTTCAGCCATTCAGCCCATCAGCATTGGTCATTCAGACCAAATCTAGTTCCCAGCAACAACAGTCCAAGCAACAGTCTTTCTCAATGTCATATCTATTGATTGAGGAAGAATCAGCCAAGGTTCCCTAGGAGTTTTTTGCTCTATGTCATGCAATTTTCAAGTCCAAGCCAAGTCCTAGCATGTTCGAGCATGGTAGCAGCAAGTTTCAAGTGCCAGAACAAACAATCTCAGCAAGGTTGTTTGTTATCAGTTTTTCTAGAACCTCAGTTCTGAGGCTAAGTCTTTTGTTATCTGTCCATAGGGGTTCTTTTGGTTTTTCTAGCTCGATGTTAACGTGTTGAGATTACATCCAGGTTAAATTTGGCGCGAGAATTATCTCAGTAACTTAAGTTTTACCCCCTTAGGCAGGAAAGCCTCTAATTGGTCCATTTCGCCACTCTTTTGGCATTTGGTCCAATCAAGATTTAGTTTGTATTTTCCTTTTATTTTCTTGCAACTTGTAAGCCAGATCATATTAGTTAGATTAGGATGTAATCAGATGTATTTATTTTAGGCATTGTAAGTTAGATTAAATCAGAGAGATTAGGCATATTAGCTTATGTTAAGCAACTGCTAATCAAACTGTAGTTTTCTTAATATTCTGAAGTTTCCAGCAATGAAAGATCATCAGTGTTTATTCAATAGTATTCTCAAGTGTCTTAGAACCTCTGAATGTTTGTGAGTAACATATAACTCTCAATCCTTGGTTAAATCAGCTCCTGTCACTGGCTTTTGGCAAGAATCCAGCAAGTGTCAGCTGTGCTTGATCATCCATGCTCTGGTGTGTCTGTAGGAGTGTGAATGGGAGAGTCCTTTGCCCTTGATTGCAACAGAAGGTGTGTCTGTAACAGTTGTAAGCAAGCCTATCCTTATTACTTCTTATCGGTTTTGTCATTCAGTCCAGCCAATTGTTTCAAATTAGCTATTGTTATTACTACATTCAGCTGTGTGTGTAACTATATGTTGCATTCTAGTTCAATACTCTGATCATTGTGAGCTAGCATACATCATACTTTATCTGTTGGTAATACATTTTTCGCCAAATTTCAAAAACATTGTCCAACAAATATATTTGTTGTTAATACAATTGGTACAATTTTAAAACAAAAATGTTTCTTGAAAATAATGACGATAGTCTTATGCATCTATAAATATGTTATTACAATATATTATACAAGTACACAACTAATTAATTTTAATTACAATATCAGACAATCTCAAATTGTATTCATTGGATATCTCGAATTGCTAATTACATAATGTCAAAATTGAAATATCACTTAATCAAGTGCAAAATACCAAAATCGCACTAGCTAATATTAAGAGTAATATTGCAAAAAACCTAAATCTAATGTTCTCGATTTACATTTTCTTCAATGCTATTTTAGTCATATTCATCGACATCAGCATCATCTTTCAAATAAATCATGGAGATCTTCCAACGGTTGCTTGTTCGAGGCAGGTGATGCTGGGCTTCGTCTTCAACCGATTCTCACAGCTGGGCCCCACAATGTTGCCGTTGGGCCGAGGCTTGGTTCTTCACTTCTTCTTCTCACCTTCTCCGATTCTGTTTCTTTTTTCTTCTTAATTTCTTCAAATTCTTCTTCACTTTTCTTGGCTTTTAGGGAATTTTCACCAAGTTCTACGAAACATACCAATTCCCAACCAAGTGAAGAATATCACAAAATTTGATATAAAAAAACAAGATTATATTACAAAATTGGCTAAAATATACTAGTTAAATACCTAATAAATACTATAAAATATACGCTTATCATCTCTCAAAGTGTTTAATTAATTACTTTATCAAAATTTGCATGTTTGGTTGTGTTTTAAGCCAATCCTTTACAGAATTGGTGCTTAATCCTTTATCAATTCTTGGTGGATTGTTAGCTCTTGGGTTGATATTTTCTTGTATCTCAAGTTCATATGATTGTTGCCTTGATCGTGTTGATCGTTGTCATCACGATCATCCTAGCATTCGTAGCTTTCTTGTTGGTCATCCATCATCTTAACTCAAGCCTCGATTCCCCGTATCGCATACGCTCCAGACATCTTGACTCATGAACTCAAAAATCCACTTGAGAATGTCTTATGAGTTCATCAGTTGTAGTCTTAGTAGGTTGGTGTAGAAGCAATACTTCTAGTTACAGTCTGACTCTGAATAAATTGAACTAGTTGAGAAATTATGTTGCAAGGATCCTTGTATTTGAGTGGACAAAAAAAAACTTGCTAATTAGCCTGCGTTATAGTGAAGATTTGTTAAAGTCATTCTACGGAGAAGGTTGTGGGCATTATTTCTTAATTGGGCTTAATGTTGTTTTCCATGTAAAGCTTTTGTGTCTTTATAATAGCAACTTTATATTTTTGGAGTGGCTTAGTTAGAGCAACAAATCCCAAGAATTGTTTCTAACAAAATCCGATCAACTCAGAAAATTACTTATGACACAACTTAACCCACCTTCCTATGCCTTTGCACGTGACTATTCCTTTCACCGTGTAAAGTCTATAGGATATAAATAAGTCTTTGTAGAAAAAAAATGAAATAATGAGATCATAAGATGGAAGGCAGAACTTGTTGTGCAGGAGATTTTGCAAAGACTTGGTATCAATTATGAAGAAACAAACTCCCCTATAGTCGATGCAAGTGCATTCTGATACTCATTAGATATGCAAGTAAAACTCAATATATATCTTATAGAGATTGTTGTAGCTTATTTAGATTACAAACTTGAAAATGAAAATTTCATAAAGCTTCGTGAAGGACTCAAATTTCTTAAAACATGGAATGAAAATCCTCGAGAGAATTAGTTTATCAAATTGAATAAACCCTTATTTTACTTAAAGCGATCAAGAAACGTTTGTTATGATCCCATTTTCCCATGCATTTCCAAATTCAATAAGATTGTCATACATTTTGGCCATTTAGTGATTACTATGACTCTAATCCGAAAGGGCTCCAGAAAAGTGTAGATTACATGAATAAAGAACTTGAAATGAAAGACATTTGCAAAACCAATTATTCTTTAGTTTACGAGTTAGTGACTTTGGAACATAAACTTTTGTGTGCCAATCAACCTACATAGCAACAGTGCTAAAATGATACATAAACAATTCACTACCATTAGTACCCGACTGGCGGTGATATCACTTGATGTGTGAAAGGACCCCTTTAGAGCTCAAGAACATCGATGATGATGAACCCCTAGTTTATGAGGTACCATATTAAAGTGTTACTGGAGTCATGTACATTACTGGTCATATGATCCATTATTTCATGTTCTACAAATTTGTCACCAACATATAGTTTCCTTTCTCATGTCCATAATCTGGATATTTGATTATTATTTTGTCAAATTAGACTATAATGGACTAAGTATGACGATGCCTCTAATTCTATGTAGTAGTTTAGCAGAGAACGGTTTCTAAATCTACAAATTAAAACTAGCTTCCCTAAGTTACAAAATTTAGGGGAAAGACTTCTTCATGCAACATTCTCCATACCTCGCTTGGACAGGGGATTTCATAGTATTGGTTTTGATCTTGGATTTAGTTCACTTCCAATTATTGTTATTAAATTCATGATCCGGAGCTAGGGTCCTATGATTCTAAGATCCAAAACCTCTTCATTGATCTAATTCCCATTACAATTTTATAGTTAGGTTCGTATAATCAATCTTTTTCTAAATGTTATGTTTTAGAGTCACGATACAATTCTACGATTAGCAATCAGATCTGCAATCAAACATGAACTTGATAATTTTTGCTCACATTATCAACTTTAAGGTTTTACTATAAACAATATAATTTTTTGTATCGAAATTATCCACCAAAATGAAATTTAACCTGTTGCTTTATTCTTAGTGAATATTTTTTAAGACTTTTACTATTATAAAACTTTTTTTTTGTTATTTGTATAATGTATTACAATCTTATAATTCTGGCTCTTGCTACTAGTCATTGATCCTACTAGGATCCCAATTCTTTAATGTTGCACCAACATGTTGACATTAGGATAAAGTCAATCATATATTCTTATACCTTCGATGTATCATGGATATGGTTCTATATTATCATGATGATGTTAAACTAAACATGATTTGCTATGCTTATGTTGGATATTTGTCTAATCCCCCTAATCCTTAATTGCGGATTAGATACATGTTTATTTGTTGTGGGATTGCCATTTCTTGGCATTTTATGAATCCAACAATATCAAGTATCTCTTACAATGATGCTACAGTTTTCTCAATACATGAAGTAGAGAACAATGTATTTGGTTAATATTTCTGATCAACCCATGTGAGAAACTTCTGGTTTTTCTCACCAAAGGTGATAAGCAAAAAATGTTAGGGAGATCCAAGGCGGGAGCCCATTTCAACCAAGGCCCATGGTACACAAGTTAAGTGAGGTTCCATTATAAAACCAATTGGTGTTAAGACGAGTCGCCCACTTGACTTATATACCATGTCTTTTTCATTTGCTTTTCCGATGTGGGACATTTAACTCATGGGTGAATCCCAACAACCTCCCCGGCCCTTTATACATGAATCTCTCCCCTCGATCGGAAGCTTCTTTTTTTCCAAGGTTTCAAGTCACCATTAAGAGCCCATCATAACCGCACTTTACTCTACAGAACCGCACCCTACTCCACTTGAGTCTCAGACGCACCTTACTCCATAGAGCCATACCCCTACTCCACTTAAGTCTCATGCCACCACTCCACGCCTTCAGAAGACCCAGTCACGCGCGCACACGCCATGGTCCCTGCTCCTATCCATGGTGATTTTTACGGGACCACCTTCCCGTACCTTACGTCCAGCCGAACGAACCATCGACTTTGATACCACTTGTTAGGGAGATCCAAGACGGGAGCCCACTTCAAGCAAGATTCATGGTACACAAGTTAAGTGAGGTTCTATCTTAAAACCAATTGGTGTTAAGAGGAGTCGCCCACTTGACTTATATACCATGTCTTTTTCCTTTGTTTTTCCGAAATGAGACATTCTACTCATGGATGAATCCCAACAAAAATATATGTCACCAATGTTCTTTTTGCCAATGATATGCAAAAGAAAAATGAATTGACATTTTATAAATTTGTTTCAGAGAGAATTAAGTGGATTTAGTTAATGCCTTTTCTACTGCAACGTTCATGAAATTCATTATTAATATTTGATTGTACCATCTCAGAGATTTTAATTTATGTTTTCATTAATGGAGTTAATAAGCATTGTACCTTTTTTTTTCCTTAATTGATATTTGTCCTGTTTGGGTTTTCATTGGAAATGTTTTTAATGAAGTGAGTTATATTGGTGTATTAAAGATTATGTGCTCTTTTTCAACACTAAACTTTTTTATAAGGTGTTTTTTTTCAGTAAGGTGTTAACAAATTATATGCTTTTAGTTAAGTAACATTTAAGGGAAGTATTATGAGACAATATATACCTAAATGTCTACATAAAGTCTACATCATGTAACTAGTATAAATAATGCTTATGTGACAATGGATTAAATTATTCTATTTTTACCAAGATACATTTTAGTTATGTACTCATGTATATGTTTTCTACTATAGAATGAGAATTAGGTTTCCTATTTTCATGTGGAGAATTTTTATAGCACTATAGTCTTTGCCACGCACTAAAACTCGGTGAGAATTTGAAATAGTCAGAGGGAAATGTTCAATTCGTTTCACAATTTAATATTTTAGAAAATGAATATGAACAAACTTTTATAACTAATCTCACTATTGATGGTCGTTATTGTCAAGAGATTTCTTAGATTACTTTGTTCCCTCACAAATCATGAATACGCCCTTTATCTCATATAATGAATTGATGGCATTCTGTATCTACAATTTCAACATAAATCTAACCATTATTTCTCAAAAGTGGAAGGATTGTTCAAGATGATCATTCCAATTGTAGGGGTCTGTATTACAACTTCTTCAACTACTTACACATTATTTTCTACCATTCTTTTATCTTGCATTTTCAATCCTATTTATCACAATGCCACTGAAAAAAGATAAATCCTTATTACCTCAAGAGGTAGAAGTTCAGATTCTCTTAGGTTTGCCTATCAAAGCCCTTTTAAGATTCAAAAGCATCTGCAAAAGTTGGTACTCTCTTGTTGATAGCCCTTCGTTTATCAGTCGATACTCTGAAGTCTCTAACGCTCGGGATACCAATAAGATTTTGTTTTTCCGGAAAGACCCAATTGCCAAGACGCATTTTGTATCAGTTCTTGATATTAAAAATTGTGAAAAACTGCACCTGTCAACCTAGAGTGGCCACCCTTTTTAGATGAAGGGATAGAAAATAAAAAAGACTTTGATAGAGTTATTAGTATATTAGGTCCTGTGAATGGAGTTTACTGTATATTGAATACTTTAATGTGGAGGTGGGTTGGCACCTTAGTACTTTGGAACCCTGCTACCAAAACATATAAACATATTTTCCCGACATTAGTGCTTCCTTTCCCACCTAGATTGATAGGTGAGAGGTGGAATGAAAATCATGATGACTTTTATTGAAACCTTAGAAAGCTTCAAGCGGATAAGCATGTAGCATTGACATTGTATGTGAATATCATATATGGGGTTTTTTTTGCTTTTTGGACCCCGAACTTTGGAGGTATTTATTTTCTAGACCCCCGTATTTCAAAGTTTATATTTTGGACCCTATACTTTGTGGACCCAAAATATATGGCCCAAAGTTATGTTTGACTCCGACGATGACCTAATTGTTGCCTAAACTTCCCGATATAGCCTTTTATCATTTTTTCCTTCTTTTGACTGTTGTTTTGAAATTGATCAGACTTTAACAACTAAGGGTTTGTAAAATCCATGAATAAAAAACAGTAGAGTAAATTTAATTTTGGTAACTTTTGTTAAATTTTCGCAATTTTTTTGGCAAATTTATGCTCATATGGGGGTTGGAAATCATGCAAGAAGATGAAGAAGAAGTTGCAGCTGGAAAATTTCGAAAAAAAAAATGATAATGACTTTGAAATATGGGGGTCCATATTGTTGCCGGAGACAAAGTATAAGGTCCATATTGTTGTCGGAGACAAAGTATAGGATCCAAAATATAAACTTTGAAATATAGGGGTCCAGAAAATAAATACCCCCAAAATTCGGGGTCTAAAAAGCAAAAAACCGATCATATATGTGCATGTATCAAGAAATTAATTTGATGGGTGATTGTAATGAGGAATTTGGACATTTACTATTACCATATAAGTGGAGAAATCCTTGTCGGCGCATTTACTATGTATTTTCTAGACTTAGGTCTCTTTATGTTCGCCCGAGGATTGAAGAAAAGTTACATACCTTTAAGAGAAAACTAAAATTATAGCTTAGTTTACAAAGTAGCTAATCAAATAGAGGATAATCTAATTAACTAAGGAGTACCATACAATTATATTTATATCAAGCTACACCAATATTGAATTAATACGCACTATCTACTTAGCTAGATATAGAGCTTTTCCAATCGATCAACTGCATTGACTTTGTTTATGTTAAAATTTAAAATATTGTTTTTATCAAAAGATGTTAAAGTTGCGAGAGAGAGTTGAGAGAAAATGTAATTTATCTATTATATTATTAAAAAGTAAATAAAAAGGAATCTATGACTAGTATTTATATACTGAATACGAATAAAAATAATAAAGAAGAAAGGAAAAGAGATTATAGTTACTTACAAACTCAACACAATAAAACTAACTTCACTAGCTCCCAATCACAAACAAATTTCCAATATCCCTCCATAAATTAGTGGTTGGAAAACCCCTAATTTGTTTAAGAGCAGGTTAGTTATCGTAGCGAGGGGGTTGGTTAAAATAACAACAAATTATGATATAGTAGGAACGTGTAAGAGAGAGATTAGGTATTCTGAAAGTTTAGTACAAATAAAGCGGCAATCTAATTTTAATACGCAAGGTGTTACCATGGTAAACTAGAATTTTTACACTGTAAATAGTTGATTCATTATCACATTTCACGGGAATGAGAATGATGTCTATTATATTAAGCTCATGAAGAAGTGTGGATAACCAATAATGTTAATTAATTTAGCCACGACTATGCAAAAGCTTCTATATTTTACCTCTACGAATAATGAACAAACTAGTTGTTACTTCTTAGACTTTCAACATATGAGAATGTTCCCCAAAAAATTACATATCCACTCACAAACTTATGAGAGTATGGGCAAGATGCGTCCATTGACCGCTCGGTCAAACGAAGTGTAGTTGGGTCACTTGATGGCCAAAATCCTTTAGGCGAGCCTACTCCCAAATTCATTTAACCACACGTTAAATTGTTATGGGCATTGGATCGACCTAGGAAATTTCGTCCATTTGCACGCTTGGCAGGCAACATGTTTGACTGCTCGGTCAAGCATGTCACACAATAACTTTTCTTTTATTCCCTTTCCTTATCCTTTCTCCCTAATATTTTATCACACTACATTTTCTTTTTGATAACTCTAAATTCATCCATAGTAATATTCGCTTTCCATTTTAAATTAATTTCCCCCTTTACTAAGCCATTATGTTTTCCTATTTTCTTTCGTAAAGTCCCCATAACATCCCCTCCAATATATTTTTTTTTCCTTTCTTTTTCTTCAGTCCACCCACCACTTCAAATAGGGAACGTAAAGAGGTTTCGAGTTCCTTTTCCGCCTTGCTCGACCAAGCAAGAGGGGCTTGAAAGGTTAGAAGCGTGGAGATACAATTCACCACAAGATTAGTTGCGACTCCATCAAGCTTGGTCTTCCTTTTTTTTTTTTTGACAAGGAGGCCCTCAAGTAGTAACTCATATTGAAGATAACAAGTGGGGGAGACATCAACTTTTTATCTATTTTGGTGTTAGGTTGTCAGGGTCAAGCTTGGGAATGAAGAGCAATGTCAAAAGGAGAAAAGGTAGTATAACAGGGCGCAAGATCGTGCCAAAGGGGCGCATGATCGTGCCGGTGTTGAAGAACTTGGGATTTCTGGGAAAACCTAGGTGCATGATCGTGTAGGATAACCACGCGATCGTGCCATCTTGTCCTGAGGGTCTTACACGATCGCGTCGGATGACCCCACTATTGGGCCGATTGTGAAGCTAACCAAGAGCAACCCAGGTCATGATCGTGCAAACCCTCTTGCAGGATCGTGTCGTCCAGCCGAAGCATCTCCAAAGATCGTGCCAAAGGTGCGCATGATCATGTCGTTTTTTAATGTAGGCCAAATTTGGGAATTTTGAAGGGGTGGGCGATCATGCCACCTATTTTTCTACATTTTGCATCCGTCTTCTCTCCTATTTTAATTTTTTTATTAATTCCCTTGTAATGACACCTTTAGCCCCACTAATGTATAGCTGAGATACTCTTAAGCTAGGTTATTTGTAATGGGTGTATGTTAGCCCTTGGTTGTAATCCTTTGGGTTGATTTTGACCCTTGGATGTAAGTTGTGTTTTCCTTGGGGAAGGCTCCAGCCCCTTTTGCATTTACGTTAGGCATTAGGAAGAAAGAAGCTTACTTTTGATGATGAATACATGGAATTTTTGAGACCAGCTCAAATTTCTCTCTAAATATTTTATTGCTTTATGGAAATTTGCATGATTTAGTTCTGTTCTAAGTCATTCCTTTATTGATATTGTTGTGATTAATCTTTATCAAGATCATGGTGGAGTGTTCAGTCATTGGGTGGTGATCATATTTATCCCAAGCTCATATCCATGGCTACAAGGTGTTTATTAGTTGAATGTTGCTGATTGTTCAAGTTTGCCTGGAGTTATTTGTAAGTTTCTATATCTCTTTTCATGTTTCTGTATCTCTATCCAAGTATTTGGGGATTATGATGATGATTCAATAGCAAGGTTTCAATCTCTACTTTCCCAGATGCTCCAGAACCCCCTCCTCATTATTAGGGGACATGCTATATTGGAGTTTTAAAAGCATAGAGTCATTCAGATTCTTCTTCCCCCAATTCTCTCTACGTGTTGTTTAATTAAGGAGCTGAATTCTACTCTTTTAATTTTGTATTTCAATTATTCATCATGTAATATCTTATTTGACATCATGCTTATTATATAGTTTATATATCCTTATAATATGCGCGCATGTGCCATAATCAAACATGAACCTTCTTAATCACTCTCTTCTTTATTCTTATTAATCACTTAATTTCTTTAGTGGAGACCGTTCTCTTGAATTGACGAGTCTTGGATATCCTTTCCTCAATGTATAACATTACCCCCATATCTGAATTATAAATTGCAACTTTATAGTGTGGTTGACTAAGATCCTAATATGAATCTCAATAAGGGAATAGATTGATTGTAGAAGGGATCATTATTGAGGAGAATACTAAGCGAAGGTTTGCCTTTGAGGTATTAGACAATATAAAATGTAGCTTTCTAGTGTGGTTGTCGTGGACACTACATATATGTTTGAGATGTTGAACAAAAAAACTGAGTTCTAGCTTCGTGTTAGAGAGAAATCTCCACAATCAAGTGTCAGCATTGCTGTTGAGATCTAGTGGAGTCACAACTGGTGATGTAGATTCACACTCAAAAGCATTAATTAACTTTTTGGTGACCTTTTGTAATGTTAAAATAAGGCCTTCAGACGACTTGAGCACTTCAATACACAAGAAATAATTGACATGAGATCCATGTTTTTGTAAACAACGGATTTTGTCATGGATTTTAGAATAATTAGATAAAATAAATAGTGAGGTTAGTTAAATAAAGTAGTTTAGACTAGAGTATGAATTGGTCCCGACATTAATAGCACAAGTCTTCTATAGTTGATCTAATCTATCTTGAATTAGGCATCTCGGTCTGGAAAACCAACCAAATGCCTCCGTTGACCTATTCGGATTACAGTACAACCGGGTATAATTTTCGTATGTATAGGGAGTTAGGGCTACCGAATCTAAAAGCTATTCGAGCTCTCACCTACTAGGTTAAAATTTCCATAATCTTTGAAGCTTTAGAAACTAAAATAAAGACACAATAAAAGGAAGGAAAAGGCTCGAAGGTCGGCCTTTCACCACCTAACGATCAGTCCATCATGAGGTAGTGTCAGAGAGGACACTAGGCCTAGGTAGAAGTTGGGTTATTGCATAAATAAAGCTACTTCGAGGCGTCTCCCAAGGTTATCCCGAATCGGCCCTCAAAGTTTGTCCACCAAATGCAATTCACCCTCCCCGAACTCATCCCCTAAACGAATGAGAAATTGTTCAAGTATTCCATTTAATTAGGCTAAAGACCATATTTAAATAGGTTTAGTGGACTCCCGCATCTAACTAAACTCTATAGTCCAGAGGATCTTTAAATGAGAACACTCATAAAATAAAGCCTAATGCCCTAACTAAGCCAAACCTTAGAAAAAAAATTTCATTAGGGATTAAAACCTTGCCCTAAGCCTTAAGAAAATTAGCCACTAATCATTTAGTTAACAACCTAAGACTAACGTTACTAGCATTTAAACCAAATTAAGTTAAACTAGATTAATCTAAACCTTAAAGGGACCAAAGGAATTTAACCCAACCAACTAACCCTAGACTCAACTTTAGTTATGACTCACTTTGACTCCACTACCCAATTCTTGCCCAAAACCTAATCACGTGACCCAACTAATAGAGCTGACCAAAAAATATAGACCTAATGAGCCAACTAAACTAAAGAAAGACCCAATCAGCCTAACCTAGTTAACCTAACTCTTCTGTGACCCAACTAACTTAATTCAAACCCAATTATCCTATTGACCTAGAATCCAATAGTTACTAACTACCAAATTAAATTGACCTAATTAATACTAATCACCTAATAACCAAACTAGACTTAATCCTAATCTACTTACCCCTAGGTAGCCAAAATAGCCACTGACCCTAACAAATAATTAAAGCCCTAACAAGAGTTAACCAAATCTAATCTCAACATAATCATAAAATAAAAGAAAACAAAATATACTAACCTACTACTACTATTGCTACCTAAACCAAGAAACTGGGAAAGAAAACAAAGAGTAAAACTGAGAGAAAGATGAACAGAGAGAAACAGGGCAAAATAGTAGAGATTCAATGGATACACTACACAACAAAAGATCAAATGAATAAACCAAAATAAATCAACTAAAATGCAACAAAACCATAAATCTATTAATAAACCCAGAGAGGAGGAGGAGGATCCAAAACAAAAAAACCAAAGAACAACTTAATTGCAAGTAACAAAGCCTACTAACGTTAATGGAATAAATCTAAACCTACACTAAAATCAAACTAGAGCGTAGATTAGAACATGAATAACCTAATTTAACCTTATATTACTCTAAACTAAGAACTAAACCTTGAATTGATGGACGCTCGGGTCGTCACTTTCCCCAAAACCCACCATGAACCTTCAAAATCAGTTGTTCTTCTCCTTTTATAATTGAATTCATGCCCTCAACCTTCAATCTTAGCCCTTTGATTCTCCCTCGATCGGACGAACGAGATGCATCCGAATGGTTGGAGGAGAATGTATGCGATGGTGGTGGAGTAGTCGATGGTGATGCTCTGTATCTTTGTGAAATTGTACTTCTTCTGTCTTTCTTGGATTATCTGAAACAGAGAGAGAGAGAGAGAGAGAGAGAGAGAGAGAGAGAGAGAGAGAGGAAAATCGAAAATGGATATGAGAGAGGGAGGGAGGGAGGGAGACACGAAGAGAGAGATAAATAGAGATGATTCGATGTTGTGTGTAGAGAAGAAGAAGAAGGCACCGAGGAGAGTGCCTGAATAAAAATGCCATAAAAAATGTCACTGACCTTTCAAAATAAGTATAATTGTCATTTAACTTTTTGATTTAGTCAAAAATGTCACTCTAACTGGTTATGGTAGGTAATCTTCAGGTAATACCGGTTAACTTGTAAAATTTTGGAGGGAAAAAACAAAAAAAGGGAATGCCGCCCTTCTTCTTCCTCAGGCCTGAGTTCCATCCATTCTGAACATTGTTCATTTCCCATCCCTTCTTCTTCCTCAGGCCTGCTGAAACAACAACCTGAAAACCACTGCCAGCCCATATGAGAATGCAAGAGAGAAGAAAGAGAAAGATGAAAGACACAAGCTTTGGTTTAATAGCTTTCTTGTAATAACTCCCATTTGAACAAATCAACCCATTTTGTGACTCTTCATCACCTTCCCCTTTTCTCAAATGTTGGTGATAATAGCTCTGATAATGCACCATTTTCTCACTTTCTCTCCCTAAAAAAATCTCAACTTTTGAGTTTTGAGCTTATAAAGAAAATGGGAATAAAAAAACTCAGGAGAAAAGGGAAAAGTAACAGTTGTTTAGTTGCTTTGGGATCCAGAAACCAAGGTGGAGACTAGAGAGAGAGGCAAGAATATAGTAATAAAAAGCCTTAAATTGAGAGAGATAGAAAGACAAAAGAAGGGTTTTTGGGGGGTGTATTTGAAGGAAGAGAGGAATATATAAATTAAGTTTTGATAGGCATTAGAAATAGGAAGAAGTTGTTGAACAAGGGGAAGAGTGTCAATAGGAGGGGACGGGGTTTAATATAGGTAGAGAAAAAAATATAGGAATAATTGAAGACAGGCCGCGTGCCGACTTTGACGACTAGCTCCTCTCCATTTTCCTCAATTCAAGTTTCCATGGAGGTTTGGGTTGATGTGGTCGAGGAGATGAGGAAATGGAAATGGCGGATGAGTTTTCTGGAGTTCATAGTTGAAGGAAGAAATTTGGGGTTTAATTGAAGAAATTAGGTTTTCATTTTTTAATTATGATTTTTTTTATAATTATTTTCAATGTTTACCTGCTATAGTAGGTAACTCTAAATTATAAGGGTATTTTTGATTATTTTTGAAACTTGAATGGCAATTATAGATATTTTGAAAGTTCAATGGCATTTTTTATCAAATCATAAAGTTTAATGACATTTTTTATTAGAGTACTCGCACCAAGGAAGAAAAAAAGAATGAGAAAGAAAGAGGTTGAGAAAAAGAAATAAGGAAAGGGAAAAGGGGGAAATGAATAATAGAGAAGGGTTGGGGGTTTTGGGTCTTCAGCTGGGTAAAGAAAGGGGGAAACGGGTCGGGTTTCTAGGTACGGGTAGGAGGTATAGGGTTAACGGGTAAGGGTTTGGGTAGTTTAGGTGGGCTGGGTGGAGGGCTTTATGGGTTCGGCGGGGTAGATGATAGAAGGTGGGGTTGGGCTAGAGAGCTGGGCCGAGTAGAGAGAGAGAAGAGGGGGAAATTTGGGTTTTGGGAAAGATGGGTATCGGGCCGGAGAAAGATAAAGGGAGAATGAGGGAAAAGAGGGAAATGGGCTTGGAATTTGGGTAGATTTAGAAGTAGAATTAGGTTTTCATTTTTATTTTCAACTTTTACATTTGGGTTTTTGGATGCTAATATACTGAACTTTTGGGGTATTGGACAATAATGTACTGAATTTTGAGCTTGGACAATAATATACTAAACTTTGGGGGGTGTTGAACAATAATGCGCTCATAACGATTTTGGCAGTGACTAACTTGGTGGCACTCCTACATAGCACGTGGAGGAGATGAATTGATCCAAAAATATTTAAATTTATGACATGACCGCTAATCCACAAATAAGCAAAGGGAATCAACTTTGAAAAGAGTAAAAAAAACATAAATCACATTTGTTTAAACGTGATTCCACAGAGAGATTGTTGTTGCAGTTGTATAAAATCACCTTTGCTTGTGTAAATTAGCTGACATGTCATAATTTTAGATATTATTTAGCCTATTCATCTTCTCGGTCTGCCACGTAAGATCGCCACGAAGTTAGCCACTGTTGAAATTGTTTCCGGTGTATTATTGTTCAACACCCCTCAAAGTTCAGTGCATTGTCCAAAGTCAAAGTTCAGTGCGCTATTATCCAATACCCCAAAAGTTCAGTATATTAGCATCCAAAAATCCTTTACATTTTTGTTTCATTTCATAATAATAGTAACTAAAATAATAAAATAAAATAAAATCTAATAAAAATATAAAGTAAATAAAAATATAATAATAAACCTAATTTAATTACTAAGAAACAAGCAAAAAGTCATAGAATAAAGGGGTAAAAATGATGTAAAATACGGAATAAACATGACCGCTCAGTCAAGTAGCTGGGTCATTTGATGGCCCAAATCCTATAGGCACGCCTCATCCCAGATCCGTTTAACCAAACTTTAAAATGTTATGGGTCTTGGGTTGACTCAGACGATTTCGTCTGTTGGCATGCTTGCGAGGCAACATGTTTGACCACTCGATCAAGCATGTCACACAATTGTCTTTTCTTTTCGTCCCTTTCTTTATCCTTTCTCCCTAATATGCTTTCATATTGTTTTTTTCTTTTTTGATAGCTATGTATTCGTCCATAATAAAATTAATTCTCCCATTCATATTGTTTTCCGATTTCCTATGCCATTATCTTTTCCTATTTCCCTTCACTATAAATAAGGAACGTACCTCCTCCTCATTATTGGGGGATATGGGGTTTTTTTGCATTTTGGACCCCGAATTATAGAGGTATTTATTATCTGGACCCCTATGTTTCAATGTTTAAATTTTGGACCCTATACTTTGTTGGCCAAATAATTATAACCCAAATTCAGTTTGAACTCCGGTCAAATGCAAAATATGGCCTGAACTGACCGATTTACCCTTATGTAATGCTTTCCTTTTTTTTATTTCCTTTTGAAATTTGCCATAGTTTGACAGGCCCCCAGACGCATTAGGAAAATCAAAAGGCTGAACATTTATCTAATACCATCAAGATCAAACCAAAATTATCAACAACATAAATTGATGATCAACAATCCCAACAAAATCTCAAGTTATCGAAACTGAAGAGACACAAACCCTACCTACCTGCCAAGTGAATTGAAGCAGAGATAAAATTGAACCCAGAACCAGAACGCAGATCGACGGAGAAGGAGAGAGTGTGAGGAAGAACATCAAAAAGCTTCTGAGGAGGAGTCGAGTGATGAGTGAAAGCAATGTCGTAATACGCGTCGTATGGCCGTCGGAAAAAGCTCGGAGTAGATGCCGACCCAAGTTTCCAGTTCCACCCACTATCAACACTTTCTTCTTACTCATCTCTTTGTCTCTCTCTAGCTTTCGCCGCCGTCGGAAGCCCGGTGAGTTAGAGGTCGCCGGAGATAAATTCTTTCGCCCCGAAGAATTCGCCGGCGTCTACTTAAGAAATTGATAGATTAGGCGATACAATCTCTCTTCTTACTCTTTTCTCTCTCTAGATTTCGTCGGCGTCGGGATACGTGTGTTGGAGGTCGCCGGAGATACAGTTTCTTTCCCTGAAGAGTTCAATCGGAAATCCGGGGAGTCAGGAGCGTCAGAAATATGCTCTGATTTCGGTTTGGGATTCTAGCTGACAGTTAAAATATAATTTCGAGCTTTTTGGTGCAGAAATTTGAAATTATTCATGACAATTATGGTGTAAAAACAACAAATACCAACCGAAAAATATAAAATCTGAAAATATTTATCACACAATCACATTGTCACCCAAACTTATCCAGAAAATACCTATTTAGGGGTTATGAACAATTTAGGGTTTATAAACAAAGAGCAATAAAAAAAATAAATTTGTGGTTGCAGTTTCATATTCGAAGATGGTGGTTTGAAGATGATGTTTGAAGATGGTGCTTCGAAGATGGTGTTTGAAGACGAGGATGGCACATTTGAGGGGGAAGGGAGATGAAGATGGCAGAATTATTTTTTACCATGTGGGAGTTGTGACAATAAATGAAGGGCATTGTTGGAAGTATACATCATAATTTTAGCTTAAAAAATCAGTCAAACTTTAAAAGGGGTTTTTTCGACCGGAGTTCATTAGCTATGTCCAGATAGTCGCCGGCGACAAAGTATAGGGTCCAAAAATTAAACATTGAAACATGGGGGTCCAGATAATAAATACCCCTACAGTTCGGGGTCCAAAATGCAAAAAAACCCGAGATATGGTCTATTGGAGTTTTCATGGCACAGAGTCATTTTGATTCTTCTTCCTCTAATTCTCTCTATGTGTTGTTTAATCAAGATGCTAAATTCTCCTCTTTTAATTTCATATTTTAATTATTCATCATGTCATCTCTTATTTGACATCATGTTTGTTGTATAGTTTATATATCCTTGTTATTTGCATACATCATAAATTCATAATGAAACTTGAATCTGATTGATTCCTCTCTTGATTATTCTTATTAATCACTTGATTTGTTTATTAGAGACATTTCTTTTGAATGAGAGAGCCTTGGATATCCTTTCCAAGATTCGTAACCTCACCCCTAGTTCTAAATATGATTCGTACACCGGAGTCACTTTTTTGTTTGTTATTTTTCTATAAAAATAACGGACAACTCTTCTATTCTTATTTCTTCTTGATTTACTTTCGTATTATTTTTGATTTCGGTAACTAGGGACAACTGATTTAAAAAGGTTAGCTTAAAAGAATTCAAAGATGGGGAAGCCCTCTTATCTTTGATGGACTTGCTTTCTGAGTTCTCATATGGCTAATAAGCTCTACTTGATTTAAGTTCATATACTTCAAGTGATATCTCTAATAGCTCGATCCAAGATGGTGTGTATTTTTTCGACCAGCAAATCTACCTGCCAAATCTCACACATTTTAATCGCTTATGTACCATATATCTTTAGTTCTTTACTTATATCGATATATATTGTTCAAATGAAGTGGTGAAGGGGACCTCTAGTTGCTTGTGACTTGGAGTCCACTAAGACAAGAGGAGTTGGGTTAGCCCTAAAATAGGGTGAGAGGACTAAATTTATCCATCTAAAAATCAAGGTCGGCAACCTCTAAGAATTAACTCTGATTCTCTTCTTTTGTTGTTTGTGCGATGTTAATAATTTAATAGTTTCTTTTTACTATCATGTCATTTTACTATTTACATTTTTAGCGGTTTTGTTACAAATACTCAACCTTTTCAGACCTTGAATAATCAAGTTGAGCAGCCATTACCTGCAGTCAAGCGGTAGAACATTTGGGAAAAGATATTGTATTCTTTAATCTATAATTTTATTCACTGGTTCATAATCTTTACTGAAAATTTTAGTTGTCACTATCGAATCCATGAGACCTTGTTGTAATATCTCTCTACTCACCAAAGATTTGTTTTGTTCACCACTACTTGACTATATCCATCGTTGGAGGGCTCTTAGTCTTGAATGCAAGGATCGCCTCACCGAAGCTTCAGCTGTCGATATGTGCGCTCAAGGTATGCACTGGGATTTGCTCTACGTCCTCAAGATGGTCAAGCCGAAAACCTTTCAGGAGTTGGCAACTAAGGCACATGATATGGAGGTCACCATAGCAAGTCGACGGGGAAGGTCTTCATCTTCATATGGTGCAAGGAACGACGATAGGTATAAAAAGAACGGCAAGTGGCCAAAGACTTCAAAAGAAGAGTCAATGGCTATTTCAACAAGCGAACCAGTGCGAATCTCTGCTAAACCTAAACCCAAAAGGGAGAAAGTCACTTCTTCGAAAGATGCTGAAAGGAAGCGCCCTACACTGAAGGAGCTTCAAGAAAAGAAGTACCCATTTCCAAACTCTGATTTGTCAGGAATGCTCGACAACCTGTTAGAGACGGGAGTTATCGAACTTCCACAACCAAACAGGCCGGAAGAAGCGGGAAGAACCACAGACCCAAGATATTGTCGCTATCATAGGGTACTCAGTCACCCTCTTGAGAAATGTGTCACACTTAAGGAGCGGATCATGAAGCTAGCTGAGGAAGGACAGATAATATTGGACTTAGATGACAACGTCGAAGCCAATTATGTTTCAGCACAGTCGATTCCAGCCAAGAGAAATGAATTCTTGATGATCCATTTTGGATGTCAAAAACCAGTTCCTCTTGCTGTAGTAGTCCAGGCCCCTCAAGATGCACATGAGCAAGAAGTAGAAGCTTCTGGTGACAGTGGAAAATGGATCTCCGGCACTCAAAGGAAAACTAGGGGGCAAAGGGAAGTCCAAACACCACCACCCCGAAAGCATCAAAGGAGAAGAAACAACTCACAACCTTTGATAGAAAGGAAGACGCTTGAAGTCATCAAGAAACAAGAAGTTGGTTCAACTGAGTCACTTGAGCGAGGCCCTAGTGCTCCTGTCATGCTAGAGGAATACTTTCCGAAGTACTTCTTTGGAGAAGATAATAATGTTGCAGTTGTGAACATGGTCTCCTGCTTCGAGATCAAAGAAGATGATAATGAAGGAATGGAGTATCAGCCTAAGCCAAAGCTCTCCGTGTTTGATAGGTTGGGACAACCAGCTTCCCACAAACAAGCATCTGTCTTTGAGCGAATAAGGTTTCCAGGAGAGCGCAAAGCCTCGGTCTTTCGCAGGATCAAGGATGGTTCAAGACCAATGTCTTCTGTATTATCAAGGATCAAACAAGCTGAAGATGTGTCAAGCTCAACACCCCGCCAGGAACAGAGCTCCGCATTCAGCCGCCTTGGGGTCATCAACGAAGTTCAAAGCTCCATCCCATCTCGCATGAAGCGTTGTTCAACATTGGAGGTCAAGACTGAAGGATCCTTGAGAGTGAAGAGACGCACTGTGATTTTCACCGGTCATCAAAGCAAAAACAATGACGACGAAGAACTTGAGCAAGAGGAGACATTTTCTTCTTCCCAAGTCAAAATCTAGGACAGTGAAGATGTAGCTCCTGAGCAAGAGCCTAAACTGTTCACACAAAAAAAAAAAAAGATTTCATTTTCAGTTCTTTTCATTTTCATCATTGTAATACTTCTGGCCCGCAAGAGTATAAACTGTGTACGGCTAAATTAATAAATAAAATCTTCATTTCTCCTTCTTTAGATTTGAACTACGTTTGGCTTGATCCTTATGGGTAGCACATTTATTAAGGTACGTAGGCAATTTGAGTCTAGACTCAGATACAGCCATACTAAAAAAAAAAAAAAAAGCTCCTTCAGAAGTCAAAATGCAAGACTTCCAAGTCATCCAAATTAAGACTCACAAGTTAAAAATTCAAGACTTCCAAGTCATCCTCATCAAGACTCACAAGTCAAAAATTCAAGACTTCTAAGTTATCCTCATCAAGACTCATAAGTCAAAGTTCAAGACTTTCAAGTCACCAAAGTTATTGACTCCTAAGTCGAAATTGAAGACTTTCAAGTCAAGGACTCCCAAGTCAATCAAATAAAAGACTTTCAAGTCAACAAATTTCAAGACTATGAAGTTACCAAATTCACTGACTTCCAAGTCAACAAAAATTAAAGAATTTTAAGTCAGCAAAAAATTCAAGACTTTCAAATCAATAAATTTCAGGACTCTTGAGTCACCAGGTACCTTGACTGCCAAGTCAACAACAAGACAAAGACTTCCAAGTCAGTCAAATCTCGCATCAACAAGTCTTCTGACTCCCAAGTCGATAAAATGAAAGACTTACAAGTCAACCAAATTCAAATCAATAAAACACAAGGACTCACAAGTGAAGAAAAAAAAATCACGACTCCCAAGTCAATAAAGTTCGAGATTTCCATGTCAACAATGCATATCCCAAGTCAGCAAATCCAAAGACTTTTAAGTCAACAAACTTCAAGACTCTTAAGTCAACAAACCATCGACTTCCAAGCCATCAAAAATTGAAGACTTTCAAGTCAGTCAAATTCAAGACCACCAAATCATCAAAGTCAAATTTTAAAGACCTTTACGTCATCGCCATGAAGACTCTAAAGACAAAAGTACAAGCAATAGTCCGACTTCCAAGTCATTATGATTGTAGGCTTTCAAGCCGCACTCTAGCTTGCCAAGATCGTCATGTTAGTGGTTGGCTTCAAGTCAGCACCATCAATGAAATACTCAGGCTGACAACTTCCTTCAAGCAGGCAACGTGGGGGCATCCTAGTCGTGTTGGTTGAATTCTGTTCCAAGACAACGCGATCGCCCTTCAAATCAACGGCGCACTCCTTTTGCTAAGTGGTAAACTCTTTCAAGTTAGTGAAGCTTTAACATCTCATATAGAGTCAATGTTGGGGGCAAGCTAGCGGGCGATGTCCTCGTGTCTTTCCATGACGCTCACAACCAAGAAAATGTTTAGCTGACTTGTCATGGATCTTCAGAAGAAAGTCAGGTGGCTCATCATGACTCGATAGAGAATTCAATTACTCTCTTCATAACCTATAGACGGCGGAAAGTCCAAGAGTAGTAAGCCAGGCGAGGAAGTTATCGACTCAGTTGGTTCTGAAAAGAGACACCTCAAGATGTCTAATACATCAGAACATCGCTGAGGAGTACTCCACTTACAATGAGGTCGTGACTCCGTCGACCCAAGTCAGTTCTGAAAAGAGAAACCTCAAAGATGTCTAATACATCAGAACGTCCCTGAGGAGTAAACTCGATGATGACTCCGTCGACCCAGGTCAGTTCTGAAAAGAGACACCTCAAAGATGTCTAATACACCAGAACGTCCCCGAGGAGTAAACCCGATAATGACTTCCGTCGACCTAGGTCAGTTCTGAAAAGAGACACCTCAAAGATGTCTAATACATCAGAACGTCCCCGAGGAGTAAACCCGATGATGACTCCGTCGACCCAGGTCAGTTCTGAAAAGAGACACCTCAAAGATGTCTAATACATCAAAACATCCTCGAGGAGTGTTCCACTGGTGATGACGCTGTCGACCCAGACAGTTCTGAAGAGAGTAATTAGGATTACTCTACGTCAGTACGCTGAGGAGTAGCCCACGGAAGCGGAGATGGCGACACTGTCGACCCAAACAGTCCTGAAGAGAATAGTCTAGAACTATTCTACGTCAGCACGCTGAGGAGTGGTCCATGAAAGTAGAGATGGCGACACTGTCGACCCAGACAGTCCTGAAGAGAATAGTCTAGGACTATTCTACGTCAGCACGCTGAGGAGTAAGCAAGACACTGACGACAACGAAGGACAACTTCAAGTATACGATGATAATTAATCTCAGTCCCTGTGCCAGAAAGATGGCAAAAAAAAAATGAACAAGAAAAAGAAACAGTCAAATTATATGGAAAAAAAACAAGAAGAAGAGGAAGAAAGAAAGAAAGAAAGAAAGAAAGAAAGAAAGAAAGAGAAGATACTGTAAAACCTGCAAGTTTGTAAATTCAGGGAGAAGACAAGGAGCAACAAATGAATAGAAGAGGCGAGGAGGGTGCGTTTATATAGTATCTGATGGGCCAAATTTCAGGATGCTACTAGAATTCTCAATTGAGTCTCCAACTCCATCTCCAACTCCCACTCCAACTCCAACTCCAACTTCAACTCCATCACCATCTCCAACTCAAACTTCAACTTCAACTCCAACTCCAACTCCAACTCTATCTCAATCTCCTACTCCAACTCCAACTCCAACTGCCGAAAATTTTATCTGATTAAATTTCTGATGAAATTTTATCCAAACTGAAAAGTTGTAATAAACAAAATTATTGTCCTTAAATATTCGAGACCCAACCGGTTTAAACACTTTAAGTTCGTGTCCGCGGTTGACTCTCGAAGGGGGCATCTGTAGGAGGTAAAAAGTTGTCGGCAAATCAGAAAATTACACGTGGAAGATAAATTAAATTTATTTGGCTAATTATTGTCCGCCACGTGTGAAATTAATTACAACGGTCCATTTAATTAAATTTTAAATGGAAATGTACCCTGGCCAATACCATCGTGACACGTGTCAATTATGATGCAGAAAATCATAATTATTTCTTTATTTAAAAATTAAAGGAATAATTATTAATTTGGGCCCAAGCCCAAAGCCGACTCAAACCCTAGGCAACCCTAGGTCTCCAGAGCCTATAAATAGGGGTCTTCTTCCTCATTTTCAATGGACACGGCAGGCTACCCCGGCGGCATTCGGCATTCTGCACTCCAGAGGCTTCAGAAGATCAAACTGCCAGCAGTCTCCAGCTACCAAGCGCCAAGGATCAAAGTCTGCAAAAGCTCAAGATCGAGTCTCCAAGCCTCTACCGCGTCAAGATCAAGAACTGCTTCAAAGTTCTTCACCAAGACTTGCAAAGCCTCCAGAAGATCGAACTACAAGCGACCTCCAGCTGCCAAGCGCCAAGGACCAACGTCTGCTAGTTCGACAGCTTCTATTTTTCACATCAAAGACTGTAGTCATCTTCTTCGTTTGGTTCGTCGATCGAGATCAAGCACTCAAGCCCTCGCATCCAAGAACCTGAAGAACTACTGCTTAAGATCTTCAGCTATCAAGCAAGGATCAATGTTCAAGACCTTCAGCTCAAGAACAGCTACAAGAGTTCTTCAGCTAGACCTGCATTTGAGATCGAGACCAAGCGTCCGCGCCCTCGGCTCACCCAAATTTCAGGAGATCGAATCAGAGGATTACTTTATTGTATTTAATACAGAGATTGTACCTACATTCGAATATTAATACAAATTATATTTGTTTCTCAATTTCTTGTCTTTATTTATTTCAGGCACGAAATTTGTGTTTACACTTCTCATTGTAAATGAGAAAATACAATAATGTCCCTATATGACTATGTGAATGTACCATGTTGCCCATAATATTGAGAAGGAAATGACTTAAATGACTCTTTCATTGTTTTGTATGGAAAAAGGTGTGCCAAAACTCCAAATAGAAAACACCAACAATCGATTCCTCTCACACTCCTCTTCTTCAACACTCCCCTGTTAATGTCATATGAATTAATATTAAGGGTAAAAACGTCAATTCATATTTAATTGAAAGTCATATCAATTAATATCAAGGGTAAAAAAGCTAATTCATATTTATCTTTTTAATGTTATGTCGAGAAATCCAACAAAAATCAATTATAAAATATTTTAGGAGGTTTAAATTTATAAACACTTAATGTAAGCATACATCAGAATAGTGTTTGACGATCTTTTGCGCTGCCGATATTAATAAAAACTTTTGGCTGAATTATAGCAAGAACTTATGTTTATTCTTAAGTAGTACTAAATTCTGCGTCCATAAGAGAAAAAAATGGGAGGTGATTGTTATTATTTTGTCGGTAATCATCCATTTGCTTTACCATTGGGCTATTTAAACGGAAAACTTGCTAATAGTTCTCGTATGATCCTTAGATAATTATAGATATCTATTTACTCTTCCCGCCATCGTTGTTTACAAATGGGGAAAGAAATGACAAGCTTACTCGTGTACCTAAAAACCCATATTATCTCAAATGGTGGACATGCTTTGTAAATTCTCACATTCATTTGAACCCCAAGATTATTACCATTGCACAGAATATGTGGTTTGGGCGCAACTGGTTACCCATAGAACATTTCATAAATGGAAGGCAGGTCGGCATTGACAATAGAATTGGAGACCGAAATTTTGTTAGGGTTGCCCGTCAAGTCTCTCATCAGGTTCAAAAGCATTTCCAAGAATTGGCAATCGCTAATTGAAAGCTCTTTGTTTAGCACACGCTATTCTACTTTGTCCAGCGCTCGGCATAATAACAAGTTGCTTTGTTATTGTAAAGATCCTTCTACCAAATCCCATATTATATCATTAGTTAATCGTCAAACAACAGAAAAAATCACAGAATTGGAATGGCCACCGTTTCTAGACGAAGGAGAAGAAAAAAAGGAATTATTTCATCGTGGTATCCATGTCCTGGGCCCTGTAAACGGTATCTATTGTATATACAATAGATTAATTGATAGGTGGGTTGGGACAATTGTGCTATGGAACCCTGCAACTAGAGAATACAAACACATATACCCCTTTGCCGTCTTTCCATTTCCTGCAAGGCTGGTGGCTCACAAATGGAATGACGATTGGGATTACGAATGGAAGAGACCTGCTAATTTCAATATCGGATTTGGTTATGACCATAAAACGAATGACTTTAAGATTGTTATTGTCTGCGGATGGGGAAGGGTTCATGGTGGAGACGATGATCGCTGGCATGTTAGAACCTACAATGTGTATGCTGATTGTTGGCGGACTATATACCATCTTGGTTCGTACACAGATGTGATAGTACCATTCCCCGGATTATTTCCTCCGTTTCCCAACATTAATTCAGAACCGCAATTTGCTCATTGCCTCCTTTACGGGGCGTTTCATTGGGCTGCCGAATGGAACGAGGAAACCATAGGATCTTGTCAAGGAATTCTCGCATTTGACATGAGTAATGACACATTTCAACTAATTTATGGACCCCCTCTCCCTGAAATAATCGGACATGAGTTTTGGTGTCGTAGTGCTTGGGTGCTCAAAAACTGTCTTTCTATGGTTACTAGTCGCATGGAGTATGGCAGTGGTAATCCCATTGGAAATATTGATGTCTGGCTTATGAATGAGTATGGGGTGAAAGATTCTTGGGTCATCCTTTGCTCTTTTGGACCCATTGATGGGCTGATCCCCATTGCTATTCCGATGATGAGCAGATTTTTTTCCGTAATAATGGAAAGGAAGAGTTAGTCTCCTCCAACTTTGAAGACCATCAAATAAAAGAATACGGAATCTATGGAGTTCGTGAGCTGCTAATTCATCCGAACGTCCATGAGAGCCTTGGGGTACTACGATATGTTGAAACCCTGGTGCGTCTTAGTCCGGTATAGCAACGGGACCAAGGAGAACGCTTGGGATCGACCTCCATGGAGCATAAAAATGGATAGGACACTTCCATTTATGTCACGTGTTGTAACTCTAGGTTGAAATTGTTATATAATAGGATGAAGTTTTTATGGTTAATACTAATTTTAGGATCAGCACCAAACTCAGGAATGTTATTGTATATCGGCTTGTATCATTTTCCTTAGTTTATTAAAGTTGTTCGCAATAACTTCCTTTGGTTCTTTTGCTCCTTATTTCCAATCTTTTTCCTCAATTACTATCATCATTTGCATTTAAATTATTTATAAATAAAACAACTAAACAAATTAGTCATAATTAGCAAAGATGTAAAAAATGCATTATCAAACTTATACCAAAATAACTTAGATAAATTCGATAAGACCATAGAAATTAAACTATGGTAAAAAGTGGTAAAACCGAAGTTTAACAACTCAGCCCTCGACCCCATGTTTAAACCTTGTTTGTCTCCAACCAAGACTAATCATGAAGTACCAGGGAGAAAAAAAAAAACCCTCAAAAGGAGCTTCCTCAGTAGTCGAGAGCAAAAGTATACAATAGGTCGCTTGGCATGATCCAAATTCAAATCAAAACAATGTTGAAGTTCATTGCAAAGACAAAAAAGCTATGTGGCAAAAACATTCACTCAATCCTGACCTTATTTGCAATATTCAAGTTTATTCAAGTGACTGGCAAACTAGATGGAAATTGTAGGACCTCACTTTAGAGTATATGGAAAACTCTCTCTCATGTGTTTAGAATGAATTTTGTGTTCACTCTGTACCTTCGACCAATGCGTGCAAACTATCATAGGCTTGACAAGACTCTCAATTCTCTACCGCTATAGATAAAATGCATAAGTGTCAATCATGAGGACTTTCAATTGGTTTAATGAGTCTTAGGCTTAGGGTTAGGAGGGAATCATTTTAGGAAATGTAGAGTTAAATAGCCAAGAACCTATAGTGCAACAACAACTCCAAAACTTGAAACTCAACACCTCTTAGACCACACCTCAATAAAGCACAGAACACATCCCAACGAAGAGAGATTGGGAAAAAGTCATTATAAATAAGCGGTCACCATGCTAATAACTTATTCTTCAAAGCATTTTTTTTTCTTTCTTCTTCAATACATTTTTATTTCTCCTTTTGTTCAATGAAGAGCATGGATTCATAAATAGCAACTCATTACATAATAGCATATTACAACGACCTTCAAAGAAGAGGGGATAAATCACTATTAAAACCCAATATTTCCTCATCAATCAAACCAACCAATAAACTTGCCAAGTAATTAAATTACAAAATTGACACAAAATGAATTGTTGCTCCACTAACTTGGATAAAGGATAAGAAATTACAAATAAGCCAAGGGTATAGTTAGTTGGTGAACAAACAACATACAAAAAATTGCGCATAGGACTAGCAAAAAGAGGTCAAAATGTCAAGTGGCTTTTCCGCTATGTTGCAACAAAGTGATGCCTCAATCCTACTAACACAACACACAAACCTCTTCATTTGATTCCAACCGATTCCGACCTTCAATTCCAGGTTTGTTTACGTTTCATTCGGATTCTAACTGGGTTCATAAAGATCCATTCTTTGGGTGTTAAATTTGCGGGTTTGTTTCATTTTTACCTTCTTCATCGGGCTATGATTTATGAGCATATGAGTTTCTGATAATTTTTGGGTCCTTAGGGATGAAAGTTGGATTCTCGGTTGTGAGATATGATCTTCGTGCTAGCCATGGTTTAGTGCTTGATCAAAACAGAACTGGGAGTCTGATTACACATGTTGTTGCTGTGAGTACTGACACTATTTTGCATTTTAATTAATCAAAAAATTGAGACGGGTCTGAGATACAATTGAGATGGGTTGTGATTTGGGTTGGAGGAATGGTGGTTAGGGTGGCGTTTGGGTGGTTAAAAATGGTGGTGTATGTGGCGGCTGAGAGGTGGTGGACGATTAGATGATGGGTGATGGTTCAAGTGGTGGTGGACTGGTGGGTCGAAAGAAAGAAGATGAAACAAAATCAAATTAAAAAAAACCAAAGAGAGAGAAAGGACCAAATTAGCATATGAGCCTCATTTTTAATTATAAATTTAGACTTCACAGTCCATCTACTCCTTTTATGTCAAATTGCTTATTGGGACATCCTTTAGAGTCAATAACCCTAAATACAATAGACATTAGACTATTGCAAATTGCTTGGATCCAATTTTCACTCTTAAACACTACCATCCATACACTGATGAATTTTATCGACCTATTGATTATTTTGCAATAACATCCATTGCTTATCATAAATTTTTCAATTTTTTATTTTTGTAAAATATTTAACTCCATGAAAAATCTTTAGATAAATATTTCAATTGTTACCACAACTCTGCGAAAGAACTTTTGTGAAGGTTGACATAAAAGTACATTATCATTATGGATGGCGCTGTTTAGAAAATAAATAATTTTGGCAAAAGTGACCTTTATGACGGAAATTAAATGGCACTTTTATACCAAACTCCAAAATTGTAGAGTACAATGTGCGAATATGGTCCTCAAGTATCGGTTCCATAATTAGCAAAAGCTAGCTATACGATAATAAATAACTTATGGTTCAGGCGCTTAGCTATGAGGTTTCCCCAATTCAGAGGAAAGTTTTTCGGCCTTTGTTTTCCATCCTTGCTTCGATATTTTTTCAGAGATTTGTCGCAATCCTCTATTAAGCTGAGACGGTCACTAATACGCCCGCTAATTATGGCGCATAGAATTATCTGCCTCATTTCAAAGTTGTGTTCTTGAAAGTTCAAACGTTGTATGTGTGCTGCTATCTGTTCTTAATCATTATTTTTCGGGACGCCTCAAAACAAAGTCGCAATCTTATCGGAGGAGCGTACAATGCTAAAATAGTTTTCCCCACCTCACATAAATCCCGTGGTCTAATGATTTTCTAAAATTTTACATTGTTGATGGAGAGGACGTCCTTGTCCAAAGAATTGGAGAGCGAAATTTTGTTAAGATTGTCCATCAAATCCCTTTTTCGACTCAAAACTGTTAGTAAGAATTGGCAATCATTAATAGGAAACCCTTCATTTCAGACGGCTATTCTCTCTGTTAGAGAAAAGTGAGTAGCAAGGTAACAGCGGAAGCGAATAATAGAATTGAAAACGAGATGACGGATATTACGACAAAATTTAGGAACGAAAAATAAGCGATAAAATCAAACACCAGAATTACGTGGGAAACCGAAGAACTCGGAGAAAAACCCACGGACGGCGACAACCAGAAAATAATCCACTATGAGAAAGGAGGAGTACAACCTGATCACTATCACAGGGTGTGATGCGATCCACAAAGGAGATTACAATAACAATCTCTCAACACTCAACTCACAATCTCTCAGGATACATTGGGGAAAATATTGGTGAGACCCCTTTCTCTCTCAATATTTTCTCTCTCTAGCTCTCTGTGTTTACCGATGTGTTTTTGGTGGAGAAACATGCACCCTATTTATAGGGGGAACTCCCTATAACCTAACTTGACTCTCACTCCAAATAGATTTAGAATCTAATACAATTAGGAAACCCAATACAATAAGGAAACCTAAATAATATCCTAATACAATTAGGAAACAAATAACTATGAGATCAAGAGATTTGGTGATTTTAGGACACTTTCCTAACAAACTCCACCTTGGACTAAAATCAACGAATCATCGGTCCAGATAAACATCTTGACTGTCGCCATCAACACGCCCCTCCGCAGGGCGTGGCCCCGCAGGGCTCTCACATGCTTAGAACACCAACTAAGTCCAAACAATGTTCGAACTTAGCTATAGATAGAGGCTTGGTTAACATGTCTGCAGGATTATCAGAAGTATGAACCTTCTTCACCACGATCTCTCCTGCAGCAACTGTATCTCTGATGAAGTGATACCTGACGCTTATATGCTTGGTCTTCGAATGATAAGTGTCATTCTTTGTCAGATGTATATCACTCTGATTGTCTGAATAAAGTCAATAAACCACAGTCTCGCCCTGTGGTACTCCAAGCTCCATGACCAATCCCCTCAACCAGATGGCCTCCTTCACTCCTTCCGTTGCAGCAATATATTCAGCCTCTGTAGTAGACAGGGCTGCTATAGATTGAAGTGAAGCTTTCCAAGATATTGCTCCTCCACACATGACGAACACATACCCTGAAATTGAGCGTCTCCTATCCAGATCTCCACCATAATCAGCATCAACATAACCTGCAACATCAGACATTGCAGCACTACCTCTATCATACAGGATGCCCTTCTCCAAAGTACCCTTCACATAGCGAAGGATCCATTTCACTCCTTCCCAATGCTCCTTCCCTGGATTCTGCATGTATCTACTCACCACACTAACTGCGTGGGACAGGTCAGGTCTAGTACACACCATAACATACATCAAACTACCAACTGCACTAGCATAGGGAATATTAGACATCCTCCTTACCTCCAAATTAGATTTAGGACATTTCTCACCAGACAACTTGAAGTGTGCAGCTAAAGGAGTTGAAGCGCTTTCTGCTTTCTCATGTTGAATCTGTCCAACACCTTCTCCATATATTTCTTCTGAGACAGGAACAACTTCCCTACCTTTCTATCCCTTTGGATCTCCATACCCAAAATCTTCTTCGCCGCTCCGAGGTCTTTCATCTCAAACTCCTGGTTGAGTTGAGATTTCAGCTTCTTTATTAGTGACATGTCCCTGGAGGCAATCAACATGTCATCCACATACAATAATAAATAAATGAAAGACCTTTCTTCAAATTGCCTGTAGTACACACAATTATCATAGTGACTTCTTGTGTACCCTTGCCCTACCATAAAGGTATCAAACCTTTTGTACCACTGCCTGGGTGCCTGTTTAAGTCCATACAAGGACTTCCTTAATCTGCATACCTGTTCCTGTTTACCAGGAACGATGAAACCCTCTGGCTGCCTCATATATATTTCCTCCTCCAACTCGCCATGGAGGAAAGCTGTCTTGACATCAAGTTGCTCCAACTCCAAATCAAATAGAGCAACAAAGGCAAGCAAGGTGCGGATCGACGTATGCCTCACGACTGGCGAGAATACTTCGTTGTAGTCGATTCCTTCTTTGTCTACGACAACAATATGGACCCCCATATTTCAAAGTCATTATCGATTTTTTTTCTTTCGAAAATTTTCCAGCCGCAACTTCTTCTTCCTCTTCTTGCACGATTTCCAACCCCCATATGAACATAAATTTGCCAAAAAAGTTACAAAATTTATTAAAAGTTATCAAAATTTAACTTTTACCCTGCTGTTTTTTACCATGAATTTTACACACCCTTAGCTGTCAAAGTCTAGTCAATTACAAAACAACAATCAAAAGAAGGAAAAAATGATAAAAGGCCATATCGGGAAGTTTAGGCAACAATTAGGTCATCGCCGGAGTCGAACATAACTTTGGGCCACATTTTTTGGGTCCACAAATTGTATAAGGTCCAAAATAAAAACTTTAAAATATGGGGGTCCAGAAAATAAATACCCCCAAAGTTCGGGGTCCAAAAAGCAAAAAACCCGTCCTTCTACACCTATGTTTACTTCTAATTTTTCAAGGATAAGGGCAAGGAGACACACCACACACCAAAAAATTACTTAGGGGTACCCTAACTTTTGGTGAAATGTTTTTCTGGTACCCCAACTTTTAAAAACTAATTTTGAGGTACCCTAACTTTTAAAATTAGAAATAATTAGGTGAAGTTTCGGCCAATTATTTGAATTCAACGGTGAGTTTTAGGCGGGAAATTGATTAAGTGTTTTTATGGATGAAAATGTCCTTTGTTTTCGTGGACGGAAATGATTTGAATCAATCGGATTTTCGCCGGAAATTCACCTAGTAATTTCTAATCCTAAAAGTTAGGGTACCCCAAAATTAGTTTTGAAAAGTTAGGGTACCAAAAAATTGTTTCTTAAAAAGTTAGGGTACCTCTAAGTAATTTTTTGCACCACACACTTGTTCGAAGAAGAATGGGCAGGGCGTTTCATTTATAGATTAAGTCATACCAGAATGGTATTTTGTGAAGAATCAATCATAACTTTATTTACTTTACGCAATTTTTGGAAAATGTACGCCCTAAAATTAAGTTATTCAAATGAGGATCTGCGTCATTATTGTTTCTTGTATGTTGTTTCCTTCTCTCCTTTTACATACCACATACTCTATCTATTAACATCAATACTGGGATGGAAAGAAAATGGTTGCTACGTACCAGAAGAGGTGAAGATAGAAATTTTGTTGAGATTATCCATTAAATCTCTTTTAAGATTTAAGAGCGTCTCTAAGAATTGGTATTGATTAATAGGAAACAGACCCTTTGCGACTCGGTATGATAATATCTCACAAGCCAAGAATAAGAACAAACTCATTTGTTTTCATCAAAACTCAGATCAAATTGATGTCATATCCCTAATTGATACCCAAACCGCTAAAAGAGTAGCAGATTTATGGTGGCCACCATTTCTAAATGCAAACATAGAAAGTGAAGAAGAGTATGAAAGGTTCATTAACATTTTATGCCCTGTTAATGGAATTTATTGCGTATTTAATATGCATCCTTCTGGTGCTATTGTCTGGATAATGATGGAATTTGGTGTGAAAGAATCTTGGACAATGGTGTATTCAATTGGACCTGTTTTGGGGTTGACACTTGTAGGGATTCCAAATGATTATCAAATTTTCTTCAGCAATGAGAAGGGACAATTAATGTCGTTCAACTTGGAAGATCAAGCATTTAACGATGGTGATATATACGGACTTCGTAAACCAGACCTAAACTTCCCATATATGTGTGGGAGTCAAGGTGTCCTACCATGTGTTGAAACCTTTGTGTCCCTCAAGCACATACATGAATATAAGTAACAGTCAAAACAATTCCTAGTAGTTATAAAAGGAACTTAGCATTTGCAAACTTTATTTATAGGAATTCATCATCTTTGTAAATATCTTGAGATTCAGTAATGGTGGTTTGATTGCTTAAGCGGCTATTGTTGAGATTTTTTTTTTTCATACAATTGCACCAAAAAGGGGGCTTAAATACAATGTTCTCCAGATTAAAGAAATAAAACAATAGAGCCATAGTTGCCATGCAAATAGTTGCATGCCGAGGTAAAAAAAATTAGCAAGAAATAAATTATTGAAACCTAAAACAATTTGTTGTAGTACATAACTACATATAATATACAACTTTCTGTCAGATTAAAAGATTATACAACTTAACTTCATAATATCGAGCATCCAATACATAAGTGCAAATTGATGGTAATTGTTCGTGAGGATTGAGCTATAAATAATATCAGTCATCGAGGAGTATCTATTATAAAGCTACATCTTTAAAGAGACTAAGCTCATGATTAGATGTGATATGGTCAATATAGACACTTAGAACATGGGCAATGTGGAATAGTTTTGTGAAATTTTGGTTTCTTCTCTCTCCTCTTATCTCTATCTTTCTCCTAGTCACAATTCCATCTCTTGTGAAAATGAGTGCTGACTAGAAGAGAGATAGAAATAAAAGGGGAGAGAGGGAGGAGAGAAAAGAAACCAAAATTCCACAAAACCTTTCTGCATTGCCTATGCTCTTAGGAACACAGTGATTTTTGGAGGGCAACCAATTGATAGCTCGAAGTTGGTGAGCTCGATAATTTGGACAGACTTCTAATGGCGCGCAACTGACAACCCAAAGATGTGGTACTACCAGAAATCTTCAAAGCTAAGATCATGTCCAGAGATTATGGATAACTATGGTCCCATTAATTATAAGTTTTATTTCATATTTGTTTGGATCTTCATTTTTAATAGACTGCACATTTTTTGTTTGTATTACTTAATTTGGTCTATGAACATAAAAAAAAGGGTGGTTGCTAACCTTCAATCTAACTTCAGATTCAATGATATCTTGGATTCAAAATTTGTCAAGTTCCAATGTTGCTTGCTTCATCGGGAAATAGAGAAAAGAGAAAACTCAGGAATGGACCAAGATGAACAAAGCTTTACCAACAGTACATATTATGAAAGTAAAGTGAAGTACTCCTTTTACCAATATTTTAGAAAGCTTTGTTGGGTCTCTAAGTTTTGTGTCTTAGTCTTTGGATGTATTGGAGTTACGTACTCTAAAGCACATGGATAGGGATGAAAAAATTGCTGGGTGGTGCCACACATCTTTTTTAATTGACTGGCGGGGCACAACTTTTCTATAATACATTCCCGGGTGATATTATATTTAACTAAATGACTCAAGGGTGACATTCCGTTTATTTTAGCTGAAATCCGACGAGTTACGTTGAAAAAGACGAAAATGCCCTTATTTTTCTATCTAATTTGACTTTATCTGCTCTTCCTCGATCTTCCTCTCTTTCCCTCTCCCTCTTCCTCCTCCCTCCTGAAGCTCAGCCGGAAACAATGGTGACTCCTGAGAAGTCCTCCATCCTGTACTCATCAATGGAACCCTAAGATCGCCGTCGACGCCTATTTCGCCCCCAATGTTGTTCTCGCTGGCAGGTCACCGTTTATGATGGGGCATCTGTTTGGAATGGCGCTGTTTTGAGGGGCGATCTTAATAAGATCACTGTTGGCTTTTGTTCTAATGTTCACGAAAGATCGTGTGCTTCATGCCGCCTGGTCTATAATACAGGTTTGTTTCCATCTCTCTTTTTTTGTTGTTGCGTTGATGATTAGGTATCGGGTTATAATTTTTGTTTGTTGATTTTGTGATTGATGGAATAGAAGTGTGTGATTTTGGATTTTAGGTTTTCTGATTTTGGTCATATATATGGAATTCGCTCCCTTGTTGCTGAATGGTGGTTCATTTTGCTTGTATTTCGGGGAATTGAAAAGCCAACTTGGTGTTAGGGTTGATTAATTTTGAGTTATCTTGTTTGAGTGGATGAATTTGGGATTGAATTGAATTGGAAGGAGTCTTAGGTTTGCTTGGTACGGTTTTCTTGCTTCTATGAGTGCATTCATCATTTGTTGTATTTCATATGAGAAACTTGGTCGTTTGGATATGCACAATTGCACATGACCAATGTGCTTGTTGCCGCAGCAATTTTACTATAGTATGATGGAGTGAAGTTCTGCTTTCTATAGCATTTCCTTTTCACCAGCACCAATGAAGTGCTGAAATTATCATTTGTATTGTGAAGCAATTATGCTAGCTGAGGCTTGCTTCCGGATGTTTTATCTTTAGCAACTCTGCAGAGATGAATCGTTGCGCAAAGTGTACTTTTTCGACATTCTCAGGAGGGTGGAGGAAGAGGAAGAGGGAGAGGGAAAGAGAGGAAGATGGAGGAAGGGTAGATAAAGTTAAATTAGATAGAAAAATAAGGGTATTTTCGTCTTTTTCAACATAACTCGCCGGATTTCAGCCAAAGTAGCCGGAATGTCACCCTTGAGTCGTTTAGTTAAATATAATGTCACCCGGGAATGTATTATAGAAAAGTTGTGCCCCGCCAGTCAGTTAAAAAAGATGTATGACACCCCTTAGCAATTTTTTGGGATAGGGACACTATCTTTTTCTTCTTTTGCTGACAGTGCGGTATGGCACCACACCAATACCGCATTGGCCATGCTTTGACACTTTGTACGACCTTGTCATGCGTTGCCTTTCTATTAAATGAATTGGGCTGGACTCATAAATCCTTAAATATTAAAAATTATGAATAAACATTTCTATTCTAATTGTATTATCTTAATTATGTTAAACTTTAAGGGTTATATCTATATTTTTTGTTACTTTGTTTCATTTTATTTTGATTCTTGAATATTAAAAATTCTAATTGCATGTTTACTATTTAAAATACAATAGATACTATTTAAATGATATTTTAGAAAACACTTTCAAGTTGAGTGTTTATTCTATAATCTGATTATTTTATATATTTATCCTTTATTTTAGTTGTCTAATTCCAAACCTAGAATTTTGCATTTACTTTGCTTCAAATGCTGTTATGGATATTGCTCATATGACATTTAACAAATTTAAAAACTTGAAAGTTTATTATATTCTCTTGTTGTTTCATTTAGTTTACTCTTTGGACGGTCGATTTTAGGTTAGCTGATTTTTTTATAAATATTGGTTGGCAAGGTGTTGGGATGACATACAAATTTTGAAATTTTACAAAATAAATGATAAAACAATTGTATTAAAGATTACCCAAGATTTTCAAAATTATACACATTTTTCAATTGAAGTTGATGTAACACCACTTTCTTTTTCTTTATTACCTGTCCCTAATAATGTCCTATTAATATATTTATCCTGTGCAATGTGCCGTTTCTTCTAACTCTAGTCATCTAAAAAAAATATACAATGCTACATCTTTAATGCTAATAAGGGGCATAATGGAGAATTCAAAATTTACATACCATTAGAAGGCTTTGGCTTTAGATACATAAATAGATAAATAGATAGGTAGATAGATAGATATACATTAGCAGGTTTGTGAAAGAAGCAAGTACTAGGGAGAGAGAAAGAAGAAGGATAGGTGGTCAAGAGAGAATGTGGGAGAGCAATGAAATTAACTGGAAAGACAGACAGGCAAAGCCAGAAATAGTAGTATTCTTCGGGAGACATTAAACCCTCTATTGAAAACTTGTTTCCGTCGACCAAAAACAAATAAAAAAAAAACTTGTTTTTCTCTATTACAATACAAAAATGTCTTTTTAATGGAATAAAAAATTTTTAGTTCAAACATATTTCAACTAAAAATCTCCTCTGCGTTTTCGGTGGATTACATGCGAGGATCACGAAGCGAAAAGGAAAATTTTTTATCTTTGTAACAATGCACAAATTTTCCTTCAAACATAATTCAATGAAAATAATCATGTGCGTTGTGGGTGGATTAAATGTAAAAGTACGAGCATAAAGCCGCACACCATTTGGTTCTGTTTGGCAGTTCTCTAATAACCAATACAAATTTGATAAAATGGGTGTCACAAAACCAACTGACTGTTTTGATCTCTCAGAAGAGGTCATGATCCAGATACTTGCAAGGTTATCAACAAAATCTATCTTTCGCATGAAAGTTGCTTGCAAAAGATGGCAGTTTCTTTTTCAAAGTTCCTTTTTCCTAGAGAAACATTTAAATCTTGTTGAGGCTGATGCCACAAATCATTATGTGTTAATCAATCAAAACATCACACCAATAGATTCCACATTACCATTGGGATTATTATCAACTTCGACCAAACAGATTGTTGATATAAAAGATGCACCTCTTCTTTGTACTGACGGGGAATACTTATCCACCCACGTAAGGGGCCCAGTAAATGGGATATACTGCATAAGCATCGAATACAATAACTGTGATGAAGGTTTCATATTTTGGAGTCCCGTATGTAGACAATTACATGTCCTACCCCCATGTCCATTAGAAGAGTCAGAAGAGTCAGAACCGTTTACAGGGATTGGGTTTGGGTATGACTCATCCAAAAACAATTATAAGGTAATTGCAATGCAGGAGATAGATATGTATACAACTTACTTCTATCTGTATGATCTCGCGGCCAATACATGGAAGGAACTAAACATTGATGAAATTATAGACGATTCTCTCAAAAAGAACTGTACTCGTAAGAACCGGGAATTTCATTGGGATCAGTATGTCAACAGATATGATGGAGTTTACTTGAATGGGTCATGCCATTGGGGAGTTGGTGGAGCCGCGATTTTATCATTTGATATGGCAACCGAGGTCTTTCGATTGAGCTCGGAACCTGGAATAACCTTTCGCGGGTGGGCAATTAGTCTGCTTACGATTGTACATGGTTGCCTGGCAGTAATTTGTGTCGCCGAACCGGAAGGAATTGCTATTAGTCAGAAGATGTCTCGTGTGTTCGATGTGTGCTTAATGAAAGAGTATGGTGTGGAAGAGTCGTGGACAAGAGCATATACAGTAACATTGGCATCCCCGTCTCCTGGCAGGTTCCTAGGGATTATTGGAAATGAATTTTTTGTATTAGAAAACCAAGAAACCAATCAGAATGAGAATGAAAATAAGAATAAGAGGTCCAAGGTGGTCTCTTATCAACTTGGTGACTCTCAACAAGGAGAATCTCATGAATATTGTCGAGTGCAATGGCCCAGTAGAGACTTCGGAGGGCAAAGAATTTTTCCTTATAGAGAGACTACAATTTCAGTCAAGCCTAATACTGTTAATAGGCCTAATTAGGGCTGTGAAGGGGCCGAGCTAGTTTTACCTAAGTTCGACTCAGCTCTAGATCGGCTCCGATGTCGATCGAAACGAGCTTGAGTCTAGGAGGCTTGGGCCAAGCTTGTCTCGATATATTCGTCTATGTATTTTAGGTAGGAAGTAGGTTGTGTTCCGTAGATATCGATAATTATATATTGATTTAAAAGTTTATAATAGTACTAGAGCATGTATATGATATTTTCCTTTAAGTTTTTAGTTTAGTTTGTGTAAAACGCAAGTGTTAACCTTTAAGTCACTCTCGATTGTATCCTTATTGTAAAAAAAAAAGAAAAATTATTTTCTAGAATTGGATCAGTATCCAAAATTGTACTTTATTTTTACATTGATTTTGTACTTGTGAATTTGTGTGTGTCACCTATGTGAGCTCGAGCCCTATTGCGAGCATGAGCATTTTGAATTGTGCATGAGCCAAGCCTAGACTTTTCACGCTCGATGAGCTTCCAACCGAGCCAATCACGATGAACCCAACTCGTTTGTACTCGCAAGAGTAATGATTACAAATCCAAAAACAGAGAATCGACCACTTTTGCAACGTTTTAGGGGTTTTTAGATGTTTTTAGAAAGTCCTAGAATTGAAGATCTACTTTTAATACTTATTTATCATTTTTCATTAATCGTCTTAGAACTCAATCAAATCATTGAAGAGCCACAATGCTTATTTGTAACGCCCCCATATTCACAGTCATCATATTATGAGTAAACAACTCTTAACCGAAGCATAGAAACTAAATTCAAGCTAAGAGTATTGTTGTCATCCACAAGGATGGATCAGGCTAACAACAAACCCAACACAAAGTACTAAATACAACATAAGACTCATAAATACAACATTATATCTAACCACAAACATAACAAACCAAACCCTTGGATTAATAGTTTACATAATCAAAATAAGAAATTATTAAACAAAAGGAAGACATCTCGGTTTCTCACCTAACTTGATTTCTTACCGGTGCTCGGTTCGCCACTGCTAGTACCACAGCCTAAAATAAAACATACAAAAATATTTTCGCAAATGAGTTGAAACTTAATACGCATACTCATATATAGTAAAATACTATTTAAGAAGTTTATTTTATTTTTCGCATTTCAATTCATCTGCAAACAGAGAGAAAAGAAATAAATAAAAACATATTACATGATTAATATTATTATTATCTGAGTGGTTCCCTAATTGCGATCATCAGACTTAACCTTCATGTGCGCATACCCAGACCAATCGGGAGGTCCGAATGTAGTTAAACAATTGACAATGGCCAGGTTTTGAAGTAAGCAAATGCACTTTGGTATACATGAAATGGAACGGGACCGTACACATTTATGTGAGTAAAATATGTAAAACCATTGGCTATTCATATTAAATAACATTCATGTTTTATTTGTATTCACATAAGTGAGTTTGGGTAAAGTATAAATGTTTAGGCTTGGTTTTGCGCCTAAATGCATCTCGTTCCCTTGTCATTTTTCTCGGTTCCATGAATAATTATAGTATTATTATGTTACTTTTCTTCTCTTTTAGGTTTATTTGCCAATAATACGCAAATGGAGGCAAAGTACGCAAAAAGAGGCAAAACCAGGATGAATTCAAGGATAGATGAGAATCAGTGCTATGAACTACATATTTGACATCCATTCCTTACTTCCTCATTAAAATAGCTTTCTGATGATATATCATAAGGGCTATTCCGAATTGAGATGAAAGAATCATGAATAAGATGGAAAGAAGTGTGCGAAAGTCAACATATGTCCACTCTTTTGGTCACCATATTTTCCACACATATGCTATCACTTTGAGACTTATACCAATAAAAAGTAAACTCCTAGAGACTTCCGAAAAGTCAAGAATCAAGTCAATCAGACATCAGACGAGGAAAATATGGCCAAAACAAGATATGTTTTTCGGATAGCAAGGGCGTCACGGCCGTGACCCCTCTGATCTGCGCAATATAATGTCGGCCAACACACTTGTGTTTAATTTGGGCAACTTTTTACCCACCTATATTCGTAAACAATTCCCTTTTTGAGGGCAACTTTTCATTCCATGGTTAATTTATAGTTAGAGGGGATTAGCCCTTAGATTAGTTCCTATATTAGGTTTAATTCCTTGTAATTAGATTAGGGTTTACATTTTGTAATTGAATCTTTCATTCTTGTTCTTTGTACATTGAAGCCTTGAACCAATTCCAAATTTCAGTAAGTTCCTCTTCTTCCCTTTCACTATCAGCATTCAATTAGTTAATTCTTTCTTTGATATCTTGTTTATGCTTTTAATTAGTTTAATTAGTGTTGTTATTTGTTTTCTCCATTGTTTTAATAGATTCATGTCGAGTAGTGGTTTGATAATTGAAGTAGTGTTAGTGTTAATCATGAGTTGCTAGTTTTCTTAGGGTTAGAGGGTGATTAGGGCCCCCTAATAGAGGATTAAGTCTGGATTAACGGGATTAATGTGATTAGTGAGATGATCAATGTTGCGCCCTAGAATTCCATGCGATGGGTGAAGGATATTGGGGCCCGGGAGGCTGTGGATCCTTTCAACCATCGCTTTTGGAACTTTATGGTGGTTTAATCGATTCCAGTTCCTTGCTCTAGCGAGAGGGGATTGGAATATATTACTTTCGATTGGTTTACATACTACCAAAGTCTGTCATGCACGGAAATGATGACAGACTTTGGAAAGTACAACATCGATTCATCGCCCTGACGGGAGGATCAATACTAGCTCGTGCATAGGAAGCAAATATCGGCTTGACGCCCTGGCAAGGGAAGCCGGTACTAGCTTAGTATGCACACAATCCTTACACTTGATTATCGAACATGATCTCCCCTAAAACCGCAATTTGCGTGCCTTGTCTTTCGTTAGGTCAGCCCGTTATGACCCCCGAGCCCTTATCTTCCTATTATATTTTTCCTTTTCAACCTTAGGATAGTTGTTTAGCACCAAAACAATCGACTAGCAAACCCAGTTGGTGAGTGTTTTCGTGAAATTCTTAGGTTAGAACCACGACTCCTCGGACCAATACAACTGGTTTCCTAATCCCTTGGTTCATGTTAAACAATAGACAATGTGCGTACCTTCAAACTTTAAGCTACAGGTAATATCCTAAAGACTTGGAAGAAGTTGAGCGAAGAGTGGCAACGATCTCACAACCACACTTTATATGGAAAATAACAAGGTAAAATTACTTTTGGAGCTATTAGAAGTGAAAAGCTCTTTAAACTCTAAGTTTAAGTCAACTTTATGAATTAAAGCTCTGGAAATTTCATATTTTTAAAACTACTTGTAAGAATCATAACTTTTGCTATAAATGTCAAAACGCTTCATAAAATAACTTTTCGAAGAACTAAAATAATAAACTATAATCCATAAGTTGAGAGTCTTGGCGAAAGTTGGTATAAGGACTCATTTAAGGCCTATCTTACTAAATAAACCCATTTAAATACATTATTTTATTTAGGTCTATTTAGGCCTAGGTTTTTAATAGCTCGACCTATTTTTGGATATTCTTGCTTATATTTAAGGGATTTTTGTATTTTGGAGTTTATAAGATATGGCCATTTATTTTTTAAACCCTTGGTTTCAATGTTTATATTTTGGTCTTAAAGGTTTGTGGCTTGAATAAGGTGTGTGTCTTGTTCTTCTTTTTCTTTCCTTGTTTGAATTTCTCTTTCGATTGGTGTCGAACTTCAAAAGTAAGCTTAAAACTAATATTAAAGATATAATCCACCTATTTCATTCGTGTCGGAGCTACTTAAACAGTTAAACCCCTTAGTACCCTATTGTTCTTGTCACGGTTCCTTGGGAGTAACCCAAAACTTGAGCTCCAACGATTAAATGTGGATCAATTATAAAGGGAATGATAGTTAAGAAGGATATTACAAAGTGTATGTCCATAACCATAACCGTTGCATGAGGAAGATGACTTGTAAATAAATAAGAAATAATGGGTAAAGACAACCCAAATTGCAAACGGAATAAGAGAGTTTGGACATTTTTTATTCAACCTACGAACTTTGAATTCGAAAAGATAAACATTGAAACCACAGATCCAAAAAATAAATATTTATATCTTACAAGGTCCAAAATGCAAAAAGCCCTTTTATTTTACATTGATTTCATAGGTTGTTTTATTTACATCATTTTGTTTGGGCATACTTTAAAGTTTACCCTTACCATAAAATAACAACTCAACAATTGATAACTACAATTTATTGAATACTTCTATTTTTTTCATATGACTTTCTAACAAACTTTTCTGGTCTCATATTATTGATCGTTTTACACTCTCAATAATACATTAATTAATAATTTCCTATCTTACCATTAACATTCATTCAATAAAAGCCTTTCTAACAAATTTTTAATTCTTGTTTCATATTATCTGTCATTCTACACTCCCAATAGCACATTAATTAATACTTTTCTTATTCAACTATTAAGATTCATTCAATCAACCTCAACTTTTGATTTTAATTAAACATATGTAATAAATTTCCCGCTAACTACCTTATAAACTATTGTGTTATTGATTTTCCTCCAATACCTCAACAAACATATAAAAAGAAACAGTGGGAGTATCTATTTGTTTTGAGATTTCTAATTAAGGGCAGTGTAGAAAAGAAAAGTTGTAATTATTCAATAACTATATTATCGTGAGGTTCGATCGCAAATTATATCATGCATAGTGGTCGGCCTTCCTACACACACTCGCTCTCAATTACAACTTGCCCTGGTTCGAGATAAACCAAGCAAGTCAATACATACAAAGCGAAGGAAAGACCCTCTACCATTTCATACAAGTCTGATCGAGGATCGGCGAGAGAAGGTGGATGGTGGACCTACTTAGCCCCACCACATGTAACTAAATAAGTTTAATTTTTAGATGATGAATTTTTATAAAAAAATAAAAAAGATTATTGGACGCTAATAATATCAACTTTGGGGGTATTGGAGACTAATAATACAAATTATTTTCTTGGACACTAGTTGTACCAACTATCGACCTATTTTGCTCCAACAATGCATGACCGAGTTGTTATAATTTTAACTCATAGGAAAGATGACGTGGCTCCATGATGTGTGACGTGGAAGGCGGGGGTTGGGTAGAAAATATTGACGTGGATACTAACATGCCTTCCATGTCACATATTTTGGAACTACATCATCTTTTCGATGAGTTAAAACCATAACAATTCGACGGTGTACTATTAGAGGAAAATAGGTCAATAGTTCGTACTGCTAGTGTCCAAGAAAATAGTTTGTATTATTAATATCTAACACCCCTAAAGTTGGTATTATTGATGTCCAAAAACCCAAGAAAAAATGAAAATTTTGAAAATATTAATAAATTTATGATGAATTATTTTTGTAAAATTTAATAATTCAGTACATCTATGTAAGTATTTCAAGATGTACCATATAATTAACAATACGAGATATGTTAGTTGGCATACCTAAACTAGGTGAGTTGGGGAATATGGTAACGATCAGGCATAAGGAGATTATCAATGGAAATCAAGAGTTCACAAGTTGTATAAAGGGATTATTGGCAAGAATAGGTCAGATTATGTACGCAATTTTAGAAATTTGTACCTCACATCCTCGTCTTCGCAAAAGCTCCCTATTCTAATTATATGTCCTTAGTTCTCGCTGCAACTAATCAAATTCGATGGGGCAGAAACCATACCAAATAAAATTTTCTCCTGCCAAATAGCTATCGCGATTACACCCCAAATTACATAGTTCACCGTCTTTGATATCCTATTTGATTATTCTCCTTATACCCGATTTTAATTATTTTAACTTTCTGGAGATGAATGATATATGCTTATTACCCGAAGAATTGAAGATTGAAATTCTATTGAAATCATCTATCAAATGTCTTTTAAAATTTAAAAGTGTTTGCAAGAATTGGCACTCTTTAATCGGTAGTCAAGCCTTCATCAATCGTTATTCAAATATCTCCTACAAAAAAGATGGTGGTAAACTCATTAGTACTCGGCGTGACCCAGAGGACAAAAGTATTTATCATGTATCATTAATTGATTGTGAAACGAGAGAAAAGGTTGCAGATCTAAATTGGCCACCATTTCCAGATGAAGGAGTTGAGGATCATGAAGCATATGAGAGGGTTAGCAGTATATTAGGCCCTGTAAATGGAATCTATTGTATATTCACTAGATTAATTGACCGATGGGCTGGTACACTTGTGCTATGGAACCCTGCAACTAGAGAGTACAAGCACCTCAACCCCCCATTGCACTTTCCTTTCCCCTGGGAATTTGTCTATGGAAACTGGCAAGATCATTGGTTCTATGAATTAAAGGCTCCGAAGGGCTTCGATATCGCATTTGGCATTGATGGTGACACAAATGATCTTAAGGTGGTCGTCTTCTGCCACTGGGAAGCACATTATGATGATAACGATGATACTTGGCATGTTAGAGTTTATGACCTCTCCGTTGATTCTTGGAGAACTATATACTATTTAAAAGCCGAGTTAACGCCCCCATTTGAGGGATGGTACACCTGGTTTCGCTTGTATTCCTACCCAGACCATGTCCATTGCTACTTAAATGGCGTATTTCATTGGACGACTGGCCATGAAGAGATTCTTGCATTCGACATGACTAACGAGTCGTTTCGATTGATGAAGGGACCTCCTCTCCCAAGATTTCATTATCCATACCAAAGTGCATGGGCGCTTAAAGATACTCTAGTTATGGTTTTTAGCACCATGGAGGATAATTGTTATCCTTGTGGTGCATTTGTTTGGATGATGATGGAGTATGGTGTAGAAGATTCTTGGGCAATGTTGTGCACGTTTGGACCTCTTCCTGGATTGACATTCATCGGAATTCCGAATGATAATGAAATATTCTTTTGTGATAGTGATGGACAATTAATTTCATCTAACTTTGATAATCACGAATTTAAGGAATATAATTTTCACGGAATGTGTGACCAACGGTCTCTTACTAATGTCCATGGGACTCAAAGGATTTTAAGATATCAGCAAACATTTGTACCATCGCTTGTACGTTACCTTTGTTTGGTAAATCATATTCGTCATAATCAACTAGAGAAGTAAAACTACATGTCAGAATTAACGTATGTTGTTGTTTGAAATCATGGTTCGGACCAAATATAAAATTTGGCGAGGTTAATTTTTCAATTTGGCATAAAGCTTGCCTTAACTTAATCGGTTCCGTGAACAATAGCAACAACCTTTAAAGACATCTTTTTCAAAATTAATTGTTTTCTGATTTTTTTCTTAGTCTTTCCGATGTAGAAATCTTTCATCAAGTGTACACCTATTTAATTGAAAATTCACTAAGATGAAAAGGGCGATGCAAGTGAGTCATTATCCAAATGCCCTAATAATGATTTATCAAAAAAGAACGAAGATATCTTCATTCAGTCAGATAGGAAAATTGCAGACTATTTATGTTTCAGGTTCAGTTTGCAAATGTTAAACTCTACTGTACATGTAAAGTTTTAGTTTGATTATTTCAATAATGAATTAGAAGCACAATCTTTGTAAATACTTTTTCCCGTACTTTGTCAATACAAAAATAACTTTTAGACAAAAAGAATAGAAAGAATGGTTGTTCATAAACATCAGTTTTTGATACTTCTTTGATACTTTCTTTTATTTTATCAACAAACTACAATGGATAATGACTTTATAGGAATTCTCTTGGTGGCATTTAAGATAAATACTGTAAAAAGCTTGTAATTGATACTTCTTCGATATTATCTGTTATTTTATCTTGATTTTTTTGTGACATTGCTTTCGTATTTTCTACTCTGGTCTCAAACATATTGGAAACTATGGGTTTCTATTGTTGGATTATCTTGATCTTTCATTTCATTGGTAAACTTTTAGCTTGATGTTTTTGTCTCTTGTGTGGACTATTATGCATTGAAAACTACTTGTGATATGATAGTTGATTTGGGAATTTGTTTGATTAGCTATTGAAGAGTCTGTATAGTGCACGCGCACGCACACACATACATATATATAAAACTGAACAAAAATAAGGATGAAAAGATGTTGGTAGCTTTTGATGCTACCAGTTTACCCATTAATTTACCCAAGGTGATGAAGATGAGGAAGAACCCACTCCAAATTTACATGAGGTATAAATATGAAAAGATTTTGGTGCTTATGAGTTTGGCTTCATGGTTCCACTAATAATTAGGCTAGTTAAATAAAACGTGGAAAATAAAAAGCAGAAATTAAAAAATAGACAAAACGCGGTAGTTATTTACGATGTTTCTCCGAACTCAAATTTCAGAGTATGTTATCACCTAGAGTTCTTCAACTCTAGGATTTAACCTCGAATTATTATTAAGATGAATTTCTCACAATCTTAGAGGCTCTCTTACTCTCAAGATCACACCATTTAATATCACCTTTCAATTAAGTGCGGGGGAATTGACCTCTCAAGCCTCAACTCCTAGCTAAATCTTCTCCCTAACAATAATTATCTCAACAACTCAACTCAAGAAACAATAGTTCAATACAATTTTCTTTTTATCTCACACTCAACAATGGTAAGGAAGAACAATGATTCTTATGTAAGACTGTCTTACCAAAAGTTTATCGTAAGACGTATAGTTTTGTGGTGACTATTTATCAATAGAGGGGTGACTAATAATTCATTTGCGTTGATTCATATAAAAGTCACCCCATAATAAATTATAAGTTATATTCGTGTTAAAAAGTCATTCTAATATAACTTATTAGTCATAGTAAAATATTAGAAAAGTCATCATATGAAGAGTCCGTCTCATGCTAAGCTTACGTGAGATGGTTTTACACTAGAATTTGAGAATAAAGAATAATGCTCAAGTGAGATGTTTGCTTGTTTCTTCTCGTATTCTTTAATGACCAAGTACTCCTCATATTTATAGTGCAAGAAGTCGAAGTATCAAGGAGCTAAAAGAATGTACCAACTATTGGTCTTGATATCTAAATGATATGATTCTCAAAAGATGTTGCCTTTGAATTCTTTCACCTTATCAATTAGATATGATACTCAAGGAATAAGCAAGTGAATAAAATCATTTCATGTCATATTATATTATATAATATGTAACAAATAATGAAGCTCAATATTTATCAAGCTAAATACATTAATTGTTGCCAAAACGCTAAAGGATTTGGTTCAATATATTCGGACAATCATTGGTGTTTAGCATATCTCATTTCGTCCAATATTTTCATAATATCAATCAAGTCACACTTTCACAAATTTGTCCAATCAATTATTATGATATATACACAAAGTAACTCTCTTAAATATTATATTGTGATATGATTCATATAACAAGATCCAAATAAATATTCTACAATTAATGTATTTGACCATCATAAATTTATATATGAGTAACATAATAATTAAATCACTTCAATTTCCAACCTCATATATAAGACCAATTTTATCATTTGTTATTGTCAAAATCATTACATGGTTTATAGTGCCAACAAAGTCTTCTTCTTATATATATATATATATTCAAAAGTCCACATATACAGCGTAGAGTTAAGTTATTAAATTTACTTCTAGAGTAAAAGTGGTTTAAAAGTTAAATGAGGACAAGGAAAAAAATTGCAACTCCCCAAAAGTAGAACAGAAGACTAAAATGAAACATTGATAATCCCTTGTAAAAGACCAACGTTGCACTTGATCATAGCGAATCAAACAATAAAAATGTTGGCTAATTTATTTATAACTAATAACTATATTCTTTTAAATTTACTTTGTCTATAAACATGTGGCTACTTTAGTAAATCATTTTACTAAAGGATGAATAATAGTTGGTTACTTTGGTAATCATCTTTTATGTGCGAACGTACAATGTATGGACTAACATTCAATTTGCATGATGTATTATTGGATTGAATTAAGAATGTGTAAAGTTCCATGGATAAAAATGAAATGTATGAACATTTATATGAATATGATAGATTTATATTAGGTGTTTGAGCAAAATGAAACTTTAAAAAATTTGAAAAGGTTCAAGATTATAGCAAATTTCTTAACAACAGTTCTTCAAAAGTGGATAGAAATGGAGCAATTTTAGACTTGTGTAAGATTTCTGAGTTTAAACATGGTTAGAAATTTCAAACTTTTGAAGAGATTTGGTAATTGTTGGAGATATTATTGATTGTTTCTTTAAATGTTGGATATTTCTGAGTGCACAAAATACGGTTAATTAAATTATTGGATTTCCAACCGTTTTGAAATGGGAAAATTCCCAACCAGAATTTAGATGTGTAAAATGGTCAAAAATTATTGATCGTTTCTTTAAAAAAAAAAAGGTTGGAGATATTTTCCTACCAATATTTTTCCTACAACTAAGACATGCTGGAAAAATAATTGTCAGTAATCTTTTTTGTACCCGTTTTTAGTTGGAAAATAGTTGAAAATACGGTATGTCCAATGTTGAGGCACTTGTTGTATAACGACAATTAATAAACCGAAAGTCTTGTAAATTATATAAAATCACCTTTATATATATATTTATTATGTATATATTAAAACACCCATAACATAAGTACTACGAATAAAACTAAGTTTATAAGTGTGTAATTTGTTGGCCAATAAATATTAAGCGGTACATTATTGATAAGCAATCACAAATTGCAAAATATTTAATGTCAATTATTATAACCTTTCGTGCTTTAAAAGTAAGATTAGACACTTGAGAATATCTTGCAACAACACATATGGCTTTAGCGTAAATTATAATGTACATTTTTATTGAAATTTCTTTTACCAAGTACATGCCATGTGCAATAGCACCGATAAGAACCCCAAACATAAAATAGCATAGCATATTACTTCAATGAAATAGCATTACCATATGTTTTGTTCTATATCGCACATTATATGCTCGATTATGTTGTGAATGTATAAATTAATAAAAATTGAGAGCTTCGGCAGGCCGCAAAACATGGTTATTCCAATCCATCACATTGTATTTATGCTTAATACACCATGTACTATTAAATTTACGTTGCTTTGATTCATGAAGGTAAATGGAAAAAAAAAAAATTGTTAAATAAAATTATTCCGAGCTCGTCATTTATGTGAATCATTATTGTCCAAGAAATTGGTACATTTTCACGAGTTATTGCACATTACCCCCTCAATCTTTCTAGCTCTTCCATCCTTTCAACATCAAAGATGAATAGGAAATCCATACTACCAAAAGAACTGGAAATAAAAATTTTGACAGAAATATCAGTCCAATCTCTTTTTCGATTCAAGAGTGTTTGTAAAAATTGGTACACTATGATCAGTAGCCATTCATTTGTTTCTCGCTATTCTTGTAACACAAAGAATGATGATAAAATCATGTGCTTCCGAAAAGATCCCATCACAAAAATTCAAATGATTACATTGCTTAACCATCAAACTAAAGAAGAAATTAGAGGTTTGGAATGGCCACCTTTTCCAGATGAAGGGGTAGAGAACAAAGAGGCATTTCTGAGAAGTATTAGCATTTTTGGGCCCGTTAATGGTGTTTATTGCATTTTCAATAGATTAATTGAAAGATGGGTCGGCTCACTCGTTCTTTGGAATCCTGCAACTAGAGAATACAAGCATATTGTACCCCCTGTGTGCCTTCCCTACCCTTCTAAGTTGATTAGTGCGATGTGGAATGACTATTGGGACTTCTTTGAATTGCGAAGGCCATTAGGATTAAGTATTGGCTTCGGAGTTAATCCCAAATCAAATGATTTTAAAATAGTTGTCATTTCTCATTGGGAAGTTTGTGATGGTCCTGATGATGATCGTTGGCATGCTAGAGTTTTTAACCTTTCAAATGATTCTTGGAGAACAATACATTATCTTACCTATCATAACGACGTGTTACCTCCATTTCAAGGTATATTTCCCCCTTTCCCCTATGTTAACTCAGTTCCCGATCATGTGCATTGTCTTCTAAATGGTTTGTTCCATTGGCCATGCTCTTGGAATTATGGGAACTATGAAGGCATTCTTGCATTTGATATGGCTAATGAGTCATTTCAATTATTAAAGGGGCCTCCTTTATCAGGCGAACACTTTAGACATCAAAGTGTATGGGTTCTTAAAATGTCACTCGCCATGGTTGTTAACTATGTAGATTTTGAAGGGAATCCTTTAGGTAATGTTGAGGTGTGGATAATGATGGAATATGGTGTTGATGATAATTGGGTTATGACATATTCCTTTGGACCAATAGATGGGCTAACTCCTGTTGGCATTCCGAATGACGATAAAATTTTCTTTCATAATGATAAGGAGCGTCTAATATCATTTCATTTTGAAGATCACAAATTCAATGAGTATGATGTGTATGGGCTCCGACAAGTTGTAGATTCTTTCAACATATGTAAAATTCTAGGAGTTTCAAGATATGTGGAATCTCTTGTATCCTTAAAGATGACAAATCAATATGAACAATGCATGTGACACTTTGAGGCTTCTGCTAGTAGAAGGGACCAAAATGTGTAAAGATATTGAAGTAGCAATTCAAGCAAGATTCCAAAACATTCGAATACACAATGAAGATTTTTTTTAAAAAAAACATTTTGATTGAAACAATGCAGGGCAATATCCACAACGTTCATGATATCCTTATGTGCTTGATAGTTTCAAACTATGTATGCCATATTTGGCATGTAAGTAATGTAACTAAGCCACTAATAAGCCTAGCAAATCAGGTCTTTTACAACATTGTACATTTGTAAATATAACTTTTTTAGTTACCAGTTACCACATATTAGGAGAATTTGAGGAAAATCTTTAGATTGAGGTAAAGCTAAATTTCCTAAGATACCACATATTAGTCTTCCTCGAATTGCACTATCTGTAAAAAGTAGACTTAACTACAATTTTTGCTCGATCAGCAAGATAGCGAATTGTTTTCCTCGAAAAAGAAAATTATGGGATAGGAAAGATAACAATATTAGCATTATTCAAAAAAAAATTAAATACAAATAACATCTTGGTAATCATATTCACTTGGCTTATTGTAAATATTTATTTAACTATCAAGTTGTAAACATCTTCTCTAATAAGAGAATAGTAAACCATATGAATTGCGGTTAGGAATCCCTAAAACTTGTTTAAGTCCCTAATTTTGAATTTCCAAAGTCTTATCTGAAATTTGTCCTAACCAACACATTACTTACGAAACATTAAAACAACTTAATTAACACCAGTGTTCTCATCTTTTATCACCACCTCACTAGAAGCCCTAATCTCCATGTAAGACTTGTTTAAGACACTTTTTTTTTTGCGAGTTTGGTGTGTGTTGTCCCTATTCCTTTAAGATAATTGTATGAGTTTTTTCTTGGGGATCACTATCTAGTTTTAGTCAGTTTACCACAAAGTCCTCATCTTGGTGTCGGAGAAGATAGGCTAAACACGGTCACCAAATACAGAGAGGAGGGATCGCTTGGGTGGTTACGAGTCGAAGGTTAAGAACCACCTTCCCTTAAGACTTATTTACAAGACCGTGAAAAGACTCAAGGGTATAACTCAACTTCTTTCAAGTAATGAATAAGAAATCTCAAAGAACTCTCAAGAGGTTGCTGCAACTCAGCATCTTAAGAATATGTTGAAGCTCTCTTGGAATAGACTAGACCTGTTCGGTGGGCCGGGGACCCGCCCGGCCCGACCCGACCTGGCCCGAAAAAGTGCGGGTCAAGGCCACAATTTTAAACGGTGACCCGGCCCGGCCCGAAAAAGTCGGGGCCCCGAAGCATGGTCGGGCCGGGCTTGGGCCAAGGGTATCTGACCCGGCCCGGCCCGATGACCCAACTAAATGCATTAAATTTTTTAAAAAAAATCCTAGATTAAGTTTTATTTTTTGTAACCCGACCCGGCCCGATAACTTATATAAACACATTAACTTTATAAAAACAATTCCTAGATTAGGTTCTAATTTTTGTGACCCGACCCGACCCGACCCGATGACCCGACCAAATATGTAAATTAAATCCGTAAATGTTTACGTTTTTTATATATTAAAAATTTATATTATATAGTTGCCGGCCCGTTGACCCGGCCCGTGGCCCGTAGGGTCAGGGCTCGGGCCGAGTTACTTGGCCCGAAGGTCGGGCCGGGTCGGGCTCGGGCCGACGGGTCAGAAACTTCCAACTCGACTGACCCGGCCCGGCCCGGCCGTTGAACAGGTCTAGAATAGATAAAGGACATAGAGGTATGTGGATGAATGAGAATTCATTCTTCCTGTTTATAGTATTGTAGAGCATCAACATTTTCCGCCCAAAGGCCTTGATTCAAATGATAATCCAAGGGATTAACATCATGATTAGGGAGTTAATATTGACTGATTAATCGAATCAGTCAATATCCAATCAAGATACATATATGTGGAATATGTTAAGGCTAAAATCATTGAAGTTTAAAATCGTGAAAACTGGGGACTAACACAGTCCATGTCATATGGATATGATCCATGCTGAGCATGACATGGTCCGTGTCCATGCAGACATGGTACGGGTTAGTGTCACCTTGATCCCCACTTTTAGACTTTCTGGATGTTAACATGGTTCGTTAATGTCAAACCCGATCTAACTAAAAGTCTTTCCGTTGACTTTCCTTGAAACATTATGCTTATATTATTGGATTTTCATCTTAATGTAGACCCTTAGCTCTTGAAATAATCGAACACTTGGAGAGCTCATCTAAACTAGACTGATATTCCTCCTAACGGAATTATAAAAGGGTTTAAAAACTGAATGTGCTCCCTAAAATTGAAATATTCCTTTCGCAATTGTGTCATAATGGTATCCCATCCAAGGGCATACTTTTTGAAAGATTTGTGCATATTGGTCCACATTGTCCTATGTGTGGTGCTAATCTAGAAGGTTTTGATCATCTTTTCGTCTGTTGCCCACTTGTTGCTAGGGTGTTATACTTAGCCTTAGCATATGGGTTAATCACCACAACTTTAACGAGGTTAAAACTTCTTAGTTCTCCTCGAAAACTTTCAGAGAAGTTTCACCATTTTGATCTAAGAATGTACCCAAGATTGTGTTTCTTTTTTGGAATAGTTGGAAGGAACGTAACTTAAAAGTGTTTAAACACCAATTTTTTAAACCAATTAAAGTAATTATTATTACTATACTCGTTTGGACTGAATGGCATGCTAGACTTAATTTCAGTCTAAAAGATTAAATTTTTCGAAAGTTCCTCTTTCTCTTACCCTTCTTCGGGGTCCTCTTTCTCTCCAAGTCAGAAGTCATCCTCCTTTATCGACGACACCCGCCACTTCAAGGGTTCGTCAAGCTCATTTTGATAGATCCAAGGTGCAAGCTATAGCTGCTTCAAGATTTATTCTTCACACTAGGGCGGTTTTTTACTTGGAGCAATTTCGTATAATATCGGGGCGACCTCTATCCTTATTGTTGAAGTCTAGTCATTCATGCTGTCTGTTGTGATTCATCAATTCCTTAGCAGCCTCATGCTGTAGTTTCCAGTATTTTCCATCCTCTGTGACAACTAGATCGATTTCATATTTAACATTTTTTGAGAAGTATCCAAGCAACTGATTAGATTGCCAAATGGCAAATCTTTAACAATTTGTATTCTTGTGAAGCCTTTTATACACCTCCTTCCGTGGAATTTAAAAAAAATTTATTGTATCAAAAGAACTTGGGAAATACTTTAAGAGAAGGATCTCCTAAGCGTTTATTGCACTTACTATGTTAAAGAAATTCAATGACCAATGGGTTATCAAGTGATTCTAGTGGCAGATTGGAACAAACTTTCCACCATAGAGGTAGCAAAAAACAAAAGAGGACTATAGTCGCAATTTTTCTTTTTTCTTTTTTTTTTTTTTGTTTTGAATGTCAGTAGCAATTTGCAAAATGGGTGAAATTGTGAAAACATTATAGCGTTTGAGACTATTTACTTATTTTACTAGACTTCTACAACCATCCTCTGTAATTTTCCATATGTGGGCGATAAGCCGAGTTGTATTTGATCCATATGCTATATTAGGCAAAATTGAACAACGATAGACAAATATGTATATTATTATATGACCTACAACAATTGTAACCTGCTATTAAATGTTCTGATGATGTTCCTCGAATCCTCTTTTTGTTTAGTATTTTGCATATTTATCATATGAGATGTTCGATGAGCAAAGTCATGACCTTTATATTGGCTAAAGAGCGATGCTTCATAATATTTGTTTCAATGTAGATTCAGAAGCACTTGTATAAAGATTTGGTTTAAGGAATTATTAATCATTTAAATTCATGTCTCGGTAAGTATACGTTCATTCCACCAACTTCTATCACAGCGATCAATGTTAGATTTTTGTGGGACAACACTGAGAATATACCCTAAATTCATAAATTTTTGTGGGACAACACTGAGAGTATACCCTAAATTCATAGATTTTGAGTTGCATTTGATTCAAAACTTAGTGTAACACTTTACCATGATTTTTAAGAATTTACGGCGTTAATTTGTCCCGAATTTTTTCAATTTTTTTCAATTTTGTTCAATTTTATTCATTTAAAAAATCATAATAATTGCTCGGATTCTCAAAAAAATAATTTTAAATTTTTTTAGTAACTAGACTTCATCACCTTTCTAGGGATAGAAGTGAAAAAGACAAAAACAATATGGAGAAGGAATAAAAAAATAAAAAGAATATGACGGTGGATTTGATAACATTACAATCCATTTTTTTTACCACCAGAATACAAAATAAAAGTAGGGATTATTGTTATCCAATTAGTGAAAGTAGCGATTATTAGAATCCAATTTACACACACGCGCAAGCACACACAAGTATATAATCATTGGAAATAGCCCCTATTTATTACTCCCCCCGTTCTTTTTATCTGTCATTTACGGTTTTCAGTGCCAATCGTTAATCAATAATTTCTAATATAAAATTTTTATGAAAAATTATAATATTTTACTTTTTTACTAACATTTTTTATTACAAATCTAATGACATCAATTTTGTATGATGAATCATTATACAAATTAAGATATTAACGGTCAAAATTTTTTCCATAATTTTATAGGCGACAGATAAATAAAGACCAGTAATCACCAAAATTATGTGCCCATCGACTACCAAATAGGGCGCCACAAGCATTGTGTACATTGAGACATCACAACACAGTGTGTTCTAATCCTTCACATACAAGGCCTATTTCTAGCTTATTGAAAGTTAACATTTTCATCAAAAGATATAGCTAACTTTTTTACTCATCCTACCCTAGGTCACCCCTACTTTACTTTTTCTAATTATGGGTAAAGTATGCACCTTTGCTAGCCTTGTGATGTGTCTTGTCCTTCACTTTTATCATTTCACTAAACTCTTGTTGCCTGCCTTTCGTTAGAATGCTATTGAAATTTGTTGCCTACCTTTCATTAGAATACCCCATACTTGCATCTCCAACTGTACTCTAACTAGAAATCCTCTATTTTATCATTTCACTAAGCTAATTGCGATATATATAAGTAAACTTTTTAGGATTAGATTGGGCTGCAAGGTTTGTCTTTTGAGGAAGTGAGGATGATATTATCTGACATAACCATAGGTTGACTATTGGAGTTCAAGGTTCTTTTGTAGCTGGAAGATGAATCGGTATAGTTTATATGTAAAACAATATTTTATGTTAATTTATGATACATAAACTATAGTATTGATCTTAATGATCGAGATAAATTATACTCATTCATCTTCCAGTTACAAAAGGCCCCTTTTTCGATATGAAAAGAAAGCTTATCGAAAGAAAAGGTTCTCTTGCAGCTGGAAGATGAATCACTATAGTTTATTAATTGTTGAGAAGTTTGGGAGCAAGTGGTACACTAGAAAATATACTTCTCTTATTACTCAACAATATGGCAAGACTACTACACAACACATAAACACATACACTCACTTGATTTGGTGGGAGATCTCTCAAACACTCTTACACACCTCTCATACTCTCTGGAGTGTGGATGTCTCACCTCTTTATTGTATGCTTACATAAGTAGTCCTATCTCCTATTTATAGTTTCTTCACCTCCTCAATTTATGGTGATTATTACACCACTTGTCATAATTCTAATTGGGTTCTAGATCCTTCTATTAATATCTTAGATAATTACTTAAGTACCTAGAATCATCTAGGTAAATATCCTAGATATTATGCTACCTAGAAAATCTAGACAAGTATCTAGATTTTTCTCTTAATAATATATATTTATCTTTCTCTAGATTTTTCCTAAATATTTATCTTATAAAGTGGGTGATGATATTTTATATCTAACATTAATGTCATTATTAAGATAATTACTATAGTTTATGTAACGGAAATTGACATAAAAAATTGTTTTATATATAGCTACACTACAGTATAACTAGTGTATTTTTAAAATGCAAACTACCTGAAAAATTATCTTTAATGTATTCCCACTATTAAAAATACATTGTTAATTTATACTTACTGACGTTAATCTTTTATAAAACTTATTTTAATCCCTAATAAATTGTGTTGGTGAAAATACTACTTAAATTTTCTTTGGTTGATAATTTAATATGCCCGCTGATTGGCCCTGTGTACAAATATGTTTTTGTTCAACTTATGGGTACCTCGCTAGTCCATTGTCTACTCTTACACAACCATGTAACCCCAAACTTGAGTAGCAATATACATATATCCTTACATTATTATACTCATACTATAGTGTCACATTATCAATTCAAGAATAAATTTAAAGTCTGTGCATTTTTAGCTTAACATATTAAAATGTTGTCAGTGATTGAATCTTATACTCCATATAGATGCTCAAACAACAAGGTGTCCAAGTTTGCCTCTTATAGTTCACCAAAAACATATGCAATCAACCAGAAACATTCCCGAGGATTTGTTACACGCAATATTGTCTAGATTACGAGTAAGGCAACTATTGCAATTGAGATGCATCAATAAACATTGGCGTTATACAATTGACAAGCAATGTTTCATCCAGAAGCATTACGAAACTCAATATAACATGCTCTACGAGGATAATGGTATATCTTTGCTTTGTGATAAGCCTTCGATTTTCGGACTCGAAGAAGATCCAGTTCAGTTTTACCTTCTCTCCAAGAAGCTGGAAGATCATATCTTATCCTTGACCTCGGACCTAAGTCGGGATAGTTCACCCCATTTCACTGATAAACCAGAGTCATTCAACAGCATTTTTTGTGCAGGGGTTATAAATGGGTGTTGCCCTGCTCCATTGGAAAGGCGAGTACTTAGGCCTATGGAATCCAGCGACCAGAGAATTTAAGGCTATTCCCCACCCTCGGCCAAACAACCCAGAAAATGCCAAGGAAAGTATTGCTAACTTCCTTGGTTTTGGATTTGATTCTAACACTAACGACTTCAAGGTTGTTAGATCAATTGAATGGATGATAAGACTAGAAAGTGGTTGGGAAAGAAATTATATATATGAGATGTATTCACTTAGGTCTGACTCATGGAAGACTCTTGAGGTACCCCATGATGTACCATGCCCTTGTCTCTACATGCATGAATCAGTTACAGATGGGTATTTCAATGGAGTTCATTATTGGCCGGCTAACGAGCTTGATGACACCTTTAGCAGCCGTGCGTTTTATATGCTTGCCTTTAATTTTGGTACTGAAATTATAAAACTAGTTGATCCACCATCTCGTGTACGTGGAGAAGGACCCAAATGGGAATGGTCCGTCGGAAAGTATAAGAACTTTCTAGCAGCAATTTTTACAGGTAGAAATGAGGAGCGCAACGATTGTGTCTTTGAGATTTGGGTTGTTACGAAGTTTGATGATGATGATCCTGCAATACCGGTTTCATGGCAGAATTTGTTTACGATTGGGCCAGTCCCTGCTTTTGAAGGGTTATGGTTCAATGCTTTTCTAATGGATGATGATTTGCTGCTCACGGTTCAGGGTGGAGAGGGTGCAACTGAGACAGTGGGTGGATTTGAATGTGCACTTTACACTCCTACAACTGGTGCTCTCAAACGATTGGGGGTGGGTTTGGGAAATTGTCTGAGGTATGTGGAGAGTTTGTATTCATTTCATCAATAAAATGTGTAGAAACATTGTAAATGAAGTTCTTCTTGTAATATAATTAGTTGCTTCACAAAAATGAACTTTTCTACATATTTGCCAATTGGACATTATGGCCAAAATAAAGTTCTCTTCGTTTTTTTTTTTAATTCTGCAATCTTTTGATGCGTATGCTAATGGAAACGTTTGTTGACCAAGAAGAATGGAGGATGGGTAACCAGTAGACCTGTCAATTCAGTTGGGTGGGCGGGCGGGTTTCGGGTCGGTCGTATATCGGGTTCGGGTAACTACAGGTTAGGTGTATTCTAAGTTTGGGTAAATACGGGCGGTATATTTCGGTTTCGGGTTGACCCAACGGGTTATGTTTGCGAACTTTTTCCGTTTTTTCTTTTAAAAAAATGGTCTCCAAATATTATTTTTTGTACAATATACATAATAAAATATGATTATCTTCTAGTAACTCGATAGATAATTGTAACTATTTTGACTTAAATTAGAGAAATAACAAATAAATAAGTTGCGTTTATAGTTTAACGTTGAAAATTACAAAGAAAAATCACAAATTCTAACAAAATTGAACTTAAAAAATTAATTTTTCGGGTCAAACGGATGGTTCGGGTTTAACCCGATAATTTTTGGGTTCGGTATACTTCGGGTTTAATTGAAAAAATCGTGTTTAAAACCCAAAAACTTCGGGCGGATTTGGGTCGAGTTATTGGGTAAGGTCAGAAACTGTCAGGTCTAGTAACCAAACATACCATCAAATTCTTATACGGTACTTGCAAGTTAAGGTTACCATGAGTTGAGTTTGTCCTTGGTTGCAAAAATTAGGTTATACTACCTCCGTCCCATATTGTTTGTCCATCCAACTATATTTAAAAATCCAATGGTCATGGAAAATGCGGTGAAAAATGTGTAATGTACCAGAATTGCCCTTACTTTTCTCATGTAAAGAAAAATAAAAAAGAAACAAAATAGTATTTATTATGGGTATAATAGAAATTACAATCATTGGAATTATAAAATGGACAAACATTTTGGGACAAGGGAGTTAGGTAGATGGACAAACAATTTGGGACGGGGGTAGTATTTAATATTCAAAATCATAATGGTAAACATATTTAATTATTTTGAGCTAAATTTAATTAAAAATATTGTCAACAATGTATTTATCCTTTACTATAAGTAAAAGGGAATATATCCTTTGTTGTGATGAGTTTTCTTTTGCTGCTTGGAGCATTGGACTGGCCCAACCATGACATCACAGATTCATCAGCACAAAATAAAAAGGACAGGTCATGGGTCTTCCACAACCCTGTCCCTCCTTCATCAACACTAACAACCATTCGATTGGTGGATTTTGATGGGGTTTTTTAATTTTATTATTGTTACAAAATAAACTTAAAAATGTCTTTTCTTCATTCTCAAAGGCAATTGATAAATTTACTCTATACAAATAATAAAGATATTAGGTTTTAAATTGAGATATTAGGTTTTAAATTATAGTTCAATTTTTCTAAAAGCTATAATTATATACTTTTAAGTTGTTAAAAAGGAAAGGTTTCTTACCATTCAAAATTTATATAAAAAGTATTTTTTAGTTTACAAATTTTCATAAATATAAAATTATACATAAAATTTATATTTTTTAATCAAGGCAATATGATTAAGTTCCATTTTTTTCATGCAGTTGTGGGTTGCGGTGTGATGTGGTGCGGTATGATGGAATTTTGAAATTATGGTGGATTGTGGTAGGTTGTGGTGGAAATTATGATCGGTGGGTTGGTATATTTTAATTTACAATTGAAAAAAATAAATTGATATTTTTAAGTTAAAAAATTAGGAAGAGAAATGGCATTTTAATTTGAAATTGGAAAAAATAAATTATAGTATGTGGATTTTTATGGTGAATTGTGGCGAAAAGTTTTAAATTTTAATGAAAAGAGAAATGATATGTTGTGGTGATTTGTGGTGGAAATTTGAAAAATGTGATGCGCTATGGATCTACAACCAACCAATCGCGGAAAAAACGGGATTACATTTGCTAACATAATCGACCAATACTATGCGCTTATAACCAATAAATACACACTATTATTTAAAAACTCATTACTTATGCATATTTTAAGCTTCTTTTGTAAACATAAACATATAAATAAACATAGGCAACAAACATACACTTTTATACAGAATTACGCGTCAAATATTATTGTTCTTCATTATATAGGGGATATTGGATGACAATATATTGACCTTTGGTACTATTATACCAACAGTGACTAAGGGGGTGATGACTGGTTAATTGGTCTCGATTTTGACGTGATAGGCGAAGGGAAAATAACAGGTCCTTGCCCAGTAACCCCGTTAACCCCTTCGTTTTCTCACTAACCCACGTTAAAAAAAATCGGCCTTAACAGAATGACTAACGCGGTGGTGAATTGGTCTTCGTACTGACATGAAATGCAACCATCCAATGTCTTGTAATGTGGGTTAGTGAGAAAAATTAAGAAGTTAATGAGGTTATTGGCTTAGGACAGTTTTTTTCCCCTTCGCCAACCATGTTAGCGTGTATGGAGAATGGTTCACCACCTCCTTAGTTACTATTGGTATAATAACGTCACATATGTATAAAGGTCAGGGATATTGTTGTACAATAGTGAAGGTTGGTATATTACAATCCAACACACATAAAGGTTAGTATATTATCATCCAAAAACCCTATTATATAGTATAAAATATTATAACATTAAATTTAATATTATTTTAAATTTTTCGATATTTTAATTGAATAAACTCATTCCTTAGATATATTTTAAGCAGTTTTTTAAACATAAACCTAATGAATAAAAATATATTGTTATGAAATTTATGTATAATATTATATTTATACAATTGACTCATATTATTTTTTCAGTTTAATATATAATAAAATAATTTTATGCTAAATTAAGACACCTAAAATTTATATCATTTTGACATAGTTTCAAAATTTAAAAAAATATAAAAATCATACAAATTTAGCTCGTGACTTGCACGGGCCCAATCAACTAGTATTGATAAAAAATATATTCTTCTTTAGTTTAAGAATTGTTACCAACATGGAAAGATCTAGAGGAGTTATAGGGTAGTGAACCCTTGAACTAATCAACAGTACACCTTGAAGGAAAACATTGACCACATTAATAAGAATCAATTTTTCACCGTCCAAATGAGCATGCTTAAAGCCATCTAAAACAACAGCTTGAGAACCATTTCTCGTATCCAAAGTTCCAACCACAAGGACAAAAGAACTTTCGCAATTTATTTGTTTTTGGATTCCAGTGGTCCAAGAAAATAAAATTGTATTCTTCTGAAGCACCACTAAGTGTATATTTTAAATCTTATAGATTTTGACGTACATTTTATTCAAAACTTAGCAAAACACTTTCCCACGATTTTTAATGAATTTAAAGCGTTTGTCTCAAATTTGTTCGATTTTTTTTATGATTTTTCACTTTTATTCTTTTAAAAAATTCGTAACATTTTTCACTATTTGATTATTTTAAATATTTTATTGTATATTAATTTAAATCAACGGAAATTCATAACATTTTTCACTATTTTGATTAGCGAAGTGACATTTTTTATTATTTTGAAAAATTGAGTAACTCTTTAATCCAAATACCAGCCACAAATATTAAACTTTAATGCAAATATCAAGTAAAAGTGACTTTTTAAGTTTTTGGGAAAATTTAGTTGCAGTAATAGACTTTTTCAAATTCATTGGTTTTTTTGACTTTTGAGAAAAAAATGAGTACCAATTTTATTCCAAACTCAAATATAGGTTTTGGGCAAAATCGGAAAATTATGGACCTAAAAATTGGCAACATTTCAAAATTACCTTCAGACCTATGGTAGCATGTAGGGCTGGGCAATGGGCCAGGTTGGGCCGGGTCAGGGCCGACCCTTTGCCCTTATGGGCTAGGGTCGGGTCAAGACTTATGAGATAAGGAGTAGGGCCGGGTCATGGGCCAACTAACCCTGACCCATCCATGACCCACCCATTAAAATCTAACTTTTTTTTTTGCTGATTTTTTTTTAAATCTGATTTTTTTTCTGCTGGGCTTTTTAAATCTGATTTTTTTCTGCTGTGCTTTTGTTTAAATCTGATTTTTTTTCTTCCTATTAAAATCTGATTTATTTTTCTATTGTGTTTTTATTTAAATCTGATTTTTTTTCTTGTAATTAAAATCTGATTTTTTTCTCTGCTGTGTTTTTTTTCTTGTTATTAAAATTTGGTTTTTTTTCCTGCTATTAAAATCTGTTTTTTTCCTGCATTCATAAATAACTTTTCCTGCTGCTTGGACTATTTGCCCCCCCTTTTCTTAACATCCACAAAATTACATCCAAAATTACATAATTATATCCAAAATAGTAAGACCAAAATTACATCCAAAATTACATAATTATATCCAAAATAGCTAATTGTATATTCTTGATAAACTTGATTCATATTCTTGAAAACTTGATGAACTGGCAGAATAACCTGGAGAACAATTTTAACACATATTATATCAAAAAATTAGGTACAATTCATCCAATCATAATTGAAATAAATTAACATATTTTATAAGACCCAAAGTAATTACCTAAAAATAATGAGTGTCATCCTCATCATCCATGTCATCGTCTGTGTCGTTGTCAATTGCTGCCGATGCCGATGCCATATCATCATATTCTGCTCGCCGCCAATCTTGAAGACATACCAGTGCTTGCACGGTCTTGGGCTTAAGTGCACTACGGGTGGGAGAGATGGTTTTTCCACCAAGACTAAACGCAGACTCTGAAGCTACTGTGCTAACGGGTATAGTTAATAAATCTCTTGCCATAACAGAAAGCTCGGGAAATCTTACAGAATTTCCATACCAAAACTTCAAAACATCTATCTCTGAGTTCTTATCAAGAGGTACCTCCTCTAAGTACAAATCAAGATGTGATCTCCCAGCTTGTGGCCTAGAACTTCTACCTTGAAAACTATTGTAATCCTCAAAGTATTCATCTCCAACGCCACTAGTAAGAGGTGAAGAAGAGACAACCGGTGAAACCGACACTGGTTGTTGTGTGTATTCATCATACAATGTACGCAAAGTGGCCAACACATTATCAACCCCCTTGTGACTTCATCAGGAGAACTAAGCAACTTCGTGAAACAGTACTCGACAAATTTAACTTTAAACCTTGGATCAAGGATAGTAGCACAAGACAAATATAAATTATACTCGCATCAATATTTATCAAACTTGACAAGCATTTGATTTGCCATGTTAGCTAAGTAGTCATGAGGACTCGAGTTGCCTCAAGCAACCGACAATGAATCAACCAAGCCTTTAAAATACAAATTCGATGTTGGAGTCTTAGTGGCGCTAAACATGCAAGTAACTTCATAGAACAACCGAGAAACTTATGTATTACAACCACCTTCTCCCACTCATCTTCTAAGGGTACATAAGCTTTCAATGGTGAACCCGTTGATAAAAGATATACAAACACAGCCTTATAATACAAGACATTGTCCAACATCTTGTATGTTGAATTCCAACGGACTTGCATGTCTAGGTTTAACTTCCTTTTCACATCTAGGTGGAAAACCTTTTCAGCATTATCATAAAACTCCTTACTTCTTTGAGAAGATTTAAGTAACACTTTCACTAGCCCTAATCTTATCTAGTGTTTCACTGATGATATTCAAGCCCATTTGCACAATGAGATTCAATATGTGCGCACAACACCTTATGTGGAAAAACGCACCACCACAAACCAACCCGTTTCTAGACGTAAGATTTCTTTGGAGACTAGACATCATCACATCATTGTATCTAGCGTTATCCACAGTAATTGAGAGTATCTTATCCACAAGTCCCCACTGAGTAAGAAACAAAAACCTCATTCGCTATGCTTTGGCCATCATAAGGAGGCGCCAAAGCTCTAAACCTAAGAATTCTCTTTGAAGCTTCCAATCAATATCCACAAAATGCGCGATGATGCAAATGTAGTGTTGGTGAGTATGGTTAGACTTCCAATTATCGGTGGTCAAGCAAATCCTACCAGAGATTTCATTACCATGTCCTTCACCTTCTCTCTTTCCCCAAACATAGACAACAACTCCCTTTTAGCCGTGGAACGACTAAACGACACAAAGTTTGGGTTAGCTACAGACATCATTCTCCTAAAACCAGGCTCCTCAACAGTAGTAAACGAATGAGTCCCTTCTACAATGTAGAGCACAATTTGTTTCCTAAGCTCAAACATGTTAAAAATGAATGCTTCATCATCATCACTACCTCCCTCACTAGGAACATACCCAGTAGGTCTTAAAGGACATCTATTTAGGTGCCTCCTCAAATGAGAAGTGCCACTTCCCGTAGCAGCACACAAAGCAATCTTACAATGTTTACATGTAGCGATTGGCTCACCTTGTGCATTTGCGCCCTCTATGAGTTCTTTCCACACCGTGGACTTCTTCCTTCTTTTAGGAGGGGGAACGGTGTACTCACTATAACCATCTTCTGTCACTTGTCTTGAAGCTGATTGACTTTCCATCACTATAAAACACAACAAAAATATGAGATCACAATCATCACATATATATATTCACATTACATCCTATGAAGCAAAGAATTGAATCATATATTCAATGGAGCAATAAAGCAACTGACATTCCAGTAGGATTCAACAATAGGTGTCCAAATATTTAGTAAATGTCACAATCGGTTTCAAAAAAAATTGGGTTTTTCTGTAGGCGAATTTCGACATTTGGGTCGAATAAAGCTCAAGAAAAAAATTGCGTTTATCTCGTAAGAGCATCAAAACCAGCCAAAATTGCCATCAAAACAATATTCAGTGAAATAAGTAGAAGACCAACAAATTCCCAGAAAGTCAGCAACAAAATCTGAGTAGTGAGCACAGTAAAGGATGATCTCTTCCAAAAGAGCCTACAATATGGGAAACTAGGAACAATTTACACTTCTATAAATAACTCAGTAAAGGATGTTGTCATAGTCGTAGAATTACCATCTAGGTAAAGGTTTATAATCTTAATTTAGGTAACTTTGACATTGAAATTCAAAGTGAGGGGAATAAGACCCTAAGAATGAACTAGATCCTAATAGTTATAGAAATTCAAAGCAACTTGCAAATATAGCACCAGTGCACCACCCATGAAGCTAAAGGCTTATAATATCAATTTAGGCAGCAAAGCAACCCAATTCAACTTTTCATCACACTTACCACTCAAATATTCCAACAACTACATCAAAAACTCATATTAGAGCATATACCATTTTCCAAAAAGTTAGCGATTTAGCAAATGATTCCAAAAAGTCAGCAATTAAGCAAATGATTCAATAATCAATACTAAAATACGTAGAAAAAGGAAGCAATTGATTCATATAGACATGGCAAAAACCCTGCTGCTGACTTACATATTTCTCAGGTTGTGACTTGTGAATTGTGATGGAGAGACAATAGACGGTCTCACAGAAGGCGAATTGGAAGTTGCTGCTGCTGGCTTGGTTGCATTGTCATTGCTGTTAAAACCCTAAAATTCCTTACTCAATTACTCTTTGTAAATTGTAATAAACAGAAACCAACATACTAACATACATAGAGAAAGAGGATAGAGATTGAGTATTGACCTTAAATCCTTCATCAAAACGAAGAAGATTCGTGAAATAGTAGTCGAGGCGACGATGAACAAGTGTATCCGTGTATCTCGACGGTGATTCGATTCGAGTTAACAAGCGAATGATGTATGCAGCTATCCCATCGAATCGAAACGAAGAATTGAAGATCCAGACGATGGTTTCCACAGCGAATCGAGTGAGAATGGATGAAGAAAGTGAGAGAGAAAGATCCAGGCGAAAGAAGAAAGTGAGAACAGTGAATTCTGTGAAACGGTGAGAGAGGGAGAAGGTGAGAAACTGAGAGAGAAAACCCTATTTTGGCTGTACAGCGGTTTGCAGGCCGGTGTAAATTGTCGAACTCAGGGAGCCTGTGGCCTAAATTCTCGTATTTCGTTTCGGTTTTAGCCTTGAATCAAGAAATAAATCACGGAGCAAAGAACACTTTGATTATAACAAAATTGAAACTAGAAAGACGATTAACTAGGTGATAAATAGACAAAGAGAGGTTCGGGGGTTTTAGACACTTAACGGAATCTTTGATCAAGAAGTTTTCATGACTAAAGCACATAAAGTTGGATTCATCTATGGAACAACGCGGGAAAGGGCCACAATGAATCTCCTCCCTCGAGGAAGATTCATATTTACTACCCTATGTCCACCATGGACCATCGGGGTTGAGAATTGCGTTAATTCCTAGTTAAGTCTACACTTACCCTCGCAAGTGTAGACCTAACTATCCCACTCTAGGCTTCCCATTGAGTGTATAACGATTCAAAGAGCTCTGACCTTGAACCGCCACCCCAATGAGAAGACACTAGGTGAAATAGACTCCTTCAACTAAAACACACTTTAATCAATAAACACCTTAGCCAAAACCCATTAAGGCCTTAATCACCCTCACCTCAAGGAAGATTAGCCTCTAGACATGGTGGAGAAATTAGCAACACACAACCAATAAAACCCTAGCATGATTCTACTCAAAGGATGGATAATAAAACTAACCACTACGATTAACAACATAAAACTACACTAAACACAAGCAACAAAACATTTGAAAACATTAAAGTGAGGAGAAAAGAGATTATACCTAAAATTGATGAGCAATAAATGGGCAATAAATGAAGAGCAATAATTATTCCCAAATGATGAAGAGCAACTTGCCTTGATTGAAGAATATGATTAACCAACAAAGTAGAAATTAATCCCCACAAAGCTAATCCTAAAACTTTTGAAAGGTAAAAGATGTCAAAAGAAAGAACATTAATCTCCAGCTAAAAAGCTCTCTTCAAAATGACAAGTCGAGCTAATTAAAACAAAGGGGAAGAAGGGCCAAAACACAGTCGTTTTGGCCGAAAAATAAGCAGGAAATAAGGTCGTAGCGAACGCTACGGACCTCGTCGCGTTCGCTACGACCCAGAACAGGCGATTCGTTTCAGCACCAGGGCGTCCGCTACGCCCCACGTCGCGACCCAGTCACTCATCCGTAGCGAACGCTACGGAGGGCGTAGCGAACGCTACGACCATCAGCAGGAAAACTTGGAAAATTGGGGTTTCATCGTAGCGAGCGCTATGAGAGGGTAGCGACCGCTACGGCCTTGGGCAGAACCCTCTGCCTGGGCTCGTAACGATCGCTACGACAGGTGTAGCGACCGCTACGCTCTTCAGGTGATCTCCATCTATGGGGACGTAGCGAACGCTACAACTATCGTAGCGAACGCTACGCTACCGTCGCTCCCATACTTAGCCTTTTGGCCCGAAATCCCTCTCCTTTATGCACGGCTGGTCTCCCTTGATTCCCGGGTCTTCACCACGGCATCAAATCAGCTCCAAAGATCTCGGGATGACCGAGTTATCGCCTTTTTCTGCATCTTCGCCCCCTTTTATTATTCTCCGAACTCAAAGCCTAAAAAGTCACAAAACACGTAATAAATAACCATTTTATTAGGGAACGGCAATAGACTTTGGCGTGAACGAGTGGTATTTAGCCCCTAAAATGGGACTAAACACCCCCCCACACTTAGACTTTTGCTCGTCCCGAGCAAAAATTAACCGGAAGAAACCTAAGAAACTAGAACACATAAACACCTAACTCACTTTCGCAGGAATCGCGGATGCATTTAGCATATGCATCAAGCCCTTTAAACCCCGTGCTTGGGTGGACGAGGTGGACTCGTGAGGGTTTGTGGTGAGCCCACAAAAGCCAAAGAAAAAGGAAAAGGGAAAGAAAGAAATGAAAAGAACAAAGCCAAACAAAAACAAAGAAAATACTCCCGTCCCCAATCATGCACCTAGTTCCCCAACCCGCTTCAACAATCAATTGGAAGAAACAAGAACAAACAAATTAAGACACGAAGGTTGGAAAACTGCCAATCTTTGAGATTTTGAACCAAAACACTTCCTGCTGAGCAAGACACCTCGTGAATATCTGCAAGTGGGCTCTAGTCGGTCTTGCCTATCCTAAACCAGACAGTCAGAGTTGTTCTCATGCTCAAGCTCGGAATTATCTATCCTACTTCACTCTTGGTTTTTTTTTTTTCTTTCAACCCCTTTTTTTCTTTCTTTTTCTTACACCGCTCTTTTTCTTTCTCTTTTTTTTTCTTTTCTTGCTTTTCCTTGCTCTTTCTTATGAATCTTTTGCTCAGCCCCTTTTTTTTTCTTTCTGTTTCTTGCTTCGCCCTTTTCTTTCATTGCGAAAACTACACTCTTTTCTTTCCACTCAATCCGCTTTGTGTCTTTTATAGTGTTTGCGTCGGGTTTTGCGGGATTTAAGTACCGGCCTTCACAAAGGACTACCCTCCCTGCTGGGTTTCTCCATACGTGAGTCATTGCACTTAAGGGGCATAGGGTGCCGATCCACCCAAACCAACCCATGATTTGAGGGCGGTTATTTGATTAATGTCTTAATTAAGAGCTTAAGCAATTGAACAACTAAACCGTCTAACTTAGGTAAGAAGACACAGCCAAAGCGTGTAAGATTTGAGGATTATGCTTTCCCATTCCATGTAGAGGTCTAAAAGAGATAAGTCATGGCAAAAATCCTTCCTAAGGTCTCTATTTATTCATACCGCCGCCAACTAATCAATCAAATAATTAGACAACTATCTACAAAACTGTGAATGGAAGCATCTTCAAAAAGAAAAAGAAACTTTTGGGGTTTTCACAACATTTCTCCCCTTTTTACTTTTTCTCACAAAGACTTTTCGAATTTTTTACATTTCAACTTTTAGCACTTTTGCATCATCTTTTGTTTTCGGATTTTTCTAAGAAAGAAAAAGACTAGGTGTTCTACCAAAAACATAATGATCTCCCCCCCCCCCCCACTTAAAATCCACAATGTCCTCATTGAGGGAAGGATGTCTCTTGAAGGGTAGAAAAACTAGGAAAAACAAAAATATGTACAACATCTAACACATAAAAAGGGGTGGCGCCCCGAGCCCACACGGCTCCAACAACAAGAAAACCCAACATATAGCATACTAGGGGTGCGCCACCAAAAAAAGAAAAAACAAGCATGCAAAAAGTAAACAAACTATACAAACTAAAACAAGGAAATATTTACAAAAAGAGAGAGAGAGGTGGAACGAGGTTACCGCGTAGTCTTCAAAGAACAAGAAATGGAATTGGAAAACCTCGGTCAAATTTGGAGCATCAGCCGCTCCTTATTCTTCAAGATTCGGGCCTTCAAGATCAGAAGAAGTCAATGCCCGAAGTAGAAGATCATGCATCCTCGAATGCATCTCAGAATGGTGGATGTATGAGAACATAATAAACCATGAGTTAGTGTAAGAAAAGGTTCTCAACATCCTATCAAATGCCTTAGAAAAATCACTAAAATGATGGAATAAATGAATAATCATGATTTTTCTAGGCGAGTTCTCTAGGTAAGCAAGATAAGGGTAAAGGAGGGGATCATACCCTCTAAAAGGACCTAGAGACTCAAGGCATGTATGGTCGGGTGAGGGAGTGATAAACAATGAATGGTAGGGGATCACATGATTGGGAGAGGGGGATACATCATCACACTCAAAGCATATAGAAGAGTCATCAACCTCCTCAACAATATCATCACTAGCAAATCCCAACCCAAGATTATCATCTAACTCATGTACATCATCATATGTGTGCGAAGAAAAAGTATGACTACTCTCCATGACAACACTCTCATCATTGCATAAAGTTTCATCATCATGATCATCAAAGGTGAAAGTGAAGCACTCTGGTTCATAATCCATAGAAAATGATTCATAATCACACACATAAGCATCATGAGGAACAATTTCTAATTCGTGAGAGGGTGGCACACAAGTCAAAGAAAAAGAGTCATTATCACCATAATCACACAAAGGGGAATCATCATGAATAGTAGGGGATAATGGGGAAAAAGAATCAATTCTACTTAAAGACTCATGACCATTTTCAAACAAATCTGGTCTCATTTCACGAAATAAAGAAAGTAACTCATGAATCCTTTTTTCCACTTTTTCAATTTTTGTATTAAGATCATCATCTTGTTGCACATAATTCACATCATTTTCAACAAAGTTCGTATGAGCAACATAAGTGGAAGACGTGCTAGCATGAGTAGATATTTCAAATTGAGCATATGGGGAGGGGGCATACATAGGAATTGAAGGAGGAAGGGAAGAAGTACTCACATATGAATCTTCAAGGTGCATAGTAGCATGGAAAGTCTCCTCACATTGCTTGTTCTTTTCATTAATCCGAATGCATTCTTGAAGAATTGCAAGAGTGCAAGCATTCACATCATGATCAAATGATTGGCAATAAGAGCAAAAATCATGAGCGTTTGATGAATCAAGCATATAAGGATCCCTAAGTTGATCTACAAATGGAGATTGAGTATGCAAATTAACACAAGGGAATGGGGGACATGCACTCACACATAAATCTTCATAATGAGCTTTAGCATGACTAGCACAAGGATTATCAAAATGACAACCCACATAACGACAATTCTCCTTAAAACCACGAGTGTTCCCAGTCAACCAATTAAGCAAACCCAAAGCTTCGTAACCATTTTCAACATTAAAACTATAATAATTTAATAGGTTACGAGTCTCAAAATTCACACCCTCATTAATAGCACATAAAACTTCCCCACAGGAAAAATCATAACCATATGGAGCCCAATAGTCAAGATAAGCATCCAATCTATCACGATAATCACAAAATAACTCATGCTCATCTTGAGGGAAGCTAAAACATGCCATTTTCCTATCTTTTTTGTTTATAGATTTTTAATTTTTTTAATTTTTTTAATTTTTTTTAAAAAAAACCTAGAGGGAATGCTCAAGAAAAACTAAAAGGTCGGTAGGCGCAACTCCCCGGCAACGGCGCCATTTTGTGTACAGCGGTTTGCAGGCCGGTGTAAATTGTCGAACTCAGGGAGCCTATGGCCTAAATTCTCGTATTTCGTTTCGGTTTTAGCCTTGAATCAAGAAATAAATCACGAAGCAAAGAACACTTTGATTATAACAAAATTGAAACTAGAAAGACGATTAACTAGGTGATAAATAGAAAAAGAGAGGTTCGGGGGTTTTAGACACTTAACGGAATCTTTGATCAAGAAGTTTTCATGACTAAAGCACATAAAGTTGGATTCATCTATGGAACAACGCGGGAAAGGGCCACAATGAATCTCCTCCCTCGAGGAAGATTCATATTTACTACCCTATGTCCACCATGGACCATCGGAGTTGAGAATTGCGTTAATTCCTAGTTAAGTCTACACTTACCCTCGCAAGTGTAGACCTAACTATCCCACTCTAGGCTTCCCATTGAGTGTATAACGATTCAAAGAGCTCTCGGACCTTGAACCGCCACCCCCAATGAGAAGACACTAGGTGGAAATAGACTCCTTCAACTAAAACACACTTTAATCAATAAACACCTTAGCCAAAACCCATTAAGGCCTTAATCACCCCCTCACCTCAAGGAAGATTAGCCTCTAGACATGGTGGAGAAATTAGCAACACACAACCAATAAAACCCTAGCATGATTCTACTCAAAGGATGGATAATAAAACTAACCACTACGATTAACAACATAAAACTACACTAAACACAAGCAACAAAACATTTGAAAACATTAAAGTGAGGAGAAAAGAGATTATACCTAAAATTGATGAGCAATAAATGGGCAATAAATGAAGAGCAATAATTATTCCCAAATGATGAAGAGCAACTTGCCTTGATTGAAGAATATGATTAACCAACAAAGTAGAAATTAATCCCCACAAAGCTAATCCTAAAACTTTTGAAAGGTAAAAGATGTCAAAAGAAAGAACATTAATCTCCAGCTAAAAAGCTCTCTTCAAAATGACAAGTCGAGCTAATTAAAACAAAGGGGAAGAAGGGCCAAAACACAGTCGTTTTGGCCGAAAAATAAGCAGGAAATAAGGTCGTAGCGAACGCTACGGACCTCGTCGCGTTATTACGACCCGCACAGCGATTTGTTTCAACACTGGGCGTCCGCTCGCCCACGTCGCGACCCAGTCACTCATCCGTAGCGAACGCTACGGAGGGCGTAGCGAACGCTACGACCATCAGCAGGAAAACTTGGAAAATTGGGGTTTCATCGTAGCGAGCGCTATGAGAGGGTAGCGACCGCTACGGCCTTGGGCAGAACCCTCTGCCTGGGCTCGTAACGATCGCTACGACAGGCGTAGCGACCGCTACGCTCTTCAGGTGATCTCCATCTATGGGGACGTAGCGAACGCTACAGCTATCGTAGCGAACGCTACTGGCGCTGGATACTTAGCCAGCCTTTTGGCCCGAAATCCCTCTCCTTTATGCACGGCTGGTCTCCCTTGATTCCCGGGTCTTCACCACGGCATCAAATCAGCTCCAAAGATCTCGGGATGACCGAGTTATTGCCTTTTTCTGCATCTTCGCCCCCTTTTATTATTCTCCGAACTCAAAGCCTAAAAAGTCACAAAACACGTAATAAATAACCATTTTATTAGGGAACGGCAATAGACTTTGGCGTGAACGAGTGGTATTTAGCCCCTAAAATGGGACTAAACACTGGCCCTCACTTTGTTGACCCGAAACTGACCCGCGAAACACCCTATTTTGGCCCTAGTTTTGCTGACCCATGGATGGCCCGCCCCCTTTTATTTACTAAATGGGCTTTGACCCTTAAAATGTGGCCCTAACCCTAACAGCCCATAGGGCCCCCTACCCAGTGCCCAGCCCTAGTAGCATGGGATAAGGTCTGCCGACCTAAAACCTTGGGTGGTTTGGGGCTCAGGAAAATGGAGGCGGTGAATACTGCTTTTCTTTGTAAACTACTGTGGAAAGTAATGTTTGGTAAGGGGCTTTGGGTAGAACAGATTCGTGCTAAATATGTTCAGAATAAGAATATCTTTGATATTCAGCCAAAATTTACAGACTCTTGGGCTTGGAAATCAATTTTAAAAATTAGACCTATCTTTGCAAAAGGCCTTCGGTGGCAGGTTGGTAATGGTGATAAAATAAACTTTTGGCTGGATAATTGGTGTGGTCAATCTAGCCTTGCTAGTAAAGTTTATGACTCTGATGTATCCCAGGTTGACACCGCTCTGCGTGTTGCTGATTTTGTTAAGGAAGATAGAACGTGGGACATTGATTTGCTTTCTTCTGTACTTCCACCGGAGGAAATTGCTTCTATCATCTCAATTCCTCTGCCTGACAATCAGATGGAAGATACTCTTTGCTGGGGTTTGACCAATTCTGGGGAATTCTCAACAAAATCAGTGACATGGTTAGCCCATGATGGAGTTGACTTTGACCAAGTTTGGAAATTTAAATGGATATGGAAGCTGAATATCCAGCCTAAATTGAAGGTTTTTATGTGGCAAATGTTTCAGGATGCATTGCCTGTTAGAGCACACCTCGCTTATCGTGGTATGAATGTTCTTCCGTTGTGTCCTTTGTGTAGTTCATCGTCGGAAAGTGAAGATCATCTGTTCTTGCACTGTGATTATGCGAATGATGTTTGGCAATCAGCTAAGCAACATGGTTGGGTTCAAAACACCCCAGAGCAAACTGATAGGCTTGAAGACTTTATCAATAGATGTAAGGGTTGTTCAGTACGGTATGTTGATAGAATAGTTGCTTTGTTGTGGAGTATTTGGAAAACACGGAATTTGGTGGTGTTTAGTCAGAAGTCTATACGACCGGGCAGTACGCTATTACGAGCTAAGCGTGCCTCTGCTGAATGGCGAATTAGAGAGCGGCTGGCTGAACCCTTGAGGGGGCTGGATTCCTGTTCCCCTTCTAACAGGCTGCCTTCAAAATGGATCTCGTGGGTTCCTCCTCCTGAGGGGGTGTATAAAATTAACACTGATGGAGCGAGGAACTCGAACTCGAACAAAGCGGGGGGAGGTTTTATCATTAGGGATACTCAGGGTAAGGTGGTTCAAGTGGCGTCTTTCAATTTGGGGACTTCTTCGGTGTTGAGCGCTGAAGCCATAGCCATGCGTAACGGGATTAGAGATGCGGTGTCTAGTGGCATTCGACGTATTATTTTGGAGGATGATAATCTGGTTCTCATTAATGCTGTCAAAGGTGTGTTCAAAGCTCCTTGGGAAATTGCTAAAATAGTCCAAGATATTCAAGAATTTATGACGATGTGTGAAGAGGTGGTGGTACATCATATTTTTCGTGAAGGGAATCTAGCGGCTGATTGGTTAGCCAAATTTGGCATTAGTTTAAATTCTTCTTGTTGTTTTGATTATAGTTTTCATAGAGATTTTTTCTTGATTGTAAGAGATGACGCGCTTGGGAGATCCCTTGAGAGAAGGGCTTCATAGTGTTTGTTATTTTACCCTTTGTTAAAATAATAAAAAAAAAAAGTAAACTTGCATGTTGATTGAATGTTTAGAAAGGTTTTACAAATTCATTGTAATTATTGACATCATTTCAAAAACGATTTTTAAATGCTAATATATCTTAGTTTGGGATGTTTGACAATAAATGCATTGAATTTCTTTTTGAAAAACAATATACCGTACTTTGGGTTGTTGGATTCTAATGCCCCTTAAATGATTCTAACAAAAGTTGACTCGGTGACGGTCTTATATGACAGGCTGACGAACAAAAAATTTAAAATCTTTCCTAAATTAATATCATGATCAACAATACCAAATAGGAAAAGATGAATTCTATTTTCAAAAAAAAAAACATGGTTAGCTTACGAGAAATATTGAGTATTAAAATGTTACTTAAAAAAATAATTAAAATTCATCGTACTTGGTAACCAAGTCTCCTACTGTCATTGGTTTAGTTAAAATTCTAATTTTTTCTGCTAGTAAGGTCGCCACCGAGCCTACTAGCACCAAAATCGTTTAAGATATATTATTGTCTGACATCTACCAAAGTATAATAATATTAATTATTTTCCAAGAAGAGCATTTGGTGAAGTATTACACATGAAAGTATTTTAATAGCACAATCATACACATTTTAACTCAAGATAGTTAATATATAGCCATATTAAATTATCCATATTTCACATTTTTGTATCTTTTAATAATATTTTCTCTAATAATTATATATATTTATCAACTATACGAGTATAATACTTATTAGCTAGGTCAAAAAATATAAGTAATAGTCAAATTTTATCAATTATAGTAGAAAATTCATATTTTATGTATAGTTTTATATTTATGAAAAATAGACATAAATAATTTAATTTTGTCTTGTTCACAAGTTGTAACGGATGATGATAAGTGTCTTGCCCTAAGACATGTTTGTACACAGACCTTACCTTGCATTTTTACAAGGGACTGTTTCCAGGAAACGAACCCGTGACCTCACGATCACAAGACAACAACTCAACCGTTGCACCAAGACTCCCCTTCTATAAACAAATAGATCAATATTTTTAATATATATATGTTCAATATATATAGAAAATATGTAAGTAAATATTAATTAATTTGGAACAATTTAGTTATACCTAGATTCACTCATTAACACTATCTTCCAGTTCATCAAACGGGCTGGTAATGCTTGTAATATATGATAGTGATCACAATATAATAAAGGAACTCATTAATTTTGCGCGATGAAATGAACGAAGAACATGCTCATAAGCTCCACAAATTAAGGTATATTCATTGTATGATATTTCACGTTCACCGCAATTTCCATATCAAGAACTAACTCTCCTTAAAAGTCGATAACATTGTTACTAACTTATGCAACGTTCTTTCTAGTTTTGTTCTTCGCTTTTTCTGGTATCTGCTCATATTTGTGTTTTGCTATTAAAGATGGCTGGAAAATGCTTACCCCCCAAAGAATTACATATTGAAATTCTACGAAAGGTACCTGTCAAATCCCTTTTCAGATTTAAGAGTGTTTGTAAAAGTTGGAACTTGTTAATTAAAAATCCCTCTTTCATTACTCTATATTCATTGAATTGCAACCCACAAAATGAAAACAAAATTATTTGCTTTTCCAAGGACCCAAACACCAAAAATTATGTTATATCCATACTTAATCATCAAACCACAAAAAAGATTGCTAACCTAGAATGTCCTCCACTTCTGGAGGAAGGATGGCCACCATTTTTGGAGGATGGATGGCCACAACTTCTTGAGGATGGATGGGATAGTACATTACCTCTCTGTAGAGATGGTAACATTTTGGGTCCAGTAAATGGTATTTACTGTATCTACTACAGATTAACTGAGAGATTTGTTGGTAATCTTATATTATGGAATCCAGCCACAAAAGAATGAAAAGAACTCCACAGGTGTAAACGTCGGATTTGGCTTCTCCCATACCACAAATGAGTTAAAGATTGTGGTTATCTCTCAATGGCAACACTTTTATGGTCCTGATAACGACGGTTGGCATGTTAAGGTATACAATTTATCAACAGATTCATGGAGGACTATATATTACGTTTCGTCCTACACTGATGACATGTATTGTCCGTTCGAAGAAATGCACCCACGATTCCCAAGTATTCACTCAAATCCAGAGTTCTCTTATGGATACTTGAATGGTGTGTTTCATTGGTCGTGCAATTGGCAGTACAATATCGACGGTGTTATTGCATTTGACATGGAGGATGAATCGTTTAAATTGATGAAGGGGCCAACTCATCCTTCCATGCACTTCAGTTTCCGAAGTGTTTGGATTTTGAAAGAGACTCTAACTGTTGTTCTTAGTTCAGTTGAGTTCAATAGAGATTCCTTGGGCATTGTTGAGGTTTGGATAATGAAAGAATACGGTGTTGAAGAATCATGGATCATGCTACAGTCCTTGGGACCCTTTGGGGGCCTCAGATTTATTGGGTTTCCTGTTAATGATCAGCTTTTCTTTTGTGATGATAAAGGCCAACTAATTGCGTATGACATTGAAGATTGTACTCGTAAAGAATACAATGTTTGTAGTTCTTATGAAACGCTAGATTTTGATATGGCTTTGAACTTTGGGGTTGTAAAATATACGGAATCAATTTTGCCCTTATATTCCTAAATTATTATAATTAATTAAAGGCTCTTTTTGGTGACGAATGTATAAAGATTGTTCATGTGCTGATTTTGTGCTTTCATTAACGAACTTTCAGCATATATATACCCTCAATGATTTGGGTTCATTGCAAAGTCATTCATATAGTTTGTAAGTTAACATTTATATCACATCACATACTAAGATCAGGCAAAATTTAAAATTTGATCCCAAACTTACCAGTTTGCCCTTCATTACTGGGTTTAGGTTGTATGATTTTGAGTTGACCTTATCCTAATTAATTTGTCCGGGCTTCTTTTCCTCAATAGATGTTGACCTAATCCCCCTCCGCTTAAACTTGTGTTCAATATTTTTTTTTTCATTCATGCCCAACTAGTTTGATCTGATTTGTCTATGTATTGTAAAACATTTTGAGAAAGACTTCTGTAATATGGAGATAGGCAAGGACGGACTTTGGAATTGAAGGCGCGGTAAACAAAGAAAATCAGCCAGTTTGAAGCTGTTAAGAATCCTTATTTATCTTCTGTTAATTAGCTTTCCTATCCTAATGTGAATAGGAATAGGACATTATCAAGATACCTTGTTGTGGCCTTTTTTGGAGTAGATGTCAATGTACTATATAAACACACATTCCAATTATCAATGAGAAATAAGGAAAAACACATTGAAAACGTTTCAAGTATTTTCTCTTCTTAACTTTCTTCATGGTATCAGAGCACAACCCTTAAAATAAACCATCATGAGTGACGACACAAGCTCCAGTGGCGGTGAGGAGAAGCCTCAACCTAACCCCAGGTCGTTTGTGATCACACCAGAATCACCTTACTATTTACACTCATCTGAGAGTTCAGGGGCCTCGATAACTTCTGTCGTTTTTTTATGGAAGTAAGTTCGAGAGAGGTCAATATAGACAGCCTTGAAGGCCAAAAACAAAGTCAAATTCATTGATGGTAGGATTAACAAACCAACAGAGGAAGGAAATGAATTGGATGCATGTGAACATGTGAGCTCTATGATGTTTATGTAGATGCAAAACTCAATTAATCTGAAACTACACTCGACGCTTCCTTACATTGACTTAGTAAAGGTGCTATGGGATGATTTGAATAGGAGATATTCAACATTGAACGCTCCAAAGATCCACCAACTCAAGGAGGGACTTTCAGGCTGTAAGCAAGGAGTACTTGGGCTCGGTGATTTTTATGCCAAACTAAGAAGCATGTGGATAAAGTTAGGCAACTATGAAGACATACCAAAGTTTAGTTACGGAAAGTGTACCTGCAGACTTGAATCTCGTTTAGATTACTTATGGAAAGGGAAAGAACTCATCGATTCCTTATGGAATTAAATGACGTGAAGTACTCTAGAGTTTAGTCTTAGAAGCCAAATTCTCACGATGGACCCTTTACCTTCTTTGGACAAAATTTTCAATTTTATTCAACACGAAGAGGAGCATCAAAAGATTCAGAGAGGACGTGAAGAAAAGGACGTTGCCATGGCATTTGCAGTTGGAGCATGACGAGACACAAGAACAAAGAGACCTATGTGCGGTCACTGCGGAAAAACCGGCCATGAGATAACCGACTGCTTCAAATTGATTGGATATCCTCCAAATTTGGGAACTCGTGGCGGAGGACATGGCGGGATGGCGCAAAACGGTCGCAGGCGAGGTGGTTGCACAAGCGGGGAAGGACAAGGTTCTGGGTGAAGCTCTCAGCGGCAGGATATGGCGGCGATGGTAACCAGTAGATTGCCCTCAATTAACGGTGGTGCATCAACAAACGAACCATCTGGAAATGGCGGTGGTCACGCAACGACAATAAGAAGTCGGGGAGCACAAGGAATTCAACCGGAGGTGTTTGATCGTTCTTCTACTCTTAGGCCTATTAGCAATGGGCCCATTGCAACTAATTACTTGACACCAGATCAGGTGTAGAGAACTTTGAGTATGATTTAGTAGCCCAGAGTTGCTGAAAACCCTAACAATAAAGGTAATTAATCTGAAATCCTCATGGATGATTGATTGTGGTGCTTCCGCCCACATGACTGGACATGGGACACTACTAAGGGACATCGAAAATATCAAACCCGTAGTGGTTGATCTACCAAATGGAGCGAAAGCAGTTGCCAATAAGCAAGGAATTTTTTTTTTGAAGTATAAATTACAACTTCATCGAACACTTTTTGTTCCTTCCTTAAATTACGAACTTATCTCTATTTATCGTTTGTGCAAAGATTTAAATTCTACAGCCACACTTGATAAAAATTGTTGTATCTTGTAGGATCGTACTTTGAGGACTCATATTGGTATGAGTAAACAGCTTCACGAGGTTTATTTGTACAAAGAACTTCAAGAAGGCACCAGAGCTAATGTTGTTCGCATCGGGAAGCTTTGGCATCTAAGATTAGGGCATCCCTCAAAGGAAGTTTTATATTTTATAGATCAGTCTTTCCAAGGTAAACAATTAGCGGTAGAAAGTGACGAAGCTTGTGACATTTTTTTAGAGCGAAACAAACTAGGAACACCTTTACTATTAGTTAAAATAAAGCAAAAGGCTTGTTTGATATTATCCATATTGATATTTGGTGTCCATATAGATTTTCTGCCTCGTGCGATGCACACCATTTTCTCACCATTGTGGATGATTTCAGAAGATGTGTTTGGGCTTATCTGTTGTCACAAAAGAGTGAAACTGAAAGGCACTTGAAGAAATTTATTGTGTTGATTAAAAATCAATTGGGGAGGAATGTTAAACTAGTAAGAAGTGATAATGGACTGGAGTTTAAATCAAAAGCCATGAAGGATTTATTTGTTCAAAAGAGGGATTTTGCATCAAACCACCTCAGCAAATTAAAACGGTGGAGTTAAAAGAAAACATAGGCATATTTTGAATGTTGCTCGAGCCATGCTTTTTCAAGCTAATCTACCAACAAATGTTTGGGGTGAATATGTCAAGACAACAACCTACTTAATGTTGTAAAAGATGAATATTTATTAATTGTAAATCTACTCTCAATAGTGTTATAAAAGTTATATATTATATTTAAATATGAATGTTATTATTATTGTGATTATTATTATTGTTATTATTTAATTTAATTTTTATTGTTATTATGTAAATTATTTATTATTGTTATTATTTAGTTTAATTGTCACTGTTATTATTTAGTTTAATTTTTATTGTTATTATTTAATTTATTTGTTATTATGATAATTATTAATCTAAATGTTAATATTATTGTTATTATTTAATTTATTTGTTATTATGTTAATTATCAATCTAAATGTTAATATTATTGTTATTATTTAATTTAGATTTTAGGGTTTAGATTATCAATCTATAGTTAAATATTTTTATTATTATTATGCAGGTGATCTAATATGGCAGGTAGGGGCAGGGCTTCCGGGTTTCTAGATAGGTCGAACCAGCTTCGGTCTGGTTGGAGGGGGGTGAAACTGGGAACCTGCACCGACGTAATGTGACTGCGTCTGCACGACGTAGGGGCCGAGGTACTGAAGCACCTGTTGGTGCGGTAGAAGCACCTGTTGATGCGGTTGGGCAGCAGGACACGCACAGTCAGACCATGCAAGGCTTAATTGACCATATCAATGAACATGTTGATTACTCAACCGACACGGAGACAACGGGGGACGACGGGACAGAGCCTGAAGTCCCGGGGGCGATCCCTACTTCTACTTCAGTGTACAGACGAACGGGATTCGAGCCGTTGAGAGATGCGTCAGGGAGGTTTGCCCCACTACGACATGGGGGAGACGCAGGTGGCGAGGTTGCGGCAAGCAGCAGCAGCGGCAGGCAGAGTAAGAAGAGCCGGAGAAATGAGGAAGACTGGAAGATTGATGGTAATGTTCCCGGGGGACCACAATTGGGGGACATTATACCGAGCTTTGGAGGTCACATCGCTCGGGTAATATGGGATGGTCGGGAGCGTTCGTCGGGAGCGATTCTTGATCGCGTGCGAAGAGGAATGCGTTGAGGGAATTGAGGTCAATGAGGCCCGCAATGGATCCCGTATGCCAGAGTGCACTGCAAAATGTCCAACTGACCACTTTGGTAGATTTGATGTATGAAAACATCGATATGACGCTGATCTCGGCCTTCGTTGAGAGGTGGCAACCCGACACGAACACATTTCACCTTCCCTTTGGTGAAATGACTATCATGCTGCACGATGTGGAACACATTTTGGGCTTTCCAATTGATGGTATGATGCCTGATTGTCTTGCTCGGGCAGCGGTTAATGAGTTCGTTTCGGCTATTTTCATGAAGCTTATGCCGGAACTAAAGAAAATGGGCATTTATGACAAGGGTGCCATGGCTGATGTCGATTTGAGGTCGATTGCTGTTTCGCCCATGTACCCCCTTCCCCATAGGACACGTGCATGGTTGTTGAGCTTGTTAGGAAACACTATCCTCGTGGACAAATCGAGGAATAGAGTACGTCCACATCCGTGGCCTAGCACTGATATTATCGATACAGCTGCTTGGGGTACGATTACACTGGCGTACCTGTATCGACAGTTAGGGATGGCGAGCAGGGCTGGGACAGCGAAGATAGCTGGGTGTTTGAACCTTTTGCAGGCCTGGATATATGAGTATTTTCCATCATTTAGGCCACACAGTGAGCAATCGGTTCGGGGACCGCGCGCGGCCAGGTGGTTTCCCACTCACATGGCTAGATCGGAGACACGCCTACGGGCGTTGAGGGCCTCCCTGGACGCGTTGACGCCCGATAAGGTGTGTTGGTGCCCTTATGGAGGTACACCTTACAGGACCTGCCAGAGGACGTTGTACATGGGCCCCATTCGTGCATATGACGTGACAGAGTGGTACATGCCTAATCGCGTTGTCCGTCAGATAGGGCACCGACAATATGTTCCCCCAATGTTGCCCCGCCCTAGGAAAGCTGAACGACCGGCCAAGGGCCGCATGATTGGAGTTTGATGAGTTCGGCGTCAACACTGCTTGGGGGACATTTCCTTTTGGTTACATGTTGTCCCTGACGGCTTTGCCACGCACAAAACGTGTGCCTTTTGAAGTGGATGATGCATATAATGATTGGTTTGTGGTACATTCTCATAAGTTTTTGATCAACAACACATCCACCAGCCAATCCACAATCGATGAGTCGCGTTCCCTCGAACAGGTACAAACCTCTAAGCATGCTTTAATAGTAGTTTTGCATATTTTACTCAATTATAAGCTAACAAATGTTATTATTAAATAACTTTCTATTTTTTTTCATAGTGGTCATATGTGTGCGCGGAACTAGCGAATACGATGTTGCAGCCACCTAGTCGTAACGAAGCGACAAGGCTAGTGAGTGATCACAGTTTCACAACTATGTCTGATATGTATGCTCAATGGTGTGCACAAATGAATATTCAGGTCCCCGTGCAACAAGACGACCAGGAGGAGGAGGAGGAGGAGTAGAATTAGTTGTTAATTTTTAATTTGTGTAGAACATTTTAATTTTTAGGTTGATTGTCTGTCGTTTTAAGACTGATGTAAGTTTAAATTTGTGTGGGTGTATCGTAGACTTGATGTATTATGCGGTATTTTAATTGTTGGTTTTACTGTTGTGCAGTTTATTTAAAGTAATTCAGCACCACTAATTATCACAATAAAATGAACAAGAATTTAACAAGCGCCGTGGAGACAATGTCATGCCATACAAATACATATATGACCGTACAGTTTAATTCCTAAGACAAAGAACTTGTTTGAGCAGCCCTAAGACCTTTCCATTGATCAATACGACTCTTAAACGGCTCATCCCAACCTTCAACAGTACGGTCTCTCCCTCGGTGCCACCCAGTATGAATCGGTGGTAGAGGGCATTGATCGTGTAAATGAAGAAGAATGTAATGAGCCTTGTATGCATGCACTATTCCGAATATTTTGGAAGGTCTCCTCATTCCAATTGCTGCTCTCAAGGGTAACACTGATATACATAACTCAGCTAGCTGCTCAAATTCACCAGGTGGTGTTACAATGTTAATCCACATGATGTTCAACATTGTCGCTGCTGGAAATAAATCCGCAGGAGTCGACATCCAATGTTGAACTCTGGCTGGTCCAGCCATGTTACCACTTATCCGGTTGAGCGATTTATCATACTCCTCCTGACACCCAAAGTGTGCCGCCAAATACATGTTATGACGCGCCAGCAATTCACTTTCCATTGTACTCCTAACAGTTTGCCATTGTTCTTGGACCCCATAAGCCGCCTCGGCAATGCATCTAAACCCGCAGTTTCCATCCGACTCAACATCCGTCCAACCAATAATATAAGGTAGAAAGAAATGTGGCACATCGTCTTTGTACAGGAACGGATCTATACACATCTTGGAAATAACTGCACATCAAAAGACGCATCTGTCTTATAAATAAGAGCATTTAGTTTTTTTGTTATATTATAAAAAATAGATAATGAAAATCAAACCTGTTTCACCCATCCCGACGGAAGAAGAACTAGTTCTGTTTTTCCTCGAGGAATTCGACTTAGTCTTGCTACCACGAACCGATATTCGGCCGTACTCAAACCCACTGGGTTCGCGTCTGGTGGATATGGAAGTTTGGGGTCTCCCGATGTGCGGAGGGCTGATCTCTGGATCAGGAATATCGGCACTCTCGGGATTCAACCTCTCGTGGATGACCTGGGATACGTCGCGTATCACTGCTGGATCTTTCTCCCGAACCTGTTGCACGAGGAACTCAAACAGCTTCAAGTCCCGGGAGGATGGATCATCATTTGACCCCGGGGTGTCACCATCTCCAATGACCGTGAGTTGTCTCCAGAACATTATTAAATTTGTATACTGCAACTGCTCTCCATTATTGTACAAGTGCATAATAGAACACGCACACGGAAGGTGGTGGGTTGACCACAACTTGTGATCGCACTTGGGTGTGCCTGTAGCTTTCCTCATCTTCACCATTTCACTGAACTCCAATGCTAATAAATCAATGGCATAGTGAGAAACATGACCGTGCAAATGCATGAAGAATCGAGATTCCCTATGATATCTATGCGCACTCATAGACTGTTCAAGCAACCGCTTAATCTCGGTATGTTGATTCTCCAAATGATGGTGAATCCTCACAAAGACACGATCAAATGTGCCTCTCCCACTTCCGATATAATATTTCAGAGTAGAATGCTGGCTCTCCACCCTGGAAGTCGCAGTGTTCCCAAAGTGAGGGACCCTGTCGGTGAAAGCACAAATAAATTTCTCCTTATACGGCATCCACGTATCATTAAGATACTTCACAACATCTTTGTTCTTTCCAATCCACACGCTTTGGAGAGTCATCCACTTCATCTCGAAAATCTCAACAGTCGCGGCATAAACAATGGGATTCCAGAAATGATGTTTGAAATGTAGCCCGCAACCATTTTTCTTCCCCCCAGTAAGTGCGTTGACTTTATTCTCCACATCGTTCCCAATATGCCATATGCACAAAAGGTGAGGCACACTTGGGAAAACTCTGGCAATAGCTCCACTCAACGCGTACTCCTTGTCCGTCACAAACACACCCGGAGTAACATCGGGACCCAACAACTCATGCAACTTCCAAAGCAACCACTCATAGGATTCCTTCTTCTCGTCCCGCATGAACGAGTAAGCAATCTGGAAGTTTTTGTTAGTTAGCGACACGCCAACCAGCTCGCATAAGGGCCACTTCGCCTTGTTTGTCTTATATGTACTGTCGATGAGAATTACATTCGGGTACGTACGGAGCAACTTCAATGCGTACGGGTGACATAAAAAGAGTTGACGAAGATTGCCATCATCATCAAAGTTTGTATAGGAGATGTACCCGCCAGCCTTAGCCAAGTGGAGACATTGTTGGGGAGTTGTCCTCCCATCCATACCCTCGGCGCGCATCTTCGCCCGCTCGTTGTATACTTGTCGAATGTTTGAATTAGAACCAGGGAACTTTATCTTCAGCGAAGTCTGTATAGTGGCCGGCGTGCACCCCGTGTCGGTCATTTCACGCACATGTTGTTTCATCTCAGAGTTCAATGGGTTTCCGTGACGATGTCCTTCCTCGTACACGATGAACCTATGATTGTGCTTCCCCCTATCTCCATCACAAGCACGAATTCGCCATTCTGTTTCATTACGTGTCCACGCTACAATGGCAAATTTACAACCACACGCCTTCGTCGACGTCGTCCGACCACTCGCTGCTGCATCAAGATCAATCATTTTCCCGCGATATTTGCCGTACCTATAACACTTCAAGTAACACCTCCGCGCACTATCTAAATCTTTTTGCTTGTATGATGCCCTTACAAACCTAAACCCAATGCCCCGAGCTATATCGTTGGCCCACTCAAGAACTGCTTCTATATTTTCAAACACATCTTGTGTCACAAAGAACGAGGAATAATCAACACCGTCTCCGCCAAACTCCTCTAGCTCAAACTGTAGAACAATGTAACATTCATTAATCACCCCAATTTTTACCCAATTATACTAAAATAATTAACAATAAAACTAATCACTTAGAATATCAATGACAATAACATTATTAATTACAATAACAGTAATATTAATAACAATAATATTAACAATTACGTTCATAAACCTAAACAATAAACCCTAAACATTATTAATAATAATATTAATAATCATAATAATTAACGCTTCAATTATCAATTACAATTTCACTAAACACATTAATTATTAATAATAAAAACACTTCAAGTAACAATTTCACTAAACATATTAATTATTGTTACCACTTCAAGTAACAATTTCCTATACACATTAGTTATTAATAATCATAATAATTAACACTTCAAATAAGGATTACAATAAACACATTATTTATTAATATTCAAGTAACAATTTCAATAAACACATTAATTATTAATAATCATAACATTTAACACTTCAACACATTATTTATTAAAACATATAATTTGAAATAAATTATCATTAAAAATCAACACATTATTAATAATAACAAAAACATAATCAACAATAATAACAATAATAACACAATATATAATTAAAAATAAAAACAATAATTAAAAAATAATAATAACACATATACAATTAAAAATAATTAATAATTAATAATAATAACTAAAAAATTAATAATAATAAAAATTATTTCAAAAAAAAAAACTCACCACACAGTAAGAAGAAGACTGCTGCCGCACGCGTTAGCCGGCAGCACCGCGGTATTGCCGTGCGTTCTGCGCGGCACCTACCGCCGTGCTGCCGTGATCCTCGCGTGGCAAGTCCGCGGTGATTTGCCGGTTGCAGCACGCCGCAATTTTAATTTTTCATAAAATTCGAAAATTAACAAAATTTAGTACAAAAAATGTAATTTTACAAACTAACCTCCTCCGCTTCGGATGAATTTCCACTTTCCATTGACATTTTAAATTTAATTTCAAAAATGTAATATTTTAGGTTGAGAGAATTTGAGAGGAAGAGGGAGAGGAGAGAGAGAGAGGAGAGAGAGGAGAGAGAGGGGCAAGGGTATAAAATGTCTTTTGGGGGGCGACATTAGTAAAAAGGTGGGTGACGTATATCAGTATTGAGGATACACATCTTAACTCAAAATGGTACGTTAATAACTATCTTGAATTATCCATATTTCACATTTTTGTAACTTTTAATAATACTTTTTCTAATGATTATATATATTTATCAATGATAAGAGTATAATACTTATTATCTAGGTAAAAAAATAAAAATAATAGCCAAATATTATCAATTATAGTAGAAAATACACATTTTATGCATAATTTTATATTTATGAATAAATATAAATAAATAATTATTTTTATATTGTTTATAAGTTATAACAACCCTCAAAGTAATAAAACATATCTTTATAATGATTTAAATATACTTACATTTAACTTTATGTGTAATTTAGAAATGCAAGATGGTTATGTGAGTCAAGATGTTTGTCATTTTGCGTCCACTAATATATTAAAGATGCTCCACTACTAAGATATATTTAGTATCTTCTTTCTTTTCTTTTAGATGTTTTAGTTTATTTTTTTTTATTTAACAATTCAACGATCCATTTTAGTCGGTTATACCATGACAATGATCCGAATTTTCCTCAGTTACTTTGCCTGAATTAGCGAACTTTTACTATGAAAGAATAAGATCGATCTGGCTGAATGAAATTTATACCGAGAAACAAATACTGTTAGTGTTTTCTCTTTTTTCTTTTTTTGCAAATTATATTACTTGGTCTTCCCCGTTTTAGAGATTTTTTTCTCCTATACTTCGAAGTGTTTGTGTTCATATCTGCAGAGAGATATTAATCAGTGTATCTCTAATACTTCTACTGGGTAAGCAAATTTTCCAGCTCTAAAGTATTTTATAATATGTTCGCTAAATGTGCCCCTCCACCCCTAATTCTTATTAGGGTGATGATAAGTGTCTTGCCCCAAGACACTCCTTAAATGTCTTCTCCCTTATAAAATCAATACTTATTATCGTTTTTAACCCCAATTTTTTTGACAGATACTATTAATTATCAATTATAAGAAGCTTGAAATGTGTTGGCTACGCCAACAATTAAAATTGACACCCTAACGAATGAACCCCATCCGTTGGGCATATTTTAGACGCTTTTTTGTAAATTTTTAAAAATATAGATAAAAGTGTGATTTTATACAATTTATATATATTATTATAGTTATAGAAGTCAATCATGTAACTTTTTTCCAATTTAATTCACAAATATATAGGTTTTTTATAATGACAAGACACAAAATATGTGTCTTGCACAAGACTTTTATCATTTCCCTTCTTATTATTATTATGAAAAAATTATTCCTATTTAATCAAATAAATCATGAAATAATATTTTGTTTCATTTCTATCCCACGCTTTTGATTCACTTCGATCTGCCCACTTTTAACTTTCAATTCCAAACATATATTTGAAAGTATTGCACAGATATTTTTATAAGAAAATATTTTTCATAAAAATATAGTAATAGTAATTTTGTGTTTGAAATAATCATGTAAGTTGATATAATTAGTAGTCAGAGTTTTTTGCTTTTTGGACCCGGAACTTTGGGGATATTTATTTTCTGGACCTCCATATTTCAAAGTTTATATTTTGGACCCTATTCTTTGTATCCGGCAACAATATGAACCTTATACTTTGTCTCCGACAACAATATAGATCTCTATATTTCAAAGCCATTATCGAATTTTTTTTCTTTCGAAAATTTTCCAGCCGCAACTTCTTCCTCCTCTTCTTGCACGATTTCCAACCCCCATATGAGCATAAATTTGCCAAAAAAGTTACCAAAAGTTACTAAAAATTACCAAAATTTAACTTTTACTCTACTGTGTTTTACCCATGAATTTTACACACCCTTAGTTGTCAAAGTCTGGTCAATTTCAAAACAACAGTTAAAAGAAAGAAAAAAATGATAAAATGTCATATCGGGAAGTTTAAGCAACAATTAGGTCATCGCTGCAGTCAACATAACTTTGGGTCACATTTTTTGGGTCCACAAAGTATAAGATCTAAAATATAAACTTTGAAAATACCCTTAGTAGTCACAGTTTACGAAACTTTGTTCCATGCAACCAACTATTTCCAAGTAAGAGTACTTTATTAAAATGGATTTTTCTTTTCAACTGGCCATATGTATATACTACACCATGATACGTAATCAAATTAATTCTAGCATATGTTTATCACAAAATTAATTACACAAATTAAAATTAAAAGCGCTATGATTATCATATTCAAACAAGTTTTATGACGCAAAATGATAAACATACTCATACTCATCAAAAACTTAAAACATACATTCTGAATAACAAGAAGCGTAGTAGACTAATTAAAACATAATTACTCAGTTCGTCATATATTAGAATAGATAATTAATTAACTCATAATTATATCATACGTGAATCCGACCATTAACATATTATAGAGCAAGTAACTAAAAAAAACTTAGGAAAAAGAGGCCCAACAGTCCATTAAATTTCATTCCCGTATCTCCTCGTCTCTCTTGCACTCCCTCACTCTCTAACCTTTGAGTCTTCTTCCTCCTCGACGGTAGCCATGAGTATCGACCATGGAGCTTGGTAGCCATCATGTTTTTGCTGTCAGGAATTTTTTCATCGCCAGTGGTCGATAACCACTGTGGAAAAACCAAACAAGAAAAATCAATGATGAAGAATAACCGCAACTCACCCATCTATAGATTCTTAATTTCTCTCTTCTTGTCATTAATCTCTAAGGGTCCGTTTGGACCTGAGAAAACAGCATGGAAAAAAAATTATTTTGGAAAATGAAAATCTTTCCTTTGTTTGGATTGAAGAAAAAGGAATGGAAAAAAAGTAGTTAGAAAATTGCATGAAAAATTTGGGGTCACCAAGAATAAAAAAATTTTCCTTTTAAAAATGAAAGGAAATTTGGGAGAAAAATTTTGGATCAAATCCAACCTCTCTCTCCATCATCTCTCGTGCCTCCCTTGACTCTCTCTCTCTCTCTCTCTCTATATATATATCTCTCTCTCTTTTTCTCTCTCTAACTCCTCTCTCTCTCTCTCACTCGTTCAATCTAACACCCTTCTCTCTCTAACTATCTTCTCTCTCTCTCTCTCTCTCTCTCTCGTTATATCTAACGTTCTTCTCTCTCTAACTATCTTCTCTCTCTCTCTCTCTAACACTGTTTTCTCTCTAACTATCTTCTCCCTCTCTCTCCCTCTCTCTCTCTCTCTCTCTAACACTGTTTTCTCTCTGACTATCTTCTCTCTCTCTCTCTAACTCTTCTCTTTCTCTCTCTCTCTCTCTCTCTAACTCTTCTCTTTCTCTCTCTCTCTCTCTCACTCACTCTTTCTCTCTCTCTCTCTCTCTCTCCAAATCACATCATATAATCTAGAAAAATGAAGCTTGACATTTTAAAAGTTTCATACAAATTTTTTTTCCATACATTTTTCTTCGAACCAAACAAAGAAAAGAAAGTTGAATAGAAAATCAATTTTTTTCCTTCAAAATTTTACTTGAACCAAACAAGAGAAAGAAATTTACTTTACCCCAAAAATTTTTTCCTCCTAATTTTTTTTCCATGTGATTTTTTTCCATCCTATTCTCCTAGGTCCAAACGGACCCTAAAAATTATTCTTGCCGTCACAAAGGTCGGTGACCGGCAAGGAGCATGGTGTCATCCACGTGCACAACGCATGTCTCAAGTAGCGATGTGTGATGTACACGCACCTTCAAGTCTTGTTGTTTTAGTTGTTTTCAAGGAAAGTCTTAGATCGTGATTGTTCGGGGTGATGCAAGATAAAGGAACAACCATGCATGAATGTTCTATCAACGACGAGTGACAGACACACGCTACCTCCCTTGCGCCGAATCTGAGGGTAAGCATATATGATTATACTCGAAAATCTTTTTCTATTGGTTTTACGTGAAAACTTAATCTTTGAATTTGCCCAAATAATCATCTGCTACCCTTTTCGGGTTGTTTGCATTTTGGACCCCGAAGTATATGGTAATTTATCTTTTGAACCTTTGGTTTTATTATTTATTTTTTGGACCCTAATGTTTATTGGTTGAATGATAAAGGACCTTAAAGTTTGTAGGTTGAAAAAAAGGTCTGTGTACTGTTTTTTTTTTCTTCCCATATTTGAATTTATATCCTGATTAGCGCCAAACTTCAGGACTAAGGTTAAAACTAATATTAAAATTGTAATACACCTCTCTTATTCATGTGGGAATTAATTAGACCTTGGTTACTTCAGAGTCTAATTAGTTCCGACATGAATAAGCAAGGTGTATTATAACTTTAATGTTAGTTTTTAACCTTAGTCCTGAAGTTTGACACTAATTGGGAGATAAATTCAAACATGGGAAGAAAAAGAAAAACAGTACACGAGCTTTTTTTTCAACCTACAAACTTTAATGTCCTTTTTAATTTAACCCATAAACTTTAGGGTCCAAAAAATAAATAATAAAACCAGGGTTCGAAAAATAAATTACCCTAAATTTCAGGGTCCAAAATACAAAAAAAACGCACCCTTTTTCACCTATCTTATCCCAGTTTGTTCCCAAAAAAGGGACTGTTTTGGGCTTCTTTTTCCTATGCTAGGTTGAATCAATTCCACCATTAAAGTGGGTGTGACATATAAACTCAAGGCCTATTTGGTGAGGCTAACTAGAATGGAATTAGAAACCCTAGAGGTTTCTAATTTCTGAACTTTGTGTTTGGAGCAGACATATTGGAATTGTATTACAATTCTATGGGACATCCTATTCATCCAGATGAGAGGAATTAGATATCTCTCAAATTTGGGGGTATCAAATTACCATTCCTCTAGAATTAGTTGCCTATATTAAAGAAAATGAAAGAGAGTGAAATTAGTCCATATATTCATTTGTTCCCATCCATACCCATCATAGCTTTTCATCTCACATCCAACCCCACTTCCACTATCAACCACATTGCCAATCATCTACTTTTTTTCTTTTCTGGGAAAGCCACCTTCAACCCTATTAACCTTCACCCATTGTCCATCATTGATCTCCAATGTACGTCGCACACCCATCCTTTCTATTTTAGATCTGAGGGGGGGCGAGAGAGAGAGAGAGAGAGAGAGAGAGAGAGAGAGAGAGAGAGAGAGAGAGAGAGAGAGAGAGAAGAGTTTCCGTGGAGGTGGGGATGTATGGTGGCTGAGAGTTAGTTAGTGAGTGAAAATGGGGGAGTTTTACATATGTAAAGAACCAGAGATTGATGGAGATGGAAGTGGGGTATGAAGGTAGGTAATGTGTGGGGATGGATGGATGGATGACAATAATAATAATAATAATAATAATAATAATAATAAGGATTTTTGGACGCTAATCTACTGAACTTTTGAGGTATTGGACAATAATGTACTGAACTTTGACATTGGACAATAATGCACTGAACTTTGAGGGGTGTTGGACCATAATACACCCGAGACAATTTTGATGGTGGCGAACTTGGTGACAATCTTACGTGGCAGACTGAGAAGACGAATATGCTAAATAATATTTAAGTTTGTAACAAGCTACATACGATTGCCACCAAGTTAGCCACTGTCAAAATTATACCGAGTGCGTTATTGTTCAACACCCTCCAAAGTATAGTGTATTATTGTCCAAAGTTAAAGTTCAGTGCATTATTGTCCAATACCCCAAAAGTTAAGTATATTAGCATCCAAACCCCTAATAATAATAATAAGTTTGATTTCATTCCTCTTCTCACCAAGCACTATCAATTTAGGATTATAATTCCATAACCAGCCCCCTAGGATTCTAATTTCATACTCATTTCATTCCTAAATTCTCACCAAACAGGCCCACATCTCTATAGTGTTCGATGGAGATAGACAGGTGGAGGGAAAGAACGCATTGGACGAAGAGCCAAAAAATACAAATTTTGGGCTTGGGTCATGGGGTCTTAATAAAAAAACAAAGTCTAGTGAAGAAAACATGTGAGTAGTCTTGGAAAACAAAATAAACACACAGTTCATCCCGGCATGAATGTACATGTACAATTGATATTCCGGGCTCAATCTTAAGTAAAACACAAAGTTTGTTTCTAGATTGAGATATAAACACAGTTTATTAATCTAGGCATATAAACACACATTTCTTTGTTACTTGAGCATAAGCACACAATTTATAAGATCCGCGAATGAACATATCAATATACTAGGGGCAGTCTATGAACAAATCAAGTGGTCATTAAAGATTAATATAAGCTTATAGTTCAATATTCAGGACTTAAATGTGAACATAAGTTCATCAAAACTGAATAAACACGTAGTTTCTTCACCTTAGGCATAAAAATATGAAGTTAATTAAACTGGTTGGACCTAAACCTGAATTAATTAGGCAAATATTCATTTGAGAACAAGATCAAGCAATTAGGATAGGATGCCACTATAAAGTTGAACGGAAATACCTTAGTGCGGAAGCGGTGGCCAAACCACATTGGGTCAAGGAGGGTCAATTGACCCCCCAACTTTTTTGAAAAAAATTATTTAATTTTGAATTATTTTGATAGTTACAAATAAATATATAATAAATGGCTACAATGCTCATTAAATAGTGAAGTAGCTAAATGGTTGAATCCCTACTCCACTTAAGTGTGTGATAGGTAGTTAGAGATCAGGGGTTCAAAGCCAGCGGACGCAATTGAACCATTTTTTAACTTCCTGCGTGGTTAATTCCTAATTCACTTGAGTGCGCAATTGATACCTAGAGGTGATGGGTTCAATGCTTCATTTCGCAACCCAACTTATTTTTTCTTCCTGCATTCTCAATTGCATAGTCTGCCTGCGATCCTTTGACACCCTACTACCGACTACTACAGTGCCGCAGCAGGCGCTCTTTACTCGCCCTGTCTCTACCCATCCTCGCCGGCGGCCCTCCACTCCCGTTGGTCGGCCGCCACTGCCGCCAACCACTGTCTCGATCCTCATTGTTAATTTACCACATAATTTACCAAATTCTATAAATCAAAGTAATCCTTGAATTGAGATATGTTATTTTGTAAGCTATTATGCTTAAGGATAATTGGATTCTAATAATCCCTACTTTCACCAATTGGACAATGGTGGACCGTACTTTCACTTTGTATTCTGGTGGTCTAAAAAAAAATAAAATTGGATTGTAGTGGTACCAAATCCACCTCCACATTCTTCTTATTTTTTTTCATTCCTACACTATATTGTTTTTGTTTTTTTCGTTGCTGCCCCTAGAAAGTTAATGAATTGTAGTTTCTAAAATATTTTTTTAAATTTATTTTTTGAGACTCCGAATAATTATTATGATTTTTTTAAAAATAATAAAAGTGAAAAAATCATTAAAAAATAGTAAAAAATGAAAAAAAAAATTAGGAGAAACGCTGTAAATTCATTAAAAATCATTGTAAAGTGTTATACTAAGTTTTGAATCAAATGCAACACAAAATCTATGATTCTCTCGAAAATATCCCACTACAATCCAATTTTATTTTTTTCTGGACCACCAGAATACAAAGTGAAAGTACGGTCCACCATTGTCCAATTGGTGAAAGTAGGGATTGTTAGAATCCAATTTTATTTTATTACCTTTTGCTTTCAAAAATTTCTTTTTAACTTTGGTTAAATTTGTATTGAATAATTAATAAATTTGCTAATCTAGTGATGAAATCATAATTCATGAACTAGAATGATTAGGATTTTTGGTTTTATTTTGTTCAGATACTCATAATTCAAATTAACTATAGATTATTTGTTTGATTGATTGATTTCAAATTAAAATATTGTTGCAATGCTTCATTTCGCAACCCAACTTATTTTTTCTTCCTGCGTTCTCAATTGCATAGTCTGCCTGCGATCCTTTGACACCCTACTACCGACTACTACAGTGTCGCAGCAGGCGCTCTTTACTCGCCCTGTCTCTACCCATCCTCGCCGGCGGCCCTCCACTCCCGTTGGTCGGCCGCCACTGCCGCCAACCACTGTCTCGATCCTCATTGTTAATTTACCACATAATTTACCAAATTCTATAAATCAAAGTAATCCTTGAATTGAGATATGTTATTTTGTAAGCTATTATGCTTAAGGATAATTGGATTCTAATAATCCCTACTTTCACCAATTGGACAATGGTGGACCGTACTTTCACTTTGTATTCTGGTGGTCTAAAAAAAAATAAAATTGGATTGTAGTGGTACCAAATCTACCTCCACATTCTTCTTATTTTTTTTCATTCCTACACTATATTGTTTTTGTTTTTTTCGTTGCTGCCCCTAGAAAGTTAATGAATTGTAGTTTCTAAAATATTTTTTTAAATTTATTTTTTGAGACTCCGAATAATTATTTTGATTTTTTTAAAAATAATAAAAGTGAAAAAATCATTAAAAAATAGTAAAAAATGAAAAAAAAAATTAGGAGAAACGCTGTAAATTCATTAAAAATCATTGTAAAGTGTTATACTAAGTTTTGAATCAAATGCAACACAAAATCTATGATTCTCTCGAAAATATCCCACTACAATCCAATTTTATTTTTTTCTGGACCACCAGAATACAAAGTGAAAGTACGGTCCACCATTGTCCAATTGGTGAAAGTAGGGATTGTTAGAATCCAATTTTATTTTATTACCTTTTGCTTTCAAAAATTTCTTTTTAACTTTGGTTAAATTTGTATTGAATAATTAATAAATTTGCTAATCTAGTGATGAAATCATAATTCATGAACTAGAATGATTAGGATTTTTGGTTTTATTTTGTTCAGATACTCATAATTCAAATTAACTATAGATTATTTGTTTGATTGATTGATTTCAAATTAAAATATTGTTGCAAGATATGATTGCGTTATTGTTAGTTGTTGATTTCTACTGATAAAAAATGAATATGTTTTAGCAGAAGTTTTGAATTTATTAAGTTATATCTTTTTTAATTATTTGTCAATTTCAAATGGAAAAATTTTTCAACAAGAGAATGAAGGCATCACATAGTGGAAGTTCTAAGACTCATAACTCGTCATTGCCACAAGAAAGTACACAAAAATTTTCCAGTATATATTTTTGTTTTCATAACTAATATCGATCGTCAAACATTGTGTTAGTTGAATATGTTAAATTCTCATAATTCATTCTTACACAATTTATCTTCTTTATTAAATTTGATCTTGACACCCCTAAGGTTGAATTATGCTTTCGCCACTGTGCGGAAGCGATTAAGATCGAATTGTCTAATCATGTCCCACGTATATTGCAACCTCCTTAAGTCAATCCAACGCCTTAGAATGGTAGCTACAAATTATAGAGTCGCCAAAATGTCAACACCCCAAAACCCCTAACTTTTGACGGTGGTTTCCCAATAAAGAGCAGATTAGATTCCTTGTTATGTGTCTTTTATACTCCCATGTAGGTGACTTACATATATACTCTTATATCTAATAGGAGTTTGACTCAGTTAGGAAGTTCTTTCCTAAGCTTGTTATAATTTCATGTTATCAAGAACTTTATTTTAGATAAATATGAGTTAATTAATTATCTACTAAATGGCTATTATCAACTAACAATATGCAATTAGGTCCTATCAGCACCTTTTCTATAGTTTGTTGGAATAAGCAATAGGTAGAATACTTTGGATAGTAGATCAGATAGCCTATCAAGGGCTTGATTTCTTTACCTAATTTTGGTAGTGTTTATTCCATAATAAATCGATTATTGGTTTTATAAGACTTATTTTGAATACTTTTTCAATCTTTTTGTCTGAGTTATTAGTAACTTATTCCATGCATATTTACCAAAGTTATTCAAAACAATTTTTTCTAAACAACTACGGGGAAAAGAACATGCCCAAACCAAAAATTATGATTTCGTATGTAGTAAAGCTAATTCAAGAATAAAAATTATTAACGCCGATTCATTATTCGGTTCTAATTATCTATTTATGTTATATAACAAAGGAAGACAATAATTTTGTATAATTTTTTTTGAAAGGAAATATGACTTGGGCAAGACATGCAATTTTATTCTTCATTGCTTTTTCTATGATATGATGATTTTAACTATATAAGACAATTAACTGCTATAGTATTCTATGACTTAATTAATTGTGAAAATCAAAGACTGCTCTCATGAACACTTGTCCAAAAACTACTCTAGAGAATCTGAAAATCAAAGGTGTTTGTTAAGACATTTTGCAAAATCCAATGAAGTGATAATTTAGTTAAGACACCCCAATTGACATAATACAAGAATCTGAAAAGGCAATAAGAGACAATAATACAGTATTGTTATCACCTGAAACTCTTCAATTGAATCTTCTTGATACGTCCTGCTTTAGGTTAAAACAGTTCTCAACTTCTTTTACATACAATTATGTGATTCACTAGAAAATAGAAATTGTTCTTTAAACCTATAGATAACACTAACAAAGCACAACATAAAGCAACTTTGTTGGCCAAGTAAATACATAACATTTGAGTCATCCTCAAAACACTTCGAACAGTCCGACAATATACTTAGCATATGCAGTGCGATAAGCCTTCCGTTTATGGGCTACAAGATGACCCCGTTCAATTCTACCTTCTCTCGAAAAGCCTAGAGAATGACATTTTTTGTTTAACTCCCGGCCTACGTGAGGATACGTCACAATTTTTCAAATCTAATGATCCAGATGAATTCAATAGTCTTTTTTTATGGGAATAGTCGGGTTTTGTGCTTTTTGGACCCTGAACTTTGGGTGTATTTATTTTCTGAACCCCCATATTTCAAAGTTTATATTTTGGACCATGTACTTTGTCTCCAGCAACAATATGGATCATATACTTTGTCTCCGGCAACAATATGGACCCCCATATTTCAAAGCCATTATCGAATTTTTTTTCTTTCGAAAATTTTCTAGTCGCAACTTCTTATTCCTCTTCTTGCACGATTTCCAACCCCATATGAGCATAAATTTGCCAAAAAAGTTACCAAAAGTTAACAAAATTTAACTTTTATCCTCTGCATTTTATCCATGAATTTTACACAACCTTAGCTGTCAAAGTCTGGTCAATTTCAAAACAACACTCAAAAGAAGGAAAAATTGATAAAATGCTATATCGGGAAGATTAGGGAACAATTAGGTCATCGCCGGAGTCAAACATAACTTTGGGCCACATTTTTTGGGTCCACAAAGTATAGGGTCCAAAATATAAACTTTGAAATATGGGGGTCTAGAAAATAAATACCCCTAAAGTTCGGGGTCCAAATGGGAATGGAGTATAAAGACTTTCTTGCAGTAATTTTTACAGACAGGAAGGAAGACGAAAACGTGGGATTTTTTGAGACATGGATTGCGATCAAATTTGATGATGATGATTTGGCAGTACCCTTGAAATGGGAGCATTTGTTCACAATAGGACCAATCTCATCATACGATGGCTTATGGTTTAATGGTTTTTTATTTGACGGTGATATGGTGCTTAAAATACAAGGAGGACCAGGTGCAAGTAATACATTAGCAGGGCACGAGTGTGTCATCTACAATCCTACCACCCGGACTATGAAGAGCTTGGGAGTGGGATTGGCTAGTTGTTTAATTTACGTGGAAAGTTTATTTTCATTTAAAAAAATAATGAGCATATCATGAATTAGATGTGCGCCACTTATGCGCTCAATACTGCACATTTAATTTTAACCATGTACATTTATAACTGAAATTTTAGTAATAAATTGACAATTTTAAATAGTCTAAGAAGTAACACGTGCTCACACATACATACATACATATATACATTCATGTCATTAAAATCGAATCATTTGATCTCCTAAATTATTACGTGGTGATTAAAAGGTAATAATTTTGAAAAATAACCTGTCATTTGGCAAGTTTGACTAGATTTAATATTTGATACGTTACTATATATGCGAAACAAGAATTAAAAAAGAAAATTAAGAAACTAAAAGTTAAATTATTGCCTACTTACTCAACAACCTTCACCGCCAAGGAAATGATAGAGTATGCATACCTTAAACAACCGTGAATGGTTTTGGAGATGTGGACATTAATTTAACTTTTAGTTTTTATATTTTCCTTTTTTATTCTAGTTTGCACGTTTAATATAGTCTCTGGCTTGAAATATAGCCAAACTCACTTGATGACAGGTTACTTTTCAAATTTGTCATCTTTTAATTCACTACCTGGTAGTATAGAGGGCACAAATAATTCAATTTCAAATATGAGGTGCTAAAAAGTTCAGCTGTCAAACCTCGAGGTACACCATAGGTGGTAATTGATCACAAAAATGTATTTAATAATAATGGTGAAGTGTATGAAATTTCAACTCTAAATAACATATGCATGCAACTTTGTAATTGCACTTAAAGGAAGGGATATACATGTAATAAAAATTGTACACACACATACGCACGCGCATAAACTCGTCCACCCACACACATATGTATATTGATACGCCGCAAGTGCACGGGTGCTCGTGTAGCAAGTATCAAGGCCACGGGCATGACCAAAGTAGTCACGTGTTTGACCCTATACTCGACAGGGTAGCCGCAGGAGTGACGAGGCATGTCATGGTCGCAATAGCCTTGATGCAAAAAGGAGTCACAGTCTTGACCTGAGGAGGCCAGGTCACGACCATGACCTGCTTTTGGTCCATTATTCACGATCTTCACAAAAACTAAGGCATGGAAGTAAAGTCAACGCCACTATCGTGACCAGGGTATTCACGCTTTTACCCCTAAATAAACCTCCAGCCAAAATAGTAACAGTTGAAAGTCATGGTCGTTGCTTAGTCACACCCATGATCTCTTGCTGAACACCAAGCTAAGGACACACTTTTCATCCAAAAGGTTACCACGTTGATCCCTCCGTTATTTGTGCCGATTAGTGAGAATATTAAAGAGGCTCCTGGCCACTTCAAAGGAGGGTCGAGACCAACTCGGAAGGTCTCGGATTGTTGCAATATTGGATCTCTGTAGACATAGGTGGTGTGCCTCTTTGCCAAAGTTAGAAGGTTGACATATGGACCTTGAACCCTTTTAGGTGGGTTTAAGAATCAGAAATGTGCCCTTTCCTGCTTTCCTCTTCAGTCTTTCGGATGGGGAGGATTGTTGAGGTCTGGGGACTTGAGCTTTAAAAACATTGCTAGGTAGAGCTAGGGGAAGAACATCTGACTCATCAACCTCGTGAAAAGCATGAATTTCAGTCTCTTCAAAAGACCTTGCCACGACAATCAAGCCTTTGTATTCATCATTATGAACAGCCCTCCTAAAGTTATCTTTCAAAAGCAACCCACAAATGACAAACTGAAACTCTACCCCATTTTCTACCCCCTTCTCCTTAACATATGATTCATCTCAATAAAAGAATAATAATCAATATCAATTTCATGCACCGCAATTACATCTTCTACATTCCCATCAAACCTAAATTTAAGTTCATCCGCAAACTTTCCTCTAAAATGTAGTGTTAGCTTAACTGAATCCATTTACCGATTAGCACAATTCACAAAAGACAAAACCTAAATGTAAATTTTATTCTACAATTTTCAACCTCTGCCATTATTCCCCTAAAAATTCCAAAAAAAAAACAAAAAAAAAACTTTCACTTAACTTTTCCTTCAACCTTTGCAATGATTCCGCGGAAGACTTTCTTCACCAAGATTGCTTCCTTTAATTTTTCAACTTCTACAATTATCACGTCAAAGATTGTCCTCAGCACAGCAATCGCGCACAGTAAAGGCACAATCTACAATCGTCCTTCCGTCGAGATTCCAGAGCTAGCGTTCAAATTTTTTCCCTTTCTTCCTTTTCGCAGTGCATAGCGGTTAAAGTGAAGTGAGACTTGAGAGAGAGAGAACAATAACTTAGGGTGGGCAAAATTTTTTCCTCATTCTTATTATCAAGCGTTGAGAGAGAGAGAGAGAGAGAAGGGGGTGGGCATGTGGTTTTTTTTTGGGTGATTTGGCATCCACGTAACAAGTTAACACATGCTATCTCAGTCAAACACACTCCTACTAGTACATGTCAACTTTCCATCGAGTCATCGCCCCTTGACTCGGTGGTGTCTCGCTAGAATACAATTTTTTATTTTTGAGACCACCAAAATATATTAAAAGAATGAAAGGACTAATGGCATACAAAAAGATGAAAGTAGAAACCACCAGAATCCAACTTTTCTAATTATTATAGGTAACTTCGGTCCATATTTCATTTTATTGATATCAATGTCATGGGCATTTTCATTAATTATTAACTTTTTACTCTCATTCTTGTAGACATTCATTCATGGTACATAATTTAACAATTGAAAATAATATGAGTCTTGGAGCAAGACATCTTTTTAAGTGTCTTGCTCTATCATCAAAACCATATTATTATATATATATTAAATTGAAATAAAATGATTTGACTAAATTTTATAACTATAATATATATTACATATACAACAACAACAACGATCCACATTGTAGTCCCACTGACGCAGGGTCTGACGGGAGCCAAATGTAGCCAACCTTCCCCCCATGCACAACAGTACATGACGAGGCGGATCCCGGCAGACCTATAAAAGAGAAATTTCGAAAACCGGAAGAGGAACAACGAGAAGAAGTGAGTAATAATCTCAAGGGGAGAGATAAAGATTTAGACCCGTATGCTTTGTCGGGGTGCAATTGCATAATGAACTAAGGCTTTCTTGAAAACACATGCAAAGCAAACACAAGAGAATCAATTCAAAAGGAGAATGAGTAGAGATACTACTAAAATGAAAAGGAACACTTCATTGCTTAGCTTTTGGACAAATATTACATGTAGAATTATCATTCTGAATATATATATATATATATATATATATATATATATATATATATATATGTATGTATGTATGTATATGTGTGTGTAGAAAAGAAAGAAAGAAAGAAAAATAACAACAAACTAACTCTAACAATTGTTTAAATTACATTTTTATTTTTCATTTTATTTTGTCAGATTTGAAACAAATATTTGAACAGTTGGTTTTCGCTCGAAATATTGCACTCGAGATTTCCAAGTTTTCTAGCAATGTCCTTTCATCACCCTTTAACAATAAGAAACGGACATAGTAATTTATAAGAACCCTTACTCTTGGTGGTACCAAGCCATTTTCCTTTTTTACATGCTTTATCTCCCACAATTTAAGGTGATCAACACTTAAATATTTGTGGTGATAAAAAAAAGAAAAAGAAAAAAAGCATAAAGTTATGGGTTGTAGTTAAGATTCATTAATCTTGATCGCAAAAAAAAAAAAAAAAATCAACAAGGAAGAAAGAAAACTTTCCACATTCTTCTAATTATTTTTTCCATCAGTTTAAGAATAGCATTTGTTCTTGAAATTTTGCTTTTAATTCATGACATATCTCTATCAGTTCGGTAAGTACATTCTCAAAATCTGGGTAAAAATGCAATGTTGTATTTTATAAATAAGTTTAGTTTCTATTATATATGGATTATTGTTAGAAACCATCAAACGGTGTGTAAAAATTACATAAATGAAGCAAAAAATTGAGAATAGGAAAAATCACATATATATTAGTTATTCATTTTGGAGAAATAAGCAAAAGTTAAAGGGTTGCAATCTTATTGCTAAATCTCTCTTCGGGTAACAGTAACAGCTTTAAGAATTAAATGATATCATTTTGGTCGAAAATAGATTGAACGTCAATGTGTCCTAAAGGGGCGCCTTGAAATGTCAAACAACAACATGACATCTACTATAATAGAATATTTAAAGTATATATCTATCAGCCTCTATATCTAGATGCTCACAGATCTTGTGTTAGCAGCATTAGTTGATCAATTGGATTCCACAATTTTGTAGCCTTCAATCTTTTTTCTATCCATGCATAATGTAACTAATCGGTATATGATGTAAAGTATTGAGTTTCAATTTGGTTGACTATGCAGACAAAACCAAATACGATTACGGTTTTCTTTCCACAAGTCAAGAAGTATACAAAAAATGGAAATAAATTAAAAAGGAAGTGAAGTTGAGGGTCAAATAGATTAATTAACACCATGGAAGCGAAGAGCGACTTTTCTATAGACGTGCTAGAGGAAATATTGGTGAGACTAACTGTGAGAAAACTTTTGCAATTACGATGTCTTAGTAAATGCTGGTGTTCCTTTATTGATAAGCATAGTTTCATGTCAAAGCATTACCAAGTTCAATGTGCAATGTTGAAACAACAAGGTCGCGTAGCTGTTTTTGCAGATCATCCATCAGTGTTTGGCCAACATGATCCAGTTCACTTGTATCTTGTCTCTAAAGCATTTGAGGACATTGTTTTATGTATAACTCCTAATCTACATCGAGATAGTGCACCTTATTTCACTGACAACCGAGAATGGTTCAACACCCTTTGTTGCATGGGTGGTGTAAACGGAATCACTCTCCTACATTGGGAAGATGAGAATCTGGGTTTATGGAATCCAACTAGAAGAGAATTTAGGGTTCTTCCCCGTGCTCGCCCTAATAAACCAGATAATGTAATTGAACGCATGGCTATCTTCATTGGTATGGGGTTTGATCCGAAATCAAAGGATATTAAGATTTTTAGACAAATGGACTGGCTTGTTAGACAAGACGATGATTGGGAAACCACTGTCATAAATGAAATGTACTCGGTAAGAGCCAATTCATGGAAGAATGTAAATTTACCATGGGATTCTCTTGTCATGTTTGATGCTACTTGGGATGGATATTTCAATGGTGTTTATTATTGAACAACCAATGAGATGGATAATAATACCTGCAACACGATACGCATATGGTTTCTTTGCTTTAATTTTAATACGGAGGTTTTTAAGCTTATTGACCCACCACCACCGGGTTGTCAGGATGGGCCTAAGCCAGAATGGCATATTAGCAAATACATGGATTGTCTCGCAGTAGTTTTTATGGTTGACGGTTGTCAAGAAAATGAGATCCTCTTTGATGTTTGGATTATGGACAAATTTGACGATGAAGGTTTTGCGATATCTTCAGGATGGCAACGCTTGATAACAGTTGGACCCGTTCCACCATTTGATGGTTTATGGTTTACTGGTTTTCTAGACAGTGATTTATTGTTCACCTCCAAAGGCGGAGAAGGTGCAAGTACTACATTAACAGGCGATTGTGAGACTTCTATCTATAGCCCTACTACTCGTACATTCAAGAGACTTGGTGTAGGACTTTGTACTTGTCCAAATTATGTAGAGAGCTTGTTTCCTTTATCAATCAAAACTTAAATTATACGTCATCATTTTTTGAGGCAATTCTGTTATAGCAATTGTGCACACTATGCTTGAGGGCAACTCTTACATGGAATTCTTGAATTACCAATCTACATCCCCTAATTAGTTAAATTTAAAAATAAATTTATTAATAACTTGTTAGTATTGCATCAAAATTTATAAATTTGTTAGTATTACTGCAAAATTATCAATATCGACAAACATGTTAACTTGTTACAAAATTTTATGATTTGATAAGTTAACTTTGGTAATCTTGATTATGGTAACCTAATAAGTCCTCACATATAATTTGCACCAAGTAGAGTATCATTGGGTACCTTCGTTATTTTTGCTAGCTTTCCTTATATTTTGCATCTTTTATTGGCATAGGTTTTTATTTAATTCAATGTACTAGGATTAGAATTTTCCCTAATTAAAAGCGTTCAAATAGGCTTTTTGTATTGCCTTCGGAGACTTCTTTATATATATACTAGACTTTAAACCTGTGCGTTGCACGGGACACGATTAAATTATATATTTAATAAAAAAATATTTAATTCATTAATTTATTATTAAAAAAAATTCTCCATTTATTATTTAAAAATTGTTATTTTGTTGAATATTTTATTTTTTTTATGAATAAAATGAATGTCATCGTAATTCATAGGGTTGAATACATGGTTTGAGTCTTATTATAGGTTTCTTCCTTTTGGATAGAAAAAGCCATATATGAAGATTAAACTAATGAAAATGTCAGTTATTATGGTTTCTTCTAACTATGTATATTGGCGGGCGGGCGGTGAGGACCCCTAATGCAAGGTTGTTTGCATTTTATTAGCATATTTTATTTGTAATAAATTTGTATTATTCCTGTTTTTCTTATTTGAAAAATGTACTAAATCCAATATTATGTAAGTAATATTATAATTATAAAATACTTAATATTAAGAGATCTCTTTAAACGACCCATTCAAAATATTTGTTTGAAATATTATATATTGTTTATTTGTTGTGTTTCAATTTATTTTTCCCAAAACGTTTATATCAAATAGAAGGATAACAAAGTTTGCTTTTTTGTTCAATGGTAAATGTACTGTCATACAATATTCTAGCTTGCATTTGATTTAAACAAAATTTCCATCATCCTAAATGAAAATTATAGAATCTTCCATTAAAAAGTTTACAACACTACACGATGAAATATAATTTTTTTTAATTGAGTGAAGTAAATTAATATACATACGTATATACATGTGTATATATATTCAATATATTAGGATGAATTTAATGAAAAAAATTAGTATAACACTTAAATTAAATACAATCAGTTATATATATCAAATCTAAAAAATTTACATATAATAAAGTAATTAATTAATATCTACAAACAAAAAGTAAAAAACAACTAAAACATATTAAAAATAATGCAAAATAATGTAAAGGTGGATATATAATAATGAAAAGAAATTAATAAAAAGCAAAATTATGTTAAAATACGCATGGTAACATGTTATTAAAAGAAGAAATACCTTCACTGCTCCAGTCATTTCTCTCTATGCGACAATGTATTGGATTGTTTTGATAGAGACTTTAAAACAATTTGTAAAGAAGTTTTGCACTCAAAACTGAACTAACAATAATCTAAAAGGACACAATTGAGTTAGCAATACTACAATTTATATTGTAATTTATAGCTTGAGAATGCTTATTCATCCAAACGACATATCAATTACAGAAATAATTTTCAATACACAATCATTTAAAGTACATAACTGACAGTTGAAGAAAATTAAATTGGAATGAATGAATTTTAAAACAGAAAGGTTATGAAGATCTTCATTCTAGTGAAATAGCCTAACCCTACGTACGTGGAGTATAAATGAAGAAATAGGTCTATAATTTTTTATTTATTTTTTTGGTTCTTAGAGCTAGGTCTTTAATTATAGTATTGTATTAATTTTCTTTTAATGAACGGTAATTAAGGATTAATAATAATAGTTTTCAAGAAAAAAAAGTAAACATTAACAAATTTTAGTTTTCTGAAAATGCCCTTATAAAAATTCACATATTTCGACCCTCACCCTTTGTACCCAATATATATATATATATATATATATATATATATATATATATATATATATATATATAAGTATGGCCATAGAAAACTAAGATAACATCAATGATTTATGTTCTATCAAAAGATTAGGGAAAAAAAAATCTTCTTGCCCTCGTCGAAACGGCTTTGTCAATGTTTCATTATATGAGTCGTAGTAGCGAATAGTTCTCCAAGAATCGGTGGAGAGTGTATAGACTTTGGCATGCCAACGAATCTGGTCACCAGTATCATCATGAGACCATTGTGAAACGACCACCACCTTGAAATCATTTGTCTTGTCATCATAGCCGAACCCAATCTGTAAGCTCAATGGCCATTTTGAAGCAAGACCATTGTCATCGGGATTCCATTGCCCACCTATTAATCGGGAAGCAAAGGGGAATGAAACAAATGGTAAAATGTGTTTGTACTCTCGTGTAGCAGGATTCCAAAGTACCAAGTTACCAAGCCACCTTTCAATGAGCACATTAAATATGCAATATATACCATTTGCAGGGCCGAAAACACCAACTGCTCTGTGGAAGTCACTCTGATTTTTTACACCTTCATCAAGAAATGGCGGCCAGTCTACATCTTTCATTTTTTCAATTACTTGATCATCAAATACATATATAACATGAGTTTGGGTAATTGGATTTCTGTGGTAACAAAGTAACTTACTAGTATTGTTCACATTGGAAATATGAGAATAACGATCAATAAATGATGACTTCAGAATTAAAAATCGCCAATTTTTACAAACACATTTGAATCGTAAAAGGGATTTAACCTGTAATTTCAACATAATCTCAGTATGTAGTTCCTTAGGTAATATTGATTCCCCCTCCATCTCCAACAACAGGAGAATATGAGGTACAGACAAACAAAGGGAAAAGAGGTGTCTGCAAGAGTTATGAGATGAATCTCAAGTAATATCAAATGCAGTAATTAGGAAGACATCATAAAAAGAAACATAATCTACCCAATAGTTATAGGGAAAAGAAAAGGGAAAAAAAAAAAAGAAAGCTATCCCAACGAAAGCTTTATTTTTTTAAGAAAAATATCACTTTTGGTGTAGAATGATGTCCGAGTTTAGTTACAATTGTAACCTTTCGAGAGTATTCTGATAATAGGCATTGTGGTTTTTTCTTTCTTTTGAAAAATTCAAATTTGCATGAATTTTTTATGGAAAGAAGATTGCAATGGTAGATCAAACATTGATGTGACCTAGATCCATCCAAAAGCTTTGGATTATGAACACAATTTTCTTGGGAAAACCTGAACAAAACAACCCTAAATAAACTTGCGAATTAGTTAAACAAACCTGGCTCGAAAAATGTATTCTTTTCATCGAATTCAATTTTAATTTGTGTTTTCGAATTGTGATTCAGATCATTAAAGTAAAAGTGCAATTCAGCTACATGTGTATATATATATATATATATATATATATATATATATATATATATATATATATATATATATATATATATATATATATATTATTTCCTTGATTTAAGTCAAAATATATACAAATAATTGATCAACATAAGAAGATAATTGTAAATTTAGTATATATTAAACAAATTAGGGTGTTTAGAGAGAAATTTTTTTCCAAGAAATTAGTATAAATGTGTCACATGCATAAAGCTTTGTGTGACACTTGCATTTGAAAGTGAAGCCGCTACCCTTTCTCAACTTTTAACTAGCCATACTAGTGTCATAAAGAGTGTTTGCCTTCTATCCCAAGATGATTAAAATTATAAAGGAAATGATATACATAATTCGAGGCATAAACTTCTTAATTAGTCTCTTGAATTCTTATCATGTTGGTGTTGAAGATTCATGAACATAGAGGCAATGATCACTCCATAATAATCTTTTTAAAAAAAATGAAGTAAATACATTTTTGGACATTATTATAAACGAGGTCACTAGCAAGCATTACCTCATCAAAGTTTTCATGTCATTGTTTGGTGTTTGCTTCATTCTATACATTGAATTCATTAATCTACCAAATTTCCTTTCATTTCTCGTAACTACAAATCCTCGTAGCTGCTCATATAGATTTCTTCATTGAGATGTCCATTTAGTTAGGTTTCCATTACACCCATTTGATATATACACAACCCATATATTGATACTAAGACTATGAATGTCCTAATTTGTTCCTCCTTTTATAAGTAAAACCTTTAACTACAAGTATTGCCTTAAAATTATGTATAAAGCTCTATTCCTTTACCTTCTAAAACCTTTAGAACTCAAGTATTGTTTGCCAATATCAAGTTCATTCATTGTCTAATCCTTCTTTCTATACCTAATCTCTAAAAGTCATCGGGGTCCACCTCGCTTCAAGTTCTCAGGCCCTCTATCTAATTCTGAGCTCGTAAGCTTCTTCTTCTACCAAGAGAATGTCTTTCTTTCGGTAGCTATTTCCCTATATCCTATTCTTTACACTTTTCTTTAAAAATAACTTTACCCATTTTTTAACTGCCAAACACCTAAAAATGAAAATTTCTCCTCACCAAACATACAGATTCATGAACATAGAGGCAGTGATCACTCCATAATAATCTTTTAAAAAAAATTGAAGTAAATACATTTTTGGACATTATTATAAATGAGGTCACTAGCAAGAATTACCTCATCAAAGCTTTCATGTCATTGTTTGGTGTTTGCTTCATTCTATACATTGAATTCATTTAACTACCAAATTTCCTTTCATTTCTCGTAACTACAAATCCTCCTAGCTGCTCCATATAGATTTCTTCATTGAGATCTCTATTTAGTTAGGTTTCCATTACACCCATTTGATATATACACAACCCATATATTGATACTAAGACTATGAATGCCCTAATTTGTTACTCTTTTTATAAGTAAAACCTTTAGGGGGCGTTTGGTTAAGAAACTTTCCCGAGAAAGTTTCTAAACTTTTCCAAGTTAAAAAATTTTCCCATGTTTGGTTAAGAAACTTTCCCGGGGAAGTTTTCATGTGGGACCCATAGTTTCCCTCATATACTCAGTAAAAAGTTTCCCAAGGGGGGCTAGGAAAAGTCTTTCATGGGAAAGTCTTTCCCGAGAAATAATCAAACGCCCCCTTAATTACAAGTATTGCCTTAAAATTATGTATAAAGCTCTATTCCTTTACCTTCTAAAACCTTTAGAACCCAAGTATTGTTTGCCAATATTAAGTTCATTCATTGTCTATTCCTTCTTTCTATACCTAATCTCTAAAAGCCATTGGGGTCCACTTCGCTTCGAGTTCTCAGGCCCTCTACCTAATTCTGAGCTCGTAAGCTTCTTCTTCTACCAAGATAATGCCTTTCTTTCGGTAGCTATTTCCCTATAAGTTTTTGGATCCTATTCTATACACTTTTCTTTAAAATAACTTTACCCAATTTTTGACTGCCAAACACCTAAAAATGAAAATTCCTCCTCGCCAAACACACCCCCAGTTTCAACCTGGCTTAGGTTTTATCTATGGTTTCCCCTAAACCCTAACATAATTACCTAAAAAATGGGAGTAGGTGCAAGTGAGAATTTCAGTGAAATCATTTATCGATCTAATATGGAGTAAAACCCAACACACCAATGCCAAGCAGCAAACCACTACAGTAACCAGGTTCTGAATTTTGATGAGGTATTACACAAATGGCTCGCAAACAAGAGGGGAGAGCTGACGTCTTTCATGTAATAACCAATGTAAAAGCTGAATATGAGAATATACCAAACACTTGAAACATAGTTGTTGTTACAAAGCTATGTGATTCATCCAATAGTTTTATAAAACTGGGAATTGGGATTTCATCCAATATTATGAATCACTGACTTGTTTCAGTGTTGGCATTGATTCTCCAGCCAAGAAAGACTCAATGAGTGTGAGAGCAGCCTTTGGTTGATGTAATGGAACTTCATGGCCTGCTCCCCTCACCACAACAAATGTAAGCCCTTTATATTCTTGTGTCCACCCTGCAACCTGTGACATCAAAACCAAGCTTATTCAAAACAAGATGATGTCTTAGAAGATGTCAATGCCTAATGATGTCTAAAAGTAGCCTACACTAGCCAAAGTTAGGCTTACTTCAAACTCATTCACACTAAGAAAATTTAAGCCTCACTTAGACCACCACTAACATGAGTGAATTACCTGTCCATCATCATGCCAAGCATGCCACGGCTTCGTTGTTGAAAGCTTAAGAGCATTAATATTGTGTCTTGTCGAGGTAACAGGGATTACAGCATCAGTGTCTCCGCTGTCACAAGCAGTAATCAGCCATAAGAGAGACTTAAAACAGGTCCATACATCCATGGTTTACCAAGAACACATAAGAAGATGGTGATCTTGATCTATGCTTTCATTTGAAAGCATCCCATTCTCAACCAGAAACTGGTCAATCATTGACAACAGACAAACCAAATCCCAACTTGAGATGACTTCTTAGTAAAAGTCACCACTATAACACGAAATGCTTATGATTGTTGCTAATCAATACTTGAGTGATAACAGGGAATCAAAACACAGCTATAAACTTTTCTGTTTCATCGACTGTTTTTCCTAGCGGTGTTCTATAAGCACTCATTCAAAAAGGCACTAGTGAAATGCTTTGATCAACTGTATCCCATGATATAGCAGCGAACATTCATGGAACATCAATTTATTGTAGTTGAATTTCTGCTGCAAATAAAAAGAACAAATATGTACTCCAGAGAAAATGATGTCTATTTTAATGCTACAACCGAACTTGTAAGTTATAACCCCTAATAACCTTATTAACTACATCATTATCACTTCTTTGCCCATATAAATTAAAGGATTTCTACATGGATTCAAAACACATCCTTTTGCAATGTAACAACAACACTGGAGCGGTTTTGAAGCTATACAAACTTCAGTTTCAGCCCATACAAGCCTTGCTATGGAATGTTAATGCTACATTAGAGTGATTTTAAAATAACCTAAACTGTATTTTGAACCCAATCATTCATACGACTTCTTCAAATAAGATTTGAACTCAGAAAAGCATGATTGGGAAATCCTCAGGTTAATGATTTCCCATTCAATGTTCAATCAAAACACTCCTCCCTTTGGTTGGTAAGTGAGACCCTTCAACATGGGCATAATACAAAACAACCAAGGACAGAGAGAGAGACACACACACACACACACACACACAGAGGGGCATAAGAATAAGATAGAATTGGGAGATGAAAAACCTGAACATCCAAATCTGCAGGCCAGCACTAATAAGTTCCCGGTATACGTCAAGGACTGAGCGAGCAGAATCTGTCCAATTGCTGTTCACCACATCACTGCAAGGCACAAAAGGGAAATATAAATGCAGCTTAACTTGCCCATGAGGTCTTTGTCTGTATGATTGTAAAACCTTTAATACATTATGTCCTAGGCCCAATCTACCTTCACCCTTTGTACGTGAATGCATTATACTACCCTTTGTAGCTCATTTAAAGCCAAAAAAATAGAGGCCAATGTATGTTTCAAGGGAATTAGGCCTCTTCCTTTCAATTCATTTTATAATAACCAAAATGAACCAACTTTATCAGATCGTATATCTACTTCACTGAACTTGTCTGGAACCAAGCATAAACTTATCTGTGCTTCTTTGAATCATCTAATACTGACCTTACTTATGCTGCATCAGTTCAGCAGAAATTTAAACTTATTTTATTACAGGTAACTCATTTCAATTTATTTTGCCAACTGAACCAATCTCAACTTATTAATCTGGAAACATGACTTCAGGTGCAGGAATGGCATTTTAAAGTAATCACTAAGATTTCACCCTCATATTTCTGTACAGGTTAAACCATACAAAGTAGTGAGAAAATAAAACAGTGACATAAGAATGATACACAAAAGAAAAATAAACCACAAAATACAATGCACAGAACAAAGTGAGAGGAAATGATATCTGGTTTCATGGTTACTGAATAATAGTCACATCAACAGAGAAATTCAAGCATATGGCACCGCAGTCAAATTACGAGATAACATGAATGCTAAAGAAAGAAATGGCCTATATGCAGAGTCCAACAAGAACACCCCCCACCCCCCCACCCCCACCCCAAAAAAAAAAAAAAATAGCATCACATGTAGGAACTCATACAATAGGACAAGAAATAGGACGTAGCAAATTAGAAAGGCAAAGAAATAAGAGAACATATATTAGATTCAACTGTGTATGCATGACCGAGTTAATAGTACACAAATTCAGTTTTCATATTAATTTTTTTCCAAATGCATTTAAACACCTATTCAAATGAAATGTTTCAAACATGTCAATAAAGTATGCACACATAAGATCCCTAAAACTTGTGGCATTAAGTACACACAATGCATGATGATGATGCACATCCATGAACAAAGATGAAAGACTCTGCAATGCTGAATCACATAAGGCTATTCAATGTGTGTATCGCATATAGCATCAGCATCAAATTAGACTGAAGCCATCCCAGGAGATTCTATTCCAAGAAGACAAGTTAACTAAAATTTTTCTGAAACACCACCTGCAAGTCTCCCAAGTTGCAGGAGCAAACTGTGGATTAACATGAAGTGCCTTCTGAACTTCTGGCAAGTTGAAGTATGCAACTGAATGTTTCTCTGTGCAAGGGTCGTATTCTTCGTTGACATGACCGATCACCTGACAGACGACTTACCACCCATCAACATATAGAAGACATACTATTGACAAATTACAAAGAAGATTCAGATGCTCTATCTATAAGCAACTATAACAAAACTACATGTTTTAGCTCAACAACAAAAGGATGACACACTTCTAAATTATCGGATCCATAGATTTGGAATAAGAAAAGAGAAAAGTGAATGAACCCCAAGCACAAGCCTTATCAAAACCTTTTAAACTAGATGCAAAGTTAGTGAACCCATTTAGCTATAAGCGTAAGACATAACATATGTGTATGTTTTAACTCATTTGGAAGAGTAGCTGAAGCAGGGAGCAATTCCTGACAACATATATGCTCAAATTTATCCCTATATATGGTTCACTATGTCAGGGGTAATAAGGTGGTGCTGAATAGAAGAAAATCTGGTACCACATAGAAAACACTATGAGAGACAGCTCAGATAGACAGATACCTCCAGGAAGAAAGTGATTCCATACATGTGGAGGACCTGTTTTAGTCTAGAAGTGGATATCTTACACCCTCTAGGAACAGGAATGTGTTGAAAATTAGGTGAGCAAGTCTAGTGAAGAAAAGAACCATTACATCAAGAGTTTAAAAGAGTAGAAAGATGTTATGTCCCATATATGCCATTAAAGTCCCCTCATATATGCCTATGATGCCAACCATAACATACCTATTACCTCAACACCATATGCCTATAAAAAATACAGGAAGCTTCCTACACTAGCACTCCTTAGGCTACCTAACCCATTCCCTCTTGACCTCTTCTAGTGCCCCTTTGATTGCATAGATACAATGCACATATGAAAACATCTCTCATTATTGATTCACTATAATCTGTCATTCCCTCTTTTGGCCTCATCAACCAAATACTGCACTTCCTTGTCCACAAGAGTGTAAACACCACCCCTATCCCTAAGCATTTTTGCATACTATATAACTAATCAAGCTACTCAACTTTAATGGGGAATATGATGCTACTTGTGGTTCCTGTGCTGTGATTTTATTCTTTTTCATTTGCTATTGTTCCTTCAAACTTGATACTACTGTCTGTGCTGCTGGCACGGCTGTGGCCTACCCCTGACAAACTTAAGCCCCCGATTGGAGGAAGTTCAAATATCATACATGGTATCTCACTGCAACAATAAGGTTCTTGTATTTGGTCATTTATTGAATTCTTGCTTGATTATGGATTTTTGATGGTTGGTTGTTAATTAAGATGCTTGAGGCACATCAAGCAATAAACCTTCAAACAAAGTTTTGCAGACGTGATATTACTGAACACAAAAGAAGAACTGAATCAGTACTCACGGAAATAACACTTGGAGCTTACCAGTCTCTTGAGTAACTTGTTTGATGCTGATGATTTTACAGTACAAGCAGGAGTATAGATGCTGTATGGATCAATATCACCAATTTCTTTGCTTGCAATATCTAGAACATCATCACATGCCTTTGATGTATGTACAAATGACTCAAAGTCACAGAACACGTTAAGCAGCTTGTATGTCTCGTCAGAAATCATGCCTGCTGACCACATAAACTGAAACACTCCAAGGTGATCATGAAAATCATCTGTCAATGCATTTCCAACCTGCACCAAGTGTATATTTACACAGTTAATTTGCACAGGGCTATGTAATGTCTTCATCATCATGTCATCACAGGAAAAGCAAATGTACCATGTAACCCTTCAAATTAATTGTCTTTTCAATGGCCGCTGCGTTGTGCCGTACAATCGCTTGACTGAGCTGAGGCACATAATGTCCTGTGAGATGTGGTTCGTTACTCATTAGTCTAATAATCTGTGGGCTTCTTTCCTAGTCTAATAACTAAATATAACCTTACTTAAGAATCCTTTTAAGACACTATTGCTACAGCAAGTAAAGAGGTTCATATTCAACAAAACCAACATGAAGAACAATTCAGATTACAGTGCACAAAACTATCCCCTTATTTATTCATATCATCCAAAGTAACGGAAGCCCTAATTAAGCTTTTCACTGTATCATGCTCTCACAATAGCCTTTATCTCAAAATCATGGCAGCCCAGACATAATATATAGATCTCCTCTGAAGGACAAATGACAACAGATATCCCTCTGTGTGACATAGTCAGAAACAGGGGACTGAAGCAGGAGACAAGATCTGAACTTTCATAACTATGTAGTATGATCAAAAGCTATACTAGGAACTGTCAGACAAAATGCAAAAGCAAGATAAGGTACCCCCATAGCTCTCTCCAGAAATGTAGAAGTCTCTCCCCTTGTACTGTGGGAACTGCTCAAACCATCCTAGCAGGAACTTCAAATTGTCCTGTGCTGCAATCAAGGCAAGAATAATCTATAAACCTAAAGAGAGGCACAGAGAGAAATAACTGATTTAGTACTTATTAGTGACAAGTACCTGTCCTTTTGTCTCCATTTGTATACAAGTCAGATGATGTGTTGGAATAGGAAAATCCAACTCCAGCAGGGGAGTCCAAAAACAAAACATTGGCAACTGCATGTAACTAACATCATTAACAGAGCTTATAATAGTACATACTTCAAGATTATCCTACATTTTCCTAATAAGAAAACTTTAAGAGAACAATTACTATGCAAACATGTATAGTATCCACTTATCTTTTGCCCAATCATAAAAGTTTAAGAGAACAATTACTTGTACCCATAAGCCTTTGTTTATCACTTTTCTTTATGTAATAATATGAATGTCAACTACTATATGCTATTGCTAACACCTAACAGTCCAACACATCATTAGTTTGACTGGTAGACTGTCATCTTGGGTCTCTGTATCTCGTGCTAGAATGCAATAGAAAATACAAATCAAAATCAAACCTTTTTGCTGTTCTCCAGAGAAAACGGTTGCTACCAAACTCAAGAGACATCCCATAGAAACATCGAGCAAAAGGTTGAATTAAACGACAAGTTTTTAAAGATTAATGGTGGCATAGATATATTGCCATAGAAACTTCAACCATAAAGGGGATTCGCCGACCAAAAACAAAGCACCAGACAAAAGTACAGATCCGAATATGGACAAAGTTCATTTGAAAGCCAGAATTGGAAGTTTACCTTTGTTCCATGAGTGAGGATTCAAATAGACACTTTTCCCATCCTTGCGGACATGAAATGGCCCAATTTCTTCAGCCATTCCATAGGCAATAGATGAACATCCAGGCCCTACATAAAAATAACATCATGTCAAAACTCTAATAATAGTAATGAATCATGGACCACGAAACATGGAATCAAACAAAATAGTAATAGGGTTAACGACTGAAACCCAATAACGCACCGCTCAGAACTCAGAAAGCTGAACCAATAGATGAATATAACACCCAAAAAGGAAAGGAGTAATAGAGATTTGACCTCCATTGAGCCACAAGAGCAGTGGTTTTGAAGAGGGGTTGTCAGAAGCCTCAACGAACCAGTAGAAGAATGCTCTTCCAGACTCCTGATTAACAGTGATGTACCCAGAATAGTGTGCAAAGTCAACATCAAAGTTCTGGCCTGGAAGACGCCCAATTTTTGCCAGCTTTTGATGGGTCAGTGGGTCCAAAATCGAACCTGAAGAACTGCAATGACCTACGTATATGTTTGTGGCCAGAATGAACAGAGGAAGAAGGCGAGCTAAGACCCATCCATGGCTTGACATCTCGTTGTTATTGTATGGTCTGGTTTTTTGTGCTTGTCTCTCCAAGGATGTTGCCTTAATAAGTGCGTGACCACTGACCATACTTATTAGTTATTTTGGAGCTAACTTGAGGAATACCAATTGCCAAGTGACAGGTGACAACTGACAACATACAGTAATAAAATCCCACCCCTTCAGCAGGAAGATAAGTGGGGGATTCATGGATGAATACAAAACTCTTTTATTCACTTTGTCTTCTTTCTTTTTCCTTTGAGGAATCTTGAAGAATCATCGAAGTGGGTGTCAACATTTTAGATCTTTTTTTTTTAATGGAAAGGAAGATTAAAAGTAGCCCTGTCAAAAATTTGGGTTCGGGTAAATTTGGGTTGGACAAATTTGGACAATGTCAAAATTCGGATGGAAATTTCATGTCCGGACCCGGTTTTATTGCGGGTCGAACCAGGTCGAACAATTCCGACGAAGCAAAAATCAGGTTCGGACAATAGAAAAAAAAGAAATTTTATGTCCGAATATTCGGTCAATATCAAAATTCAAACGAAAAACCTATATTCAAATCCAATTTTTTCGGGTCGGACAATTCAGATAATTCAGATCGAACGAAATTTTGCCAGCGCTAATTAAAAGCACTTGTCTTCGCTTTAGATTTCGAATAAAGTCATGCAGTTCTTAGATGATACTCTCACGGGCTACAATTCTCATCCATACTTTCACTATGGCCCAATATGTGTGGTGACATCAGGCCCAAGATGCGCTTTAAATATGTAGCCCGGCGTGATGGGCTTAATTATTGGTCCATGCATTTTGTTAACAAAGGCTGTGCGTCACTTTGTTGGTCAGTGGTCATTGTATTAAATGAGAGATTTGGGGTTTGATTCTTGGGTATGGTAATTTTTATTTCTTATCTACTTTATTACTTTTTATTATGGGGCATATATTTTTTTTTTCTTCCTAATTTTAAAATAAACGTGTAACACCCTAGGTATACGGTTAAAGTGTGGTTTAAATGATTCGAAATGACAACTTATATCACCAAGGTGTACCTTTTTTTTATGGTAACTCATCCATTAGGAACTCTACAGTTAAGAGTGTTTGGCTGGAAGTAGTCTCTGGATCGATGACCTCCCCTTTTTCTCCTTTTCCTTTTCTCATTATTTAGTATTTTATTTTATTCCTTTTTAATCTTTTAGTGTATGCTATAATTTTAGTGTGCTTATGATACATTGGACATCAGTCATTAGCATACACTTATTTACACATTACCATTGACTCCTTTTTATACTAATATTTTGTTGGATATTTATAGGCATTATACTATTACACAACGGTACAAGAAGAAACTCACGAGATGGAATTATTTTCAAAATAAGTCTACCACTTGAAATAATTTAAAAAGTGGTTGACAACTTGGAATAGCAAAAGGTTGAAGCCTATCAAATGGAATTTCCCTATTTTTAATAGCCTATTATAACTAATAAGTATGCTAATGTTTTTTAGTTAAGCGAGAAGAACAATCATAATACAACCTGCAAATTGTAAATTGAACAACAACAAATTTCCAAGTAAACACATGCAAATTGTAAATTAAGCGACAATGAAATAGAGATAATAGAATTTACACAAAATCAAGGAAGTAATGAAATCAATGAAAACATAACATCAAAAAGAAGTGTGCAACCCACAAACTAGAAGAAAAATCATGAACGAGGACAACCAGAAAATAATATACTTTAAGATCGACAAGATACATTGCGATCGGAATCACAATGTGTGGTTGATCCTTCAAGAGAGATTAACATATGATCTCAAGTCTCAACCATTCTCTCAGACTCTCAAATAGTTTAAGATTAGAAGGTGAGAACTTTTTCTCTTTCTCTCAGTAGAACGAATATCGGACAGCCCAAAAGACAAAAACAACAAATTAAGTTGATAATCTTCGCATGAAGTAGACTGACTTAAGCGAGAAGAACAACATACCATGTGGCACGGCCCATGTCCATACGGCACGAGCCATGTCGATAGTGACATGGGTCGTGTCAACGTCTAGCACTCAATACTAACTTTATGGACCCCAACATGGTCTGTGTCAGCCTTCATAGCATCTGTTCTGACATATTCGAGCTACTGCACATGTCTTGAGCAATGTTTGACCTCTAGGAGGATTGTATAGGCCATAAAATCCGACAATCTCCATCTTGGACCATAATCTGACTCACCAGTCCAATTAAGCACATTGACCATCGCAGCCAACATTCCCCTTCACAAGACATTGGCCCTGAAGGGCTCTCATATGCGATGAACATCCACTAAGTCCAAGCAATGCTCAAACTTAGTGATAAGAGATAGCTTAGTCAATACATTTGTAGCATTCTCTGAAGTATGAATCGTCCTAACAACAATCTTCTCTACAGCAACAATGTCTGATGAAATGGTATCTGACGCTAATATGATTGGTCTTCGAGTGATAAGCATCATATTCTTGGTAAACGAATAACTTTTTCGCTATCTAAATATTCCACAATCACACCTTGTCACGCACCAAGCTCGATGACCAAGCCCCTCAACCAAGTAGCTTAATTTTTTCACACCCTCGGTAATAGCTATATGCTCAAACCCAATAGTAGAAAGTAGTGTTATAGACTGAAGCGAAACTTTCTAGAAGGTGACAGCTCCACACATAGTGAAAATACACCCTAAAAGCGAACGTCTCTGGTCAATATCTTACTATAATTAACATCAATGTAGATGCAACATCACTCGTTGCAACTTTTCCTCTATCATATACTAAGCCCTTGTCCAAAGCACCCTTCAGCTAACAAAGGATCCACTTCACACCTTCCTAATACTCCTTCCTCGAGTTCTACATATATCTGTTCACCACACAAACTATGTTTGTAAAGACAAATCTAGTGCATGTTGTATCATACATTAAACTTCAATTACATTAGCATAAGGAACATTAGACATCCCCGTAATCTCCAACTCAAACTCAAGACAACATTAGATCACTAGACAGTTTAAAATGAGCAGCTGAGGGAGTAGAAACTGCCTTACAATGTCACATGTTGACCCTTTCCAATGTCTTTTCTAGGTACATCTTTTGAGATAAGAACTCGACCTTTCAATCTCTCTGTATCTTCATCCCCAAAATCCTCTTTGTTGCACCAAGGTCCTCCATCTCAAACTTCTAGCTGAAATGAGACTTCAACTTACTAATTAGTGACATATCTTTGGAGGTTATTAGCATGTCATCAACATCAAGTAGTAAGTAAAAAAAATGATCCATTATCAAACCTAAATCATAAAGGTGTCAAACATTTTATACCATTGCTTGGGTGTCTGCTTAAGTTCATACAAGGACTTCTTCCATTTGCACACGTATCCCTCCTTACCAAAAATAGTAAATCCCTCTGATTATCTCATATAAATCTCTTCCTCTAACTTACCATGGAGGAATGCAATCTTCACATCCAGTTGCTCTAACTCTAGGTCAAATTAATAGAGCTACAAAAGCGAGTGAGTTACGAATTGACGTGTGCCTCACAACAGGAAAAAATACCTCATTGTCATCAATTGTTTCTTTTTGGTTGCAACCTCTAACCACCAATCTGGTTTTCCACCCTTCATTTTTTATTCCATGAATGTCTTCTTTTCTTTTGTACACCCACTTAGCAGTATGAGCATATCCCCACTTAACCAACTCACACAGCTCCCAAGTATGATTCTTCTGCAGACTCTCCATTTCTACCTGCATAACTGCAACTAATCCAATTAGAGGCATCAGAACAAGAGATGGTCTCTCGATAGGTAGAAGGCTCAGCACCCTCAGGAGTCTCCTAGAAACATTCAACGCATAAACTACCAACACATCATCCTTAGTGCATCGCGCTAGTCCCCTGATCTCTCTTCTGGGACAATCTCTGACTATGTTGTGTTCTTCCTCCACCCGAAGATTATCAGTCACGATCTTAGGATCAATAACCTGAATTGTCTCAGCAACGATATCAACATCTTCCCCTCCCTACAAATCTCAGTAGCTCCACCTTTAGCTCCAACCTACTCCACCTCGAACTCTACTCTCTAACTATTTTTCTTCTGAGTACCTACACTATCATACGAGACAACATATCCCACTCTAGACAATATTGTAATTTCATTAAAAGTTACATCCCTAGATTGGATAACTTTCTTGAAGTTAGGGTACCACATTCTATATCCTTTAAAGTCAGAATCATTACCTAGAAACATACTTTTAACAGCCCCAATGGCTAACTTCCTATCATTTATATAGGCATACACATGATATCCAAATATTCTTAAAACAAAATAATCGATAGGATTGTTTGACCATGTTTTTCTCCAAAATATGAAACACAATAAAGAAGTGAGGTGATATGTTCTGCAAGTAGCATGCAGTAGCAATGGCCTCTTCCAAGAATGACTAATTTTTCGAAAGCCCTACATTGGAGAACATGCACCGCATTTTCTCTAAGAATGTCCTCTTGATTCTCTCAGCTACTCCATTCTACTACGTTTACTTACCAAAGTCTTATGTCGAGGAATCCCATGAATCTCACAATACACAATAAACTCAGAGTCACTAAACTTCACACTATTGTCAGTCATGGGTTTCTTAATCTTCTTATCAAGTCAGTTCTCAATGACATCCTTGAACTTCTTAAAGTATGAGAAATTCTTATTCTTTTGTCGTAGGAAGAAAACTCATTTCTTCATTGACAAATCATCAATGAATGTCAACATGTAGCGCTTGCCACTCAACGATGACACTCTGGCTTGTCCCTACAAATATGAATGAATGTAGTACAGGAACCCCCCCCCCCCCCTTCCCACACACACACACAAAATTTGTATCCTTAACCTTGGAGAAACTGATCCTCTTTTATTCCCATAAATACAATGGTTACAGAACTCCATCTTGCCAATTATTACGCCACCTAAGCAACCCTTCTTGCCTAATCTCATGTGCCACAAATTCGTATTATCGACAACATCGACTGTAAAAATTGTTTCTGGAGTGCAGCCACCATAGATCCCTACATGATATAAAGACTCTCATGTCCGATTCCCTTTATCAACACCATAGTGCCCTTATTCACCTTTAGGACACCATTCTCACGAGCGTACCTGCAACCTTTAACCTCAAGAGTACCCATGAAAATGATATTATAGGTCATGTTAGGAATATGACAAACCTTTTCAAGGTTCTAACAACACCATTATGGGTTCTACTCTTAATATGATCAATCCCTGCAACCTTGTAGGCAATGTCATTACTCATCATAATAACACCAGAATTGTCAACATCATAATACTCAAACAAGTACTTATAAGGGCAGATGTAGTTCATATATTCAGAACCAAGAACGCACTTATCTCACGCTCGTTTACCTGAAGTAGTAACCAAGGCATCATCTATAGCAATAATCCCTCTCCATCGGACTCAAACTCAACAAAATTAGAGTTACCTAGTTTAAACTGACTATCTTTCATACCCCGCTTCTCAATATAAGCATCATGCTACAATAGTTGCAGTTCTTATTACCGTGAGGATTCTAAGAGTTAAGACGGCGTTTAGACTTCCCTCTTCTAGCGCTTCCGCTTTGGTCATTATTCCTACATCTTATATTCAAGGCCTCACTAGCCTCATGATTACCATCGTAATCAAACTTCTTTTTAAACAACAAATTAGACTCCAAATCACTAAGATTCATGAGAACAATATTGGCATAAAGCATAATCTTCTTAAATTATTTATACGATGGTGGTAAGGACAAAATAACTTCTATAGCCTTATCCCCATCGTCAATTTTTACATCTAAAGACTCTAAATCAGTAGTAATAGAATCAAAATTGTTAAGATGAGACCACGTAGGAGTACCTTTAGGTATACCAAGCGTACAAAGCCTCTCCTTCAATTGGTGTTTGTTGGCAATGCTTTTGGTGATGTATAACTCCTTCAACATAGGCTAAAGCTTCCTCGTTTGTTGCTCATCCAGAACCCATCTCAGAACATGCTTTGCTTAGCACAACTGAATCCCCACTAGCTAGTGTCTTGAGTTCTAGATCAACTTGTTTATTTGGGTTCACACCACCTGAAATTCCATCTCGCGGAGTCTTAAAGTCTTATCTTTCATTACCTCATCAGGCTTCGTGTCAAAACATTCGATTAGCTTCCACTAGCGCTACTGAGTGAGAATCGCCTCATCTAAACCTTCCACAAGGCGAAGCTCCTCTTTCCATTGAATTTCATAATTTTACCCTTCATAATTCAAACTATCTCACACTAAAGTTGTAATGCCTCGACCCCCTGCCGGATCGTGGATAGTATCAATAACTGCTTCAAGGATCGGCAACTAGCCTCACAAATTATCACGGGTCCTTCCTATGTGCTTTGTCCCAGCTCATATACTACCTGCGAAAACTTCCCATGAGGTCACCATCCTGAGTATACTCTTAATCAAGCATCCTTAAGCAAGAAGTTCTTAATAAATGATCTTTCTAAAAGGAAGGTACTCCTTGGTGATATAAATAGTCATTGCAATTCTTTTACATTTTAACTATTCATCGAGGTATTACAAAAGTTATCATAAATAGTCTGCATAATACAGATTACACGGAAGCGGAATAGTGATGATAGAAATTACACAAAATCAGGGAAGTAATGAGTTCAATCAAAATAGAACACTAGGAATACGTATAAAACCCAAAAATTGGGGGGGGGGGGGAGAACAATGGACAGCAGTAACCAGAACACACTATGAGATAGTAAAGAGTATAGTACGATTGCAATCACAACGCACGATTTGATCCTTCAAGAGATATTAATACTTGTTCTTAACATCTCTCTCACACTCTCCAATAGTTTAGTATTACAACGTGCTTCTTTCTCTTTCTCTCATTAAAATGAATAATTGACGACCTAAAAGATAAAACCACGAATTAGATTTGTAATATCCACATAAAGCATAAAAAAATGTATTAAACACATTCATTTTTATTAATATTATTATATAAAATATAAAACTATAAGCATAAACAAATTTAATTACAATGACATGACTTCCAGCTGCTATTTTGTCCTTGTTCCTCATGGGGGACATGACTCCCCTAATCACTTCTCTTTGGACTTTCTTCTTGTCCTGTGTAACGCCCTAACCTTAATCACAAGATAAAGACTATACTTAGAATCCCAAACCTGTGATTAGCGCAACGGAACACCTTAGGTCGAGGCATTACCGTCGTCTCCCAAAAAGAGACAAGGCAACAACACTAAAGAAACTTCCAAAACCACAAGATAACTTACTAGCTTAAAAACCTTCATATATAAAACTTATACAACCTTTGGATAAACTACATAAACTTAAACATAGCTTAACAACTAAACGACTTCCAAAATCCTGCTCGCCCTTGCTAACCGGTGATTTCCTTAGAGAACTACCTTGACAGCCCTGAATTACTTTGGAACCGACTTGTCCTTGCCTTGGGAGCTCGAGCCTCCTAAAAACAAAACCATAAAACATCGCAAAAGTGAGTGGGGAAACACTCGACGTAAACCTCGGCCACGTAAACCGCTTCGAAAGCGGTTTTAGTGCGACATTTAAATTCATTTTGAAAACGGGAAAAGGGGATAAAACGATTACTTGCAATGATGTGCATAAAACATAAACATGAATAACATAGAATAGAGGTATATAGAAAATACGTGGAACCCTTATGATCGGTGGAAGCACCTCACACACGCGCATGCCCAAATCGATCTAGATTTGGATTGGGTGACGCACGTGATCGACAACGCCAGTCTAGGACACTGATCGGGAGCATTTAAAAGGCTAGCACTTCACGTAACTAGCTAAAACATAAACATAGAATACATAAAATGGGTCCACTTTGAACATAATGATATCATAAAACATAAAGCTTGACATGTCATAAATTGAATGAATCATGAATATAACTTAGATCGTAAAGTGGACAATTTGCACCTTGGGACGCTAAAGATCTTAGATGGCTCGACAGTGATGGCTTTGGAAGTTTGTCAACTAAGATGAGAATAAATAGAAATGAAGAACCGAATAGGGTTCTAAATCAGACTCATAAGTTTAGAAACTTAGTAATATAAATGAATTAACTTTAGGAAGAAAAAATTCAGGTTTAGTAAAATAGAGTTTAAAGCATAACTTGAGTTAGGAAAATTGAAACGAAGTAAAAGAGTACATCCCGGAATAGGAAAAAACGTAATCTACAACTTTGTCAACAGAACCAGAAGCTAAAAATGAGTGGAAGGGCCCCAAAATGGACCCGGACAGAAGCTGTGCACATAAAACTTTGGAGTTTTCGGGTCGGAAAATCACGAGAAATATGACGTAGAAGGTGATTCAAATAAAAGGGCTTGAACTTAGGACAATTAGCTTGAATTGATGATGAATAGGGTAATTATAAATTGGAAGCTAGGATGCGAGATAACGAGTTCAAATATGGTTTGATAATACGATATCGAATGAAATGGCGAAATGGAGCAAGATATACACGTCCAAATGTGAATAAAAGCAAGCTTGGATTAATGAATTATGAAATGAGGAATGAATTGAATTAGACATTGGAGGTTATCAAGCTAGAAGGAAATTTTAGCTAGAGCAAAGATATTGAACATGATACTTAAAGAAATATGAGAATCACGATACATTACTTAAACATACTAGCTCTTGAAAGGTATTCTTAAGACTTACTTAGGACTCCAAAAATGGTACTCTTAGCCTTAAACACATAACTCTATACTTAAAATATATAACCATGACACATTTATACCTAGAACCCCTTATTGGGTTGGTTTGAGGCCCAAAAGACATTAGTTCACAAAGGTTAATTTGAGCAGAATGTTGTTCTGGACAGCCCGGTTTCCCGGGATCGCAACTCACGCTCCCGATATCGGATGACTATGAACCATACCTTTCCGGAAAGCTTGCAGCATGGCCTAAAACTTTCATTTTTATCACAAAAACCAAAGAGGTCTCCAAAGGGACGAAAAACAGCCCTCAAAACACTGACTCAGAAATTCGTATATAAAATCGTGAGGTTACGGTTTTGGTCGTAACTCGGGCTATACATGTCGGAAATTTGAAATTCCAAAGCCTATGGTTTGCTAACACCTTAAGCTATCCAATGGAGTAGAATTTTGGGCAAAAATCCCACTTTTATAAATCTGTAAAATTCCAGAACCGAAACAGCAGCTTAAAACACTCAAAAACCCATCTTTTAATTGGATTTTTCCACTCTTAATCATATTAAAACATAACCAAACTTCATCTAACCTTAATACACTATATTTCCAGAATATAAACCATGAAAATCTCTTCATCAAAGGCCTTAAAACCCACATGCATTCATGAATTAAGCATAAACTCAACATAATAAACATGTTCTTGAACTCTTGCATAACAATTTCATTAATTCACCCAAATTAAACATGATAACACTTAATTTATAATTTCACAACATAAACTCAGCCCTTAAACACTTAGAAACTCTCAAGAAATCCACATGCATCAACACTAATTCATCATCCACCATGAATTCAACTCTAAACCTCACAAAACACTTAGAAATCAACATGCATGTACTTCAAAACTTAACCCTAACTTAACCAATACAATTATATACTTGAATTCATGAATAAAGAGAGTAAAAGAGATGGAATTTATAAAAGAAACATATATATAACATGAATTTTCAGATTAGGGCATAAAAGATTTGAAATTGGGGTTTGAGAGATTACCCTTGGGGTTAAAAAAAAATGGATGAAAACACAAGAGAGAGGAAGGGGGTGGTGCACGGTGGCCGTGGCTGGCGGCGGCTGGCCGGAAAATGGCGGCTGGGCTGCTGGTGGTGGCCGGCCGAATGGAGGGAGAGGGAGGAGGATGGGAGCCTTGGTGAGTTGTCTAATTTGAGAGTGAAATGAAAATGACTTAAGCCTCCCCCTAACTAATACACATATATACTACCATCTAATTAACTAATACTAATAATAATAATTAAAATAAGACCTTAATTAAAATAAAATAAGAGGATAACAATAGGATAAAATATATTGTAATTGTTGTAGTAACTTGACATATTGGGTTTTTGTAGGAAATAAGATATATTGGTAATAATTGGGTAACATAAAATAAAATACAATGGTAATTGAATTAAAATAATAAAGTGGAAAGATTACTTCTTGAATTTATGTAAAGGAATAAAATGTAATAAATGAAGATCGGGACTGTAAAATATATATATAAATCGGGACGTAAAAAAAAATATTAGCCGATTCTCGGTAAATAAATTTATAACGTGAAACGTATAACCTGAAACACTTTAACTCTTTGAATGGGTATGTAAAGTAAATTTTTAAGCCGATAATTCGACACCTTAGCCATCTCCTGCACGAGACTTATCACCGATAATAATAAATAAACAAGTAAATCAATAAATAAATAAAGGTAAACGCGAAAAATTTATAACGTGATTTAGGTAATTACTATGGTTAGTACGTAAATAATCACGATTTTGGGGCTGGTTGTTACATCCTGGGGCTTGAATTTGCGTACGTCTTTGCTCGAGTAGCCATGGTTTCCTCTCGGGTCTTGGTCCTGGCCCAGGCTTGGTTCGTTATGCTTCGAGACTCGGCCCTTTTGACTTGTTTTGGTTATTTTGCTCCATATGTTTATTTTCATCATCGAAATCGAAAAGGGAATAGAAACTAGCATAAGATTCATACTTTATTGCGGGAAAAATTTAAATTGTTAAGTGAAAATGTGATATTTAGGCTCAAAAATGAGCCTAAAAACAAACTTATTCTAGGAGTACATGAGCATGGTACTCCTGGGAGTATAACCAATTTTCATAAAACTCGGGCCATGAAATAAATCTAATTTGCTTAACTCAATCAATGTCAAAAGGAAAAGTTAAACCTAAGTGTTGCCTTAATGACCTTGCAAAGAGGTGAAAAACACTACAACTTTAGCGATATATAACATGCTAATAATGACCACATAAAACATTAATTTGAAAAGTATTGTCATATAACAATGATCATAGGAAGACAAAATTGTCACTAAACTAAAAAGTAGAAAACAAGTATAATAGTGACAAATTTACTCACATACTTCATTAAAAAATGCTCAAAAAACCGCACCACTATACTCATAAAACTTTAAAGGAAATGCTCATAATTACGTATACTTGAGATTACGGGAGCATAAATACTCCCAAGAGTATAATCCAATTTCCAATATTTTTACATGTGTTATTCGAAGAGGAAAAATACATCATTCTTTTTTAGTAGCTACTCCAATAGAGAGGCATTTCAAAGAATAGATATTATTCTAAAAAACATCATGTGCATGATTATATTTTCTCAAAATAATAAAACCATATGCTTCAAGATGCAAATTTAATTTTATACTCCCTCCATTTTTATTTATCTGTCGCCTAAAAAATTGTGTGAAAAAGTTTGTCCGTTCATATCTTATTTTGTATAATGATTCATCATACAAAATTGATGTCATTAGATTCGTCATAAAAATATTATTAAATAAATATAATATTATATTTTTTTATAAAAATTATTAATTAAATATCGGCACTGAAAACGGTAACTGACAGATAAAAAAGAACGGAGGGAATACTATTCTTTAAAATGTTTCATATTAAAGTAGTTACTCCAAGAATTGACCAATATAACTTTTACAATTAATTACTCTCCTTTCACAGGAGGCCAAAGACAAAAAGCTTTGAGCCATTGGCCCATTATCATTGCTGAGCCTCACATTTTATCCGATGTTACACATTCCCAAGTAGAAACATGGGAGCCTGCGCAAAGTCTCCACGTAAAAAGGCATATTAACAATTCAAATTCAAATTTGTTTTTGATAATTACAAATCAGATCTTACGATCCATCTAATCCAACGTAACACAGCTATATGGCTACACTATCTATTTAGCTATACATTCACGGGATTTTTGCATTTTGGACCCCGAATTTTAGGGGTATTTACATTCTAAACTCTTAGCTTTCAATTTTAATTTTTTAGACCCTAAAGTTTGTAGACTGAAAAAAAAAGGACCCTAAAGTTTGTGAGGTGAAAAAAAAAGCTTGTTTCTCGTTTTTCTTTTTCTTTCCATGTTTGAATTTCTCTCCCGATTGGCATCAAACTTCAAGACTAAGGTTAAAACCGATATTAAAGTTATAATAAACCTCTTTTATTCATGTTGGAGTTACTTAAAACCATGTACTCAGGGGTCTAAGTAGCCTCGACACGAATAAGAGAGGTGTATTATAGCTTCAATATTAGTTTTAACCATAGACCTAAAGTTTGACGTCAATCGGGAGATAAATTCAAACATGGGAGGAAAATAAAAAAAATGAGACAGCGGCCTTTTTATTCAGTCCACAAACTTTAAGATCTTTTTTTATTCAGCCTACAAACTTTAGGGTCCAAAATGTTAAAGTTGAAAACCAAGGGTTCAGAGTGTAAATACCCCTAAAATTTGGGGTCCAAAATGCAAAAAACCCATACATTCACTATGAACAATTTAGTGCCCTACGTCGCCAGTTCATAATAACCAAAGAACCAGCAGTATGAGCCAAAGCCCCGGCAACAACAAAGACATGAAATATTTGATGGCTATGCCCAGTTAGATCAAATGCACCCGGTTTCCAACGTTCTGGAACCCTACTAACATAGAATCCTACTCCTATCGCGTATAAAATCCCCATAATGACTTCATAACCAAGAGCCAACATAACATGTAAATCACCCCAGTAGAGGATGGCTGCATGGATGGCTGGGATCACCCCTGAGAATCCCATGCTAAGGAAGAGAGACACTCTGAAGCTTCTAAATCGAGCACATGAGAGGCACGGAGTGAGGAGGGTGACGATAGCTAGGATGCCAAGCACTGTGATTGAGGTTAGGTACAGGATTCGCCAAAACGGCTGGCAATAAAAGACGTAGTAGATTGGAGAGAAGAAAGAAGTGACGATCATGATGGAGATTCCGGTGTAGTCTAAGCGCCAGAAAAAGAGGCTCATGCTCCTCGAGTGGCATGCTAGCAGGTGGGAGACTGAACTGAACAGCAAGCAGCACATTGCACCACCTAAAAACACAAACCACGGCCATGTTGGGATCACCCAAGAATCGACACTATCTGATTTGGTGCCAATCAGGGAAGCGTGGGATATGTTTTTAAGATGATCATCCTGTAAGGCACCAAAGCAATGTTTTATTAAACCCTGATTTTTCATTTATTTTTAATCTATGTTGTCAAGAATGTTTACCCTTCCTTACAATCGATGAAAGAGTTGCTCAATTATTTTTCAACTTACAGTAATACATATTGGCAAAAAAATATTGACCATGATATCACCTATGAATTTTGCCATAAGAGCATTTGCAATAGTGAGTTTCAATTCGACTCATTGCTGACGTGACATGAAATGATAATGGAATAAGGTCGTATACGACATTTCAGTGGTGAGAATGAGACCCGTCTCACGAGAATCTCGTCGTTAGTCTCGCGAGACGAATTTGAAAGCGAGTTTAAGATAATAATATTTTAATCATAATTTTTTCTCTCTCCTCTCCACCTCATTTTTTATTAATATAACCAAATTAATTATATTATTAAATAGGATCCACTTACTTTTTTAATTAATATAAGTCAAACTCATACTCACCATTGCAAAGCAAGCTAAATAAAGAGTTAAATTTTGACTCTTTTGATAGGGGTCCACAGATTACACGTCATCCAATTAGTCAAACTCAAGTTCACCATTGCGGATGCTTAATATTGATAAATCTATGATGAGTTCTAGAATAAATAATGATGAATTCTTTTTAAAATCCATATAGAAATTGCAACATATGTACAACATAATTAGAATAGTATTGGTATTTTGAGATAATTGTAGACAGTTATGGTAAACTTTTTCTCATTGACCAACCAAAGGCTACGCAGGCAAAGAAGAGGAAGACAAACATATTGTAAAAGAGGAAGGGTAGGGGGAAACTCACTCGACTGGAATTTCTTACTCCATCGTTGTGGCCCATCGTCAACATTGGCATGAACGGTCTACCAACAGCTGTTGTCCTACGTCCCACAATCAAATGTGTATTGCAAAAATGAATAAGAATCCCTCCTACATTATTTTCTAAGTCAAAATCTTATAAACAAGGAGTATGTTTGAACCTTCCACCTCCTCCCCCCCCCCCCCTCCCCCCAAAACACACACACACATACACAAAAAGCATATTCAAAATGGCGAAATTGATGCAAATATGAAACAAGGTAGTGAAAAACATTTATCTACTTATGATCTTTATAAAAAAAAACTAAATAAAAGAACGAAAATGATAAACATCTTGATGCAAGATGGTTCTTAACCATCTTACATTTCTTCTAAATCACTAATAAAGTTAAATGTAAGTGTATTTAAATCATTCTAAATATATGCTTCATTATTTTCAGGGTTACTACAACTTATAAACAATTTAAAAATAATTATTTATTTATATTTATTTCATAAATATAAAACTACGTACAAATGTGTATTTTCTTCTGTGATTGATAAAATTAGGCTATTATTATATTTTTTGACCTAGCTAATAAGTATTATATTATTATAATTGAAAAATATATATAATTATCAAAGAAAATATTAATAAAAGTTACAAAAATGTAAAATATGAACAATTCAAGATGGTTAAGAACCATTTTAAGTCAAGATGGTTATCATGGTCCATAAAAGAAATAGGAGGAATTATAAACCTGATGAAACTATAAACAGGGCCTTCTCCATCGCTGCTCTCGATCAAACTGACCACCGTCATCACCAGAAACATAAAAAAATCCAGCTAAATGCCTATTTATTCAATTGCCATTACAAATTTACAATCGTCAAATCTTTAGCCACAAAATTCAGACAAAAAATGATTTGTTTGCATTCTCGTGATGCACACAAATTGTATCTTTCAGACAAATTAAAATAAACGACGTAGTAGAAATGAAGATGACTCACGTCCAAATGTTGAGCGTTTCATTATGCCAAGAAAAAATGCTGAGAAACGTATCTTTCAAGGGCCATTCACATCGATAATAATCCAGAATGTACTCATTATCCTTCATATAATCCGGTAACACTTCGTATTTCAACAACCTCCTATCGGTCTTCATATCGTCTTTGTAATTTCCAGTCAAACGACGTCGTCTTCGCGGTCGTTGACGTTTCTCCCTCCAATTGTTCTCCTTGTGTTATTGCTAACCACGCCTCTCCGTTTGTTTACCAAATGAATGAATCTCAGTCACCTCGTTCACCAATTTCTCTCGCCGGAAAAGTTCAAGCTTCCGGCGATCGGCACCGGAATCCTGAATCTCCGGCGTCTTCTCCCTCTTGCTCTCACGCTATAATATACGTTTGAGGCTCCAATAGCACTATTAGAAATTATGTTTTATATAGGCGTAGAGGTAGCATTAACAGATGATAAAAGTGTTCGGTGAAAAGTACGGTGGCATGTGTCATTGTGTTATTGGTCATTTCAGAGACTAAGGAATAGTTGTCGAACATGTGGCAGTGTTGGTGGAGTTGAGTGTACTGGATCCCTTTAGATGACATTTATGTACAATGAAAGGGAAGGTGGGAAGCAAAATTTTGGTGAGGGGGAAAAATCAATGGAGAGAATAAATTCCAAATTTGAAGGAACCATTAGTTTAGTTGTGTTCGACGAATAAAGATTAGATTAATTTAGGGAGAACACTTTCAAAGGTGAACTAATTATGGTTTACTATTAGAAATACAACCTCCGTCCAAAATTGTTTGTTTGTTTGTCCATTTTATAATTCCAATGATTGTAATTCTTATTATACCCCTAATAAATACTCTTTTATTTCTTTTTATTTTTCTTCAAATGAGAAAAGTAAAGACAATTCTGGTACATTACACATTTTTTACCCAATTTCCCATAACTATTGGACTTTTAAATATAGTTGGATGGACAAATAACATGGGACGGAGGTAGTAAAATTTTTTTTTCTAAAACCAAGAAATTTAGCCCAACCATTGTCCCCTCGTACAACGTAACTATCAACAAATTTAACATATTGGTACTTAGCTACCACTTTGTTGCTAAATACTATCTCCATCCCAAATTATTTGTCCTTTTATCTAACTTCTTTGTCCCAAAATATTTGTCTTATTTACAATCCCAACAATCGTAATTCCTTTTCTACCCCTAATTAATAAATTTATTTATTACTTTTTACAATTCCAACAACTATTATCTTCAATTAAAATAGGGATAATTTCGGTAAATTACAAACTTTTTACCTCAATTCTCAATATGCATTGATCCTACCAAATTAGATAAATGGACAAATATAATGAGAGAGAGGTAATAAAATTTTAAAATAATAATTATTATTATTGTCAAAAAGTGCATCTTCTTTTAGAGTGGCAAAAACAAAACTAATAATCGTTTAATTGTTTTATTTTCAAGAGATTATTTTCTATTAATTGGTTAAAAGTAGATGGTTTTCTAATTAGTTGATTATTTAAATAAGAACTCTATTTCATTCATTTTTCTTTGCAAGAAATTGGATTATTTTATTGATGAAAGAGTCATATGACATCTAAAATAAATATATATGTCACAAATAAATATAAAATTTAATGCCAAAAGATAATTTGTATGTCCATGGAATAATTGATGTCACACACTTGTAAAAAAAATTCCCCATAAATATGTAAGACATAAAAGAGAACAAAAAAGTTTTGAAAATTTTATGCTAGAATGTTGTTGTTGTATAGAGAAAGAATCGGCGACAGAAAGGCCGCCTGAAATATCCCGGGTGCCCTTCTCAACCCTCGCAGCATGGGCTAAGCGGGTCGCTTCTCGCCCACATGAAGAACTCCAATTTTATGTTAACCTGGGACCGAGTCGGATGATCACGACCATCTAATGGATTGAACGTGATAACCTCTAGGGAGGCGTTTTCCCTTATCGGCACAAATAACGAGGACAGAGACCGAAAAGCTAGAGGTACAAGGGTGAGAGCAAACCAAGCTTGGGAGTGCAATAGGGTTGTCTCAGCCGTGACGTTCAGTGTCACGCCTGTGATCTGTATTATGGGACATCTTTGGCTGGGGGCATCGAGGGCGCGACTACACTAGTAGCGACCGTGACCCCTTTTCCCCGTCCCACGCCTTTGCTGAAATCTTGGGGGCATGTGACAGAAGGGCGTCACAACCGCGACGGTCAGGTCGCGACCGTGACCCTCCTTTCTTCCCCAATCCGTGACTTAGCCGAATTTTAGAAGAATTTGTGGACCGAAGACCGTCACAAGACTCACAACTGCGACGACCAGGTCGCGCTCGCGACACTTTAGGGCCTTCTGAATATCATGTCCGTGACGGCATCGTCACGACCGTGATACGTTTCCTTGTATCTCGGTGACGCGCCCGCGACATTACGCGTCGCGATTACGACACAACAGAACCTTTTGGGGTGGAATCTCTTATTGCTTCTTCGCGACCGCGACGACTTCATTGATGCCCATGACGATCACACCCAGACGTTGCCCCCTTGTGCAAGCCATCTCGTCGCGGTGGCAACATCCTGTGTAGCGCCCACAACACGCATGCTGATCCGAAAATCCTTGGTCCGTCAGTAAGGGTAGTTTTATTTCATCTTTTAATCAATGTAATTATGTTGTAAGCCTTTCTCCTTCAATGTATTGTTGTGTTGGATTAGGCTATGAGATGTAATTAACTTATGGGTTAATGGCCCTTTTAAAGCTAATATCTCTTGGAGTTTTGTTTGTATCTCTACCTATATATGGATAATTAGAAAAGAGGGAAACTTAGCTAAGTTGAATGAAATAGAAGGTATTTTTGAGACCTACTCAAAACACTCTTCAAAACTTGTTTTCTTTATCCATTGATTGATTGATTAATGGTGGTGATGCAGGTCTCTCCCTTAGTGATTAGTGTGGATCCTTCCTTCTAATCATGGTGAATTACTAGCTCTTGGTGGTGGATTATTCCTTTAGCCATGTGCGTATCAAGTTTCCTTTGGTGCACAAGCTTAGAGTATCATTATTGTTGGTGTGTTATTAATCTTCCTCAGTCAAGGTCTTATTATTATTATTATTATTATTATTGTTGGGCTTATGGTCCAAAATTGATTGAAGGAAACCGATGCTAGCCTCTTGTCCATGACTGATAGGCCGCAAGTGCACGGGTGAAATTGTAGCATAAATCAAGGTCGTTCCCACAGGGACTTTTCCTTTCAACGCACTGAACTAGCCTCCTAGTTGATCGCTAAGTCGATCTGGTTTTTGTTTTGAATCAACTAAATCTAACTCTAATCACAATCAAGGTCTAAACAAACGAATATTCACTAAACTATTCTGATGAAATCAAGGGAAAAAGGCGTTCAGGGGATGAAACCTAAGTCAAATAACGAATCAACGATGTGGATTGAACTTTCATTTCATTAATTTGCACAATCAAGGTTCGATAATCGCATAGAATACTTCGCAATGAGATTTTGTCACTAGAGCGAATTACCAAGACTAACCAAGCACCTACTTTCGTGGTTATTTCGATTTAGTCAAGGTTGAAGATCTAATTATCTCAAGAACCCTAATTAAAACTTCTATGTCTAGACAATTTTAACTAGTTTAATCTAGGTTTTCGGGTAATCAAACTTCTCCTTTCGGTACTTCATTCAACAACCTATTAACTTGCAATTGGTGATCAAGCAAAAGCAATAACAATTCAATTCAAAGACCAAATAGATTGAAACAAACTAAATTCATGATAATTCAATCCAACAAAGTCAATTCATCAACCAACTTCAAATGTTCATCCCCTAAACTAAAAAGAACTACTCACAATTCATGTTTAAAACTACAAAGCAATTGAAATCTATTCTAGAAAGCATATGAAAATCTATGAGAGATTGAGAAATAAACCCAAGTGAAGAACAAACTTGCTAGGAATCAACAATGGAGGACTTTTGCTCCTCCACTTCAAAGTATGTTCGAGTTGCTCTTCAATCTTCAATCTTCTCTCAATCTTCAATGATGGAATGGAATATGGATGATGAATGATATGATTAGGGCATGAAAATGGATGATGGTGGATTATTCTCCCTCTACTCGGCCATAAAATCCGCATAATATAGGCAAACATCACTTCAAAACCGCCGAAAATGAAAAGACAGGAGAGACACGGACCGTGTCAGGGTAGGCACGGACCGTGCCCCATGTGACACGGACCGTGCTCCCTGTGACACGGATCGTGTCAGCTTTCTTCTTGAATTTTCTCACTCTCTGGCCATAGACACGACCCGTGCTCTTCCTGGGGGCACCCGTGTCACTACTTTTTCGAGCCTAGGAGTACTTTGGGCCATTGTTTGGGCCTTGGGTGATCCAACACCTCACTTCTTGGTCCTTTAAGCTCATAACTTGGATCTACACTTGCTTTTTGGGCTCGGTTTACATCGATTCTTCACAAATTCCCTAAAAACTCACCAAACTCCAAACCAAGTGTAATATGGGAAATTCGGGTATAAAATAACACAATCAAATCAAATATTTCCCAAATTCCATCAAAATGACCAAGTTCTCATATATACAAGAAGCACTTATCAATGACGCCACCACCGTCTATCACAGAACCAAGATTTCAACAGACGCTACCAGCGTCTTTTCAGCGCTGCCAGCGTCTAGGTTCAGGGTTTCGTCCGCGGCGTTTTTTCTTTTATGTTATCTAGGTTTTGTAATATTTAACCTAGTTTCATTTCCTTCTTTATAATATAAATATAGGTTATTGTTAACCTATTGGAGATGCACATTGAGAGCATTCTTCACCTCTACCCCATCCCTAGGTTGTGAGAGTCCTTTAGAGAGTTAGTTTGTCTTCAGTAAATTTCCGCTGCGCTATTAACCCCTTGTGATCGTACCGTCGATCCCCTTGCGTTATATAGCCCCTTGGGATCTCTCGTGTAATCTCTCCTCTTATACTAGTGGATTATTGCTCCCTTGTCGTCCGTGATTTTTTCTCGATTTGGGTTTCCACGTAAATCGTGTGTCTTTTATACCTCTATCTTTAATTACTGATCTTGTTATATTTCTTCTCAATATTATACATCCTGATAATTACTTCTTCCGCTGCAAATACTAGGCTATTTTTACCTCGATCCTAACAAGTGGTATCAGAGCGAGGTCTAATCTTTTTTCTGCCTAGTTCAGGATGTCTGTTGTTAAGTTTGATATTGAGAAGTTCGACGGTGTGATCAGTTTCAGTATTTGGAGAGTTCATATGAAAGCCATTCTTACCTAGAATGGATTGAAGAAAGCATTGGATGGGAAGTCCAAAAAACCTGAAGATATGAGTGAGGAAGTTTGGCAGGATCTTGATGACAGGGCTCTTACGGCAATCCAATTATGTCTAGCACCTCAGGTTCTCCGCGAGGTGTTGAACAAAACTATTGCTGCAGATCTCTGGTCGACCTTGGAGTCTCTCTACATGACTAAAAGTCTCGCCAACAAAATCTGTCTCAAAGAATGTTTATATACGTTCTCTATGGCTAAAGGTACTCCTATTCAAAAACATCTTGATGAATTCAACTCCATTATTATTGATCTGGCAAATTTGGAGGTTGAAATTGATGATATGGACAAGGCTATTCTGTTGGTTTTCTCTTTGCCCCATTCATACAAGCACTTTAAAGAAATCATGTTATATTCTAACAAAGAAACCCTGTCTTTCGAGGGTGTCAAATCAAATTTGATGTCTAAAGAAAAATTTGATCTTGAAGTGCGCTCTGAAAAAGCTGAAGGCTTGATCGTCAGAGGTGAAACTACTAATAATGGGGGTTCTAATGATAAAGCCAAGTCGAAATCCAAAGGGCGATCCAACGCTACCTGTCGCTACTGTCGTAAGCCTGGTCATAATGTATCTGAGTGTTATAGCCTGAAAAGAAAGTTGGAAAAGGAACAAATTCTAAAAGAAGCTCAGAACAAGGCTGAAGCTGATATTGTTGAAGATGAAGATGATTCCAAGGCTTTCTTACTACTCCTCCTAGAGGAGACAATAAGTTTCATTGGGTTCTTGATAGCAGTTGTACTTATCATATGTGTCCTCACAAGGACTAATTTTCTACATATGATTCTATTGATTTGGGTGTCGTTTATATGGCCAACAATGTTGAAAGCAAAGTTCTTGGGATTGGTACTATTGATATCAAGACTCATGATGGAGTTATCAGGACTCTTACGGGCGTTCGACACATTCTTGATTTAAAGTGTAATCTCATCTCTCTAAGCACTCTCGAATCCGAGGGTTGCAGGTATTCAGCTGAAGGTGGAGTTTTGACCATATCTAACGGCCAAACTTTATTCAAAGGTTCCAGGCAAGCGGTCTTTATGTTTTACAGGGTTCTACTTCTACAGGTTCTACAGCCCGTCCTACAACCTCATCACTTACTGAGTTCAAGGGTGACTTGAACTCAGTTGATGCTCATCACATCTGATCGCCCTTCGGAGCTCTACGACGGTACCAGAGATTTTGGCCCAAGGTGGAGATTGTTAGGCTTATGGTCCAAAATTGATTGAAGGAAACCGACGCTAGCCTCTTGTCCATGACACCACCAACGTCTATCACAACCAAGATTTCAACAGACGCTACCAGCGTCTTTTCAGCTGCCAGCGCCTAGGTTTAGGGTTTCGTCCGCGGCGTTTTTCTTTTATGTTATCTAGGTTTTGTAATATTTACCCTAGTTTCCTTTCCTTCTTTCTACTATAAATATAGGTTATTGTTAACCTATTGGAGACGCACATTGAGAGCATTCTTCACCTCTACCCCATCCCTAGGTTGTGAGAGACCTTTAGAGAGTTAGTTTGTCTTCAGTAAATTCCCGTTCGCTATTAACCCCTTGTGATTGTTCCCCTTGCGTTATATAGCCCCTTGGGATCTCTCTTGTAATCTCTCCCCTTATACTAGTGGATTATTGCTCCGTTGTCGTCCGTGGTTTTTTCCCGATTTGGGTTTCCACGTAAATCGTGTGTCTTTTATACTCTTTATCTTTAATTACTGATCTTGTTATATTTCTTCTCAATATTATACATCCTGATAATTACTTCTTCCGCTGCTAATACTAGGCTATTTTTACCTCGATCCTAACAATTATTATTATTATTATTATTATTATTATTATTATTATTATTGGATGTCAATAATACCAACTTTGGGGGTATTGGACACTAATAATATGAACTATTTTCTTGGTCATTGGCAATATCAACTATCTAGCTATTTTCCACCAATATTACACCACCGATTTGGTATTTTTTGACTCATGGAAAGATGATGTGACTCTATAACGCATGACATGGAAGACGGGCTTGTATAACGTGGTACTAATATGTCTTCCATGTCACACATTATGGAGCGACGTCATCTTTCTGATGAGTTAAAATCATAACAACTCGGTGGTGTACTGCTGGGGGAAAGCAGATCGATTGTTGGTATTGTCAATATCCAAGAAAATAGTATGTATTATTAGTATCCAATACCTCCAATATTGGTATTATTGACGTCCAAATATTATTATTATTGTTGTTGTTGTTGTTGTTGCTGCTGCTGCTGCTACTGCTGCTGCTGCCAAGAACTCTATTATCCACCTATTCAAGCATGGAATTCTTATCTCCCCATCACGAAATGCTCCAGCCCTTCTCACAATGGAATATTAGATGAGGCGCCGAAATCATGCCGAAGTCTTCCAAACTCACATAGACTTAGCATCGAAAATAAAAGCTTTATTGGATTGTCAAATTAGGAAGAATACTTAACTACACAATAGAATATACAACAAATCATATCGAAGTCTTCCAAACTTACATAGACATAATTATAGTCATATAGGATAAGTCTAACTATAAGAAAAGAGATTACAATGGAAGTGTCATTCAAATTAAAGAACCTCAATGTCCGAACAAAATTTGAGGGGGATCAAAATTTACAATCAAGAGATCATGAACTTAACAAGCTTAAAACAATGATCTTAAAAGTAGGCTCCATGATAGAAGACTTCTACAACTAATAACACACCACACGCGAATTCCATTCCCAAAAGTAATTTTGAATAATACTCACTTTTGATAAGAATCTCACGAACTTAAAGCTCTGATACCACTTACCTTGAAATGTTAAATTAGATGATCTATACCAACGTTAACGAAGTAGGATCACCTATATTCCTTTCAAAACTTAGAAATTAACATACTTATAATAATAGAGGATTTAACACATATGCGACTTACGGCGTGTTCTTTCAAGGGATATATTTAGTTTGAGTTTTGGTGGATATTATTTGGCAAAATATTGGAAAGATATATAAAATTTGGAAAAGTAGGATGATCTAAATAATGTATCATAGACCTGGCAATTCTCGACCCGACCCGAAAACCCGACCCATACCGACCCGCAAAAAATGGGTTTTGAACACGAAATTCCGACCCGGGACCCGAAAATGACCTAACCCAAAGAACCCGGTAAAAAACGGGTCAAGTCGGGTCAGGTTTGGGTCGACCCGTTGGGTCAGACACTTTAATTTTAAGTGTTATGTCTACTTTGGCCTTGTGCAAAAAAATGGGCCCATTTCATGAAAATTAAGGCCCAAAAGTAGAATATTGGGTGGCTTTGGAAAGTTATGCGTAGAGAGAGACATACAAATGAAATAATCAAATAAAAATGACCAAAACAAAACCCTAACACTGTCACTCACTCACTCTTTCAGTGAACCCTCAAACTCCTGCAGTCTCACCGCTCTCCTCTCTTTCAGTAAAATAGTGTATTATTGTTCAAGGTCAAAGTTCAGTGCATTATTTTCCAATACCCTAAAAGTTCAGTATATTAGCATCCCAAAACCCTATATATTTCATAAGTGCTGTTATTCGTGGATTGTTGACGTAAACTGCATAATACTTGTAGACTTGAAGATTGCCAAATTTTGTCCTTTAGGTGTATAGTAATATGTCTATATAATTATGACATATCGTGGTGGTCGAACTTGGAATAGAATGGTACATTACACAGATGTCTTTGACTAATTATAATCAATTTTATTAGTTGTAAGTGACTGAGAAAAAGGGCGGTCATGACCTGTAAACCCGACCCAAACCGCCCGAAACCGGAATACACCCGACTCGTATTTACCCGAACCCGAAATATACCCGACCTATATTTACCCGAACCCGATATACGACCGACCCGTAACCCGCCCGCCCGCCCGTATTGACAGGTCTAATGTATCATATGAATATTTATTATATATTATATAAAATTTTGAAAATTTTACATGTACTCCCAGTACTTTTACTTTACCAACAAATATTTATATATAAAAAAAAATTCAACCGAAATCTACCCCTCCTCCATCACTAATCTAGGTAACAGTGTCTAGCTATGATCGAACATGCCAAAAGCATAGCTACTATGGAAAAAAAAAAAAAGTATGCTTTCAAAGCATAGATGCGTAAGTTCAAAATTATGGGTTTCCAAACATTCAGAATTTGTTAGACCTAGCTCAGATACCCTTGTGAGGTTGTGATACCACTTATTAGGATCGAGGTAAAAGATAGCCTAATATTTGCAGCGAAAGAGAGAATTATCGATCAGGATGTATAAATTGAGAAGAAATATAACAAGATCAGTAATTAAAATATTAGAGAGTATAAAGACACACGATTTACGTGGAAACCCAAATCGGGAAAAAACCACGGACGGCAACGGAGCAATAATCCACTAGTATAAGGGGAGAGATTACAAGAGAGATCCCAAACGACTATATAACACAACGAGATCGACGTCAAGATCTCAAGAGGTTAATAGCACAAAGAGAATATACTGAAGGCGAAATAATAACTCTCTAAAAAGAGTCTCACAACCTAGGGATGGGTAGAGGTGAAGAATGCTCTGTGTATGTCGTTTGTCGTATGCCATGAGTGTATAGATTAATAAAACCCTCTATTTATAGGAAAAACTCCCTATAAACCTAACTTAACTCCCTCTCCAATTAGATTTAGAATCTAATACAATTAGGAAACCTAACATAATAAGGAAATCTATATCCTAATACAATTAGGAAATAAATAATTGTGGGATTAAGAGACTGTGCGATTTTAGGTCACTTTCCTAACAGAATTCAATACTCCCCGTTTGCAAAATGATAAGTCTTAATTCAAAATGATTAATAACTTAAATTTATAGTCTCACGCTCCTTGCAATTTTCTGTTCCTAATTTTAATTTGCATGGATCCACCCCCTTAAAAATGTTATAAAAATGATAGAATTAAGTTTCCCAGACATTAGGCCGTGGTGGTTTACCAAAGGAGCTCTATTTTCCATTGCTTTCGGACCTGTTATATTGCCACATGCTTTTTTTTTATTATTATTCTTTTACGGCACCAACACATGCTTTAAACTATAAATTAAACACACTAACCGCAAATGACATGACTTACTGTTTTGAAAAAAAACAAAAATTAATAAAAACAAACGAAAAAAAACAAGCTTGCGTGTTTGTAGGGATTTTTCCTTGTTTTATTTCTTCTTGTAGTTAGGTTACATATGTTTCAAAGAGTCAAAAGTCTTATTTTCAAGTTCTTAATTTCTTATCTCCCGCTACGTATATTACCGATGACCTAAACCTTAAATACTTCAAATATACAGTACTCCATCCTTCCCATTTTAATTGTCACTCTAGACATAATTTCAAAAATCAAGAAAACTTCCATCTACATTAATTTAGCTTATTGGAAATGTGAAAAACTTGAATAAAATGGTGAATAAAAAAGGAAAAAAGTGAATAAAAAAGAAAAATTAAGAAAAAGATGTAATTAATAAGCTTAATTTGATAAATTAGTAATTAATATGTCATTGGAATTATAAAGTGACAGATATTATGGGAAAAAAGAAAGTTAGTTAAAGTGACAGATAATACGGGAAGGAGGGAGTAGTAAAATACTAAATGTATGATTATTCATTCTACATAACGGTAAAAGCAAAACGTATTATTCCCATGGTTCTATATTAATTGTCCAAAATGTCATTTTTTATTAAAAAAATTTTATAGTATATTTTATTAAAAAATTACAAAACTATATGCTTATGATAATACTTTTCGTTATGAATCTAATAATGGTACTTTCGTATATTGAAACATTGTATATGTTGAAAAATTAATGACGTGTCGGGAAAATTAATATGGAATGGAAGAAGTATAAATCTTGCTAAATAGAAAGTGAAAGACAAAAAGAAAATAAAAGTGCAAAATAATTGTATAATGAATGCCACATATTTATATATTATATTGAAGAAGTTAGCTATGAAATACTCCCTCCATTCCTCAATATCTGTCACTTTGATCAATTTTCTATTTTCCACAATATCTGTCATTTTACAATTCCAATGTAACATTAATGACATTTTTTAATTTACCTCTTACTTTTACAATTTTCAATACAATTATATAACTAAAATATAAACTTAACTCTTACTTTTATCATTTCCAATGCAATTATCATTCTCAATACTATTTTCTTAAAATCTTCCCTAAACTCCAGAGTGACAATTATTGAGGAATGGAGGGAGTAAGACATATGACCTATTATTTAGATAGCGGTGGAAACTATATAAGAGTTTTCAACTGAGATCAATGGTGAACCAAACTCTGTATTTAGCCCGTTTCTTTTTTATTTTAATGATGGATGAGTTGACTAAGGATTTAAAACACGTGGTATTTGCATTTTACCGATGATACAGTGTTTATAGGTGAGTCGAGGGAAATATTAAATGACAAGGTGGAGCTTTAGAGAGATATCTTATAATCTAGAGGCTTTAGCTTAAGTACGTCAAAGATGGAATATAAAATGTGTCATTTTAGGAGACTTGAGATAAGAACTACGGTCAAGAAGTTATCATCAAAGGGGTGGTTATTCCTCGGGTGAACAAGTTTAGGCACCTTGGTTTTGTCTAACAAAGTGATGGAGAAATTACCAAGGATATTACACATTGAATTAAGGTTGGTTGGCTAAAGTAAAAATTAGTGGACTTGAGCAGTGTTTTTTGATAGGAAAATTCCTGTTAAGATTAAGGGAAACAGAAGATGAGGAAAAGGAGTGTAGAAGACCAGGTAAAATAGGATATCATCGAAGAAGCTCATGCAATAGGGTTGTCTGACCGAATATGCTATATGACGCGAAGTGTTGGCCGACTAAGTAGATACATTTCCAAAGATTGAATGCTGGAGATAAGAGGACGATTCAGTGGATTAGTACTGTTTACACTAGGTTGGATAGGATTAGGAATGACGTCTGTACACCTCAACAAAGGGTACTGTCAATTGAGGATAAGTTAAGAGAAATTAGATTGAGAAGGTTTGCACATGTTCTTAGGAGAAGTGAGGATGCCCCTGTAGGAGATGTGAACAAACTAGGATATTTGTTGGACGTAGGAGATGTGGGACTATGGGAGAGCAAAAGAGTCCATAACAGAAGTAATTAGAGCATATATGAAGCACCTAACTTAGTGGATGATATTACGTTACTCGATAGGAGAGTTAGCATTAAGATAGTAGCTTGAGATTTACTAATAAGGTGATATACTTTGCCCTAGGTTTTACACCTTGTGTCTTGAGGAGATTCCTTAAAAACTTATGAAGTGATGTCAATTTCACATGGTCTAACATCACATACAACCACAACAACTACCTCACACAAAAAACACGTTTGAACGCGGTTTAGAAAATCCACTTGTATACAGCCTTACCCCCATGAACCACAATTCATAAAGAGATTGATTTCGTAGATCCGACAAAATGGTCTAACATCATATATATACCTAAGAAAAACAAGATATATCAATCAAGATACGTTATTTAATTGATTTTTTTGTGCCCGATTTAATGTTTTTCTATCAATGATTTAATATAACATTTTATTAAAAATATATTATGTTATATTTTTGTGATAATATTTTTCATTTTATGTTTAATGAGAAAAATTTTATATAATAAACTATCATATATATTTATAAATTAATTGTGTGAGATTTTAAAATTTCACTAAGGGAGTGTTTGGTAGAAACCCAGAGAAATCTTTCCTGAGGGAAATTTCCCATGGAAAGTTTTTCATGATAAAGATTTCCCCCGAAAAAATTTCCCTTAGCTCCCTTAAGGAAAATTTTCCCTAGGAAAATGTAGAAAATGGTGGGCTCATCGTGAAAACTTTCCCAAAGTCCACCCGCGTTCAAAGATGGGAAAATAAGTCAACTCGGGAAAATTGACCATTTCTCCAAGGTTATTGACCAACCAAATGCATGCTAACTTAAAAATAGAGACAATAAACAAATGAGACGAAGACATTGCACAAAATAACTGAAAAACATTAAATAAAAAGAGTCGTACGGTTGGCGCAGGTTGGATCAAGGTGGTGAAGTAAGATTGGGCTTATACTTGTGTCCCCCTAAAAGCGACGTTTTAAGGAACAAAGTGATTCTAAGTGCCTGCTTTTTTGGAATGTAAGTAAGTAAACCTTATTAACTTTCTTTATTTTACCTTATTCTGCTTACTTACCAACTTATTTATACTTTAAAAGAATAAGGTTTTTTACGATATTATAAAAAACATGACAAAAAAAAACTACCTTACTGATACCCCTAAATTTATCAACATTGTTGTTTTTTATTAATAAACGTGCTTTTTTTATGGATTGGTTGTTGTTGTGTATTTGTTATCGTTGATTATTAGGAGTAAATTTTTTTTTAAATAATTATATTGAAAAAGTAAAATGATACTACCTATATCCTAATTTCTTTATCATAGTGACTATTCATACAAAATAAAATGATCATTGGTGATGGGATAAAAAAAATTATAAATTATCCAAATTACCTCTATAAAATTAATAAAAAAAATTATAGACTACTGAAATGCTAAATAAGTTAATTTATAAGAGATAAAAATAAAAATGGTAGTTTTGTTGAAATTATAAAAGTGATAAATAAAATGAAATAAAAGAAATAATTATTCTGTACTACAACAACTTGAGACAGTTTACTAAAATTTATCAAACTTTTACTTTATGCAACTTTACTCACTGGAAAAGCAACTTACTGAAACGAAGCTAAGTGGCATTTGAGTTTCATTAATTTTGTGCACATATATTAGGTCATCGGTTATCATACCAACATTTAAATTCGTATTCAATGATTAGGTAGTTTGCACACACGTATTTTAATTAAAGATTTTCAGGGAAGAGAATAGCAGTTTGCTTGCCAAATTAATTTTCCTTGAGCAAACAAGTTAATGAAAATAATTGGTCTAGCATTCAACTTTCCAGGGCTCCACACCCACTTTACTTACCGTTTTATCGGAAACTAGTACTTTGTATTACGGGAAATTAGATTCTAATAATACGAATTTTTGGTCATATAAGACTTAATAATATGAACTTTCGATTTGTTGATTAATAATATGAACTTCACTTGCTTCTGCGATCACGCCACCGAGTTAAGATTAACTTAACTGGTGGCAATCCTAATGGCGAGGCACGCTCAGATTGATTTCGATTTCACAGTAATCCATTGACTTAAAAAAACGCCAACTCACCCCTTTTATTTTTTTCCCTTTTATTTTTTTAACCCACCACTCTTCTTCTTTTTCTCATGCCCAGCTCTCAGCCTCGCTGCCGACTGCCGACTGCCGACTGCCTCTCCCTCCCCCCGACCTGCTTGTCGGAACTCGCCGCCTCAATCTCCGATAACCACCTCTCCCTCCTCTGTCTTTTAACCCCTCTCCCTTGTTGTTTTTGCAAACCCAATTGTATCCTACCTAAACTTAGATCATATCCAGCCACCCCACCATTCTTTCCGGCCATCGCCGGAAACCTCATCTACTCTTACCTCCTTTAACCCATCTCAAACCCCTCGACCATCACAAACCTTCCCTGCCTAGAAATCAACTACCATCGACCACCATTTCCACCCCAAACTGGCCAAAAATCAACTATCATCCATCCCAATATGAATCTCACCAATGCAAATATCAAACAAGGTGAAACAGTAAAAAGTACATAAAGGCATTCAAAGTTAGTCTAAAAAGGAGAGACAAAACACCGGAATTCCCAACTGCAGAAGCAAGTCCTCAGCATCTTCAGCTTCTGCTTTTGCAATGTCCTCAATCGACCCTTCCAAAGGCCCTTTCCCATTCCCACCTATATTATCACAAACACAAACACATTTTTCTCCAATTTATAATCTGAAAAGATGAACAACACCCCAAACGATAAAAACATGAATAAGCTTCCCAAACTATCCCAGAAACGAAAACGATGAACACTGGAAGATAAATACCAAAAGCTTGAAGATGGTCGAAATTGACATTGAAGTCTCCCTTGGTGCTCTCCCCCAAATAATCAATGTCACTTTTATTACTCGGTGTCACCGAAAACACAGGTCCGACAGTCACGGCGGCGTTGTCGCCAGAACATTTGCAGGCGACAGCGGAACTCCAGCGGTTTACTCCGGGGAAACGGCAGAAGGTGGGAAATGGGTTTTGGGTGGTTGAAAAAGCAATAGCAATCCCGGAAGCCATTGACGGAATAAGAAGGGAATCTATGTGGGATTGAAATTGCAGAGAGTAATGGTTCATCTTTCAAAATTCAAATTCAGACCCCTATGTTTATTTGTTTGTACGTATGTTAATCTCTGCTACAGAGCAATAGCAGCAGAGAGAGATGGTGTCAAAAGAATTTAAGGGTTATTCATCTGGGAGCAGCTTGGGGTGGAAATGGTGATGGATAGTAGTTGATTTCAGGGCAGGGAAGGTTTGTAGTGGTCGAGGGGTTTGAGATGGGTTAAAGGAGGTAAGAGTGGATGAGGTTTCCGGCGAGTAGGTGCCCGGAAAGAATGGTGGGGTGGCTGGATCTAGGTTTGGGTAGGATGCATTTGGGTTTGCAAAAACAACAAGGTAGAGGGGTTAAAAGACAGAGGAGGGAGAGGTGGTTATCGGAGATCGAAGCGGTGACGACGGCGAGTTCCGGCAAGCAGGTCGGGGGGCAGTCGGCAGCCGGCAGCGAGGCTGAGAGAAGGCTGAGAGCTAGGCTTGAGAAGAAAAAGAAGAGTGGTGGGTTAAAAAAATAAAAGGGGTGAGTTGGCGTTTTTTTAAGTCAACGGATGACATGGCAAGGTCAAAATCTGAAAGCGACGTGCTGCCATTTAGATCACCACCGAGTTAAGTTAATCTTAACTCGGTGGCGTGTTAAGAGGCGTGCAAAAGTTCATATTATTAATCACCAAATCGAAAGTTTGTATTATTAAGTCTTATATGGTCAAAAGTTCGTATTATCAGAATCCAATTTCCCTTGTATTAATTGTGACAATAGAAAATAGTGGTATTACGTAATAGTACTTTGTGATTGTGATAATGAAAAATAGTAGTACTTCCTCAGTTTTATGTTATTAACAAGAAGTACTCCATTCCGTATTTGTTCTTTTATATAGTGTGGTACAATGTGGTATCACAACTCACTATATTATTCAATATTCTTTCATACTTCACCACATTTTGTTATAATCATTATCAATATATCTTCTCACTTTTTTCCGCTATTTTTCACATTTTCTCTCCTCACCTACTATATTGACCACACTTTCTATAAAATTTTCCATATCATTCCACACCTTACCGCATTTTTCACAATTTCACCACATAGTATCATTTTCGCATCTTACTAACCGTATAAAAGAATAGGGCCTTAATTGCCCAAAAGTCCTTTGATTAAGAATTTCTCATATTATATTTTATCAGAAAGTTACATTATATTTTTATGATAGTATTTTTTGTTATAAATCCAATTGAAATAACCCTAGAGGGAGGGTGAATAAGGTTGTAATAGAATTTTGTACTTTGTAAACACAAGAACGTTAATAACACTTAATTAACTGAATAATACTTCTTTATTATATAAGCTTTGAGGTACAAGAGAAATAGAGGAGGTTAGAGAACTCAGCAGGTTCAAGACCGTGAGGTCCTTGATGACTGCTTACAAACAACAGATGCCTAAACTCAGCTTCTGTTAAGAGACTTCACAGATGAAGCTATGAACATTTCAAGACTTGCTAAGGTGAGAACACACTCTCACTTTAGTTACACAGCTTTGAGGGTCTCACCAGAACTCTCTTTCTGGTTACACTACTCACCACTTCAAACACAAGTGGCTACACTCAAAATTTTATTTACCGAAATTCCTACACTTCCAATTACACTCATCGGAATCCCTTACTTTGTGAGAGAGGTAGCCGATAATTATATATTTGTTTGATGATCCAATGCAACAGCTCTTTTGAAGTTTCCTTAGTTCTTGATCATTTTCATATATGTTTGATCTTGTATCTTTATACTTTTTGAAACTCCAATCTTGAGGAATATTCTTGAGGATATGTATCAGAATAAGTATATATAATTTTGAGTAATTTATTTTCTTCAATATCTCTTTTTTCTAATTACAGTATTTTTCTTCAGAGGTCTTTAATCAAATAATGAAAGCTAAGCCACGTACGAGTTATGAGCCATCATATATAGTTGGAGATTTTGAGTAACTTCGTAACCATACATCATTTATTTACAACTTACCATTAAGAACTTTGATGCCTCATAGGTTTATCTAGCGAAAATAATTACTCCCTCCGTCCTTAAATAAGTATCAATTTAATTAAGTTTTGACTGTGGATTATTTATAAATTATAATAAGGTATAATATAAAATTAATTTTATTGTAATTTTTAGTACAATATCTTTATAGCGGTGATAATTACATTCATTTAAGAACGGAAACAGTAATAAGTTATGAAAACGATGTGCCTGAAACTAAAAAGGCAACATATGGCAAGAATTAAAGCTGGAAATTAAGGGAGTTAGAAGTAAATGTTGAGCCCTTGCCTCCCTTCCAATGGTTGCCTTTTAGTTGATGCTCCACGTGTCTACAAATTCAATTAAAATGTTAGCACCACTCTCCTTTCCACTAACTAAATTTAAAATGACTTGTCATTTATGAACATTTCAATTATGAACCCCCTTCCTATCAGTATTCAGCATCTTAATTATTTGATCTGGTTGTTTGTTTCTTGCCATTAGTCAAGCGATGAGAGTATGAGCAAACCTTTTTGCAAACACATCCAGATCCCCGGTGCTTGGCCCTGTTCTTTTCTGCGGTTGGCAAACTGCGATCCTATACCCTACCGTAATTTGCCACAACCTACCACATTTTACCGTAAATAATTACTTTTCTCTCTCACAATTCCAATAACCTACCATAATTCCACCACACCCACCACAATTCCACCACACCTCACCGCATCATTCTGCAAAATACCACATAAAAGAACAGGGCATTGTAGGAAATGGATGACTGACTTTTGATGTAACTAGTTTTTTATAATTGATTGTCAAATGTCAATATATTATATTGACTTATATATGGGGTCAGTTCAACCAATTATTCTCAAATGGTATTAGAATTTAGAGTTGGCTATTAAATTTGTGTTCGAAAATAGCATTTGAGGTAATATTTAGTGTTTTCACCAAATCAAAACTCTAATTACATAAATATTAAAGTTCGGTGAGGTAAAGTTCCGATTAGTATTTAACATTTTGTGAAATGTTAGTAAAGTTAACGTTTAGCATTTTGAGTTGTGTCTCATATTTTTTTGGTAAAAGAAATGCCCTTTGAAAATATATCTTTGGAAATTATTTATATCCTTTTATGTCAAATGACATTAATCTGCGCTCAACCGTAAAATTTTACCGAACACAATTCTCATTTGAATAGTCGTCCGCTATTCGCTTCTTAAACAGTTATCTGCTGCCTAAACTCCTATCTAAACCGCTATATGCTATCTAAATCGTTAATTTCGTCGAACAAGTTACAAGTCAAGTCGGGTTGGGTTCGTGTTTTTGTCAAACTTAAACAAGTTTGTTGGGTTGAATGTGGAGACCAATTTTGGGTTGGTCTCTATCTCTTGGGGAGCAAGGTAGAAGAGTTTGAGTGAGAATCAGATTGTTGATTTGTTCCACTTCTTTTTTGTAATTCCTTTGCTGTAGGGACTCTATTAATCCTAAAATTGTGTTAGCCTTGTACTATAAATAGAGCCTAGGTGCTAGGTTTATTTGTACAGCAATTGAGAGTGTTTCATCTTATACCACAAGAGATTGACCTGTAATCTCTGTGTCCCTGAGGGAGTTGTGTGAGGCTCATCTGTGAGTGTTGAGTTCTCAGGTTGTAACTCTAGGGAGGTTGTGAGAGATTGTGGAGGTCTGGGAATCTCTGAAACACTGTTGTAATCCTCTGATAGTGCATCGTTCGTGGTTTTTTCCCGGTTTGGGTTTTTCCACGTTAATTCCTTGTGTTGAATCTTTATTTATTTTTCGCCCTTATTATTGTTTGTCCGCTAACTACGTCCCCGAGAATCCTAACAAGTGGTATCGAGCTTTGGTTGAGCGTGGTTGATCTGCAGATCGAGAAGCAATGGCGGGCGCTATTGTGAAGATTCCGGAGTTCGATGGGAAAGACTACGCATGGTGGAGGATGCGCGTTGAGGATGTGCTCCGCCAGCAAAGGTTGCATCTTGCGATGGGTGATAAGCCAAATGAGATGGAACAGAAGGATTGGGAAGAGCTTGATGGTCAGGCATTCAGTACGGTCAGGCTGACGCTAGCTCGGAACGTGGCTTTCAACGTCAAAGATCAGAAAACGACAAAAGACCTGCTCGAGGCCTTGCAAAACACATATGAGAAACCTTCGGCGGTGAACAAGGTATATGTGTTACGTCGTTTGTTTGAATTTAAGATGCAAGAGTCTGGTGATATGCACGATAGTATGAATGAGTTGAATATAATACTATCAAAGTTAACCTCTGTGGGATTTAATTTCGACGATGAGATGAACGCTAACATACTATTGGCTACCCTACCTAAGTCTTGGGAAAATTTCGTGACTTCTGTAACTTCTTCAACTAAGAAGGATGAGAAATTGAAGTTTGGGGAAATTAGAGACTTTGTCCTGAATGAAAGTATTCGTAGGAAAGATTCCGATGTGTCTGAGTCTTCAGGGAATGCTTTGACTGTTAGGGGTAGGAGGAATAGTGGGAGTTCGGGTCGGGGTCGATCAAAATCTAGAAGTCGAAACATGGAGCAAGTGTTGTGTTGGAACTGTGGTGATAGAGGTCATTTTCGTAGGGATTGTCCCAAACCTAAGAAGAACAGCCATAATGACCAGGACTCTGTATATTCTGTTGAGGATTTTGGTGATGCCCTAACTGTTTGTGTTGACAAGTTAGAAAGGGGTTGGGTGATAGATTCGGGTGCTTCGTTTCACTCTTCATCTAGCAAGGAGGTCTTTAGCAATTATGTGAGTGGGAGGTTTGGCAGGGTTAGGCTTGCAAACGGTCACAACCTAAAGGTGCTAGGAAGAGGTGATGTGAACATTAAAACTTCTAAGGGTGGAACTTGGAGGTTGAAGAATGTTCGGTATGTCCCGGGTCTGACCAAGAACCTTGTATCTGTTAGTCAACTGGATGAGGAGGGGTTCACGACGAGATTTGAAGATGATCATTGGAGGGTAACGAAAGGATCTCTGATAATTGCAAATGGCAGGAAAGAGGGGAAGCTATATTCTGTCATTGATAACTCTAACATGCCGGTTCATGCTCGTCAAAGGCGTGTTAGCTTCTCTGATGAGAGAAGGGAACCAGAAACGAGGAGGTTTCAGGTCGAGGCTACGGGAACGGATGATCAGCCGAGGAACGCATCTAACCTGCATGGGAATTCGACAAGTTCAACACGAGGTAAAATCCCAATCCAAAATTCCCCTAAGTTGTTGACGATGATGCGTATGTCGAAGTTGCAGGGGCGTGATCAGTTCAAGTGGGAGCCTGTTGCTAAAAGAGGAGTTGATGGGAGGTCAACTGGGACCTCTGTTGTTCTTTGCTGAACAAGATCGAGATGGATGCACTAAAGGATTCGAGAAGGTATTGAAGTGGTGATTGATGATAATCGACGAAGGCTACGTTTACAATTGGTCTCCAAGTGGGAGATTGTTGGGTTGAATGTGGAGACCAATTTTGGGTTGGTCTCTATCTCTTGGGGAGCAAGGTAGAAGAGTTTGAGTGGGAATCAGATTGTTGATTTGTTCCACTTCTTTTTTGTAATTCCTTTGCTGTAGGGACTCTATTAATCCTAAAATTGTGTTAGCCTTGTACTATAAATAGAGCCTAGGTGCTAAGTTTATTTGTACAGCAATTGAGAGTGTTTCATCTTATACCACAAGAGATTGACCTGTAATCTCTGTGTCCCTGAGGGAGTTGTGTGAGGCTCATCTGTGAGTATTGAGTTCTCAGGTTGTAACTCTAGGGAGGTTGTGAGAGATTGTGGAGATCTGGGAATCTCTGAAACACTGTTGTAATCCTCTGATAGTGCATCGTTCGTGGTTTTTTCCCGGTTTGGGTTTTTCTACGTTAATTCCTTGTGTTGAATCTTTATTTATTTTTCACCCTTATTATTATTTGTCTGCTAACTACGTCCTGAGAATCCTAACAAAGTTCAAAATCTTCCGACTTGAACCTAACCCATTTATTAAACATGTTGAATGTTGAAATTGTTTACTGTTTAAATTTAAACGGGTTTACCATATTATTGACATGTTTACCGTACCCATTTAAGCACACTGGTAGAATCAGGTTCCCATTTACCTATTTACCTATTTGCCTATTTATGCAAAAAAAAATAAAAATCATTATATGATCGAAATAATAACATAATATGCATGATTCAACATTATTCGCATAATATATAATTTGATTCATATATATAAGGAGACACTTTTAACTCATAATCAATGAGAAATTTAGTTTAAGATTTGGAAGTCTAACATTTATTTCAAAGAGTATTAATAACATTTTTTGCCAAGCTTATTGATAAACAGTTTAATCGGGTAGCAGTTATCGAGTAAATGCGTCAGCCAATCTAAACTGTCTAATTAAACAGGTTAAGTATGTATTTTTTTCGTGTCGAAAATCTTGACCTAAACCTAACACATTTAATTAAATGGATTTACCATGTCAACCCTTATAATTTAATGGGTTGAAAATCTTTACCTAAACTCACTTAATATCATATTCAGTTCTAGTTAGTAATCATGTTATTTCAGTTTTTCCCAGCTCTATTAGAGCCAAATGTTTGAAATTTATTAATTTCTGACATTTTCCACAAAACAATTAACATAAATAAAATAAGAAAATCAATCTCCCTCACTCTTCCCATAAACCCTAACTTTCGCCCGATTCCTACAATGCACAGCCATTGCCATCTTGTGTCGTAGCCGCATTTTCCATTATCGCTGTCAGCTATCGCCTCCCCACCATTGTTTGGTTCAACCTTCGGTCATCCATCTCACTTTCGTTGCTTTGTATTCTTCTTCCTCAACAATCCATCTCTTGCACTCTCTCACAAGATTCTACGTTTTTTCTCCCTCTGTCTCTATGTTAGTTGGATTTTCCAGTCGTCGTCATTCTTCGGCAGCTGACACCTCTCTTATCCAGTCACTTTAAGGCCTTGATCTGGGCAACTTCACCATCTATCCTAGTCCCGCTCAACCGCGCCGCCCCTGACGACTAACTAACATCCTAGATGGCAGTGTTGTATTGATGACTATATATAAAAGCCAATTTGCATCGTTTCTTATTATGCATCAGTTGCATGGATTTCTAGATATTACTGTTGTCCAGCCTACCCCTTATGTCTTTCATTCAATGGGTTCTCAAACTCATATCCTTACCCATGCCCTTTAGGTTCATCTCGATCAATTTATTCATGCATGGTTATTGTTAAGACTAGAGTCTTATGTGTAGTTAGGAGGTTAGAAGGTTGTTACAGTTAGTTACAGAGATTGTTACAAGTCCTCTGTTCATGTATCTATCTGTGTATATATATATTGGTAGATAGCTTGTACAGAACATACACACATAAAATACAGAGAATCATTTTCTCTTCCTTTCCTCTCTATTCCTAGTTTACATGGTATCAGAGCAGGTTATCTTCCTGCATTTCTGGGTTTTCTGATCATCATCAAATCAAATTGATTTGTGATTGATCCTGTTTCTTCCAGCTTCTATCTGTGTTCTTGCTGCTTCAATGGCAGTCGAAAATAACACACAAACTTACAATGCTGATCCTCTTCACTTACACAGCTCAGATCACCCTGGTATGCAACTCACAAATTTCAAGATGGATGGAACCAATTTCATGAAATGGAGCAAGGCTGCACAGATCTGTCTTCGAACCAAAGTGAAATTAGGATTCATCACTGGAAAGTGTGAAAAACCTGCAACAACTCATCACACTTATGAGCAATGGATGCGATGTGATAGTATGGTGGTCAGTTGGATTCTCAATTCCATCGACCCCAATCTATCTGAGGCTTTCTTATACGAAAAACATGCTGTTGATCTTTGGAATCAGCTGAATGAGCGCTTTGGGCAGAGCAATGGTCCAATGTTGTTCAAAATTCAAGGAGAAATCACTGAATTACGTCAAGGAAACGATAGTGTTGCAATTTACTATACCAAGCTGAAGAGACTTTGGGATGAACTTGCAGATCTCAGTGAGATTCCTTTATGTGACTGCAATCCACCACATCCTAATTGCAAGGCAATTCAGAAGACATGGGAGCTAGATCAGAGACAAAAACTGATGCAATTTCTTTTGCATCTCAATGACAGTTTTGATATGATCAAGAGCCAGATCCTTCTAATGGATCCTCTACCGACTGTCAATAAGGCTTGTCAGATGGTTGAAAGGATTAAGCAACAGAGGAAAGTCACTGGAAACATGTTCTACAATCGAGACATAGCAGCTGCAGTTGACAGATATCCTAACAATTCTCAAAATTCTGAAATGAATGCTCTCTTGGCCAGAGGCAACACTGGAGGTCATCACAACACCAAGTACAAGAAGGATGCCAAGAAGGGAGAAAAATCAAACAAGTATTGCACTCATTGCAATAGAACCGGTCATACTATTGATCAATGTTTTTTAATACATGGCTTTCCAGACTGGTTTGATAAAAACAAAGGTAGAGCAAAAGCCAAGGTTGCTGCTAATGTCTATGCTCAAAGTTCACCTCAGGATACACCTTTGGAGGAGGGTGAACAAACTGTCCAGGCCTCAAACGTTGGAGCTGCTCAAATTGATTTACAAGCTTTGGCACAGGAGGTTTTCAAACTGATGAAGGGACAACAAACTGAATCTTCCAGTGATTATCAAGGTTTTGCTCATTTTGCTGGTAAATCCTTTTCTTTTGCCTTTACTCAATTCAGTGAGAAACTGGCTTTGTTTAATGATTACAAAGGTTCTTGGATAATAGATACAGGAGCCACAGACCATATGACTCATGACCTCTCTCATTTTACTTCATTACACCTTTTACCCAAACCCATTATAATCACCTTACCTGATGGATCAAATAAAAATGTCACACAATCTGGACAAGTTTTCTTATCTTCTGATCTTGTCCTGAATGATGTCCTGTACGTACCATATTTTAAATTCAATCTTCTTTCTGTTGCCAAGTTACTTACTGATCTTCACCTTTATGCTACTTTGTTTCCTGATTCTTGTGTCATTCAGGCCCTTTCAACTAAAAAGGTGCTTGGAGTGGCTAAAAGATGTGGTGGACTATACAAGCTCTTATCTAAATCTGGAATTTTGTCTCCTTCTGCGAATAAACCAGTTGTAGCTCATACTTCTTTAAATCCATCCTCATGTAAATTGCCCAGTCAAGATATAATACATGCCAGACTTGGGCATTCCTCTATTTCAACTTTACAGCATATTTCTTGGTGTAAAAATCATATTTCCTCTGATTTGAATTGTGAGGCATGTATTCTTGCTAAAATTCACAGATTACCCTTTAATAATAGTATTATTCACTCAGTTCGTCCTTTTCAACTTATTCATATGGATGTCTGGGATCCTTACAAAATTGCCAATATATGCGGAGCTCATTACTTTCTCACCATTGTTGATGATTTTACACGTACAACCTGGACACAAATAATGCAAACCAAGGCTCAAACCAAATCCTTCATCATTCAATTTTATCACATGATTGAAACTCAATTTCAAACCAAAATCCAATCCATTAGAAGTGACAATGGGACAGAATTCATTAATGAGATTTGCCATGAGTTTTTCCTCAACAAAGGTATTCTTCACCAACGTTCCATTGTCAAAACCCCTCAACAAAACGGTGTGGCCGAACGCAAACACAGACACCTGTTAGAAACAGCCCGAGCCATTAGACTTCATGCCAACTTACCTAAGAACCTTTGGGGAGAATGTATCCTTGCAGCCACACACCTTATCAACTGTTTACCTATGCAAAACCTGGGATGGAAATCACCTTTTGAGATGCTTTATCACAAAGATCCACCTTATCATGAGCTTCGTGTAATTGGTTGTCTTTGTTTTGCTAAGGACCTCAATGTTTCAGACAAATTTGAACCCAGAGCAAAGAAATGTATTCTTCTTGGTTATACCTTAGGTTTCAAAGGGTATAAGCTCCTTGACCTTAAAACCCAACAAATCATTCACAGTAGAGATGTTCTTTTTCTAGAACATGTCTTTCCATTTCATAATTCTACATCTGATCATGACCTATCCAACCATTCTCTTCCTCTTTTTCCCACAGAAAATTTTCCCTTTATTGAACCTGACAATGATTTTTCCCCTTCACAACACAACGCTTTATCCCCAACCTCATCTTCTTTACATCAATCAGATTCTACTTCTTTTAATAACCAACAAATCTCATCAGAATCACCTACCGGTAATCATTCCTCTTCCTCTTCTTCCATTCCTCATATTCCTCATTCAGCTCCTTCACCTCCTCATTCACCCTCTGGTCCAATTCTCAGAAGATCTAGTAGACCCAAGGGTCCCCCAATTTGGATGAGAGACTTTGTATGTCCACCTACCTCAAATACCTCAAACCAACAAATAATTCGTCATTCTCCTTCCACTTCTTCATCCCCTGCCCATTCTCTTTTTACCTATTCTGACTTGGCACATTTATCCTCGAGTTACATGGCATCTTTGGCAAATGTTCTTACCACTCCAGAACCTAGTACTTATGAACAAGCCATAGAGTCTCCTGAGTGGGTTCAGGCAATGGAGAGGGAGCTGCTTGCACTTGAGCAGAATGGGACATGGTCTCTTACTTCCCTACCTCCTGGAAAAAAGGCCTTGACCTCTAAGTGGGTCTACAAAACCAAGTTTAGGCCTGATGGTACCATAGAGAGACATAAGGCTAGACTTGTTATTCGAGGGTTTGAACAAGTCAAAGACAAAGATTACAAACACACTTTTTCTCCAGTTGCTAAGCTAACTACTGTTTGAGTTTTTATGGCTATTGCAGCTGCTAGAGATTGGCCATTGCATCAATTGGATATTAACAACGCCTTTCTACATGGGTTCCTTGATGAGGAGGTATACATGATTCCACCTAAGGGTTACAATCTTGCTAAACCTGGAGAAGTGTGCAAGTTGCATAAGTCCTTGTATGGTCTCAAGCAAGCCTCGAGACAATGGAACAAAGAGCTTACTCATTTTCTTATTCGCAAAGGATATCAACAGTCAAAGGCCGACTACTCCCTTTTCACCAAACAACAAGGAAATCAATTTATTTTTGTCTTGGTATATGTGGATGATTTACTCATAACTGGGAATGATCCTCAAGGGATTGTTTCTTTGAAAGATGATTTACATGCCACCTTCACTATCAAGGACCTTGGTCTTGCTCGTTACTTCCTGGGTATTGAGATCGCTCGTTCACCTTCTGGGATATTTCTCAATCAGAGAAAATATGTCCTAGACATTCTGACTGATGTTGGTCTCACTGGTGCTAAACCAGCCCATTTTCCTCTGCCAAAGGGTTTGAAGTTGTCTATTGATGAAGGGGAATTGATGGCTGATCCTTGGCAATATAGACGACTAGTCGGGAGATTGTTGTACCTCACCTTGACTAGACCAGATCTCTCTTATTCTGTCCAACATTTGAGTCAATTCTTGCATCTACCACGAAAGCCCCATTTTGAAGCAGCCATACATGTATTACGATACCTCAAAGGAACACTCAACAAAGGCCTGTTTTTTCCCAGCAATAATGATCTCCAACTTCGGGCCTTCTGTGATGCTGATTGGGCCACTTGCAGGTTCTCAGCACGGTCACTAACAGGGTACTGTGTTTTCCTTGGTGATTCCTTAGTCTCTTGGAAGACTAAGAAGCAGAAAACAGTAGCAAAGTCTTCCGCTGAAGCCGAATATCGAAGCATGTCTGCAACCACCTCTGAGCTAGAATGGGTTGCGCATCTTCTTCGTGATTTTCACTTATCGCTTTCCCTGCCCATTGACATGTTTTGCGACAACAAAGCTGCTATACATATTGCTGAGAACCCCGTTTTTCACGAACGCACCAAGCATCTACAAATTGACTGTCACTATACTCACGACAAAATTGCTGAGGGTTTTATTCAAACCAAGTATATTCCTTCCCAGGAACAGCTAGCTGATTTGCTCACCAAGCCATTGGGAGAAGCAGCTCATCGGTTTCTTTCTTCAAGGATGGGCTTGCTGGATTCTCCACCAATCCCACCTTGAGGGGGGGATGTTAAGACTAGAGTCTTATGTGTAGTAGGAGGTTAGAAGGTTGTTACAGTTAGTTACAGAGATTGTTACAAGTCCTCTGTTCATGTATCTATCTGTGTATATATATATTGGTAGATAGCTTGTACAGAACATACACACATAAAATACAGAGAATCATTTTCTCTTCCTTTCCTCTCTATTCCTAGTTTACAGTTATTTACTACTATTTCAAAAGATCAATTAACTATGGTTCATGACTTGCCAAACAGCCTTCCTTTTTGGTAGCACCTTGAATCTCGTTATAATATTACTGATCTTGTTCGTCTCGTGGATGTTACAAGGATGTTAGTCGATCATTCTAAGTTCGACACAGACTATGGAAGATTATCTCATAGGGATTAAGGATATTCTTAACTCTGTTGCCTCAATATATTCATATGTATCCAATGTGGTTCTCATTAGTACACAGATAATGGAGTGGATCATGCCTATGATGCTTTTATGGATACTCTTGCTCATTTACCTGGCATCATGAATCATAATGTTTTGCGCAAAACTAATAGTTCATGAGCAACAAGTGCAGTTCTGAAAACAATGCAATGATGGTACCTTAATACACTTTATCTATATACCACTACTACTAACATTAGTTCCACTAGTGGCCTGGAAGAGGGAAACGTCAAAATAATTGTAGCAACTGCGGGAGAAATCGTAATAATTACATAAGAAGGATCGTTAACAATACCACTTCTATGACTTACACCACCTCCAACGAGGATGTGCTTGTCACTCCTATTTTGCATGATTCATTTATTTCATCTTCTTCTTTTCATTGTGTTGTTGTATCTTGTGTTAATCCGCTACTTATAGGTAATAAACCATTTGAGCGAGTGTTTGGTTATGGTCATAATATTCTTTGTCAGATTTGTCATTCACCTAGCCACTCTATAGTTGTTCCATTTTCTATCAATGAGGCCCTTCCACCTCTCATCCTGCTCTAGATTCCTTTGCACCTATTAAGTCGAGCAGGGCCTTTGGTACCGAGACTCAGTTGCAACATCCAACGTGACACTAGATGAAGGTATTCAGTCTACTACATCTCCTTACTTTGGTACTACTAAGGTTTGTGTTGGTGATGTTACCTTATTACCTACAGCTAACATTTGTAAATTAAGTCTTGAAACTCCAAGCAACCCGTTGATACTAGGTTCTGTATTGCATGTTCCTACTTTTAAACAAAATATGTTATCTATTTACCATCTATATCTGGATAAGAGTTTTTATTTTAAGCTCATTGACTCCCTTTCATGTATTAAGGATGTACAACACCACCAACGGTGTCTTCTTATAGCGTCTCACTCATGGCGATGTATATCCAATGCATGTTCATCATCTTCCTCGGCATGTCCCTCAATACATTCCACGATAAATCCGATTCATGCGGATTCTTCCCCAACTAATGAAGATTTTCTATTCAACTTATTCAGCTGAAGTGTGGCATCCATGTTTGAGGCATTAAGGTTCTCATGTTTTTTATATTCTTAGGAAAATTAATGTTATTAAAACGTCTCATTTTCAAGATACTTGTGTTACTTGTCGCTTGTCAAAATCTCAACGGTTGCCGTTTGAGTTGGTTGATCTTTGGTTTACTAAATCCCTACATATTATACATTCTGATGTTTCAGAAACAATTCATGATTCTATTAAAAAATTTAGTTAGCATGTGATTTAGTGGATGATTAGTCTCGCTTACTTGGTTATACCGTACGTATGAAGCGGAAATATTAATGTGCAATGTTTAATCTTTTTCTACAATTTTTTAAACTAATTTTATTTCATTTTATTCAATTTGTTTTATTAAAGTTAAATTTTGTAGTTGGAAATTAAAAGTATTATTGTACACTTTAAATCACGGATTTTGGCTATTTCAACATCAAATTTGCATAAACATGAAGATTAAACATGCTTGTGCGGAGTACCAGTGTATAAACTAGTAGATAAGTAAAAGTAAATACTAAATGAAGTCAAGGGATGTTTGCCTTAATTTCAAAATTAAGAACATTTTGTGATATCAACCAAAAGTTTGTGTCCTTTCTATAGTAAACTTAGATTGGGTACATGAATTATAGGAAATAGGCCAAAGATGAATGAAAAGAACATGAATTTATGGGATACTCGTATTATTGATTAGTGAATCATTGATATTTTTATTTTCATTATGAGTTTTGTGATTGATGATCCACTGATGGCATAAGTAAGGATGGCAGGCTTACTTGTTGAGATCTTAACATCACTTTGTGCTGGGTTTTTTGTGGCCCATTGAATCTGTTACGGTCTAAAATGACAAAGGAGTGAGGCGCGACCCACGGTAAAGGAGTGAGGCGCGACCTACACCAAAGAAGGCACTAGGCACGCTCCAGGTAGAGAGAGAAGAAAAGAAGCGCAAGCAACGCCCACAAGAGGCACTACCCACGCCCAAGGCAGAGGTAGAAGGTTAATTAAAGCAACGAAGGAGACGCGGGCTGCATCTCATAAGCGATACCCGCGCCGGCGTCCGGCACTACACGAGCCGGCATCCTGCGCTACCAGCTCCAATTGACGCCCCCCGGCGTCTCATCCCTCTTTGTCACGTAAGTCACGCCTCATTCGGTGCTACGAGGAATCTTGGGTGGCGTGAAATTCCTCTCATGGTTATTTTTGTTTAACCTAGGTTCTCTCTTCAAGTTAGATACTGCTTGTTGTTATTTGAGTTTTAATGTAACTCTAATTTCTCCTAGATGCCACGGTACAATCTTCTTCACTTTAACCAACGGCGACGTCGGTTGATCAACGGTGATTGATTAGATCAAAGAGAAAATATTGAGAAAGATACAGTTTCACCAATATTTTCTCAGTGATATCCCGGGAGAGATTGTGAGTTGAGAGTTTGAGAGATCATATAGTAATCTCCATTGTTGATAGTATACCCTGTGATAGTGATCGAGTTGTACTCCTCCTTTCTCATAGTGGATTATTTTCTGGTTGTCGTCGTCTGTTGGTTTTCCTCCGAGTTCTTCGGTTTCCAACTCATATCTGGCGTTTGTTTAATCGTTTAATATTTTGTTCCTAAATTTTTTCGTAATTTTTGTTGTCTCATTTTTCCGCTTCCGCTATAACCTTGCACTTATTTTCCAAACAAGTGGTATCAGAGTAAGGTGGAGATGACTTCAATCATAAAGTGCGAGATTCCAAAATTTGATAGACTATGTGGAGACTGCAGAAGAAGACAGTCTTGATTCAGCACGAATTATGGGATGTGATCGAGTATCCCGACACGAAGACTGATGCAACAATGAGCCATGAAAACTTAAAAAAAAACATCCAGAAAGAGATCCAGGGCAGCTAAAGTTCGAGGTAGAGCAGATTCAATCTCAAGATGGAGCTACAACAACCTACAATCAGCAGCAGGCTGCTGATAATGCTCTTGAAATAGCTCAGGTTGATGAGCCTGAGATCGAGACTGACGTTCCTCAGGTGGAGGAAAACAATGGCGATAGTCGAGGTGGTTGTTTGGACCGATGAGTCAAATTGTGGACCAACGTGGAGTTTGTTGTAATTTTTATGGCCCATTGGATCCGTTACGGTTCAAAACGGCAGAGGAGTGAGGTGCGAGCCGCGCCAAAGGAGGTGCTAGGCGTGCCCCAAGTAGAGAGAGAAGAAAGGAGGCGCAGGCAATGCCCCAAGAGGCGCCACCCGCGCCTAAGACACAGGTAGAAGGTTGAGGCAATGAAGAAGATGCGGGCTGCATCTCATAAGCGCTACCCGCGCCAATTGTCTCCCCCCCCCCCCCCCGCGTCTCATCCCTCTTTATCACGCAAGTCGTGCCTCATTCGATACTACAAGGAATCCTGGGTGGCATGGAATTTCTCTCGTGGTTAATTTTGTTTAACCTAGGTTCTCTCTTCAAGTCAGACATTGCTTGTTGTTATTTGAGTTTTAATGTAACTCTCATTTCTCCTAGCCGCCCTATAAATAGGGTACAATCTTCTTCACTTTAACCAACGGCAACATCGGTTGATCAACGACGATCAGAGAAAAAATATTGAGAGAGATATAGTTTTACCAATATTTTCCAGTGGTATCCCGAGAGAGATTGTGAGTTGAGAGTTTGGGAGATTATATTGTAATCTCCATTGTTGATCGTATCACAACCTGTGATAGTGATCGAGTTGTACTCCTCCTTTCTCATAGTTGATTATTTTCTGGATGTCGTAGTCCGTGGGTTTTCCTCCGAGTTCTTCGGTTTCCCACGCATACCCGGTGTTCGTTTTATCGCTTAATATTTCGTTTCTAAATTTTGTCGTAATTTCCGCCATCTCATTTTTCTGCTTCCACTATAACCTTGTAGTTATTTTTCTACAGTTTGGAACTAAAATTAAATCAAAAGAAAATTACATGTAATGTATGAGTTTGATCACAATACACTTTTTAAAGTTTTTAGCTTACCTTAAAATTAATAGTTTTTATAATGCCATATTTCTTTTTAATAATGATTTATGCCATGTACTTTTGGATGGTAAGTACAAATAGGGTAAGTAAATTAAAGTTAGGTTATTTAAGTATGGCTGGATAGATATTGATAAGTATATATTTAAATAGGTATATATTTTATATTGTGCATGTAGTGTAGATAAAAGTAGATAAGATATGCAGATGTAGGTAAACATTATTTACCTTTCAAAAGAACATAGTTAGGATTCATAAATATTGGTGGCAAAGATTTGATAATAAACTAAATGGAGCAACCGCATCAATAAAGACATATTTTTTTAGTTAATTGTAATTATTAAAAGTAGTGGACAAAATTATAATTTTTATTGTTAGAGAAAAGTGAGTAGCAAGGTAACAGCGGAAGCGAATAATAGAATCGAAAACGAGATGACGAATATTACAACAAAATTTAGAAACGAAAAATAAGCGATAAAATCAAACACCAGAATTACGTGGGAAACCGAAGAACTTGGAGAAAAACCCACGGACGGCGACAGCCAGAAAATAATCCACTATGAGAAATGAGGATTACAACCTGATCACTATCACAGGGTGTGATGCGATCCACAAAGGAGATTACAATAATAATCTCTCAACACTCAACTCACAATCACTCAGGATACACTGGGGAAAATATTGGTGAGACCCCTTTCTCTCTCAATATTTTCTCTCTCTCTAGCTCTCTGTGTTTACCGATGTGTTTTTGGTGGAAAAACATGCACCCTATTTATAGGGAGAACTCCCTACAACCTAACTTGACTCCCACTCCAAATAAATTTAGAATCTAATACATTTAGGAAACCCAACACAATAAAGAAATCTAAATCCTAATACAATTAGGAAACAAATAATTGTGAGATCAAGAGATTTGGTGATTTTAGGACACTTTCCTAACAAACTCGACCTTGGACTAAAATCAACGAATCATCGGTCCAGATAAACATCTTGACTGTCGCCATCAACACGCCCCTCCGCAGGGCGTGGCCCCGCAGGGCTCTCACATGCTTAGAACACCAACTAAGTCCAAACAATGTTCGAACTTAGCTATAGATAGAGGCTTGGTTAACATGTCTGCAGGATTATCAGAAGTATGAACCTTCTTCACCACGATCTCTCCTGCGAATCATTGTATCTCGATGAAGTGATACGGCGCTTATATGCTTGGTCTTCGAATGATAAGTGTCATTCTTTGTCAGATGTATAGCACTCTGACTGTCTGAATAAACCACAATCTCGCCCTGTGGTACTCCAAGCTCCATGACCAATCCCCTCAACCAGATGGCCTCCTTCACTCCTTCCGTTGCAGCAATATATTCAGCCTCTGTAGTAGACAGGGCTGCTATAGATTGAAGTGAAGCTTTCCAAGATATTGCTCCTCCACACATGATGAACACATACCCTGAAATTGAGCGTCTCCTATCCAGATCTCCACCATAATCAGCATCAACATAACCTGCAACATCAGACGTTGCTGCACTACCTCTATCATACAGGATGCCCTTCTCCAAAGTACCCTTCACATAGCGAATGATCCACTTCACTCCTTCCCAATGCTCCTTCCCTGGATTCTGCATATATCTACTCACCACACTAACTGCGTGGGACAGGTCAGGTCTAGTACACACCATAGCATACATCAAACTACCAACCGCACTAGCATAGGAATATTAGACATCCTCCTTACCTCCAAATCAGATTTAGGGCCGGTTCTCACTAGACAACTTGAAGTGTGCGGCTAAAGGAGTTGAAGCGCTTTCTGATTTCTCATGTTGAATCTATCCAACACCTTCTCCAGATATTTCTTCTGAGACAGGAACAACTTCCCTGCCTTTCTATCCCTTTGGATCTCCATACCCAAAATCTTCTTCGCCGCTCCGAGGTCTTTCATCTCAAACTCCTGGTTGAGTTGAGATTTTAGCTTCTTTATTAGTGACATGTCCCTGGAGACAATCAACATGTCATCCACATACAATAATAAATAAATGAAATACCTTTCTTCAATTTGCCTGTAGTACACACAATTATCATAGTGACTTCTTGTGTACCCTTTCCCTACCATAAAGGTATCAAACCTTTTGTACCACTGCCTAGGTGCCTGTTTATGTCCATACAAGGACTTCCTTAATCTGCATACCTGTTCCTGTTTACCATGAAAGATGAAACCCTCTGGCTACCTCATATATATTTCCTCCTCCAACCCGCCATGGAGGAAAGCTGTCTTGACATCAAGTTGCTCCAACTCCAGATCAAATAGAGCAACAAAGGCAAGCAAGGTGCGGATCGACGTATGCCTCACGACTGGCGAGAATACTTCGTTTTAGTCGATTCCTTCTTTCTGGTTGCAACCCCTTACCACTAATCTGGCCTTCCACCTTGCACTTTCTACACCAGGGATACCTTCCTTTCTCTTGTACACCCACTTCGCAGTAAGAGCTCATCGCCCTTTAGGCAACTCACACAGCTCCCATGTATGATTTTTTCTGCAGACTCTCCATCTCCTCTTGCATAGCTCCTATCCAATTTGAGGCATTCGAACAAGAGATGGCCTCCTGATAGCTAGAAGGTTCAGCACCTTCAGGAGTCTCCTCTGCAACACTCAGCGCATAAGCAATCATAGCATCATCTTCTTCAGTATATCGCGTTGGTCTCCTGATCTCCCTCCTGGGACGATCTCTAGCAATGTATGGTTGTTCCTCCACCTGAGGATCATTCGTCTCAATCTCAGGCTCATCAACCTGAGTTGGTTCAGAGCATCGATGGTTGCTCGATTGCGAGTTCAGCAGCTCCACCTTGAGCCTGCTCCACCTCGAACACCATTCTTCCTGCATCCTTCTCCTGATTTCCTGCATCATCAGAAGTACCGGTAGATTCCATTCCAAATAACATAGCAGTTTCATTAAAGGTTACATCTCTAGACTGAATAACTTTCATCAAATCATGACACCACACTCTATATCCCTTAGACTCAGACCCATAATCTAGAAACATGCATTTCACAGCCTTGGGAGACAGCTTCCCATCATTCACATGGACATATACAGGACATCCAAAAATTCTCAAATTAGAATAATTAACTGGATTACCTGTCCATACTTCCTCTGGAATCTGGTATTCGATAGAGCCATGAGGTGATCTCGTCGAGTAGCGAGTAGATATCACCTTTGCCCGAGCGATTTGTTCTTCCAAAGCCTGCGCATTCGAGCATGCAGTGGGCTTTCTCAGAGTTCTGTTGATTCTCGGCTACCCGTTTTTGAGGCTTACCCACCAAGGTTCGATGCCTCGCGATCTCATGCTCGCGAATTCGATAAATTCAGAATCAACAAACTCCAACCCATTGTCAGTCCTGAGTTTCTTGATTTTCCTGTCTGTCTGGTTCTCCACCAAAGCTTTGAACTTCTTGAAATATGAGAATGTCTCATTCTTGTGCCGCGGGAAATAAACCCAAGTCTTCCTCGGGAAGTCATCCACGAATGTCAACATGTAGCGCTTGCCACCCAGTAATGGCACTCTAGCAGGACCCCACAAATCTGAATGAATATAATCAAGGATCCCTGCTGTTGTATGTTTAGCCCTTGAAAAGCTAACCCTCTTCTGTTTCCCGTAGACACAGTGATCGCAAAACTCCAACTTGTCGATCTTTGTGCCTTCAAGGTATCCCTTCTTGCTCAACATTGACATTCTCTTCTCGCCCATGTGGCCTAGTCTCATGTGCCCACGATTTGTCTTTGTCGGACTCATCAAGATTTAGGATGCGCCGCATCCGTCATCGTAGACCCTGCAGGATGTATAGATGCCTTCCCGATTCCCTTCATAAGAACCATGGAACCCTGCACACTTTCAAAACACCATCTTCTCCTTTGTACTGTAGGGTTAGCTTCAAGAGTACCCAAAGAAATTAAATTTGAGTCATGTTAGGGATATGGCGAACCTCCTGAGTTCTAACGATGCCATCATGAGTCTTGATTTTGATGCTACCGATTCCTGCAACCTTGCGGTGTGCGTTACCATGACTACGACCCCGGTGTCAACACTCTCATAAGACTCGAACCAGTCCTTATGAGGACACATATGATAGGTGCACCCCGTGTCAAGAACCCACTCATCTCTAGCTATCCTACTCGATGTGGTAGCCAAGGCATCATCCGTAACTACAAACTCATCACCATCTGACTCAGACTCTACGCAGTTTGAGGTACCAGGTTTGGTGTGATTATCCTTACTCTCCTGCTTCTGGTCTCTTTGTTTTGCCCAACAGTCTCTCTCTATATTTCCCATCTTACTACAGTAGTTACACTTCTTATTCTTGTGAGGATTCCTAGACTTTGAACGGTGTTTAGACCTCCCTCTAGACCCGTTTCCCTTATGTTCAGTATTTCTACCCCTTACAACCATAACATCACCACCCTGGTCATCACCATCGGTATCAAGTTTCTCCTTAGACAGTAAACTAGTCTTTACTTCACTAAGGTTAAGGTCACCACGATTCCCATATAACATGATTTCCTTAAATTGTTTATGTGATGCAGGTAGGGACAGAATTAAATGAAAAGTCTTATCCTCATCAGTGTGTTTTATATCCATTGATTCCAATTCAGTAATAATAGAATCAAATTCACTAAGATGTACCTGAATAGAAGTACCTTGGGGCATCTTCAGCCTGTAGAATTTCTCCTTCATTCGGTACTTGTTTGCACAACTCTTCGACATGTACAACTCTTCCAGTTTGGTCCAGAGCTCCCGAGGTTTCTCGATATGCATCACCTCTCTCTGAATGTGCTCCGCCAAGCACAATTTGAATCCTCGCCAGTCTTATCTTCAAGCTTCTTCCACTCCCTTGGAGTCAGATTCCCCTTGATATCCTTCTGGAGTTTTTTTGAATTCATCATCACTCATTGTCGCATCAGTCTTCGTGTCGGGATACTCAATCACATCCCATAACCCGTGCTGAATCAGGACCGCCTTCATCTGCAGTCTCCACATAGTAAAACTCCTCGTTCCATCAAATTTTGGAATATCGCACTTCATGATTGAAGCCATCTCCACCTTGCTCTGATACCACTTGTTAGAGAAAAGTGAGTAGCAAGGTAACAGCGGAAGCGAATAATAGAATCGAAAACGAGATGATGAATATTACAACAAAATTTAGGAACGAAAAATAAGCGATAAAATCAAACACCAGAATTACGTGGGAAACCGAAGAACTCGGAGAAAAACCCACGGACGGCGACAGCCAGAAAATAATCCACTATGAGAAATGAGGAGTACAACCTGATCACTATCACAGGGTGTGATGCGATCCACAAAGGAGATTACGATAACAATCTCTCAACACTCAACTCACAATCTCTCAGGATACACTTGGGAAAATATTGGTGAGACCCCTTTCTCTCTCAATATTTTCTCTCTCTCTAGCTCTCTGTGTTTACCGATGTGTTTTTGGTGGAGAAACATGCACTCTATTTATAGGGAGCCTATAACCTAACTTGACTCCCACTCCAAATAGATTTAGAATATAATAAAATTAGGAAACCCAGCACAATAAGGAAACCTAAATAATATCCTAATACAATTAGGAAACAAATAATTGTGAGATCAAGAGATTTGGTGATTTTAGGACACTTTTCTAACATTTGTGATTAATATATGATATTATATTTATACAGTTTAGAGCCTATAAAATTCGTAAGTGATATTGGGTAATTATTTACCTAAATTATCAAAATTTTCCAAAATATATATAAAAAAAATTACATATTTATCAATATTTACTTTCTCTTAAAAAGTTATTATTTTATCAAAAGTATCATGTTTAATGTTTTCCACTAATCAAAAATTATTTTTATTTAACTTTCTATTTACCCATGAACTTTCAAGCCCTTAGTTGTATAATTTTTAAATTTAACTTTGCATTTATCCATGAATTTTTTCTTAAATGTTCTATTATATAAAAATAGTATCATTAAATTAGTAACAAATTATATTATCATATGAGCACAATGTTATCATCCTTTTGGTAAAATATGCTATAAAATATTTTCAATTAAAAATAATATTTAAGATTGTATAATACTTATTAAGTGTCAATTAATATGAAATAGATAAGTACTTTGCCAAGGCATTAGTTTACATCATAAACGTGTACTACATAAATTTTCAAAGGATATTACTACGGAGTATTTTGTATTTTTGTTGCAGATAAATGGTCGTAGACAACACAAATTTGAAGGCAGCTTATACCATGATTTTGGAGCATTATATTGACTTTGAAATTTGAATTATATATACTCGAGGAGTCGGAGTGCTGTAATTTTTAGTGAGACTAAGAAGAAAAGATTGACACATTTAACACCTTTATTTTAACATACATAATGTTGTTAAACGTGTTATGTTTTTATTTATAATTTTAATGATATGTATCTTATATCAAGATGATTTATAATTTTAATGATATGTATCTTATATCAAGATGATTGATAAAAATCTTAAATTATTTATAATTTATATTTTTACAGTTTTTATTAATATTTTTATTAATTAAATATATTTATCAATTATAAGAGTATATATAACACTTATTACTTAGGTCAATAAATATAATAATAGTATTATTTTATCAACCATATTCGATAATGTGCGCACATTTTATACATAGTTTTATATTTATGAAAAAATATAAATAAATAAATATTTGTATATACCTTATAAATTATAATAACCCTTAATGTAATGAAATATATTTTTATAATAATTTAAATATCTTTATATTTAATTAGATGAAATTTAAAATATTTCAATATACTCATATTTTGAAGCTTGCCTCCCTAAATTACTACGTATCCTTTGTGAGTATAATTCAAAGTCAACATAATGCTCCAAAAACATGGTATAAGGTGCCTTCAAATTTGTGTTATCCACTCTACGGGCATTTATTTGCGACTACTTATTTACCCCTGTTGCATGGGGAATGGGCCCCTCACATCTCCATGGTAGATGGAGTGATGTATATATACATACATACTCTCCTTTAAAGCCCACCCCTCAACATTTCCCATCTCATCTTTACTTTCTTCAAACTCCCAAATTGGGAAACCCAAAAACCTGATAAACCCCTTTCAATTCATATCTGTAATTTGCTCAAATTCCAAATACTCAACATGGCCAAAGCATCCCAAAAAAAGCAGAAGAAAAGTTGTGATAATATAAGCAATACTAGTGATGAAGTTGTGAACAAGATTTTGGGTCCTAAGGCTAAAAGAGCAAGGAAAAGCTCCCCCAGAGACTCTTCTTCACAACGCAGCTCTGTCTACCGAGGAGTCACCAGGTACCTCTATTTTAACCTTTCTTTATTTCTTCCCCTTACAAATCCCTTCATTCTCTATGTTTCAAAAATCAAACATTCATTGTGTTTTTGGTTGGTCAAAAACTCTGTGGAAATGATTAATTTTCCCTAATTGACTTATTTTCTACATGTTTGAATGTGGGTCGACCTTGTGAGAAATTTTACTTACAAAGGACCCACCATTTTCTAAGTTTTCCTAGGGAAAAGTTTTCCCGGGGGATGGGAAATTTTTCCCTTTCGCTAGGTTCCTGCCAAACACTCCCTCAAATTCATTTAGGGGGCTAAGAGTTTTGTTTTGAATAGATTTTGTGGATGATTGGTTGATCTTATGGTGTGTTGAATGATGATGACAGGCATAGGTGGACAGGGAGATATGAAGCACATTTGTGGGATAAGAATTGCTGGAATGATTCCCAGAAGAAGAAAGGAAGACAAGGTTCTTTTTCTTTGTTGACAATCATCCTAGTAATTTTTCTGCCTTTACCTTTCATTTTGTGACAAATACTGATCTATGTTCTGTTTTACCTTCTGTTTTCATGTGGTTCAAATTGGGGCTGAAATCTCAAAATATGCAGTTTATCTTGGTAAGTTTTCTTCATTTCATTTTGCTGGGAAAAAAATATTAATTAGTTTCAATATTATTAGCCTTTGGCAAAATTGTACTATTTTATGTACCCCAAGAAAGCAAGTTTTCAAGAATGTTCACTTTTATAGCCACTTAATAGTTGTTTTTCTTTCTAAAATTAGTAAAAGAACCATGTGTTTACATATTTTTTAAGAAAAACCATAAAAAAAATTCACATTCATGGCAAGACTAACTTTACTTTAGGTTGATAATAGTCTATTTCTCTATCTCATCTCTTCATTCTTAATTTCACAAGAAATGTACTTGTTCCTAATTGGATTTCTTGTTGTGGTGGGATTTGGGAAGAGTAACAGAAATTAAGGTTTTGCATTTGTTGCCGTGGGTCCTATTATTTTAGCTCTTATCACAAATTTGTTGAAGTGTATAACTTTATTTACTCACAGTATGTTCCCACTTAATTTATAGCACTTCTCGGAATTATTATAGATTTCAATAATCAGTGTTAACATGTATGTTATCTTGATTTATAGCAAACTCAAAAGAATTTAGGCTTTGTTCTTTTATACGGTGCAGTGCGGTGCAGTACTGCAATTCACTATACTACTTAATATTTTTCCACACTTCATCATACTTTACCACAATCATTATTAATATATCTCCTCACTTTTTCTTTTACTTTTCACATTCTTTCTCCTCACATATTCCACCTATCATAACTCTTATGACAACTCACCATACTTTTGAATGATTTCACCGCAGCACACCATCATCACACTCGACCCACTGTACAAAAGAACAGGGTCTTCATATAAATTTCACATTATTGAGATTTAGCTAAACTAATTTGTTCTTTTTAGTATTATTATGTATTGAAAGTGATATTGGGTTCTTAATGCATTCCAGCTAATGTGTTGCATTAATGGTCAAATATATTAGGTGCTTATGACAATGAAGAAGCGGCAGCTCGTGCCTATGATTTGGCAGCATTGAAGTATTGGGGCAAAGAAACCTTGCTTAATTTCCCTGTAAGTTAATCTTAATTACTGGGATTAATTCATTGTAAACATTGCTCATACATTTTTATATTTTTGTTATTATTCAAGCCAATTTTGGGATAAGGAATATTAATTAATAAGATAGAATGGTTCTGTATTTGTTGTGGATGCAGTTGTCAAATTATGAGAATGAAATGAAAGAGATGGAAGGATTCTCTAGAGAAGAGTATATAGGGACACTAAGAAGGTTGTTAACCTACTTTATCAGTGACATTATTTATAATAAACATATGCCTGAAAAACTGTTTATCAACCGTCACCCTGCAATCTGAAAGTTTAATTAAGATGTATGATATGTAGCAAGACAAAAAGTTAGGTTATGCTACTTGGCGGTTTCTTTAATATACACGCTTCATTTTTTCTGTTTGACTTTTTATTTCATTTTTAAATTTATATTATCTGTTAATTTATAGTTTTTATAATTACTAATTACTATCTTTTATCTATTTATAATATTAATTGGATAAAACACCAAAAGTAATTTTAAAATATTTAATTAATTTTTTACTAATGACCCTATAATATTGATAAATTTAATAGCCACGGCCGGAAAAATGGGAGCATTGAGTTTGACATTATTTTATAATTTATTTTGTTATGTAGATCAAACTTTTTGCTGTTTTGAATTTATTTGGAGTGAATAAATTTTTTTCTGTAATGTATTAATTTATATAAATTAATACCGAATATATTTTTAAATTTTTCAGGAAAAGCAGTGGATTTTCAAGAGGGGTGTCAAAATATCGGGGAGTTGCAAGGTAATATTTGTCCACCATGGCCCTTTTTTTTTGGAAAAAAAATATGCATTGTATTTGAAAATTACTTGATAGTAGTAAAACTAAAATGCATAGTTTGTGATGGCTATGGACAGACATCACCATAATGGAAGATGGGAAGCTCGAATTGGAAGGGTTTTTGGCAACAAGTATCTTTACCTTGGCACATATGGTATGTATCCCTATAATCACTAGGGCTCGTTATGTTATGCGGTTAGATTGTTTGTGGTTGCACACTGTATTGTAAATTTTTATTTTCTACTCTTAATTCACCATAATTTACATTTCTATTTTTATTAAAAGTGAAAACCTTTTAAATAAAAAATTAAAACTTTCACTTTATTTCCCACTTATCATTATTTTTAAATTAAAATATATCAACTCGTCTTTCATTATTTTTACTACAACTTTTCATATTCTACCGCATAACGTCGCAACTAACCACACCATTAAAAAGAATGGGCCCTATGATCACATGTAGATTAACAAGTTAATTACGAGTGTCCTTACCTTGACACTTTATAACCTATGAGTACTTATGACTTATGAGCCACATAGTTCAGCTAATAAAGAATTTAATGATGTTGTTTGTGCTGATGGCCAGTAGAAGAAAAAAGAAGAATTAAATATTAGTGTAAATTGCTTACTTCACTCATCGTCTGTACCTAAATTTCCCAAAAATAGATGGCATTGAATTTCCTACTCATAGAAAGATAAAACAAAAAAGAAAAGGCTTCATCCTTCACAAAATACAAGTAGTACCTCTGTCCCAAATTCTTTATCCATCTATCTAACTCCCTTGTTCCAAAATGTTTGACCACTTTATAATTCCAATGATTATAATTCATATTATATCCCTAATAAATACTCTTTTGTTTCTTTTTTATTTTTCTTCACATGAGAAAAGTAAGGGCAATTTTGGTACATTGCACATTTTTTACCTCATTTCCCATGATCATTGGACTTTTAAATATGGTTGGAGGGACAAACAATATGGGACGGAGGTAGTAGATCGATGTGAAACGAAAGTCAAGCAACCTGGTCTGGTTGTCGATAAAAGCATGGTACTTATAATGAGGACATGTATTTCTCCATTTGCTAATAAATGAATGAACATGCTCCATTTTATGATGCAACTATATGAAATCAAATTCTTTAGTCAACGTCACAGGGATAGAGAAGTCCAACTACCTCAACGGTTCCTTAATTTATCCAATTCATGTAATTGGGACAACTAATCAGCAAATCCTTCCAACTCTCAACTAAACTTTATACCACCTTTCCATTTAATATACCACACCTTTAATTGATTGATCTAAGGGTGCGTTTGAAAGATTCCTAGGAAAGGTTTTTTCAGGAAAAATTGCTCCTATTGGAAAACTTTTTGCTGAGGTTGTGGGAGAAATAATGAGTCTCAGATCAAAACTTTTCCATGTATTATAGAAAACCAAACGTGGGAAACTGTCAATTTGAAAAAATTGACCAACTTTTCCATTGAAGTTTATCAACCAAACGCCCCATAATTTCTTCCCGATTTTAATTCTCTTCACGTATTGTCAATTGCAGCCACCCAGGAAGAGGCAGCAACTGCCTATGACATTGCCGCGATCGAGTACCGGGGACCCAATGCTGTGACCAACTTCGATCTTAGTCGTTACATTCATTTACTTAAACCCAAGGACATATCGTGTCTCGAACAGGGTAGTTCTGAAAATTTTCCGTGCATCACACAGGTCAAAACTGATGATAGTACCAATGTCGAGGTGACCAAAATATTAGACGATACTTCTAGTACCGCGTTCATAGGGCACGCGTTTGAACAAATTCATGAGGAAATTAACCATGGAGATATTACCATGGATGATGCCTTGTGGGGTGATTTGTTGGATGTAGAGGGGTGTAGTTTTTGGGAGTGCAGCCCTAATGATCAAAGTACTATCACATTCAATGTGGAAGGTCAAAGTTCTTCTTCAACTGATGATATGAAAAATGGTGATGAGGATTTCTTCAGTGATCTCAACTCTTTTCTTTGTGATTTTGATGTTTTTGAAGAGGACCAAGTTGGTATCTAGTTGCATCTTTCCTATGGTTGTTACTTGTTAGGAATTAAGGCAGTGGAGGTGACAAATTAAGTACAAACTGTTCATTCTTAGCTATAGCTATATGCAAGTCAAAGAGGTTAGCAGTTGTTAGGAAATTTATTGTGAGTGGTTTACATGAAGACAGATTTATATGAATTTTTGTAAGGGAGGGCCTAGTAGAAATTTGTTTTCTCTTAGGAAAGGTTACCCAAAAAGGAGTAACAGATTTTTTTTTTATTAGAAACTTATTGGTTTATCATGATTTATGATTGTTTATGGCTTTCTAATTAATTTTAAAATTGCAATTATCCCTTGTTATTTTGGGGAATTTCAAGTAAGCAGTCTAAGATCGTTTTCAATTGATAGTTATGAATATATCTTTTATTAGCCTAGAAAAGTAATCCCAAAGATTGTCTCAAATTATTTAAATATTAGTGCTATTCCCAATAATATTGGAGTAACAAATTCCGTCCTCCATAGATCTTCTTGATCATGCTTCTTCCGTCCCTTTTTAAATATCAAATAAGTTAATTTTACAAAACATATGTATATTGGAAATAGGGTGAAAAACTTTGTATAGGTAAAGATACCTCTCATTAAAAAAAAATTTCAAAAGGTAAAGTAAAAATTTCACTCATTAATTGAGGGTAATATGGATATTTTAATTATTAGAAATACAAAATTGACAAATGACAAGATAGTTAAAAAAATTGACATTCTTTGAAACTTTGTCATTGATGTACATGATAATTTTGCAATGAATATGATGTGATGAGTGAAACTGCACATTCTGTGGGCATTGGTCATATATACAAAACACCTGGAGCTTTTCTTTTTTTTTTCCCCCCTACCGAAGCACCTTGACTCATTAAAAATGAACTAATAATTTTCAATTCTTAGAAAATATAGAAAATGGACAAACAATTAGAACCAAATATGACAAACAAAATGATCTACTTAAAAACTTCCAAGGGAAAACCAAAAGGTGACAAAGACCTTGAACCACCATATGCATAAATTGACTTTGGTATACTCACAGAATGAGAACTTTCAAGTTTCACCCTCATGAGTAACTTTTTACTATGGACTATATGCTTCCCTCCTAATTGTCATTTGCTGATGGCCAAAAGTTCTCTGTCTTGGTACCCTGTTGTTGTCCTAACAAATTTCAAACTACCAATTCATGTCACTAAATTAGTATTTGTTCAACCGATAGGGCCATATCTCGGTTGGTATTTGATTGTTATTGACATAACGAGTTTGATTCTTGATTCCCTCAAGTAACGTGAGAAGAAGAGCAGTAGTGGGTGACTCAATATCTTGATTCTTGAGTCTTCCGACTTCTCTCTAATTATTATAGATATACAATTTTGTTCCAATTTTGTAGGGTTATTGGATACTAATATACTGAACTTTTGGGGTATTGGACAATAATGCACTGAACTTTGACCTTGGACAATAATGTACTGAACTTTGAGAAGTGTTGGACAATAATGCACTCGGAACAAATTTGATGGTGGTTGAATTGGTGGTGATCTTATGGGGCTGGTCGAGAAGATAAATTGGCCAAATAATATCTAAATTTATGACATGTCTACTAATCTACACAAGCAAAGTTGATTTTGTACAATTACAACAACAATCTCCTAGCGAAAACACGTTTAAGCAAATGTGATTTTGTGTTTTTTTTTACTCTTTTCAAAGTTCATCCCCTTTGCTTATGTGTAGATTAGCTGATATATCATAAATTTAAATATTTTTGGGTCAATTTATCTCCTCCACCTATTAAGTAGGATTGCCACCGACTCAGTCACTGCAGGAATCGTTCTGGGTACATTATTGTTCAACACCCCCCAAAGTTCAGTGTATTATTGTCCAAGGTTAAAGTTGAGTGTATTATTGTCCAACACCTCAAAAGTTCAGTATATTAGCATCCAATAACCCAATTTTGTATAATAAGATTTGTAGTATGTTATTTTATTCACATTTGGAATCATATTATTTCTAGATGTTTTACTATCAAACCTTCCTTTTTCAGCCCGTCGCAAACTCGCAATTCAAAAACTCTCTTTGAGTCATTTTCATTTACATAGGCTCACTTTTTGGGTCACCAATTTTTTCACACAATCTCCATTGCACAGCATATTCGAAGAACTTAAATACACTCTATAAATTTTCCAACAAGATAAGAATTGCCTCAATCCAAGGTCGAACAAAAGAGTTATGTCCATTTCAAATTTTGGTTCTCCAAGTAGTAAGTCCCACCAGCCTTCATAGGTGACCAAGGCCAGATGGCCTTCCAAGCTGACCCGAACCCAATTTGATCTAAAGGTCAGCTAGCTTTCATAGCTGACCCAATGTGTAGCGACCTTCCAAGCATTTTTGAGTCAACAAATTCATTTCTTTATCGACGTTAGTCGGCCTTCATTAAAGAAGAGCAATCTAAACTGTTAGAACCCATCGAGGACCTTGGCAGACCCGGCGCAAGGACCTCGGCAGACCTGGGCTCAAGGACCTTGGCGACTGAAATGGTTTTGAATGAAAGTCAAAATTCGAATATTATTAACATATAATCTGGATATCTTAGAGTTATACTTTCCAAATTGCTTTGACAGATTTGTTAGCTCCTTCTATGATATCAAAATTAATATATAAATCCAATAATATGTTTACTAATTATTGGCATATCTCTCTCGAAGGTATCAAACCGTTTAAGGAAGACTTGATTGCTGCAATTCCAACAAGTATCACGTGACTCTCTGTGTTGTCTGTGGAGACTAAATGAGGAGAAGGAAGAAGCAAAATGGGAAGACGAGGAGAAGGCGTGCGAGGCGCTACTCGCGCCAGGAGGGGCGCCGGGCACGCCTCAGACGGAAGGGCGAGCAAGTGGGACGCAGCCAGCGTCAACCGTCGCTGCCATCACCTTGAAGGAAATCGCGCCGAAGTGGGAGGCGCCACCTGTGCCTGCTGAGGCGCCAGGCACGTCTTGGTCAGAACCGAGACTTCCAAAGGCGCCACTCGCGCCTCCATGACGCTACATGTACCTG